>OW386166.1:91230251-92480251 GCA_936431705.1 Cheilosia pagana | reverse complement strand
AACTCATCACATCGCACATGTCACCCTTTCAGAAATTACTTTTGCCCCATTCCAACGGCGCGGCGTTTCTTCAATCTTGCTTGCCTTGTTTTCGCTTCAATTTTAATCTGCCAAATAATTACCGCATTCCTCGGTCCATTCATCATGATCGATTCGCACACAGATACCTACCTACTTCTTATGTGACTCCAACGTCCGACTCCATACCATATGCATAAGAAAAAAATAAATACCTCGGCGTCGGCATGGGAAGAGAGAAGCAAAACGGAATATGTAATAAAGAAAAAGCGAAAAGCAAAAATTAAATTATCTGTTCAACTCTGCGGCCTTGCCTGACCTACTTAGCGACTTCGATTTGCAAAAATAGCAGCAACTTACACGAACAAAATGAACACCATATACCTGGCCGAAGCGGACAGAAGTATCCGCAACAACTTATGCAACGATACTTCACTTGGAGATTTATTTGAATGTTTTCCCTCGCTAAGAGGAGAGCAACAAATATTATGAGGAGCCTCAACAAGGCAAGAGGCGACTGCGCGACATATGGTCGGGCATTTTGACAAACGCACCGGCATCAGCATCCAGCATCACAAAAAACCAAAAATGGCGACGCCGACGACGATTCAAATTAAAAAGTTTGGTTCGCTTAAAAACGTTCCATATGGACATGAGCCGTGAGCGTGTAAAGTAATTTGCCGCAACTTCATAAATCATAGCAAATTGTTATTTTCTTGTTCGTGCGCGGTATGTTGAGAGCTGTAAATGACCGCGTGGTCTACCGAGTACGTTACGTACTCGACAAACGACAAGTTGCTGTCTAAATCTAGAGATGATTGCGACGCATTTGGGTTGAGGTTGGGGGTTTCCTTATAATTTATAAACGATGTACTTTTGGGATAATTTATTATTCTTGGGGACATTTTAGTATATTTATCTCTGTTTTACCATCTTTTATGAGGACCCACTTAGAAGGCGATTAAAGTTAAGTGAAGTCACCAATGTCTGACAAAAATCACAAGGGCACAACTTCTTTTAAATTCAACCGTTCGGATACGGCAAACATTTGTGGGTCCCTTCTTCTGAGACTTGTAATTTTGTACAAATTTTATGTTTCAACTAAAAGATTGCATCTCTCAAACAACTTTGGCAGTTGTTCTTGAGCTTATTTAACGCCATCTACGGACGGAGAGAAGAACGCTATAAAACGAACTGTCAAGAGCGTAAGTTTTGTCATACGACAAACAAACCTTTGCACCTCTTGAATTTCACACTAAAATCAACTTACTTCTTGAGAGTTTTTTAAGTTTTTGTTAACGCCATCTAGTGGCAAAGAGAAGAACAGGAAGAAACTCTCAAAATTTCAATTAAATTGAACTTAATTTCAACATACTTGAATAGACTTTTCTACTTGCTTCAATTAGGAACACAGGTGATATTAAATTATGGTTGTATTTTTGGAAAAGTGCGCCTTAAAGTTGCGAGTAAGACGTGGATAAATTTGTTGTTCCAAGGATTTCTTTGCTCTGATGTTTCTGAAAAAAACGTTAGTGCTGTAACCGATTTCCGACCATATGTCGCAAGAAATTTGCCCAAGATCTAAAATTTTGTCGACTTCCAAAGCTATGTAAAAAGAGGGTTATTTGATCTGCAAACAGCGGGAGTTTCAGGCGATTTTTAAGTAGTTAACCTTCCTTGAATGGGATCTTAATAAGATTCCGTGCCCTTGAAGCTTCTATCGTAGCTCTTTAAAAAGTTATAGGTGCCGCAATCGACAAAAAAAGACACAGCTCTTTTTAAGAAATGTTAAAATTCGTATATGAAAGAGTTGGTCAATTGCGATGAAAAATCAACTAAACGCTGCTCCTGTAGGCCCTCTGTTCCTTTTGAAAATACATACGGATTGGGTTGGCAGTTTTAAAGTCATGCGTGTTCAAATCCACATACAAACTTTAGAATTTTATTTTATGTATATATCTTCAATAGCTTGGAGACTTTTATATCGGGGTCCCGTCCAAGACGTGCTGTGGACTCCGCTTAAGCTTAAGAAGGACGGAATGTGATCATTAGAATCAAGTCCAACATAAATATTCTCTTCCCCTTCGAGAACTGCCGCAACTGATTGAAATCCGGAGGCAGAAAATGAAGGGTTCTCGGAAGCATACTGCAAACAGCAATTTCCAATTGGACTGGCTTAAGAAGTCTTGAACCGCATATTTTCGTCAGACATTCGCGAAACTGTCAAAGAATGAAAAACCTTAGCTTTCAGATTTTGCTCCTTATTTTGAGGGGTGAAACTGGAGTCGAATCGTGTTGTCCGTGAACAAGCATTACGTTCACGGAATAAAGTTGATTTACAAGTGAAAAAAAAAAAATTCGTCACGTATTGCTCGTTCACGGACGACGCGATTCGACCCCTGGTTGCACATTGGTTGGAGGTCCATTGCACTAATCCCCTACCAACTACTTGCTTGCATCAGCTCCAGGAAGATATACAAATCCCTGCGCTCTAAAATCATATACAGATCACAAGGGCTTATGAATGAGGTTATGAACTTTCGAGTTTATTCCAAATTACGTCTTAAAATCTAGTTTTTCGAAGACAACCTTCCAAAAAATCATTTATTTAACTCGAATTTGATTGCATTTCATCCACCGTCCGAAAGGTCAATGTCCGCCGAAACGCGCCTGTATCGCGCAGACATCTGTCGAGGACAACGCACCGCCCTCTTCTTTGAAAAATATTACAAAGCCATTTCCCAGCAACATAAAAAAATAATAATAAAAATTATGAATTGAATACCAAATCGGACAAAAGATACGAGTGTTCAGCCAGAGATGCGTGCGCCCATCACTGATGGTGACAATGGAAAAACCATTAAAGCAGGTGGACAACGATGAAAATTCAAATTTTCCATTTCGATGTTCTGTTCCTGAGACAGACATGAAAACGTTTTGTGCTTCTGTGTGTCAGACAACCTGTTAACCACGTCATCGGTTGATCTTAAACGGTCTTGGCATGTTGTTTGGGAGGTACATCCATCTGAACGAGACGCATCTCCAAATTAAGACGTCTTTTGTCATTCCCTCGCACACATCCGTGTGCCGCATGTAATTATGTTCTTCTCGTAGGATTTTTTTTTTGGGCAGAGTTGAAACAAAGTCGAAACCCTCAAAGCCTACATACAGTGCCGTATGGAAGCGGACGTCATTCTGGCCCACGCGCGCCTTTACTCTTCACAAAAGCGTTTCGGTTTTCAATCAGCCAGCGATCACCGTTTCGTATGCCTCAAGGCAACATCGTGTAGCCAAGTTTGGATCGATGCTGTAATAGCGCATATGATGGCTCTCATAAATTCTTCTTTCCCAACTCATGCCCCAGTCAGACGTCAAGATGACAGCTGAACTCATTCGCCACAGATTAACTTGTTTCTTCTGCTGATGACAGGCAAAAGACCCTAAAACGAGTCGTAAAGAGGGTTTAGATGTGCCTAGGCCGGTCTTCTGATCTCATTCTACGTTCGGCTGCTTCGTAACGATGACAATTTTACGCTGCAACGCCTCCACAGGAGTATATAAATCTCTTGGGTTTAATTAGATTTCAACATGATTCCGTTTTGTGTTGTAATGCGCCAACATGTAGAATTCTCTTAATTGTGGTTCTTGGTGTATTTGCTGTAAAAAACACACACACACGAATGGAGTTTGATGTCTGGCAGGCGACAAGAAGGCGAGGTAGGTAATTGACTTTTGCGTTTTGAATTCGCCTAATATGGCCATCCACTAAGCGGGTAACGCATTTAAATGCACGATCGTAAAATTCAAATGCCATTTAGCTGCATATAGTTCTATTGAACGTAAGTTGAAAGTGACATAAACAACAGTTAATTGCATGGTATGACTGTCAGTTGGGGAGAGCTGGAACTTCTTTTTGTTTATTCTAAACTCATTACTTGGGAATTTGTTTAAGACAATAGATGTATTTAGATAATGGAAAGCTAAAGTAATCCGCTTAGGAAGGCGGTTCAATTTGTGACAGGAAAGTTCTGTCAACTTAATCAATTAGCAAGGTTTTGCTTTAAAAAAACTGCAGAGTGCTGCCTTTTAAAAGGCGGAAACCGTACAATTTTCGAGGTCGCAGTAAATCGCTGTCGCCTTTTAGGATTAATAAATTTTAATTATTCTACTGTCACCTTGTTAATTTAATATTACTTGAACGCAAATGAGATAAATGGAATTCCTGATGTCTATGAGGGAAAGTGCTCGCTTAGACTCAAACCAAAGCAAAGGTCACCATTGATTGAAGAAGAGTTTTACGACTTACTGCAGAAGATTTCAGTTGCAGTCATAGGTTTAATTGTTGGACATTTATTTTGAATGGAACTAAAGGGTTTTCCAATAAGAGGTGCTATTTTGAATAGGCCGCTATTTCGGTAGCTGTTACTTTTGAAGATGTTATTTGTTGACATTTGACGAGTAGAAACTACGCCATTACTAAAAATGGAACGATACACGATTCAACAACGCATTGAAATGGTGAAAATTTTGCAGTCACAGTTCGCAAAACTAAAGCATTTTTGTGTCGTCGTGAAGCACCTTGTTGGACCGCAATACAGAAATTGGTGGAAAAATTCGAGCTGTTGGGACAAGTTAGTGATATGAAGAATAAAACCCGTGCACGTCGCTCAAGAAAGAGTGAGAATATTGCTGCTGTAGCCCAAAGTGTTGAAGAAAACCCAGGTTTGGCCATCCCTTGTAGTTCTTTGAATTGGGCATTCCACAAACGTCATTACACCGTATTTTGCATAAAGACTTGGGTCTTAAGGCTTATAAAGTTCAGTTAACACAAGAACTCAAGCCGGCCGATCAACAAGCAACGAAACCATTGATCTTTTACGGGAAAAGTTTCCGTTTCCGGACCGTGTTATCTCTCGAATAGGTGATCACAATTGGCCATCGAGATCTTGTGATTTAACACCTTGCGACTTCTTCCTTTGGGGCCACTCGAAAGATAAGGTCTACGCGAACAGCCCAGCGTCGATTCAAGACCTCAAAGATGGAATTTGTGAGTCTATCGAGGACATAGGGCAGCCACTTTGCGATTTTGTTATTGAAAATTTAATGAAAAGGATATGGTCCTGTAAGCGTGTTCGTGGTGGCCAATTGACTGATGTTGTTTTCCATTATTAACGGCATACCTTCCTCTTTATTATGAAATAAATATCCGATCATTTATCTTAAAAAATGGCATTTTTCTTTGAATACAAAATAACACCTCTTATTGGAAAACCTGTATCGTAGCTCAGGGAAAAGAAGAAGAAACACAAAACAATAACCATCGGAACAAATAAAACGCAATAGAACTTTAGTGGAAAAATATTAAAAACCACTTTTATTAGACCTGCGACCTGATCATGCTCGCTCCTGCTGAAAGACTAACTCTCGTTATACAATTACTAGATCCTTCTCGCTCTTTCGTTTAGTTTATATACTCTTTCAATACATCGACTGCAGAGTTGCAATACTCATGCAGTTCGATACAAAACCCTTTAAAAAGTCTAAAGAAAGATGCAGGGGTAATTCACCAACATGAGCCTTTAATGCGACGAAGAAGAAAAGGACGCAGGCGATGGGGCCGAAGATAGCTTTAATGAGCTGCTGTTGAGAGGCTCCTCGATCAAGAACGGCAAACAAGGTTTTGAAGAACAAGCTGTGCCCCGAAAATTTGTTCGCATCCTGGATGAAGAAAAATAATATTTTCTTTTTTTTTTTTTAATAAGGGCAGTTAAGTCAGAAAAAAATACACTCTAGTGTCTAGTTGAAAACGCCAATGAACGGCATAGCCTATAGCCTTCTCAAAGTCTTGGGAAATATTTCTTCCCATTGCCCTCAAAATCTGTTGAGTAGTTTTTACGTCAACCTGTAGCAGGGTAGCCCAAAAAGATTCACCTGAACCTGGTTTTCTCAATCGTTTTGGCGAGAACTTCAGGCGATCATTTCTTGCACTCCTGTTGGATACTTTCTTGCAAAGCTTCCAGTGAGTACGGATTGTTCTCATAGATCTGTGAAAAAAACGAAGAAAGTAATCTGAATGGGTCAAACCGCACCATAACGAGACCTAAGGCGATCCGGAAAATCATTCTATAAAATATAAACTGTTCTTTTGGAACCACAGCGTCCTCCAGAACAATTTAATAGATTAGCAAAAAAACTCAATGATCATCGTTCTGTATCGCTCATCAGCTACCGATTTTTTTTGTCGTACTGATTACGGCTCTATTTCGAAACCGAATTTTATGCAGTATTGACCAAATTAAAGGTGAAGTTTCCCAGAAGCGAAGGATGTAATTTTCTTTCTATAAATATTGTTACAAATGATAAAAATTGACAAAATCCAAAAATTTGATTTGTATACTATAAAAGAAACTAAATTCGTTGCATATCGATAGGCTATAGGTTTTCTTAGCTGTACCAATACACCCTTAACCCTTGGCTCGAGAAGTAAGTGGGCTGGAGTACTAAGCGATTGATCTCAGGTTCGACTGTCTCAATTGGAGTTGTGATTTTTGAACCGAGCTGTGAGTGGTGAATAACGGATTGATAAATTCAAAACATCCTCGATGGCCGGTATGTGGGTTCAACTGAACATGGCTCAACTTCATATTCACTTGTCTTGACGTCAGAATATGTATTTTGGAGTGGGATCTGAGCAGCGGCAGTTTTTCTTCCACCAAAAACTAAACTTTCGTCTTGTTTCAAACTAAATGAAAGTGTCTTATGTGTCTTAAGTGACTTTATCGCCAAAAATAATCAAAGCTCTTACTATAATACTGTAGAGCACCTGATCTACATTTAAATCAACTGATTCCCTTTTCTGGTCGAGTGATGATTGAAAAGTAAAAGATCCATCATACACCGATCAAACTGGTGTCAAAATAGTTTACGTTTCCCGCTTGGATTTCCTACTTACAAACTTATTCGAAACATTGCAGCATTTTTCCATATAGCCAAATATGTAGTTCTAAATATTTAAAGTCTAAAAAACAGACTCGTGTTCTGATTATTGGCCGGGAAATTGGGCGTTCTAAATTTTGTCATTACTTGCTGTTATTTACCGAGAAACATCAGCTAATTGATACTATTTTTGCCCATTTTCAATGAATGAAGTTAAAGAAGCTTTACGTACCTACCTACTGTATCCAAAGTGGAGGAAAAAAACCTTAATTAACAACAATTTGTTTAATCATCCAATAGACACTGTTAACATTAACTGTCGTCATCGGCGCACCCATCGTACATTTTTGTTTGAGCTTTTAATAACAAAACGTACACATAGTCCTTGACAAGAGTTTTACGAAACAAACTCTCAACTATTACGTATACGTAAGCTTGTGGGCGCTAAGGTCAATCCAACGCCCTCAAACATAACCCAATATTTCCCAAAAAGAGGGTGTGTGGCCAACCCTAGGTATCTTAGCCAATTTTAACCACAACACCGATACCGATTCACAAAAAAACTACAAATTTCAATATCAACCCGGTATAGGAAGTAACCATAGTTATACTAAAGTTAATTGCTACCGTCTCGTCTATTGCCGATTGCATAAGTCCCGTCGAACATCCGTTTCGTCGCCTCGTAAACTTGTTCCTCAACAACAGCACGACAATAAATACTTCAACATCATGTGCCAAAATAATCAATCCTCTTAACCAAAAGATACATAAATGTAAATTGTTATGGCTACAATAACAGCCGCACTAAATTTCGCGAACGGTGTTTTATGGCACTAGCCATAAAAACAGAAATCGCAATTCATTACTCACCATGAATACGCCTCACTGTCTGTGATAAATCGCCAGATCTAGTAAACAGTTGTTTATCCGCGGCGAACTTATGCCAACAATGGACCCAAACTTGGCTAATTTATCTGAATTTATCTGAATTTTATTTGATTCTTAATGAATGCTGAATTCCATCCAATCGATTCGAACTTATCGCGGAAGACAAATCGAGGCTGAAGATTCCATAGTCGAATTGAGCTTAATATATGCTAACGTAAGCCAAATCAACGCATCGATGGAAAGTGGCGACTTTCCTCTCAGTCGCAAAGTCGACTCCTATTAGCGAGAAGAAAAATAGCCACAGACTCGCTTGGGAATTGTCTCACATGTTTTATCCGCATCAATGAGATGCGTATCTAATAACGAGCGAATTTCCCATACTTTTCATTAGGCCAGATTTCGTAACGACCCCGAGGGACACTTTACCAGCCCAAGCATCCAAATTGTGTTGACGTTTTCTCTCAAAGACATCATCCGCATCTCTGGAGCTGTTATTTTTACGTGGCCCGTACGAAAATTATGTCGAGTGACCGTTTTGTTCCCGTTGCCCAATTATACACATGGCGTGGCGATGGCGTGGGATAGAAAGTACTTCTTCTTGTAAACATTCGCCACATCAGACGTCCACACAACCACATCACATGTCATAATGAGCGCGAGTCCGACATTTAGCCCGCATTAATTGTCTGAAGGTGTGAACCAGATTCCTGTGACCGATCTCGGCTTGTTTTCAGCTATTGTAAGCCGTAAGTCCATTTAAGCGAATCGTGTCAAACAAAATTAAACTCAAAACTTTGATTGATGGACAACGCAATTTTCGAAATAGCACACGATGCGCGAGTATCTCTGTTTCTTTGGATGTGTAGTGTATATAAATTCTTTTCCTTTGTGTCCGGTTTTTTGGCTTCGCACTTAATTAGAATTGTTTCATTAGAAAAGGGGAAAACAGACTTGGCATGGCTAGGTTGGACATATGCGTTCTTGTGTTGGAAATGGAAGTATGTCATGTGCGGAGTTCAAAGGTACTCATCGTTCTCAAAGCTTGTTGGATAATTAATTATTGATTTGCAGGTTCTGTTCTGGGAAGTCAAGTAACAAAGTTGGACGTAGGCCATTCACCTCGATGCCATGTGTGGCGATTTTTTAATTGGAAATTGATTGGTTCGCCAAAAGGCCGTAACACCCGCGATTTTATCTTCAAAAGTAGATATGTACTCAGAGACTTCTCTCTTACTATGATTCTGTAGAGTACTTGATCTACGCTAAAATCAATTGATGCCCTTTCCTGATCAGGTGATCAATGAAGAGTAAAACACAAGAGTGATGTCTGATGTGATAGTTCACACGATGTCAGCGCACTCCTTGACTTGATATCTTATTTCCCATTAATGGTTAAATAATTTCCATAAGTGAACAAGTGTTCTTTGGGTAGATACGAACACGCGATTTAACAATTAAGGCGTAGGATTGTAGGTATCGCGATTTTGGCGTGGCCTCGAATGCGACATGGAAACGATCAATTTATCATCGACGGTTCTATCCCAGTATACACATAGATAATATGCAAATACTAGTTTGTTGGAAATATTCCTTTGAACTGACCGAACGGTTGGTTTTACCAGAAACTGCTTTAGATTGATTAAGCTATCCAAGAATTGATGATGCTACAAAGTTTGTAGATTAGTGCTGGCAATTTGTGTAGATCGTAGATCATATAAAAGAGTTAGAAAAAGGTCGTTCACTTAGCAGCAGGTATTGCGTCACTTAATTTAGAATTTCTATAAGTAGAGATTTATAAATAATTTTCGTTCAGGGTTCTCGTAACAGATACTGAGGGCGACGCGATGACCATCGAAGCGTTGATGAAATTTTTACAATCGAAAAGCTTTTCCCTATTCTATTTTTTTTCTAAATAAGTGTAACTCGAAACTACTTTTTATATTTTAACCTTACAACTGAATTCATGTGTCGAAAGTCTATAGCTTTAACGACATCTGAAACATAGGTTAGGTGCCATATTTCTGGAGCTCCGAAGGATTTTTGCATCTATCACAGAAAATCGTATTTGTGTTTGACGGAGCAGCTTTATCGTCAACTGTGACATTCATGTTTGAAGCTTTGGACGCAATAAGTAAGAGTTTAAACAAGCATTTGGTGCGTTCGAATTTTGGAACGGGTATATATGGGACTAACGTCACAATTTGATACCGTATCTAACCAGCTGAATCTTTGTAGTAGCTGCTCAGTTGGTCAGGTGTATAAAGAGCTACTTTTGTTAACGTGGCTCTTTTTAAACTACAGCTAATGCACTATATTGGTTGTGACTTCTAAAGCTACATCTCTCACCACAATCGACATCTTTGGCAAACAGTCGGATGACATTATAACTTATGGACTAAGAGACCTTTCCACAGTCCTAGATCAATCTTCAATCTTTCAGCCTTCTGCTAGAAAACCCTGGCCACTGCATTCCTAGAAAATAATTTGTTTTTAAATCGCAATATCACTGTACTCTTCAGGGAGGAATTAGCAAATTTCGTCAGGAATGAAAGCTCTATCAATCTCAATTTCAAAACGGTTAATAAACCGTGCTTGTTGTCTTTGGAGGTGCTTCCTTTTTCAGGTAGTTCAGGAGTGATTTTGAAAACGTTCAATATTTTTGCTTCTAAAATCTTCGTTTCATTTGAAACAAAAATAACGAATTGGAATTGAGTAATATGAAAACGCTCAATCATTTTCGTTTGTACGTTTTGCTTTATGTAACGTCAAAAACGAAATTTTAGTTTGCGCGAATGTTTTCTAAAACGAAAGACGTTTTCGTTTTATGCGAAAAGAAAAATATTACTGATTTTGATCGACGCTTTAGGGATACTGTTTCTTAAACGTTCGCCAAGAAAAAGAAGAAAACGAAAAAAGTTACACGAAAAACGTTTTCGTTTTCGCATATTTTAATCTTTTTGTAATGCGTTTTTGATTCAGATTTTTGCAAAAGCATACCAATAGTTCCGCACGGATATCACAATTTTTTCGATTCGGAATAAGAAACCTCAAAAGTCTTTTCGCCAAACCTTGTAGTTAATGGATAGACGGGACAAAATTAATAAATGTATGAATGAAGTCGTTTTGGGCAATCGCTCATCTGTCACAGGAAGGCAAAATCATGTTGAAAAAGGGACGTGTTTTTTTTTGGATTTTGTGGCCCACAGAAATTCTTCATCTCTTTCATTTGGGTCCTGTTACTGCCTACAAATTTTGTTGCTGACAGTATATGCACTCACAAGACTCTGTTAATTTATAAAAATAGCTCCAACTAAATTAGGTTTTGATTTAGAGTTTCTATTGTTAGGTTATTTTCTTTCTTATTCTGTAAGTATTAAATCAAAGAACTAACATAAGGCCGTTCATAGGCGAAATACTTTGTCATATTGTCGACATTTTCGGGACCGGGACAAATATCATCTTTGCAATAGCGTACATAAAGGTACGAGTTGTAGGTAGATATATTAAGCTGTGTAAACTTTCGGCTTCCCTGCCAAACTAATTCGTCTACGCAAGACGAAAAGTTTCACTCGTTTGTAAAAATTTGACAAGAATACCACTGAACCCTTTGATGTCAAAAAATAGCTATATAAGTCAAGCTGGCGCTCTTTTATTTAGCTAACCTGTTTAGCATAATTCTAGAAAATATTGCACGATGCTTTCCAAGCCATAATCAGAGGTAGCATTTTTTTTAAATACCTTAAAATACCTTCATTTTCTAACCATTTCGATCGGGAAAGATAAAGCTTCAAACGAGCCTCACCGTTGCTTGTAGATAAATTTTAATTCTGCACTTTAAATGTTATAAGATGTAGACTTTTGAAAATATGTATCAAGGAAACTTAGGCGGCTGTCTAAGTCTATACTGAAAATTTGTAAAAATAAAGTCTTCTCTATCAAGTCTACAGTTGGCTGATGATCAATAGTTTTCTGTTTTTGTTCTACGCTCATAGGTCACATTTCAAGGAGCAATTCCGCTAGATTCTAGGAAATAGGAATGCATAAGTCAGCTAACTGCAGCTATATCCTTTTGTGCTTAATCTTAAGCCTTGCCACTAGTTTTTGTATGGTGTCCAGTATTGAAGGGGTGCATCTTTAGGGTCGATTTCTTTTGTAACACCAGGGTCTCGCCTTTGCTTTGTAGGGAAGAAAAATAGTATTGCGCCGAGGTATCGGTTTATAGAAATCGCGAAACATTTAATTTGGAGTGGATAACCATCCCATTTGTGCATTCCTCTAATTTATACCTTACATACCAACAAAGCATTAATATGCCAATTATGTTCTTCCATCTAATAACCTATATCCTTTTCTTTTTCATTTCAGGTACATCCCGATTGGTATTGTATAATAAAATTACGCAACATGTTAAAACATCCAATTGCACATTATAGGAACCGAAAAATTTCACGAAAATTGATAATTTCCTCTCGACCTGTCCTCTGTCCTTCTCCGTTTATCCTTTCTTCTTTCTCAATTCACTTCCACTTCACTATCTTCCTTTTTATTCTACTCTACTCTTTATTTTTTTTCTAAGCTCTAAAACCTCCACGGTTTACTCTATTTACTTTAAACTAAAATTCAAAGTAAGTTGCCTTTCTGCAACGCAAAATAAAAATCTCAAAAATGAAAAACTTCTAAAACGAACTTGTGTACAAGCTGGTCAGCCAAGAAGTGCCTTCCAGGTTTTTTTCTTTTGTTTGAAGTCGCTTGGCTTTCTCACACACACACTCTCTCATACATTCGCTGGTATTAGACCCCAACGGTGGGATTTGTTGGCATTCAGCTATGCCTCCCACGGTCATTAACCACCACATTCAAACATATTAGCGGGCTAACCGGTCAATGTGTGCGACACCAATGCGCTGCCGTAACCCGCTAATCCTCTCAAACTTTCCATTCGTTTCTCTCTCTCTATATACTGGGATTCACTTTCTTGGGATCCTTCCAGTATCGCTGGAATGCCAGCCGACTTCAAACTCTCTTATCTTTTTCCTCAGAGTTATCTATCTCTACTGTCTTTATTACTACTCTATGGCCATATGTCAACAAACCAAATAAACGTAAAAGTAATTCGTGGAGGAATTTGCTCCCGGCATTTTTCCCCACGAATATAATTAAAATCGATAAAAAAACTATCCAAAAAAAGAAAAAAGGATTATGGTGGACGCAATAATTCCCACCCGGACATATTACGATGGACTTTCCCAATCAACCCCCCCAGTCGCAGAAAAGGAACCAAACAGGTATTGTTTACTATTTTCTTTCTTTTCGCGAATAGCTAATCTATCTCGGTAGATTCTCGCGCAGATTTGGGGGATGAGACTTGCTGATAGCAGGCCATTCCTTACAAATTGTTTTGATTTAGGGTGGGCTCTCGGCCATTTAGCTCCATTGCAGCCTTTTTGTGTTCAGTGTTTAGTGTTCTTCGTGGATTTCTAGTGTTTGTGTCGTTACTAATTCGTGCTGCCTTTCTTGTTCGTATGTATTGTCACGCACTTTCGGTGCGGGTGATATAGTGGGAGTGCGTTTTACGTGGCCGTCCGCCTGCACTCTCTGCTGCTCCTTCGTTGCTCCATCGTCGGGACATTGACTTAGGGATCGTCCTCCCTATGCCCATCGAACCAAACTCTCTACCATTAATGCGGTAGTTCTTTTTCGTTGTCGTGATGTTGAAGAGTGTCTTTTTATCTCGGCCGTCCGCCTACACTCCTCTGCTGCTCCTTCGTTGCTCCAGCGGCGGGGTGATACATGAAAGAGATCGTCGTCTCTCCACCCATCGATCTTAGTGTTTTGTTGCTATCACCAATCAATGTTTGACAGCCGTTGGGGTGTTTTATGCTGGCTGTCCGCCACACCCTTTACATAGACATAGTGCGCGTCTATACTCTATCCCACGGTGGAGTGTTTGCTAAGGGGATCGTCCTCCCTCCACTCTTTCGTCTATGCCGACCTCCTGTCGGTACATTTAATCGACGGTTGCGAGTCTCCCTTCCGTCCGAAGGGCTGCGCAACCGGAACTTCCATGCTTTGCCAATCAGACCGCCCGTCTGATGGCCTGTGGCCGCCTTGCCACTTTCGTGCACCTATATGGTTGTACCCTATGGCTCCAAGGAGGTGGTCCGAAGGCTGATGGGGACCTCGGATGCCCGTCCACATCCCAGGACCTCGAGCATAACCCAAGAAAAGAGGGACCATGGGTAGGAGAGAAAGGGAAAACGAGAGCAGACCTTGTTGCGGTAAAATTTAACGCAACAAACCCCACCCTCACCTCCTAGGAAATGTGCTTGGTTTTCGAAGAAACCCAAACCATTTCCAGAGGCCAAGGTTGACGCCACAACAAGGGAGAGACATTTCCATCATTGGCCAAAACTGCCTGTCTAGATCTCAAAAAAAGCAAAATCAAAGTTAAAACAACAAAAGCAAGTTAAAGTTACTCTACTGGGACTTCTAGACTATGCATCGTGATGAGACTTAAGGTCTTTCACGTGCCATGTTCCGCGGTCTTTTCCGCTCTCATCAACTAGCGTATATGTCCAAGGTGACACACGCTTACTTATCCTGAAGGGACCGACGAATTTGGGAGCCAACTTTGCGGCATAATAATTAGCGGCATCTGATAACGCGAAATTTCTGCGCCATACAAGCTCGTTCGGGAGATATTGGGTATCTCGCCGTCGGAGGTTGTAGACTTTCGCGGACTTCTTGGCGGCAGCCGCTAACTTTCTACCTATGTCTAACCTAAGCTCCCTAAATCGATGATCTAACTCGGCCCTATCTACATTCCTATCACCTATATCTAAGTCCCTATCTCCTAAATCTAAATCTCTATCCTCTGAAGCTAAGTCCCTACTCGTCGATGGTGCCTCTGCACTACCCGAAGCTGTTTCCCTACTCTCGACTTGATAACTTGTAGGAGCTATCTCACGACCACAAGTCATCATGTCCCTACCAAAATTCGCGTAATATGGCGAAATTCCTAAAACATCATGTTGGGCCGTGCGTATCGCGCACGCTACTTTCGCCAGCTGCGAGTCCCAACTCCTATGGTTTTCCGAGACATACGCTCTCAGCGTTGTCTTAATAATCTGATTAATCCTCTCCGCAGGATTAGCTTGTGGATGATAATGAGCCGTATAACGTAGTTGTGACGCGTACGCCTGGCAAAGCGCTTTCAATTCCTTACTACGGAACTGCGGGCCGTTGTCACATACGACCGCTGATGGAACGCCAAATAACAAGAAGACATTGTCTTCCAACTCCTTACAGACTGCCTTTGCGGTGGCAGATCTTAACGCGAATAACAAGGGGAATTTTGTAAAATAATCAACAACAGTTAGAATATACACGAACCCCCTACTGGACTTGGGAAGAGGTCCTACCAAATCTACGCAAATCATTTCCCAAGGCCGCGAAACCCCTACACGTTCCCTCATTAGACCAGCGGGTTTCTCATTCACCGGCTTAACTTGTTGGCAAACTTTACAATTCCTAACATACCTAGTTATATCCTGTCTCATCTTAGGCCAATAGTATTTGCCTCCTACTCTTGCAAAAGTTTTTCGGACACCCATATGTCCCGCTAACGGACTGTCATGGCAGTCTTTTAAAATCCCTAATCTACCTGATTTCCCTACAACTAATTTCCACTCATTATTATCCTCGTGGACTACAATGTGACTGGCTTTCACAAACTTGAAAAGCCGCCCATTTTCCACTCTCCACGCTGGGTATGCTAGCGGATTCAATTCAACTGCTGAAATCATTTTCACCACCCAAGGGTCCAAATCCGCATCCGAGATCTCGGCCACAACCGGAACTCCTCGCGACAACATGTCCGGGACGACATGTTCCTTCCCCTTGCGATGAATGATTTCAAAATCGAATTGCTGAAGCCTCACTGCCCAGCGCGCTAATCTACCCGACGGATCCTTAAGATTACTCAGCCATACCAGCGAGTAGTGATCCGTCACAACCGTAAACCGAACTCCTTCGATATACGGACGTAACTTCTCAACTGCCCATAGCACAGCCAAGCACTCCTTTTCGGTCGTCGAGTAGTTTCTCTCACACCTATTGAGAGACCTACTCAAATAACATATAACCTTCTCTCCTTCCTCAAACTCCTGAGTTAATACGGCCCCGATACCAAAATCTGATGCGTCGGTTTGCACCACAAAAGGTCGCTGAAAATCCGGGCATGTCAAGATCGGTGCCGTAACTAAACATTCTTTCGCCTTCCTAAAACTTTCCTCACACTCATTCGACCATACAAACTTCCTACTTTTCTTTAACATATCTGTTAAAGGCCTAACTAAAGTGGCGAAGTTGGGTACAAAACGTCTGTACCACGAAACTGTCCCTATAAAGCTCCTAACTTCCTTCACATTCTTCGGTGCAGGAATCCTAACCATGCTTTCCACCTTTTCCGGATCAACATGTAATCCGTTCCTATCAACGACATAGCCTAGAAATTTTAAAGAGGGCCTACAGAAGTTACATTTTTCCCGACTAACTTTCAACCCCGCCTCACACAAGCGCTTAAAGACCTCTTCCAGTATCTCAAGATGTTGTTTAAAAGAATTTGTGACGATAATGATATCGTCCAAGTACACGAATACGTGTGGCTCCAAATCGGCACCTAAAACGCTGTCGATGAATCGTTGCCACGTCGCAGGCGCGTTATGTAAGCCGAATGGCATTCGCTTGAACTGGAATAGGCCTCTATTCGGAACCGTAAAGGCTGTGAGTGGGCGCGATCCCTCCTCCACAGGGATCTGCCAATAGGCCGACTTTATGTCTAATGATGTTAAAAACTTCGCATCTCGAAGCTTATCTAGGGTCGATGAAATATACGGAAGTGGATAAGCATCCCTATCTGTTACTTTATTAAGTTTCCTATAGTCGACACAGAACCTAAATGAACCATCCTTCTTTCTAATAAGGACTATTGGAGATGCCCACGGACTGTTTGATTTCTCAATAACTCCCGCATCCAGCATCTCCTGTAGCTCCTTATCAATATGTCCCTGCATTGCCGGTGAGACCGGATAATATCTCTGCTTAATTGGTTCTGCCGACGTCCTAATCTTATGTTCTACCAATTGTGTGCAACCTAAGCCCTCTGGCATAACTTCGAAAATTTTGTCTACCAAAATTTCGAGTTCCCTGACTTCGGTAACGTCCAACTCGGACTTCTCCCGAATTGCTGATATCGAGCCAACCATCTGTTGACCCGAGAAACTCCAAACACCCGACCTCAAATCCGGGACTACTCCCGTTAGTGCCCAAAAATCTGCACCAAGTATTATCACGTGTGGTAGAGCTGGTATAACCAAACACTCTAACAACACCGTCTTCTCCTGCACAACAATTGGTAAAGATACTACTCCTAAAACTTCTATCCCTGCTCCATCTGCTAATGCAACTGATTTAATGTTGCCTCTACCTAACACTAGTCCTAAATCTTTCAAAATATTCCACCCGTCCCTACAAATGATCGTGCGTGAAGCGCCCGAATCCAAAAGTCCTAACAACCTAATTCCATAAATCGAAACTCCTAAGTATGGTCGCCTATCTTCCCCGTTTGCCTCCAAAGTAAAGCCTAAATGAACTACAGAACTCCCTAACTGGTCACCAGCAGGCGACCTCTCTAATTGCGACGGCGCTCTTGTCCTGCTGACCCAAGAGACCGTTGCGCGTTTCCCGAACAGCGTCGACAATCTTTCCGAGAAATTCCTACTGTCCCACAACCATAACAACACCTAGGAGCAGAGCAACGATTAGCGAAATGCCCTTCGCTACCGCAATTAAAACACCTCATTGGAGGTCGTGGTGATCGACGCTGTTGGTTGTCTTGAACGACAACCGAAACCCTTGGTTCCTCCGAACCAATGTAGGCCAAATCCGGTTCCAGGAGATGCCTACTCCTCGATGTTGGAGGTGGAGCAAACGTTTCAACATTTGCTCGCACTGTTTCGAGCTTCCTTCCCAATGCGACCAAATCACTGACGCACTTGGGCTCTGCGAGTCCAAGCTGCGTCTGGTAAAATGGCGCAAGATTCCGCTGCAGGATCGACAGCTTCCTTCTCTCCGTAAGGGGATCGGAAAGTCTGCCGAACATGTTCTGCATGGTAGCGACGTAGACACCAATTGACTCATCCTTCCCTTGGGTACGTCGTCGAATCTCTTCTAAAAGAAGATCATCGTAGTTGGGAGGGAGAAACTCCAGTTTCAATTCCCTCACCAACTCTGGCCACGAGGAAACAGTCCGCCTAATCGCCCTAAACCAGAGAAGCGCCTTCCCAGTGAACAAATCCACCGACGACCTAAACAATTGGGATTCACTAATCCCCCTAGCTTCCCTAAGTTCCTCAACTCTTTCCAAAAACGAGTTGACTGAAGCCCCACATCGTTCGCCGGTAAAAGAGATATTCCACTTGGAGAGGTTTTCAGGCTTCTCCGAGTGGATAAAAACGCGTTCATCAGCAAAGGTATTTGGGTTAATACCCAAAACCGATGCTGACGTTGATGGTATTACACGTTGAGGCTCTACTGGCCTTTGTTGCTGTTGTTGTAGTTGTTGTTGTTGATGTTGTTGATGTTGTTGTTGTTGATGTTGAACGACGTGTTTGTCGTTAACAGTTGCGTCATTCTCGCAATCACTTTCTTCGTCGCTATCCTCTAACTCCCCGAGGATATTGACCAGTTCGGTCTTTAGCTCTTTCTTTAACGCCGTCTCGTCTTCCGTCATAGCGCGAGACCTCCCTATCCTACTGACTGACCAATCAATTTTGGTCAGAATCTTCTTAAACTCTGAAGATCCCCGCTCAGGGTGGCTCGCTACAAGCGCCTTGATCTCCAGTATCTTTTTTTCTACCGCGTCCCTATCTTGTTCGAAACTAAATGGGTACGTGTCCGATTCGACTACCGAACCACGTCGCCCCATTGCCCTAGCTGCCCTAAGCGATTTACGCATCGAGTCGACGTCGCCAACCGACAACCCTTTGCGCTCAATCTCGTAAACTAATTCGTCCCTAGCTAATCTGTTAATCTCCATTTTAAAACGCGAAACAAAATAAATTGCCAAAATTAAAATCGAAAAGCGAAAACTGTTGGTCTCTACCGACAAAATCAAGTAAAAATAAAACTTGTTGCAAACAGAAACCAAAACGATGTGTTGTTTCTGGCAATTCCAAAAAGTTAAACACCAAAGAGAATGAAATCCGAAAACAAAGCGAAAAAATATAATCCCAATTTGACCAAATGTTAAAAAAACTATGTGGCAACTCCACAAACTTCCTCAAAATAAAAGAAATATTATCCCCCAACGAACCGATAAAAAAAACGTAAGAGAAAAATCGTAAAAAGAAATCGTAAAAAAAAATCGTACCAAATAACTCGTACTAACAAGACCCAAAAAAAAATTCACCGACGGTAACACTGTTTTCAAAGTATATAACAGAGTACCACTGACTACGTATATATAGCAAACGAATAATATGTATATAATAGTTAAAACTACTAAATATTAATAAGGTATATATATAGGTATATGTAAATGCAAGTGCAATTAAAGCGACAATATTGAAAAATAAAAAAATAAAAACAAACCACCTACTTGCTTATTTCCACTGTGGGAAATCTTACTCAGCTTCTATTTCTGTTTGTTTTCCTCGGCAAATCCAACAACAAATCTTCCGAATTTTGTTCCAGAGACTGCTTCTACTGCTTCTTATTTTATCCCCAAGGTACCGAACTTTTCTTCCACTTCATAAACAAATCCTAAAAGAAAAATAGCAAAAGTAAAAAGCACAAAAAAAAAGAAACACACAACACTTCCCTAAGAACAACACTTCACAGAAAAATGTTTGGGGTTGGAATTGTGTACCACACAAATTCCTTAAATACCACAATAAATACGCACAAAAATTGCCCCACGTTGGGCGCCAAATGTTGCAAAATAATTTACACTAATTCTAATCGCGATCAAAACTACTAAATTACTTTAATTTGGCGAAACCAAACGAAAGTAAACAAAATTGCAGTCGCCACTGCCCGAGCAAAAAAATCGAATATATGATCTGACACTTGTCAGAGGTGGGAAAACAAAGAGATCGCGAACTTTTGCAACCACAGCCGGTGAGATGGCTGTGTTCGGCTTTGCTCAGCGAAAGGGGTGGGTTATCAACCGATTGATGATTACTTTTGGGTGTTTTATAATTAAACAAAAATGGGCGCCACGTAATTTTGTGGTAAATTACGAAACCACGAAGAGAATCTGAAAATTTAAAAAAAGTCCAGAGAAAATAACAAGAACGAATTTTCACCACGTTATAAATGCTCCGTTGGAGCACGGTCTTTATTAATGCGAGGATTAAAGCCTCACGAAAAATTTCTATTGTGTCGAAGTGACAACAACTCTATATATATATATGTATATATTGTAATTTGGACCGTTGGCGTGGCCCGCTATCGCGCTGTCTCGAACGTTTAAAATATTATTCTTACGGGTCGCGTGTCCCGTTTATTCCGGGATTTTCCGAAACGAGAATTTACCGAGGTTAAAATTAAACAAAATCCTACACAAAACGATTTATCACTTTTGACACTCTACTTATCTTTGAATTTTCCCCAACACCTGTTGGATTCCTTTTCTGTTCTGTTGTCTTTCCTGTTTCTCTTCCTATTGTCCTTCTGACAATTTCCTCTCGACCTGTCCTCTGTCCTTCTCCGTTTATCCTTTCTTCTTTCTCAATTCACTTCCACTTCACTATCTTCCTTTTTATTCTACTCTACTCTTTATTTTTTTTCTAAGCTCTAAAACCTCCACGGTTTACTCTATTTACTTTAAACTAAAATTCAAAGTAAGTTGCCTTTCTGCAACGCAAAATAAAAATCTCAAAAATGAAAAACTTCTAAAACGAACTTGTGTACAAGCTGGTCAGCCAAGAAGTGCCTTCCAGGTTTTTTTCTTTTGTTTGAAGTCGCTTGGCTTTCTCACACACACACTCTCTCATACATTCGCTGGTATTAGACCCCAACGGTGGGATTTGTTGGCATTCAGCTATGCCTCCCACGGTCATTAACCACCACATTCAAACATATTAGCGGGCTAACCGGTCAATGTGTGCGACACCAATGCGCTGCCGTAACCCGCTAATCCTCTCAAACTTTCCATTCGTTTCTCTCTCTCTATATACTGGGATTCACTTTCTTGGGATCCTTCCAGTATCGCTGGAATGCCAGCCGACTTCAAACTCTCTTATCTTTTTCCTCAGAGTTATCTATCTCTACTGTCTTTATTACTACTCTATGGCCATATGTCAACAAACCAAATAAACGTAAAAGTAATTCGTGGAGGAATTTGCTCCCGGCATTTTTCCCCACGAATATAATTAAAATCGATAAAAAAAACTATCCAAAAAAAGAAAAAAGGATTATGGTGGACGCAATAATTCCCACCCGGACATATTACGATGGACTTTCCCAATCAACCCCCCCAGTCGCAGAAAAGGAACCAAACAGGTATTGTTTACTATTTTCTTTCTTTTCGCGAATAGCTAATCTATCTCGGTAGATTCTCGCGCAGATTTGGGGGATGAGACTTGCTGATAGCAGGCCATTCCTTACAAATTGTTTTGATTTAGGGTGGGCTCTCGGCCATTTAGCTCCATTGCAGCCTTTTTGTGTTCAGTGTTTAGTGTTCTTCGTGGATTTCTAGTGTTTGTGTCGTTACTAATTCGTGCTGCCTTTCTTGTTCGTATGTATTGTCACGCACTTTCGGTGCGGGTGATATAGTGGGAGTGCGTTTTACGTGGCCGTCCGCCTGCACTCTCTGCTGCTCCTTCGTTGCTCCATCGTCGGGACATTGACTTAGGGATCGTCCTCCCTATGCCCATCGAACCAAACTCTCTACCATTAATGCGGTAGTTCTTTTTCGTTGTCGTGATGTTGAAGAGTGTCTTTTTATCTCGGCCGTCCGCCTACACTCCTCTGCTGCTCCTTCGTTGCTCCAGCGGCGGGGTGATACATGAAAGAGATCGTCGTCTCTCCACCCATCGATCTTAGTGTTTTGTTGCTGTCACCAATCAATGTTTGACAGCCGTTGGGGTGTTTTATGCTGGCTGTCCGCCACACCCTTTACATAGACATAGTGCGCGTCTATACTCTATCCCACGGTGGAGTGTTTGCTAAGGGGATCGTCCTCCCTCCACTCTTTCGTCTATGCCGACCTCCTGTCGGTACATTTAATCGACGGTTGCGAGTCTCCCTTCCGTCCGAAGGGCTGCGCAACCGGAACTTCCATGCTTTGCCAATCAGACCGCCCGTCTGATGGCCTGTGGCCGCCTTGCCACTTTCGTGCACCTATATGGTTGTACCCTATGGCTCCAAGGAGGTGGTCCGAAGGCTGATGGGGACCTCGGATGCCCGTCCACATCCCAGGACCTCGAGCATAACCCAAGAAAAGAGGGACCATGGGTAGGAGAGAAAGGGAAAACGAGAGCAGACCTTGTTGCGGTAAAATTTAACGCAACAAATCTATCAAAATTCATACACAAGGCTTAAAAATTCCGTCCACCTCTATAGTTGACCTCAGCGCATGTGCAACTTATGGGAAAGTACTCTCGCACTCTAAAACATGATTGAAACCTGAGCCCGAGCACCAGCAGTACTTTTGCTTCCAAAGGCGAAGGAGTCAACTCGAAAATGTGCCTTTCGCTTCTGACAAATACCCCCTACCGTATGTTCGCTCGGCAACTTAAAGAAAAAGTCGGAAAATCGCACCAGCAAATACCAATTTAAACAAGCCACACAAACACACACTAGCAAGAACTGGGCGTTGTTCGTTGTTCGTTGTTCAGTTTACAAATCGATTGCTGCGATCGGGAGCAACAACATAACCACCTTCAGTCGTCTGCATCTGCCAAGCCAGGCCAACTGCCATCCAGGTTACATAATGACCAAGTGGAAAATTATGATTTTCAAGCGTGCAAAAAGCGTGATGATGCAACCAAGCCTCTCTTGGTGTGTGTTGTTTGCCTGGGAGATTCCTTTTATTTTTCAAATCGTTTCTAGCTCCAGGGGCCAGGGTTTTTTCTTTCCTCTTTTTTGTCTGCCTTTCCTTAGAAAACGAGCGAAAGTTGTGTGCTCACAAGTTTGTGCTGTGTGTGCACAATTTTCGCCTTTTTTCCGCACGACAATTCGATCGCCTACACAACAATAGGTGGCGCGATTGCTTGCAAAATGTTATAGCATTGAACGCAGCCAGTGGTGTCAGACGTCAGAGAACAGAGATTCTCATCGTTAACTTTGGAGGTGTCTTTATAGCTCATTATGTGGCTTCATGCCATAAAACTCACATTCATCGATTATAAAGACATTTTTGTTCAAGACTGAGCCTCAACGGATTTTCTTTTCTTTGTCTTATATTTGGGTGCATAAATTTCCGCCAGCTTTCGCCCTGTGGGGCAGGAATTAGTTATGCTTATGGCTGCCCGAAGAGTGACATTAATGCACCCATTAGTGTTTATTAATTGGTCGGCGTTCGACCTTCATTACTCAAACGTGGGCTTTCATTTATTTAATGGTCGGCGGTTCATTATCGTTCGGTATGGGCATAATTATGTGGGAAAGTTTTCCCAAAAAAAAGGGCTCGAGATGGTTTAGAGGTAGATTGGTAGGTTCTCAATTAAGTTTCAAATTTAATAGAGGCATGGTGTTATGCAGCTTCGGCTGGGAGATGTGATTGTTGGATATCTGTTAATTATGAGAGATTGGGCTTACGTAAAACCAGCAAGCGGTAGATGCAAGTCAGAGGGCCGACTCCAATTAAAAGTTTATAATGACTTTCGATGGCCAAAGAAAGGTGAAAAGTCGCAAGGAATGCATAACGCTGCGGTGGACCATTATCGATACTCTCGGGTATACAACTTAGAAGAGCTAAAAGACTTTTGCGACCAAGATCAAGCTCTATTCCATTCGTCCTTTCACCAGTTGTAGGAATTTTTCTCCTCTGATTTAGAAATCCTACGTCCTTCCATTTCTGGCACAGCACCAATCATACACAACACTGGCTAACCTCCCGCAGAAGTATCGTTCCATAGCTGACGCAATCAGCTCCAGAGATAAACAATGCAAGCCCAACCCTAAATCGAACTCCGAAAACAACTCGCACTGACAGATAAGTACCCTCCACCCGAAAATGTGCTATTTTTAATCCAATTCGGTTGTCTACTGCAACAAAAGTTCAAAGCCTCGTTATAAAATTTAAGCTGGCAGGGAAGAAAAAACCCCAACCGATTGTTCAACGTCATGTACCTACTTAGCAAAGATACGGCAACATCTCATTCTTATATGTACAAGTATAAGCATACCCAAACCGACTCCCACTCTTACCTACAGACTTTAGTAACCCGCTCTACAAATTAATATTGTGCAATAGCAGTTACTACGCGGCGGCTGCTGCGCTGCTAGATGATAACTTGAGCAAAGAGGTTTGGTGATGGAGCGCACACAAAAAAACGATCAAGGAACCCACAAACGACCGAGACAAAAAGGGTAAAAATCTCCAAACTCCACTCTGACATAACTAGTATATGGTCAACTGCCTTTGTGAGCCGCTACCACGCTGTACTAGATTCGATGACGGACAAAATGGCAACCAAACAACAACAGGAGTCTCTCATTTGAGACCACGATAGTTATTGCTGCCCGGCTGCACTTCTGTTTTCTGTATCCAACCAATCGACCATATTGCTTGCGTTTATTGGCATCAGCTGCGCTTGCGTACGCGCAAAAGTTCCCCTTATGCATTTGATTCCACTTGGAGTGCAGCAAAATTAGATAGCAACGAGTATGTAACTTACCAAGTGTAAGCTGAGGCAAAAGAAAGACAACAAGCCAACAAACCGCATCCCAGTCGAAACGGCCTTACTGGCTAAGCGCACAAACCGGAATGGCAATTGCATTCGCAATGCAAGTACATTCAGGGATTATTTCATAGGTGCATAGGAAAAATTGTCAGGCGAACGGGGCATTCTTGAAAGTGGGCTGATTTTTATTTCATTTTATTCAATTCTTTGTCACAGTTAAAAAAGTAATCCCCAATGGCAATTTGAGCAATTTTTCGATCAGTTTTAAACTTAATCTGTTAGTGGTAGAAACGACCAGTAAATTTGATATATCATTTCATGTCGACGCTTTGCATGCTGTTATTAAAAATTGTTTGGAAGATGAAAAGTCAATTTAATTGAAGCCTTCTTCGAATTACAGCTATTGCTTGTTGGAATTATTGCGTTTATAAAGTGAAGAGTCCTGGTTTCCTCTTTTAGTCGAAGTGTTCATTTAAAATGGTTATATGAATATGCCAAAAAAAAGGTTTAGTTGACTTTTCAAAAATGAATTTCTGTGAATTAAATCTAAGTCTTTTGCAGAAACATGAGATTTTGTAACTATTTGTTACTAATTATTGTGGATTTTGAATTGCTTAGTTCTTATCTAGAAACAAGTACCTGCCAGGGATGAAAAACATGTCATGATCGTAGCTTTTCAAGATTGAATGAACTTTGAAGAAATACAGAATACAATTTTTTTATTTTAGAAAAATTACATCACATTTTGAAACTGCCGTGAAAAATAGAAATTGACTGCGAAATTTAAGCCCACAAACCTTAAAAACGAAGTTTGAAACAAAAACGCCTAGCTATAGGCCTCAGAATTTTTCGTCCCTGGTACCTACCCTTAGAACTTTAATTTCTTCTTCGACAGATTGTTGGCCAGAATTTGTAAATCAGCTTACCGAGAAACACAGATTATAACAGTGGAAACCGAATTCAAAGACATTCAGTTGTTCTAGAGACGAGCGCAATCATACTGACAGGAGTTCTCTCAGTTAAAATTGTATAAACAACAGCGCCATCTATTGAATTTCGAAATATTCGAAAAATTTCGAAAAAATGCCGACACTAATTATTGCAACAGACTATTAAATTTCCAGCCAAAATTTTTGAGTAGGCTTTATGCTTAAGGGACTAAGGGAGAGCAGAGCTTAAGCTGAGGTTGGTGTACTGGGTTAAGAATGATTGGCCTTAGGTCGCGGGCGATAATTTGTTAAATAGCCTCAAGGGACCGTATATTCTTCATTTAGTCAATATACCACAACAATGGAATTCAAGTCGTGTTGTGGCCACAAGAAAGTGGTAGGTAGACGCCCGTTTGACACTTTTTTCATTTGATTAACCATTAAACTTTGCAAACATTTTAGTACACAACAGAGACGTCTTTTTCGAAATAAAGACGCATCTCATTTATATATTGTCTGGAGATCCAGGTTTTGAAAGGCTTAGTCCTCGACTGACTTTCAACTTTAAACTTAAACTCAAATTTGTGTTCAATCGCCTAGCTCTATTGACAAGATGGTCTTACGGTTATATATAGCCTTCAAGTTTTAAAAGCGATTTAGGTCCTACTTTAAATATCCTCAAGTTGAAGTTTAGTTGGCACTTTCTGCCAGCTTGGAGAATAGGACCACTCTGAAGGGGGTCAAACGTTAAACACTGGTTTTTCAAACCTACCTCTGATAGAATATCCAATCCAGAGAACTCCTAAATTTTAACACCTTTCGAATTGGTAAAGGGCAATGAACACTTTCGTTGAAGCTTGAAGGTTATATATTCTGAGGGCTGCACTCATTTTAACATTTGGAAGTCCCAAGGGAAGTTTTTGCAGACCATAAACGTACCATAATGAGAGGTCAATTTAAAAACACAATATAGAATCTCCTTCAGAGGATACTGGCTCTAGTTGCTGTATGGCATACAAAGGTTGACCTAAACGGCGGTCAAAAAAAAAAACACCATAATTGCATTGACCAAGAGAGGAAACATCATGACTTAAGCAATATCGGTTTGGTGATACAAAACACAACAAAGGTCTTCACGGGTCAAGCTGAAAAAATTGCAAAGCCTAATTCGTCTAAAAAATGAATGAATCCTATGTTCAGCTTTTGAAGATGAACCAATCCAATACAGATTCCAATGAGCAATCAGTGAAAGATATTTAACTTCAGAAACAACTAAAATTCTTCAGGAAATCGAAGATAAAGAGAGGTAAACAACTTTTTGCTAAGTTCACATCTGAAGAGAGCGAAGAAATGCTCGCAACTAAGCAGGAGTTCGATTCGACTGGTCTCAGGGCTTCAGAAAATATATATTTAAAAAAAAAATGTGTGACATCAAAAACTAGTTTTCTGAAATCATTAGCTTTTTTTAACACTCTGCTTGATCACAGAGAGGTTCCTTAAATCCCTTTCGAGTTCTTTGGTTGCATTAGACTGGTTGTTATAGTAGTTTCGAAGTCTTCCATGCTTCCCAGACTCCACAGTTTTCGAAATTAAATCTCCGTGGAGCTTTATTTCAACGCGCCTTGTGTGCAGTAGTTAGTGGACGGCTATGTGTCGCAAGTTCGATCCCCGGTTATACCCAAATTTCATATTAATGTTTGTTTTCCACTGGGCCACGCTTCGTGCATGTTTGTCAAACATCTGAGAGAGTAAAAAGCTTCTCTTATCAGCCGTTCGCACTCGGCATAAAATTGTAGGTCAGTTCCCTTTGTCGCAAATTTTAAAACTCTCTCAAATGAACGTTAAAAGCTGGGCCAAAGGTAGGGTCCCATGAGGACTTGTTTTGGCAATTTTGTATTACGAGTTGCTTCTGTGTGAATTAGGTAGCGCTCAGTGGCGTGGCGTGAACATTTTTAAATGGGAAGTCGAAGCAATCTACACTTAATAATGCCATATTCAATAGGTATATTCGGATTGCACAAATAATAAAATCCTTACAACAAAAACTTCCACTGCTTTATAATTTTATACAAATTAAGTTCACTGCACTAAATTCACTTTAAGTCACGCACTGCAATCTGCCAGCCAACTGAATTTTTAAACCAAAACACACCCTAACCTACCTCAACAACTACCTGTAATTATTCACACAAGAGACAATAAGACAAGAAGAAGTAAAAGAAAATCGAATAACTCGAAGAAAAGCGCGTTATTTTGTTCATATCATAACCAAACAAACACATACGACGTACCCAAAACACAACCCAGTGCCCATGGCCTGGCCAGTACCAGTAACAAGCTCTGGCTCTGGGAAGAAAAAAAGAGTTACAAACAAATGTTCACTCAGTACTCAGCAGTCAAAATGAACTTTGTGAGAACCGCGAATAACTCGAAGAAAAGCGGGTTATTTTCTACGATGGGTGTTGAACAAAGAGGTGTCAGAGTCAGACAAAGTACTCAGGGAAGAAAAAAAGAGATAACAAGAAAATTTTCTCTCAAAATGAACTATAAAGTGAGAACTTTAATAACCCGACTTATTTTGGGTTACCTTCGCTTTGTCACCACGAGACGATGACGACGTTGTATGAAAATGGATACACACGATTTTTATATGAGTGCTTTTGTGTGTGTACCATTTGGTGAGTATTCACATTCATTTGGTAGTGTTTCATGTAGGTATATTCGGTTTTTGGTAGATAGATAGTGTTGCCTGGTGGAGATTTCAAAAGGTAACTCGGTAGGAATCGAGTTATATGGACGCCACGCCACTGGTAGCGCTAGAGTTCGGTATGAACCTGGCTTACACAGTTTCTCCTCCTTCGACTGCCTTCAGACTAAGTACCTATAGAATATTTTATGGACTAACCGACTGACCCGCAGTGGCAGCGAGGGGTCTCAGGTTCGAATCCCGAAAGGGCCAAATTACATCTTAAGGTTTTTTTCCACTGCGCCACCTCTCGCGAACGTCTGTCAAACATCCGAGAGTAAAACTGTCATGATAGAGCTTCTCAATTACCCGTTTGGACTCGGCGTAATATTGTAGATCCCTTCCATTCGTCCCAAAAATTAAAAACCCACAAAAAACGAATGGTTGTGAGAAGCTAGGCCTTGGGTCCCATAGACCTTTCGCGCCAAAATATATTTTTTTTTATTTTTTAACCGACTGACCCTATTTCTATTCGTGTTGTTAATTTTCACTCGTATTTCCAACTGGGACCTATTTCAAACGCTCCGACTGTGCCGCCAAAGCATATACCCCAGCCAGCATTTGTGTGGAGGCTGTTGGTACGACTCCAGAGGCTTGGCCATGCTGTGAAATAATTTTCTATCGCTTTTCGGCTTGATTGCGCGCTCCGCTGATCGTTTTTGTTGCCTTTTTTTTTATATATATTCTTTCCAATTATTTATTATTACCGCATATGCGCCGCATTAATTCCATTCGAGATAATTAAGCAATAGATAGTTTAGTCAGACACCACCACCGCGCGCCGCCGCTGCACCTCTCACTCTCTCAGTTGCAACTTGGTTTCCTATTTAGAAGCAATCAACAAAGATGGAGTTTGTATATTTGCGAGTTTCTTAACACAATACTCTCATGATGAATTGCTTAAAATTTGATATTCGATTTAAAATTCATAGATACTCAAGGACGAATGCTCAAAATAATTGTTTTTGTGAAGTACAAACATCTCTCAAGTCTCGGATTCGATTATAAGTATAACCGATCAGCGCCAGCTGGCCTGCTCTATTATTACGAGAGACAAATTTAATCTGAAACGATGGCGCCGCCGCTGTAGAACTGGTCAAGGTTGTTCTGTTTGTTGTCGTCCGTCAGTATATACGACTATACGTATCTATAAAGCTGTTAGATACAGATTTAATGAATTTTATTCGCAATCGCAATGTGTTATTTGTTCTCTCGATTGCATTCTATCGCATGCGGTGGAATGAATTCTTAATGCCGCAGGAGGTAAACCAATACCAACCTATATCGATCGGTGTAATGAAACGATCAATCTTGTCGATCGTTGTCTCGGGGGGCGGGCGGCGCGACGCGACGGCGAGTGAAATTTGCGAGAAATATTTGCGCAGATAAAAATAGACAGTGTCGCCGGATCCTGTCATAATTACATTGGCAGCAGTTTGTGTTGTCTATTTGTTTTAATTAGAAGTCGATAAGAATATGTTTTAAGCTGTGCGGTTGCATGTAATTAGAAAGGTTTGGGCGGACGACTTGACGGCCTGTGAAGAATGTATTGTGATCGAGTGGCGCTAGGCCAGGCGGCCGATAGATCAAACCGTAACCGGTTTGTGAATTTAATAAAACAAAAATGCTTTTGATTGATGTTGGCGCGATTGTATCGAGGGAAGTGGTGGAGTCGTGCAGCAATTTGTTATATAAGTCTGAAATATAGTTAATCGATTTGTATTTGAGGCTGAAGTTTTAGATATTTTTGCGTCTTTTAAGCAGAAACCCCTGCTATTTGGGTATTTGGAATTGCAAATCATTAGTCACGTTCGGATTGCAGTTGGATTCGATGGGCTTGATTGATCATTGATCGCATGAGAACAATTGTTATTTGTTAATGGTGATATAATAGGTACCTATAGTCAGTGTTAGTGCATATTTTTATAAAGGAATTTGTAACAGGGTGGGTCAATTATCAGTAAGGTTGCTCGTGAGGAAGAAAGCTTTTCTACTCCGTAATTCAGCACACCCCTTGAGAGCTTTTGTCTACGTTAAGAGAGCATAATTTGATACAAGAAGTTGACTTGATATGACTGGCTCAAGATTCCTTCACTTTTTACGGATCGATTGAGTCCCTTTCAAGTTCCTAATAATTCTATGTAGGTCTGATGTTTCTGTATATTGCATTGTGACGAGGAGGAATGCCTGACTTGAACCAACCATTTGATCGTGATTATGTCTAGAGAATGCTAAATAGCACACCAGGGACCTGCGTCCCTTCGTACGAAAAAGTAGCTATTCGATATTGAGGACTTAAGGTGTTCATATAAAAGCTGTGCCAGAAAATCAAACAAGAATCCGCCATCGTCTTCAATTAGATAAAATCATTCGCTAAATGACTAAGACTGTAGGCACATTGGCTTAGTGGTTAATGTGTTGGACTACTAAGCGCGGGGTCCCAGGTTCGAGCGCGGAAAAAGCCCGAATTTAATCTTAAGGTTTTTTTTCCACTGCGCCACCTCTCGAAAACGTCTGACAAACATCCGAGAGTAAAACGGTCATGAAAGAGCTTCTCAATTAGCCGTTTGGACTCGGCATAAAATTGTAGATCCCTTCCATTCGTCCCAAAAATTTAAAACTCACACAAAACGAATGGTTGTCAGAAGTTAGACCTAAGGTCCCACAGACCTGTTGTGCCAACTATTTATTTATTTACTAAGTGACTGAGAATCGTCTTTTGTTCCGCTCCAACAGAGAAAACGGCAGAAAGGACAAAGGCCTTTCGATGTGCGCTAACTACTCCACAAAACACAAATAGAATCGTTCCTCACATTTTTCGATTTGACTGGATAAATAAATTTGTTGGATTTGAGAATGTAGCTCAGCTCCTGGATGAAGTAGAAAGCCGATTGTTACCTCAAAATATTTATGAAAAAGTTCTCAAGTTTTATAACTATTCTCTTTTTTGTATTGATTAATAAATATTTGAGTTATAAAAAGTTAAAGGCAGGAGGATCGGAAAAAAATACATTTTGCTCAAAAATACTTCCTAAAAGTGGGCGTGGCAATAAACAATATAGCCTATAGTGTTCTGGGAGTCCTAAGAAATATTTCAAGAAAAGTTTAATTGAAATCTGCAGAGTAGTTTTTACGGCATCCTGTAACAAAGACAAGCCCCCATACAGTTTTACCACATGCAGTACTGTTTGAGGGCTAGTAACTATTTTTAAAACTAATAAACCATCTCCCGATTGCCTGATAATCGACCTGTAGTTTTTGGATCACCGATTAGCTTGCTCTAACAGACGTACCAGCTACCCTATTATAAAGGCTAGTACCAAAGTAGCTTCTGACTACCTATGCCTATTTCTTTCAAATAGCTATCCAATTTGACAACAACATTGGTTTGACGATTTTTCTATGATAAAAGCCTTTGCTAACTGGCTATAAACAGAGTTTTCAAAAGCGCGCCTTTTTCAATTCATGTTATTCTTCCTTCAGAAATGGGTGTTTGCATTTTGGTTACCTTCCGTCACTCTTTGAAGGTATAAACTCTTTGAACCCATAAATCGGATCTCAAAAGTGACTGCGATTTCGAAGGAGACGTGCCGTGTATTCAAATCCCAAAAACAAAGTCACTTTTGTAATCCACTTTCAGCAAAAGAAACAGAAGCAAAAACAAATATAGGTTACACGTGTTCCCGCCAAGTGAATGTACACCCAAAATTATTTATGATATCGTGTTCCCAAAGTGATAGTAAATCGTATTATGCAAGACGCCTTATCGTTATAAGTGCCCAACAAAAGACTAAAGAGAACAAAACACATTCCTTCAGGATCAGCCAACGACACCAAACCAACATGAAGCGGGTAACGTTTTTCGTTTTTTTTTTATCGCCAATCGTGATTTGTATTTCTAACGAGGCGCAAATAGTTGTACTTGCTGCGCAACCAAGAGTCGATTGTCAGCAGCGCATAACAGCACCGACCGCCTTCGCTGCCGCAACTCATCCATGACCAATTCGAATCGATTCTCAGGAATTGGAAACTGCACAAGTGGTATACAGAATACTGTATACGATATACAACACAAATCACCGATCACCGTCAGAATATCAAAAGCAAAACGAACGCGCGAGCAAAAACTGACAAAGCCTCTGATGAAGTCTGAAGAACGAAGACGAACCTGTTCAACTGCAACGTCATGTGGCCAATGGCCATTGCATTTGTCTACCCATCTAAGCGAAGAATTGCACGAATAATTTCAGGAAATCCACCAACACCAACACCATGATGATGGTTTTCCAACGAACAAGGCTGCGCGTCGGAATGCCCGTGCCCGTTGAAGTGCACAAAGTGAAGGCTGTCGTTAGAACAATTTTCGAATTTCAATTAACGCCCTTTTTCGCACAAGGAATTCGCACTTGAGGGGTTCTGGCTGGAGCACAAGTGCTGAGTGAAATTAATTCTAATCACTGGGAGTGGCTGGCACTGCTGAGACCACTGACAGACTGCTTGACCACAACAACGGATGCACGCATAAAAATGTCACTGCATCTAAGCACGCTGCATGCTATCTGTTTTCGTATCTGCAGCGATAATTTTTGAAAGACGACCATGGCTGCAAGAGATATATTATTCGCAGCCACAAGAAAGGCTTCAAATGCAATTAAGCGGCCGAGATGCGTGGAGCGAAAGTGTTTCATAAAAAAATAAAAATAATAAAGTCCAGCAGTGGCATAGTGCTTAGATTTTATGTCTGCGGATGTGTATCTGCGAATGATGTAACGGCTGCAGTGCATTTGATTTATTGCCAGCGGAGCATCCAATTAAGATTGAACAGGAGAATTCGATGTGCGATCGCCTGATTGGGGGAAATGTATAATTTTTATTTTATTTCTTGTAACTTTCTGTCGATCTCTGCTGGGAGTTGATCAAATCTGTGTCTGTGTTTCCAATTAAGTTTGAAGAAGGTCTTCATCGGCGTTTGATTGCAGTTTTACGATTAGATTTACAGCCAAGCAATATACACCTGCATCTGTATGTACATTCTATTACTTTTACAGTTGATTTAAGACTTGGAGCTGTAATAATGGGTACCTAGTTGTTTAAACTAATATTATTGTTTTAACGAGTTGCGGCAGTTAAAGATCGTGCATGCATCTCTCTAACGAGTATTACCTAGGGGGGTTTATTTGGACAGCAGTCAAAATGTTGAGCAGTTTGGAAAGCTTTTTCTTAAATTACAGTAGCGCATGGCGAAGTGTATAGTTGCAAAATTGTATACATTTGCTTAAATGCACATGTCAATCTATGTTGGGCTTCCACTTGTTAGTTCATTAAGTTCATATCTGTCTATTGAACTAGTGGTCGCTGCTGACCTGTACTTTAAAACGAACTTTAACAAGTTAACAAAACAAACAGTTCACCGTACGACGAGTCTATAAGTTTAATAATAGTTTGAAATTCACTGATTCGTCGTCCTTACGAACTGCTTCGATGTTTTGTATTGAACGGCAAACGAAGCACGGGTAGGATGTTCATGATCAATAAATCATCCAGTAATCTCCCTGAATTTTAAAATAAATCATAATAATAAATTGAGAAAGTTAAATCAATATTTTTACGATATTTTTTAAGAAAAGCAGTCATTATTTTAATATTTTTCGCAGTTCTTTCGTGAAACGTTTAATTTTTGTAAAACCCCAAACTGTCACCCTGTTTATTTCTTGTGGTTTCGCCTTAATGAAACCTGATATCACTTTTTCAATTTGTAACCTTCTTCTTTTCAGTTTTTTTTCCATCATACATGGTTCAGTTTTTTTGTGATGTCATTTATACCTATTATTTGATTACCTTTTTAAGGCTCTGTTCAATAAGCAACGCGTATAATTTTGTTAAGTTAAATGTTCTACTTTAATTTTTTCTTTGAATTCGTCAATAGTTTTAACAGAAATATATATATACACATATTTATTAGAACAAAGTTTAACAAATTGAGAATAAATCGTATACAATTTTCGTTTGGCAGCACTTTACCACACAATTAAAATCTGAACTCTAAAAAAAAAAAATTGGATTATTGAGACTTCCTTTGAGTTTTAATTACATTATTTAAAAAAGTAACTAACGATAAAAAACTATAGTTTGTTGTTTTAAGTTAAAATGAGTTCTGATTAGAGTTCCGAAACGTGTTCAAAAAAACTCAAACACATTATAAAGAAATCATTTGCAGCATGTTATAAAATGCTTAAATTTCAATCAATATTCTGACAATTGCCAGCTAAAAATTAAAAAAAAACGAACTCTCATTTAATTCCCAATAAAAAAATCTAACGGGTTGTTGGAAGTTTTATACCTTGTATATATTTCTCCCCTAAAGTCTAAGTTTAGGTCTAAATTCAGCAACTCAGGAAGTTTCCTAAGAGCCTCAACACTTCCCTCTAGACATATAGGCCAGCACAATAGACCTCTATTAGTCGCGGTGCACAAAGGGGCCAGGTATTTCTGACTCAGCTTGAATACCAGATAATCTCTCTCTTTTCGAGACATGGTTTTGATCTATAGTTCTTAGACCTAAGGATAAGTAGGAATCGGGTTATATGGACGCCACGCCACTTGGTCTTTCTTCTTATTTTTCTTCTTTTTTATACAGACCACTGGTATATGGACCTTTTCGATTTTGCCTATTATTGCCCTTTTACCACAAGCCTTTTTGTGCAAATATTGACATTGTAATTGTAAATCCTACGTTTTTTTAGATGTCCATGGTGTTGTCTGATAATAATTGTATGCAATTGCTTTTGAAGTTTAGGCGCCACGCCCGTGAAAGCAGACTTTGGCAAAAGTGTTGCCAAATCAAAAAAAAACATAAAAAATTAAAAGAAAACCTATTAAAAAGAAGCAAGCTACGTGAGTCGCTGTCAGTCTCACAATGTTATAATTAAGCTGGATCAGCTTTCTTTACACAATCATTATACTTTTTCTAAAGGCTTAAATGCTGAGTAGAAGGCGTCATCTACCTGCCTCGTTGCAAAAATCATTTGACAGCCGCCGTCTGCTTTCACCATACATTAATTCATGATAACCCCAGTCATAAACAATTTTTTGGACAGCCTCATCTATTTTCGGGCCATAGGCCAACACTAATGTTTAATGGTTCATTTGAAGCCGACTTTTGATCTCTTTGGCACCGGGAAAATCTCCCAATTCTGACATTCCCTACAAACTGCTTCATATAATGTCTTAAGGACGAATAAAAATCCAAAATATGTCTACAAGTGGATATAGTGATATATGGCTTTGTCCATAGCTCTTAGGTCCGCCCATACATCACAGATTTGAAGGCGTCCCCTACAACAATAAAATTCCAACCGACAGTAAACGTCGTGGTTATGACTAAAGCTTTAATTATCACTGAACATAGCAATTTCATTAATTACTACTACACCTAGTGCTACAAATTGCTCACACTTGTGGATGCATTCAACCAATACCTTTTGCCATTATTCAAATTGCCTTTAATTGTTCCGGGATAATTTTCACACCTGGCTCTGAATAATGCAAGTGGATTACTGTCCAAGAATGCATTCATACATACGATGATCTAAATCCACTCTTACTTTGTCTCTCATTCGACCTGATTGCATCACAACAATTGTATGTGCCAACACCAGATCTCTCTATTTGTTGGTAAAATTTGCGACAAAAACAAAAGACAATCTATGCCCCCGGGCGCCATTAAAAGTGAATGGTCGAACTATGAATACAGACAAAAAAACAACAGTCCGCCGCGTGACACACGCAAATGATTAACCATCTTTGGTGAATCTATTTTTCAAATTTGTATCTGCTTAGAGATTCTAGGCGCCTGAACGCTTTTCCTCCTGCAAAATTTATACATTGCACCTGACAGCTGGACGAACACACAATTTACCACATGCATAGAACGATATGTTTCCATGTCGCCATATGATTTTCGAGCGCGCCGCGTATGCGCGCACGGCTTCTTAATGCGATTCTGCATAGTGGCATACACAGACACACTTCTCGAACTCATGCAGACTCACCATAAATAATAAATTTATGTGCATCCAAAATGCAGCAAGCGGATGTCATAGTCATAGACGACGACGCGTATGCTATTGGGGGCTTCATACATGCATGGTTCGGTTGGTTGCATCGCACAACAAATAGTTTATATATTTTTGCCATCAAATTAAAAGAAGTTGGCAAAATTGTATGGAAGCCATATAGTGAAAGTTTGTTAACGCGACTTTGGCGCCACTAGGAAGGATGGGGACCGGGACGCGATGCCGCAACCAAAAGCACATTGCATGTTGTGCAATTAATTCGTTTGCCCGTAATTGTTGCACGGAATGCAAGGCTACTGTGTGCGTGGACATCTGGGGAATGTGATTCAGTGAATTTCAAGAATTCGCTGACATTTTCACATAATGTGTGTAGGAATTTCGCAACTTGACGAGCACGTACGTTTAATGAATTTTTTTTTATTCGTGGGAATATTTTTATTTTATTTTATATTTCAATATTTTTTAATTCAAAAATTGCTACATAAGTAAATACTCAATCTAACAAAGTTATACATTTAAAAAATATGCAGTGGCATTTTTATTTGAAGTAAAAATATTTGTATTGTCACTTCATGAAAAATAAGAAATAGAAGTGGGGGAACAGTAATAAATTATAAAAAGACAAAAAGCGAGAAGAGTAAGAAGATAAATCAACAGCAAAATTTTAATTTCGACATGATCGAAGCTTAGAAGCCAAATTTTACCTTTCTTTATAAACTATCTGACCCGTGATAGCCTTGCTTCACCCGCCTACCACTTTTAAGACAAATAGTATTTTCATCGAACTACATCGAACAATTTTTAATAAATTAAGTTCCTACCCTTGGACGTTTCTAAAAAGAAATATAAAGCAAAAACAAAGACAACCACAATTAAAAGTCTGGTCTTATTTTATTAGTTAAGAAAAAGCGATAAGAACCACGTTTTATTCCGAGATTAAAAGTATCCTAAGTCACGACCCAGAACATAAGCAATCCTTATGTCAAGTTTCATCAAAATCCGTTGAGTAGTTTCCGCGTGATGCGTGGTCCAACACTTTTTATTTTACAGTTTTATTATATGTAGAGAAGAGATAGAGATGGGAAGAGATTCATATATATCTAGCTGGGTGTACGTAGCTCTTGGAATATTTTTGGTCAGCGAATATTTTGTTTGTCAGTTTAACAGTTGTAAACAAACTATGTATTCGTATGTCAGTCTTAAGTTCGCTTGTCATAGTTTTAAAAAACTTGGAACTCGCTTCAAGCTCGCCTGCGCATAAATCAAAAATGCGATAGAGCTTTGCAACAAACTTGACAAGGCCACCGTCTGAAAAATTGTAAAAATCATTAAAATGACATTCCACAGACCCAGACAGAGTTGTGCATTAAAAATAATATCTCACTCCACGCCGCTGCGTAGATCTCGAGGCCAGTCACTTAAATGACCGCAAAGCCTATTAGGAAGTAGTAAATAAATATTTTATTGCACCGCATCCGTTTGAGGCATCGGCTAAAAATAAATTCCATTAAATTTCCCACTTTATGGGCCCCGCCAACGAAATCTCTCACAGCAACCTCCCAAAACAATAAAAAAATTCAGAAAATTTATTAATTTATTCCCAACGAAATAAGAAAAATAAATATATAAGATGCACCATAAAAAATGTCGCCAAAAAGTCCTAATACCCAACACAAAAAAAAAAAACAATAAAAATGCATATTTCTCCATAATCGGTATCAAATTGAATTTCCATGTTCGTCTGTCGCTCGCATCGATTGCACTCATACATTTCGTATTATTATTTATGCATTCCCCATATATACAAAAAAATGCGAACAAAATTGTTTTCCTTCTTCGGCGGCGGCGTGAACGTGCTTGGGGTTAGTAAAACGCTACCCGGCCAGACTCCGTGTATCCATATAAAACAAGACTGGCCGATCCAAATGTGGTGACATAACGAACGAAGAACAACGCAAATGCCGTTAAGAACCTGAATACCTACTGGTTCCAGGTACCACCATCACTTTCTGGCATTTTTATTATTTCTCACCGCGAGCGGCGAGTCCAAAAATCGAGCTCCAAAAGACGCTCCGAAATTCCAACGAATTAATATCGTGTCGCATTTAATCGGAGGTTTTTTTTGTCAAAATGGGCCAAAAAGTCCGATTTTTTTTAGCAACCTTTCGTCGCTTTTTTGATGCAGCTATCCCACTGTGATTGACTGAACCGTGTTCGATCTTAATTTCAGATACATTCGAGGGGAATACTTTTGAAGGTTACGCCGACTGCGGCGCACAGACAGAAAAACGGATCCCAGAGCGAATTGATTTTCGGAATTCTACCTACGCATCGGGTTGCTGTCACAATAAATCACTCGAAGAGGCAGGCTTAGGGTCTAAACTTGAATTTTGGGTGGTTTTTCATTGTTCCCCCCTCAAAAAAGGGTCCAAATCGCATGCCCGATCACTGTTATTAGCTTTCAATGATAAATTTTCTGACTTAAGGGCAGCACGCTCGAAATGGGCGACTTCGGTTACACAAATGGTTGCGTGATTTATGGTACAGCAAGAAGTGGTCCAATAAATCAGTACGCCTACTCGCAGGTCAACGCATTTACCAACATCGGCAGCATTTAGCTTTGTTCCCTTAGCCATTTGCATACGCATAACTTGTCGGACTCATTACAATATTTGGTTAATTAATTTACGATTAAAATTTCCATCAATTCGACGACGACGACGGCCGAGTTTTTATGATCACTTTCGATTATTCAAACGGATTACGACTGTGTTTGGCATAAAAAGTGGGTTGCCTACGACACAATGGAATTTCGGACTTTGATTCTTGATTTATGGCTATAAATAAAAATTCAGATGAGGCATCGTTCGAGATGGGTTGCATAATGGCGGAGAAGGCGTCTACGGAGGCGGGTTTTCGTTGGCTCTGTAGACATCACAGGTCGTTGTTGTGTATTTTGAGACAAAGGTCCACAAGTTTGTATTTTAACCAACCTAGAATTCCCTCACTAAACGGTACAAATCACACGTCCATCAGTCAGCGCTAATCCCGTTTACACATAGTGACTCTGCATTTTAGCCACCTATTTCGTATAAGCAGGCGAAGTTTCCCTCTTCCTCCTCAACGAAGCCAAGCAAGACTCACACTCACCAGCGAGCCCACTCATTCCCACTTTTGAAATCCCTGCCAGATGTCACCTTCCATCCAGCGCATTACCCATACACATCCTTCAAAATGTCTGCACGTCTAGTTTGTATATGCGCAATGTGAGGAGAGAGACTCTGCTAACTAATTCTAGGGTGGTGCGCGCGCAGCGCAGTTGCTTGGTTAAGCCCCAGCACCTTGGGGCCCCGTCCCATCATCAGTAGATAGAACTTGGAGTGCGCGTCGTGTCTCAATTATTTCCAGCGAATTACGGTAATAAGCGCATATCGACCAAGGAGGCTAGCTCGTTTTGCAGCGCGCCATCATTTCCTCGCTGCCAGACAATTCATCTGCGGCGAGGAGTACGGTTGACGGTCATACGATGCCCCTCCATCCATACCCTTCGACTGACATGTGGACGTAGGTATACACATATCTGCGTCTCTGTATCTATGACGGAGGTAGGAATTGCATTTTTAGCCATGACCATTAGATAGGACGGAGTCGCTCTGCCCAAGTTGACGGCTCTGATGGTATCCCTCTGTATTCGCTTGGACTCATGCAGTTGAATACGACGACCTTTGTAATCATTCCCGGCGATCTTGGGATGGAAAAAAATCCAAACACACACACACACCACGGAGAATGTGAGTATCATCTCGCCTACCCACTCTGGAGCAATAGACCAAATCCAAATTGGCCAAGCTGTATCGCGTTGTTGTCGTGGCTAACAAATTCGTTTGCCCATGGTACAAATTCGTTTCACTGCGTCGAGAGGAGCGGGGGATGTTGGGTCGAAATCAGAAAAATCACCAGAGAAAACATTCCACACGACTGACAGATTTTTTTGTCGAAAAAGGACTGACTTTTGGGGCCAAACAAAGAGCGCGCCGCTCTGCCTCCTGATCTCGAATCAAATTTGAATTCTGCCCTCGCGACAACATTTTTAATTAAGCGATTCGTATAGGGAACGGACAGATCGAGAAATAAGCAGCCATACCTACACGAAGTGTTGCACGACGATTGTGATTTACCAGGTTTGGCATTAGGCAAGTCGACTCTTGAGAGAGAAGACCCCCAGTAGCCTTTTTCAATCTGCGATAAGATTATGAGTGTGTGCGGCTGGACGCGTTGTATTCGTGTTGTATGTCGTTATCTTGAGGCTTCCGTGGTGGTGAACCTCTTGTCGAGGAGCCTGGCAAAGAAAACAAGAAACATTGACAGATATTACTTCTGGTATTGCACCGATAAGGTGGTGTCAGATGTCAGTTTTCTTTTAGCCTTTTAGGCCGTCTGTCCGGGAATTTATTTGTTGAACCATAGGTCCTGTGCATGGCATCAACGGGTAGGTACCTATGTAGAGAGGTGTTGAAAACAAAGTCTAAAGCTGGACAAGACTGTGGTGGGGAATTTTCTTTTTCAATTCGAGTATCAGCGATAAATTGGGAATTGTTGAGGGAGTTAAGACATTTCATTTGGAAGGTAGTTGCGTGAGTAAATGGAGTTACCTCTGGATTTAACTGTGGCTCTGGTCCAAGCAGGCTTTACCACCAAAAGAATTTTAAAAGGTAATCGCACCCCAAGCCTTTTAAAACTTCTTGAGAAACCATTTCTAGTTCCCCTTGAGGTTAGAATTCGAAACTTTAAATAATATACATTTTTGACTGAGGGTAGATATTAAGCTTTTGCATAGAGCGAGCTAGAAGATCGCGAGTGACCTTTTTTAAATACATCTCTCGTGAAAGGCGAATTTATAGCGTTTCAGCAGCTCTCCGAAATTGTTAAAGACAAATAAAAATGTGTAGGTCCCTAAAAGTATGTCTCCACAGAAGACTTTAGTTCTTGGAAAAGGGCGAATTTAAATGAGGCCTTTAAAATAATTGGGCCGGTCTCCGTTTCAAACTCCTTTGGGAGAAAAATCTCTCAGAGTGGTTATTCAAAGGGAAGACACTTAACGCCAAACACACTTTGGTTGGAGTTGAATTTATTTCAAAAAGCAGCACACGTGAATTTGTGTAAGTCCCTTCTAACGCAGAAATTCTAGAGAGAAGATGTAGCCCATAGCTCTATAAGGTTTACATATAAGGTATTTTGAAACAAGACACCTGTAAACGAGTTTGGGATCATACCAATTTTAAACAGCACCACAAATTCATCATCAGACTTAAATAAGCGGTTTTTTTGAATATTTGAATTCTGGCGGTCAATTTTGCCATTTTTCCCCATTACTTTTCGGAAAGACATTTCCTTGCTACTTCCTCTTGTGCCAATTGAGCTATAGGCAAATATTGCCACCAATTCTTATTAATGTCAACAGTGATGCTGGGTATTGAAGGTACTCCTAAGCAAGACTTCTAATCTTTGACCATGGATAGCCCAAGCACAACTGCGTGCAGACCCGTTATTCTAGCCAATCCAATCTACAAGAGTGGTAGTGTACCTGAGTTTAAGATGGAACTTAGGTCTGTGGACTTGGGCAGTTCGTCACTTCCATCAGCTGCTAAATGCTCCACAATCTGACAGAGACTCTCTTTTTGGCAAGGTATTATGCTTGACTTACAATGGGATGCTCTGTCAGAGGTTAAGACTTTTGGCGTGCATCGCTTTAAGCATATCCTAGAACGAATACATCTTAAAATATTTTGCCAGCGCTAAAGAAGGCTTGGTTGGGCTTAATGAAGACGATCTATATACCAAGGCACAAATTCTTTTCTGATATAAGATCAATCTCGCCATATATTCACGGTACGTAAACGCAGCCGTAAAAATGTTCCTTTGCTTTTTTGACCACTTAAAGTTAATGCTTTATAATGAAGCTATGCCTTGGGTCCCATAGACCTGTCGCGCCAAAATATTTATTTATTTATTTATTTTTAGAGTTAATGCTTAAATTCAATCTTGGTCTTAAAATGTTGCTTATGACTTATTAACTTAGTTTGTTAAAAAAAAAATTGCGAGTAATCTTTAAATTTTCAAGATAAATAATTTATTAATTTTTTCGTACGAAAAGGTTTTTCCATTCAACTTCTCAGTCAATTCCAATAAAAATTAACCAAATCATTCCACTGATATGTTTCAATTCTTTACTGTTGCATCTGTCTGGAATATTCTTCCGATGGAATCCAATCATTGGCCGTTGATTTGTTGTGACTGTTTCTATAGGGAAAACGTTTAAATAATTTCTTTTAGAAAATTTAAAGATAATTTGCTCAGTTTCTTTTTAATAAACTTACTTCAAAATTCATAAACAACATTTTTACATATTTTACGCATTAAGTGCGTAGATGCAGTCATTTCGATATGAAACGCATTTCAGTTAGAAATCGTCTTTGATTTTCCTTAAAATGAAAATAAATTGCTCCTGGCTTAAGGAAAATTATTGAAAAAAATTCCACTGAAGAAATCTGTGAATCTGTGAGTCATGCGAGTCATGTATAGGGAATGAACTTGGTATCTTTGAACCCTAATACATTTTTGTTTTATTTTATAAACGCAGAAAAAAAGTAAGAAAATAGGTTACAGTAGACGCTCGGTATAGTGAACCTCTGTTTAGTAAAATTTCCAATATGGAAAATCTCGGTACAGTGAACTCTAATTTTTTTTTAAAATTTCAATTAAAAAAAGTATCCAATTCTGCAATGCGCCTGCATGTCAACTACTTTTCAGAACAATTTACCCGTTCATTTCTATTTTTTTCACACTGTGGCACGGAAGTAAATATACAGCAGCCCTATTAAAAGACAAGTTTATGATGCTTGATAAACTTTTGAAAACTCCCGATCGAAATAGTCAACAATTTCGTGGTTTTTATTAGTTCACTATATCGAGCGTCTACTGTTATTTGTTTTTTTTATGGTTTAATTGCTCTATTTTTGTAAAGATCGAAATATGTATAAAACACGAATAACTCTCCTGTCCATCCTGTTCTTAGTAATTATAATATTTGCAAGGAAACAAAAAATTGACGAAAGTGACAGTCAGTTTCTTTTTTACAAATTTTTTTTTGTTTGCTATGACCACTTAAATGTAAAAACACGCATTTTTATATACTGTTCCAAATTTTTCGGTTGAATTTACGTATGGCTATAACTGAGGAACACCAACTGCGCCCCGAGCCGGTGATTAACTTCAACTTAGAAGGACAAAGCCGGCGGTTACAAACTGAGTATTGATCTTCCTTTTTTAACATGACCTGAAAACGGTCGAAAACGTGCGTTTCGGAAAACAAGCTGTATATTTGTGGGAACCAAAGTCGCCTTGAACTTTCTTGGTCCATATACCTACTCCCTAAACGATCTGACTATCAAAGACCAAGGCGCATTTTCTAACTCTTTTACAGAAAATGTACGAGTGGCTCACTCTCAATACCGCAGTCCTTAATTTTCTTTGCCAAAAGCATCACCTTCACGAGCCTGATTGCAATCAATCGTATTGCACATTCCCCTAACTAAGCCACGAATTGAACTCAATTTAGCATGTCACGTGCACAATATAACTGGCCCAGATATTCCCAGACAAAGGCAATACATGCAATCTCTCTTTCGTACATCTTCCACATATACATGTGCACACCTAACCCCAGTGACCACTTTAAAATTTAGATTGAACCTGATTTGAGAATTCCAAAGTAAACACCCTCACCCACTACATATGACCATCAGTCACGCAAATGGTCAAATATTTCACCTTTTGGCCATCGCCATCATCATCATCAGTATCAACATTCAGAATTGGCTCTCGGCAAACGTCAATGCACCCAAAGCCGAGTCCCTTTTTCTCTACGGTCAAGCGTGCAGGTTATATAAACCGTTTTCCTTTGCTGTCCTCCTCTAGTTCTAGTGCGCGTGCATAGTGCACATTTTCACCTTTTTTCTCCGCATGTTCCCCTGTATAACTAGGATCGAATCTATTCCGACCGGACCGGACCTTTAAATCACTACGCGCACTCACTCAGCACCGATGTACCGAACCGCAACAGTGTAAGGCTCACGCATAAAGAGGTGCAGATGTTATAAAGGCCCCCAAACGAAGAGCTGAGAAAAAATACGAGTGCAGCAACGATATGACCGTATATAGATACTTTTCCTTCCTTATTATGCCATCAGCGCAGCAGGGCTCTGGGGGGAGCGCATCATGAGCCTCTCTCTCTGTGCAACTTCGAAGACGACGACGACCGTCGATAGTATCGAAGAGATTCGTGATTTCCAAGTTTCCACTGGCGGATGTTGCATCGACAGACGGTCCACACCGGTCTATGCGGTCCTGCAGATTCTATGACGAACGCGAGAGGGCGAGCGAGCGGGCGAGCGGTATGGCTTCTAAAGTGCGGTTGATTGCCCACTGAAGCACCTATAATTAGGAAGTTGCATGAAATTTTGCGTGGTATAATGGTTGGAGCGATAGATCATCGTGCGCTGCAGACCGTACATACATACGCTGCATCATCATCATCATCATCATCATGGGTGCAAAGGTGGTGCAATCATTAAGATACCGATTGGGGGATCTATCCAAGTGGTGATGGTGGAGGATTCCTATTTTTATTTGGGTGGTACCCTTACGATCCACAGACAGAGATACCTTGAGCTGAGGTCAGTCCTCTGCAGCAGGCCACCACATAAACGGAAGGCTCAATGCACTCAATTATTGAGTGTTTCGGCAGATGATATCTGCCTGGGATGCAATTGTGAATTGCCCTCTGCCGGTATCGGTCGCGATCTTCAATTTTATTAAACCAAACTCGTACATGGAGTTTTCCAATTAAACTTGGATACTCTCGGCCTGTATCTCTAAAAGGGCAATTAGCCTAGATTTGTTTGTTTGTTTGCGCAGCGGTTTACTATAGGCTTATCCGAGGACCAATCTCATTGTGTGTTCTGATGAAATAATTACTATATGCGATCATTGAACCGGTGCTTTTGTAATTATTCTACAGTGACATGAGTGTTTGGTATATTGGATCCTTTAGCCGCGGGCTCTTCGGCTTAGATTCGATGACCTCTAAGGCCAGATATCCAGCGGCTCACTCTAATGAGAAATAATGATGAGATACATTGTGGCGAGCGAATTGGAAATGAACGATTCGCCCGCTACAAATGGGCGGATAATTTGATGGTCATTGCTGTGGTATTGTGTGAGATCTAATTTTTTTGGGGGGAATTTCGATTGGACGTGACATGAACCTGATGATTTTATACGAAGAACACATCTTTTGGAACATTTTATAAATGACTGAGCGCACGGCGGGTGTTACCCACTATAAGGAATAAATTCACCGATCAATTGTACTCGGTGGGTGGGAGCCGTCAACGGTTATTTCTATTCTGACAGGCGTTGATCAAAATATTTCGTGTTCTTTTGCCCGATGGGGGGAACTCTTGCGTAAGGTTAATCGATTTTACTGGCGGATGCGAATGCCCTTTGGAAGTTATTGACTGCAACCAAACAAGTTCAAGTCTAGGAAGTTTGAACTCAGCACGTTTTTTTAGGTTAAATGTGCAATGTGAGGAACCGAAAACAACGTTGGTTGCTCTGTATCTATATGCATTTTAATCAAAATAATTTCACACTTCTCTTCTCTTCTCTATCTCCATCTCTTCTTCTCTACATAAAATAAAACTGTGGAATAAAAAATGCCTGACCGCGAATCACGCAGAAACTGCTGGACGGATTTTGATGAAACTTGACATTGAGATTGCTTATGTTTTGGGTCGGGACTTAGGATACCTTTTATCCCAGAATAAAACATGGTTCATACAAAATAAATACTCAAAAAACTGTATATCTGTAAGGAAAATTCTAATTATATAGAACTAGCTCAGTAACGTTCTAACGTGATCATATGTTTTACACTTCAATGAGCAGTTGTCTCTTTTCAGCGCACACATTCAGGTTGAATAAATTTTAAGGTGTTGTTCATTGGTAAAAGTTTATAAATGGGCTGGTGGGATTCGTGTGTCAAGTTGTTTCATTAGTTTTGCTTCCTTTTCGTCGACATTTGAGGTGGGTAAGAGGGAAATAACTGAACTTTGCGTAAATCTTTTTTGTGTAGACTTTTTAGTAGGAATTTAAATTATGTTTTGATTATCTTTGTTTTTGCTTTATATTGCTTTCGTAAAGGTCCAAGGAAAGGAACATTTTTATAAAAAACTGTTCGATGTAATTCGATGAAAATACTATTTGTCTTAAAAGTGGCAGGCGGGTGAAGCAAGGCGAGCACGGGTCAGCTACTAAATAAATAAAATATCGGAAACCGTTGGGTGGCTGAAAATGTTCTAAATCTGTCAACAGCTGGAATCAGTGGCACTTGGGTTTAACAATTACAGCCTAAAATCAGAAACAGCTAAGCGTCTACATTTAGGCAGACTTTAAGTGCTAAAATAAGCTTTAAAAAAACATAACGTTTAGTATTTTTTCGATCGGTCGACTATACTCGCAAATGGTATAGGCGATAGGATTCCACAGATAGCCACAGATTGACGAGGTGAGGCGTGTAGCTTGTTTATAAAGCTGACCGAACCTGTCCATATCCCCAGTCACATACCCATCGTCGTACAAAATTCCCATACGGGATAATTTTCCACTTTTTCGATTTTTCTTTCTAATTTTTCTAAACTTTTTTCAACCAAAAACCTTCTACAGAGAACAAAGAACAAAATGAGCTCATATCAAACAAATCTGTCATGCCGTTCAAGAGTTTAGCGGACACAAACGAACAGCATTTAATTTTCATTCATATTTATTTTAACTTCAACATGTTAGATGAAGTTAAAATAAATATGAATGAATTAGTTTGAAAAAGTAGCTGCAAAGGGACCGGGAATCTGCATCTGTTGTTAAAAAATTTAGCTACAGAGTTACTGACAACAAATACCATTACCAAATGAGTGATCAGGTTGCTTAAATGTTCACATATCTTCCGTCCTGTGAATTCAAACCACAAATTTTCACAGACTCCACGCTTCTGCACAATTTTACAAGAACCCGCCTGCCAACGCCAGTCGGGAGATGCTTATCGCTTGTCAGTGTTGTCGGCAATCAGCGCGTTGCACAAAAGCTCTATAAATTCCACATACCTACTTAGATTTTGTGAAAAGAATTCGGCCTACCACTCGATCAAAGTTTCCAAGTCCCACCACCTCAAACATCCAGCCATCTTAATAAATTACGTAAAACAATCTCAAGAGTCCATCGTAAAAAAAATAACCACGCAACATAAATTTAATTACACGATTGACTGTATCACCAGCCGCCATCGACTTAGCCGGGCTTATGTTAAACAAATCGTTGCTCGCTGGCGCTACACTAATTTTTGTGTTAAACAATTTATTTTTGAGCAATTTCCATGTGACTCAGAATCCATAACCGACGGGCGACAGTAATTTACAACGCAGGCGCCATACCAGGCCCGAGGAAACCCGCTTAGAACTGTTGCTGGAAAAATATAATAGTGTCACAGAGGTCCGCCTCTTGCATGGTATTTCAGCCGCATTGTGTCAGCACATTCATAACTTGGTCCATTGTCAAACCGACTCCAACTCGCGATTTGATTGTAATAATTCTTGCAGCACGGCAACAAGCCTTTTCACTCGGCAAATGTGGGGCCATAACTTTCCGCCCACCCGGAACGCTAAATTATGATCTTGTTTGCATCGGTGGTATCTGGTATCTCGGGGATACACACACGTACGGATGTATCGGTCTCCATTAATTTTCACACCTCTTTTTCGCTCGATTCAGCTCTTGCTTCAATCAAGAAGCGAACAGCCTCCTTCGTGTGTGAGTGTTAGCCAGTGAGTGCATTGAGGCTAGGTCCATCAGACTGTGAGTGGACGTCGCCGATTGCTTAATCTCGCGTAATCGCGTAAAACGTGCCTCTCAACAACACACAAATTGATTAAATGCAAATTTTCCTTAATTAAATTGGAATTCATTTTCGCATACATTATAAATATGTACTGCAAACGGCGTTAGGTATATATGACGCATGTGGATAGCTGCGCCACCTTGTTTACTGATGCTGTGTGTTAGATACTTTATTTTCCACACCCGCGATGATGGAGGGAACGCGAGTTGCAGACGCATCTGGAATGGCATTTGTCTATCGAGAAATAATTTGCATTGCGATTAGAATCGTGTGAAACGACGACGAGGCGAGACTGCGACGACGCGACTGGGGAGAGATAATATTGTAGAAAATGATTTTAAGGTGTCAGGTGTCAAATAGGCTTTTGAGCTGATGAGGGTTTGCTATATACCCGGCGATTGTTTATTCTGGTCACGTTTTGGGGTCGTTGGAGGCTTCTTCCGTTTCGGGTGCCATCCTCTCTGCGCAGTTGGGTGATGGATTTGGTAAATTTGAATATCCTCGGTCGGGGATGCTAGCCAATATATGGGGATACAAATTTTGTGGGGAAATTATTCAAGTCACGCGCAACGCCAGCCAATCGCAATTAATTACGGGGCCGAGGAGATGAATGAATTTGTGAGTAGTAGCATTTCCTCCTTCATTGTAACACGATAGGTGGCTTTGTCTTCTGGAAGCTCTTTTACAATTGGTTGGAGTTTTGTTTTTGGAGTTTTACCACGCGATTCGAGATCGGTTGTAACTGTTGAAAAAGGCTTGAGTGTTTGACGATTGAATTCCTCAAAATTATCCACTAATACAGAAACTGTTCGGAACACCTAAAGCGTTGATCCACAACCTTATTTATAAAAACAGGCCAGCTCTATTTCTAGGCATTTCGTATTCCCGCGACGTGTTTCGTCTCGGGGCCGAAAACTAGTGGCAAACAAAAAGTTTAAAATTGATTCTTCTCTTCATTTGTCCCATAGAAACTCTAGGAAGTGTTTCGAAAAAGAAAAGCGTTTATGACAATCAGGGTTGTAATGTGATATATGAACTGCACTCTTTGCCACCACGCACGTAATAAGGTCCACCACAGTTCCAGCGGTTTTTAGAAACGTTCTACTTCCTACCACGCTCTTGTACACTTATCCCAAACGATGCGATCTATTTTCGTACCGACTGTTGCAAGTATCATCCCACACTATAATGAGTCCTCTGCGGGCTTATTGGCGTTGGAGATCAGTACCAATCGTTTGGCTCTTCACTGCTATGGAAATATATCTTTACTTATGGTTGGGCACTTTTGTCAAAGTTTAAGAACTGGACCTTTTCTTATTGTCCGCAAAAAGACCGAGTACATATTTTTGCATAAGGACCGGGCGTAGCTCAGTCATCGGAATGTGATGTTGCTAGTTGAATGATTGACTTACACTCGTTACTTTTTGCCCTTTTAGTAATGCTTTGGAGCTTTAAATGGCCAAACATCGTGTGGCTCTGTTATACAACAGTTGGCATTTTGACGCAACTTAAAAGCATGTCGGAATACAATTTGAAAATAAATACAGAACTTTAGGACCATTACAGTTTTTAAAGGTTCTTTAAGATCAAGTACTGCTCGAAAGCAAGATCAAACATTCAGAAATTAAAAAAAAATTGGAAACCCAAGCAAACCTAGTTCTTCTGGGCAGCGGCTGATGGTTTTGTTAATGTCGACTACTTTAAAATCCACAAGCAAAGTCAGAGGTGCATGCCATATTTGCCAACACTTTTTCGTAATGCCTGAAAAATACGGACGTAATTCGCTTGTCAATCATGACTTGAATGTCTGCATTTTTCTTAAAAACCTACTAGGTATGACAAAAACATTTTTTAAATGGATATTGGTGCGCAAGTTTTCAAAAGATCACATCTTCTACCAAACGTATACCAGCAACATTTTTGTTGTACGGCGTATTTAATACTTATTAAGTAACGTAGCTTAAAGCAACATTTACGGGACTAGTCGCAAAGTTCAACTGTTTTGACTGAACTTGATTTTTGGCTCTTTTTGACACAAGGATCAATTTTTTCCTATTGAAGTTGACTTTGGTATTTTTTTGTAGTTTTTTAGTTGAAAAGTGCTTATCTGCTGCTGTATTGAGCAAGACAAATTACAATTTAGGGTTCTTTTTACTGCGCCGAATCTGGCGAACATTCTGACAGGCATCTAACATGTTAGCTATCCTGAGAAACCACTGTGAGAAACTAAGCCGAGCGTCCTATTTGGACATAAGAAAATTAATAGTTGGAACATCAAGTCAATATAGATAACCTAAGGCCCAGTACCCACGACAAGTGTTTTTTGTTCTAATAGAAGCTTTTCCAAGATATCCGTCTGTCAGATATTCCCGTAAGGTTTTGAAAAAATCTTATGATGAAGTTTTTTTTCTGGGGGATCGAACCTTAAACTAGTAATCTAGCACGATAACCACTACGCCACCTCGCTCGTCCTATTTTGATCTTAATCTACCACAAGTTCACTGCAAACTTATTTTACATAAATTGTTGCTAGAATATTACCCAGCTTCTGTTTCACATAACTACAAGTTGCAAGCTACAATTCTACAGAAACAATGCTCTGATACAAGTACATACATATGTTTTACAAGAAGATATATAGGTACAACAGAAAATTTTGTTATTTTTTAGTTTTACAACTGTGCGACTTATTGCAGGTCCTTACTCCAGAGAGCTATTTCTGACATCACATATTTTTGAATTAGTATCTAATATTTTGAATTTTGTTACAAATTATAAGTAAAATCTGGTAACATTATCACTTTTAACGCGTTTAATTTTTTTCTGTTGCCAAAATGTCACCTTAAAAATAAAGTTCCCATAAAATTTTCGTCTAAATATTTTTGATTTTAATGGACATAGGTTTATGACATGTGAAAATGTTTTAAATCGCCTGTAAAATTGTAAAAGTTGTATTGTTATTTTTGTAGGCTTTTCCGGTTCAAAGGTTGGGTTTCATAGATTTATTTTATACGAAGGGTTGTAGAAATAGTTTAAAAAAAATTATGGAAAAAGTGGCTGTAAATTGCGACTTGTTGTTCGACAAATTAGAGCACTCGACTTATAGTTTGTAATTTGTACTACAAAAACTAAAAAACACCATAACCCTATAGCTTTTTGTTATGATACCAGACGTAAACTGATTCCAACGACCATCACCGTCCGTCTATTTCCATTCATACTGTCTAAACATTAGAAAATACAAAACTGACATAAAATCCGGTTTACGCTCGTAGTTGGCGCTCCAGCTCCCCGGCAGCCTGCAACTCATTTACGAATGCCTCCATCCGAGCGCACTTATCCAAAGCCGCACCTCAAAATTCTTCTGATATCCTCGTACTCCGAACCGCTCCTATGCATACATTTATTGTATACAAATCCAGCCCCAGCACGAATGCCAATAATATTCCAGAATATGATTTATGCTGATTTTTGTCACCGGATATGTTGACAGTATTAGTGAAAGCGCAAGCGCAATATGCAATCCTCCCGATGGCAAAACGATAAATAAATAAATTAAATTTTCCTCTTTCCTTCTTTGCAGAAATGGCTTCCAGCAGCATACCCCCATCGCCAGCACCGACACCGCCACCAACATCTGCACAGTCGGCATTGCCATCTTCACGACAACGCAAAGCGTTATTCCTGCCCGCAACAACAACACACCGAATACTAACAATCAGCATTTTAATTGGCGTCCTCTGTTGGCCAACGCAAATTCATTGCGTCGATCCAAAGTTCGATCCATCGACACGAATGCGTTTGGTTCTGGTGCCGGCCGATGCCCAGGTGGGTTCTGTGATATATCGATTGCGTGCCACCGACGAGGAGTTCGACTATCCGTTGACGTTCGAGCTGGTTGGCGATGCCTCAGTTTCGACAGTGAAAATCGAATCGCTTCCATGTACCAAGTACAATTCTGTATGCCAAGCGAATGTGATTTTACAGCGGCGATTGGAGCCGGGACGTTACTATGACTTCCAGGTGTCGGTGAAGGACACAAAGGGCGGTATGACGGCGCAGCGTTGTTCGATAACGGCGACAAATTTTACAACACCACACGACCTCATATTTCCCCATAAGCCGGGCATCATTATGATACCAGAGGTGAGTTTGCCACATAGTAGGAATATATTTTTAATTAGTAGCGGGGGTAGTTGTGCCAAAGCTGTACAGGGTGGTGCGAGTCAAATTCTATTTAATTTTTGTATAAAATAATTTCAAATGGATCATGTTAGATTTTGGACTGTAGAAGAGCTTATAAAGGATAGAAGAGCTGATTGATAGCTTTATCAGCTCTTACCTATTCCCTTGTCTTGTTTTGATTTAGAATTTTTTGAGTAATGACAAGTTAAAGGCTTAAAACGTAGCCAAAAAGTAGGCGTGGCAATGTACGATAGCTTATGTTATTCTCGGCGTGTTCGAAATAAGTTTCATGGCAATCTGCCCAGCAGTTTTTACGCCAACTTGTAACAAACAAAGGTTCAACGGTCCAGCGAGTTGTCTCACCAAACCTTTTACAGGGCCAAGCTTTAGGCAGCTGCGGCTCATTATTAGCAAGCATGCATTACAGAAGCTTTTGTATCTCTTCAAAGTTCGACCCCATATAGATTCAATTGGCCTAAAGTTCCAAATTGCCCCGATTACTTCGACCTCAGACCTCGAATCCGCAGAAAGTGATCCGTCCAGATGGAAAATCAAACCAGATTCGTAACCACCTTCATCACCTTGAGTGATCATAACTTCCCAGGCCTTGCCAAACCACCACATGGTCCCACAGGTGAACGCATTTCATACCGTCCGTCAATCGAATTCGGATCACATGAAAGTTTCCTGTTCAAAATCAGGTTCCGTCCTGCAGACGGTTATGCGAGTAACATTTGCAGATACGCCAAATCGATCTTCTCACTTCTCCAACTTGAACAAGAACGACCCCTTGAGGGTATATACGGCATACGTACATCTTCTGCGGTTAAGTGATTACCATTACCACCGGTGGCCTTTCACTCTTGTTTATCCTTTTTCTTTCTACCAATTTACCAAACAGGTTCAAAGTCAGACGTCAGCATGATGGCTAACCTGCTGTGCTACACGTCCTTGTATCTGCCTCTCACTCTCTCGGTCTTTCGGTCTATGGGGCCTACTACATCCCTTATCTTCTTTCAGTCAGATGAGGATGACTTTGACGATTCACATATGCCGATTGCGTCTTCAAGCAATTAAGGATAATTACACGGTACAACTGGCGTGTCAAATGCAATGTCTCAAATTAAATTGTTTTGACACTTTTGGTGTGCATATGCATATATTGAGCCCACTCTCTTGACGCCCGGTCCGACGGAAAGGTGCTACTCTGTGCCCGTTGTGTCACATTCTCAGTCTGCGCGTTTGATTGATTCTCCTTTTTGGCGTCTGCGTGTCGCTTGTCAGACACTTTGCTTTTCAGATAGGTAAAGTAGCGCGCATTCGAACGGAATGCCTCTGCTGCTGATTATGACTCCTGTGGCTGCTGCTGCTAGCCATTGCTATGTGTGTGGTGCCATAAATCTAATGACATGCGTGAATGTGGGCTGTCGATCCAGATATACATAGAGCAGTTTTTCATTTCCATTTGCTAGCTTGTAGCTGTGTCGTGTCGCTAAGGGGTATACTATATTTATATGGTGTACAGATTTGAAGTTCTCGCATCTTGGAGCGTGAGGCCTTTGGTCCGTATAGTGGGCATGGAAAATTGCAATGTGTGTGGTTTGAAGGAATTCGCTTGTGTGATTAGTGGAGCGATATGAAAAATTTAAATTTTTTACCAGAAGGTCATCGAGTTTTTGAAGTGAAACTACTCAGGCGGCGACTCGAGGTACTTTTTGAAGAAGATAACCGAGTGCGTAATATTTTTGTAAATTATGCTGCAAACTTGTACCGCACTGTACACTGTCTCCGTTTTTCACAACTTAATTTTGACAGATTAAGAACGTGACGTAACTAGAAAAAACTGGTAAATCGGTATCGAAATCACAAATTGCATTAGGCTTATTTTTGCGCTGAGCTTTGAGGTTCGGTTGAGAGAAACTTTGAAGAGGCGCACAATTTTCGATTTCCTGTAAGAGCTGGCAATCTATGCCGATGGATCAAAAACGACAGAGGAAACAGGCTCTGGCATTTATTCTGCAAATTTGAACCTTCAAATGTCAATAAGGCTGCCGGATGACTGCATTTTCTTTCAATCGGAGTTTCTAGCAGTTTTTAAAGCCGCAGAACTACTAGAGAGGAATTTGATCGCTCTTAAAGTAGGTACTAGGGATTGTTGCACATTGCTTAAGGCACTATGCGTACAGAATAAAGTCAACTTTGGCAATAAAGGGCGGTGAAATAACGAGAAACCAACAAGTTGACGTCAACCCACCCTTGAGTACCTTTAAGGAAATTTTGAAAGAAACATATAAGAAGAAGCAACTCGTAGATGGACAGACATAACCGACCATCGAGTGTCCAAGGTTTTTATGGCCAGAAATGGACCACATGTACTAAGGAAAACCTTAAACCCATCAGAAAAAACTTGAGAACAGCGATAGGAATCCTGTCTTACCCGAAAAACATGCCAAAAGACTGTGGCTTTCGGACACTGATCTGTTATGAGATAGGTGTCGAGGAAGCAATCATACACGTACTCTGCGAATATCTATAGTATAGAAAACTACTTCTTTAATAGCATAGAAGAAATAGGTTTTATCGTCCTAGCAAAGGTATTAAAATTCTGTAAGGAAATAATATGATTTAGGGACACGGAGAGTGCCTAAGTTTATCCACCTATTAAATGATGGTTCTTTCAGGGATCGCTATGGGCCCACAAAGGTGTCTTGCGACGGTTCTCCTTACAACCCTGCGTCTAATCCAACCCAACCTAACCTACTACTTTGTTTAGAGTAAATAATTATTTTTTTATTTATCGGGTTCTAATTTATATTTACTTTTTATTATCTCATTTTTTTTTTTGTATTTTTTAAAACTTCAAATTTAGTCCGACACTGTAGGTCGATAACTTTTTGTTCCTATTCGACTACTGACTGTGCTATTTTTCTTATGTGTAAACATCTTAGCTCTGGGTATGGGTCGAACAAGCTTCGAGCTTCCCTCTCGCCGTCACACGAAACCAAACTTTTATATTTTTTTTCTTGCCAATCGCTTTTAACAATAAATCGCTAATGGATCAATGAATGTGAATTGGCAAAGCAGAGTTTTAGAGTGGTAAAAGATACTGTCAGATATGAAATAGTGATAAGCGGTTTAGTGGACCCCATGTGAAAACAAGTCTGAATCAACCTGCATGCATTACGATTGGAATGCCGCGACATGCCGTGATCTACTTACAGGATTATGCGACTGAGTGCGGATTGTGCCTTTAAAGTGCGTTTGAGGCTTGCTTTTTTTTACTGCTTTAATGTGCTGGAGTGTCGTAGAATAACTCTCAGACTCGGAAGGTTTGTTGGGAGTCTTCCTGCTGACAGGAGGGTAATGTATGTATTGGATTTTTCTGTAGAAAGACATCACCAAATTCATTTATGCACATTCTAGACCTGGTTCAGGTCAGTGTTGTTAGGACTTTCTCTTCACTTTCCCCACGAAATGTAGTAGTTTTTCGCTTTTCATCGAACTCAAATTCTTTCGATGCTTTTATGTATTAAAATATAGTTTTTAAAAACCAAATGTGTATTATTCAAAAACACATTTAATTAACTTTAAGTATAAAAATGAGAACAGTACTGAAAAACTAAAAGTGCGCCTACAGTGCCACCTGTTGAGACTTTCCCGACTCTTTATTTTCTAACCTTCTCGTAGCAATAACGAACAAATTTGCAGAAGGAAGCATCCAATTGGGTTCTGTCGGTTTCAAGTTTAAAGCATCCGAATAAACCACGATCTTTTCAATAAAAATTTAAATACAAAAGTATATAAATTTTGCTAAAAGGTGATTTATATGAGTGTTTTTATATGTTTTTTGATAATCATTTAAAAACGCAGATGTTTTTAAGAAATGTCACCAAAAATTGTAAGTTGCATGATTTTTTTGTCAAATTCCAAAAATTCATTCAACACTTGAGGGAAGGGATAATTAAAAATAAGTCCCAAATCCATTTTTTCCTTTAGTTTGATTAAATAGGTGTTCTGCAAAAAAAATATATATCGACTGCAATAGTTTTGTCAAATGCCTTCTAGACATTTGGTTATCGCATTAGGTACAATTTTAATGCTATTTTCATTGCTTTGAGAATATGGAAAAAATAAATTTATCCAACAACACATATACGGACATTTTTCAATTACGTAATTCTTTCGACAGTCTTCGTGTTCATGCATCCAGCAAAGTGCCCCAAGGAACCACTCCTTTGGATATTTGTATTTTCCCAATAAACCTCGATGCACTTTTCCAGTTACAAATAATTAACTGATCGCAATAACTTTAAACTTTACTGTTGGATTCGAAATCATTCTTAATATAGGTTCACATGAAAACAGAATAATAATCACTCAAGTAGCCAATTAAATTCCGTTCAATATGACTCCAAGCTACGTATTTATTTGATGGAAGCTTTTTTTCTAAATATCAACATCATCACTTTACCAAAAACAACAAGCCATTAAATAAAACCCACAGCTTCAGGTCAGAAAGAAAAAAACTGCATTAGGCTGCACCTCAAATGTTATTTTTCACATTTGATGAATGCAGCATAAACGTTTGGATATATTCCCATCCTGAGGACAATTAAAATTTTAATTACATCATCAGTGGGGAGGAAAATGCGTTTTATAATGATCATAAATCCCTCTTTTGGAATTCTAAACATCATAGTTCCATCATCCCATTATAGGTTCTCCCCAAAGAATACAAATTTTACCCACCACACGGTAGGAATCTGAAATGAATGACACTCGCCTATCAATCACAGATAAAATCCCAGCCATTAGAACTCTCCAGACTCCAATCGAAACGCCTCGGTGCGCCTACCATCCCGTTTTGATGGATGGTCAACGTACTCTATCGATGAGATTAACGTGGTAGATCACCAGACATGAACCGGCTACTTGGCTTTCGGTTTGATTGCTCGGTATGGTGTCTTAGTATATGTTTAGGTTTACGTACATATATACGGTACTGATGGATTGAAGGAATTCTGGTTTCATATCCTGCGGATCGCCCTTCACTTTACTTGTTGGCTCATTGATTAAGCCTTAATTAATGACGGCTTATTAGGGGGACTCTTGGCCGGTTTCCGTTTCGTGATCGTTAGATACGAGTGTAATGAAAGTACAATTTGGTCAGCAGATCGCTTCAAACTTCCTGCAGAAAGAGATATGGACATCAGAGATTCTCATTGCGTCTAGCAGTAATGAACGTTGAAGGCGGTCGTTATGAGTTATTTGAATTTCTTACGGCTCTGTAATGATCTGTGGAAGAAGAGTTCGGCTTGGAGGAGCGACTGATCTCGTCGAATTTTATTAAAATAAGGAGTCAGGTGGAGTTGGAACTTGCGACTGAGCATTGAACCAGTGTTTCCAGTTCGTGGGGAATTCCACTTTTCGTGGGGAATTTCGGTCCAAAATTTTATGAAAGGGGAAAAGGGGAATCTTCTCTCTCCTAGCGCGAAATGTGGGGTAATCAAAAAATTAATCTCAATTTGTCAAAAACTCGTTAAGTATCTTGTTCTTGGTCCTGATTCTTGATTGGGATTGAGACGCTGAGCGCTTGTTTTCTGTGGTGACCGACGTTAAAGTAAAAAAAGAAATCGGTTGGGTGAAAACTCTTTAAACGCTTTATATTTTAAAAGATCAGGGTTCAGGAATAGAAAGGGGGTGTGCTTCAATTTTAAACCCACTGCCGAACATTTCTCTTTCTTTGATAATTCTATATATAAATAATTTAAGCATAATTTATATATCTTGAATGTTCTTCTTCTTTTCAATAATGTTCCTTAATTTTTTAGTGTTTTTTTAATCGTTAATTTTTGCAACTTATTTTTTGTTTATTTTAATTATTACTAGTCTGTTTATTTATTGCCTTTAATCTTTATTTTGAAATGATGTCAGATTTAATTTGTATAATTTTTTTCTTCAATAAAAACTACAAAATAACTTTTTTCTTTCAATTTTAATTTTTTATACCTATACCAAGTAGTGGGGAATTTTTGGGAATGTTACTAAAAAAATGGGGAAAAAGGGGAATTCTATGGTCTGTGATGGGGAATTTCACTTAAAGCGGCTGGCAACACTGCATTGAACCGGGTATTCGACTTTATATTTTGGCAAGACTAGAGTATAAATACCGGTCTCAAATGTGCAAGCAATGTTCTTTAATTTGAAGAGAATGTTTCGTGCCTAAAGCTGTCAACACGGCGCCATTACCAGATTTTTCGATCTGATTACTTGCCCTCATATACCTGAAGTTTGCGTCACTTATTTGTCGGAATATGTTCTCTCACTCATAATTTTGCCAAACTTCAAAGAACTAGTTTTTCATTTGCACGCCCCTAAACTACAACTGCAAGAAAAATGCACCGCAAAAAATTACACAAAATTATCAAAATGATAATTTGGCCAACTTTCATAAAACAATTAAATTTTGTTATTTTTTTATATTTTTAACAAATGAAAATATGCCCAAAAAAGAACACCTTCAACGTATCTTCAGAAAAATGAAGATAATAAATTAAGGTCAAAAAATATTTCTTGGGCAGATTTCATTTTAAAAAATTGAGGCCTTATTTTATAATGAAATAGCACCCTGGGCGTGAATCTGACAGAAGAGCTATAATATTCAACTGACTGGTGTCTTCACTTTTGGAAAATATTTAAACGCGCTTGGCTTAAAAAAATCTTCGAATCATGCGACAAAAGCGGCCCTGTAAGATGGCATAGTCACTGTAATAAGCGATACATATCTACCTTATCAAGCCTTGAGCTGTTGATTACTATATGCGTTTAGCAACATATCCCATTATTAAGAAGTAAGAAAATATAAAAAAGAATACTTTCCGATAAACACATATGGATCTTATTACTTTTTTTTAATTTCTCTCCAATTTGTAATCAAAAGAAAAATGGCAAAAAGTCACAAACTTCACTTCTTCTCACCCTTTACGAGTCCGCTGCTCCAAAGAATCGACGTTTTGAATGACGTGAGATCAGAACCTTTCCCTCGGCCATAGATCAGCGACTCCGATAGATAGATAGTGATCGAGCAAAACGCAAAACCGAAATAGGTACCCGCTGTTCTTTCCAGAACACACTCGCTCCAAGCATCACTTTTGCTCATAAATTAAACTCTGATTCTGCGAAGTGCGGTATACCCCGTATAGATACATAGATACAGATACAGCCTTCATTCCTACACAAAAATAAATCAAATCCTGTAATAAATTTTGAAAAATATTCAGACCCCTTCTTAGACAGAGAAATTAATTTAGAGTGATGGTCTTTGGATGCTTCTGCATTTTTTCACCGCCCCTTCTACCAGCAGGCATTTCAAGGAGAACCACCAGTGTGTTGTTGCACATATCGGAGGCGTATCTTTTGCATCTTCATTATAATTAAATACGAAAATAAAATCACAAACGAGTTGAATAAATCTATTGTTGGGCATTTCCAACCAAAAAAATTATCTAAATCGAACAAACTTCAAACTCGATCCGATTTCAGAGAGAGGTATACGGTATACCTATAGATATCAAATGGAAATGGAAGCTTCTTCTAATCAAAAGGGAACAAAAACTGTTTAAAGATAAGAAATTAAGTAATGAAGGGTTTTTTGAGCGTACCGACCGACTACCGGCGATATGAATGACCGTCTTGGGAAAGTTATCGTAAATTTTATATGTCGTGACACATTGAATGAGATGGACCTTCTGATTGGAGAGCGATATACCTTTGAATAATTTAACACACATTTTTGTTGCCCTCTCTAATTTTTTATCTTGTTTCTTTTATCTTTTAGGATGCCAAGCGGGGAACCGAATTAGATTATGTCATCTCTAGAAAAAATCCACACTTTCCAAAACCAGTCTACCTCGAATTATGGGTAAGTTATCTCAGAAATGTGTAAGAATTTTTGATTTTTTGAAATTTTACACATGGTTTTTCTTTGTTTTCTTACAGGGTTCACCCCTTTTTGCCATAAGACAAAAGATTGTCTCACCCGATACAACAGAGGGAACAATATTTTTATTGGGACCACTCGACTTCGAGAAACAAGCCATGTATCATTTAACGATTTTGGCAAATGTAAGTACAAGCTGTAGTTTTTATAAAAATAAATTGGTATATTTAGTTTACAATTCAATAAACGACAAAAAAATGTTTCTTAAAAATTAACAAAATTTATGTATGCATATTTTATTTTTGTTAAAACGTTTGTTGTGATAACAAAAAGTAAGTTGCTGAAGGAACGCGACTTATTCTTAAGTAAGGAAGCTGTTTATTACTACCGAAACAATTAACCCGAAAAGAGGTTGTCGTTAAATCAACGAAAACTATTGCTGGTTGTACAGAAATGATTTGACAGTAGGTTTTTAGAATAATCAATTTAAAATAGTATTTTTATTAAATATATGCCTTAAATAAACGCAGTTTACCAGAAGCTATAAAAATGAGACGTAACAGATATTTTCTGTCTTCGATTAGCGACTTGCTTATTTGTCCATCTAAAGGTAGATACAGGAAAATATATTTGTCTTTGAATATAGAGAACAATTATTAACAATAATATTACTGCAATAAATAAATAAATGTATGTAACTTAGATTTGTTTGAATTTTACATTAAACGGTATAGTTTAATGAAAAGTAATTGTTTAATAATTATGTAGTATTTTCGCAGAATTTAGGTTTAGTAAATCAAATTCAGGAGTTTCCATTCAGCGACAGCTACTGTGGTTTTATGTTATTTTTCACTGTCAAAAACCCTTTTGCTAAGATGTAGGTATATCCGTTTAATAATTTACATGTTTATTTCAATAACCTTTTTAATTACCATATCTTGCTATCCTTTATTTTGAAATATTTAGTTTTTGTTGTAGGTATTTTTTACGTCAGAAAACGCGGCATGAATAATCTCAATAATTTCATTCTATTTAAAAAAGCTAAAATAGGACCGACAAAACATTGGATTTAAAAAAGCGACCCATTTTTAATGGTTCCCAAATTTATATGTTTATTTAAACAACATTTTTTGTAATATTGACAATCCCTGCTATATTTGGCTTACAAAATTGAACAAAGTACTCAAAACGTCTGGTAAACATTCACGTCTATCACAGAATCCGCCGTATTCGGAATTTTGCTACGAGCTCCGAAAGAACTGTCACAGAATCCGTCGTAGGGAAAATGTTTGCTACGAATTTCGAAACAACAAACATTTCCCCACGACGGATTCTGTGATAGTTTTTTCGGGGTTCGTAGCAAAATTCTGAATACGACGGATTCTGTGATAGACGTGATTTTGAAAAATTGTTGAATCGGGCTCGAAGGACCATGAATAATATATATTGTTTAATCTGGCGTGAAAGATCTTGATTATTATTGCTGATTGTTTATATTTGCTAATGGGCTGTAATGCTCAAAATAAAAAGAAAACGGTTCCACTGCCCTGGACCAAAACACGTCCGTTTATTTCAGTATTTTTAAACTCAGATAGTTATTTTATAACCTTGCGCAGCAGTTGACGGTTGACTTAAAGCACTATATGTAAAGGACACATCTGCCTGATTTAGCTGTAGTTGATGGAGTTCTATGTGTTTTGAACACATTTTGTCGCTTTAACATAAAATATTTACAAATTAAATGTTGGTTTCTGTTTTAAAAGATGCAGTAAAATATTTTTCAAACATAATTTTAATAATAAAAGAGAGGACGGAACTGCTCAAGTTGGTAAAACATTTCAGTACAGAAAAGCTTCTATTGCATAACACAACGGATGCCCTTAAAATTCAGCTGCTGAAATTAAAAAAAAAATATTATTACTTATTACTATTTATTAAAAAAAAAGTATTAAATAAAAATAAGGTAGATATGCACAAGCAGAAACATTTTATATATTTTATTTATTTTATACTATATATTTTATTCCTACTAAAAAACAGTATGTTTAACAGAACAAATTAATTTTGTTACTTACGTGTCTTTAGTTTATTTAAATTGAAAACCCCCTTTAGTCAATATAAAAAGCAGTTTTATTTTCAGTCATTTTCGAGCTCACTAAATAAAACCTCATTTTGTGCTATCCTATAAATTCTTGTGATTTAAAATTTACACAATCATTATCAATGACAGCGTTGCTCGATCGTATGCTCAATCTGGACACAAGACCAACGGCAATTGTGTTCGAAATCCATTACCCTCTGTTATTGTGAGATGAAAACTAAGTTCACTCACTTCACCAGACATCCAAGGTAAACATAGCACCGCGCAATCATAACACACCACTGTGTGTCCTTGGATGTGTGTGCATTTATCACTTGTCATAAATTTAAAGCATTACCCAGCCCCCAGCCTCCTGGGGGATATCTCATAAAATTCCCTAGCACGTTGTTGATCATTTTTATAAAACACAGCAGGCTGATGTTCCGCACAGCTTTTTATTGATATTATAATACAAGGAGACAGCATCGTCATCGATTCAAATTATTCAACATGCCATTGTCGGCTGGGATTTTCGCAACAGAAAACTCGCCTGAAAAGTATCCTCAAACAGATTTGTTATCCCAAAATAACCCCCTGCAACATGACATTTCGACATTTATGGCAATTTATAGCTTTTAATTAAGCATCCTCACTTAAGATTGCCCGATAAGACAGCCACAGCCAGTAACTCTGTCTCTCCCTCGAGCCTCAACCGAAGGCGCGATAACAATCAATTCTATGATTTATGTTAACTACCAGGACCAGCACCGGCTATCCGTGCAGCCATCATCTCTTTCTGCTACTCCTTTGTGTCATTTGATCGCCCATCCAGCCGGAGATTTAATTTGCCTCATTATCATCCCTTAGCGTGCAGCGCACGCATCCCAAAGGGTAATTTATATGCAAAATATATTTTTAACACGATGCCAATGCCAAAGGCCATCTCTAGTCATCTGACGCTAATTCAAACTGATTGTTATTACCGATCAGGATTTAATGTGCAGATTGAGTCGTATCTTTTCTGTTTGGGACGACATGTCACAAGCGTCGTACATACGAGAATCCCACGCACCCATGCAAATACCAATAATGACGCTCGATCACCGAAAAGATACGTATGGCGGGCCCATCGAGTTGCGGGCAAAAAAACCACTGTCCACATGGGGTAACATAAAAATAGACTCACAATTGCCAATGTGCGGTGAAATATTGCCACAGGCAAATCAGAAAGAGCATCTTGTTAATGCAAGGAGTATCTATACCGGGAGGCAGGGAGCCGGGCGGTTGCACCAAGAAATAGAGACAAAATTATCCGACGCAGAGACCGGACTCCGGGGTTGGTGGATGTAGATGGAGGCAATACTCGTACAGTTGTGTGTGTATATGCGAGCGCTGCAAGGTCTATGGACTAATAATGGGTGTGCCAACAACTGGCAACTACCGCGACCATAATTGGCAGTGGTATGTGCGGTTGACCAGAATGTCAGTGGTTTGTTGGAGGGTTATGTCGTTTTCGAACAAACATAATCAGAAAAATTACAAAAACAAAAATAAAACAATAACGCATAACGGGAAAAGTAACACGGAAAGACTTTTTGTTGCAGTGTACACTATGCAGATGGTGTTCCGATTAGTTAAACGTCTGAGGACTTGAGAAATACGGTTTGGAAGGAATTAGGGCAAACGCTGATTGCCGGTGACTCAGATAGAGATCACTTGTAAATTGGTGGAGATCGTGAGTCGCATCTACGGCGGGCAGTAGCTGAATTTGGTAGCATTTGATGGTCAAATTGCGTCAGGTATTCTGAATCCCTCAATAGGTTTGAGAAGAGATTGGTGGGGCTATATTTCCAGTTTGCTAAAGGCTTGCAAAGGTTTGTAGGTGCATATTTTAAACTTTCCTTTATGCTAGTTGGGCAGTAACATGTACGTTCATTCGCATTGAATGTGAACTAACATTTTATCCGGCTCGAAGGACCAACCAAAACAACGACTGAGGTGCATTTTCTACGATTCGTTGCTATTAAATGACAGATTCTAAAACCGAAAATCAATCGAAGGACTTTGAGTCCAAAGGGACCAAATATATCTTCATCCGCCCTCGTCAATGTCCATCCGTTTACGCTATAGAACAGGACTGGGGTAGTGGGGTAATGGAGTCTTGCATAGAGCGATTGGCAACTGCAATTCTTCGCTCGATGTCGGACGTTGTGTAATTTTTAAATAAAGCGGAGTTGAGGTACTCAAAAGTCTCAACTACTTCAAAGTTAAAGCTGTCTATCATGATTCTTTGTTATCATGGGGCTCTTTTTGTTGACAGCAAATTTTGCGCTTCTTTCAAACTTAAACCCATTTTTGACGCTTTCATCCCAGTATTCGCCAAAGCGGTGCTGATATATCGCTGAGTGTTGTCAACTTATCCAAGTAATTCGACAGACTTTTGAAAAATTGTGTCACTAGTTTTGGCAATCAAGCTTTGCACAGTAGGCTGTCCCGTCGTTCTATGAAAAAAAAATTTTCTCCAATTTTTTATCGAAAGGGGTATCAAAATAATATTAAAAAGTATTAACGAGTAGATTCTGAATATGTCCCTCCTTTTTGATTTGGACATGACTTTCGGGACTCCACATTTTTTAAAGGTAGTGAAAAATGTTGTTCTTTCTTTTATTTTATTATTTTTAATTCATTCACTTGATTTATTAAATTAAAGTTAAAGTAAAATAAAACAAAGGAGTTTAAAAATATGTGTTAACATTGCGAAAAAGTTAAAAAAAACGGGATCTTTCGTTAAGATCCTCCAAAAAAAAAATTTACGGGACAACCTATTGCACAGTTTCCTCAAGCATGATGATAAAAAGGTCGCATAACAGACAGCGCGTTTCCTGGTCTATGTCCCCTTTTGGCATCAAAGATCTCTATGCGATTTTATCCACCCTTCTTCACTTTGCACAGCCTGATGAGTTTGACAGAAATGTCAAAACAAGACGTAGCTGTATAAAGCCTGTCGGATGCAACCGATGCGATGTCGGATATCGGTCTCGACTTTATGGGTTTTCTACAGTAATATCTTGAATCTAAGTTGAAGAAAGTGATGCCTCTGTAATGTTGGCTCAGTTTAAAGAGCCTTCCTTCTTAACTATGCTTAGGTTTTATAAATCAGGTTAACTAACCTTGGAGATGAGCTCGTCTATGCTCTCAATCAAGTCGGCTACCGCTGGCTTTTATAGTGCATCCGGTGGACCATCTGCTAAAGGAGCCTTCTGAGATGTTTAGACATCTCATTGATTTTCGGTAGGGTGGACGGAGTCCAACAATTTCTTCGTCAGGTTGAATGGCTGACTGAAAGCAGAATTTCGGTCGTCTTCGCCGTTTAAAGTTTAACACCGATTGAGTTTGCGCTCTGAAAGGTTCCTTTGTTCATCCATTTAGTCCCCTGTTTTGTTCTCGGTGACCTGTCGAGTTCCGTTTGCACACCTTTTGGTAGATCTTCCGAAAATTCCTCTTCAAGTAGCACCTCTCGATACCCTCAAAAGAGCCCTTATGAAGCTGCTTGTTTTAACTCGGGAGAAGCCAATGTTTTTCCTTCCCCTTTTGGGAAAAGACCTTCCAATCCGCGCTTATCTTTCTGTGCCAGCCCCGCTTTATAGGCGAGTATTTTTCCTGCATCTGCTTGAAGGCACTTTTCATCCCGTTTCATAGGGTTGGTAGGGTAAGGTCTTCCACATAATTTCGTGGTATTTTTAATGGCTTCTTGACCCAATGCTACTGGTCTTCGGATCTTTGATGCTTATGGTTGCATAAGACTTTTCGACATGTCACGAGAAATGCTATCGTCAAAGGTTCTGGCGGTTTGTAGTTCATCTTTCTTCCATATAAATGTAAGTTATGAAAACTGCTCCTAAGAAAACCTGTCAAAAGAAGCCTCCTTTAAAATAGGATACAATCCGAAAACCCTTTTTCTATGGCGTATCTCTCTCCCCTAAGAACTTAAAACGAGCTTTCACTTGGCTGTTGGTCCCTGTAGTTGATTCATACAGTTTCTTTCAAATGTTAGTCAACAATCTGACCTCCTGTTCCGAAGCATTGTTGTGCAAGATATACAAAAAATCGCTCGTTCACCCCATTTCTGTGTGTGTGTAACCCGAAAACAACTTCATGATTAAAAAAAAAAAAGCCGATAACCTTTCGCTGAGCATTTGCATTATCTTTCTGACTCACAGGCGTTTTTTTTCGATTTTAATTTGACTCAACCAGTTGTACACATTTTTATCAAAGATAATGGCCCGCAAGCACACATACTGGGGCTTAGAACGCAACAACAAGCAAACAAAAGCTTACAGGCACAACAAACAATGTGAACGAAAACAACACACAAAGCCCCGACGAGAGGCATTCCCAACCAAAATTACCCCAACTGACCGGGCCAAAATCGCAGCTCCACGCTCCTCTAATGGAGTGGCGAACGCCGACGAACAAAATGCATATTCCCCAGAAATTGCATTACATCGCCTTGGCCACAATTACAATTGCTAGCCAGGGGCTGCGGCTGGGGCTGACGTCGGTGCAGCCGTGTAGCAGTGGCCAAGAGTCTGGTCACTGAAAATGTCGTCGTCGTCGTTGGCGCTGTGTTGCTGCGGTTGCTATTGCTACAAGCGGCCTGCATTCGACACTTCTCGCCGATTCTCATGTTAACAAGTTACAACATCGCCGTACATCGATAACAGGCGAGCAGAATTCTCCGCACAGAGAGTATGAGATACATTTACTTGGTTTGCGCTGGCCGAACGTTTTTCGCAGTAAAATGCATTTGCAATTTTATTACAGCCATCTGCCTCCCCCTTTTGCACCGCACTTCGTTGCACACACACACAGCACAACAAACACACAAACAACCCACTCTCTGGCTGACTGGCGCGGCGTGGCGTATTCGAGAACGAGTACGTGCACTGTGGACGGGAGTGCAGCAAGTATTCAGTCAGTACAGTATGTAGACTGTAATTGCAGTGATGACTATAAAGTATCTGTCAGATACGTTTTGTACCATTGTGCTTTGCGTGGTATACAAAGTAGTGCATCGAACATTGCTATGCAGTTGTGACGCATGTTTCTCGTTGTCTTTTTGGTATTGTTAATGATGAAGGAACTGGGAACCCTGCATCTGGTTGGGGGCTTGTTTCGTTTTGAATAAAGGAACATATTGAACTGAAGGCACTCTTCGTATAGAAAATGTTTCTTCCCGATGAAGAGTTACAATCGGAGAAATTCCAAGATCCACTTGCTTTAAACACGTGTCATAGTTTTGATTGTCACTGTCAAAGTGTCTATTTTTGATGAAGATGCAAGAATAAGTGTTGACAGCTGCTGTATCATTAGGGAGCTATATGGTAAGAGATGCGTCATACTTATAAGAGGTTAGATGTGGCTTTATAGCTCTTGAGTCGCTCGGCGTAAACGACTTAGGCCTCTTCTATATTGATAAAACTTCTGCCTCCCTTTTTGTATGGCATTAAACTTCACATAAGACTATGGGCCGGTATGAGTTGTATCAGCAAAATGCCCTTAGTTTTATTATTTTGTGTGGTCCTGTTTGTCGGTGTGGACTGATGGCAAGTCCGGCTTCGGATAAGGAACTAAGGCTTGGTAGATCTGGTAATCGCTTTGTTATTTTGCACTGAATTGAGGTTCCACCGAATGTTTCTTGGTATCCCCATCATATCCAATACAACACTACGCTTCCTTCTAAGGCGTTACTTTCCAAGCCTTCAAAGGTAAGAAGTCTTCGAATTTATCGTCTTTTGCTACTGTATCTTCTTTTAAAAAACGTTTTCGACCCCTCTAGGTGTCTACTAACTCATTTCCAGCAAAACGAAACCTGGGTATTAGTTTTTGGGTGCGGAAATTGCTAAGTTCGCTAACTCTTTTCGGTAGAAAGCATTCTTGTCTTTCCCCTAACCTAACCTTATCTAAACATGCCAACGTGAAGCTAAGTAATATAAAAAGACTCAGGATGGTTTTCCACTAGAGGCGCACTTCCAAAAAATGTTTCTTTGCAATTCTATATGAAAGTGGATCACTACGTGATGGTCAAGACTCAAGATTATGGGACAATGTCATAGTGGTTTGTAAACTGTGCTACTGAGCTAAGAGTTCCAAGTTCAATTCCCGGAAAAAAAAACTTTACGACTTTTTTTCTCACACCTCTCGTGAAAGCCTGAGAATTGACCTCAGAAAGTCATTTAAATGCGGATTTCAATTGTAAGTCCCTTCAATTTATTAACAGAAGCTGGTTTAGGGTCTTAATGAACATGATATACGATCGATCCCAGGGATAAATGTGCGGAATACATTTTTAATGGTAGCCTCGTAGTCAGGCTACGTCGAGTATGTAAAGAAGAAAGCAAACGCAACATATTTTAGGCGGTAACGCTCCCCGGTACTGATTTTGGTTGACGCACTTAGCTAAGGCTGCTGTAAACAACGAACATAGATGGCGCCACTATAAGGTAAAGGCATGCAGCGAAGAGCAATTGAAAAAGGCGCCCAAAGAAGAGGTTATGATATGAGTTGTAAGATGGAGCTCAGCATTGAGTGTTAGCAAGACCTTCCCTTGGATACTTGTCTATAGATGGCGCTACTATATGTGAGCCCTAAACATCCCACAGATCACCTGTGATAGGTCTTAGTAATAGGCGAAACCGAGAGACATAGTTCCGAAAATCGTACACGATGCCGCTTATGCGCAGTAGAGATCCTAACAGATCCTAAAAAAAAGGACTTCCGCGAATTGGTTGGTCACAAATTTATGACTACACGAGTATTAACGTCCATCGTGTCATCGTTAACGAAATCAAAAAATTGGCAGCTCATTGAATTAATGTGCTTGCCCCAAAGCTATAAGGTAGGGAAGTCACATGCGCTCGATGGACGTAATAGCCTCCCCGCGCATCTATAAGATGTAAGATTGCCCCCAGACACTCGTATATGGCGTCAATCAAATAAGATTCCACATACGTACCTACTCGTAGTTGAAATTCCTCCCATGTTCCGATAGAACTCAGTCAGGCGTTGTCTGACATTCTCAATTTAAGATCATCCACAACTCACTCACTCAGTGGACAAAGTTGCATAAATGTTTTGTAAGCAACTTTATTAATACCTAGTTACAATTACAAGCGAACATTATTCCGATCACATACACTAAGTGTCGCACAACCGGAGATCGCCGTGTGTCAGTCATTTGGATTGGAAGAGCCGTCATTATGCATTAAGGAAACGATTCTCGCCAGTCAACCCCAAGGGGCCCGCTCGCCTCGTGTAGGTTGTGCAATCAAATTCAAATGTTATTTGCATTTACCTCCATTTTTTTATTATCAAAATCAATTTACGTTATCTATGCCCATGCCCATAGCAGCCAACGTCCAGGCGTCCATTTTCAATTAATTTATTCATGCCTTTCGAACTTCCATCAAACGGTCCAAATCAATTCTAATCAAAGTTGTTGCCCATCTCTCTGGTCTCTGCTGGTGTGTGCCTGTGCAGTGCCGCGCTGATGATATTCAATTTAATTACACACACGCACTTAATTAGAGGATACGCATGCGCACACGCACATATCAACTCAAGTTTAATGAGAAAACTGCGAGATTACTCGCACATTGATTATTCTGCGATTTTTATTTGGTTTTCATTATTTTTATTTGCAGGATGCTTACGCTGAGTCTGGCCAAGATAGCAGAAACATTGCCGGCCTAGAAGTTGTTGTGATTGTGCAAGACGTTCAAGATCAACCACCTGTCTTCACAATGGCACCACCTGTTACGAAATTACCACCTGGCATACTTCCTGGTGACAAGGTACGTTATACATAATATGCAAAAGCAACAGATACTCTGTATCTGTAGGGATACCAATTTTTTTTAACAGAACAGTTATTATGAGTACGAAAAGAATGCAGGAAAATCGAACGTAAAAAAACCGTAGGAGGGTCCGAGTTTTTTTGTCTCTTCTCTGCTGGCACGTTTAGCACATACATATCAGGACTTTAATGGCGAATTGATTACATACGCAAAAAACCTGCTTTACATTGTAAGGTTATTATATTTTTCATGATAGATCGACGAAAAGGACAGGGGCGCCTATGGTTGGAGTCAGCGGAAACGAAGTCGGTTGACAATTTTTGCATTTTTTTGCATTTTAATAAATTGGAAGTGAACTCAAAATAGCTATAGTTACTTTTCTATTGTGTCATACATTCTAAGTTTTAACCATTTTTTCGGTGAAGTAGCTATTGTTCGTTTCTTTTTAACGTCGGTGTGTAGGTACTGTTGATTGTTCCTTAAAGGAGCTTAGGCTTGCAACTGTCGGGACAGTACCAAACAGTATAACCCTTGCACTGTGTCTACATCAGGAAGTGATTATTAAACGCTTTTTGATAATAAATTGAGGCAGAATTTAGGCATCGCGGAAATTTGTCAAAAGCGGTCCAGCTCAGAACATTCAAAACATTCCTCAAAAAATATGGAAACAACATTTTGACATGGCCATCAGGACATCCTTTAGGAAGCTAATACTTTTGGTTTTTAGCATGTTGATTTCATCAGCTATATCTGTTTATGTCACGTTGTGACTCTCAAGTATTTGGAGCTTGACTGTGACTCTAATTGAAAGGTCTGCCTTTCCTCCTTGAACGGGTACTAAATTTGGTAAAACTCGTTTATGTGATTCATTAGGAGAACCCACAAATTATTGGTTTGTTCAAAACTGAGACAGCGACTTGCATCATAATTATTAACGATCCTCACAGAAAATTATTTAAAGCAAATTGCGTCAAAAAACCGAAGGAAATTTGCAAGAAACGAAAACTCTTTGAATGCGCGTAAACAAACTTAAAAGCAAAAATGCTAGATGTTAGCTAGAAAGAATATTTTAACGAGGGTAAGTAGGAGGTTTGTAAAGTGACAAAAAAATACAAGAAATACTTGAAAAAAAAAAGCAAAAAACAGAAGAAAACGGGTTTCGGAAAATAAAGTACCGAACACGGATATTAAAACGCGGCAAACCGCCAAAGAAAACTCCCTTTTAAATGGGGAAAAAATAGAATTTTGATGGAAAAATAAAAAACAAGTAACATAAAAGCCAAATATTTTTAAAACGTCAAAATAAAGCTAAAGCAAAATTTATGCCTAAGGAAATTTGCGTCAAGAAACTTGTGAAATGATATCAGAAAATTAGTAAACCTTGCAGAAAAAATTTATTAAAAAACGGAAGTATTGTATTTTTAATAAAAGGTTGTAAAAATCGGACCAATACAAAAAAACAGATTGAAAAACGAAGGCAAAAACAGAATAATAACAAAAATCCATTAATAAAAAATAAAACAATCAAAAAACGAAAATAAATCGCGTTAAAAAAGACAGTTATTATGTATAAAACGCTACTGAAACCAATAAAAAAGCTGTGTAAAAATACGGATAAAAAAGCCCAACAAGCTGGGGATATACATAATGAATGCAATAATACGTCAAGTCTAAATTCCTCGAGAGTACTGGCAAAATAGCTGTCAGAAATTTGAAAACCAAGGAAAATGTATTTAAAAAAAAACAACAAAAACTGCGAGAAAATTCGCAACAAGAAAGTGAAGTCAAAATACTTGTTAGAAACCATTTAAAAAGAAAGAAAAAACTGTACGAATCTCAGAAAAAATCCAAGAAAGACCGCGTCGTTAAAGAACATCAAGAAAGAGCTGTAAAAACGGGCTTTGAAAAAAATGGGGAGAAAACAGTTCAAAATGTCAAAAATACGCACAGACAAATTAAGAAAATTCATGCAGTAAAGCATTAAAACAAAAGTTGGAAAAAGTACAAAAGAGTGGAAAAATCGGGTGTAGGTACTCTTCTTTAAGCCCTAGAAAGGAAAATAAAGTTGGAAAACGCTTCAAACAAAAAACATTTTAATCGCCTTTTGTGTTAACAATCATCAACAAGTTTTTGAATAATTCTGCACAGAAAATACCGTATTTTTTCCGCAAATCTGTTTCTAAGACCTGCATGCTATGCGAAATTGGATCACAGAATCACAGTTTTGTGAATCAAATATTTTCACCAGTTACTCATCCCATTCCCAATTCAAAGCTGATTGTGCCCTCTAAAAGAATCGCAAAACCATTCAAAAGTTTGATTGCCCCCACAGTTCAAGCACTCCTTCACTCTGACAGGCGACTGGACGTCCTCTCTACTGCACATGCGTTCAGCGTTCAGCCGCATAGATTACAACGCTCGCATTGCACATATAGTGCCAGCCTGACAGTATGCCTATGCCAAACTAAAGCCGCTCCTTATCTGATGGTCTTAGACATTTATTGAGCTCTAACCGCTAGCTGCTAGCGTAAAATAAATCCAGCGACAACCCAACAAGGCCATGATAAGAGAACTAAAGCCTTTCGGTAACTGCCGTACCAATACCAAACCAACTCGTACGTACACACTCCGAGTCTGACGCTCCACGAGAGAGATAACCTTTTGGCATAAAATTTATGTGCATATGGCGGCGAATGAGACGGAGCTACAACCGGGCACCATTGATATCTGTGAGGTACTATCAAGTATCCCCCATTTCTGGATGCATTTTAGCAGCGCTATTAACACACTGCCAATGGACCAACCAAGCGGCGGCGGTAGCGGCGCGCATTGCCATAGTTCCATGTGTGTACGAGTAGGTATAGTGTAGGACTAGGTTTCCATGCCATGTTAGGAAGTTGAGAGAACCTTTTAATGAGTTTCTCATACGAAAAACAAAAAAAAATATCTTTGGGACACATCACATATGTGAGATGTGTGTTCAGTAATACTTGAGGTATGTGCTAATTAATCGCTGCAGCAACGCGGAAGAGGCACAGAGACGAAGTGCAATAACCTAGAATGCTGCCTAAAGGATTTTATTTATATATTTAATTTTTTTTCTCTATTCTCTCTCTCTCCTTTTCATGTGATTCCATCAAAACTCGGGATACAAAATACAAAATACTCAACAACGCATGTTGTGCATCCGACGAGCAGATACTTCAAGTTCATGCTGAAGATGGCGATAAAGGTAATCCTCGTGAGGTCAGATACGGTCTAGTCTCCGAAGGGAATCCATTTACCTCGTTCTTTGATATCAACGATACCAGTGGTAAGTTTTCTTCTTCCTATACGTGTTTGAATGTTTGTATATATTTTGTTTAATTAAGTGCACCTAACCTCTGGAGGTTTTAGCCTTTTAACGATAGGTTCAGATATAAACTGTATGCATCTGCATATAACAAGTGTCTTTCACTTGTGCTGGGGGTTTTCCTATTAAACGAGGATCACGTGTAGTACGGTTGTGATTTGATGGGAAACTGCTGTTTAATTACAAATCTATTTTGTTGTCGAATTGAGATGAAGATTTATGACGGCCGTAAATATGATTGGTATATCAATCGAATCAAATCAAATATATTACATTCCCGGGCGCCTTTTACTGTCATAACATCCAATTAAGAAATGGGAATTTTGAAATGGCGTATCACGTATCAGTGGACATGCGGACACACGAGTATGTGTAATTATGAAGAATTCATTGCTTTAATGACTGGTTGTGTGTATTGTCTGTAATTAGGGTTTCCGTTGTACCTAAGTTGGCCTAGACATCAAACACGTTTCTAATTATTGTCTTGCCGAATGCCGACTTAGGTATAAGAATGCCGCTTTTAGTTTTACAAATTTCTCAACGCGCCTACTTCAGCCATAAATGTCAGTCGGAAGAGGTCCTAAGACAAGATTAATGTACAGCTTTTTTTAAAGGATTTTGGTCTTGGGAGTTGTGTTTTATGAGGTTTGCTGAACCCCATGAGGAGTTCAGCTACTTTTTTTTTTTTTAAAGAAAACATACCGAACTTAGTCTTATTTTTGCACACTTAGTTTTATTTTTGACGTTTTCTGCAAATTTTCTTTGATAAATCGACGTTAAAACGTAAAGATCTGACTGCGACAAAAGAATTTCGTTCAAACTTCAAAGTAGTTCAAAGTAGCTTTTAAATCTTTAGGCCACGCACCTACGAACATTAATGCCAGCGAGTTTTTGTGATCGCATTTTTTACATTTTCTTCGCCGCTCTAAATGTGTCTAAAGGTCGTCGATGAAGTTTCATCATATTTTCATCATCAACCACAAATTTATTTGTGTGGGTCACAATTTTATGTATTTAGACATGTTTTTTTTACAAATATCTAGGATAGGTTTGGAACTCTTAACCTTAGATATTTGCTTGCACTTTAAGTGTAGTCAAAAATACATTTAACTGGAAAGCTTTAAAATGATTTATATCACAACAAGAAAATGCAGAGTGGAAAAATGTTTCCTCCTAACATCTCAAATCGTAGGTGCATTGCCTAAGTGGTTAAGGTGTTGGGCCACTAAGCAAGGGGTCCCCCGGTTCGATCCCCAAAAGAACACAAATTACGGCTTAAAGTTTTTTGCACTGCACAACCTCTCGCCAACGTCTGGCAAACATCCGAGAGTAAAACTGTCATGAAAGAGCTTCTCAATTAGCCGTTTAGACTCGGCGTTAAAATCTAGATCCTTTCCATTCGTTCCGAAAATGAAAAACTCACATAAAACGAATGGCAGTGAGAAGCTAGGCCTAGGGTCCCACGAACCTGTTGCGCCAAATATTATTAATTTATTTTTTTTTAGATTTCGAATCAGCGGCTGGAAGTTTGGTAGAAAAATTTGAAGTGGATAACCGTTGTGGAACCTGTGAATACGTTGCAAACTGTAAAAAGAACGTCAAAAATGTTGCACAGTTAACTTGTAGCTATTACATTCTTAAAGATAAAAACAGATTCCTTGTTGCTCAAGTTTCTTTCCAGTTCAGTTGTCTGGGCTATCTGTGGTCCAACAATTGCAATTATTTCTTCTGACTTGCATCGGCTTATAAGAATTTTTTTTTTAACTGAATACAGTAAAAGCCCTTTAAAAATTACGCAACTTCATTTCATTTCAAAATCTTTTATTGCATTACAAAAATGAATTATTATAAATTTTACGTAGGTAGATATTATTTGCAATTTTTTGTGTTAGGTAATAAAATAATTTGTCGTTTTAAGTCCGCCTTCTTCGCAAATATAATTTTTTTAATACTTTCAAGTATTGTAGAGGACATTGCACGTAAACTTTCACTTATTAAAAAATTAGCACATCTTAAAAAAATTTGGGAAGCTTACTTATTTTGTTGAAAAAATTAAAATTTTCACAAATTCGCTACTTGTTCATTACAACTATAAGTTTAGTGAAACGTAAAGTGAAGCATTTCCACACAATTCCTTTTGAAGAATCGCCTACAAATTTATAATATTTTGGGTATTTCACATAAATAAAAAAAAAACGTCAAGGAGTGGCCCATTTCACTAAACTACAAATAACTACAAATTTGTAAACAAGTTTTCTTCATACTTAGATATTACAAATATCTATATAATTCACGAATTTGTTATTGAAATAAAATAAATACAGTAATAGCTCGTTTATTCGGAATGGTTGGACGAATTTTCCAAAGTAATGAGAGACTTTTCTATGCACTAAAACGCGTTTCTATTGATGAAAAAATGCGAACTTAAACGAAAAATTATTTTACTAACACAAAAGATTGCAAAAAATACGTAAAATTTATTATTATTAATTTTTGTAACTAAAAACATAAAAAAATAAAAATATATTCTAAACGTTTTAAAATATACAAGAAATGATTTTGAAATGAAATGAAAATGCGGAAATTTTTTTCCGAATTATAGGGCTTTTACTGTATGTTCGAAAAAAAACAACTTCCCGTTGCACTGTTTAAGTAATTGACTTGTAATCAACAAGAGTTTTCTCACAAATTTATTGAACGTGCGACCTGCGACGTGGCGAAAATAATTTTTGATTTCGTTAAAAAAAAATTGTTTTAAATAGAGTGTAAGCTTGTTAGAGAGTATGCGCATTAGAAAAAAGAGGTCCATTCAGTTACAAAATTGTATTTACAAGCATTTTTAGCAGTGAAAACTTCTTAAGGCGCGTTGGGCATTTTTGAGATGGAAAAAATCCATTGAACTCTGTACTGTACACTGTAATCGACACCATTCTAAACCGATCTTCTAAACCATTCAACCGATTGCAATGAAATTTTGTGGGTGTGTATGTTTAATTGCAACTTTAAAGATAGGATCGTTTAGGACCCGATAACTGGCGCTGTTGTCGATCTTCTAAACCACTCAACCGACTTCATTTAAAAGTATTTCTTCACGATTCAAAAAATTTTTCAAGTTCTCACTTCGGTCACTATTCTTTTTTACAAATTTGTTACAAAAAGTTGTAGAGTTGTTTCACTAAATTCTTAGAGGATAAATGTGTAATTTTTCTAAAAGCAATCGTGGAAAACATTTGTAAGTGACAACGTCTTAGTTGATGAAATTAGCCACAGTGATGTAACCAATAAACAATTCTTTGTATCTTTGCCTGGGCTGTGATAGAGCTCCTACCAATATCATCAATTATTTCTTTGTACCGATCTTAACAGATGATGTGCCCCCAAAGTAATAAAAATTCCCCACTCTTTCGCTCTATATATAGTGAAAGTGCGGGAGCTTCCGCCAGTATCATCAATTCGTAAAGGTCTCTGTTGTGCAACGGACAGAAAATGAAATCTTCAGTTGCATACAGTAATCCCTTCGGTCAAAAGCCGATCCCACTTCCGGATAAGGTGCAAAGTTAATTTTTTTCCCGTCTGTAATTAAAAGTCAAACAAAATTAATAGATAAGCTATGTTTCGACTTTCCATTCAGCCTTCGTTTACATAACTCCACATAGTTCATATCAAAACGTCAGACCTGATGATGTTGTTAGATATTGTGCAAGGTTACATGGTGGGTTACTTGTTTGAAGCCTTCAGCCTGAAATAAGATGTAATGATTTGGGAATTCTCATTGTTACATGCTAATAACATTAGATGAGTTGGCAGTATCGCAAGTACGTGGTGGCAATTTTCAAGACAACATCATCAATACCAATTTTCAAGGCAGTTCGAGTAACATCTCAATCGAGTTTGGTTTCATTGTGTAAAGTCTTTAAGCAGAGATCCAAGTCATGCAGTCACTGGTAGGAGGAACTTCCACTCTCAAACGATTCATTACAGGGTGTAAGATCGCTCGTCAACTTTTATTAGAGTGAAACAATTTTTTCCATTTTCTTCAAGTTAGCAAATGTGAAACGCATTTTACGTGCGCTAATGATGTTTGTAGCCATAAATTCGCCCGCGCTCTGCCTTGACCAATGGCATGTAAGTTAGCACCTCGTATGTCTCTCAGCACTTTATCGTGCTCGCGATAAGAAAACATTAATTTGGAATTCCACATCCATCAGAGGCCGCAATTCCCCAAGAGACACGAAATTTATTACGCGCTCGTTTCACAAATTAAACAAATAAAAATGTCTTCTGACCACACCATGCTTGGCGATGGCGATTCCCACGCAAAATCCCAAATCCATCTCACATTCGGCTGTGGATTTTCACACGTTAAGGACCGTCACCGTCACACGTCTGTCAGTCGGCTCTCGGACTTGGGTTACAGCTTTTTATCACCCAGCGACTTGTAACTAAATATTACAACTCAATATTATGATTATTGCAATCATTATAAAGCACTTTGGTAAATCGCCCTCGGCTGTTATGTGTTTGTGTATGGCTGTGCCCATGCGGGAGACAGACTCCGTCCAGAGTGGGTGGGTGGTTAATTTGAATGCCATACCGCTTATTCAATTCTCTGTGGTTGGGCCATTACAAAACGTTCAAACCAGAAATCATATCGTGTCGTTACATCTCTCCTCGGCTTTTCTTGGTGCCGTATTATTGATTCGGATCTTGAATGTGGCGCGGCGACAACCGATTGTTCCATTCGGCGGTCGTTAACACTGCGCGAGATGGCTTCGCGATTGCATTGTAACTTGTTATCGTCGTAGAAAAATTAACATAAAATTTAATTTGGAAATTGTTTAGGAGTGGGCGCCCCCAAAAAAATTTATATCGCATCGTGTAAATGGAACCAGTGTTCCCAATTGAGTACTTGTTTGCCTTCGAATGTTGGTAGTTCTCCTTTTATTGGCTGCCACTCGGAAGGGGGAAGCGATATTTAGTGCTGCACTCATTTTGAATTTACAATGAGACAGACTTGAGATGCGTCGCAGAGTGGGAGTTGAGGAAACCCAAGCCGACACCTGCTTTGGGGCTTGTTTGACAAATGATCGCTCTTTCGGATGTCACATGAGGTGCAGCGGGAAACGTACATTTGTTTCCGTCAAAAAATTGTAATCGGTTTTATCTTCGTTGGAGTGAGGTCGGGGTTCGGGCTTTGGGTGCAGGGATTTTTATGTTGGGATTAGGCAGACGATATGACAGGTGTCAGTTTCAAGCTGAAATATATGGCTAGGTGATGGAATTAGATGCGTGCTTGAGGGAATTATTGGCGTATTAGAAGGTTAAGTGCGGTTTGATTTTCTTTGTGGAAGGAAGTGCTATTGCTTAGATTCTTTCAATGGAATTTGAATTTAAATTAACTGGATGGCGCGGCGTCCGCTTTGGTGGAAATGTTTTTTTTTTGGTTTTTTTCTTAAATTTCATGTCAAAATATTGCAACTTAATATTTTTCTATCAGATTTGCAGACATGATGTGATTTTTTTCAAAAAGGAAAAAAAGGTCATATCGGCTGCAAGAGGTCCATTTATGCCGTATTCGAAGGGCAGAGTTGATAACCTTTGCCAGTCTTTTGAAGTAAGTAAGGCTGTATCTTCCGAATGGACTGTGCAATATCATTGGGGCCTTTGTTTTCAAGATTTTGTCTGTTATGAAAAAAGTTTTCATTGATTCGTATTGCTTACTCCGAAAATATCGCTTTAATAGGTTTTTGTGTTATGAATCGTAGAAATAAAGGAGACCTACGGATAACAACGTTGACTTCGGTTTTTAAGTCGTTTAGCGTAGTTTGTTATCGTTTTGGTTGCATGGGTATTTTATTTTTCGATAGGATCGAGTCATCGATTGCTCCAAAACCTTCACTGCTTTTAATCGATTGACGGAAACCTTTTTCTTTTTCCGAAACTTTTTTTGGAGCGGTTTTTCTTAAGTTTTTCTTAATTTTTAAAAGAGCAAAATTTTAAGGGTTTTTTAGGTGTTCTTTTTGAGTGCTCTTTTTACCACAGTTTTGCGCGTTTTTAACACTTTCTTTTTGCATCTTTCTCTTGTTATTTTTACAAATCCTTTCCTCACTTTTGAGATGTGTTCTGTCGCATCTTATTGAATAAATATAATTTTTTTGACGGTGTTTTTACTGCGTTTTTATGTGCGATTTTGTACTGCTCTTTCTTGCATTCTTTGATGCTCACTACTTGCGTCCCTTGTGGCGTTTTTGACCAGGTTTTTCGTGGTGTTTTGTTGTGATTTTGGTTGTTTGTTTTCTTGCACTTTTTGTCGCTCTTTATAAGGATTTTTTTGATCTGTTGTGATGAATTTTTGGGTGACTGTTTTATTTTTTGAATGTTTTCCATTTTGTACGGTACGCAATTTTTATTTTCTTATTCCTTTCCATTCTCTGAACCATTTTTCATTGGGATTTCTCTGCCTTTTTCAACGCTGTTTCACTTGCTCTCGGAAAGTTTTGCAATCATAAATTTAACAGCTGTTTAAAGTAGTTTTTAACGCGGCTCTTCATGCATTCGTTGCGCTTTTTTTAATGTTTTATTTTAAATGTGGCTTTAGGGCGTTTGCTCTCATTTCTTTCCTTGTGCATTTGGCACTTTCTTCTGTTTGATATTGCGTTTTATTTTCATGTTATTTTACAAGTTCTTTTTGCTACTTCAAACGTTTTTGCTTATGTGTTCTTTAACGCAATCGTCTTAAATTTCTCTGAAGTTTTATAATGTTTTTCTGTTCGCGTTTATTCAAATTGAACTGCACAGGATTCATTCTGATGTCTTTGTGAATTTTCTTGCATCTTTTCTTGGGTTTTTTGAATACCTTAATGTTATCACTTTTTTAAATCGTTTTTTAAACAGTTTTGCTATTATTTTTTTAAACGTTTCTTTGAACTTTTGCTTAAAGTTTTTCTGACATTTTAAGACACCTTTTCCTATTTTTTTACTAATTAGAAAATATCAAGAGTATCATCTAGCACGTCTTTTGGCTCTTGTCTAGTTCGAAATGATAAACCGCATATAGAGCACATCTTCTTTGATTAAAACATTGGATACCACCGAAGTCTGCGTCCTGATTTTATAGAAAAGAAGATTCCAAGTCCTCAATAGACCAACTCCGGTCCATTGTACCTACTACCAAGAAGAAACCTCTGTTTTGGTGTAGTAATGGAGAAAAGAGGAGTATTGCTGACCCAGTACTTGAACCTGCACATCTCGATTCATTCGTCCTTTGTTATACTGGCCTCGGGATAGTCTTATCTGCTACATTCCAAAAACACATCGAAATACTTGCAAGTAGAACTTTATTCTGCCTCCAAAGTGTACTTGCACAGGAAAAGAAAAGTTTTCAAAAATAAACAACCTCTTAGTTAATGAATTTCAATTTATGACTCGAGCTATTCCGGTGGTCACAACTCTCGACTCTTGATATGTTGAACCCCCATAACCAGCAGAATCTGTAAGCCAATTGAGGTCCACTACTGCAACTGGCTCCTATGCGGAAGCTCTCACCATGCATATGTTATTTCAAGATCCACCTCCCTCGGTCCCGTCGCATTGCTGCATCAAATTCAATTCTAATGAAGAGCTCCCTCAGCTGAACCGATTTCACATTACAATACCTTCCCATTTCGGTAATATAGCAATAGCGGTTGGATGAATTTGCATAAACTCCCATTCTGCGGAGAAACTTCATCATAACCCTCCACCCATAAATTGCATGCCCACTTAGACTATTCAATTGCAGAGAGTTCAAAATTGCTTCGAGCATAATTTTGAAGCAGCACACTGCACTCGCCTGCCCCTTCTTCAAATTGATAAATGTTCCCAAGTAGGTACAACCTGAGACCACCCCTAATGTGCACTCTTCCCAAATCCATCAGCGCATCTTCATCATCATCATGCCGATGGAAATAAACCATCAGAAGAAGAAGACTTCTCTAGCTCTCTTTCGATTATGCATCGTCATCATTTCGATACAGCATCATCTCCATCTCCACCGCCCATATTGATTCATTGACTTGCATCGTGGTCCCATTGAAAATGTGATGGAAGAGCATACCGACTTGCATCGATCGGACGCCAAGTTTGTTCACATGCAACCGTTTAATAACATGAGAGCCTCCCTCCCGATATACAAATTGTCCATATAAGCACAAAACGGAACCACCAAACCAGACGCAGTGTTTCAGGATAATTTTCCCAAACCAAGACCGATAAAAAGAAACGAAAAAACCTACAACCAAAATGAACAAATCACTGGCAACAAATTTATGTATGTTCAAGGCATGTTGCAACATCGTTGAAGTTCTTTGTAGTTTGTTACAAGTTTTTGCTCCTTTGCATATATGACCACCGCCACTTAGTTGTGGTACACCTCCTAGCGCAAGTAGGTAGCCATAGCGAGCGCATCATCAACTGCATTGCTAGGAGGACACAAAAAATATGATACCGAGCCTTTGGGAAGTGCTTCTTTTTTTTTGCGTTTAGCTCAGCTAGCTGTGCGAGGCAGACAACAACAAGTCAAAAGGAGTGCTTGTTAGTTCGACACTGCCGCTTCTTGGTATGGCCGCGAAGAAAAGCCATTAAGTTAACGTTTGCAACAAGGAAGTATGCTTTGAGTAGTACCAGGAATTTATGGAAGCAAATGCATTCGAGTGAACTTGCCCGGGTGGGGTATTACCTTAAGCAGGCGAAGGTATACACCTAGATGGAGACGGACTACGGACAAAAAAAAAGAGCTCCCCAGTCGTGTGTAGTTAGCATATAGCCCCTATTAGCATATTTGCCTGATCGTATAGTTGATGACGAGGTGCACGGACAGAAGGGCAGTGCGGCCACTTGAATGCGAAAGGGGTCGGTATTTGAATAAGAAAGTTTTTTTAACGACAAATACCTACACGTAAAAGGAATCTATTCTTGTGGCAGTCACAATAGCCGTCATAGCTTATACGTCAAACCGCATCTTTTTATAAACCCGGCTTGTAAACTAAAACCTTGAGATGCAATTTAAACAGGGTATGGGCACAAGTCGAACCTGCCCTCCTATTACAGGCTATTAACCTGCCTTTCGACTTTTCTGTAATCGACGCTTTGCAGCAATAAAAGTTATCAACTTACAGCTCTAAAAAGGTCGAAGAAAGAGCTCTGTGTGAATCAGTAGCTCTTTGAAATTCATAGATAGATTTTACATAAGCAGTGATGTCAAAAAAATGGTCAACTTCCTAGTTGAGACAAATGCTATCGAGAGACAGTCCATTCGAACCCAAGACACTCTAAGCTGATAGAAAACCACTTAAAAAAGGGGCTTAAAGGGATTAAGGGTTAAACCTTTGTATATGGACTTTGATACCTGAGATGTATATTATATAAATATTTGGCCCAGTCTTGGTAATGAATCCTATCAGCCATTCACCTCTATCTCGGCAGAATTGAACTTATCGTAGATAACCAGGGTAGGGACTTTAAGTGCCAAAAAATGCAGGAGCTGGGTAAATGTCAATGAAATTCAGAAATGGCATACGTTGGCTTTGGGAAAGAAGGCCCACCTCCTCATCAGTTGAGAGTATGCAGCCATGAGCTGATTCTAAGCAAGTAAAAAGCAAGGCTATTTCTTAAAACAGAAGACTTCCTGGGATCAGAGCAGTTAAGTTATTTGAATCACCTGATTTACCCACGAGTGTAAATAGCTGAAGGGGATTGAGTTAAGTGAGGGTGATTCCAGCCGACGGAATAGGGTCAATAATTTAAGCGCACTTTTCACATTTACTTGGTCATTCTACACTCTACTTGTCGTAGGTTTATCATCGTCAAAAGACGTCACATACTACTCTTGATCGCGTGCCGATCGCGCCGCGGTGCTTAATGGGCGTGTTCATTGACTCGTGATAATCGTGCTCAGCGAAGTGTGTACAGTTTGCGAAGAAACTAGTGCATCAGCATGAATGGAAAGTCCAGTTATTGTCGGGTGGACACGTACCGCTATATAGCATGTCATAAATAAATTGAGACTATGCGGTGGTGACGGGACGATTGTCGCTTTAGGGAAAGTCTATACATGTCATTGGAACTTGTGCCGGCTTTGTGCATTTTTGTGGGAGCAAAACCTCCGTTTTCGTGCTTACTGCAAGCGACAGTAGCAGCTAGGACTTGAGCCTGAAAATTAAATGTGATACTTATAAGTTGGGCCTAAAACTACGGATCGAAGTTAAGAGAGCTGTGAATGGCAAATAGATCACTTAAGACTTTTGTACAATTAAAAGTATTTAAATGGTCCGTGTCTTTTCAGTACACGCACAGGTAATAAGCTTTATAGCTTACCCTTCATGGAGTGCCTTTTCGGTGTTCCCAAGAGTGTAGCTCCGTCCGTATGTTATTGGACTTGGTGAACTTCAAAAAGTTCCTGGGTCAGTAAAATGAATTTTTAAATCTGTGCAAGCTCATCGGACTTTCCGTTGCGCTCGACCTTCAATCTTGATTTTTCAGGGACCTCTAGACAATTCTGGAGTTGAATTTGTATGCAAAAAAATCCTTTTACTGTCTGAAAAATAGCTGATATTGGACCTTCTGGGATCTTATCTTTGGCATTCTGTAGCGCAGAGTTCAATAGAGCAGCCTAAACGTAGAGGATCATTGTTCAGCGTCCAAAGCGGACAGATATATTGCTTCAAGACCACTGATCTTTGACCACCAGTTTACACTTTTGAGAAGTCTGCATGGGAACTTTCAAATCTGAGGCGATCAGTCTTCCCATCAGTTTGGTATGGCTATTTTGTATCGTATAGGGAAGTTGACTTTCGAAGGTTGGACATGATGTTCATTGATCCTACAATCTTGGATAACTTGGCTTGAAACCGGGGGTACCTGCCATGTACTCTTTTGAGGTTTTATTAGCTTTTTCCCACCACACTATCGAAGAATAAATTATGATTCCCTTGGCGACCTTCGATAGTTCCAAAAGATCGTTAATGGACAAAGACCTTACTATAAGCCGAGTAATCATGGGCAGGTCCTCATTAGAAAGCTGTTATCTTTGTTGGGGTGTATCCTTTGTAGGCAAGTTTATGACTCAGAGTAACCCTCTTTTAGAATCAGATTTATTTTTAAGCTTTGACCGAATTACCACACCCATGATAGAACTTACTTCAAACCCATATAACTCTTACATGAGGTCTCTAGTTCGAACTATGAACAATCGATACCGAAGCTGAAGCTTTAAAGACATAAATGTCGCACTTTCCATACGTGAGCGGTATTAGACATTAATGCATCTATCAAGTTATTAATTTATGCCACTCTCGCTAACTTATTTGGAATTTTTGGTAGCTTCTTTTGCACATTTTCGACATGTGCACGAAATTTAAACTTTATGAAGCTGATCTTTAGTAATAAAATACTGCGCTCCGCATCTTACTCCTGGTCAAGACAAACCGTGCTTCAACCGAAGAAGGAATAGCTACCTTCAGAAAACTGCAGCCACCTCTAGTAGGGTATTTAAACTTCCCCTTTAATCGATATGACTAGACCTCTTTTGAAGTGGTCTTACACTAGGCTACCACATTGCCACAGAAACTATTTTAACAAATTTTTGGAATTTTCATTAAAAGCTGTTTCTCATGTTGATTCAAGGCGCACTGTTGTAGATCCCTAGTAATCACAAATATATTTTGAAGAAAACGTAAAGTGGAAAATATGGAAGTTATCTTGACTCTGGTAATTTGGACTAATAACGAAGGAGCTGGTACCAAAGCATAGGGCTCTAAAGGAACTATTTATCTTTCTACGCTTACGTTTCTAGCTATGCTGCGTCCTTTTCTGCTAGAAACCTTTTGAATTCGAACTAACAAACATAACTGACTGTTAAAAAAATTTAAAATATTCGCCTACCCCTTCTAAACACTTAAGATCCCACTGTCTCGTGCAACTTGTCCATATGGGCAGAAAAATACAACATCGCTGGTTGCATATGGGGAAGACACGACTCCAGACAGCTATAGGGCCACTATGGGAATGAAGCGCTTCATACAACCGAACACCGATATGCCAAGGTTTGTTATTCTCGTTTGTCTCCTCCTTAAGTCATTTTTTCTTCTTTCTGTTGTTGTTCTTCCCTTTTTTGATTATTCTATTTGCATGTGGAGCTAACCTCCACACTCGTTATACGTTTCTATGGGAAAGGAATCGCTGTGCGCTGCGTCGCGTCGTCGTTTTGCATCTTTTTGTGTGACTCTGCCCATGCAAACTCTGTTTATAGGGATTTCTTCCTGGAAAAATATTTCCCCGCACATTTGTCCCTATATACCTAGAGACGAGAACTCACTTTGGCCAAGGCAAACACTCAGGATGGTGTATGCAATGCACTCTAGGGGGTGGGGGAGCACCAAATGACAACCCATTGGAACCCAGCCACATCCTTTCAATCGGTGCGACTTGGTTGCGGTGAGACGATTTTGTTTCCCATGACCGCCTATACCCGGCAACATATAATGAGCCGAGCCAAATGTCAAAGACACATTAATTCGCACCGCAAACAAAAACGTTTAAGAAGTGTCACGCGGTATCTATTGGTGGTGGTCAAAGGCTGCATTCTATACCTCTGTAGCATTAGCTACTCGGCTTACTCATTAGCATTGCTCTCTTTGTGTTCGCTCTGAGGTTCTTGTTCCACTTCACACGCCATACATTGGACGGTGGGTAGGTACAAGGCGTTAGAATCGAATCGATTTGGATATACCGAATGATCATGACGATGCAGATGATGCGGATGACGCTGTGGCTGGATGTATAGGATGAAAAAGATTGGCATGGGGCATACAATTGGAACAAAGGGCTCTCTGATGTGGTACAGTTATGAGTGCATTTCCAGAGGTTGGTCCCGCATCATTATTTTGAATGTGGTGACGGTTGATTGACGTTTGATTTGATGGTGCTATGAATGGCATCATGAATGCATTGGGTCGGTCCCGCTGGAATGAGGTCAAATTTGTGGTAAATCTTGAAGCAACCTTTGAAAAGAAGATGAGTTGACTTTTATGTGGTGCATCACCTTTTGAAGGTGATTGTAAGGGAACATATTTCAAAGGCGGCTCCTACATTTAGGAGGTGTAAAAAAGATATTTACTTCTGGTAATTAAAACAAATTTATTTTTTTCTTCAAGAAGAATACAATGATGGGTCGGTAGAGTTGAGAAATTTTGACCCCATTGTACCTAAGTTTATTAGAATCTCTGAAGTTTGAAGTTTATGAACATCTTATTGCAGAATTTAATTTATATATTTGGTTTAGATGGACCTGACAAACTTATAAAGGGCATTGCTGACAATAAAACTCAAACTTCGTCTCAAATTTTAAGCGAACGAAGGAGATTTTAAGCGTGCTCGTGGTGATTAAAGTCATTCACTTGAACAAGATTTTGTAAACCACTAAAACTTTTGAAAAGTGCCACTATACCTCAGAAGAGCAGTGTTCACTTAAAAGAACTCTACCGCAGCCAGAAATGGTACTGGATGTCACTCAAATACGGGTCTAGAGTCCCGATCCGTAAAGAGTCTGTGACTGAGGCACTACAGCTTTTCACCATCTGTGACAATATGCTTTCAGTTGTCTAGATTTGAACAACCAATCGCTCTGGTGTCCGCGATGCCTTGACCTTTAAAAAGGAAGTTAAATTTTTCTTGTAGCCTCAAATGTGGTAGCTGAGATTCGAAGTGACTGTGACTGAAGTATCATTCGCTCGATGCAGCCGAGCCAATTTTGGTTGAACTCTTTGGAGTTTCTAGACGAAATCCATACACCTTTGTAAAGTTCGCCCTTCTCGTACTTTGGACCAAAAAAATTCTGTCGAAGAGTTTTTTTACTGCAAAATTACCCAGTATCGGCGTGGTGCCATTGTCTTTTGCAGTGGATTTAGAAATAGAGACAACTTGCAGTTCTCTCCGATTTAAACATGTGGGTTCTATTTCCACTGCAGGCAAAATTCTGTGTTTTGGGCATAAGAGTTCTATAGACCATCCATGTAATTTTTCGAGTTAAATACTATGAGCCTAAATCTCTTATTGAAAGCCAAACTAGGGTGGTCCTTCGCCGCATCTCTACGAATGTTGTCATTTACGTAGTTAATATTTACTCCAAGATAGTAGCTCCTTAACAATCTGTAAGTTGCTGCCATCAATAGGGACGGGTTGGCCTAGGCTTTGATCGTATGGTAGTTGATGACTTCAAAAATTCGCTGGCCAAAAATCAAATCAGCTATAGCAAGACTACAGATGACTGACCTAGACGATTGGAACCTATGAATATGAAGTTACCATGTGCGCTTCTAAAGACAGCGGGTCCCCACATCTGCACCAATTACAGAGGCAACAGTTGTATAACCTTTTGATGTAAGTGGACGGACTGATGACGGTCTTAGATCCAACAGACCAACAAGCGACCAAAACTTGGAGATGGTGAAAGAATAAAAATCTATCATTTTATATTTTCTAAGGACGGGCATGATAGGTTAAATAGGGATAAACTATACGGAGTCTTAGAAAAACTATTGCTGATTCGATTCAGCAGGAGGACGAAGCTGTCGGCCAATTAATACCGGCCATGCAGCTTTGTTCAGCCCTTGGTTGGAGAAAATTCTTTAAATTTCCAAGCTTGATACTTCGGGAGGAATTTTTCTTTAAGATTCGCGAATCGCGAGTCGAAAACTGCTTGAGTAGGCCCGCTTATAAACGCAAGTAGAACTAAACCGACGCAACATCGACGTTGGTCAAAATGAAACTAATCTTACGATGAAATTTGACAGTTAACCACCATATCATAGGGGCTATTATTTTAAGGCAAATACTAAAGAAGCAGACCTGAGGTAATCACATCTTGTCAGCCATTTAGTGTCCAAGGAACTTTGGCCACAATTTGAATGCAAAAGATGTAGGGAAAACCCTTAACTAGCCAGGGAACAACTTAGGACACTTGTCGAAATCTTGTCAGGGCACTATTATGCCTTCTTAAAGGCGACGACGAGGAAAATATTTCACTTAACTGTGCGAACATGAAGCAGTACGTCGCAACCGAAGGAAGTTTTCGATTGAGTACTTCTTCCAGGTATTTTTGCAGGGAAATTTCGACGTTTTTTTTAAGGGAAATTGTTCAGATTTTCTTGAAATGCAGTTTTGCTTCAATTGGTTTCTCAGGTACCGCACTCTCTCATGATACTTCTTAACCTAAATGGAGAAAAATACATGCTAATCGCTGTTTCTTTGAACTCAGAAGGCAATTGAACAAAGAGCCCTCTCTCGAACGAAGGAATAAAAAATCCCTGACCCTGACCACGCATCACGCAGAAACTACTGGACGGATTTTGGTGAAAGTTGGCATAGTGATTGCTTATGTTTTGGCTCGGGACTTAGGATACTTTTTATCCCGGAATATAACGTGGTTCTTATAAAATAGTCAAGAAACTTTACATCTGTAAGGAAAATTCCATTTATACAGACCTAGCTCAGTAATGGCTTATCGGATTGAAAAATAAAAAAATAGGCGAATTTAGTAAATTTTCCCCTGAATCATTTAAGATATAAAACATCCCATTGCGTTATCCCGAAGCTGAGCAATGTTCAAAGCAATTACTCAAAACATCGCCCAGAATTTTTTTTTTAGTTTTGGAGTGCACTTTAGCGCATACATTTAAGTTGCATACATTTTCATTTAGACATAAAAATGGTGTATACAAAATTTATAGTAATTCATAAGTAATTTTGCTCAATTTTTTTTTTAGTTTTTCGTAGTTGCCAGGAGATGAAAGGAAAGAAAATTTTGGAAAAACCCTTTGGAAAGTCGGGGAATTGGAAAAATCGAAAATAGATTTTTGTATGGAATTTTTTATGCAATTGACCTACCGAAGAAAAATGTTTTTAAATAAATAACGTCTAGCAAAGCTGGCGGGGGTCCACTAGTTCTGTATAAGACCGTGATTGTCCCAGTCTTGCTTTATAGCGATGAATGTTGCACCTTATCTAAAGTAGATGAAGTTATACTCGATTTGCGTTGACGGGGTTTGGAGGAGGGCATTCAACGACGAACTTTACGAGCTAAACAAAGAAGTCGGCCGGTTCAAAAAATTCGGCATCAATCGTCTAAGATGGATAGAGCTAATTAACACAAATGTCTCGGACCGTATAGAGTCTTTAAGTCTAGCCCAGATGGACAACGCAGTAGAGGAGAACCTCGCCTTAATAAGTGGCGCGCACAAGTAAAAGCAGCCCTCAACCGATTTACAGTGCGCAACTGGGGGCTTATAGCTAAGGAACGAACTTCTAAATCGATGCCTCGGTTCACTCCGAACCATAGACCCACCTAAGTAAGAAAGTAGAAAATCCGCTCAACTATTTAGAAAAGAAAACTCACCAGGTGCCACAGTAAACCCAAAAGTTCAGAAACCCTATCGACTTAACCTCGCTTTGAGGGTAAGGCTGTAACTTTACTAAGTTTTAGACCAACTAGTTTGTAACCTGAACTTGTTGATTATTCATAACTGGCGATTAGTCGATTTCGCCTTATTTAGCGGACACCTACCATTTGTAAACCTTGCTCATGACGTCCAAAATGATTGCGTTCTTTCATAACCCCACTTTTTTAATGAAACCCTCAATCTAGGATTGATCCATTCCATCCAAAAACAGAAAAAAGTGACAAAACGTCGAAAGCTTACCCACATCTAGGAATAGAAAAACAATTTCCACTTAATAGTTCCACTCTTTGATAGTATCAAGCAAAGACCTATATACTCCTGGAAGTCAAAGGTAATTAAATAACTTGCATTGCATAGGTACTCGCGGTCCACCTATATAATAACACCTAATCGACTTTCTACCACGATTCCCCACACACAATGGTAAACTGTTTCATGTCGTGACCGTCGATTTATTCTTCCGTTTGTGGTTGTTGAGAAAATGGCCAAAGAAAAATAAATTACCCAACTTCCGTGGGGTCATAGAAATATATATCCTTTCAGCCAGAGTGTATAAGAGTTGTAAGGTGACTGACCTCATATAAGGCTCTAGAATAATCAATGCCGGCTTTAGAGTGGTTTTCCCTTTTTTCTCGTGCTCTTCCTTCTGAAAATTCTGAGGCGAAAGGAAGTTGCCAGTGACGTCCAACTATACAATACATATGACTGACTGTCATCGACTGTGGCTGTCAGCTTTTAATTGGTAATTTGTCAGTTGTCACTGTAGTTGGCGACTTGTGACAGACAAAAGTGACACATGATATAAGCGTTCGACGACCGACGAGGTTAATGGCATTTGACATTGGCGTCCAGGCATCACTGAGTGCTGCAGTCGCAGTTGATCAGATGTCTGCGTGCGAAAGGTGCGCCTCGTTGACCTCGCAACGCATTGTTTCTGTGGTATGGCTGTTGTCGTCGTCGTCGTCGTTGTCGCGTCGGTACGACATGAAACATACGCGATACATGAGAAAATGGTCACAGGTGACATTCGGGCCATCTTTGGATTCTGTTGGTTTTTCGCAGGACTCTATTAGAGTTGTTCATTAAAGAGACGCCGCGCCGATACGGCAATTTGGCCAAGTAAACAGTTACCATTACCATCAGCGAGAATGCAATGCAAACCCATACGACTCGGGAGAAGGTCAGCCGGGGTGACTCCTAAACCAAGTCGTCGGTCGCTTCTCTTGCAGACAAAGGCCTTCCATAAATATGTGAATTTGTTGTTCGACAAGGAGTCGCTCGTTAATATGTTGCGCATACATTATTCCTGCATCAGTTTGTGTGTGGTGTGTATGCGCGATTCGACAACGACCACGACTTAAGACGACAACGATGACTATATGCGACGACCTCAGCGAGACCCGTGTACCTACAACCACCATTGTCCATTCCGATCCACTCCTTTTTGCATTCGATTTGCCTAAGCTGAGACGCCTTCTACTGCTGCGGCTGCTGCTTCTTCCATTTGTATCTGTATGTGGTGTGTCTAAGGCGCAACAAAGGAAATCAAAATCGCCAACATGGAATGAGGTCTGTCTTTCCTGTGTATGTTCTTCGCTATGGAATTCCTTCCTAGTGGCTAGCACTCACTCCCCTGCACGTCCTTGGCCAAGTCGTCCACGTCCCACTATTATATGCCAGTCGAATGGCTAAGATTTATTCAAATTACAAGACAAGTCACGGTTGTTGTTGCTGCGACGACGACCAAGACGACGAGGACGACGGCTCTGTTGCACTTTTGGCCAATAATGTACGTATGTCACGTGGTTCACTATGGCATCATGGGCATGGCACATTACGTTCGGGTATATACCCACTGCCATGGGTGCTATGTTTGACTATAAACCTAATAATGGGTAGTTTGAGTCCATAGCGGCGAGGAGCGCGCACAGCATACCAATGTTCGTATAAGTGGGGACAACGACTGCCAGCATCATCATCATCATTGCAGTCGTCGTCATCGTCATCGTCAGCATCGTCGTTTTAATGAACATATTCATTGCCCGATGTTCGACGACAGCGACGACGGCCACGGCCACGACAACATCCCGAGGACAATGAACTGAACTCATCCGAGCTCTACCGGTATATATATTGTCAATGAGATGCAATTCGGATTGTGACCTCTGGTTGGGGGAGTTTGACTAAGTTCTCCGTGCGAGCATCAAGACGAGTTCATTTGCTCGTCATTGGCTGTGTGCATGTGGAGTCCCAGACTGGAGCGGGGTGCGCTCGGGGTGTATTTAATGGACAGCTTAGAAGTTAGAACCCTACAGCGGGATCTGGTTCTGACACCGAGCGGGATGATGGCATATTAGGGACTTAATGATACCGAATTTAATTATGCAGGAAATGAGCAAGTGCACGAAGGAGAGGGAGTGATTTTGCGATGCTTCGGTAGTGGAAGGGACTATTTACTCTGAGATGAACCAATCCTGCAAATTAATCGAAAAAGTGCACTCACCTGGGAAATGGGTAATTTACGTCCGTTTTTGAAGAAGTCTGGCGGAAAATCACACATGCAGTCGGTAGTGGGTTACCTAAGGGCAATCATCTAAATCCTGGACTTTTTTTATGCTTGTAGAAAATTATTTACAACGTTCTAATAGATTTTTAAAAATGTTGCCAGTCTTAGATTTGTTGGACGGAAAGTATTTATTTTTTGACTTTATAAAGCTGTGCGACCTGCAGCGGTATCAACCTTTGAAAACAAAATTTTCCCGCAGTGGTTTTGGCCTTTTAAAGACTTTATTTGGTATCGTATGTCATGCAATGGGCATATTCTGTGAAGTTTATTTTACTGTAGGTGGGTGTAGGCACAGTGGATTAGTGGTTAGTGTGTTGGACTACTAAGTGAGGGATCCTAATTCGATCTGAAGGGGTTTTCCGCTGCGCCACCTCTCGTGAACGTCTGACAAACATCCGAGAGTAAAACCGTCATGAAAGAGCTTCTCCATTAGCCGTTTGGACTTAGCATAAAATTGTAGATCCCTTTAATTCGTCGCAAAAAAATGAAAAACTCACACAAAACGAAAAGTTGTGAGAAACTAGGCCTAGGGATCCTGACGAACCTCTTATGCCACTTTTTCTTATGTCAGAAGATGAACATTTCGTATTTTGTCGAATTTCAATCTGCTTTCTGATTGATGTCAGTTTCATATACCTCATAGAAAAAGAAGAAATGAAGAGGATTATGGAGACTAAAAGAGGTTAATCACTTTTAAGACATCACGGTAAAGGTTTTAAGACGCATTGCAAGGACGAAGTCGACACAAATTTGTCGAATACGTATGAGGACTGCAGTTTTTGCCCAAACAAAAGAACAACCAAAAAGTCTACTCACTTTCAGAGGGGTAGGTATCTACTTGCGAAGGCTTGAGATATTGAAGACTGGGAGAAGGACCGATTTTCTCAAAGTAAACTCTAAAATGTACTATAGTAGGATGCACTTGAAACTTCTTGTCGGAAAACTGTTCGAAATCAATCTTTCAAATTTGGAGCCTTCTTCGTCAGCGTTAGACAGAGGTGTTTTTTATTTCCTCCCCGTTACCGTACTAGACGTTGCATTGTGCATTGGCGAAGAACGTTTTGGAATTCGAAATCTAGGTACAAGTCATTTGCTCTTCGCTGATTATTTGGTCTCTATTAAGTCCTTCCAGTTTATTTAATCAGAGCAAAAGGCTGTTAAATGCGCTCTGCATGTTAGTAAAATCCATTTAAATTTTGTAAGCATCTCGTAATCCTATTCACGTGCGATGGAAGGACATAGCTTGCTGTCGAAGCTATAAGTTATCTCTCGTTACCTCGGTGTTTGTTTAAACTTATAGCCTTAGTTACAAAAGATTAGGGCAGTATCATGTTAAGCATCTTTAATGCGTGATCTTTCTACTGCAGGCCTAACCTTTTGGCATTTATGAGCTACGGAAAAAGCATCCAGCCAATGCGATTTAGGCGTTAGTTATAAGTCAAAAACAGCTCTGTATGAACGAAGCGGGAATAAATTGTAGAACAAGTTTTTTTGACAAGTTTATAGGCGGAGCAGGCTTGGGAATACGGGTTTCATTTTTGTTCCATTGCATTTTTGCTATGAAAGTGTAGTATGTAAGTGTCGAAATGCATGCCACTGCGGTATTTGTCGTCGAATGGTAATGGCTATAAGTGTTTTACTATTTTTCTCTTGGAACTTCACAGACATCGAATAACGAATCTTTTTAGCTTACTCGTGATAGTGGCAGTGATTTTTTTAATTCTGCTTCGACTTTGAAGCAACTTGAGTAGGTACATTGCTTCTTGGACAAGAGGTCACGCGTCGAATAGCCGATTTGGCCTAGACTCTCTTTACCTTTGTGCATCAATTCAAACTTGTGATAGATACAGCCGAAAAAAGCTGATTATCTTCGTACGGCAGTGTCAATTTTCTAAACGCAGAGTTCGCATACCCCGTCAGCGCAGACGATAGGTTTGAGTTCTATTATGAGAGTCCATCGAAGTCATTCGCATCTCTTTCTCAAGTCTCGTGAAATTTCCTAGTTCATTGCAACTCATAACTCACAATGAAAAATCTACTACATTATGTACAAATTTTTGTCGAAATCATTTTATAAAATGAGACTTTCCTTGAAGCTATCGGTATTCAAATTTAAAAAAAAACATACCCGCAGTTAGACCGAATTGAATGCAAATATTTTTATTTTGCTGTCCAAGTCGTTTATGATGTTTATGAGAGAATATTTTTTGTAGGTAAAGTCCCGCTCCCGGTTTTTGGGAAGTAGCTTTAGCATTCGAATTGAAATAAAATTTAAATACGATGCGTATGAGCCCACAGAGCCATTTTCGAAGTTTGAAATAAATATACTCAACTTCTTAGACTATGAACCAGTGTGAAACTCGTATACGAGAGACTTGAAATAGGCTTTACACAGAGGGCCCATATATACGCAGCTTGAAATAAGTTCATCGCGCTGTTAAGCCCAAAAGCTGCTGGGACAGTTGGAAAGACGGGCGAAATACGGAATCCATTTTTATTAGTTTCACCATTGTTGGCCTTAAAAAGGTTATGTGACTCCATCGCAGGCTTTATTTGGTCTTAGAATGGGAATATATAACTGCAAAGATGACACGTTACACTTGCGTGGTGGAATATAATTTTTGGCACTAGTTAAAGTCGAATGGATGCATTAAAAAAGCTTCTTTACTTTTGTAGTAAGAATAGAAAAGACTGTCAAATTGGCAGTTGTTGGTGGGGATAAATTATCTCAGCAAGAGATACACGGACGCCGGCTATGAAAACCATTTTAATCAGCAGGAAAAGAAAACATTGCACAACAAATTTGAAATCGTCTGTCAATTGTCAGGTGACTGACAGCTTTTCCAATTCTTACACCAAGAAATTTGTTGAGTAAAAATTCGTAAGATTCTTAGTGAAGGGGTAATAGTTGCTCTCTCGATGACGCTCTCTTTTACGAATTTTTCGAGTACAGGAACGGCATTGAGTAAAAATTAAAAAAAAAATTGCAAAAGTTTGTAAAAATTCGTAAAATTTAAAAGTAAGTAACAGACCTATAATTCCCCTAGTTATTCATTCGTTTGTCTCATATTACCCCCTTGGAGTAGAAATTGGTATATTGGTCAAACTTTTATTTTAAGCATTTCGCATCTGGCTTTGCTGTTTTTCTTTTCTTTTTTCGTAAATCCACATCCAAATTACACTCAGAAGTCGGTGCGGGTTGATGTCATACCACCCCATTAAGCTATTCACAAACTACTCTCCAGTATATTGACCTAGGTTCTCAAGTTTCCAAAATGTATTAAGTTACTCATCTGGAAAAAAAAAACAATTCCCACCTCAAGGGTTAAAGATGATTTATAACCCGTGCGTAGAAACCCGCATTAGCATCCTTCTCGCAGTAGCGGCTTAGTTTTCAGCCAAACAGCGATTTGCAAAATTTGGCATACCTAGTGCTAGTAGTTGTCATTAATCAAACCCGTCTAACCCACATAATAATAGGTACCGCAGCTAACTTTCGAAAAAGTTCACAAAAGTGAAAAGAACCAACATTGGCGTGTATAGACGGAGATCACTTCTTGTTCATTAATTTAACGCAATTTCTCAGTGAAAGCTTATGAACTTCTAAATAACATACCTAACTAAATTTGAAACCGAAATTTCAACAATTAATAGAAATTCTTTGAAAAATAATGACGATCAACGTAACGTTCTCGTATGCCGAACAGGTGAATGTCGTGCACGTATTTTTAGTGACCCTTTAGCGTTGCGTCTTTTGTGGCGCGTTTAGCACCACAGTCAGTGTAAACATTGACACAGCGTTTGGTTTATTTTCCTCACATTCCGTCGTAAATACTCGCTAAGTGCTTGGGCCAACAGAATCGTTCGTTATGTCATAAAATCCGTCTGCGTCTTGGCGTTGTCCGCTAACCTGTCAATCATGTCAAGAGCAATTGGTTCATAAAAAACGATGACATCGATCCACCTCAGATGGTGCTTAGAATGTATGCCCATCACTAAAACCCTCTCCCCCACCCTGTGTCTTGAAGAAAAGTCCGCTCATCTCTCATTTTAATTTAAATTCCAGGCGAAATATTTCTGATGCGACCGCTGGAAGACATCGCCGCGATCACACACGTGGGTGACCCTGTCCTCCTAACAGTGGTAGCCGAAGAGGTTAAGGTCGGTCGTGACGAGCCGCCAGCAGCTGCAACAACCGTTCAACTGGCATTCTTCCTCCCCGAGCGCAGCAATTCGCCACCATACTTTGAGAACGATCAGTAAGTATACACAAGAGTTACATCATTTCAATTTAACATGACATTCACTCCCTCTCTATCGCTGCAGCTATGTGTCACGCGTGGATGAGAATGCACCGCAGGGCACCGCATTGACGTTCATCGATCCGTATGTGCCGCGCGTCTACGATGATGACACCGGAAAAAATGGCGTCTTCTCGCTGACCCTGCTGAACAACAACGGCACCTTCGAGATATCACCCAACGTTGCAGAGCGTAGCGCATCGTTTCTGATACGCGTGCGTGACAACATGCTGTTAGACTACGAGGAACGTCAGTCGGTTGAATTCCAAGTGTTGGCCCAAGAACTTGGTCCAGCAACGAACCTGTCGGCCATAGTCAACGTAACGGTGTACATCAACGACGTGAACGACAATCCGCCGGTATTCACTCAGCCCGTGTACACGGTGGAACTGCCGGAGAATATGACAGTTGGCACGAAGGTGGTGCAAGTGCACGCGGACGATGTTGACACCGGGATGGGCGGACGTGTCCGCTACACAGCCATAATGGGCTATCTGAACACTTCGCTTAATTTGGATGCGGAAAATGGCTTAATCACCGTCTCGACCAACAGTCACGGCTTCGACAGGGAAGTGATGCCCGAATACCATTTGTATGTGGAGGCTCGTGACAGCGACGGTACCGGCAACCGGGCACAAGTGCCGCTAGTCATAAAGATGATCGATGTGAATGACGAGACGCCGACATTCGAGAAGACCGTCTACGAGTTCATTTTGGCAGCTGACCTGCAGAGTTTCACATCGCCGGCGTACATTAAGGCCGTCGACAAAGATGCCACAGCGCCCAACAACGAGGTGCGCTACGAGATCATCAATGGCAATTATGACAATAAATTCTCACTGAACAAGGTCACTGGCGAGTTGACGGTCCAGGAAAAGATCTTAATGCGCTCCAAGAAGGAGGCAGTGAGTAGAAGCCGCCGGCAGGTCACGCCATCACCTCTTGACAATGATATGTTCGTTTTGACCGCCCGAGCGTACGATCTGGGGGTTCCGGTGAGATTTTCGACCGCAACCATTAGGATCTACCCGCCAGAGAGTCGAACGCGGACAGTGACCTTTGTCGTGCCGGGCTATAATCCGGACAAGCAGAAAACAGCGGACACCTTGTCGACCATCACCGGAGGTCGTGTGATCATACACGATATAAGACCGATGCGACCAGATGAGCCCGGCGCGCACAACCTTAAGGGTGACATAAAGGAGCGGAGTGTAGTGACGGCAACGGTGCTGTACGATGGTGCTTCAGTTGTTGATATATCACAGATTCAGCAGCGATTGTCACAGCACAATGGATCGTATGCGATCATGACGAAAGACGAGGTGGACACTGATGTAAGTTTTCCATAATGACTAGGGTCCTTAATTTTGATGTGTTCCTTTTTTTGCAGGCTTTGTACAAGGCTGAGAATAAATTGCTGTTTTGGCTTCTTATTCTACTCGCTACGCTCGTGGCGTTGACTATCCTAATTCTACTGCTGTGCTGTATATGTTCGTGGTGTCCTCTCTACGGGGCAGCGAGGTAAGTTCGAGTGAGAATGCTTTCGGTTGTCCTTGGAGAAATATACCCTGTAGAAGCTACTGTATCCTTCTTGCTTGTCTAAATTACATTTTGGAGATATTCTCGTCTGTATTAGGTTGTTAACTATGTCGCGATCGTTCTTATGGGTGTGGACAATAATTTTAGGGACATTCGTCTTGATTAACAAAGGCTATTCATTTTTTAAAGATTGTGTCAAGTTGATAGGTCATATTCTTTGCACAAATCTGTTTTAATATTTATGTATTTGTGGTTAAAACATAAACGTACCAACGCAACACCAATACACCATGGGTATGGCTTCTTACAGTAAACCACTGGCTGCTTTCCTAAAGATAAATACCTAACGCTGAGGTCCTTTCCCACAGCGACCCTAAAAGCGAAAATTTCATACACCAAATTAATAGCAAAAGTGTTTGAATTCCCAAATTAAATATTTTTACTTAATTTTAATAACTAGAAAATTTTTTAAATAAAGGGTGGTATGAATAAAACGAAGCAATTGCTTTTACTCAAAAGAAATGTCAAAATCAAAGCATTTGCTACGTTTCGCATGAATGAAAACTGATTTGAGTTACCTTACCTCGAATTTACTTTTTACTTAGATCGGTATAAATAAAATTAAGCCTGCTGTTTTGGTCACTCAGACCTTTTGCATTGTTAATTTGCGTTGGCTTGTTTATAAAAAGTTTAATAAAATTTTGTTCGTGCAGGAAAACCAACAAATTGTGAAATGTGAATGTGAACTATGTCGCAAATGTTTTTTTAAATGAAAATGTTGATCTATCAAGTTATATAGGAGACCTGGACTTTTAGGCAAGGAAAGTACACACACATCGAAGTAAATGCTATGAATTTGTGAACTTAGGTACTTTAGTAAAGTAGGTTTTTATTTATACCGATTCAAAGCAATTGCTAAGTGCTTCTACTTTCCTACAACCTTTTGCTCGAAGTATAAATGCTTGTTTTTATTTATGTAGGATTTAGTCCAAATAAAACCACTTCGAATCTCAAATTCAATATAATTCATGAGGTTTATTTGATTTATTTCAAGATAATTTAATTGAAGTGTAATAACAGTCGAAACCAAAAAAATAGTTTGGCTCTGGTAAAGGCGTCTTCGTCGTGCGAGAATTGCAGATGATCTGGTCTCGGAAAAAATCATTAAGCTCAATTTTTAGTACTTGAGCTTGAGTATCTTTCTTAATTAGCCGGTTTTGCAGAGCTACAGTGGCGGCTTCTAGGGAATCGCACTTTTATACGATCCAAAATTTGATCATATTCTAGAGAAAATTCAAATAGCTATTTTTAAATACCTCTAGCATTTTAGCCAGACTTAGTCACTTGCTTTGCATTTATGACACATAATTTCGCCAAATGAAAATACGAAATTTTCAACCGCAATTGGAATAAAAAAATATTACTTTCAACCAGTTATTGTGCAACACATTTTGTCTTTTCTTTCTATTTGTTATAAAACAATTCATCTACGTAAATTTACCTTCCATTTGATGCATATTTCATTAAATTCGGTTGCGAAATAACGCCGTAGTCAGTACGACAAAAAATATAATGAACGAGGGCTCTGTGTGCACCCCGAGCTTACAGAATGCTTTGCCGTGTTCCTTCTTTTTTATAGATAAGTTTTTTCTTTTCTAAAAACATCTCGAATTCTAATTCTTCTGAAAACTATATATTTTAGAACCTTTGTTATTGTTAAAATTCGGCAAACGCCAAAGCAACCTCCTTCGAACATAGTTATACAGTCGTATTTCTTTTATGGATTGGTTCTAATTTAAGCGCTTGTCTATAGTACTTTATTGTTTTCCAATCGTCTTATGGGTCATCGGTGCCAAACAGATCTAGATACCTTCGTCTAAAAGCCCTTTTTTTATTAGCTGTTTTCTCAGTATGTTATAATTTTTTGTGAACCTTTTTGTCATGTATTTCTCCTTAGACTGATGCTGATGCGTGCCTTGAATATTTTGGATTGTAACAGCAAAAAAGTTTCCTGTCTCGGAACTAGACGGTCTTCAGAGTTTGTCGAACCTTTTTGTGTTGTTGCTATGACCAAAGATTTCAATTTGAAGCAATTTTTCACTTGACATACGGAATTTTAATTTAACTAATTTAATTCTTACGATTTTTTACGAATTTTACCACAATGCCCTTCCTTAATTCGACATATTCAAAAAAGAAAGCGGCTTCGAGAGAGCAAGATTTACTCCTCTTTTTACTCAACAAATGTCTTGTAGTAAGAATTGGAAAAGCTGTCAGTCACATGACTATTGACAGATGATTAAAAATATGTTGCGAAGATATATTTTGATTTGCTGAGTATTAAAATGGCATTACATGACAGTAGGAGAGCTTTTTTTTTATCTTTTATCTCAGCAAAAAAAAAGTAAAACCTCTTACACATACTCGGACGACGGACTGGTCAGCAAGAAGTCCGACTAATTGTTAATAAACTAGCAAAATCTTCGCATTTATTAATTTTTAACTATCTGTCACTTTTCATAATTTACTACAAAACCGTTCCCTAACTTTTTCGTAAATCTCTCTTTCTGAAAGATTATTTTTTTCCTACCACAGGCATTTTGACATTCTTTCATTCTTACTACAAAAGTAAAGGAAGTAACCTCAAGTAAACAGTTTTTTAGTTGGCATATAGGAAGGGCAACTGACAAGTCTAGCCGTAGTAAAAGTGACGTTTACCTTCAATATAGTATGTATATAGTTTTTGCATTAAAGGTCAAATCTAGGTGACTTAAGTTGGTTAGACCATTGACTTATTATATATGGACTGCTAGCTCTCGTGGTTGAGAGCGGAATAAATTGGAAACTCGCACTTTTTTCAGATTTCTATTTACATCTGACGTTTCTATTTCGGTGCAGTTAGTTTTGCAAAAGAGTGTGTGATTTTGTTATTTATATGATGAAATTAATATTTATTTTTCTTGCCGATTTATTAATTTTATATAACAAATTTCAGCACTCACTAAACCAAACCGAATTAAACTCAGTTTTGAGAGATTTGACAGCTAAAGTCAGTTATAACAAACTAGCCCAAAGAAATTTCTTAGGTTATTATTTGCAGGGTTTTTATGAAGGGCAAATGTTTTGCTCTCTCTTTGTGTCTCTCTTCTACCCAACTTCTATACAAATTTGACTAATGTGTTCGAATTCATTATCGTTAGGGAACAGACCTTAATACATAATACGAAAATTGTGCAATTATGGGACAATGAAAAACGATTTGTTGGCGTCATTTCCTGGGCTGAGATTGTATGGAACTGACATTTCACTTTACATTAATGGGTTAGACTTTCAAATGTGCCAAATCTAGACGTCTGACTTCTTATACTTCTTATACAAAATTCATAATTTATGTAGTTATTTAAATTATCATTATTAAAAAAAAAAAAAACAATTGCATAGTTGTTAGTGGTATCCGAGGCAATCTTCTTTCGTTATTCGGAGCAATTCTGGGTCTCTTTTATTGTGGACGATATTGGATCTGAATAATTGATCTTCCCACTTAAAGATATTTTGAAATTCAGATCAAGTGTCAATCTAAATTAAACAGTCTTAAAAAAAACTCTTTTCAGATATTGTTAAGTTTATCAGTTTAGAACAAATAAAACCAGACATTTTTTGAAAGAACATTTTTTAAAGAAAAAAGTTAGTTCCATATAGGAAGGTTTCCGAAAATGACAGAGATAGTAAAGTTTAAAGCCTTTGTAGCTAGGAACCCTCTCCAAATTTCAACACTCGGTCGGTCTTTAGTTTCCGGTCCTTGGGGCTATTCAAATCAGGCATCTATAAACACCCGACGCAAATCAGAAAATCCTCCAACTCGCCAGAGTCTAAAGCTTAACATAAATAACCATTAGAAACTCGCCTAATCCAATAACTCCTAAGCCAAAATAAAACTAACCATTCATTTGCTTCATCAATACAGCGCCCCTTTAAAGAAAATTAAATTCGAAATTAATACAAAACAAACAAAAAACCTAAACATCATTTTCTCGTTCTCTCTCTTTTTTTACTTGTAGCAAGAGAATAGTTAATATCAGTAGAACTGAAGACGATGTTCATCTAGTTCATAGGGAAATCGCAAACGGAAAGCAAACAAAATCTGTTCAGGTAGATTTTGCAAAAAAACAAAAAAAAACAAAAAAAAAACTATGTTCCTGCACTTTAATTAGTTTTCCTTTTGAGTTTTTATATATCAACGTAACAAATAAAAAAAAAACATTCAGTAGTTGTAGTAGTTGCGGTTTTGTTTTTCACCTCTAAAACAATTTTTTTAAAACATCCTTAGTTTGGGTTTTTAATTTTCGAACTCACTTCCTACTCACACAAAATAAAAAATAGTATAACAATTAATTGGAGTAACAATTTATTTTTATTTTTCAATTTTAAGTTGCGTTGCCATTTGTACTGTATTGGTGCACTGAAAAATGATTTTCTGCTTGAAAAGCTTCCTTTTCGAAATTGTAGTCGACTTTGGCGGTCCTCACTAAAACAACGAATCCTTTTGTTTTGTTTATTGTTTTTTTCTAGGTCGCCGAATGGATGGGAAGACGAGAGGCGTGGTCGGCAGAGAAATCATCCGATACACGAACGAAACCAACCCGTTGGGAGTTCCACAATGGACATGGTGAACAGCCTGACGAAAGCCTAGGCCGTCCCGGTCCCGCTGCTGGTGTCGACAACCTGGCACACGAAGAACGTCATGATCGGAGAATAAAGTCAGCCGAGGAACAGCAGCGTAGAGTTAGAATAAAGTAAGTAGATGCATATGAATTTCACTGGAAAGGGACTTACCAAAGTTCGGTATCTTTGCAGGAACACACAAACAGCCAAAGACGATATTCATCTAAGTAGTTTCCACAATTCTAGAACTAATTTAATCAACAACGAGCGCGATGTATATATCGAGGACATTATAGACGAAGAGCAGGACATTGGCGGCACGCAGTCGTTCCGGAACCGCAACCGGCACAGGCAGCAGCGGGCAGCACAGCAGCAGATCGACGACGATTCGATGCGGAGGCATGAAATCGACCGCGGAAGCGATTTGGACTACAATGGCGACGGAGCTCGGGGGAGTTTGAAGGCGAAGCGGGAGTACTTCATCAAGGACGGCAATGTGGAAATTTTGCAGTTGATGACGCGCGACAAGCAGCGGGAAGACGACGACAACATCTATGTGAACCTTCCTTTGAAAGCTGCGGCAAACCTGTCCCATCCTCAGCTGCTGATGGTCGACCAAAGTGGCAAGGAGATCCTAATGCGGCGGTTCATCGAGGAACAGCCAGACGGGAAACAAATCATTCGGGAACACTACCAGATAGTTCCCGGGGCGAACTACATACAGTCGATGCCAAATGAGGTGCAACACTCCACCTACAAGGACACCTTCCCATCGGGCAAAAGTGGTCCCAACAGCATCGTTTACTCTCAGGCAGAACCGGAGGTCAAAATCATCCACACACAGCCTCTGCAGGCGGGAGCAGGTGCAGACATTGCCACCCAAATGCAGCCAGCCATCTCAAACCAGTCCTTAACGCAAGAGCTGGAGAACTCGCTGAAGCAGCAGAACGCTCTGCTCCGTCAGATTTTGATGGAGAAGGAGAAAATCGATCTGCGGTACACCCAGCAAGACGTCGCTCTGGAGACACAAAGTCTGCCAGGACAATCCATGGCGATTGCGACGCAGACTGACTGTGATGCAGGCACCCAGACTGAGGGCGGCGATATGGTTGTGAGCTCCTCGTCGGTTAAGCGACAGCGACGTGCGAGAAGTGAGAACGACGACTCCCTGTCCGAGGACGAGTACGAGTACGTACGGTTTAGCCCACCGAACAGTCCCGAGGGAGTCTACTGGATCAAGCGCAAGCGAACGAAGAATCGCACGAAGCTCCGTGGTGGTGGTGGTCAACCGCGAAAGCGCGTTGTCATGGTGGAGGAGGTTAAGCGAAAGATTCGCACTCCCATAAAGGAGGAGGAAGACGACGAGTTCTACGAATACCGACGGAGATCCCCACCAAAGAAGCCCATACGCTACCACGGCGAGACGCGAGCGAGTTTACTGCGTCGCATGAAGAGCGAAGAAAATCGCAAAGTTGCCGCTAAGAAGTCTGCGTCACTCAACCGAGACGTCCTTCTGGAAATATCCGACTCACTTGAAGACAAGGCCAGTCCGGATGAACGACCAAGGCGCAAAATCAGCGTTGAACAGCTGGAGTACTATGACAACTCTGACGATGACTCCGACGCGGATGAGATTGTAATCAAAAGCAATGCCCTTCCTTCCACTGGACGTCAGCCCGAAAATGCCCACTTTGAAATCCACGTCACAGATGGCAGCAATAACAAGGTCTACTCCCGCTCATCGTCCGAACAGAGAAACCATACAGACGACCATGACCGTCGGCTGAAAAGTCCCGACCCCAAGCCGAGACTTTCGCGGAAAGATGCCCCCGCCCTGCGCAACTCCCAACGGCGGACACAGACCGCATCCGAACCACCGCAGAGTCGGGTCACCGTGTCCAAACAGTCTGGCGCGAAAGTATCAACCACCACGACAGACGTGCGCAGTTCAAGGCGCATTAAAGAGCGCGATTTTCAAAGTGACACCAACCTACTGGACCAGGATGACGGCCATGAAGATCAGGGATCTACACGAGGTGTTCCCAAGTACATGGATTGGTACTACAGCAAAAAGAAACCCTCTGCCGGCAGCGACACCAAGTCCACGAAGCCAAAAGCAAGTACAAAGAAACTCATCAGTGGATCTGAGAAGCGTATCACCAAGAGTCGACTACCCAGGTCTGACGACAGCCATCCCCCCACCACAACATCGTCGACGCCAGTGCCACCGAATGATGAGAAGTATAAACCAGAACCCGCGCCCCGCAAGTCCCCGCCCAAAGGTGCACGCCTACTCAAAGAAGACGTCCTCATGAACAAAAACAACAAACCCAAGATCGAGACAGATACCAACCATCCGCTGCTGCAGCACTCCGAACATCGCTACGAGCACGAGTACGACAATGCCACTGAGCTGCCGTTGGCACCTACAAAACTGGCCCACTACATGTACCCCGAGACACCTCCCCAACCGAAGGGAGCTGTCAAGCACAAGGAACTCAAGCCGAAGCCTTCGCCAATCAAAGAGAACGAAATAAAGGTCACCAACTCGAAGATCTACATTCAGGACTCATCGGCACAGTCGAAGCAGCTGAATGTGTCCACCTTGGAGGACGACCACGATTCCGGAATCGCTATGAACTCTCTCCTCAACAGCATGGGCCGACGAAATCCCATAGCCGAGAAAAAGAGCGTCTTCTCGATTGCCTATGACGACGTCAGCCGCGTAAAGAAGATCCAATCCGAAAGCGACTCGCCGCAGTACTCATAACAGAGGCAGGACTAAATAGGTTTAAGCTACCCAAACCTATTCCGAACCGACATGCCATCTCTGTGATTTTTCAAACCCCCTGATTAAACTGTCTCAAGCTGTACCGGGTACCTTTCTATGTCCTGTTTAATTTTATTTTTCTTTAGACTAAAAATCGTTGTGATAGTTAAATTATGCTTTAAAAGCATTCTTTTCATTATGTTATTTCATTACCTTTTGTATTTTGTATATATCCTACTTAACAAACAAACAAAATGTGTACATAATTAATTACCTTAGGTTCTTAAGACCAGTCCTTCAAACACTGTATAAACATTTATATCAATCTTCCTACAGTTATTTTAATCTAGGCCTTAAATCATAGTTTAAAGTGAAATGTATCATTTACACTCTTTTGTAAATTTAACGTAAATCTATTAAAAGTAAAATCAAACTACAAACTGCCATATATTTTGTATGTAGTTATACTAAATATTGTTTGGGATTTGTTATATATAACAAGTTATATCAATTTTCGGCGATTTAAATTTAATGGAATTTGTAATTATTGTTAATTATATTATGTTAAATATTATATATAAATATAAATACCTACATGTAAATATCTGGAGTATAAACAAATAAGTCTTAGTATGTAATTGAAATTTTTGTATGCATAAGAACTTTTTCCACAAACAAAAACAAAATGTTTATTACAATAAAAATATTTAAGAACAAATATATGAACGTATATTATTGACAAAAAAAAAAACAAGTGGCTCTTTGTTTTTATTGCTGAACTCATTCGTAAATAATTAATAGTTGGATTTGCTACGTAGGTACTAAGAAAAAAGAAAGATGACAGAACACTCCTGCGATGGTGGTAGCGAGAAAATCTGTCTAAAACACACCGGTATAGCAATTGCGATGGAGATTTTCAACACTCTTATTACAATAAATTCAAAATTGCCTGCATAAGTTTGCCTTCTAGCTTAGGCAATAAATTTTTACTTCGAAAAATGACGTTTGAAACATTAATGATTGTTTTTGACGTTTGCAGTCACAGACACACAAGTTTTCTAAATGTACCTTAAAGCTTAATACACTCTCTACAATTTTTTTCTTCAAACATTAGCTTAAATCATAGATAAATTATGAGATAGAATGTTGTATGGATAAGTGTCACATAAAAAAGCTGTTATCTGAAACAGAAATCTTTTAATACATTTCAAATTGAAATCTGTCTTGACTTCTTTCTGATTAAAAGTATTTCAGATTTTTGAGTAGGTACTCCTTGTCAAGGTTTACTGTTACGCAACATAAAAACACAACGATCTATCAAAATTAAGCTTGAACTATTAGCGAGGTGCGCTGAATTTTGACAGATACATGAAGTTCATTGTAAAAAAACGCTGATATTTTAGCTAGAGCTGCGTACCACTCATCTAAAGGGAAACGCTTAAATTCAGCTCAGCTTAATTTTGGACAGAATTTCGTATGACAGCTTAAATCTAGCTTGAGCAGCGTACTAAACTAGGTCGGAAACGTCAATTATAGACAAGATTTTTCAAGAACCAATCCATTAGCGTCAACTGAAAAAAAAACTGTTCATGTGACCGATATATGCGTATCAAAACTGAGAATAAATCGTATTAAACTAACGTCAAGGTTATTTCCAAATTTTAACATAATTTTATTAAACGCTTCTGCAACCTATCAGACCTTTTTCACATATCCAACTCTAAAGGTACTTTCGCTTTTAATGGAAACGTCAGATTTTGATGCATAAATTAATGTTTTGGAATACAAAATTATTTAAATTGCATAGATTTACTCGATGTTTGCATTGAACAATGAGCACATGGTCTATAACGTGATCATAACAAAATTTTAACAAAGATTATAAGGATCAAAGTAACGAGTAACGAGTGACTCCAATCAGCCTTAAGTTCATGTATTGTAAGTAAATCGAAAGGTATCTGTTTTCAGAGGTAGGTACTTATAAAGAAAGTAATTGAATCCATCGAATTTTTTTTCATTTCGTTTCGTATGTGTATCATACACCTACTCGTCGGTTTGATCTACCTTCAGATTTTGTTTTAATCTAGAAACAATGTATACAAAATATAATGCTATACATAGTTTAAGCTATTTCTCCTTTATACTACGTTTGCAGATTTATTTTTTCGATCTCGCTTCTATTAACTGTCGGTCCTCCATTCGTTAGTTTTTTTTTTTGGGTAAAGTCACGAGGGTTAGGTATACGAAGTCTTCTAGACAAGGGTGTTTAGCATTTACTCTACAATAACACTCATTTTCTGCACCAAACAACCCTCTCATCTTACATAGACGATAGGATGTCTACAGCCTAACGCTATCCATAACCTATAGTACGAATGCCATATGTCAAATTTAGGCGCCGAACTTAAAAACAACCAAAAATAAACTTGGATAAGTTTTGCTAACAGGTTACAGGAAACCGCACCGGCACCGTAACACAGCCGTGATGCCCTCCCTACTTTTTGTTCAGTGAAATAACAAATGCAAACAGCTCTTCGTTGCCCTACTACTTTTCTGTCATTTAAAATTTAACTAGTCATTTAAAATCAACTCAAAGCCATTAGCAACTACTGGGACGTCAGCATCAGCACAGTCTGTTCCAAATTAAAACTGAAAAAAACACTTCTCATATCATGCGCTGAACGTGTTCCAAAAGTGCCCTGCAAACTTGCCATAATGGCGAAAAGTCAGTTGATTCAAAAGTGCTAGGAAATCAGCAGCGAGAATCCACATACAAAATTAGTGAGTGCGCTAACAGCCGATTAGGAAAAAGTTCAAAGACGCCACCTTCTCTTATAGCGATACAATGCTAGGCACCCATGCTAGAGTGAAAAGCCTCCACAAAATCTGTCATCATCATCATCATAACCAATTAGTTGCACTGTACCTATACATTCAGCTGTCCTCCCATCGATTACCGCAATGCTCCCAAATGAGTTCAGAAAAAGCAACAAATTGAAAAGCCGGCCGGGCATCTCATCAGCAAAGCAAAAATAATAATCCCAGCCCCGAGTTTAAATAGAAATGGGAAAGACCCAACTTGGAAAGCTGAACGCCTAGTCAAATATTGTGAAACTGACGTTGTCGGCCATGAAAGTTATTTATTTCGCCGTTGCCGTCAGGTTGGCCCATTAAAAACTGTTTTTACTGCCAGTCCACAGCCACACGGCATTATAGCGGAGCCGCCATTCGTTTAACAGTGACAGTTAGGTGGAGGCGAACCCAGCAACCACATCAAACAAATAACATGTTATGGCAATATTTTCAGTCAAACCGTAGTTTGCACCAGGCTCCCAGCGGTCCTAGCAGTCAGAGTAGCTGCTTTCGGAGTGAATTTCCACTTGGCGCCTTCCACTTGACATTGGCGTTCGGCAGCAATAGCACTTTGCTGTCAAACCAAACCGCAAGCAGCAAGTGGGTGATGGGTGGGTTCAGTTCAGGCAGACTGATCCTATAGAGCGGCAACCGCAGTGCTTCTAAAATCAAATCCGCGAACGCTCTTCAATTTGCATTAAGGTGGATCCACCGATAGTGGAGCCTCCCTAAAACATGGAATTAAGGTGGCCTCATCAAATGGAGCACTGTCTTTCGTTGTACTAGGAGCTCAGTGCTAGCAGCAGGTGATTGTTGAAAACCAACCGAAGAAATGGTTGTTGGTGAAGGAGATGAGGTGGAGCGATGGATACAATCACTGAGAACAGCGAGTGCGGTTCCCCAACCACTTGCTTTGTGTTTATTTACGTCACACACTGACACATGAAATGTTAAACAACAATGCGAGTGCGGTATAGTTGACGTAACAACAAAACTGCTGAGTGGGATTAGCTTGAATTTATTTATGGCGCAGACGTGTTTTTCTGTGAATGTAAACATTGAATGAATAGATAAGAGAGACTAAAGTTAAGCTGTATTTTGTACAGTAGAGGCGATCAAATGTGTTCTATTTTTAAGCTAGGTTCATGCGTTTAGAGCTTCTTCTCTATCTAATCTTATTGTATATCCCGACACATCTTGCTAAAAGAATTAGACAAAGCGTTTGCTTGGACTTTCACGATTTTCTTAAGTGAAAAATGTTATTAGACGTTTGTTAAATTTGATATATACATATATCATGTATTTAGTTCATTAACTATGCTTATGCATAGGGTTACCGGATCCGAAATCAATAAGAGGGTAACTTTAAATATTTTTTAAGAGACAATTTCAACAGTGAGTGGGAGTTTTAACTAAGTTTCTTATTTTTTGGCTTAAGATTTAAAAAATGGAAATAACGATTTTCAAATATTTTAATTAATATAATCGTTGAATGATGGACGAATTGTCATGGCTTCGCAAATACAAAATGTTCGCGGAGAAAAAAATTTGCAAAGTAGAAGATCCTTTTTTTATTGAAAATATGAATAACTTTTCTGATCCCTATTCTTATTTGGAATTTTTGAAGACGAAATAGTTTTTGAGACGTTAAAGGTATGATAACCCCAACTACACAGTGGGGCTGTCAAAAAAATGCACATTATGAATGCACACTGCTTTTCTGATGCCAGGTTTTGAATGCATCATAATAATTCAAAAGCTTAAACTTTTACCTATCACATTCTTCTCCCGTTCATGCTTTCCAGTTTCCAAAGTCATGGAATTATCAAAAAATCGCTAGCGCATGAAAAATCTACAATAAACGGAACCGGAACTACAAAGTAATCGAACTTTTAACGCAGCCTCTTTAGATTTGAATAAAAAATCGTAAGATTTTAATTTTGCAAAGTTAACACAAAAAGTCGTGGGTGTAATGGGTTCTTAGGTCAAGTGAAATAGAACCAAACTATCCACTACTCCGCCTAAAACGAACATCGTTACACTTGGAAATTCGTGATTTCGCAATTTTATCAAACATTACTACTTACCAATTAAACTGAGGCATCGTCTGATCATCTTTGGGAGCACTTGAACCAACTAATTGGCGATCAATCAGGTTTTTTGGACGAATTTAAGTCAAAATTTGCATAAATCCACAGTTATCCTTCACTGAAGATAGTTCGTAACGAAACTACCCTTCAGGTTGCCACGATTGTTTTATATTGAAATCAGGTATAAAATACATTTTTGTTTTTGAATGTGTTTTCCGAAATGATTTAGATTCCGCAACATAATTACAACTGATCCCACCTTCAGCTGTAAATTATGCGACGGAGTTCCTGCACATCAAGTGAGTTCAAAAATTCCGTCAGATGTATGTAGTTGGTCCCTTCAGCCTCGTCGGTCACGCGGTCAACGGATTTTGACGAATGCAATTCTTCAGCGATTTGTCTTTGAATAATCAAATTCAAGCTATCGAAGTCCTTATTCTTCGCTGCTAGTATTGCCCATTCACTAATCAATTCATCAATTTCAACTTCTTTATATTCCTCCACGAAATAAATCAAATGTCTGGATTCTTATAAAATTTTAAATAATTTTTTTTTAAGTGTCACTACTCGATTTTTATCCTGTTCATTTTTTTTTTTCAAGGTGCGTTTCCCCATGAAAAACGAAATGTGTGCCTACAACGCCACCTGTTGAGAATTTTCCGAAAATCATTGAAATCGGTTGAGCCGTTCTCGACTAAAACATACAAACAAACAAAATATAGCACCAGCTACCAGGGCTTTAGGTTAACCTGAGCTAAGTAAGAAGTAAGCTACGTACGAATATTGCATCTTAACTTAACTAAATTTAATTTTAAGCTGAAAACTTACAGAATGTAATGTTGAATATTACCTTCGAGTTCAACAAATCTTAAAAGTGCCAACGAGGAACATCTAACGTCGTCGAAGCCTTCTTGAAAGTTATTTCAACAATAAATATAATGGAAACCTTCGACAAAACTGCTACTTATCATTGAAATTCCTTACTTTCTAGCTGCACAGGGTAGGCCATATAAAATTGATGGACTTTTGTAAAGTATATCTTTGGAAAGAAGCAATAATAAATAATGGTCGAGTGAATTATTCTCAAACTCCTAAAAAACACACTCTTTGAATCATTTTCGAAGCAATGTTCTAATCTACGGTCCACCACTGTAGCATCGGGAAAAAATATCTCACCATGCAAGCAAAATACCTCCGTCCCAATGCTAGCTAACGTGCTACTTTTTTCATTCCCCACATTCCACTAACACAAAAGTAGCATAACACAACGGCCGGCAACAACTGAGTCCATCTACTGCCTCGATGATTCAAATTCACCTACAGTTTCTCATGCTCGCCTGTTGCTAAGTATCACATGTTTTGAGTTCAACTCGTTCAACATTCTCCTCTCAAGCAAAGTTCAGCAACACTGTGTTTTGTGTTCGGCGAGCAAAACTGCGAAACTGCAAAACTTAGCCCGTCTGTTATATCTGCATCTCTAATATTTGCTGCCATTTAAGAGTGCCACCAGAACCCGAAGCCCATTCGCATTCACTCTTTCATTAGGTTGTGACGCAAGTGTCTCTTGTGAACATTGAGTGGCAGGGATAGATAGATAGTGAGCAATTTTTTTTTGTTTGCATCGCTAAAACTCACGGAAGATACATCTTCTGTAAAAGTTTAGATACCAACGGTTCTGCTCGCCTATTAAAGTTGATCAAAAAAGTTAACCAAAGTGCAAAACCTAAAATGATGTTGTTTCTATCTATCCTTTGCTTGCAACACCAAACACAATTATTCTTCTTCGTTGAATTTACCTAGAGTTAGATGGGTGGATATCCAGGTCAGTAGCAAGCCAGCCAGCAGATGTGATATCCATTCATTCATTCATTGCTGGCTGTTTCTCTAACGCTGTTCAAATCGATTTATCCAAAAGTCGCCAAATAATAGAGAGCGTGCTACGTCATCCACCGTATAGAGCGGCGGCGTTGTTGCTATTTGCCGGCAAGTTCATCCGAAGAGCAGAGAGGTATCTAATCCCATCCGCCAAGCATTAGAAAGAAATGTAGGGTTGCTGAAGTTGCTGGAGGCCTGGTCGAAAATTCACATGTTCACCATTTTCTAATGCTCTTTCTAAGTCTGCACGGAACAACAAATAGCAGCAGCACACAACAAATTGGCTGCTCAGCTTTTTATTTTTGTCGAGTATATTTGAGAGGTTGATGGTCGATTGTACGATTACGTCTGACACCCTACCTCGGTGCTGTGATTGTGGGCAGGCACAGCGAGCGTGACGCGTGTAAGTTGGCCTGTTGTTGTTATGACTAAATTTGGGAGGCGCACTGAACTTTAGAGAATAGAATGCGCTTTCTAGGTACTATGTCAGAACTCCAAGACTTTTGGATTGTTCTTGTCGAGCGTTTTTGTGTTTTTGTTTTGGCGAGGATAAGAGTTCGTTTCTAATGGGATGCTCCCCTGTTTTTTAGAGCTTCGCGTCATTGTCTGCTTTTCGATTTTACGAAATCCGATTTAGTTTTACACAGCTTTGCGATGATGCCAAGCTTAAAGCAAGCAAATTCTGTATGACAAACTTGAGTTCAAATAGCTTTTCCACTCGCTGAAGCGGCGGAGCGGTAGACATTCAAGTTTTTGCAAGCATTATATCAGGTAAGGTTCTAAGGGAACTTTGATTCTATAAATAGGGGACACAACTTTTTCAAAGCTAATTTGAAATCTTGAAACGTGCGGAAGAACTTCAAACTTTCATAACTAAAAGTCTCTATGAATTTGGATTTTTTGCTGGCACCAATTTATACGTTATACATTTTGAGATAACGTATAGAAAGAAAGCCGGTGTGTGCTTTAGAAATTAAGTTTGTTTTATGTCAAGTTCTAAAAATATATATATATCAGGTTTGGATGTAAGACAGTTTTTCGGTGTAAATTAACCTTGGCATTTCAAATTGAGTCTTCGTCACAAATGAGGAGCCATAAAAAGTAAGCAATGCAAAGCATGATGCGTTAATTTTATTATTAAACATGCAAGGCTAATAGTTAGTCCAGGGAGATCATCTTCTGCTCAACCATGCGAAGATGTACCAACTCCCGTCTAGTTCCAGAGGTTTCTAAATAATAAATACTGTCACTGGCAGATTAACCGATGAGGGAAATGGGCCTACTCAAAATTTAATATCCGAGGCTTTTGTGTCGCTCGAATAGCCAAATGCAAATTTAATTTACTTCCACATTTTAAATTTTATCACACCCTTTGTTCAATTTCTACGGAACTTTATAGTACCTCACACTTTCGGATCAAGAACTTGTGGATAGAAGCGATATATAAAGCCATTTCAACTAAGCCTATTTACGGCTTAAAATCAATTTCTATTGGCACAGCCTGAAACAATTTTTCGATTTTTTACTGACTTGTGGCTTTAAACACATAAATCGTAAGATTATTCTCAAAACACTTTAAATCTTTGTTTGATTATTGCTTTGTAACATCCCTGGTAAGAGTGCATTCTTAAGCTATGTTCAGACGATTGCCAGACATGACAATAGCGAACTACCTTATAATGCTAATTCTCAGTTCACACGGTTTGTTTGCAACAAATTTGCAAGTCCGTTGACGTTGACAGGCATTGTCAGACAAATTTAAAATTAGTTTTTCTGTTTTTCATTCGGGCAACTGAAATTTTTGTTGAGAAATTTTAAATAAAACAATAAAAACGAAATGGAACAAAAAGATGCACTTGCGAATGCGACTGTTTTGTCCGCGTACGTATTGGAAAGCAGCAAGGAGGACGAATGATTGGGTGGCCCACCAACAGCAGGGGGGATTTTACTCAAAATTGCTCGTCGAATTTTTTGCGTTTGGACTGTAAGCAATTCTATGATCTTCTAGCTTTGGTGACTAGTCATTAGTCAAAAGCAAAATCAAGTCGACATATTCGAAATCATTTAGTTCGTTCATTTTGCAGAGAAGTAAGAAAATCTTACATTCAAATTTCATCAAAATACTTTGAGGGGTAAAATGTTGAAAGTATTAATTTTTCTAAAATGATAGATAATGTAAAATCGCGTGTTTCAGAATATTTTGGTTTTAGCGTACTAACTCGTTTTAGGGGGGCCAACTTTAAGGGCCAAGAAACACGTTTTTGTCGGGTTTACTTTAATCTTTGTTGGTAGTTAATCTGCTTAATTAGCATTATTAATGAAAAAAGTGTCATAAGCGAAGGTACGACTGGCTGCTAGCTACCCTCTTATTTATGAATAACAAAAATGTGCACAACTTAATAATTTAACAGGCGTCGCGACGCGTCCGTTCGCATATAAAAAATTGACGTAACATCTATGATTTAGTGCCCCTAATCGAAAAGCCAAGGCTTCCAAGTAAAAGTAAGGATTTCGAGTCTAAAGCTAAGAAAAACATCAAACAAAATAATCGAAATAATTCCCCAATTCCCCAATAATAGCTGAAAGCCAGTTCCGCCCTCGGTAGGCAATTCTCAGTCAGATTAATAATAATTCATCCATAGTAGCTGAAATTTGAAACAGCGTTAAAGCTTATAAAAACTATGCGCACGAATATAGTTTGGGCTACATTTTTGAAACTTTCCCCCAAAAAATTGAATGTCTACCTAGTGCGAAATATTTTCTTCTTATAATTTTCCCAGATAAAAATTAATATCCCTCCGTACATCATCGACTAAAAATTCTAATTGAGAAAGGTTGTGATTTTCTTATTCGAATTAGTTGCAAACAGCTTTTAACTAAAAAGCTTGCGCTTGCTTTTGTTATTCCACAACATGTACATATATTAAAGAAAAGCTTGGTCAAACACGTTTAAATGAAGCAAGTAAAAGTAAGTTTACTTTTATGTAGAACGGAGGGCTCAAAGCTGAAGAGAACCAAGTCACGAAAAATAAAAAAATCCATAACATGGGCAAAATTCTCCGCAAAGGTAGTTCTGTAAAGAGCGAAGTCAAAAAGTGTTTCGTTCCTCAGTCAATCCAAGTCAATGGCTCTCATTGTGCAATATTTTTCAAAGCTTAACCGGACCAAGTCAGTGTGATTCACTTTTATCAATATTATTCTTATAGTGATTGGATTCAAATTTTCAAAAGTGCTAAAATTAAACGCCCACAAACGACTGAAATGAATTTTTATCAACCAATATTTTAGATACAAATATTGTTAACAGAAAAAAGCCAGTTGATTGTCACAATTTTTTATGGCTCAATATCAAGTGGCTTTGATTTGAACGCAAGTTACCCTTAACGTTTAAATTTAAGGAGACACTCAATAAAGAAGTCCAATTTGATATAGTTTATTTATGAAAAACTAAGAAAGGGAGGATCCTGCAATCTCTTCAAAATTTACAACAAAACATTCTGTACCCAACTTGCTACCTATGATTGATTTGCTTAAATTTATTTCACCGATGTACCACAGTTTCTATAAGAATCTATACCATTTAAACAAGAATTAACAAAAGAAACAACACAAGGACCAATCCCAACATGACAAAGAAGATGAAAATGCCAACTTTTTTAAAATGTTAATGTTTTTTAAACTCTACTTTTCTATTTTTGTTTTAATATACAATGCGACCTCAATAAAAGCAAACCTCGATACGTGCAATTCCTCGATAACACCTCTTATGATTGTTGACTCAGTTATTGCAACTCCTCAAAAAAGGTGACTCGATAAAGGCAACTATTGTTTCAAGAACTCTTTTTTCGTTAGCTGTTTTTTTCTTATTGTTTATTTTAAACATGAAACAGTTTTGGTCTGTTAATCAGTGCAAGCCACGTTTTTTTCGATTATTATGAGGTGTTTAACTTTTTGTCTCGTTTTTGGCGCCTATACAATTTTTTGACTCGATTATTGCAACAAACTCAATAAAAGCAACTGCCCAAATTTCTATTAGTTGCTTTTATTGAGGTCGCACTGTATTATCAATAATTTTCTTTTAAATAAATGCATTTTTTTATTACTTTTGTCATAAGTTATACGGACTTTCATTTTCTTTGACAACAATTATTCGGAATAAAAATAAACCAAGTCCTATTTTTTAAATTTTTGGCATATTTTTTCGAAAGTTTGTCAACTCCAGTATTTAATTTTTATATCAGAAAATAATCTTGAAAATAATCATTTAAACTGTTTTTAATATTATTTAAATTCCAATTCCAAAAATTAATGGCAGAATATTTAGGTACCAAACCTCACAATTTCTTAGAATTGTCTTTTTCTGACTTGGTTCGCTTCAGCCTTGAGCCCTATTATTATTTTCCTCACCAACAACGCCGGGTACTCACCTGTTAACAAAAGCCACCCTCTCAGGCTGTTGTTTCACCCCACCGTGCAAGTACAACATAATACCAAGCCTGACCTATCGCAACACAGCATCTTCGGAACATCTTCGCATCGAACTAATAGAACCACTACACGCAAGCACCATATCTACAAATATAATTTGATGAACTTGTAAACATAGGTAGGTACATGTTGTACAATATTCCTCTGCGGCTGCAGTCATGTGTTGTACTTGTACTATTTTTCATTGCCATTGCCAGTGCATTGTGTCTATAATGTGTTAAACCTGTGCGTCTATGTGAGCGTAGTACCTACAGCTACAATAGCTCGCAGTCTCAGTCGGAATTTGAAGCGCCTTTCCTCCTAGCGAGCAAAACCATCGAGTCTCCTGCTCGGGATTCATGCTGGCCTATTCGGAATTCTACATCTCCAATTTTTATTGAATGTGTTCCATGTGTACACGACACAATCTCCTTCATGGTGTAAATATAGCCGCATAGCTGTACCCGAATACCAAGTTGCCCTGTTTCGTTGTAGTGTAAAGTCGAAAACAATATACCTATATACACATAGGTCCGTTGGTTGGTGTATGAATGCGACTATAAGGTAACACTTGTACAGTTTTTTCTTCTTGTTTCCTTTATTTTTGTTCACTTGTAGATATAAATGATATGGGGTAGCGTAGCGCCTCCTACATAAATTCATTTGTATTTATATAGCTCCCGGATTTTATCCCACACACTCGTCATAGGCATATACACTAGCACGCGTACAATACGACACACTCTTCCCCTGTTCACCCAAACACAAAGATGCTTGCTCGATATAGTACTGTATACTGTGGTATGCTGGCTCTAACTTTATTTGATGTTACTCTTGTCTTTCCCCTGCGAAAAATAAGTTAAACACCCTCTCACTTGGGTGCATTACTAACTCACTTGCTATGCCACTCACATTGTCACTTTTCTCAAAGAAGTAGATGGGAAAATGCGTGAATCCATACAGAATCAAACCAACCCTACCTAACCACTCTTCGGTATTAGAAAAACGCGCATAGTTGCAAACTTACCTAGCAATGGAGAGTTAAATTGCTTTTTTGTGACACCAACTCGAAGGATGCAGATAGTTTTTTTTTACTTCAAACGAAATGATGACTCGAATTATTTGCTGCTAAGGGAAAACATGCCTCCGACTTTGCGCCAACAAAATCGGAGCGTAACCACTTGCACCAAGGAGATAATTAAGTTCGGAACGTCTGTAATGCTTATAAATTACGCTTTCAGTTCATTTCTTAAAAGCAGAGACAGAGAAGGTCTGCAAGTCCTTATTTGCTTCGAAAGCATGTGAATTCTCATCCCAAAAGGCATAAATCTGTTCCCTTGGACGCAATAAAAATATACCTTTTACACCATTTGTTAGCACATGACGTTTAACAAATGTCCTGAACTATCATGCCAGAAGATATTATGCAGTTTTTAGCGGAAACTGTTAAAGAAAAAATGAGTCAGTTGCGTGCATTATAAAACTTTTTAGTTCCCATCAATTGGCACTTCGACTTCAATCTTTTTTGAGAGCGTCGTGTTTTCTCCTTGCGATCACATTCAACAAAGCCCTTGGAACAATATTGCTGCAGTAAAATTACTATTCACTATTGAAGGCTTTATTTTGAGTCATTAAAACCATAAGGGAAAGGGAGTTCACTTTAACGTCTTTTGGTACCAGAATCCAGAACTACAATCTTAGTGGACCCTTCTTCACAATCGAGCTTTTTATACGTCTCTTAGTCAAAATTGTTCTTCAACAAAGGGGCTTCAAGGTGCAAACCGCCCAGCAGAAAACCTAAGCTTCTGTCAAATAGGCTATAGGCATTTGCCAACTGTCGAATGAAAGATGTTCCCCTTTTCTATTTTGGTTTAAGATCGCCGATTATGATTTTAGCGCTTTGGTTCGTGTTTGCTTGTATGTCCGAGGAGCAAGTAGAAACTGTATAGAGGTATCCATTTTTATAGAAAGGCATGAGCTATAATGAAATTGATGTCGCGTATGACAAATTCAATTTCAAATACACGCTGTCCCAGATTTTTTAAGCAAGAACGTGGTACAGTTTTTGATCTTTCGTTGTCCTTATTTTGTTTTGCAGAGCTGTCAGTAAAAACAGCTGACAGTAAAACCGTTTATTTTCGTTGACTATTCGTGTTTTTTCCTAGTTATTTGAGTACCCCAAACGCTCAATCGACGGAACTCCGTATTATAGCGCCAGGCGTCATTAGCTCACTTAGGAATATAAGCGCTCCAATACCTATTAAGGGTTTATTCGACACCAACTCTTTTCCAATACCCTTGTAGATATTAGTGATCCCTATATACCTAGCCGAATAGCAACAAGATTAACTGCTTAGTGAGGACGTTATCATAAGTAGTAAGGTAGGTATCTTACTTACATTACTTACTTATCGGGCTCCCGACCCGTGAAGAGTATCTGCCTGGGACAATGCAGCATTCCATCTTCTACGATCCCGGGCACGTTGCTTCCAGTTGTTTAGTACAAGCGCTCTGGCATCCGCGATGGCTTGGTCTTTGAAACGGAGGTTCGGTCTTCCTTGTCTACTCGAACCTGGAGGCTGGGATTCGAAGATCCTCTTAGCCGGAGCATTATTGTCCGTTCGCTCGATGTGGCCGAACCAATGTAGTCGACGTAGACTACCTCCACTTCTTGGTACAGTTCATAGAGTTCGCGGTTGTATATTCTCCTCCATTCGCCCTCCTCGCACACAGGCCCAAAAACCGCCAATTTTTTCTTTCGAAGGAGCCCAGTATGACGTAAGAGCTCTCCCTTCTTGCCTATCGCCCAGCACTCGGCGGACTGGCAGGATAAGGGTCTTGTAGAGCACACATTTTGTCTTTCGAGTCAGGAGTTTTGAACCCAGTTGTTTTGCCAAACCGAATTGGCAACGGTTTCCTAGGGTAGATGAACTCCTTAACTACCTCGAAACTGTTGCTATCCTAGGCGGTAGACAGATGCTTGTTTGTTGGTAGAAAGTATGTAGGTGCTTAGCCTCGTCCTCATTTACTTCAAGGTTAACGGATTTCGACTGTTCTTCAATCGCCGTGAAAGCTTCAATCACGGCACGATGAGGGCGACCGATGATGTCAATAGGTAGGTATTTTAAATAAATAAAATAAGTAAATTTAAACCTTTTGGTCTAACAAAAGAGCCTTCGTTTGCCACCTAGGTACCTATGCACAAATGGTATCTAATATCCCCTTAACAACGTTAACAATGTGTTCAAATGATGTACTGTGCATTGTTTGCTTCGAACTGATGAGCTCTTTCTAGATTATTTTCCATCAATTTTCTTAGAATTTCAGATCCCAGAGCCTCACCTTCTTGTCGGATACTAGCCTTCTACTTTTGCATGGACTATTGGCGATCACGAGCCAGTTTAAATCAGAAAAAGCGACATTGATCGACAAAAATTTCCCTCCGAAGAGCCATAGTTTGACAAGCTGTTTGTTTTAACTCGTGAACGAATTAAATCTTTTATGGAGAAAGGTGTTACTGCTGTAAAATTCTTTGCAAAAACGGTCTGGACATCCCCAACTGTTGAGAACGTTGCCTGGTGGAAGCTTCGGGGTTTTCCTCAATACTTGCTTGCACTCGACGAATTTTCACATAATTTCGAACTGCACGAGATCTTTTAGCACGCGTAAGATCAGCCCCTTGTTGTTAAAAACGCTAAACCAATAAATTATTGGTAAATTTCTAGAGCACAAGCCGACTTTCAAAATAAAATTAACAACTCTCGTTCTTTATTCTGCACTGGGAGTCTGTCCATCATAAATTTCCCAAGTTTTTCAAACTTAGATAATTCTAAAAAAAAAACCTAGACCAAAAATTATTTTATAATAAATAAATCAAAGTGCCACCCTCTTTAAGATTAAAACAGAGCTGACCGCTTAATTACTTATTTACCTTAACCATCTTAATCACGATATCATTTATCACTTGCTGCCAGCAACTCACCGATGTCCTGTGATGCCAATGTAAAGTACATGCTAAAACAAAAAGGTAATAGATATATTCCTAGATACACAGGTTGTTAAAAAAGGTTCAATCACTTTGAATATAGAAAAAGGTATGGGTGCCCTCTCAGTAAACGAACAGCATAATTAATTTTAATATGCAGAGCTCGCCCCGCACACCTCCCAACAGTTTTCTAAATAGCACATGCATTTGTTTTTCATTATATAGGTAATTTCGTCGTGGCTAATCGGTGTATTCACGGCCAACCATATATTTATGCAGCAATTTCTCTCAAGTCTACATTCTGGCTCTTCTGTCACCCTATTCCGTAATGCACATACAAAAGTACCTTTTTTCTATTTAACATACACGACCGACATACACGTCTTAAGTACGGATCTGTGGTGTATCTATTACAAGTTATTTGTATTTTTTTTGTATCAAGTCTATTATATTCGTCGCGTGTAAAAACATTTCACATAACACTGCAACAGATTTGTTGGTATAGTGTATCAATCTTTCGCCATATTATTCGCCCCGGCACACACATTGCTAGGTAGCTGGCTACTGCACTATTCCACGGAGGGGAAAGACCTCTGTTAGAATATGCTAACTTGCTTTCACTGTTTGAATAGAATGCTCTGGAGGACATAAGACAGTTACAAGTCGCCAATGAACACCTAGTGTGGTGTACCATACCAACGTTTTCATATATATGGTATGCTTCTAACCTACCTACGAAGAAATAGGTATCATCTTCATCTAGATCATAGCCAGCTGCTGGATTATGCTTACCTATTCCAAATTTCAATACTATATTTCCTTATACTGTGTGTATTGAATATGTTGTTAATAAACGTGTGAACACGCGTCTTGTGTTATGTGTTGTGTGTACAAGAACTACAACCAGCCATGGGAATATTTTTGTATTCATTCGCAGCGACAGCCTGTCTCGAGTTTTTCCTCTGAATACGTCACACAAGACACAACCACCGGCCGGATGAGGACCTGAATACAAACATGACGCACCACATATGCACGTTCTGCTCCGTGTAGTCGGAGCATAGTAAGAAATAATATAAAATTGCCTGTGAGTAGTAGCTACGTAGCTTTGCTATACAGATACACACTCGTGATTAAGGGGAGTGCTGAGGAGCATACCGTCACCTAGCACCTATACCGAGTACGATTACCATAAGAATCATCATCATCACACGCGAGCATTCGACGTATGTTTTCTATGTGTAGCCATAAGTCAATACCACTCACCCGTCACCCCACCCCCTCCCCAAACCAAGAGCGAACTGTGTGTAGTGTTTTTATATGACCCACATTTGATAAGAAAAAGCGCCACCAACCAAGAAAATGTGTATACTCATGAAGAGACGTCACGTTTACGTAGATTTTTGCTACCACACATGACACATCTAGTAAAAAATACTACTTGGACAAGACTTACTACACCATGCCATACTTTGGCTGGCGGTGTTGCGAATTGCGAATGCGATAGCGATAGCGACGCGTGCCACCGCTACACCAAATGAACGATTTTCATTGTGTGCTCTTCTGCGGTCTGTTCTGTGGCTGTGCTCGATGCTTCTCAATACCTGCTCATGAGTCATGATTCATGAACATTATTTTATTATTACCGTAGATACAGATTCAGATATTCGTTTCTTGCACTTGGAAAATTCTTTCGTTTAATTTAATTAAAGAGATAGGTATGAGTTTTTTAATAACAAAAAAATAAGAAGCTGATTTTGTTAAAGGGCTTGAAAGCTTTGCTAGTTTGAAAGAGAATCATGATGTTTCGACAAGAATTTAAAAATTTGATTAATCGCCAAATACATACCTAACTGCTATATTTTGAGATTTTTAAGACCGAATGCTTTTAACGGCAGCCTCTTCTCAAGTACTACCGTTTAAAAAATTATGAACTCATGATTTGTTTTGCTTTTGGCATGGTTTTCAAACTATATTAAACTATTTCATAACTTTAAGTGGCATCTGGAGTTACAGTGTTTTACGAAGGTGACTACTCTATTAGCAACAGAAGCCTGGCGGTCTGAAACCGGAATTTCATAAATTTAGCAGTGGCGTGTGTCCATATAACCCGATTCCTTCTAACTTCCCTTTTTAAATTTCCACCATCAACACTATCTACCAAAATCCAAATCCACTTATGCATGAAAACCTACCAAATGAATTCGATATTTACGAGAACATTTGCTTTTATATCTTTTTTTTTTCTTATTTCAGCACTGTGTTTGACTTGACACCTCTTTGTTCAACAGCCACTTGGTTATAAACAAAATAACACGCTTTTCGAGTTATTCGATTTTCTTCTACTTTTCTTATTATTATTTTGTATCTAGATAATTTTGTTTAGTTGATGTTGAAACCAAATGTACCTACATACAATATATGATTTTCTTTCAAGGTACACAGATCAGAGTTGTGGCGGTTTTTCCCATTTTAAAATATTCACGCCACTGAAACTTAGGCATGTACCTTTAATAGATACCAGAGAAAGTTGTATGATGAGCAAATACTTTCAAGGCGTGCTAATACATTTGACAGTTCTCTGACGTTTATGTTCGATTTTCCTGTTAGATTATCATTTAAACTTTTTTTGAGAATTGGCCTATATTTTTACCGGGACTTGCATAAATTTCTTCATAAACAAGACGTATTTGAACTAAGGCAATAATCCTCAAGAAACTCAAAACTCATAACAACTTATTGCATAGGTAGTTACCCACTTTAGTTCAATATTTTGGTTGTGGTCTGCACAGTTGTGGCATCATCAGTGCTGCCAATGCTGCTGGACTATGATTATTGTTTTTCTAATTATAGACAATATTACTTAAGGCGAAAAGTGATTCCAGTGGATGCCGCCAAGTGCCGTACTGCTCATGACTTTTTACTGAGGACTCCATTCGAGAAGGCAATATGTCAGAAATCGTGTTAAAAATATTAAGTTTTCTATGAGGTATGAACTATTCTTTATAGGGAATTCGAACTCTATCCTCATTATTATTACATATACAGTGGTGGACAAAAGTATTTTGACAACACATTGCAAAATTCAAAACCGCTTATTTCTGCAAACTGAAAGAAGTAACGGTACCCATTCAATTTTTAGGAGATAAACAATATTAAAAGCTTTAAGATAGCAAAAGATTAGACTGATAACGTAACACCTTTCTTTTCTATAAATATTTGCGTGGCAGATTATGATTCTTTGGCTGGACAAAAGTATTTTGACAATCCAATGTTTTTAAAAAAAATTAGCGAAAAAGTTAATATTGATGATAATAACAAACATATTAATAAAAAGTGAACCCTCCTTTGACATCAATGACCTCTTTTAAGCGTAAAGGAATTGATTTTACCAAATTTTTTAATGTTTCCACTGAAAAATCCTGCCACAGTCCTTGAACTTCAGCAATCATCTCCCACACGTCCTGGATAAGTTTGAGCTTCGTTTTCTTCTTAAATAAGCTCACAGATTCTCTATTATATTAAGATCGGGGCTTTGAGGTGGCCAATCTAATGTATCGACTTCGACATTCCTCAAAAAGTATGTTATCATATGGGCCTTGTGGCATGGAGCGTTGTCCTGCTGCAGTATAAATGATTGTCCAATGAGCTGGTCAACGGATGTAAGTGCGTAGTCACTCAGGATACATAAATATTTGTCCTTGCTCATTGTACCATCAATTGGTGTCAAATCGCCCAAGCCATTGAAGCACACGCAACCCCAGAACATTTCCGATCCTCCACCATGTGGTACCCGTTGGCACACAGGCCTCATTTTTTTGCGAGCATTCTTTGGCAACCTGCAATAAATCTTTTTCTTCAATCCATGATAATCAAAATAGCTTTCATCTGTTCATAAAACTTGTTCCCAAAACGATTGCTACTGTTTATGTAGGATTTGGCGAATGTTAACCTTTTCGGCTTATTTTTTTGTCGAAATTAAAGGAATTGAAAGAGCTATATGAGTAAAAAATCGGCCTCATTTAGCCGTTTTTCGACAGTTTTTCTACTAGTTGATATTTTATGGTGCTCTTTGAGCTAAATCGATACAGCTTTTGGTGTAATCAGCATATTTTCTTTATATTTCCTCAGGATTATGCGGTCCTCTATAGGCTTTGTTTTGCCTGATCTTCCCGATCTGGCCTAATTTTTAGTGAATTATTCTTTCTTTTTTTGTTTATTTGGTAATAAATTGTTTGTCTAAGTACGTTGTATAATTTGCAAAGGCATTCTGCAGAAATAACTGCATTATACTTAGTGACCATTTTATTTCTAATAAGTTAACTTATTTCACGTGTTTTGACAATAATTTAATAAAAAAATTCGATCAAGCAGTAATTATTATTAATAAAGACAAGACAAATAACTTTAAAAATTAGAGCACGTGTTTTGTAACGCAAACGAATTATGGGAAAGTAAAGTGAAAAGCAATGTCAAAATACTTTTTTCCAGCCAAAAAATCATAATCTGCCACGCAAATATTCATAGAAAATAAAGGTGTTACGTTATCAGTCTAATCTTTTGCTATCTTAAAGCTTAATATCGTCTATCTCCTAAAAATTTAATGGGTACCGTTACTTCTTTCAGTTTGCAGAAACAAGCGGTTTCAGATTTTGCAATGCGTTGTCAAAATACTTTTGTCCACCATTGTACATGTAAAGAAAGCTATATACCTAGCTCCTAAAAAATAGCCTAAATTTCGCAGAAAATCTGTTCGTGGACCATTGTCTAAACTTTTTCCCTGATATCAGCACCGGTTATAAGAATAAAATATTGAAGGTATCTATATCTATACATATCTGTCAATCTTTACAAAAAATGTAGGTAATATCTATTATTAAAATTGAATAAAAATTGTAAAAAAATAAACCATTATATTCTAGAATCTTTAAACATTTAAGTGCAAAAGGTACGAATTTTTAAGAACCTAAAGTCGAAGTTGTTAGGTACCTTTTAAAGTTCCAAACCCTGCCAGCCACACTGTATTATTTGATCCGATTTCAGAGTCAGTCTCTAAAGGAAAAATAAATAAATAAATGGCGCAGCAACAGGTCCGTAAGAGACCCTCCTAGGCCCATTTTATTTTCCTTTTTGGAACGGTAGGGATCTACGATTTTATGCCGAGTTTAAGCTGCAAACTGAGCAGCTCTTCCATGACAGTTTTACTTTCGGATGTGTATCAGAAGTTCGCGGGAGCTGCACACCGCGGGGGGGTCGTGGGGATCGAACCTAGGACCCCTCGCTTAGTACCTAGTCCAACACACTAACCACTAAGCCAACTGCCTCTTTTACAAAAGCACTTGTAAAATTAGAAAACTAAATCGTGGGAATGTTAAATAAATTTATTTACCTATTGTGATTTTTATTTAAACAAAAACAATTAGGTACCTATGTACCTTGTACATACACTCAGAAAAAAATACTATAATATCAATAAGAAAAGTAATTGAATCAAAACTTTTATACTATTAAAATTGGTCAATGGTGTTCATCCAATTGAAATAATAATTTCAAAACTATAAAAGTAATGGTACGATTTTCCATGTGTATTAATGTTGTCACCCCTTTAATTCAATATTTTGTCCTATTAATTAATAATAGTATGTACTATTGTTTACGATAGTTTTTAATAGGAAAATACAATTAACTATCAAAAGTAAATACCATGAAAAGTATTAGAAAATATGATAAAAACAATTACACCATACTATTATGTCAATAGTATTTAACTTATTAATTTAATGGTATTTACTATTACTATAATAGGACTATACTGCTAAAACAATAACCCAATACCATTGTTTCAATGGGTAAGTAATGGTATCTACTGTAAAAGCAATGGGACTCTACTGTTAACACAATAACACAATACCATTGCTTTAATCAGCCTCCTATAAATTTTAATGGTGTACCCTACCGTAATTAATAGTACATACTATTGCAATAATAGGACCCTATGGCTGGAACAATAACCGAATACCTTTGTTGCAATAGTGGCGAATCCTTATAAAATTAATAGTACAATACAATATATTTTTATATAGGTATCACCTTTTTTTATTATTAAAAATACTAAAAACATTTGTTTACAAGATTATCGGCAAACTTAAGTCCAGCATTAAAGGCAAGGGTGTAGAAATATTGGTCTTTGAAGTCATAGCTTTTGAATCCTGCAATAAAAGAGTTATTTATTTATTCCATAGAAATAATGAGATGAATAATGCTTCGACTTACCAGTGTGTGCAAATTTTCTGAGGATATTAAAGGCTTCAGTTTTGATATCATAGTGCTGTTGTTTTGCGACTTCAGTCCATTTAGTCCGAACTTCACTTCATAGCTCAATGTTATGTGCTAGCCATAAATAGTTACTTCATACGTCGGTGGGTCAGAGATGGTAGTTTCTACAATTACTCAATAAAAAGTTAAAATCGATTACCTTCCTTAAAAATGAAACAAACTTAAATATATTAAAAGCCTTATTAAAACCTGTACCTATTAAAAAATAATAATGTATAAAACACTTTTAGTAAAAATTGTCAACGGATTTTAAGAGTTTTAAACGAATAAAATATACAATACAAAATACCTTCGTCCTTGTTTTCACTTATCAGTTGTGTTGTCTTTTCAAACCTCTTATTTTGATTCTGGCATTATCAGCCTTATCATGCAGCTTTCCAGTTGGGTTGAGACCATGTCCTCTCTTATGCAAATAGTATTCCTACAAATATTGAATAAAACTGAGTGCAAGCAAATTATTATTTCATTAAGACATCAAACCGATCGTCGAAAAAAATATTTAATTTACCACAGTTAGGACAAAAATAAAACACTACTATGATCAAAGAAAATTATTTTGCACGTTAAATGTATAAAATACATCTAAAGACGCGCATATAAATGCACTTCCAAAATGATTAAAAAAATATTTTAATATAGTCCAAAACACTATTATTATCAAATAAAATTCATTAAATTATACCTGAGCTGCACTCGTTTTCCAATTTCAAAATGTTGATTCTAGAGTATATTTTACAATGAACTTCACTTTGTCACGACAGCGATACTAATGGCAAACTTTGACGAGTCTAAGTAAAACAAACCTTGTTCTTACCAATGGGATATACTATTAATATAATTAAAGTTATAAGATATACTATTAGCATTTTGAAAAACTATGCTTTTTAATGTGATATACCATTACTTTAAATATGAATCCCTTTAAAGTAATAGGTTTTGTACTATTAAAATCACTTTTAAAGAATTTTGTACAGTTACTCTAACGGAACTTTTATTGAATGACGCGGATATTAAAGGGATATACTATTAACTTTAAAAATGTATCACATTGAAACAAATCAACTATTTTAAAGCGGCAACAAATAATTTGTTTTTATATTATGCAATTTTGATATAAGGTCCATACTATGATAAGCAATTATAGTATGGATGTAATATCAAAATTGCTTTCAAACCATATATCGTAAGCTAGACCAAAAAGTTACAGGATTGATTTTATTTGCAGCAGAAAAGTCTGCATAAATTATGTATTTAACTATGATACAACCAATTTCGTAAACTCAAACTTTTATAAAAAGTTAAAAAATACTTACCTATGTTTGTTTCTTTTTTTACTTCATTTTCCTTATTTCACAATCACACACCACTTCGGAATTGCTCGTTTCGAATGTCACATTCGTATTAAGGACTAAACAATGCCATCTCCTACTTTAATTTCCTACAGCGCAGAAAATATTATAGATTATATTTTAGATTTTGATCTGAGATTTTTTTTATGCCTGCATTTTTATTATTATTTTGATATTATAACATATTTTTCTCAAAAATATATTTGTGTGACTTGAATAATTATAAGTGGATATACATATAAGTTAATAGATCATTTCGTTTGGGCCTGTATTACTGTAGGATTTATTGGAAAATTAATGCTATTTTTAATTCTATTAATGGTGCGTGTGAAAAAGTAGTACTACAATATATTTAATTAAAGACCCTTCACATTGATTTCATGGGATACGCTATTAAATATATATTGTTTCCTAGCATTAAACATATTTAACTACATGGAACTATTATAACAATAGTTCATGTTATTGATATTGAAAATATCAAATCCTATTAAATCAATAGTTTTATCTATTGCTGGGTGCCTCATTAAAAAAATGTTATCAAAATTAAAACAAAAACAATTAAATTAATAGTCCTCCCATTGATATAATAAGACGGCAATATTAACATGAAGATTTTTCAATGGTATTCCATCTGTTAATAAATAATAGTATTTATTAATGGGACAATAGTATACGTTATAAAATATTAATGGTAAAAGACTATTAAATAAATAGTGTTTCCCATTATATTTATAACGTATACCCTATTAATAGTAATAATTTCAATACCATTGTATTAATAACCCAAGAACCTTTAATTTTATTAGAAAACTATTGTTTTAATAGGATAATCTTATTAAAACGCGTCTTATAAATCCAATGGTCGTACCATTGACAAATTAATGGGACGTTTTTCTCTGAGTGTACCTATACAGAATTTATTTCACCTTAAACATGTTAGTACATACTGCATTATTTCTTATTTAGCAAAAAAAATGTACCTAAATTAAAATTTGGTTAATTACTTTTTTTTTATTTTATTTTAGTTAATTTATTAGTTATTTCATTAAAACGGTTTTAGGTACTTTCTAGTTAGGTACAATTTATCGGAATCAAATTTTTGGTGTTAAATGGACTTTCTTCCCCTTCGTCTATCCAACACACTGATATGCGTTCGGCTATGAGCAGTATGTTCTCATACAGTAGGTATTATTATATTATTTCCCTATTTAAGTACATACAATTGTGATTGTTCTATATACATATCTATGTGTATCTATATATGTATTTGAGCGGCATACAAAATGTTCCATCATCTCCAATGAAACACCTCTTGTCAACTATGCGATCCTATTCCAATTTTCACATACAAAATTTGACTACGTTAGTGTGGTCCTATCTTTACACTGTACCCTATATATACGAATTACCGTGTAGCTACACTATAACAAATGACAACGACCTTGTGTTGTGTTGCGAAAAAAAACGAAGACAAAACACAAGAAAGTCGAAGCAAACACAAACTACAACGTCACCGCATACATCCGATTTGTGTTGTTACATCTACGCTACGATAGTAACATTCTCCTGTATAGACGCCTAGACACGTTGTCGATGTGAGGGGATTCCCTGTGTACCTATATTATTTGAAGATGACACACAACATACCATTATCAAACAACCCAACTACCATCAACCACCGCCGCCACGCCAGGCACCACAATCACTTATCCGTAATGCTGTGTCGTATAGCAACGACAGTAGCAAACAGGCCAACAACAGCACAATTTTCATGGTATAAGAACTCTGTGCGTGTGCAGGGAGTTTATATTCTCATCGTGCTAATATAGGGCATATGCGTGGGTGTCGCGCTAACACACCTTCCTAAAAGGTCAGGCTCACGCTCAATAGGTCTTATGCAAGTGTGCACCTCCAGTGATGGCATTTTTGCCAATCAAGCCTGCGGTCATCCTGAATGCTAATGGTCATCAAAGGATCATCAACAGCAGCATTTAATTAAATTTCAAACATTTCGACAGTGGCACACGTCCTGGCGCAAGGAGTCAAGGAACGCCGCCACAATGGAAATGGAGGCACAACACAATTGAACAACATTTTGTGTTTCGTTGGTGTTGTCGGCAGTCGGCACTATTGTGTGTTTTTTTGGGAGATGCCAGATACCGGCAGGCAACCAACAGAATACAGATAGAAGAAGCATTGGTATCGTAACGGGCACGTGGTCGTGGAACAAATGTGGTGTATATTTGCACAACACCCCTCCGCGCGATGGTGTTATGCTTTTATGTTATGTGTGCTAGTGACGTACTGTCGCACAGCCAGAGTGAGATGGAGAAGCATACACACGGTTTGTTGTTAGTACACACTTCCTGTGCGCACACAGTGTGTATGATATGCCAATTGTGTGATACATTTGTGATACTAGTGTTGTTGGAAATGATTTTTGTATGTAGAATTTCGACTAGGCTACCAGAAGGTGCAATAGGCTTGGCCGAACTTTTCGATACAAAATTTCAATAGGGAGATGAACTAGACGACAGGGTAAAAGTGTTTTCTATGTAGGTACATGTATAGTATATACGGATGTATGTTCGCATTGGAAAATTTTCATGTGGTGGAGGTATTTTTATCGTACACACTGTACCATGTCCGTGTATAGCAAATTTTTGCACTACAGTACAGTACAGCGTTCGAGTTCACACAGCAAGTAGCAAGAATTCCTCCCCCTTTTACCAGCGGAATCCGGTTGCATTGGTGAAATCTAATTCATTCATCACTCTGGGTGTGTATTCGTTTTTTTTTACTCATTTTCGCGGCAGTGGCAGTGGCATGCATTTGCATGGGGTTTCTATGTGAGCTTTGAGTTCCGGTACAAATTGGTTTATTATAAATGCGAGTAGGTATTAATGAAATTAAACGAAGCTGTCATGTCGGTAATAATTGAAAAGGAGTGCTTGATGTCATAATAATCCGATTAAATACCAATCCGAGAATAGGTACCTATAGGAGTAGGGAAAGGTGGGGTTGCATGAATAAAAACCCATTCAATATTAACCAAATGTTAGCAGCTGTCATAATGACAGGCAACTTGCTGAGGTGTTTTACAATTCTGACAGATATTAAAATGTTATCAACGAAATGCTATTTTCAGGCATTTCTAAGAGCGGTTTGTTAACTCTTAATGGGAAAAAATCGGCTCCATGAAGATTCCGATAGGTTTTATAGAATTTAGGGAGTGTATGTCAGGTCAACAATATTCGAACAGAGTCCTGACAGGCACAAGTCGATTATCGGCAGCGTTTCGACTTACCTATCGATATTTTCTTTATGGCGTACTTAAAATTTGACAAAACTCTACACTCAAGTTGACAGCTAATGATGACAGCTAATGACGACAGCCGATAATTTACGCAAAATGTAATTTTGATAGAAAATAAAGATTTCTAATTAGAAAGATTAAATATTTTTTTTATTCATGGAGTATACAGATTGGGGTAATGTATAGAATAGCAAATCCGACAAATGGCCGCGACGGCTTGGGTAACATCTACGTTCTCGTGATCCAGTCTCCCAAAATTTTTAAATTATTCTTTTCACAGTTGATGGTTTTAAATCACTATTGCGGCCATATTTTGTACGAAAATTGCTGATTGCAGCAGACAAACATTCATTATTTTTTAAAATATTGCTCAGCAATGCAAATGCGTTGTTCTTTCGTATAGCGCTCTATTTTTACTAACCCCGAACTGTCAGCTGTCACATTGTTATCTTCTTCTTTTCGTTGGCATCACTGTACTATTAATTGGTGCAAATTTCAAGTTTTGCGTGAAATATAGGACACCCTTTATATTTTGCAGACAATTGAAGATTTTTTCAATTAATTTTAAGTTGACTCCGAATATTTCTGCCCTAGAACTACGAAAGGAAAACTCTGGGCCGTAAAAGACAATAGTGTATTATCCATACCTTCTTAAGCCTAACAAGTCTCATCTGGAAGGCCCTTCATTTTAAGCTTTAAAAGTCAACGGGTTAACATTTGATGGATAACGTACATTCAACTATTGCGAACCATTTGCATAAAGTCGGAGTTAGAGCAAGACTTGTAAAAAATTGCACTTAGACTGATATTTCTTTTTATATAGGTAGGTAGGTATATGCCTTTTAAATTAATAAATTATATTGCTCGCTTTTTTTAAACTCATAACAGAGTAGGTACAAGTAACCCCAGACTCCCCTACGTGATAAATGGAACATAAGCTCTGCTTGCCCGATCCAAAAGAAAGGAAGCCCTCTTCCATGCAATTTTTAGCAACTCAGTACCATTCTACTTTGAAGTTTTGAATATTGAAGAAACCTTTGTGTACCAGTTGGATTAAGTTTTCAAAGTTTAACCATTTTTTAGATACGTAACTGTCAGCCTAAGAAGATTATACGAATATCCATTTCAGGAATACAAGGTTAACCATCCCCTCTATTGCAGTGGAACACGATACCCGAAAAAAATCCTCCTCATTCCGAGCTCACGAACTACCTAGGTACATGATTTTCATCAACCAGCTTTCTTCCAACTTATGATAGCCTATTCCAAAAACTCACATATTTAAAACATCTCACACGAAATACAATTGTGTTTCCCACTTTTCCTACATACGGATACGAGTACGACACGACCTATACTTTAACCAAACTCTCTCCTCATCTTCAACACACATTGCTACTTTTTCCATACGGAAACAACTTATTGCCACGCATACCTACTATTCCCTGATGTTCTTTAACAATATTTTTTTCCAATCTGCCAGCAAGAGTGTGTTTGCGGGAGGGGAATTGAATTATTAACTAAACCTAGGACGCTTGCACACATTCTAAATTCTATTGCTGTGTATCCATCCCTCCAAAAAAAAACTTCTTTGTACCCATATTCCGCGCATTCCCATTTTCACATTCCCTATCGCTAGCCATATCAAAAGTGGTTTTATTTCAATTTTAATTCATCGTTTTCCAATATACCTACCTAAGACCGCGCGGCACACCAAACACCATTAAATGAAATTATGTGTCATTCAATTACTAAAACAAAATACGAAGCTAGACTAGGTGTGTTCACAATTCGCATACCTACGTCACTTGGACTGGGTTTGGGTTGTATAGTTTTAATAGTGCTAACGTGACACTACGCCATGGCATCATTCTCTTGGTAGTGTAGTAACAAAACAATAAGAGACCTTTGGTGTTGGGGAACACCACTGCCACTATACCCAGCACCACACCACGTTAGTCATCACATCGGTATTATATTATTTTCGCCTCAGATTCAGATGTTTGTGAATCAACAACACACGTGTACGGTGTAGTACGATACGATGCTTTAAAATGTGTGCTCTACCACACTACTCTGCGTCTGCCGGCAATTGTATGCCCGTGCTCGGTATCTACGACATGCGGGGTTTTCTTGTTTTGAAAGCGTTATCATTTAGATACATACAATACATGTGTTCATGCTATTTTCATTTCTATAGTGCGCTTGTTGTTAATCATTCGTTTTATTAGTCTGAATTTCAAGTTCCACTGTCAGTGGACAGTGATTTTATTTGATAGTGTTTTGTGTTTGTGCTCCCAGAGCGTTTATTGATACAAGCCTTACAGATGAATGAGAGAGAACTGTCTGGTGAGGTTATGTTTCCATTTCATCTTTAAGATCAGCCAATGACATTTGAATTTCGAGTTTGAAATACAGGTAAATAATCAAAAGCTTTAACAAATTGTTAGCGCTACACAGCGTCACTGACATTTCTGTGCCCACAAAAAACCACAACAACTAATATCGAGATTAGATGAAATTTGATTCAGCGTTTCCAAATCTAAAAGCCATATTTTTAGGTCTTCATTTTCAAAATTGAGAATGTAGGTACCTCCCCGACCTTCATTGGGTGGTGTGAATAAAACGTAGCAATTGCTTTTACTCAAAAGAACTGTCAAAATCGAAGCATTTGCTACGTTTCTTTTGATTTGAGTTGACTCGAACTTTTGACCAGAGCAAACCATACTGAGACCCCTACGCCCTAACTCGCAATCCTCTTGCCGCGAGGCAGTTGGGCTTCCTATTGGTGTTGTGTCAATCAAAATCTGTGTGACATGCAAAAACATATAAAAGAAAAAAAGAAAAAAAATCTACCAACCGTATTGGAATGTGATGGAGTTTGCGAATACTACCTTTCCACAACAATGAATGCTACTGGTTAGTAACTATACATTGTTAAAAGTCGCTTAATTTCAATTATTTAATTAATAAAACTATCTACAAGAGAAGTTTTACATATTTAAAACATATGAATGAAAATATGAAATATGGTTACGTAATAACCACTTTTCAATATTATTAACATCGACTGCATGCGTACCTACATTTTTCTTAAAAAAAACTGATAAATTTTGGCTCAAAATGTTACAATTTTTTTTTATATAATTATCTGTCACATCTTTAGTCTAAGAAAGAACTTGTTCTTTGATGGCGAATAAATAAATAAATAAATAAATTTTCTTACAACAATAATGCATTGTTTATTTTTCATAAACATTTTAAGCAAATGTACACTTATTGATAAAAATAAATACAAACCACATGTAACGAATAATTTCAAACTCAACGGATAAAATTCTTTGAACGCTTTACCCGCTTTGACGTTGCAAGATTAGGTGCGAGTGTGTTGGTGTTTGAAGTCTCGTGACATTTGTCAATAAGAATTTCTATGTAGGTACAATACCAACGCAACTAATCTTGTCAGCTCCGTAAAATGTTAGCTGTAAGCAAGTTGCTGTAATTCGGTATAAGTTGGGGGTGTCATTATTGTCTCCGCTTTTGACATGTTCGAAAAGCGGCGCCACCTTTTACTCAGATCGGTATAAATAAAGCAATCGCTACGAAAATAAAAGTCTGCTATTTTGCTAACCCGGACCTTTTGGTAAGCAAAAAATCAAATTCACTGGTCAAATTTGACAGAAAATGCAAGGCAAGTACACGTACAGCGATGTAAATGCCATATTTGAACTATTTTTTATCAAAGTAGGAAGGTTTTTATTCGTACCGATTCGAAAAAATTGCTTGTAATTTGCCATTGTTCTAGAAAATAATAGGCTAGTGCATAATGTTTATGTACGCAGAGTGTCCCTTCCTTTTCTATATATCCTGAGGGTGAGGTTTTGAATGCAATATGACATATGAATGAATAGACAATTTAGAGAACAACTAAGTTAGCTATCATGTTGGGGATGACCACAGTACCTTAAAATTGAATTTTTGTTGCATCCTTATTGACCGTATTGAGATAAGGCCAATTTTCAAAAGTACCCTTATTCGACTTTTTAGCAAAAAACTGGATAAGCAGCTATGTTGACCCTATGTACCTTAGCGCAAGTATACATTTTGGTTAAAATCGTTATGGCCGTTTTCAAGTAAACTGTAATTATGTATATAAATTCTTAAAAAACGACATTCTTCAAAAATAGTCCGTTGAGCAATAATTTAGGAAAAAACAAAGCTTGCTATCATCATATTACCTTAAAAATGAATTTTTGTAAAAATCGTATTGATCGTTTTTGAGATATGGCCAATTTTCAAAATTACGAGAAAGTTAAAAAGTGGAAACAGAGGAATAGTCAAATGTATTGAAAGCTCAAGCAGTGGGTACTTTAAATTTTTCCTGCGCCCTTCCTAATAAACTCTGGCATTCAAATTGAGAACCTGCCCAGTGCCATATTCTGACTCAGTAATTTATCCTGGGTTCTTAGTTCTTACATTTTGCTGAAGCTTTGGGACATTAGCATTATGATACTGGATCGAGTTCGAAATAATAAAATATTCAATTTAAAAACCCTCTAACGAGTGCTTAATCCTGGAAAGTACAATTAAAAATAAATAAATATTTTGGCGCGACAGGTCTATTGGACCCAAGGCCTAGCTTCTCGCAACCATTCGCTTTTGTGTGGGTTTTCAATTTTTGGGACGAATGGAAGGGATCTACAATTTTCGGCTTTACTCTCGGATGTTTTTCAGACGTTCGCGAGAGGAGGCGCAGTGGAAAAAAACTTGAGATGTAACTTGGCTCTTTCGGGAGTCGAACCGGGGACCCCTCGCTTAGTAGGCCAACACACAACCACTAAGCCACTGCGCCGACAAAATACAATTATGTAGCATTAAAAAATTATTTTACAATTATACAATCCGACAGCGTGCCCCTACCTAGTTGACCTGGGAACCTGGGATCTAGTTCAAATTCATGAACAGTCCAAAATATGTTGTTTCACATGCACCTAGCACCTACTATCACTTCTGCTCCTATTACCGCCTATATTCGTACTCCGATTCCCAACACACACCCTATGACTGTGTTGTTGTTGTTGTACTTCAAATTCATCACAAAAAAGACGTCCACTTTTATTTTGTGTTCCTATTAGTTTCCCCTAGCAAACAGACTACCTGCTGCACCTCTACAATAAGTTATGCCCAGCATAAAGCAATTTAATGCCAATAAACAAGTGAGTTGTTGCCCCTTTTGCTTCCATGTCAGTTTTCCCCTTGAATTTCGAAACCCAGTTCCCCTTCCCGAGCAGAGCAAGGCCGCGTCTTTGGCATAATGTAATTACAGTAACAGCTAGCCTCCCAAAAGCAGACTATAGCCAACTACTTATCATGGTTGCCTGCTTGTCAGACTTTATTAACTTCCCCACATTTCTGGAGGAAATTCAATAAAAAAATCTTTTACCACTAGAAAATACTCTCCTTTCACTCGCTCTTTTGTTGGTTTCGGATTTGTTAATCTGAAATCTGAATATAAAACGAAAACGAACACTGCTCTCCTGCGACACAAGTCCTGGGGTCGAATTACCGCATCCGTGATCGAGCAATACGTGACTGAATTTGTTATTGTTTTGCATGTAAATTCAACAAAATTCAGTGACGTATCGCTCGCTCACGGGTGTGGTAATTCGACCCCTGCCTTCACCTGTCTCCTCAATAACAGCACAGTACAGAATACACCTTTCCCCATGGAAGATAAAAATAAAAATGTTTTGGACTGCATAAGAAAAATTAACGACTGCAAATAAAGTGAATCCAAAAAGTTGTTGTCAGTTGCCACGAAAAGAAACCGTCTGCCTGCTACCATCTCTGGACTGCTGTTAGAAAAGTTTACAAAAGTTGCGCAATTCTGAGGCAGGCTAGAAACGCGATCTTTGAAGCAGCGAAAAATGTTGTTTGTTTGTTGCTGACGCTTTTAAAACGTTGGAAGTTGAACGTCGCTGAGTGTCGTCGCGCCGTTCAGCGCAGTCTCTAGCGAGTGGGTTCAGGAAGTTGCTACTTCGTTCAAATGGTTTGAGTTGAGTTTGGATTTGTGCCTGCGGACGGACGGATTGTCGTCGCTCGTCGTCGCTGTGATTCAAGCGCCAGCAACAAGTCTGATTAACGGGCGCACAGCATTCGAACAGGTATCTTGAATTCACGCGCGCTAAGAAGAACTCTTCGTGACGACAATATTCGACCCAACCTCACAACTTGTTGATTTCAAAATGTATGTATGCATTGATGCATGGGGATTCACATTCACAATTCGTTTGCCTCAAAAAAGAGAGAGAGAGAGACCATGTCCGAACGAACTTCTTATAAGTAATGCGGAACGTGGAAGGGGAATCGCTTGTTTCGATATCGTTACTGAACTGTCATGATGATAAATACGAAACTAAAGTCAAGTGCCCTGCCAACTGCCAACGGCAACAACCAGCGATATACACACACACAGGGCACACTTACAATCTCACTGCACATGACAGATGGGGAATGTGGTCCATGGTGGGAAAGTACTGAGTGGTATAGTAGATGCTTTCTTTCGCACATGAGATCCTGTTAAGCATATTTTAGCGTCTTCGTAAACTGTGCAGTGTGTAAAGGTTGTTTAAATTCAGCGGGTCCGGGTATGTTCTACAACATTTTTAGTGCTCAGCTTTTTTTGTCCTTCCCTACTTTTAGGAAGACTTGTATATAATTTGTTATCAGCCCAAGGTGTAAATATGGACAGCACATGGGAGAAAATGGATTTGTCTTGTTTTTTGGTAGAAATAAATTTCTTAAAACTAAACGCGCTGAGAGTGTTTTTTTTAATCTTGCGTACTGATTGCCGGGACTGCCGTAAGGCGTGCTGTATTCATGCCATGCAAATGGATATATGAATGACTTCTCCTCTGCATGAACTAAGGGCCGAAATCGTGTGGTGTTAGTAAATAATCTTTTTAAGTTTCCACGGTTATTAAAAATGTATTGCGGACGTTCAGGTGGGTATCTAGTTTAGTAAGTCTGACTTCTGACAGCTGGTGTGTCTCAAGTTTGATTGACCTATATCTGCCACATGTACAGCTTTTTTAGTTGACGTTTATAGGGTATTCAAGTGTCTAGATAAGTAAGTCTGACAGCGGACTGACTTGATGTATCTCAGTTTTGATTGGCCTAGATCGGTCACATGGGCCGCTGTGTCAGTTCTCAGTTGACGTTTATGGAGCGATAGCCGACGAATCTATCCAAGAAATTCGTGACTGAGCACTTAGCTGACAGTTCGTATTTATGTGACTGACGTAGGAAAACTGACATTACCCACCAGTCTATGCTGTTTATGCGTTTTTGCGTCTAGTGCATACCAATTAAGTCGACGATAAATAGATTTCTGAATTTGCCTGTAACTAACCTCCAAAATATTTAAGGGAAGCTTAAAAATGATTGGCTCAAACAAAATGTCAAGCGCTTTGTGGGAAGTCGAGCAAGAAATGGCCGCGCAGTGACAACAATTGTCAAAATCGTAAGTGTGTACCCATCTCATCCATTTAATATTATTTATGAAATTTCAAATAATTCCTAACTGAGATTTGAGTCCTTTGTAAGGAGAATGTTGGGTTTAGTTTTGAATTAAGGCATTGTAGAAAAATGTTTAATAAATTATCGATAGTCAGTTTTGTTGTTAGCCAGGGAATTCATCCTGAAACTCTGCAAGCATTTCTGCAAATGTCATTAGATTAAATCGTATTTCGTACGTCAGTTGTCAGTTTTATGTATACAGGAATTTGACGCAATCGTTGTGAGTTGTGACCGGTATTTTTTCATTCATTATGTTACGAAAGTAGTGGCTGCTTTCCTTAAAACTTAACCAAATAAATGATAAATCTTTTCATGTTTTTGTTGATAAAATAGCCGCCATATAGGCATACTCTTATTTTTAATATCTGTCAACAAGATGTCGCTTTTTAATTGACTTTTTATAGAAAATTACAATTTTTGGCGTGTGTTTCTTCATTTATCCGCTGTAAAATAGTACCATCTCTATTTTTTTTAGAATAAACGTAGATATGGTTAGCTACTTGCTGTCCATTGTACCATTGTGAATGATGTTAACCGTGTTCTCATCACAAGTGTACTAGCCGGTAATTTAAAAAAAAAATTTAAACAGTATTTAAAAAAAAAATACTTACTGTGCTGAAAAATCAAGATTAGGAACGAAATCGGATTGACAAGAACTTTTGCTACAGCTTTCGAAACCGATTACAGGCACTACTTCCCCTCGAAGTGGTTGGAATCACTGTCCGAAAAGCCGTTCAACAAACAAACATTTAGCTGGCAGCTACTATCAGGCGCGCATGCAAATTCAATAGCAACTTGAGATTGAGACAGTCGACACGGTTTCTGTTTTAAAAATGATTGCCATTCCCTACAAGGCACAATCGCAGACGTGTTCATGAACTTTACCCCAAAAAGATAACCTCGTTCTATTTGATATAAACTGCTATCTATATGGCATTGTACAAAGTATGTGTTTTCGAGATGACGTACATCTTTTTGTTGTTCCGCGCTATATTGTTGTAACAGAGTATTCTATGGAATAAAACAAATTTGCGCCAAAAAACGAACTGATAATAGATATTGTACTTAGGCAACCTATTGTAGCGCATGAAGTGCTGGTATTTAGGAGGTGTACATGGTACAATTTGTGTTTGGTAGCAATGGAGTTTATGGTACCCAGTACCAGTAGGGTAGGTGCTCGTAGTCCGGTAGCCATACCTCTGGGTAGCAAATGAAATATGTAAAGAAGTACTGACAATTATTGTAATGAATGTAGGTAGTCCGTTTCACATCATTTGAGCCATAAAAACAAAATGTGTTCTTTCTTTCTTTTGAAGTCTGCTTTAAGTGATTGGAAAAATGGAAACGCGACTGTGTGTTCTCGTTGAGCTTTGTTTGAATTCTCGATAAATATAGACTTTTAAGTGAAGTTTAAAGCTCGCTGCGTTTGTAAGAAATAGACCGCCAGCTGTGATATGCCAAAATTTAAAGTTTCCAATACCGGATTTTATTCTAAAAAAGTGAAGTAAAGTTGGGAAGACGGAAGTTGAGTCTATGAGTTCTGAGTCTGGTACCGCTGAGTTATATCGGACCAAGACACATGTTGTAGCTGAAACTATTTTATGGCTGTACGATTAATTTAGCTTAAACAAAAATCTGTAAGATTATCATAGACTCCATATTAGGTTTTTATGCATATGACACCTACAAAGACAACTTACAACACACATTCCGCGTCACCTAATTGAGGTCGATACAAATTTGAAATTGTTGGCCGGCAGAAAGCTAGTTAAATATGTACTTGTAGTTATCTAGCTAAGCTTAACATTATTTTTATTAAAGTTAAATTCAAAAAGTGTCAACGAAATCATGTTAAATATCAAGCATATAGTTAATAGGTGAATGGGATGCATCCTTCGCAAGATATTTAATTTTCACGGTACTAATAGTCATATTAAATGTCCCGGCTGTATTTTACGAACTCACAATGACGTTTTAAAAAAATTTTAGTGGGAAGCTACATTGTCTGGTTGAGTTTTACAAAACATTATCTGCGTTGGAAACTGGAACTGTGAGTGGGAGAGTTGTCATTTGTCTCATTGTAAAACACACTACGAGCACCGAAATATGCTGACCTGACACATTCAAAATTTGAACAAGTTGACATTCCACTGGCCGCAAAAAAAAAAAATGCTTTTTTCAGAGTCCAGAGCTATTTTGTGAATCTCGATTTCATAACTTTTCTATTAACTTTACTAAAATTTGTTAAATACATTACAAATTAAATTAATTAAATAAATTTTTAAACCAATAAAAAAAATAAATAATTCAAAGAAGAGGGTAAAAATCTCTTTTCATTTAACTACATTAATTTATCATTATATATTAATTTATCCTTTCCCCAACACCAAAATATTTGACATTTGTCAAACTTTGAAGTGTTCTATTAATAAAATTGTTAGCATCTAAAAAATTGGGAAACATTTTTGAATAGATCAGCAAAAATCTATGGAATTTCTAAACACAAATTACAATTTAAGAACAACTGAATTTTAAATGACGAGCTATCACAAAAAATGTTCCAAAAGTCTGAACTCTGAGGGTAAAATCTGAAAATCCCAATTAGTGAGCGAACATCATTAAATGGATTGTTTAAATTCATGTAACTAGGCAGTAGGCACTTCGAAACTAGTTAGGAATTATGCATAGAATAGGTAGCTGTTCAATTGCAACGTGCTCGGAGAAAGCATATTTCTCGCTTCGCATAGCAATAGCATCCACACAACACGTCGCGTCACAAGCGAAGATAAAATAAATCGTTTCCAATGTATCCACCCCATAGGGAGAGGAGAAACGTCAAACGATGAATTTTCGTTCGGAAATGGGCGTTTCGAAACCGAAGTTTCCAATTTGGAACAGAGCCGCATTGCGAACAATAGGTATACGAGTACTTTCTACTAAATTTCTCTATACGAATACCTAACCAATATTCCTCCAAAGTGAGCATCGTCGCATTGGTGTGATGTCGTCATCCTATGTCTATCCTTTCCAAGAAATGAACTTCCCCTGCGCACTATCGCACTGAATTCCGATAACAAAAACAGTGTTCAGTTTTAGAGTGGTATCTGGCTTGGTTTGATTTTGGGCAATATGCTGGGCATTGGTGTATGATATCGTGCAACAACTCCCTCTCATCGATGGGTTATTTATGTGATTCAGTTCAACAAGTACATGGCAAGCTAGATGGAGAGAGGAGGTTCGACGGCCGGCGGCGGCGATAGGCATGTGCGGTGCGCGCCATTTGGTAAAGTATACGTGCGAAGGTAGAATTGGAAAAGAGGCACGTTTCATCCGATAACAGACAGCTACGATACCACGGCGAACGGCCATGATATAGCCAGCCCAAGTGCTTGCTTGCTGTTTGTTAAATGTTCGGTTCGATGCCTTTTCCATTCCATGGGTTTATCGGAGTGATTGGAAATGCCACCTTTTATTTATGGCAGCCTGGTAAAAGTCGAACGAGTCGATGCCTTCAAAACGATTTCCACAAGGAATCGATTTTATTGGTTTGGTTTGGTTTGGTTTGGAGTTCCCGCTGCCATTTCAAATTTGGCACATCACAAGCGATAGTGGCGTTCGTTGCCGTCGATGCGATGGTTGATAGCGAAGGAAATTAGTTCTTTGCAATTCGGTGTTAATTTGCATCATGAAACAAAGTGTATTTGATGTCCTTAGAAGGGACATTAATTCATTTAAATTAAATTTGAGGTAGCTTTGCTATAGATGTGGCTGGCGTTTGACTTTGACTTCTAAGAAAACTGAATGTGGGTTTGTTTTACGGCGACAGTCTATCATGAGCTCCTATTACAGTGGTGACACAAGTGTTTATTGATGGCATTTACTGACCAATTGCACTTTATCTATTCAAGTTGGCAGACGATGAACCAAGTTTCGGTTCATTTGCATTTGTTTGTAGCGCTTTTTTGTGTTATCATGAAAAATGTGCGAAGACAATTTGAATTTAACAGGTAATTAATTTTAGCAAGTACCTATCTATAAGAACACGCTGCGATTAAAAAATACGAGTTACTGAGTTTGAATGCGTTTTTGAGAGTGTCAAAGCGAAGCCATCTAAAAACTGTTATACCCGTAGCTGAAAATTAAAAAAATACTACCTATAGATGAAATCCAACCATTCAACTGTCCTATGCCACTGGAAAGTCGCTACTTGTAGGTTTAAAGGCGATCAGCATAATTAATGTTTGTTAAAGAACTCGGAGAAATAATTTCTTCGAAGCTCGTGAATGCGACTGGTAGATAAGACTGACTTTTTGATCCATCTGGAACTCCTTCGGCGTGTTTTGGCCAATTTTTATGTAATGACATGCTATAAAAGCTTGTTAATAGGATAAGAGATAAACCAACTGCCTTCATGCTGCTGCCAAAACTTAAATTTTATGAACTTCGTCAACTTGCTAAAGTCTGAAACAAAATTTGGTATTATACCATATTTATTTGCATGAGAAAAGTTTCGTGCACCAAGGGCTATCGTCGAAGAACTTTGAGAAATCGAGGTAAGATAGAGGGCCGACTGTAAAAAGTGTCATTTGAATATTCAGAATTGGACCGTTATATATTCTGTAAAGATTTTTAAAAAATGCTCCAAGTTCTGTTTTATTTCTCCATTCAAAAAATTTTGAAAAACTATTTTATGCTTATTTTCTGAAACCAATCTTTAGATAATTTGAGACCATTTTCTAAAGTCTTTGAGCTGTTTCCTCATTACAAAATTAATCATGAATACCTATTGTAGAAACCATCGCATTTCGAACTTAGAAAAGTAGGTAAGGTAATAATGAAACTCCCTTTTTTAATTCTTAATCTGTATCCCTTATAGTATAAATCAGTGAGGCTTAAATTTCTTTTGTAAATTATCGAAAACTAGGTATAAATCAAAAACACTAAAAATCTCGGCGGCAATTTAAATCTTCTAATGGAAAAGAACGATATGCGTTTAGTATAGTTTACTTAATAAGGCTATGTATTAAATACTCAGATATTTTCAAATTATTTAGTACAATATAATAGTACAATAGTTTTCTGAATTTTTAAATTAAAACTTTCACTGATTTCCCATCCCACTTAATCTTTTAAATAATGTCCTTTCTCGTAAACTTTAATAGTTGAAAAATATGGACGCTTATGGGACTCAAAGTTACCTATAAAAGACATAAAGTGTGAGCGCATGCTTAAAATAAGTTAGGATCTACCTTGGTAAACAAAAATCGACAACAACGACACTCTTAAAACAGTGAAAGTTCTATTGCAACCACTTTCAGAGGAAAATTTTGGAAAATCCTGTGCTACATGTAATGCTGGGCTTCCACTTGTCATTTAATTGACAAAGTAAGAAAGCTATTGTTTTTTTTATTGAATGACAACATTGTCAGTTCATTTGCACTTTAGTCAATTATGTGTCAGTTCATTGACAAATGTTTTGTCAGTTCGCTAAAAGTTTTTTCCACTGTCATTTAGGATCAGTCACCTCTTTGTCAATTGTGAATTGTGACAGATGTTGAGAAAATAAAAAATATTCTCAAAAATTAAGTGGGAATGGAAACGTAAGTAGGTATATAATTGTCTATTGAATTATTAAGAAAAACAAAGAAAATTTTCCTTTATTAAGTTCAAAAACAAGAATATTAAAAAGGAAACGAATCGATCTGGCTTCTTTTGTGGTGCTGGTTGGATCCGCATTGGAGCTGCAGGCATAAGAAGAAGAAATAAGAAAAAAAAAACTGATTGTTGCGTCCAAAATTTGTTTCTCGACCAAAAGTCTTCCGGATATTACGCAAAACTTTTTCAGACGCAAAATAATTTATTTAAAAACGATGCCTAATCGTGTCTAAAGTTTCTTTTGATTTCCAAACATTTGAACGTGATGTTCATCAGTTATAACCGTCAATTAAAGACTCATTGATATTTTGACTGACAACTCAGCTATTTCCACTTGTCATGTTAATTCTTTGTCAGTCATTGACAAGCGCGATAGTCAATTCAATAACAAGCAGTTTTTCGTTATTTCAATTTGCCATCATTTTAAATTACGTAAAAATACGTCATTTGTCGATTTCAAAACGACAAGTGGAAACCTTAAGCTTTGTTACTAAGTTTCAGTTAAATGCACTTGTTAAACTTTTTCCTAAAAATATCTTTTAGAACTTATTTTTAAACTGCGTAAATATGCCCCATAAATGGTAAGGTTCATCTTGCACACGCAGGCGGAAACTGTTTTTGCCTGTGCGGAGATGTCACTTACGAAACTTTCTTCTTCTTCTTCTTTCTTTCTTCTAAGTCAACCACAAAAAACTTATTTTGAATATACATATGAAAAAGACTTATTAAACCTTACACAGTTTTAGTAAGCGTTTTCCTTTTAAATATTTGTGTGATGTGTTGAAAAACATTATGCAAGATAAGCTTTCTGTAAAGTTTTTCGCGCCAAGTGTAAATATACTGCGAAATTCTAATGAACCTCATTTTGAGCCACCCCAAATGAAGGGTTCACTTAATTCCTACCGGAACATTGCGTTTAATTTTATCCATCTTGAAAATGCACCACTTTTCGTGTATAGCTATTCCGCCCCTTCGATAGATTTTCGTGGTCAGGTTGGTAATACAACTTAGATGACAAGATCAACTTATACAAAAGTTTTGGCCGGGGTATGCCACAGTCATTATACAGAAGAAGTTCTAATCGTTAATAAACCCCCCTTTAACCATGTCGAATTGAATATTCAATGGCCACTCATAATTAGTACTTAAGTAAACACCGCAATACTGACAGCAAGGCATCGGAACAAAAACAATACGTCCAACAACTACCGCCAGTTTCGTGCTCAAATGCCACACAAATCGTGCATGTCCCATATACCTAGCTACAATTATAATCCGACTTTCACACGCATATATCGGCATACCCGGTTGTAATCTCGGCAAAACACGAAACCATTCCCATTAAACAAATTATAATCTTTTCTTTTAACAATAAAGCGTTTTTTAATTGTTTAAAACAACCCGGATCTCAGAACCGTTCAGAGTCTGCGGCAAAAATTGTAAACACAAACTTTTAGTCAAATTTAGACATATTTGCCAGCAAATGAAAACGAAATTTGTTTATAAACAAATTCTACGCCAAAGCCTTGTATTTAATATTAACAATAAAATATATAAACTACTAGGTGCACAGAAAACCCCACAACTGGTCGGTCAGCCGCGCCAAGCTCATGAACAAAAAAAAAAGAACCAGTGGCGGGCAAAAAAAAAACAGAACTTATCACTAAAAGTGAGAGTGAAAAGAAACGACGCGACGCGACTGCCGCACGAGTAGAAAAAGCATGAAAAAAGCACCTCACCGACACCGCCGCCACCACCGTCAGCTGGTCAATCTGATTCACCCAGTCAAGCAATCGCCCAACCAACCCAACCAGCTCTAGAGCTCTCCTGACTCACTCATCCAACCAGTCTGGCTGCAGCGCTTCTAGCGCGCCCGCCACCAACCAGCTAACTATGCTATGCCGCCTCACCTTCATCGTCATCGTCAGCAGTATCATCATCATCATCATCGTGCTGGTGCTTTTCCCGCAACCGAACGTCACTCAGCGTTATCTGTGTCAGTCGTGTGTGACAGCGTTACAACAATAACAACAATTACATATCATCAGCCAAATAACAATGCCAGCGCGTATAGCAGCGATTATGGATGCCAAAATGTCAGTTTGTATAGTTGATTGCGTGGAAGGCCCTACACGGCCGCTAGGGACAGTGGGAATAAAAAATTCCAATTAAATGCTCTACTACCGCCCCCCGAATGGGGATGTGCTGGAGAATAGTGGTGGTGCGTTGTTTTTTTGCTTCTTTACAATTTTTTTCCAAAACCCACTAGTGGCTGTGGTACAGGCGTGCGGGGGTGGTTTGGGTGGTAGAAGATACCAACATTGCATACAAAATGCACCAACGAATCGATGTTTGTACAAATTCAGATAAAAACCCATATGGGATAAAAATGATTCTCGTTCACATCACAACTTGTATGCGGGTAAGTCCCTACCAACTATATGGATGAATAGATAAGTGATGTCTTTTTGCAGGCATTTACATTTTTTATGACCACACTTGCTTGCATATGGCGGTCAAGCTTCCAAGCTTTCAGCTCAAAAGTGCTTGCCTTGTTTATTGTCTAACCCCATGCATATAATGACAGTTTAATTAATGTAAAACATTATAATAAAATAACTGAACCCACTTAGCACAGTAGCGATATAATTTCATATAACGAGTTTTACATCATCTTGTAGATAAATAGGCGAAGGCAGTTAAAAACCACTTTTACTGCCTTATAAACAGAATATTCGCTTTTTTGTTGCTTTGTGTAATTTGTTTCAAATTTTTGTTCTGTATATAAGCCATGTGACTATAGAAATATCCTTATAGAACTGGACAATCAGGAGGTGATCAGACGCATGGAACAGACAAACATCACAACACAATAAAAATAAGGTAACACTGACCTGGTTACGAGGACACATACGGATCGAAGGCAACGAAAAGGCGGACTCCCTTGCAAAACAGGGGTCAACCGGAAAGTTGCTGAGACCAGAACCATTCTCTTCAATTGGCAAAGGAATGGTAGAACAGCTGATTCACAATTAAATCACGGCATAACACATGAGAAGGTGATTAACCGTGGAACAATGTAGACAAGCTAAAATGGCAATTAATTTGGCCGACCTGCTCCACTCAAAGAAGGGTGCCAAGCATGATTCGACGAACTCTGAAATGGGTGGTGGCTTTATCTACAGGACATGGTAATTTCGGGTATCACTTAAGGAAGATGGGCCTTAGAGAAGATGATACATGTAAACTATGCCTGGTGGAATCTGAGACAGCGGCGCCCGACAGTGGTGGTCTGATTCGATTATCTCTGACTTGATAGGAACATTAAATAAGGAATACTTTGTTCGGCAGTGACTCTTGTGTAAATTTCTTTAAGGCCAAAAATTATTTTAAAATTCGTTTTTGTAAACAAATCAACACACACACTAGCAAAGAAAATAAATCCCCAGAATTAATTGAAATTTAAAATACAAAATAGTCACAGAATAATAGTCAATTACCAGAAAGGTTTCAAGGCAATATAACTTCTTCATTTTAATAGCAGCCCCTTTTATTAAAATTAGAACGAATGTCCTATTGCAAATAAATATTTACCAATATAACTGTGCTTTCGAATTTAAGTCATAAATCATTTTATTAAGGTTATATAAACTTCCAGTGTCATAAAAGGGTAAACCCCAGTTGTCAAAAAATTTGGCAGCCGGGTAGCTGACTTTTTCAAAAATTTGTATAGCTTAAAGTGCAATAAAATTTTACGAAAGGATTTGTATAAAAAGGTTTGAATTTAGGACACATCATCATTCTGTAAAAATCGATTGAAGCATTCACTTCTCATATTCGTAAGCCAAAATGAATTCCGACAAGAAATTGCAATCCCGACGAAAAAATATTCCAGTAGGATATCACCTGTTCCTCTATCGAGAGGCACTGCGCTGCCCGAAAGTTAAGGAATCAAAATTGACGAAAGCCAAGTACCAGCTCATCACTGACCTGGTAGTCATAACATGGGACAACATTACCAGCTTTAGTAAGGAGGCCCAAGATCACCTAGTCGATAGCATAGCCTACAAGAACAAGTTGAAGCTGAAGATCCAGAAAAGACACAAAAAGCACAGGACACAATCTGCAAAGAAATAGAATTAGGATTAGGACAAGTTTTGTTTAGAGCGAGATTTCTATGTACAAATTAATTTTATTATATTTTATTAAGTTTAAATACAAAAACACTATTAGTACCTACTTTAAAAAGTTTTTAGTTTCTTATTATTTGTATGTCTGTTGGTTTTGTCGAATTTTACAGTTTGCTTAGAATGTAGATACGCTTCCATATTCATGGATGTCTATTCACAGAGTAGCTCATAATCAATCAGAAAGACTGCGTTCCAGTTCAACAAAATACAGGGTTTTTCGCATTAAGCGCAGTGCGAATGTGAATTAAATATTCATGAAACTATCAAAGCCAAGTCTCTTAACGACACAATAAGTTCAGAATAACACCGTAAAAAACTTGAAACCCTTTATGAATATATAACCCGAGCATTAATTGAATTTTAAAATCATAAAATTTACGGGAAGAGGTTCTCACAGAATAATCGCCAATTTATTTTAAATTATTTAAAAACGATTGTTAAATTATTTTCAAAAGGAAAAATGAGTCTAACTTTAAATGCAAGGACGAAAATAATTTTAAAATTCGTTTACACATGGCATTTTGTAAACAAATCAACGAGGACATTAGAGAAAAAAATCCCCAGAATTAATTAAATTTTAAAATATAAATTATGTAAGTTATTTAATTTTTAACGGAAAAGGTTTTCAGAGAATAATTGCCAATTACCAGAAAAGCTTCAAAGCAATAAAACTTCCGCATTTTATTAGCACCCCCTTTGAGTCCTTTAATTAAAATAAGAAGGAAAGTGCTGTTGCAAATAAAAAATATTTACCAATATAACCAATTCGAATTTGAGTCATAAATCTATTTTATTAAGGTTATATAAACTTCAAGTGTCATAAAAGGGTAAACCCCAGTTGTCAACATTTTTGGGAATGCAGGTAGCCAGGTAGCTGACTTTTCCAAAAATAAATAAACATTCAAGTGTCATCAAAGGATAAACAACAATTGTCAAAAATTTGGTTACCTGGCTAAACATTTTTATAGCTTAAAGTGCAATCAAATTTTAGTAAAAGATTGGTATAAAAAGGGTTGAATTTAAGACACCTCATCATTCTGCAAAAATCAGTTCAAGCATACACATCTTGTCTCATATTCGTAAGCCAAAATGAATTCCGACAAAAAAATTCAATCCCGAAGAAACAATATTCCAGTAGGATATCACCTGTTCCTCTATCGAGAGGCACTGCGCTGTCCGAAAATTAAAGAATCCAAATTAACCAAAGCAAAGTACCAGCTCATCACTGACCTCGTAGTCAACATGGGACAACATCACCAGCTTTAGTAAGGAGGCCCAAGATCACCTAGTTGATAGCATAGCCTACAAGAACAAGTTGAAGCTGAAGATCCAGAAAAGACACAAAAAGCACAGGACATCATCTGCAAAGAAATAGAATTAGGATTAGGACAAGTTTTATTTAGAACGATATATTTATGTACAAATTAATTTTATTTTATTATATTAAGCTAATTATTATTATTATAAATACAGAAAAACTATTAGGACCTACCTTAAACAATTTAAAGTTTCTTATTATTTGTATGTCTGTTGGTGGAGGTTTTGATGAATTTTACAGTTTGCATAGAATCAACCCTTGTTTAGTTTTCCCAGTGTGACGAGCCATGTAGAAACGTTTCCATATTCATGGATGGAGTCTAGTCTATTCACAGAGTAGCTCATAATCAATCAGAAAGACTGCGTTTCCAGTTCATGCGAATTAAATATTCATGAAACTATCAAAGCCAGTCATAATCTCTTAGATCCCATTAAAGCACTAAAACATTGTGCGAAATCTAGTCCAAACTAAACACGGGGTCCATCCGTTGCTGACACGAGTGGGTGTAATTGAAATTTACACACAAAAATTGGGATTATTTCACAACCCCCAATACGGACAATATCTCAGCAGAGCAAAGTACAAAGTTCTCAGCGTGCAATTACAAAAAGAAATGTCACTTTCAGGCTGTCTATCACGATTCACGACACAAATCACACGTGCTCGCAAGTTTTTTTTTTGGAAAATTCACTCCATTCTACCCTTAACAGTAATTTAAAAGCTGCGATTTAGTTACATAATTTCAATTTAGAAACACGGAGTCGTCTATTGACTGTCTCACGAACGATTGACTTGCACTTCTTGTCTGGAGCTAAACATCAACAGACAAGAGTACAAGTGGGATGGCGTCTTGTGACGTAAGCACCTCCAAAACATGTCATGACAGTGAAGCCAATCTGTCGCAAGTTTTATTTTGCCATTTCAATGTAAATTTCTAGGCGCCTCATTTCGCTAGTCGGCTTCGGTTACCGGCAAATGGAACGCGTCTAATGAATAAAATGTCTCCTTCCCCCACAATTTTAACGCTTGCTCTTAGAAAAATTGCAACATGTACCGCCGCCGGAGCAACCGGCCTCCATTGCGGAGTACCGAGTATCTACCTACCAGGCTAGCATACCTCCATCGAAGAAACCCACATCAAGACTCGGATCGGACCAAGTAAATCGAGAATGGCGCCGAAAAACTAAACAAAATTCGTTCAGTGGTTTTGCATTGCAACACAAACACGACCCATTCTCGCCGCAACTGTCTGTCGACTGTCGAATCAAAAACGAAAGTGAAACGAGTCGTCGCGTTTCATCACGAAAAATACCAGCTCCTCAGAAATGGTAGCTAGCAACTATCCAACAAGAAAGAACCAGCTGAAAAATCACCACAATGCATGAAGCATGGTCCGCCAACCGCCACACGCCTCCCGCCATTATCTCGTATAGCGTGAGGAGATGTGCGACAAACACACACACAACCTTATCGCCGATTCATCTAATACTCGATATATGTATATGAAATATGATACCATTATGAAAAGTGTGTTGATGGCCGATGACGACGGTATGCACACAGAGTGCAATGGATATGGATGTGTACTTACATGCGGATTCGTTCCACCCTTGCGCATAGAAATTCGAATTTAAAAAATTGGCGGTTTCGGAGGCGGTTGCTTTTTTTCCTGTTCGTTCGCCTACGACCACTGCCTGGTGCCCATCATCGCCTGTTAATAAAAATGGCGCTGACGTGTTTCGAAAGATTCCGCGCGAGACCGCATTTTGGGAACGCTTGGAATGCCATGCCGTACGTCAAAGCGTTTCCCATTGGACTGGACTGGGGCGGCGGGCGCCTACTGAATTTTCCGACAGCCAGTACCTACAGTGCGACGAAGAAGAATCACAGCGGTTCGGTTCGGCGTGGCCAGTTGCGGTTTGCGGAATTTATGGGATTCTTAAAGCTATTCCAACACCGCCAAGTAACAGGAGAAAATAATTTTTCGATCGCTTGTCGCACACGGAGAATTTCAATCGGAATTCGGAATGTGGAAGGGTAATAATTGAAAAATCAAATTGCTGCGTACATTCTAAAAATATTTGTTTAACGTAGTAGGAGGTTGACCCTAACTGCGATGTAAATAATACTGGGTAAGCTTGCGGGGTTTTTGGTTGTCATTTATCGACTTTGCCCATATAGTTTAGTTAATATTTATTATAATTTCTTTTATCTCACTCCTTTCTTTTATTTTCTTGCAAACAAATAATTTGGGAGTTGGGACTCTAACCATTCACGCTTTTCTTGCACGTGGTTTGGATATACGCTTATAAGCTTCGTTCTAGCAGGTGGTTGTGAAATATACTACAAGCGAATGCACTAGGTAATACAAGTTCACAATAGTGGATTTATATGTATTTGCAGTAAACTTTTTAAATCGATTTAAACTAAACTGTTAAAAACACAACCATATTTAATCTTATGACGTAATATAATTCACAATGGCGGCATCTACAAGAATAACCTTTAAGAGTTAAATGAGTTTTTATATAAAGTAAATGCTATTGTTCGAATTTTTCATTCATACCGATTCGAAGCAATTGCTAAGTGCTAGGTTTTATTCAGATGACCCAATATTCAATTTTGTATACCTAGAAAATTTTGAAATGGAAATAAAAATTGATGATTGGTATCGAGGTTCGAAGTATGCGTTTTCGAATGCGTTTTTGAACCGAATTTTTTATGTGTTGTTGTAGATACGAATTCTTAAACCCAATTTTGAACTTCTATTTAGTTTCATCTTTGAACTCGTTTTTGACGCGTACCATAACAGCTCCTACTAGAATGGTTTTCTACCAATGAATTCCGAAAAAAAAACATTACTTCTGGGAAAAAACAGTAGTTACGACTAAACTAACTACAGAAGTTAATTGGCATTTAGCCTTCGTTCCATTGTTTTGTTTTAATCATCTTAATCAAAGGCGTACTTGTTTTCATTGGCTTCACTAGAAAGTACTTTATTTTTCCGTTGCTAATATGCTAAAAAGTGCCCGTTTGGAAATTAATTTATTAATTGAAATTTCTCCTTTGCAGATGCCGATCGAATAATAACAATGGCAAGCAATTTCAATACCTACGAGATGAATAAAGTCCACCGCACCGAAATCAAAGATGACTACGACCACGAGGATGAGGAAATCGAATACGTTATCGAAAATGTCCTCTACAATGAGACTGACCCAATAATCCGACAATCGACAAATTTTCAAAATCTCACTTTACAATTTAATTCGGTCCTTCTGAACTCTTGCTGCTGTTCAGGTACATGCGACAGCTACGATACATGTCCACATGGTAGCAATTATATTCCATCCCCGAATGGACTCATCCTCAACCCGAATCGGCGCAGCAGAGATCTTATATACGAGTGCTCGGTTGCATGTAAATGCGATCCGTCTGCCTGTCAGAATAGACTCGTGCAGTACGGTCCTCGGCTGAATTTGGAAATAATTGCCTCAAAAGTGCTGGACAAACAATATGCTCTGCGAACGAATGCATCCATTTGTCGGGGAGCCTTTATATGCGAGTATGCTGGCGAGATACTCACCCGAAACGAAGCGAAACGAAGGATGGACAATGAAAGCGGTTGCGGCTCAAAGACAAAGGATAACAATAAAATGAATTATGTTCTCTGTCTGAATGAATATTCATTAGAGGGTGGCAATGGCGGCACATCCCCTGGACCCACTCAACAGACTTTCATTGACCCTCGTCTCAGAGGCAACATTGGAAGATATTTGAATCACAGTTGCCAGCCAAATTGTGAGATAGTCAGTGTACGGGTGGACTGCCCGATTCCAAAGATAGGTATGCACTGGTGGTGGTTGGAAACGTTTCGGTTACATAGTTATTACCCTTATTTTCAGCAATTTTCGCAAAACAGGATATCGCCGCAGGGGACGAACTGAGCTTTCACTACGGTGGAGGTGTAAATGCAAGTACAGGAGATGCAGTGCCAGCGGAAAAGTCTACTCCTTGCCTATGCGGATCCAGCAATTGCAAGAAGTTTCTGCCAAATTTAGAATTTTAATATTCAGTTATTGCAGTAAAAAGTCAAAGTTTTGGAATAATAAAATAGTTGATGCAGGAAACAGTGTTCTAAATGAGTAGGAGGAAGGTAAACCGGTTGAGCGATTCAACGTTCAGTGGCGTAGGTACACAGAATCAAGTGGATTTCTGTCTATGTAGATTTGTTTGCAATTATTTTTATTTTTTAATGAAGGGAGCGCGATTTACGGACAGTTTTGTAATATTTTGTTCTTAAAGAATTTACATATTAAAGCTGCCATTTCATGTTTAAATCATTTCGGGTGGGACTGTAAGCATAAATGTTACAAAATGCCAAGTCTTTTCATTTTGGAATAAAGTTTAGAATGCAGAATGGAGCTAAGGCATATGTTTCATCGACATTTTTAACTAAAGGACCGTGGACGGTGAGCTATTAGCTAAGCATTATGCTGTAAACGACGGATAAAGTCGGTAAATAAATTCACTCAACCGGAGTGCCGAGTCGCTCTTTTAATATCAATACCTACACTCGCGTTAAGGTACGCGCAAAAATTTCTTAAACCACGCATGTGCCCGTTGAAGGTTCTCACAAAGAATATCAAGTCAAACTTAATAATTTTCTTTATTCATCGACTACACTATATAGCAGCGGGAGATGACATAATAGAGCATCGTTTGTCCTGTACACAAGAAAGGAGACCCTCTTAACTGCGCCAACTACAGAGCTATCAGTCTTCTCAACATCGCATCGCATACAAGATCCTGTCTGCCATACTGTGTGAGCGCCATACGTCAACGAACTGATTGGACCCTATTAGTGCGGTTTTAGGCCCAGTAAGTCCACAGCCGACCAAATATTCACACTACGGCATATCCTGGAGAAAACCCAAAGAGTCCAAATCGATACCCACCATCTGTTCATCGATTTTAAGGCCGCATATGACAGCATTTATAGAGACGAGCGCAACTCACAAGCCAACACCAGAGGCACAATTTTCCAAAAGTCTGTACAATTACTTGCATACGCAGATGACATTGACATAATTGGTAGAACACAGCGAGCTGTCACTGGTGCGTTCGCATGTATGGAAACAGAAGCGGCAGAAATGGGTTAAGCGGTTAACGTGGGCAAAACCAATTGGGTATATGCTGTCGACAAGAAGGGACACACAACACCGACGAATCGGACAGAACGTCACGATAGACAGCTATAACTTTGAGGTACCTAGTTAGGGACTCTACCTCGTTTTCGCTATAAACTCAGTAAATGACATCACATAAGAGATCAAGCGAAGAACTTTCCAATCGCTGTTTCTTTGGCCTAAGAAGGCAATTAATAAGTAAGGTCTGTCAAGAAACACCAAGGAGATTCTATATGAGACCCTCATCATCCCAGTCATGCTATATGGGGCAGAAGCATGGACATTATCGAAGGCGGATGTGGACATCCTTATACGTTTTGAACGAAAAATTCTTCGTGTGATTTTTGTCGCCATTTGCGTTGATGAGATTTGGAGAGGAGATAAAACAGCGAACTCTACGAGCTGTACAGCGTCAGAAAAGTGCGGATCAGCCGTCTGAGATGGCTAGGACATGTAGAGCGTATGGACAACAGTGCTCCGGCCCGAAGAGTCTTCGTCTCCAACCCAGAGGGACAACGCAGCAGAGGAAGACCTCGCCTAAGGTGGCGCGCACAAGTGGAAGGGGACCTCAACCAACTTGGAGTGCGTAACTAGACTGTAGCGCCACCTAAGTAAGTAAGTAACTATATAGATGCAGTGATTCGTCCATCTACTAATGAACCCACCCTACCTTTGGGCGAAACGTTTTTCAAGAGTTTAGTTAAATTATTAATGCAACGTTATTTCCAAATAGTGCCACTGCTTCTTAGCCGATTGCAATTTCAAATACCTTGCCAACATTACTTGTAACGATTTCCCAGGACTGTGTTTTCCAAGCACAAGTTCTGGCAATCGCCGAAGCTGCCCATATGGTGTCAATGTTGGCAATATTTAAAGGACGTTTTACCATATTCATTGACAGTCAGGCGGCTATAAAAGCAGTTTCTGCTATTGAAATAAAGTCAAACCTAGTTCGCCTGCCGCAAAGAGCTTAAGGTTCTCTGCTCGCAGCATACCACGCATCTCTGCTGCGTCCCTGGACACAGAAACAAAACCGGCAACCAGATGGCTGATGAACTGGCCAGAAATGGATCTGAAATGGATCAAGAGCGGGCGCTTCAGTCGATTAAACCACCCCTCTGCAATCTCCGAGAGAGAGTGGAAAATAAGACCCGAATGAAAGCCAACAATAGGTGGAAAGAATTAACTACGAAGTTTCAAGAAAGCTATGGCCACAATATAGTATGAGTCGGATCAAAACGCTAATGCAGTTTGATAGAACGGCGATATACAAACTGGTAGGGGCCCTAACAGGCCACAATTTTCTTAGGAATCATACAATGAAAGATGACGATATATGCAGGGGTTGCGGAGACGAGGATGCTTATGAGGACACACCTCACTTCCTCTGTCTATGCCCAAGTCTCTGTCACTTGAGGAATAGAACGCTTGGAAGTTACTACTTCCATGATATAGATGAGCTCTCTGATGTCTCACTAATCAATCTTTACAGGTTCATAAATACATCGGGATGGCTGGACAAGGTCGAGTAGCTGCAAAAAGGCAAGAGTTTTTATCGCCAACATCATCGGACGATCCCCCAACAAGGGCATCACAATGGGTCCACATGGACCTAATTGGGGTACTACAGGGCTCGCTCTGTTGTACCCACCCATTAACCTAACCTTACCTAACTAATTTCCACTTTACTACACAAAAAATGTAATTCGGCTGAACTAAATTAATTTTTTTATATTTCTAGGGTTAGTTTTTACCCAGTGGTTCGCACCTGCAAAATATTATTCCAGTCACAATCGACCTTTCTTTAGTTTTATTTCGCTAACTACAAACGGGTTCCATATTTCCATTTTGTAACGGGAAATGCGTCCACTTTAAAACCGTCATAGAACCTCTGAAACTAACAAATTGGTCGGTAGACTGGCAATATCCGCATAGCTATTTGATAAAAAATAGTAGCCACATCGTAGGCTGATGCCAACAATTGAATCATTCTAGCAAAGCGCTCAATCTCTGTCCAATGATTAATCAAAGGTGGAAACTGATTTCTTTTTTAAATAGTCTTTTTATTATTATCGCAGATGTATTTTTTGAGTCCCTTTCGAATTAACATTTATTATGTATCAAGAAGTTTACGATAAAAACTAAAAAGGTAACCAAACCTCGAAACCCAATTAAACTAATTCCCAGCCAATGTAAAGCGCACGCAGTGTAAAAATATAGCTTCTGTGCTTGTCCCCTCAATATCGTCTATAACTTATTTTGTACATCGCTGCTTTGCGGCGGCAGTTTCTTGCTGATCCACTCTTGTATGTCTAGCAATTCACGTTTCTTCAACTCGTGAAGGGTATTGTTCAATTCCACAAACTGTCCCTTGACCTCTAATTTCGTCAATTTCTCAAATGACTCCTCGCCCCATTCTTTTGGTACAACATCGTCGCGATTTCCGTGAAACATCTTCAGCTCGGGCAGGTCCGTTCCCGGCTTTGTGCGATTTTTTAACGACTCATACACAATGGAGTCCTGATTCAGAAACGAGGAGCACGCAAATACACCTGCCAAGTCGGTATTTAAGTGATAAGCGGCATGAATGGCTAGTGCTCCGCCCATGGAAAAACCACCAACTATGATTCTGTTGGCCGGAATTCCCAGCTGCTCTTCTTCGCGGATGAGCTCGTGAACTGTTTTATAGATGCTAGACAAACTTTTTCTGTTTTCCAATGATTCTATGGAGATAGCGCGCCGATCAAACCACACATTCGACAGCTGGAATAGCGATTTCGTCAATAGATTTAGAAAAGATATAATGACCAGGAATTTACCTCGCCATTTAGTGGTGTATACGGCTGAGATGGGGCTGTAGGGTATATGATTTTGATGTGTGGAAATTCCATATCCCTCCCGAGGAGAAAACGAACCCATGCAACCAGATTTGTACCGGTGTCACCTACCGGATGATGCAAAACAATATTTGACTTTGAACTGATGAGGCCGCTTACAGCAAACAACTTACCAGAGCCATGAAAGAAAATCACCGATGCAGAGTGCGTTTTCCCTGTCGGATTGATTGTTTTTCGTGCGAGCCTCATTCCAGACTGTATTTTGAGGTGTTTTAGTCCGTTTTTGCCCAAGAATTTGATAATTTTTGCCCAAAATGTAGTGAAGAAATTTTGCTGAGCAGAAGACAGAGTGGAACACAAACAGCTGCTGCATAATCAGATCAGCTGTCATTTTCTTTCAAAATTCATAGAACCCAAACAACAGGGATGTTGTGAGGAAATTGTGTAGCAATGAAAAGTAACGAGTTATTGTTAGTTTTTCCATTTGAATTAACAAGTTTAGCTTTTCAGATATTTTTATTTTTAGTTCTTTACATAAATATTTTTACGAAATTTAGTTTTTAGGGCATCGGAATGTGTTCAAAAACACTGCAAAATGTATTTCTACTTTTGAAATTATATCAATCAATGTAGGTAATTTACATAATGAATGCTATATAATAAGGCTTCGCCAAACAGAAAGCGTTTTTAACGCCGCGGTGAGATTAATGCGGTAAGTTTAGAGAAAGTAAGTTTAGAGAAAGAATTATTGTTTTAATTTGCCGTTATATGTAATTCCCGAAAAAGAAAAAGGATTTTGGTGCACGAAATTTACAACCTTTAAAACAACATTTTTATGCGAATCATCACACATAGCGTACAAACATGGATAATTTCAAGCACATTCGATTAATTTTTCCGTTTTTTAGGATATTAAATCATGAAAAATTATTTCAAAGGCGCCGCGTCATAAAATAATCTGTAGGTAATTGTAATATTTATCAGAACTTGCCGGCTGAAATTCTCTGAGCTGGAATTGCTCGTTACTCGTTATTTTGCTAATTTTCTCTTTTCCTGTCATTTTTGATGAGAACGTGTATGGACTTTGTGCGATTGCGATCGATTTATATCAATTGCGTTCGATTTAAACCGCGTAAGCGAACAAACCTAGTATATTACAACGCGGCGGTAAAACGCGCTCTGTTTGACGAGGCCTTAACGTCGACGTATGGTAGGTCTCAACAATCTCCTGGGGAAGCAAATAGCATGTTCTTCTGTTTGTTAAGCTATGTTGAGGCCATTGCCAAATCTGATAATATTCATAGATCTGTCAGTTAAAAAATTGTCCCAAATGTCATCTATTTTATTACAGGGACTTCAAAGAAAGTCTATATCAATCGCACATATTACATTTTAGAGACTTTATTTTGAATTTTCTTTTTATTTATTGTACAAAAGCAATAAACGTTAATTCGTTTAATAAAATTGTCTACCACATTTGTTACTTGTTTTATTTTTATTTCATTAGTGTAACATGCATTAGGAATTAAAACTTCTTCTGAGTTCTTTCGAAATCATTCTGCGAGCATTGCAACAGCCATTACTAAAAGCACTTAGCAGACAAGACGAGTGTAAGCTCTTTCCATTTATGTTTAGGTTGCACTTCTGGCCCGACTGCGAATCTATAAATTTATTTGTTTTAATACAAAAAAAGGATTCTCATAAATTATCTCTTATTGTGACAGCTCTATTCTCTAAATGATTGCAGTTTTGCGATTCTAAAACCACATGTTACCACTTGAATGAAATTCTCCCACCTATACATTCCAAAGAAAGAAAAAAAAAAATCTATTTTGAAATAAAATAGAACAGAAAACAATCCGAAGGATGTACCTACATAATTCAATTTTACGAGCCTGCGCATGTAACCTGCAGAATTTCAAACCTTTTTCGGCAACACGCTTATGTGTTCCCGTAAACACTCAGCGGGTTGCTGGTCCTTAATTAAGCCATAAATTTAATAGAAAATCTTCCCACAAGGATCGTTTTGTTATCTGGCAGTGCAGTTTCATTCAGTCGTGTGGGTGTAGCAATTATTCTCCCAAGACAATACAAGGATACACCTAATAGTCCAGGGAACCACTTCTAAAATAAAATAAATATTTAATTATGAAATAGCATGAATGTGTATTCAATTTTAACCATTTAATTGTAGCGTATATTTAAATAGACTTTTGCCCATTAACAACCGATTGTGGCATACAAACTGAGCCTGGAAAAACCGCAAAAGGTCTGTTTATTTAGGTAAATACTGCCCAAAATTGATACAAATTTATTTATGCCAGGCTTCATGCGATTTAGTTGTAAGTGGAGCAACTCGAATCATTGCGCTATTTAATTTATATTCTCTTTATAATGGCCACCAATACTTAAAGCAATTAAAGAAAACTGTCATCTGTCAACGGACAAAAAAATGGAAAGCGATTCTACATTTTGGCGTGTATTCTATCCATGTGTCAGATGAGTACGTTGCCGCAGCGGATACGTCGGAATACGCCTTAAATAATGCCAGCGTGCCTTACAATCTGATTATTTTAAGCATACCAATGAGTGCTACTGAAAATTCAGATATACCAGGTAAAACATGAACCTCTTACTGCCATCAAATGTCATGCTAAACAGACCAACCTTAAGACTTATAAATGGCACTGTGAAATGCTGTAACATGCAACATAACATAAAGTAAAGCTTTCGTGATTTTATTCAGTTACCCCACCTTTTAAATAATTTGTTGCCTTAAAGTCACCCTCACTTCAAAGGCTCTACTTAGAGATGAAAGAAACAAAATTGTTCCCTTCATTGCTATTTCATTCGGATCTTCTTTTACAAACCTCAATAAGGACACATCCAGATATCATTTCGGACAGTTCTCCTGTAGTAATACCAGCAATTAAATATTTAATTCTTTCCATCCGGCAGATGAAGCTGCTTGAAAGAATACCAAAGAGGACATGAGAGAACATTTTTCCGAAACCATACTCTTGCATTTTTTAAATAATTAAAGACTCTCCCGATGCGGAGAGGGCCCTCTAGAACCAACTTTCCAATCACTACACTTGTAATTGCAAAATTGAACGAAAGAGTAGTGCTTGTAATTATGCCACTTAAAACTTTTAACATTTCCGGTGAAGTGGATTATTTTTACATTTTCCTCATCCTCCAACTGCTTGATGTTTGTCGTCCTTTGACGGCGTAGAGTAGTAAACTAAACTGCTTGCAGAACTTTAACGTTTTTTGGAGAATTGTCGGAGCAAAAAAAAAAAAAATAGCCCAACTTGCTGCATGAGTTCAACTTTGATTGCATTTTATTTAGGTATGCATTGATTTTGTGTTCTATTAGGTATTTCTAGTGCAAATTTGCTGCAAGCGGAAATTTGAAAATATTCCACTCAGTTAAGTGTAAGCAGGAAGTTGCAATATCAATAATTGCCTGCAAAGTTCAATAACTTTTTGAATAGAAATCATATCGGAAAGTGAGTGTGACATATATATAGATAAAAATACTTTTGTCAACTTTTTTTGTGTATTTAACAGATTTATTGTTCGATCGCCGCGACGTATTAAACAAGAAGGAAGCAATGGCCACATTCAATAGACTTTTCGTCTTCTCTTAAGCTGGCAGTGTTTGTTTTCAAAACAGAACAGACAGTGGTCAGAGTTGGCAGATGGAAAAGCTGACCAAAGTGTGAAATGTGATTAGAATGAAATTCTGTTTTGAATTTTCAGTTAGATATAAAGGCCAGGCGCCAGGGTGTCCCATAATCTACGCAAAATTTGAATTTTGCGCCATTTAATAGTAGGTACGGTGATGCCAATAAAAAAATTAAAATCTGTATTTTCTATCAAAATTACATTTTGCGTGAGTATGAAACTCTGTCCTTTAAGAAACTAATTCAAATTGTTTTCAATATATTAGAAATATTGAATTGAAATAGGTACTACAATTTCCATTAAAGGTCCGGGGATCTTTTTATTTTTCAATACTAAATGTGTTTGGGGACGTTCGGATACCTAATTTGTGTAAAACGTCAACTAGATTTGTCTCGACTGATTGGATTAGACTACGTTTACGAACGCTTTAACTAAATAAGTTGAGTGGCTGGTGTAAACTTGTGTTGTATTTTTGAATTTTGACACTTCAAAATGTCAACTGAGTCAACTGTCGGCTACCCCTCCATAAACGTCAACTGCAAGACTAATCACGTGACCAATCTGGGCCAATAAAAACTCAAACACATCTAGTCAGTCAGCTGTCAGACTTACTTAAATAGGTAGGTATCCGAAAGTTCGCTTAACTTAATTCGCAGATTTAACTAGACAGTTATATCGAATTTAAATTTTAACTCGTCTTGCACAAAAATTATCAAATTAAAATTTTTAAGGGAAAAACTACCAGAGCGCGGAAAGTCAACTTAAAACATCAAGTTACTCCATCAAGCAACTTCCAGCTTTTACAGTATTAAATAATTAATTGTATAAGTTATGCAATTTTTGGTTTATAAAATCTCTAGGCAAATAAGTCATAAATGACTACAGTAGAACCCGGATAAGTGCCTCACCTTAAATATCCCGTTTTGATAGACACTTATGCGGATTGGGCAGTAATAAAAAAAATCCGCTTAAGTGCACATAGGCACCTCTCTAAATTTATAAAAAAAAACTTTTTCATAACTAAAAAACATTTAATTTTATTTAGAAAATAAGAAATTTCATTAAATTACCTAACTGACTGGTATCGGTAACCTTTAAACAGAAAACTTATGAAACACAAAGAAGCGGAAAAAAGCTTTTGTATTTTTTCAGCTGATTTCAAAACTGCGTACTTAAGAGATTTTTTTAGGTAAATTTCAATAAAAGTATACCTACAAATAATAAGGCAATTAAGCGGGAAAGGTAGTTAAGCGAAAGGTACTTATAAGATGAGTTGTATATGGAAAAAAGTCCTCAGAATTTTGTTTTCAAAATAAAAGGTAGGCACTTATGCGGGTTTGGCACCTAAGCAAGATACACTTATCCGGGTTTTACTGTATTAAAAGGCTGAAGAGAGCACCGCAATTCTTTTTTGACACAATTGATTATTAACTGAAAAGTTGGGCACTTGAACAAATGTGACATTGTGACAGCGAGCTTTTACGTCTAAGCCCAACAATCTGAGATCTTTTAAAACCCGCTGGAAAACTGGTTTACTTACTATTTTGTTAAATAAACAAAAATTGTTTAAATTTGCTTACATTCTTCTTGCTTGTACGTAACCAGAGACAAAGTCAAATAATTTCGCCACTAGTGCTTTAAATTTTTTCCTGCCCTGCGCCGATACTTCAAAGTGAAGCAAATATGTACGTCACACACAATACATCATACATTTTGGTGTGAGAACTGAGAAGCCGAAAAATGTTACAAGGAAAACAGGAATCCTGCATGTCTTAAATTTATATTTATCTGACTTACGTATGGTCAGCAATAAAACAGGTCAAAAACTCTACATTGCGTAAATAAGTCGGGACAAAATTTTGTGATATTAGACCTCTTAATGCAAATTGGATTTGTGCTTCACAAGAAGGAGTCATTGCTTTTAAAGCTGGCATATTCGCAGAAATGGATAATCCAACAGTGACTTCTGAGGGAATTATAATAAGAAGAAACAGGCTCCAGTCCATCTCTTTTTGCTGATGACCAATTTTCCCCGCTCCAGGTAACAGAGAAAATCTAAAACAAATTATTTTCTTTGAAGATCTGAGTACTGGGAAATGTATCAGTGAATTTCCCACAAAATCTGATTATCCAACAAAGTATGACAAGGCAATGCAAAAATGTTATTCAAGTTGTACTTTAAAAAAGATGTTGGTTTTATTTCTTTATCGAATTTCTGAAACGAATAGAAGCGACTTCCGGCTGATTAGGCAATTTCTCAGGGCAGTTACGCTCTTGGATGAAGCCAAGGCGTTGAACCTAAGACCGCTCAGTCAGTAGTCGAGTTCACTAACCACGGATCATCTGCCTTGGGTCTTTTAACTTGATCACTGCCCAAAGTGTTAAACTGCGAAATAAAAGTCTTCAAAATAGTTTAAGGGGATAGGAAGACATACAACTTTTCCGCCACCACTGCACTCTGTAATTGATACAAAAAAATTTCCATAAAAAAATGATTTGCAAATTAATGGCTGACCGTGACGGAGTCAAATAGTTTTGCTTTGCTGAGTGAAAGGTTGCGGTTTCAAATTCAACTCGATAGAAGAATTAAATAAATAAAACACCCGCGGAAGCTTAGCAATAAGTATGCTTGACTTTGCAAAACGAACTTTCGGAATTATAAACGAAAACTAAATAAAAAAGAAATCACCCATCGTGGTTAAAAAAAATTGGACACTGTCATTCCCTTTTCTCTCCTGTGTCTAAACCAATTATTAGTATGTTAAATATTGCACAATAAAGCAACAAATAGGGTCTTACTTTACGTATACAAGCTCGTACATAGAAGAAGTACAATTATTTGTAGGTTCGAAGATTTGTAAAGTCGCTGTGACTTGATGGGAGCATATTCTGTCTTTTTAGTACGTCATTCCAGTTAAAAATTGGTTTGACCTCTTTTCAACTAAAATAGAAGATACAGTTAATAGTAACCTGCCAGTGCATCCAGGAGATACCTCATTTTATCACCAAAAGGTTGCCCTTTCAAGTTCATTGATACGCCAAAAATATTTAATCAAAATGACTGCCGACTTTGATCAAATTAAATATTTAATTTTCCTTCTCCATTATTTCAGTTGCCATAAATTTGAATTTTGATTTCTGCCAGCGTCAAGTGTCAACGTCGCCTCAAGGTGAACAGATGCGCCACCTCTTCCTCGTTTATTTGCCTAAATTAGTTTTTATTTGCATTAGCTGGACAAATAGTGATGCTACTTTAAAACAACCTGACACAAAACACTTGGCCACCACGGAAAATGGGTCAGAAACAGAAGTGAAAATCAATAAATCTTCATAAAAGATCACCCGTTTAAAAGAGAGCGCAACAAAACACAACACACACCAGATTCCAGCGAATAAATTAAATTTTTACTTTTGCTCACTCTTAAACAATACTGTAAACGAAAACCTAAAAACTAAAATGAGAATGACACTGGACTATTTTCTAGAGCAAGTCATTCTTCTTGTACACATTGATCGCGTAGAATTCCGGTATGAAATACACGCGCAATCGTTGATCACTAAATTGGCCATTGGCCAGGGCTTTTACGTAGAAAATGTCCTTCTGCGTGGAGCTGGCCGCAGATGGCCCGTCGTCAAGCTCATTATTAACCTCAATGTGCTTGGGGCGGTAGTTCACTTTCAGCAGCTTCACATAGATCACTTTGTCTTGCTGCTCCTTTTCGTCGTCAGTCTTTAGATATTTCAGATTCCGGGAGCGCTGATAGTGGTACGGTTTCACTTCGAGTACTTCCGACGGCGATGTCGGATAGATGTCGTTTGCGAATGGCCTTGAAATGGTTGCCCCATGACTCCAGAGAAGGGTGCAGATCACAATAGTGCTGATAAACTGGAAAAGATCACTTGGTTAGTGTTTTGTCAGTTATTTTTGATTTTTGCTTGATAGTATACCAAAAGTTTCTCACAGCGTGCCATTATCGGTTTGTTGCTTTTGGTCGGCGATCTATGCAATGCGCGCCGCTGTCTTTAGCTGCTCAGTGTCAATGCTACGACTATTTGACTAATTTTTCGCGATCGAACATCGAGGTTCCGTCCGACACGACGATTTGGCAAGCTATACTGCTGCCTGCTGAGTGTCTTGGATAAATTTTTAATCCGCCCAGTGGGGCCGATGGCAATTGCTTTTTTTTTTGATACGGAAGATGGTAAAGTGAAAAGTGCAGAGATATATTTTGATATACATTTTCTTGCAGATCTATCAGCGGGGAACTTACGAAACAAATTTTATAACAGTGGGGTTAGCTTTTCTTTCAGAATTTTTTAAACACATAAATGTTATTGAATTAATTTTTAGAAATTATTTTTAAACAAGAAATAGAAATAAGGAAAATGGAGATTTTAGTCATCAACAGTCAAACACTGACTGCAAATCATAAACAGAAACACTACTCTTCTCTCGAAGACGTATCTAGTAGGAGGACATTTTTTAATGGATTCGAGAGCGAAATAAAAATTTGTTATTGTTACAGGGTTACCATTATTGCGAGAAAATGAATGAATTTCAAAAAACTTCCGTGTATGACTTACGTGTATCGGGATGACTTTATTATTAACAACTTTTTTTAGTTAACGTAAAGTCGCAATTTTTGCCAAACTGTAATTAAATTAGGCTCTGTCAACCCTGTCAGTAAATTAAGCGCGTCTTCCTTTCTTTAGAACCAAATTTGGCACAATGCGAGACTGTCTAAAAATGGCGTCATGGCGGATACACAACTGAATGTCGGTAGGTAGCTTGCCAGATGCAACCGATGCTAGATGTGGACTATGGATGCGAAAAATAAATGTTTGCTATTTATGTACGTAGTCCATTTAAAACCACCCAAATATTTGGTAAGGCGAAGACCACTACACATTTTTAAGATAGTGTTTTTGTTCTTTAAATACTGATTTTTTTTGTCTTCAAATACGAATACTTACGAGAAAACAAAGCCGCACTGTGTCTGAAAGGTATCTTAAATTCATTAAGGCTCCAAAGGACGACGGGTTGTAAATTTAAAGTCGCCACGTCAGAATAATGACAAATTGGCATCATTTGTCATGTCAAATTTGTGTGTTTATAGGTTTGTTCCTTTACTTTTGTAGTAAAAATGGAAAAGACTGTCAAAATGACAGTGGAGAGGATGAATTCTCTCTCAGAAAGGGAAACTTACACAAAAGTTAAGGAACGCTTTTGTAGTAACCTGTGAAAAAATGACAGATAGTTCATAGATGCCAAATGTCAAATAAAACAAAAAATTAAAATCAGCTGTCAATTTTCAGGCGACTGACAGTTGTTTCAATTCTTACGCAGAGAAATTTGTTGAGTAAGAGGGGAAATATATTGCTCTCTCGAAGCCGCGCTATTTTTCGAATTTTTCGGGTTAAGGAACGACAATTGAGGAAAATGCGTAAGAATTCGTAAAAATTTGTAAGATTCAAAAGTAAATTAACAGACCTTATGTGATATTCGTGGTTTTTATTGAATGCGGGTTGAGGGGTGGTTGCTTGCACTTAAATGAAGTTTATCACGATGTTACCATACAAACCTAAAATAAGTAACAGTTTGATGGATTCGCTCTCTTTGACAAACAATAAATATAAAAAATTAAAAATACCGAAATTTTTATAATCTTCAAAAATTTTCAAAATTCCCATCTGCGATAACTTCCAAAGTGCGATTCTGATACAGGGTGATCATCTTTGTTTCTACTTTCAGGTGTCAAAATATTCTGTGTTTGGAGTTTTACCATGCAGCGTTCAAATATATTTTCAAAGTTTAAGCTCAGTTGTGGGAGGGCAACGCTTATTCAACAGAGAATGATCGTAAATTGGAACGATCAGTTGGTGATGACTTGAACGATATCTTGTTTCGAAACAAATCCACATTGTTCAAGCTTTAAAATGATTAAAAACCCTTATTCACGTGTCAAAAAGTGTGTCTTTTATTTTTAACAGGTTCTGCAGTGTTTCAGAAGCGTTTAAAGTAAGCGAAATGTGTTTTGAAAGATATTAAATAAGCAAGTTGCAAAATTTTAGATTTAAAATATAATTGTTATATTTTAAATTTCAATAAAATTGAGGAAATAAGAAGCAAAAGTTCTGGCTTAGCAAAAGGAGGTTAAAAATGTTTAATTTAATTTGACTTAGTACTTTCGGTGGTTAAATCAATCGAACTATCTTTATATTTTTAGGTTAACATATGTAAAAATTAAAAAGGAAGCAACTGTAAAATAATAAAACCTTTATATTTATAATTTCTCTAAGAATAATAGAAACTGCGTAAATTTTTCGTTTTCTTTTTAACTGTTTACAAAATGCAGTTCAAATATGTAAATAAATTCAAGGTTGACTAAACACTGTGTAAAAGACATCGAAATTTATTTAAAACACTGCCGGCACAAGCTGTTTAAATTTCAGTTGATAATCGGTTTCAAATTGTCATAAAAAATAGATCCACCCCACTGAGCAGTACTGATAGTGGAAGCGTTTTGCTACTTGGTACTTGCGAGTCCCAATAGATATCAATATTCCAACTAAAAGACCAACAAAATTCTACGAATTGGAAAAAAAAGTCTCAAGACAATCAGCAAACATTTACTTAGCGATTCTCGGATTTAAACAAACCAAGAAAAAATCTCTGTTAGCTGCAACAACACCAACGCCTTGTCCCAATGTTTTCCAACTCTGTTTGCACTCATACACAGCCCCAAGTGCGCAATTGCAAGTGGCTGGCTTGTACTAAATGTATATTTGACTATCATATCTTCTTATTTATTTAGGATATTCTTATTTGTGGAATGTGGAAGCAATTAGAATTCGCAGTGACTTCAATGGCTGTGCAAACAATCCAACAGAGAAGACACCTCTGACCAATGGGGCACAGTCAACTTAATTACTGAAGCCCGAAAATAACAGATAATAAAAAATTCGCTTAAAATAGTGTTAACCTATTTTTCGGTTGAGCGAGTCTCTAGCAACCGCACAAATGATGGGCTCTTACCAGTCTCCAATTATACGCATTCCAACGCCATCAAGAGGCAACAGAGAGTGGTGGTTCTTGGACTGATTCGACTGCCCCTGCCATTGATATTCATTAGATGCTGATGTGGTGTGTCGCGTCCGTTACAGTTTTTGCTTAAATACAATTTTTACTATCTACCGGCCGGACCTCATCTTACGACCGAAAATCGCTTCCATATCGCTTGGTCGATGATGGCTGTCACAATGCCGGTAGGTGGTGACGTCTTTTATTGTTGGAGAAAGTAATGCTTAGGTTGGCGCTTCTTGGTGAGTATATTGAGTGTTGTTAGCGTGATGATTGATGTTTATTTTCTTTTCAGGTTACTGAGTAAGCTTGCTTTTGTGCGGTTCAATAGGCTTACGCGCATTGTGTTAATGGATGTTGTAATACTATCGACGGAAACGTGATTTTTTGTAGATTTTCTTATTTATTTCAATCACAAAAAGGGTTTCTTTGTATAGGTCGTTTATTTGTTCGAATAAATATTGGGTAGAGGTGGGAAGTTTTCCTTCTGCTTGTGAACTATATATAGATGGATGCAACTTCAATTGGTAAGGATGAGTGTTATAAATTTATGTTTCGGGATGGTACGATCAAGAGATTAAGACCAATCCAGCTGAGTAGGAAGTTTCACTGTGCCGAAAAGTGAAACTGATATACTTTCTTAATTTTATTTAGTAGCACTTAAATTTATAAATAGGTTGAAAGTGATCCAAAAAAATGGTAGGCATCATTAGGCGGTGGGAAAAGGTTCACATGGTGAATGTGTTAATGGAAATCGTGGTGCGGATTTGACAGTACTGTCATTTATTACACGCCGAATAGCTGGTGGGTCTTTTTCTTTTTGATTAATTGTGTAAATGAAATTGAAAGTTAAGTTGATTTAATTATGAACGCAGACCTTAATATTAGGAATTACAAAAGAGAGTTTTAATCGAAAATAATCGTCAATGAAGGTAGCAAAGACGCACTATCTGATTCGGATGAGAACTGTCCAACCCACAGAATAAAGTGAAAACAAAATTGATATTTTAGACCATTGGTGTTTTTTTTCAAATTAAAATCCTACAGCTCTTAAAGAAAGGCCGAAATTAAAAACCCGTTTTCTTTAGCTCCTAGCATAGACGGGGTTCACTGAGACCCCTAATGTAATTTTAAGACCCACGGCCGCTAAAATAAATTAATAAGGTAAGGTGGGGTAAGTGGGTACATTTTGGGGGCTAAATGCAATTCAAAAGTTATATATATTTTTTTAAAACGTATCACTTATTTTTTATGAAAGGTTGGAAGCTGCTCAGTGCTGATCGGATGGTTTATTTAAGTAAATTCAATTTAAAAAAACATGATTAGTGATAATATTTATTTCAAGTATTAAGTTCAATGAATGATGATTTATTAAAATATTTATAATTTTGGCCATGGTATTCACTTGCCCCTTCAAATTTCCATTAAGTGCGCATCAGTACCAACATTTTTGGCATCCAATTAAACACTGTTTTTTTTAAGGAAAATCTTTTATAATCTGTACAGCAATTAGTGCTAAAAAATATTTTAAAATAGCATTGCTGAAAAAATTCCAAAAATTCCAAGGTCCTTTTTATTATTTTTTTTTACTTCCTTAAATTATAATTTTTTTCTAATTTCATACTTATCTTTTATTGCGGCTACTTCAGCTTAGAAATATTAAAAATAAAAAAATTCTTTAAAACTGTACCTATTTGACGTGTCTTACTTTTTTCTAATTTTATTTTTACTACTTACAAAACCATACAAAAATGTATAACTCTTCTATAAATAAAGATATCAATTTTACTATATACTGCTGTATTCTCTATTAAAATGCAATCAATTTTCAATATCCCCGTAAAGTCTCCAGGACACCCATAGTCCAATCCATTATTTATGTGCACAACATTAATTTTATTCTAATCGCTTAATTGGCTCTTCAAAGCTGTCCTCTTATAAAGCACCCTCGTAAAACAGAAAGCGAACAAATAAAATGGTCCTAAGGATATATGATAAAACCCTTTTTAATCGTTAGCTAATGAAAAAAAAACACAAACGAAAGCACATTTAGAGCATGTTCGTGCGCCACCCTATATAACCCGAATGCAAGTTGCACGCTATATATATTAAAACAAAAGAATTTCTTAATAATTGCAAATTTATGACGTTCCGCCCTCCACTATCCTACTTGCAGTGGTTTTTTGTATCCATTCTTGCATCGCTGGACATATACCTACCCACTATACCCGCTTGCATAAGGCTTGTAGAACGTTAACCTCATATTCTTAAAGAATTAATTACGGTCGGGTGTCGCACCACTTGCTGTGGCCAAAAGCTCTGGCAATCCCGTTCGTGCGTGGGAGGCAAAGTGCTACTTCATCATGCTGAAACCCTGATATTATGGTAATTAGAGGGCTTATTCAAATTTACGAGGTGCATATTGTAATCGCCTCCCCTTTCTGTGGTTATGTATATTTTGCATTGTAGGCAAAGGTACTCTGCATTCCGTAACTAAGTTTGAGTTAATCTAGAGTTCATGTTGTCTAAATGTGATCAAAATGATTAGTATTTATTTAATTTATCTGAATTAAAATTTTCTAATCGATAACGTTCAATTTTATGAGTGGGATAATTTTTATTGCTAAAATATTTAGAAGTTACAATGACAGTTTAAATAATAAGAAGAAAGCAACAAGTGACAGCTAAAAAAACTTTAAGGAAGCATAATTTTTTTTAATTTTTTTTGAAAAGTTAATAGTAAAGCGCAAAAAATAGGAGGAAAATATTGCACAACTAAAATTAGTTGTTTATCAAACGTCAAGGAATCTGGCTGTCTAACAATATTCTGGTTGTTTATCGTACAATTTTTTTGACGAATTAAACGAATAATGATGACACATTTGTGAAAGTTTGTGGATTGTGAATTGGATTTATAACGTTCTTGGAACCAAGTGGATAAATAATGTGTTTGGGCACCACTGTGTTTTCGGAACCACTGTTTTTAAAGTGAGAATAGTTAAATACCAGGAGTATTTGATAGTAGCTTGAATAAAATCTGAAAGGTTGTACTCTTGTTTTTTAAGTCATTACCTTTTATTACTATCTGTACGTTCGAGTAAAACTCGAGAGCCATTGAACGTACTTTAATGTTGTTTTCACTGCTTCTATTAAAATATAATACAAGTTTATTTAAAATTGCTCTATCAGTTATAATTCTGAAAAAAAGTTTTTTAATTTCTACATGTAATAAAACTGTAGAATAAAAAGTACTGGACCACGCATCACGCGGAAAATACTGGACGGATTTTGATGAAACTTGGCACAGTGATTGCTTATGTTCTGCGTCGGGACTTAGGCTACTTTTTATCTCGGTTTTTACAAAATAGCCCCAAAACTGTATTTCTGTAAAGAAAATTCTAATTATACAGACCTAGTTCGGTAATGGCTTATCGGATTGAAAAATAAAAAGGAAGGTCCAAATGTAGGAACATATTTATAAAAAACAGTTCGATGAAAATACTTCCTGTCTTAAAAGTGGCAGGCGGGTGAAGCAATGCGAGCACGGGTCAGCTAGTAGTAAATTTGATTAAATTGACAGACGATAGTTGGTAGAAAATCGCTGGCGCTAATTTAATAAAAAATTGATGCTGTATGAGTCGTACCTACGCGATGAATAGAGAATCTGGTCTGCTTCATGAAAAGTTAATTGTAAATATCGTCTGAATGAATGGGCCAATTCAAATAAAATCAAAACTAAATCTAGCTCCTTGAAGCCCTAAATAATACGTATGAATCTTTTACGGATGGAGAAGTAGTCATAATGTGATACGGTAACAAATCCACATACAAACAGACAAGCATTCTCAATATATGTAAAGATTGGTATATTATATCAAATAGATGGAAGGTGGTGTGCGAAATTAAACTGTCAAATTAATACCGGGCTAAACCCCTAATACAATTGTCCTCATTTGACATAGCCACATTATAGTTTGTCCGGCCTGCTGATTTTGTCGAACATTTTCTGAATTACTTACTGCCATAAATTTAACCCAATAAAGTGAAGGTATAGTGTCCTGTGTCCTGTCTCGATGTACAAACTGTAATTCTAGAAGTCAAGTTCTCAAATAAATCGTTCTTCTAGTTCTTGTTCTTTCCCAACAGTCAATCGCTTATTTAACTCTGCAAAAATGACAACTTATCACAAAAATGTTCAACCCCATTCCAACATTGAAAGCACTTTAATCATCAAAATGAATTTCCCAGAGTTCGATAAAGCATGGAAAGAAACATGTAATCAAACTCTATGTACCAGTAGGACATTCGTTTACCCCGCAGCGCCAGAGCTGACAAATTTGCACCTTTCAAAGTAAATGATACTAGGAAGTTCATTTGGATCAATAACGATGGGTGGTTCGAGATTAACTCATCACTCTCCCTTTCCAAAACATATAGAGGGCGGGGGGTTTCTAATTGAACCAGTTTTTCAATCCAATACACAAGGGGAAATCCTGTTTTTAACTATTCATCTACCTCCAACTAGAATTCTAATGCATGTTTGATGTTATCGATGAAATGCCGGCAGTTGCACGCTTTGGCTACACTACTTGTTCGATTTTATTTGTTTTTCGCTAAAGGGGTTGATGCTTGGGGGCGTGAATTGAATATAAAAGTTTGCTGCCAGAGAAGAACTAAATAAACAATCGACTGCAATTTAGAAGTGGATAGATCGTTTTTTTTTTTCAGTCGAGAGCGAGCTTCATTACCAATGATTACGATTAATGGCGAATATTGTTGCAGATGTAATCGAACATTTCGTCATTTGATTGGATCATCATCCCTTAACGCCCATCATCCACATCTACGTTGGAGACTTTTCTTTCCTATTTTTTATTTCTGAGAACATTTTATACCTTTGTTACGCCAACCTCTGCTCTCCTCTTTCATGTATTGTCACAATGGACCTACAAGGCTTGGTGTAACCCAAGTCATCTTATCGGTTAAAAAAAGATTTCTTTTTTTCATTTTAATAGAAATCTTCTTCCTAGAACTCATTCCCAATGTAAACAAACTAAACCAAATTGTCGTGAAAAGAAAACATTTCACGTTCACTTCCTGAATACAATTTAACGAAGTTATATCGAAAATGACAGTTGTTTCCTGATCTGAGTTCTCTTTGTCTGTTGTCATTGAATAAATCGAAGGCAACCGTTCATTAAGTTTAAAGACTTTCTCCGCACTAATGCTATTATTCACTTCTTGCCTTATGTCGCTTCTTTATCTTTCCCGTTGGTATAGACAAAAGGACACAAGAAGTCTAACAATGGTGCTGCATAATACTTGAGAGTAAAAGGACCTTAAGACATTTTAAAGGACCTTAATTCATTGTGTGCTATATTTCTGGTACATATATGCTTTAGTTGCGATAAGAATATAAATATTACTGCTCTTGGTATATCAAGGATGTTCCATCCTTTAAATTTTTGAAGGATTTTTCATATAGCATTGCTGGAAATGTAAATAGGAAAATGGTGGGAACTGGGAAGTGTTGATACAGAGACGTACACATTTTAGTTGCTCATGTGGGCTGTTGATGTTGAGAGATGTTGGTAGTCCATGAAAGGAAGTGATATTCGACTAGGAAGGCTTATTGGCTTATGGCTTTGAAAAGGCTCTTGATGCAATGTAAAATTGTACAATGCTTCAATTAACTTGCTCTTCTTAAATGTGAAAATAGAAAAGGGCAATGACTTACAACTTTGAATAGAAATTCAGGAAAAACTTAGAAGAATTCATTGAAAGACAAATGGGAGGACCTTCATAGTATACATTGAGGTATTCAAATATAAAAGTAGCTGTCCCATAAATGGGATTTGTACTTCGAATGCAATGACAAAACTATACGAAGGGCACAAATATGATTAAGTTGGCTAAGGGTCCTGTCAAAAACTGGACAAAAATCCTCTTTAGTTCAGCTCAAAGCTTGATAGGGGAAATAATTCTATTATGGGCGCAAAATAAGATTTTTAAGTAATCTACCTTAAGCTGGAATACTTCCGTATCATTCATTTATCGAAGCGGACATAAGTTTAGTAAGGAAAATATCGAGTCGAGTTGTTTGAAGACAAACAAATAACAAAAAATATTACTGCAGATGTCAAGTATGTCTAGTTTAAGGTGATGTTTCCTCCATATTTCGAGAAACAATTTGATCATTTAGCAGGGTAGTAGCCCAGCTTGGTGATCAGTAGTCCGTGCGCAAGCAGCTGAATACTAGATTTTAGTTAAGGGCCTTCTACGAGTCGCATTGATAGATCTTATAGGCTGTAAGTGATTAGTTTGTAATTTTAACTCAAAGCCAAGTTCCCTTAATCCACAACCCCTCTCGTGATAACCTAATCTCTAGTGTGTGTATTTCTTTTGCAAATGCATCATCAGAAACAGGGTACCAGTCGAACCAAATTTATCAACATCGTGGACATATTAAGGCAAGTTAATGAACAGGTTTTCAAAAAGGTAGGTAGCCTTTTGTGAAAGCTTGCCAGTTTTACACCTTTCGTGTTTAAGATATTTAGGAAGTAACAGCACGTCGCCTTCTCTAAATGGTTGCTTGACATTAATGGTCTTGTTTATGGTTAAGTCGTTATCCCTGGCCCAACTTACGTTTTGTACAAAAGGAGTTGTTAATGTTACTTAAGTATATATTGGCTTCAAATACTGCTCGGATCTACATTAAAAAATAAACAAAAGTCCTCACATTTCAGACACTATTCGAGAACAAAGACAAAAACGTGCTGTCGTCACCTAATACTCTGTTCGTCGATTTTAACCAGTCCTTAGAAGGTTGCCTTGCTTGGTAGTTGTTGAGTAGCCATAGGTTCTTGATTGCCTATAACTATAGCTCGATAGATCTCCATTTGAATTCCATACTGTCAATGCGTGCATTAGTCGAAAGCTAATTGTTAGCTCAAAATATTTAAGGAATTGCTGGCTCCCTTTAGTATTCTTTTTTTTCTTTGAGTATTATTTAAGTAAGGCCAAGCTAAAGTCAAGAAAAAAATATAAAATTTGTTCGAAAATACTCCCACAAAAAGTAGGCGTGTCACTGAACGACATAGCCTTTATCTTTAACAGAGTCTTCAGAAACAAGTCTCATCGAAATCTATTTAGCAGTTTTCACGTCAACCGGTAACAAGCATAATATCCTCTACAGTTACATTACAGCAATCCCCGGATTTTTGAGTCAGGCAAAATTTAAAATTTTCAACGCATTTATCCGAGAAACGGAATAACGAGAACCACGCTTAAGTGCAAGTAGGTTACTTCAATTTTATTACAGCTGTGAGTACAAGAAGTTTCAATACTTTTGTTGTGTGTGTTCATTTAACCGGGAGATTTCGTAAGGAATTTTAGGAGAAACTCTACTGTTGGAAACACAATTAACCGGGTAACGTATACAGGCGGTATGCTTTTTTTGTCGAATTGAACGAGGAATGCAATTAAGCGAGGGTCACTTAGCCGGGTATCACTGTAATAGTTGTAAGAGCGGTTCAGTTTAATCTGGAGTCTGGAGTAAAAGGCCTGTCTTACTTATTCCTTGAAAGCCTCTCCCAAAGCATAGAAAATCTAAAAAAAAATGTCCAACAAGTTTACATCTGTTTTGAAAACCGTACCCCATCTCCAATCTCAGCATCTAATATCTATAGGTTTGGAACTTGAGTTAAATCCTTTCCGAACCCTCAATACCCGCGAGATATATAACATGAGATTCTGGCAAAAATCAAATCTATTCCCAGAGGTGCTGTTCTGTTTCGATTTTCGAAATTAATTGAAAACTAATCTTTCACATGACGATGATGTGGCAACAAAAAGGGGTCACGAGCTCTTGTCATTTTGTCATTGAAATGTAAATCGATTTACATTCAATTTGCACAACACAACTTTAGCCCAGCTAAGCATTTTCCGGTTTGATTATATTAAGGGTAAGGGATTTGCTGCCAACCGTGTCAGACATGGTAAAGTGAGCTCACCATCAGCTCACAGCACGAGGGCATACCTAAAGTGGAGAGAAAAGGCCACCTCCCGTCGATATGGAAAATGGACCTCACGCAAGGGACGGCAGTAAATTAATTTCACTTTATTCAATTTATTTGTACAATACATTTTTTTTAATTTATTTTTCTAAAGAAATTCATCACTGAAACTAAAAATATGCACACCGTTGTCATTTTCACATTTATATTGGTCCGACAATACCGATTTAGCTGCGAATCATAAGTCTTTGGCTGAAAGTTTCGTGGGCGAAATTTATTAATAAATTCACCTTCGTAAGGGAGAATTTTAGGGGTTTCCCGGATACTTATAGAACCGCAGATGCTTTGTATGCATAAGGTTATTATTGTCATTTTTGATGCAGGGCTGGACAAATGTTAAATTTATTCTGCGTAGCTGCGTAGGTGTTTTGCCAATGGCAAGAAGCACCAGAAAAGAGAACCGCACCCGCAGCGAGAACCCATCTCAGTTCGTTCTCAAGGATAATTTAAAAGAAGAGAAGCAATTGACCTTAGCCCGCATTAAGTTGTCTGTTGTCTATTTTACGGGCTGGATTAAGTCGTGGGCTTTATTTTTATGATGGAAAAGGACTTTTAGAAACTGGCCAAAAACGGTGAAATTTAAAGAAGAATTTATGATAGCGGTAACTCAATTTGTGTAAGTAGACTTTGCAAGAGCTACACCTGGATAAAGGTCCGTAGGGAATCTCAATCCTGAATCAGTGCCGCTGAATTGTTGGGGCGAATTTTGTATGAAATCGAATTAGGTATGACCATAACAGCGATATGAATTGAAGTGAACTACCTCGTCATAGACAGTGAAAACCAAAATCACTTCCACATATTGGCATTGTCTATATAATCTATTACATTAAAATATGCTTAAAATTGAAGCCCGTCCAGAAACTTTTCGGTCAATTATGGGATTTTCGGCCATCACGCCATAGAAGCTTCTATCCTCAGCATTGAATTTCTTGCACTTGATACGTCATACTTGCCCTTCCAAGTGAAGATGAGTAGATCTGTGTTCTAGTTTATAAAAAAAAACTTTTGCAAAGCTTTATCTCTCTAAGACAGTCCAAAATTAACAGATTAATCTTCAAGTATGACTCAGGGAAAGTCCAAAATAATACTTCACAGAAGAGGTCAAAAGCTATTCCCCAACCACAGACTACTATAACCGAACAAACCGAAAGGTTGCGTTGACTTGCCCGATTTGACCAGCAAGATTTAAAATAAAATACTTTCTCCTATCTGTAAATACGTGCTGGAAATGACACCGAAAGTCGTGAAGTCTTCGGTATAGTAACTATCATTTTTAACTTTCTCGCATTACGTAGTAAGAGAAAGGTATTGTAATCGTACAAAAAATCGAACTCGAGATTTTAATCAAATCTGACATTACGATGATAGAGGAACTCGAAAAAGTGGGTCTCGCAATTCTGTCCGTCTGTCCGTCCTTCCCGAGCTCTACAGCGCAAACGGCTGGACGGATTTCTTTCAAACTTCGGATTTGGAGTTGGTGGGCTTACAGTTCGGGGCCATTTTTTCTTTTGCACGTTAAGAGTTGCCGTTGTAACATTATTCAGCAATTTTGAGTTTTTCGAAAACGGCTCCAACGATTTCAACCGAAATTGATATTTGGGTTTAAGTAGGTGTAACTAAGATGGCTGCATACTCAGTTTTTCGCAGAAAAATCGAATAACGGTAATTTTGAAAAAACGGTTAAAACTATTTCGACAAAAACTAATTTTTTATGTAATATGGTCATTCCTAACATGATAGCAAACTCAGTTTTTCTCTTAATTGTCTATAACAGATTTTTGTGAAAAAAGGCATATTTTGAGAATTTGGTTTTCTTTTGTTTTACCTACATGAAAACGGCTAAAGCGATTTTGACCAAAATGCATACTTGGAGTAAAATTGACGATTTCAACATTATTGCGTCCTTTATTTTCAATTCTAACCACCGGAAACGCTGATTTTGAAAACTGTTCATATTTCGAAAACGCCATTTTCGATTTGGATAAAACTATAAAAACCAAGTAATACTAATATCCTGAACTATACCCTATACTCAGTTTTTAGGCAAATAGTTGAGCAAGATTATTTTTCGAGCTCAACATTGCAATATTTGTTAGTATTTTGTACGCATTATTTTCCAAAATCAGCTTTAAGGATTTTGACTAAAATGCTTATTTACGATAACATAAGTATTCTTAATAAAACCCCGTACTTAGTTTTTCTTAGAAAAATGCAAATAATGCCGTCTTATAAACATTACCGCACTACCAGTTAAAATGTAATCACAACTACTGAAACTCCTTTTTAGCAAATATTTCCCACTTCTTCTTTTTCAACCATATTAATCATGAACCTTAAAATAATTCCAACCAATTAAAGTCTACACTATCAGAAACCCGCACTTTAATTACCCCCAAACACGTGCAAATTCAAAAACAAATCTCTGAATTCTTACATCACAAACCCTTTTTCGAGTCATAGCCACCGCATCACCAATTTCAAAAATCTTGTTTTATAGCCTATAAACAATAATAAAAGAAAAATAAACCAACCAAACTGATGATACGAACGAGAAAGTTTCGTGCGATCCAGTCGTGCAAACGCGTCTTTCAATTAAAAATTTAAAAAAATCACAATTTTTTATAATATGTAATTTATGTAATTTTAAAACATGGTAACGTTTAGTTTTTAAAAATAAAATATAAATCAATAAATAAGATAAAGTCAATAAATAAAGTAACAAAAAATAAAACTTTATTCTATGAAGAAAAAAAAGCAAAAACAAAAAAAAAACTAAGTATCAGATATATAAAATGTCTGCAGAACTTCGCGACTGTTTTTTTTATTACCTCTTTTATGTATATTTATAAAAAAAAAGTTGCAAACATTTTTAAAAATAAATTTTTAATAAAACAAACTTTGATTAAAGTTGAATCTGAGTTTTTTTTTTATATGACTATATTTATAATTTTGAGGGACTTTACAAATGAAGGGCGTTTTTTCGGCAGTATAATGCTGAACTGTCCCGTATGGGATGTCGGGTCACTATAACTATTTCTCTGGCAGTCTTTTCATATTTTTTTCTGCACTGAGCGGACAATTTTTAACGCATCAACTAGGCTTAAAATCAAGAACGGAGATAATAAAATCTTCGAAGACAAAAACCAGCATTCGATTGACATGGTTTAAAAGTGAAAATTTTTCATTTTATAAATTTTAAAATTAGTAAAGTAAAGTAAAGTTAAAGTAAAAGTATTCAGCCAGTAAGAGGAACCAATCATCAAAAGAGATCCTACGACACCTCTTACCTCTTTAAGTAAACGAGTTTTCCAACCCCAGCCTGAATGTAACAAAATCATTGAGATGACCTATTGCTCGGTTTCTATTAAGTATCAAACAGCATTTAATATTACCCCTAACCAAATGAATACCAATCACAATATATTAATTACAATCTGCCCACCCGAAATTCCATTGCTAACCTCGGAAATACTTGGATTCCATTAAAGGGCACCACATGCCTTTTTTCCAAAACCCATTTATCTGATTTGCCCAAACCACACCACACGAAAGATTCCACTTCGCCAAAGTGGAACAACATTTCAGAAGCCACATGAGACTTTCGTGCTTAGCCAAACTGTTATTCATCAACAATGAGTTCTAGCTGGGGATGAGCTCAACCAGCCCAAATAAATACTATCACATCGCTTGTCAAAATTGCGACGCAGTCCTGAAATACATCCAAACATTGAGCTGTGCCACCTGAACTCCACTTGTAACGATAAGTCGTTACCAGCTAATTAGAAAGGAAATGCTAATTAGCCAAATGTTTTCCCAACATATTCTCTCAGCATTTAAGCGCGTGAACGTTTTCGATTCCCACATCCTGCAGACATAAAAACTTCCACAGCCTACACACATACAAAATTTAACCAAAAAAAAAGAAGCAAACGAAACAGAAAAAGGACTCACTTAACCGAGTCTCGGATAGATTGAGACATAAACATGACTGATGAGTGGCATCTGTCGAATGGAACCTAATTAGCGCGGTGACGCTGCGAACCCCAACACGACAGTCTTACTCATCGCGGCAGAGCTACAAAAAATTCCTTTCGGTAGACGATTGGGCTTGTTATATCCTTGAAATGGATATCAAATTCAATGGGGTAATTCATCATAAGTTTCGTCAGTCTTTCGGCGACGATGTTGAAACGGAAATTTACACATACCCACTTGGGTATACTTGTATGGTGACCTAAGTAGTCAATTTGTTTATCTTCGAGCTTAGATGTGTTCTCAGTTTTCGCTGTCATTAGCGGGGCTGATTGGATGTTGATTTGCCATATCGGTTTGGAGGAGACAAATTTGTTTGTTTAGATATTACACTGATTGTCATTGGAGTGGCGTTTATGGTAATTTGGGCCGAAAGTGAATGTACATCCGATGAGGGGTTTTGATTATGTTTTTTTTTTAACAAGTATTGGCAGTTGGTTTTGAAAAGAAGAAGAATGAATTAAATAATGAACTGGGGATTTTGAAATAGTACCCCGGAAGGTCACATTCAGATCAACAAATCGTGCAGAAGGTCACAATAATTTAAGTTCCCATAATTGACTCTTCTGCCTCATCTGAAAGTGAAATCTCAAGCAGACTCCGTATAAGAATAAAGTATGGAATCCTTAAAATGGAGATGAAGATATTCTACCCAACATGCCTGAAGTAATTTAAACAAATTTTAAAGATGATAAGAGGACATGCCAACAGCCATTGAAATAAGAGCATCGCTAAGTAGCACCCAAATCAGGGCTCTATCTACAGTCCCTGGTAGATAATTAACCCCAAACAGCTGTTAGTATCCTAGTCAAAAGCAAGTTCTAAGAAATAATCACAGACTGCCTGAACCAAGTGAGTAAAATAATAAAGAGCTCGACACTGTGTCGTATACGTAACTTTTTCTTAAAAATAAGCAGATTTGATTTGCTTACCTAGCTGTTAGTCTGATTTAGTCCAAATGAAAACAAAGTACTCCCAACATATCCAACAGTCTTTCTAAGTCATGAAATACGGGAGACTCCCTTTAGGCACCTCATTTCTTTGCCTATCTTCTAGCGATTCATATGCACTGATGCCATATGAAAACCCCTCGCAATAAAGCAAACATTTTGATATTCAAATCCATGGTGCTTTTAAATTTTACTAAGAAAAAACAAGTTCACGTCAACCCAATGTTTATAAAATATTCATATACCATACATCACTCAGGGTTGAAACTTCATCCCAAAGAGTAAATAGAAATTTTGTTGCTGTGGCAATGTGTGTGCCATGGATTAATCTCCAATGATGACAGGACCATAAATCGTGTCTTCTAGAATTTCATTGCCGCCAAAGCCAATTGGATTCATCTCCTTGACTGTGCACAGTTGAAAGTTTCACATTGCAATTTCCACGTACGCTTTCGTTTGCAAAAGGATGTCAAAGGATGGTTTAGAAAACTCTTGGCAAAATCCTACACACGAAATGTTTCATTTTACGTCTCTGCATTCAAATTGATTTGATGAGTTACAGTGACACGAACGAACAAACCAACAGCGAACAAGAAACTTTTATAACGAGTTTTTAAAACTTTTTTTAATACAACTGGGGAAAAACTATTTATTAAAAAAAAACCAAAGAAATGTTTTTTTAATAATTAAAGGGCTGTGGTTGACCTTGGTAACAAAAATTATACAAACTGCAAGCTTGGCGAACGTACTTTTGTGGAATTTTTACGATGCAACACAGAAAGGATCGTGACAGGAGCAACAAGTCGCAGACAGAGTCAGCACATGCAATTATACAAATGATGGTCAGAAAATTTTTTTTTTTTAACTTTAGCTAATTTGAAATATTACGCGCCACAAACTGTAAACGACCTTGATGCCACAAGCCATTTATATAGTGAATTGCATTCAGCTTTGGTATATATGTCAGCTGTAAGGGTAGGTAAGGTTTTTCCGTCAAAAGTCACATTGACTGACTGAGGTGTGCAAATGTTTATCCCATTTTGTGGTTGTTAATAAAATGACTTGGTGTTGTGCACTTAAGTGGATTACAAGCTCTTCATGTGTATCCTTGCAGTGAATAAATTCCTGGGTGTTTAATTTTAAATGAGCCATGCCGGCTGGTGTAACATTTCCGTTGGCAACCTGAGTGCTGGCTGTGAGTTATGTCCCTTTTATTCATTATTATTTAAGGTCACAAAAAAATGGGGCCACATTAAGTGGCAGTGTATGTGCGCTTAGTACACGTGTGCCTTACAGTGGCTGTGTGAGCGATTGGATTATCCCAATTGACGGGTGGGTTTAAATTATCAATTGACTTTAAGAGTCTGACTGTGAACGAAAAGTGAAATCTTCTGTAAACGGATGACTGACTGGCTTCTAATTTCTTAATAGGGCTCTGAGATTGTCGTAACTCGGTCGGTGAATTCTGCCTCTTGTGATATATTTTTAGTGACGAGGCATTCTCTTATTCAAATTTAGTCCTTCCAAAATTTTATATATGAATGGTATTTTTGTATATTCCTTAGAAGGGTTTAAATTTGCTTTTCGGAACATCTATCTATAATCTAGTTTATCTTCTGCCAGCTGTAACCGACCAGCAGCATTTTCATTACTGCCACATTGTGGAGAATCATATTTACCAAATTTTAAGGCCAACTTTTCCATAAATGTCCTGATATAATGATTTGAATAATTTTGTTTTGTGGGAAGTGTTATTCCCCGTTTGCAAACATTGCAGTTGTTAAATTCACAGGAACACTCACGAATTTTTGTATATAAAGTACAAGTACAAGTAACCTACGTCACTTCCGTTGCATCGCCAAACCAATTTTCGTAACACACTCACCAGTTCGTTTGAAGTACGCACTTCAAAAAACCGAATTCTTCTTAAAATTATTCATTTCGGCAACTGAAAATAATAGCACACAAATAAATCCTATGGCAAGGACAGACAACTGCTGCATGAGTAGGGGCAGCTAGTTTTGGCTGTGGGCTGAGCTAAAGAAAAATTTTTGTGCAGATTTAATGACTTTTTCGAGCGTTGCTCGGCTTTAAGGACTAAATAAGAGATGATTGAGAGCTTAAAAGAATCAGGGATTAAGTATGTATAACCACTTTTTTGGTCTTAAATCCGCTGTGCAATTAGAACCATGCAATTAGCTTAAAATGGGGTAGCATTTCATTTAGACATTTAATGGTTTGCTTCTTTAAGCAGGTTTTAATGCTCATTAACCTTTCCTGAGAAATTCAGATAATGACAGCAGAATCCGCATTGAAATCCATTCATTGATTCTCGAGATTAGTGGCAAGGACTCTTTTTGGAGAAATTCCTTTTACTTAGTTACTTACTTAGGCGGCACTACAGTCCGGGTGGACCTGGGCCTCAACCAATACGACTCTCCAGTTAGCCCGACTGGGATGATGAGGGTCATATATAGATTCTCCTTAGTGTTTCTCAACAAGGCCTTACAAAATTTGAACCGTCTGAGTGGTTTGGAGTATAATAATCGCAATACATCCATGTGGAACCCCAGGTCTTACTTCTCATTACTATCCGTTTAACATTTTTTGACAAATGGATGGGACTTACAATGTTACCCAACTAACCGGAGCCTTGTAAAGCTTTTCACGGCAGCTATGCTTTTGGATGTTTGTGAAACGAACGCGAGTTGTGGCGCAGTGGAAAAAACCTTTAGATGTAACTTAAGCATTTTTCCAGGGGTTGAAACTCTTGCTCAATAGTTGAACTAACTTACCCTGAGCCCCACATTGCAGTGTACAATTTTGGGAATACGAACGTAAATATAGGGTTTGATGCACACGGCAAATTTTTCTGAAACTGGCCATTACTAAGCCAATTAAAATGCAATTAAAAAGTCACCTCTAGCTTTGTCGACTGGGATTAAGTTATTATTATGTAGGAGCATCTCCATACTGAATTAAACGAAACTACATCCTCACTCGGTTCTCCATTAATAGCCCTTTCGCGACGGATCACACAGCAAAAGGAAAAAAAAGAACCCCAATCCAGGTGGGCACCTCTGCGTTACCTTTTATAACCGAGTGTTTTTCTGAGAATTTTCCACTGCGGATATTTTCCAGGACCAGCAGCACTTCCACTACTGTGTGGATGTCCAACAACATGGCCAACTAAACCATGCGGAATGTAATTTTAAAAGGATTTCCACCGTTGTCGTGGCCAACGTCCGACCCATCTTACCCATCAAGCGAATAACCCTATGTCATATGTAGTCTGTGTTGGTCCGTATGAAATTACATTCCCTCTGATGGTGACTCTGCTTGCACCACATACTGGTGCACACGACCATCTGACTTTGGCATGAATTGTGACATGCATTCCTGTAATGTCAACACCACAATCCGCTAAAGTCATTTGCTGTGTGCCTGTGGTTCGGGGGATGTTCGGAGAATATGCTAAGTTCGCCGCACAGATGCAGATTGGTGTGGCTCACCCAAGCGAACTTAAGGCAAGAATGTATCGCAATAATCCGATGCAACCCAGAGCGACTCCGCATGATTGTGCGGTGAGCACTCCTTTTTGGGTCAGGGTTGCAATTTGAAAATTAGTATCCTTGTATACGCATTACTAAATTACACACTAATAAGTTACTAAGAGACAACCCACCTTAATTGGGCTAACCTCAGCAAAATGCCCTTGCTGGCATCAGCAGGTCGTAAAATCGGCGAAAAAACCGCAGTCCTGTTCGATGATGTGGAAAAACATAATTCCCATATTGAATGTGGTTGTCGCCTGTCAACTAATAACGAGTAATTACTTAAGCAGGGGTAATTGAACAAACTATGTAAATAGCCGTTAAATGCAGACAAAGCTGCATTTTTTTTGAATGCTCCCTGCATGGGATTAAATTAATTTTGTCGATTATAACTCTGATTTAGTGATTCTGGTGTTCCGAATAAATTAAGCTGAATAAGGACTCGTTAGGTGGACTAGTGAGTTTTATTCTGTTGTATGATTTTTAATTCACCTAAATTAGCTGTCGTTCTGCAATGTTTGCTGAAGCATCCCCAAATTGATGTTAAAATGCATATCCTGTTCTAATTACTTGTTTTTGTTGTTTATTTGTTCAGCCCTATTTGAAAAAGTTTCAAGTTGGTAAAGGAGAGTTTTTCGGTAAAAACAGCGAAAGGAAATGCGTAGTTGCAAGCGACAGTGAAAGAGCTGAGATCTATTTTTATTTACTTTCTTTAACTTATTTACTTAATAATCGTTAATCGTGGTTGTGTGGAGAGTTGCCACTTTGCTGCAATTGCAGTAGATCGACTGCACTTTTAGATCTACTGCATAGTTGTAGAACGCTTGTATGTACTGAACATTTAATTCGAAAAAATATATTATACTTTTAGCAGGAAACAACAGAAAACAAACTCTCGAAAATATAATTCTCTGCAAGGAATTAGATAATTTTAATAAATACTAAAAACAATCTTAGGATTTGCCAGGGTTTTTGAAATATTTTAATGACTTCAAATTTACCAATTGAACATTTTCCAAACAAAATAAGATGAATGTTTTAATAATTTTTTTATTTGTTAGTTATTATTGAATTTTTCTGCTTTGTTTAAATACTCATCTTTATTATTTTGTATTATTATTTTTATTTTGTTTTTACTTTTACGTTGGTTGTATGCCGCAGGAAACATTGAAACCATTCAACTTCTTCTACCAAATTATGAATGCATGACCATGTTCGAGGATAAATATTTAAATCCCGTCAATTCAAAATCATAAACAGCTATCATATTTCATTGTTCATAGAAATTCAGTCCTTAACTCAGGACAGGATATAATTGTGTCTTTCGAAATTTTCTAAGTAAACAAATTATTTATCTATTTCATTATCCTCATTTAACAATTTATAAACTTTAAAATAAATATTAAATATTGCAGCTAAAAATTTCGAAATAGTTAGTGACATATTGCATTAATTAACAAAAATATTTATTGTGGTGTGAACAAATTAAAATAAGAAGAAGAATATTAATATACAAAAACAAAGAAAAATTCATTACTTATATTATAACATAACTTATTACAAAAACAAACAGTATTACAACAAAAAATTAAATATTCCGCGATGAAGTGAAGCAAAATTTCAATTTCAGTAAGATTAAAACCAAGAATAATAAAATAAAATAATAAAAATAATTTTTTCTTCAAATAAATAAATTTGCAATGAATCATACATCTTCAGGAAGTCTATTGAATTATTTACAAGAAAGTATGGAATATGAGTTTTTATAGAAAGTGGTACGAAAGGGTAAAATGGATACAAGAGGTTGATGACGGCTCCTGTATTCTTGAGGATTCATGTAAAAAAGTTGTTTCTATTTGTGTAGGATTTGTTACTGCATCAAGCTAGAATTACTAACCCAATATAAATTTTTTTTTCAGAAAGGGATTCATGGAGTAACATTTTGTTTTAATTTCACTTCAATCGACTGACTCTTTCAGATGCTTTTTCAATTTTGTGAAACACTGCAGACGGACCACGGAATATACATGGTAACCGAGGCAACTTCTAAGGAAATAGTCTTCATAGTGAGGATTCACAAGGATAAAACTGATTGGCCGAGCATTGGAAAAGATGGATTGAGCTGTATGTACAAGTTTGTACTTCAAAGCCATGTCGGGACATAACTTACTACAAGGCTGATGAACTCGCCAAACGTTTGCTTCCAATTATGGATTCTTTCATTCCAATCACTTCTTGTAAACTAATAATAAAGCTGAATGCTATCAAAAGAACAAATCTTAGGTGGATAAGCGGCTCGACATCTCTAGCGATAAAACAAATCTGGCCAAAGACGGAGCGCTACAATAGGTGCCATCACAGGACACTATCTCGTAGGCAGGCATGCAACATGGCTTAGCGTATTTTCAAACGATATTTGCAGAAACTGTCTTGACGGGGAGGAGCAAGAGACTATTCTCCATCTTCCCTGAACTTCTCAGAATCTCTCACAAAGACGAAAACTCCATTTTGGGAGCGTTCTACTACAGTGATCTGAACGATCTAAAAAACACAGATATTCGATATCTCCTACGGTTCATCAGAAGTTTCAACTGGTTTAACGAGTACGAAGAATAAATACGAATATTCAGGTGGTATCACAAGGGACCTAGTAATGGTCTAAGTGTGTCGGCTAGCCGACAGCCACTTCAACCTGACCTAATCTAACCTAAGACATTGCTCTCCGAGACGCTTTAAAAATTCTTTGCGAGAACATGTTATTCATTTGAAAGAAGAAAGCTGACTGGTCATATATGATGAGATTAAATATGATGATAATTTAAACGCCTTTTGGTAATGTTACCAAACTCCCGCTTTTCGTAATATTATCTTTTGGTACTTCTTGCATTGGAACTTAGAAGATAACGTCCGAGGAATTTCCTACGAATTATATCCGAATCCACCGAAAATCTTGAAAGACAAGGGTCTGAAGAAATGTAAGGGATTCTCGAAACCTACTCTAAGCCTAACAATATCTGTGCCTGGTCCTTCCATTGACAATTGCGTTTTCTCGTCAACACATCTGTCGATAAAGAAGTCTACAGCTTTCCTTGGTTCAGTAGTAGACGAATGGCTAGTATTACCACGAACCTCTTCAAATTCCTCTAATACTTATCGTGATGGGCTTAAACAAACGTATACTGAAAATCTAACCGAAAACAAAACGACACTGAGCAAGCAACATAATATCATTTGCTCTTTTGCTGCTTGATGTAGTTCACTGGTGTTGACGTGGCAAATGTTATCTCCGAAGTGCTTTTAAAAGTTTCCTTAAAGCAAACGAAAATGTTAAAGTAAATGACCATTTTGTTTTGTCTGCGGTTTCTGCTACTCTATACAGTTGGGTAGCAGAAACAAAAAAGTATTCTATGGAAAAAGTGTCAAACGACATTTAATTACTCCCAAAAATAACCACTTTAAGCTACTTGATAATTTTTACATTATGTTACTGCTGTTGCCATTTTATGCCTTTTAAAAGTACCAACGTACCTACTGAAGTCGTCTACAACAAAATTTTTTTCATATTTTTTCTAATACTCGCTCTTAAATTTAGAAATAAATTCATATTGAAAATACAAACTTCCAAAAGTTCCCCTGTTTATGTCTTGTGCTGTCCAAAGGCTTCCGTGCTCAACCCCATGATACCTACTTAAAGTCTCATTGAAGTCGAAACCCATTTCCTTCATAAATAATATTTTGACAACCAAGGATTCACACCCACAAACCCCATACAACTCCGAGGAGTTCGCACTCCCATTCCCAGTTAATTTCAACACGCAACCCCTCAATACAGCTATTCATTACTTTATTGGACTTGTCTGAACTTTTGTACGCTAAAGTATTTTCTTGCGATTGGATTTTCCTCTCAAATCTCATTTTTATTAAATTAACTAAGTTTTGACAATATTTCGCATGGAAAATTCCGATACAACTTGACGACAAAGTTGAGGATTTAATTTTTATCCACGTTCCCCCTTTCTTTCCTCTTCTTTTTTGTTGTTAAAATTTATTTATTTTTCATTCGCTGTGTTATAAGGAAAACTTTGACAGCATAATGCTAATGTCCGCCTAAGTAAGCAACTTATCACAATTTCGAATATTACTTTGGTAGAAATGGCATTAAGCTGGTCGATGGAATTGGTAAGGGTACTCTCAAAGGGAGCTGGTACATAGTTTTGCAAGTTTTCAAAGAAGGATTAATTTGCTAAATTTGCGCGCTCTATTCGGCCAGAGTTCAAGGCAGCTATTTAGAATATTTATTGTGAATCTCATCACCACAATTGCGGTTGTGATTTTGCCAAAAATGACTGCAATTTATGTTGAGAGGACATACAAATTGGGAGGGACGTACTAGCAGTTGCCTTAATCACTTAAATCCTTGTGAAGTGAAACTCATGAGTGGGTACTGGTAAACTGCTAAATGTGTATATATATTCTGTTTGTTTTATGGTCTATCATTAACACTCCAGACAGAGTGAGTACCGCTGGGCTTAGGGCTGAAAGTTTTCAGTCAACTTTAAATTGTTTTGCATAATAAAGTGGTGGGTGAGTGCGACTTAATGTTTGTTGTTCACAGACAACAGTATTGACCTCGCGTAAGTTGTACAGACAACAAGAGGCAACATCTGAACTTCAAAATGACAGATGCCCGCATATTCTTACTGACCCATAATCTATCTCCTACAAACTTAAACGCATTCCATTCCCCCATCGGCCGACCTTGCTTTGTTTCTCATTTATTACACCTTTGTGAAATGTCTACAATGGTTATTGATATTTTCTTTGAGGTTTCCTAATTATCTCCAAAGGTCCTTTGAGGTTATTTGCATTAATTATGTAAAGCCTTTGAGTTGATGCTGTTAGGGATCATTGGTTTTAAGACCGCCTTCCTGTGAAAAATATTCAGACGGGTAGCACATATCCCTAAGTGGTATATATTATCCCGGATTATGTTTAATAATACACACATACAACTGATTCCGTTTATAATTTAAAAAGGTGTCAAAAACGTGGCCGTGTTTGTTGAACTCCTGCCCTTTTGCTTTAAGACATTCTACTGCTTTTATTTTATAGCTGCATTGTCTGAACCCCCATAATGGATATGTGTATACGCGCGTGTTTAAGACTACAATCGAGTATAATCCTTGTATCTCAAAGGACGTGGGTATAATGGTGGTATTTATTAATTACAAACATTTTGTCTGCTCTTTACACACCCACATGGGAGGATGAAAGAATTCCAAGTGCAATTTTCTCGTTCAGCAATTTAATTTAAAACGGAAATATGTGCTTGGATTTCTTTTCACATGTCCTTGGTTTTTTTTTAACTTTCTCGCATTACGTAGTAAGAGAAAGGTATTGTAATCGTACAAAAAATCGAACTCGAGATTTTAATCAAATCTGACATTACGATGATAGAGGAACTCGAAAAAGTGGGTCTCGCAATTCTGTCCGTCTGTCCGTCTGTCCGTCTGTCTGTCTGTCCGTCTGTCCGTCTGTCCGTCTGTCCGTCTGTCCGTCTGTCCGTCTGTCCGTCTGTCCGTCCTTCCCGAGCTCTACAGCGCAAACGGCTGGACGGATTTCTTTCAAACTTCGGATTTGGAGTTGGTGGGCTTACAATTCGGGGCCACTTTTTTTTTTGCACGATAAGTGTTGCCGTTCTATCGGTATTCAGCAATTTTGAGTTTTTCGAAAACGACTCTAACGATTTCAACCAAAATTGTTATTTAGGCTTAAGTGGGTGTAACTAAGATGGCTGCATACTCAGTTTTTCGCAGAAAAATCGAATAACGGTAATTTTGAAAATCGGTCATATCTCAAAAACGGTCCAAACTATTTCGACAAAAATTCATATATAAGGTAATATGGTCATTCCCAACATGATGGCAAGCTCAGTTTTTCCCTAAATTATCGTTCAACGGACTTTTTTGGAAAAATGTCGTTTTTTAAGACTTTATTTAATTATGGTTTACTTGGAAACGGCTCTAACGACTTTAACCAAAATGTATACTTGCACTACGCTATATGGGGTTAACATGGCTGCATACCCAGTTTTTGGCTATAAAGTCGAATAACGGTACTTTTGAAAAGTGGCCTTATCTCAAAAACGGTCAATACGATTGCAAAAAAAATTAATTTTGTATGTTATATGGTCATTCCTAACATGATAGCAAACTCAGTTTTTCTCTTAACTGTCTATGATGGATTTTTGAAAAAAAGGCATATTTTGAGAATATGATTTTCTTTTTTTTACCTACATGAAAACCGCTAAAGCGATTTTGACCAAAATGCATACTTGGAGTAAAATTGACGTTTTCAACATTATTGCGTCCTTCATTTTCGATTATAACCTCCGGAAACGCTGATTTTGAAAACTGCTGAAATCTCGAAAACGTGATTTTGGATTGGGATAAAACTTTAAAAACCACGTAATACTAACATCCTGAACAATACCCTATACTCAGTTTTTAGTTAAATAGTTGAGCAAGATTATTTTTCGAACTCAACATTGAAAAATTTGTTACTATTTTGTACGCATAATTTTCCGAAATCAGCTTTAAAGATTTTGACTAAAATCCTTTTTTCAGATAACATAAGTATTCTTAATAAAACCCCGTACTTAGTTTTCTTAGAGATATGCAAATAATGCCGTCTTATAAACATTCCCGCACTACCAGTTAAAATGTAATCACAATTACTAGAAACTCCTTTTTAGCAAATATTTATTTCCCACTTCTTCTTTTTCAACCATATTAATCATGAACCTTAAAATAATTCCAACCAATTGGAGTCTACACTATCAGAAACCCGCACTTTATTTACCCCCAAACACGTGTAAATTCAAAAACAAATCTCTGAAATCTTACATCACAAACCCTACTTCGAGTCATAGCCTCCTACCAGCATCGCCAATTTGAAAATTCTGATTTTATAGCCCATAAACAATAATAAAAGAAAAATAAACCAAACAAACTGATGATATGAACGAGAAAGTTTCGTGCGATCCAGTCGTGCACTTTATTTTTTAATTGACAATGTTCGCAGTTAAAGCGACTGGCTGGCAACCACTAAATGGATGCCCAGACAAACGAAGAAATCAGTTTAATTGATAGCCTGCTCTTATCGAAATGTGCTTCCCACTTTAATTGATTTTACTTGTTTTTGCGGCTCGTATTTCATCAAGGATTGATGTTTTTTGAAATAAAAAAAGGGAATTTAAGAGAACCCTTGGAATTGGAATTGCCTCTTACATGCAAAATGAATTATTATGTAAATATTCAACATTACCATCATTTTGGCGCGACGTGCAGCTCACTTGAGACACGAAATCCCCTGGAAAATATCCTTCTAAGCTGAATTGGTGTATAGCGCATGATGCGCTGTCAGGAGATGAATTGTTATTGTGATTATAACGACGTTTACAGGAAATAATTTATGCACCGGCGTCTAGACAATCTGACAGATTGATTTATTATTTCAATTTCAATATATCCAGTGGTGTAGTTTACATGTGTAAGAGGGTTTAATTTTTTGTAAATTGTAACCCTCATAAATTATGTTCGTTTAAATTCATATATTTGTTGGAAAAATATTAGGGGCGATTTAATTGAAGTTGGTTACCTACACCTAATAGTGAAAAAATAACTCTGCTTGTCCCAGCGACCAAAAATTGACCGCAAGTTAAAATTGTTATTTTTTAAGATATTCGACTTAGAATCAGTTAATTCTTTTCGTTATGAGAATGTAACATAAATGGATGAGAAAACTTATCTACAGAAATTCAGCTTTCTTTACGTTCATATTTCCTAAAAATTAGTTCGAAAATAACGATGTAATCGGTCCGACGGAAAACGTGTAGCTGCTGCCCCCCAAGGTTTACTAGGCAACCCGTATAAGCACCTACTTACGAGCCATCAAATACATCTAGGGCAAACGTCAAAAGAAGCACATGTATATTATTTTACGTACTTACTTGCCTGGCTTGAATTGGACATTATTTTTCTGAAAAAATAGTTAAATTTTGAAAGCAGAAGGAGTTTTTCTTGTTTTAATTTTGATTTGACCTGATTTGTTTTAATTTTGATTTGACCTGAAAATCTAAAAATAAAATGAATAGCTAGGTGAAAGCTTGTTTTTTTTTTAAATGTCGCCTTTGAAAACAAGTTTTCGAGATTTTTTCAATGTCTGTTTGCATACAATACATAATTTAAATGTTTTTTCCCAAACGTTTAGTGAAAATCTTGTTATTTTTACCAAATGCCTCTGTTCTTGTCCGTCCTCAATGAATTAAAACAAAAATATCCAGGTACTTGATTATGCAGGTGAATCCCTCCTGCTCAAACGTGTGATACAATGAGTATAGGTCTGCTCATTGCAACTCGTCCATTGAGTCAGACGCATTGAGCTAAAATCGCAGGTCGTACCTCGATCTCGACATTCCAGGGTGCTTGGGGAGTTTGCGAGGTGATCACTCCACCTTGAAGATCTTTAGCAGCATAATGTCCAAAGACATAGGTATAACATGCTTAAAATTATTGATAATGCCACCAGCGGAGGCGAAGCTTTTCTTCATTCCTTCGTGACGAATCCGTTTCCAAACAAGATCTTTCTTCTTATATCACAAAGGGCTAGAAATTCAGATGAAAACTCTTTTCTCTCTTTTTTTTCTTGTTCTTCAAGATAAAGCCAGTACTCCAAAGAGCCCAGAAAAATAACTTTATTTGGTCGTATAGTACCAACTTTGAGTTTATGCCTACGCAGGTTAAAGATCATCTTGCCATAGATATTGACAAAGCTCATTTGAACTGTCCAGACATGGTACGTTCTCCTAGCTATAGCTAAATGTACAGCCATTGACTATCGGAATTTTATTAGTCTGCAGACAGTTTTGGTCTGTAACAATTCTGGTTCTTAGTGGTGCTGACTTTTGCTATTAAATAAAGATCACTGGCGTCAGCCTTTGGTGGAAAAAAAATTATAATACCTCCAGCATTCATCATCGACGTGCTTTTCTTAAGGTGGGTAATTGTTTAACCCTGACTACCTAACTTTCAACAGTTTTAGGAATATGTTTTGTCTGTCCAAATACAAACGAGTTAATACCATCTTTAAGTTTGTTGATAGTGCTTTTATAAATTTCAAGGACAACGTGGACAAAATCTTCTTCATTCGATCATCCTCCCTCCAAGAGCTAGCGATTAGCACTTTGGTCTTACCATGTAGCATTGCCAACATTTTAAAGTTGACTTTTAGTGGCTTTACACTTTTTTTCCATTCCCTTTAGACCATATTTCTACCCTTACCCTAAAAACGCATACCATAAATTTATAGAAAACGAAATGTTGAGTCTAAAATCTCGGACCTTTTCAACAACCCAATTTGGAAAAACTGTGCTGACAAATGCGATTTTCTACCGTAGATTTAAAATACCTTTAGTCTCAAATTTGGCACCGTCTATTATCTTTCCACCTTAAGCCGTATGTCAATGGCGTTAAATAATTATCCTCAGCTAATTCCCTAATCCTTCGGTGGTTAATAAAATGTCAACAAATTATCCTGCTCCGGGGCTAGACAATTAATTATACTGCTGGCTTATTTATGAGCGCATTTTTTTTTGCTTTGAATTCTGATGGAGTGCTAATGAAGAAATAAAAACTCAGTATCAATTAACTAAAAGGGTTAATTACAAAAAATGTGTGCTTCGAGATTGGAGAAAAGTAGCCCACGATAATTATTATTTAATGCAGTTGACACATGCCTGCTTTAAATAGAAATCTTTTAATTTTTCTGGATTTTAGACGTCAAATAAATTCTTATTATCCCTTTGTTTTTATTGTGACTGTTCCTTCCTGAAATTTGACTGAGTTTTCAGTAATAAATTGATGATAATTAAACAGACTAAGTGTATTTTTTTATAAACGAAAATGCGGGGAAATTTTCTTTGGTCGGCACGAACTCTGTAGTCGGTGTTGAAGTTTTCGAAAAATCGTTGTCAACAAATTAAATAAGTGAAGATTTTTAAATGGTTTTACCTATGAAGTTTTCTTAAATCCGAAATTACTATTCCCATTATTCCATTCCATTCCCGCATTCCGATTTCTCAAAAGTTTAACCATTTTTTTCTTAAAAAAAAAAGAATTTATTTTTAGAAAAACAAGAAGTCGAAGTCTTAACAATGTTTCAACCGCGAGCTGATAAATTTCCCTTTTGAGCTGGTTCAAAAATGTTTTCGTTACATATCTTTAAAACCTTTTCATTCTTTAATATTTTGCTGAAAGTATTGAATTTCCCTGCTCTTCAAACTAGCTGAGGGTAAATTCCTTGGGCGGCAGTCAAAATTTAAGAATTACACAATTTCAAGAAATAACTATTTAAAATATTGACAAAAATTTCCAATGGCAATTTGAAAACTTTTCCTCTGACAGTCTTTCTTGAAATTAACCTGAAACCAGAGGAATCGTCATTCCCATGATGTATTTATTCAAGTTCATAATTTCTCATCAGTCCCTCTCGCATGCTTTAGTTTTTTTTACAAAAATGTCTAATTACATACAACCATCTCCCCATTGTACCCGTAATGACTTATCTGAGTTTCTGTTGTTTCATTTGTCTTGTCTGCAGCATTGTCAAAGTTGTTTGTATTGTCAACTGTCAGACTTGACTCGAAGTGAGCTTATTTGACTTTTTCTTGTCCCCAATTACCAACGTGGGTATACTTACTCATATCCTTAATTAATCTCTGACACAATTCGTCCATTAATTTTATCCTTACCCCAGTGTCTGTGAGTAAAAAAAAATAATAGAAGATAAAACTTCGTCCACAGTACTTGGAGTTACATGGAACAAGAGATAACAACAAAACTGGCAATAATCCCTTTGTATTCGATGCCTATTCCAGGACTTTGCGATAAATCCATTCATTTGTCGTGGTACACCCCCCACGCATATTTGCTGACCATGATCGGAAAATAAGCTTTCTTCTTTTCTACGGTGAGTCGGTGACACAGAAAAGCAAATGGGAAGAAACTTATCCAGATGAGTCCAGGGTCGAACTAGTCTTTATGCGGATTAAATGCCTAGGATTTTTGGTTTTATTTGGGGGCGAGTTTGCGTTTCTTTCAACTGAGTTAATATTGTTTGCTGTCAAATTGTATTCGCTTTATCAAATACTTTTTAGGGGACAGTCGGGGCGCTGCCAATCAGCAGTTTCCCACTGACCTATGATGAACGGAAGGATTTAGAGGCTCGTGTGTGTGTCTGACGAAACTAACTGATTTAAAGCACTTAATTAGTGTTGTTTCTATTGACATTCGAATTGGTTGTCCGGGAGAGAGTTGTTTTTGTCTGTGTAACAGTTAGGCTGGCAAAGAAAGTTTGACTGCTGAGGAGACTTGTGACTTGTAACACATGTTCCCTTGTTTATTCTTTTATTGATTGTGACATCGCTCTTGTTTGACTTTAGCGTGGAGATATCTTTTGTGTTTTTTTTGTTTATAACCGTCTCTTGAAGTTGAAATCGGATTACAAATTTCATTACAACTCTGACATCCAAGGCCACGAATTTTGGCTCTCAAACAAATTTTATAAAAGTCCCCCGCACTTATAGGACTTTGTTCAAAGTTGGGTGTGCTAATCCTGCGAACTCAGCAAAATTTCCTAGAATACCTACCGCAACCTTTTGAATGGATAAAAATCCAATTTCCTTAATACCATAAAATGGTTTCGTGTAATGCATACGCTAAAAGTTTAAATCTACTCAGTGCAGAAATTTTGTGACATGTCCCTGCAGCGAAAAAAGTTTCTTTTTTCGGACTCATTACAACCATGATCCTTTATGCTCCATGCTCCTGCACTTTACACTCTGCAAAAAATGTAACTTTAGAGAAATATCTATCTCACGTAGATTTATTTAGTTTATTATGCTAGTGGCGGAGGCGTAGATAGGTAAATTAATTGCATCGCCAAGGGGGAGGGGGGAAGTAATGAGGCGATGATTATGTGTGGCGCGCAAATGTTGTTGTTAACGTGTAAATTTTTAATTGTATTTTTTGTCTATAGAAGAATTTTTTGAAACAGAAATCATATTTAATTTCAATTAGAATAAAAAATACCCCGTAAGCGAGTATTTCTGCTTTTCAAAAAATTGACCAGTATTTTTGGTCCTTTGTTTTTGCAGAACACTTTAAACTTATAATAGTAGACGCTTAAATTTTAGGTAAAGACATGAACAAGGCCAGTGATTAGATAGGAAGCAGTATCTGAGTTCCCAGTGCGCATTTTAAAATGCTGAAGTTTTTTTTTTAAACTAAAGGATAATTTTAAGTCCGAAGTGTACGGACATCAATAGTCTGTTAAAATCAAAAAGTAAAGAAAGGAACAGGAAGGAAATTGAGAGAAGGGGAGAGTAGTGGCAGGACTAGGTCAAGGAAGAATAGAAAACGCCAGGACGGCAGAGAAGTGGAGAAGAAGGAAGAGGAATCCAAAAGAAGATATGTACAGTGAAGTAAAAGTGAACGCTAGTTAGGCTAGTAAGGGGTATCATTTGAAGTAGTTCCGTTGGCTTTCGCTACGTTAAATTCCCGGAAAATAAGGGGAAGCGCGACCCTTTCCACTGTTATCTTTAACCGTTCAGACATTGCGATAACGAGCAAATTCCCAACGGCTAGAAAATCTTCATCGAAACCGTACGTTCCATTTGATGCATCCGACAATTTACTTTTTATATTATAACGACCTCCTAGTCGCACAGCTTAGTTAAACACCAATTAATATTAATAAATAGCCGTGCTCTCACTGAGCTTTTATAACGTAAACATTGTCTTTGATTTATATTTTACCCCACAGCAAACATCATCGGCATCATCTCCAAAAGGTTTAACAATTCCTTTCAAAGATTGTTTGGCGCCCACCCTATGGCAGCTTTTCTGCATTTATTTTTGTGAATCCACCCCAACTGAGTGGCCGAGAGTGGCAGCGACCAACACGCTGCTTTGTTGCATGCGGTTTTCCTTTTTTTGCCTTCAGCCTTTACCATCGGAAATTCGCTCACCTATCATTCTCGACTTGCAACCGCCGGGTACGCAGCCTATCAGTCAAACTTACAGCTAAAGATTAAATATAAGTGTAAAATAAAATTAATTAATATTTAGGTACTATTTGTTATAATATATCTTCTAAAATAATTATGTATTTAAAGAGCATTATGAAGCAGGCAAAATATAATATATGCTTTTATATTTTTCAGGAGTGTTTTTTTTACAACTTTATTGAAATTATATAAATATTTAAGTAGGTATTTATTGAAAAATAAATGTTAAGAACTATGTAAAAAATGTTAACAGTCTTATCTCAAGGTACAAGAATGTTAAAATGTGTTATTAGTAATATTTTGACCCACTAAAGTCTGCAATTTAATTATGAGCTCATCTGAAATAACTTTTAAGTTTTGTTATTAAATATAATTACTTTTCAAATTAAAACAAAGTTTTTCTTGATTTGTAAAGTTGGTATTAAACAACAGAAATGGCAATTGTTTTATTTCTGGACAACGGACAGGAAATACCATACCGGAGGCGAATAATGAATGTCTCAAATCAGTTTGGGGTGAAAAGGGTGTAAGCATTCGCATCTTCTAAACAACATTTCTTTTTATCACGATTTGTCCAATTTGTTTGCGTATTTTAATATAAAAAGTAAGTCAACATATTTCATTTTACCTAAACAATTTTTTTTTTATCACCGCAACTTCTTTTGTTGTTTACTTAAAAATAATTAAAAAATGTCGCTTTTGTTACCCTGTTTCCGACTATTTAATGAAATGTCACCACTCTTCACTCTCTCTTAGGAATAGCGAAGCATTCGTTCATCCATTCGAAACCATAAAAAACAATTGGCCATGGCATTCCCTAATTAAATTCCATTCGTAAACAAAAGTGAACTTATTTGATATTTGGTTGATGGTACCAATACAAATGGGAAAATAAATACAATCGAACTTGATTGGTCTGCGACTAAAGCTGACATTTTTGTTTGATGTTGCCTTTTCATTTCGCAATATTTTGTCAATATTTTTGATTGTTTTACGAGAGTGCATTGAGCTTTGTATCGATTTAAGTTGGTAGACGAAGAAGAAGAAGAGAATACGTTTTTCTTCATACTGAACTAAGGGTTGAAATATAAATCAATGTCCTTAAGAATATCTTGGATAGTCCATTGAAAACATTATTGAGAAGGGCAAATAAACAATGTACTTGGGTGGGGTATTGTTTTCGGTAGCACCAAGTTTGCTTCAGTCAACATTTTTTGGCTTTTTTTTATATTCGGTCACTGTCTGGTCACTGTTTCGGCCTCCTGTGGCTTCAAAGACTAAAATGGTATGTGTATTGTGTTAACTAAACTGTAGCCACTTGGTTCAATGTTCCGCTCATATTCCACTGAAATAATACGTCCACTTCTATGACCCACTAAACCAACACACGTTGTGGAACTTCGCGCAAATTAACCGCACAATTTGGCAGATCAAATTGAAATAAATTAATCACTCGCAGTCAATTTGTTTCCTGGATTATACCTCTGTACCGAAAACACATCAAAACATCTGTTGTTGTCCTCCATCCATCGTTGCGGTGCAATATCAATAACACACCTCACTTAACCCGCTACCAATGGCATAATAAAACGATTAACTTTTATTATTTTCTTGAAGGGATAACACCGTCGTATGCCAGCGGTTTAATTCGCAAGATACGCGTACTTGACTTGCAGGCTGAATGAGAAATAAAAGCGAGATCACTCAGGCGTATGAGTAACATTTTGAATTTTTCATTACCAACAAGTGACAACAGAATCCTTTTTGTGTTTAGACTTTCCTTCAGCAACTCACAACGTTAGGACCATTAATTCGACCTTTAGTTCAGAAATATCCTACTTGTGAAATAATTTAGCACAAGGCAGATGGAGTTTAGACTCACGAATAGCTAGTACTTTTTGGCTTACATGCAATACGCTCTCGAAGTTGGTTGAGGGTGGGAAATGTGATAGCTCCGTGTCGGGTCGTTAGGTGACACTTCGCGGCGAATTTATGTGCTTACATTTTGGAAAATGTTCAACCATTATAAGGCAGCCGGAGGTTGGTTATGGTTGGCTTTCATTCAAAGAAGTGTTGCAGCAAACTTATCCACTATTCATTGTTGGATATTTATTTTTCTTTATCCAAAATTCAAGTTCGTTTGTGAGGGATTTTTTTTTATTAACCTTTTGATGGATGCTTTCTAAATTTTTCAGTGGCAATGCTTGCAATTTGTTCTTTTATTTTTGAATGTGCAAACTATGAAAATAAATTAGGAAAATGTGTGCCAAAGAAATTTAAATGTCCTAAAGCTTAATTCATTGGAAGGTTTGCAAAAAAATAGAAAGGTCTGCTATGCCTAAGGGTTGTTGATGAACGAAATTGGTTCTGGTTCGCAACCGTTTTCACAGTATTTATTCTACAGAAATGACAACATTCCTCCTATCCACTAATCAGTAAAACAATCATCCAAACCTCAAACTATGGCCGTCATAATTCTTTTTGGTTCGTCATCAAATCGTAGTCATATACCTTTAAAACTGTGCTCATTAAATGCAAGTCACATCGAAGAACATGTTAAAACGGAAATGGATGTACAAAAAAATAATAATACACCCCTAAGCCTAAACCGACATATTTTAACTTGACAAACACAGTAAAGCTAGTCGGTTATTCCTAGTAACGACTTTCTTTGTTGTTTTCAATTGTTCTTGCTGAAGGTGGACCTGAACGTTATCCATCTATTTTAGGTCAATTTCGTTTTCCTTTTTTTTTGTTTTGCTACAGAGTTTTTCCCAGTTTCCATTGTGAGACGAAATAACCGTGTTTGAGGGATTATTTTGCTTTGAACATTTTTTTCCCCTATTGGCTGATCCCAGCGTAATAACTTATTATTCCGCCCGATGTCTGAGAAAGATTTGTTTGTTTTTCTTAGATCTCTGGCAAATAATAAACCGAGTTTTTGCAGTTGTGATTATTGGATGTCGACTTCCATTTTGGGTGAGCTATTTTAGGATAGAATGACAATATGGCATTATGAACAGTGTGTCAATAGCAGAATTGTTAATGGTTTTTTTTTATACAATTTGGATGTAAAAAAACCTCACCAACTACACATTTTGACATCCAAGGTTAATAATCAAATAAAATTGAAAGAAAAGTTATTCTTGGAACGTCCCTTTAAATTGGTGGTCGATTGCAATATTTACATAAGACACAAGGCGCATGACTAATGCTTTTAAAAAATCAAATTAAAATGAATATCTGCATACAGGACCTATTCCATGCAGTTCCTTAAAAGTAGTCGCAAGGTCGCTCCAGGTAAATTGATGAGAATGAAGGCGATTTAAATTTTCTAAAACCAGAATTGGACTTAATTTTCATGGACATTACAAGCCTGAAATGAGCCAAGTCTCATTGCCTGTTAATACTAAAGCAGCTCTTCACATACTTTGAGGTTTTTTGATGTGAAGGCTCCATAGAAAGTGGTTGTTCTTCATGGTTGGTTGATGAGGGTAGGGTCCTATTTATCAGTTTTCCATATGGCAAGGATTAATGTATGTATTGACAAAATATTAAATTGAAAGAAAGCTTTTTTTGTCAAATTAGTTACTCGTGTTCTTTAATAAAATGTTAATTTTATGTTACTGGAACCAAAATTAAGAAAACGTCCACAAAATCTTTTACCCTATTTTAAAAAATCAAATGTCCAATAGTTAGACGTCAATTTGCATACACAAATTTGATGTAACTGCTGTCCAACTAGTTGAAAACTGCCGAAGACATATTTTTAAACCGCGAACAGGTCCATAAAAAAATGCCGACAACTTTTCTTGCTTTTCTTTCATACGAAAGCAAAACTTTTCATTAATTTTGATGACCCATTCCAGTGCCAATTGAAAATGCATTAAACCACCCCAACGAATTAAAAAAGTTAAAAAAAATAACGTAAACAAAATGTAATAGTGAAAGTAATCTCATTTTAAAAGATCCTTCTTTGTTTGCCATTCCTGCGGAGCACAGCAGCCATAAGGCAAGAGTGTCTGAAAAAAAAACGATACTCAGACTCAGGTGGTTGCAAAAGTAAATGTGAGTATTACGCACGCAACGTGTAGCTCCGTCCTCAGGAAAAGGTATTGAAATTTATTTTTTTAATGGCAAAAGGCACGCATACAGCTGGAACTTGGCTTTATACAAGCAGTCCCGAAAAAAAAAGTGTATATATATAAATTTAAATTTACATGAAACCGAAACCACTTCCGTTCGACCGTACCCGCACTGACAGGATACCCTGACGATGAAAATGGCCGTTTAATTTGGTAAATGACCGTGCAAGGCAAGTGGAATGAAATTAAAGCTGAAAAATTCAATTCGGTTGATGGAAAAAAAATGAATGACTCCTTTCAGCATAATGAATATTAATGATAGTGGAGTCGACGAAACGAGTAGGCAGGATAACCCTGAAACTTTCCCCAAAAGTTGGATGTCTAATTAATGCAACTGAACCGACATTTTTCATTTAAGTAAGAAGATGGATCTAACAGAATCAAGAGGAAGTACTCGCTTCAGCTGGATCGCAAAAGACCTGAAGAGGACTTGCCAAAGAGCGGCTTAGGAATATCCTCTCTGACTGGTATCAAAAAGTGCTCACTCTGAGCAATCACACCTACCAATCCATAATGCATAACTTCCATTAAGTTTTATTTCTTAAGTCAGACTATTGACCAGAAAAGATGAGACGTGTGCCATCAATTGCCACACAATTCATAATAAAGAGCACATTCACTCGATACCTTTGTCATTCTAGTTTATCATGATAATGTGCTCCGTTAAGAAGTCACTGTCTTCTGGTGTACACGCTATCCACCCAACTACACACACACATTATAAATGCATTACCTCGTTGTCAGCATCAATCTTTTTTGCTGAAAGGAACGAATAGATATATTATCGTTCCTTCGCGAATACAATATACCCTTCTGAGTGCACAGCAAACGTTCATAAAGAGACAGCTTCGACGTTCTATCACATTTATAAAAGGATATAAATTCTTTTGTAAGAGGATACCTGGAATCATTTTTTTTACCTGAAATGTATATTTTTTTCGGGGGGATTCTTTTTTTAAATAAACTTAGATCATTCACCTTTGGTGAATGCAATATTTTAAATGACATCCTGTTCATTTGAATGCTGATGGGTGTCGTGGGTGCGTGTCATTCGATGTCATTATAGGTGGTTGCGGTTGGATATCAGTTTTGATGACTTTTCTGGGAACTGCTTCCCGGAAATAAAACTTGCACTTGCTGTTGCTCTAGTTATATATACACGATGTTCACTGCAGAGGTCAGTGAAGGAGATGGATGTTAGTGGAAGCCATTAAGGTAGAAGCAGAAGACATTTGCTGCAACTAGTTCGCACCTATTGAAAGCCACTCTTCCAAGAAATTTCATAAACTAAAAGAAAAAGAGGAGGAAACAACAACTGACTGCGACGGAAAAGGAGTTATGCGTAAAACAGATTGCCACAGAAACAGCGACAACAATTTTGACAGCTACTGTAGAGTTTTTAGAGCTATTGGTTTTAAAGGTTTATAGCACCTTATCACAGCAATATCGACATCGATAGGCCTAAAGGCACCAAGTGACAAAGAACAGAAACAGGAACAGAAACAGAATCCCATACATTTGCAACAGAAACCGAATTGGGAACAGAAAATTTATTTTTCAGCAACAGAATTTAGCGACAGAAAAATGGCTGTTTGAAGACAGAACGCAAACAAGTCTTTATTGATTGTTTCTGTTGCTGCCAGCAACAGAAATTCCAATTTATCGTGGGGGGCGGGTTTTTTTTGTTTGATTTTTTTTGCATCTGTTTGTTTCGCATCGTACTATTGTTTTTAGTAGACGAAGAGGAAAGAATAATAGATTTCGTAAGAAATCACCAAATTTTATACAATTTCATTCTGTTCCATGTTTTTCGTTGAAGTCAAAGCTAACGACATACAATTTGACGGAATAGGCGGCTGCCATGTTTTTATGGATCTGTTTCTGTTTCAGTTCTGTGTAGCTGATCGAGCAACGTAAACAGAACCAGAATTAACTACTGAACGATAAAAGTTTCTGTTCTGTTTCAGTTTCTGTCACTTGGTGCCTTAAGTCCTAGTTCGATTTGGTAAAGTTTTTGTATATATTTTCAATATAATTTTGCAGCTGAAGGTTCTACAAAATTTATTTTTAATATTGCTGTGTTTAACCATTTCTGTTTTTTAGACTGATGGCTCTTCTAGAAGGGATAACTTTTAACTTGAACTGTCTTCTTTGACACATATGGGTAGTTTTGTTTGACAACTGGTCCTGCGCCATCTAATATCAGAAAATGCTTCAGTACACAGCTTGAAACTGTGTAAATCCGAAATCCGAAATTATCTATTTGGCGTCGATAATTAGTAGCTTGGCTTTGTCAAGCTAACCCCAATTTGAATGCAATTTTTAACAAGTTTTTTAAAACGTTTTCTAAAGACTTCTTAGTTAGTTTTTGACAATTTTTTAGAGCGGTTCTCATAACGTTTTTTAAATTATTTTTTTAAGTTTTTTAGTTCGTTTTTGAAGCTTTTTTGAGGGGTTTTTAAGGCACACGTCTTTGAAGAGTTGGTATTTTACACATTTTCTTACATGGCTTTTGACATTTAAAAAAAAAAATTGTAGTGCGTTTTTGATGTTTGTTTAGAGGTGCTTCTTAATACGTTTTTTGACGCTCTCTTAAGTGTTTTTTACACTCCTTTTTCTTGTCTCGTTTTTAGAAGGGGCTATAAAGTTTATTTTGACGCGTAATTAGAACAGGTTCTTAATACAGTTTTGTAGGAATTTTGAATGCGTTTTCGACGTACTTTTTAAATGTTGTTAGTACGTTTTTCGATACGGTTAAGAAACGATTTTTGGTATTTTCTAATCGAGTTTAATTATGTTATTTTACGATTTTTTGAAGTGCTTTTAGTCACCAGCTTACTATTTAGTCATTGTAAGATATGTAAACAAGCAATTTTGAAGTTTCTTATTTAAGCATACCCACAGGAGACTCAATTAAATACATCACGCGAACATTATGGGTGTTTTAAAATACCGGAGTTTGAGGCAGTCCGTAGCCAATGTTACGGGCTAGTGATAATCATAATAGATTGCCTCTGTAAAAAACGCTACATTAATTCAGATGATGTGTAATTCAAAAATAACAGAATGACGAATTACTTTAATCCCAATACAGCATTGCCAACTCAAAGTAATTGACTTACTGATGATTGAGTCTAATTACCCGTCAATTTTCCACCGACATCCTGACATTTGACGCCGACTTCAGAGCTTGAAATAATATGTAATGAACCATTCTTCACAACGACGTTAATGATTTTTAATTTAAAATCCTCTTGTTAATATGTATAAAGAAAAAAATGTTACAGCTTTAAAATATATTCTTTCTTATTTAATATCTCGTCGGCATTTCAAACTAAAATTCCCCACTATCCATTCCAGAGTCTGTCTAAGTAGTATGCAACCTGTCTTCGGAAAAACGCAAACTCGAAAGTGTGAGTAAAATCCTTGGCTCTGGGTAAACTCAAATACTTAACTGCGGGGGAGTGTATTCCTTTAAAAATTTCCTCGAACTCCCCTTCTGCCAAGAAAAGGAATTTAATTTTAAATATCTTCGAGCTACAGTCTTGTGGTTACAAACTTGCCTGAATATTATAACGTTTCACTCCCCATTTCGATGGTTTAATATTTGATATACAATTTGCACCTTCGCACACACACTCTCTCCCGAAATTAAACCAAATTGTGAAGAGATTCCAAGGCTCTAGGACTCATGACATTTCCATAAAATCCAGACTATTTTATTCGCATATTTATTCACACAGACCAAAAAGCCCAAACGAATTGGGCTTTCGAAGTCAAACACCTAAGAAAGTACCCTGCCCAATTCCGTTTATATTTTCCAAGAAAATCACAGCCCACCATTGAGTTCTTAATCTTTTGATCTTCCCTTGGGCTGCGCTGTTCGCAAAGTTGGGGAGCATATGCGTTGAGGGTCATGGGTTTGTGTACAATCTGGTAAATGTAATCTCAAGCCAAGTGCCTTTGTTCCATGGGATACCTATCGGTTTTGTAACAAAAGCATTTACATGACAAACTATTAATTTGTTTTCCTACTCCTTCCAGAGCCCAAATCTTAATTTATTATTCTACCTCTGCTGTTACTGTCATTCACCCATTAAATCGAAAGTCCTCAAATCCAAGTTTGTTTTCCTGTAAATATGACTTTGCATGTGTGTGCTCCTTCTGACAATATACACATCTTTATCAGGGCAAACTTGAAATCCCTGCTATACCTCTGCAAGTTGAAGTCAGCATAATTTTGGGCTTTGTGGTTACGTTTCGAATGCCAGGGAATAAATTAAGCTGAGGACAGTGATAAAATTGTTGTCGGATGTCTATCCCTAGCCATAGGGAGTAAATCAAAAGGCAGACGAAATTCAAAAGGGCTTTAAAATTGAATTGAATTGAAATAAGTGAGATGAAAGGTACGATAAGGTCAATGGAATTTATTTGTAGGACTTTGGTTGCCTGACAATGGGTGAGTGAGTAGATTGCGCGGTCGGAATGGAAGCCATAAGAGCGGGTGATTTTGGCTTCTACGAATTCTATGTCTAATTAAATAAGTACACGTGCTATGAATTAACAAAAATGAAACTTTGACGCAATTTTAAAACAGGACTAGGAGCTTTAGGTATTTTTCTTTAAATTAGTTAAATTTAAGCTTCAAATAACGCTCTAGTAAAACGAATTTATAACATTGAAAAAAGTATCAAGTTCTACTCTGAATTTGGTACAATTTGCTACTTACAATTGTAGCAGATTTAAGGCGAAAACTCCTATTAAACTTGTCCTTGATGGAAGTAACTACAAACTTCCAAAAATACCTACCCTAGTAAGTTTTCTATTAGAAGTGTAAACTAAGTCACATTTTACGTATGCAAAAGAACATTATTTGCCTCAGAAGTGATGTTTCACTCCAGAAAATTAGGAAATAAATCAAAAACCCCACAGCAATCGAAAACAGAAGAAATAATTCACTGTAGTTTCCAGCACGTAATAAATATGTATCCTGATGTTTGTGTTAGACAACACACAAAAACCTCAACTGTCTACGATTACCATTATGAATGGGCAACATATTTTGGAACTCCTGATTCCTGGCAGGTGATTTGTGTAATTTTATAACCAAAGCAATAATCAAGCTACCACTTCAAGTGTAGAGTAATACTGTGGTCAAAATTTGATGTGACAGGGCAGGATATATGGTTTAACTGAGTGACATTTACAGCTTAATCTTCATTTCCACATGCATGGAAAGTTTTGTTAGAAAGGGTTTATGTGTTACCCCTCTAACAACACCAGGCATATGAGTGAAGAGTGATCAATGATAAAAATGGCGAACCGATTAAATTTTTTAAAGTCGAAAGAAATATTAAGCACACGCTCTCCACTTTAAAAGTCGACGTAAAGAATTGCGGAATTAAACGCACGACTGGGTCGCACGAAACTTTATCGTTTATCAAAAGTTTGGTGGGTTGTATTTTATTTTATTCATTAGATAAAATAAATTGTACAAACAATATAAGACTGTTGTTAAATGAAGTGCACTTTTGGATAAACATCCGAGTTTTTCCTTAAATTTAAGCTCTCAGTTACAGGCGATTTTAACAAGACTAGTACATTTTGTCTGTAGATAAAATAATGAAAGCCAACTTGTTTTTTACATAACTTATGTATTATTTATTTTAATTTATTTATATGCTTTCCGCTATGAAAAAAGAATGGAAAAGTGCAAAAAATCTGGCAGATAACTCTGCAATGCCCCTGAAATAAGATTTTATGATTGCTCACTTTTAGGGGTAATTAAATTGCATATGAGACTCTCCAACAGGTCTTAATCTAAGATGATTAAATTCGTTACTATGGAAACATGACGGCGACAAATTGAATGGCAGCAAAATGCTTTCGATTAACTGCAAAGCATTTTGTATGGGAAATTCTTAACTTCATTTTACCAGTCTTAATGGCGACATATACCTACGATTTTTTGTTTCTGCACATCTATGGCACAGTACCTTTCGAATGATATAAGTTTTATTCTCCTCACTTCATGATAAATACTTAAAAAGTGCACGGAAACTTTTGGTGTTTACGTATTAATATAATTATTTGGCTAGAACGCTTTATCGTCCAATTATACCTTACACGATTTTCGGAGTACAAGGCTGTGCTTTTAGCAAGAGCTTTTGATGTTTTTGATGGGAATGCTGGTCTAATGAATGTTTGAAAATACAGTTCGTGATGTATTGAAATCCCTTCACAGAATTCAGGGTTACTTTTTTGGAACTTATGTTATCCCTAATAATATAAAACAAAGTGAATACTTTTTTGTGTGAAGCTACAGAACAAACGGGTGAACGGATTTTGACAATTTTTTTTTTATTTATTAGGTTTTTATGAGGAGCAAGTTCGTGCATTTAAAAATATTTGATTTTAATTGTGAAAGTCGAAGAAATTCAATAATTAGACTTTGAACACAAAAAAAGTGAACTTCTCCTTCGTCTATTTGAATGAAATTAATTTCATTTTTGAGATACCTAAAACGCCCATCTTTTAAGTCCAAAACTAAGTTCCTATTTGTTATATCAGCTGAGAAATGTTAACAAATCCTTTGCGAAATTCCTTTTTTATCAATTTGTTAATTGACCAAGGTTTTCAAATCGATCTCAGTGGTGGTTTCTTTTTTAGTTTTCTTTCAAGGTATATTCGTAGAGAGAGCGGGAGGTTTTTTTTCATATATATACTCAGAATCGGAACTGTAGTCGAATGGATTTGGTCTGCTCATGCTCAAGTGCTTTGCATCTGCTCAGCTTATCCGTTTAAGGTTGCGCTCAGTGAGTTCTCTTTTAGTTGGGTAGAAATAGAGTATGTATGGATATGAATGTGGCGAGTGTGCTATCCATTTGAGTGGGACGGAGGATGGGACCGAGAATCGAGATTGAGTGTGATAACAGATAAGATGATGTGACATTGTGAAGTGTATTGGATTTCGAGCAACGTTGCCAGACTTTTAAAAATGAAAACGCTAAATCATATAAATAAAATTCGTGTAATTCTGTTCGACTAAAATTGAATTTGACTGCACTTTTTTAAATGAAAAACCTTAGAAAGTGCTGAATATATTTTGGTACATTTTTCACAGGCCTATAGACTATAGAGGATACCTAGGCCTACAATCGCAACTTTATTTCAACTCCTTATCTCTTTAAATTCCGGAAAAAAATTGAACAAGAGTAATTTATTTTTTCGTTTCGTTTCACTTTTTTCTTTGTCACGCTTTGCTTCCGAAAGTACTGGTAGCATTAAAAAAGAGTAAGTGCAAGCTTAAAGAGGACATCTGCAGGTACCACTTAGGATAACTATTAACTCGATATCTTTTAAGGTTTTTAAATAATAAGGCAACATTTGAAACATTTCTACGATTTTCAACTGGATAAAAGGATACTGGATATGCTTTTCATTCTCAAATCAAACAAACCAACATCATCATCATGACATCCCTTTTAACCTTATTTTTTTCTCCTGTGACACAAAGGGAGATAGACATAGGCAGTATGCTGTTTGGTTTGCTAAGAAAAAAGGAAACCTATAAAAGAAATGCCAAATTTGTAGGAAAGGTGTGGTGTGTCTGCTCTCTTGCTCAACTTCTATTTCATTCAACCTGTCAGTGGCGTGGCGTCCATATAACCCTAACCCGATTCCTACCGACTTCCCTTTTTAAATTTTCACCAGTCAACACTATCTTTCAAAAACCAAATTAATATACATGAAAGCAACCAAATGAATTTAATATTTAGAAAATGGTGCACACACGTAAGCGATGAACTAAATATTGTGTGTATCCATTTTCATCATTCATAGTCACGGCAAAGCGAAGGTCGGGTTATTAAAGCTCTCGGTCTCACTGGATGGATAGTTGACTTTCAGAGATTTAGATATTGTTAAAAGGCGCTTAATTTGATTTGTCTGATTAATAAAACTGGCTACAAGAGGGGTTTTACAAATTTGAAGCATATTAATCTAAACATGGTTACTTATTTACCAATTTTCGATATCATTAACACCGATTGAATGTGTACATTTTTCCTAAATAACTGGAGAAAATTGGCTCAAAATGTTATTATTTTATTGTTTTAAACTGTTCTAAAACCACATTTTGCACGGACAAAGCCGGGCTGGTACAGCTAGTAAATTATAAACTGCAAAATTGATGCTGGAGTGCAAATAAAGTGGGAGATTTCAATTTGAGTAGTCAATTTTGAGAAATATTTTTAAAACTGTTTTAATTGTTTTCGTTTGAAAAAATATGTGCGACATTTTGTTTAGAATAAACTAGCGGACTAGCACACTTCGTAGTGCAAAATAGAAAATTAAAAAAATCAAATTCAAATTCAATTAAATCAGTGATAAACATTTTTATTCTAATGCTTTGTAGCACACAATAGTTTTAATATATAAAGCCGATGGTTTGCTATAGTCCATAGGCCCAAATCTCTCTGAAAGGACCCAGTTGCAAAAACAATGTAATGCAGCGCAAAGACCCGAATCGGGATTGGAATAAATGTGTTCCTTTGCCCTTTGCACAAATGTGGACTTAGCTCGTCATTAAGTATCTAAGCTGAACCACGGAAAAAACGATACAACTCTCGAAATCTTGCTTTCGGCATTTCAAAAGGGTTTGTGCTATCTCTTAGTAGGTACACGCCTTTGAATCCGTAACATGTTACGCCGATCGTAGGTATTCTAAACCAAAAATTAGTGCAAAGCTAAGCATTTTAAAAAACAACGCTGAGACTCCACTGAAAAATGCTTGTAAAATCAAATTGAATAAATTTGTATTGTTTTGTTTTCCAGTATTTTGACAGCTTGAGGAAATCTTTCCATAATATCCATGAAATTAAAAGTAACTACAGAATACTTTTCGCATAGAGTTAGAGAACTCCAATGTTTTCCAGATGCGATAAACAGCGGAACGTTTTGTTCCCAAGTTTTCGATGCGAAAAGTTATCTCGCATGAGTTACAGAACATGGGCACTGGCTATATATAACTGTCTTTATATAAAAACTGTATACTCTAAATTCACTCTACAAATTCTAAACGTTTGCCCTTGCGCCTTTTCAATAGTAACCGCAAACGCAAGGTGAACAGAAAACTGAAGTCGCTTAAATTCAAATGGAATATCAGATGGAATCATTGGGATGCGTATGGTATAAATACATCTTCGCATTTAAATTTTCCAGTTAAAATAGTAGCTTCAAATGCATAAGCCATTAATCTTTTAACAGAAAGTCTTGTTAATTCAACGATTTGGTGGCTTTCGAAATATAAGATTTTGAATGTATTTTTTGTATGGGCGGTACCAAGCCCCTATAACTCATGAATCAATACACCTACAAAGACCGTATATGCCTACAAACCATGGTATTAACAAGACAAAATTGCAAAATTTTTGTCTCGATGAGTGCTGCTCTTTGACTGTTTAGCTAAAAACTGAGTACAAATATTGTTTAGGATGTAAGCGTTACCCACCATTTACATTTTTATTCAAATCGAAAATGGGCTTATCGAGATAGGAACAGTTTTTTTCAAGTACCGCATTTCAAAAGAAATACCTAAAGTCAAAAGTTGGCCTTACGATAATTCAGAGAAAAACTGATTTTGCTATCGAAAACATCATATTAACCAGGGAATGAATTTTAACCTCACGTATTATTTAAGCTGAATAATTAATTGTTAAACCCATTTTCGAACAATTCAAACAGCTTTGAAACCCGTATATGAGAAATTCCCTTGAGGTTAACGTGCGAAAAAAACGGCTGCGAACTGTATGTCCACACACAATTTCCATATCTCAAGTTTGAAATAAATCCGTCCAGCCGTTTAGGCTGAACGCTGAAGGCCCACTTTTTTTAAGTTCCTATATCCGATCGTTAGGTGAAAATTAATTGTACATCTCGAGCTCGAAATATTGTATAATATCTTTCTTTTGCTACATAAATGCAAAAACGTAAAAACTTAATTAATTTGACCAACTCAAAAACTTATTTCACTCGGCAGAATATACGATTCATCCTAAACCTACGAAAAGCAAAGTGTACGTATGTTTATTATTAAAGTAGACTTATATAAGTAAAACGTTGCCCAAACTACGAAATAGAGGTGTGTACCGATCAAGGTATCATCTCTTCTGCCTACCACTACCATATGGTTGTGCAACTAATGCTTCCTAACAAGAAAAGGCTCCTCACTTGTACAGCATTCGAAATTAAATTCTTGTCACTCTTGTGTGTACAAAAAGGACTATTTGACAAAAGAATATGAAAAACTATTTCTAAAAGGCCAGGAACGCCATATATTTTGGAATGCCTTTGTACACGTATGAGGTTATTTTCTAAAGAAAATTGTATGGCCAAACATCAGACCCATAGTTGATTGGGTGGCTTCCAGAATCCTTTTCAACTTATAAAGAAAAGTTAGATGAAAACTTGAAAGCATTGTGTTGGAATGTTTGCAGAGAAAAGTCTGTCAAACGACACACTCTGAGCAATATATTGAAAGTGATTGTTGAGGATGTGTTTAAGAGGCGAAGCAACAGGTGCAATACAATCGAAGCCTCAAAGTTGCCCCCTTTCTACGTCTTGAGGTATACCTAAACCATATACAACCCAGTTAATAGAACTCACGCGCAACTTATACTCCCATCATTGGCATTTAAACTCCAACCGGCTGTTCGCCGCCCATTACTTCAGAGCGCTTAATACAAACAACCTTCCATCGAACCATTAGGCTGATTTGTTTCAAGTTTCTTCGACAAAGTTTAACGATTATTTACGGCAACTTGAAACAGTTTTTCTGGCTTTTCACTTAACATTGTTAAAGTTTCGCCCGCAAAAATCAAATAAATATCCCGCCCTATATTTCCATTATCAAAATTATTATAAGTTATGCGTTGCGTCCTATGGCACATATAAAATCCTGTCGCTTACGAACCAATAACCGAAAGTTATTGTAATGGCTGCTTGCTGTTCGAAAGTGCTTGTTCACATTGTTTAAGGATTTGCTTAAGGGAAATGAAATCTTTTACCGATTTTATCGAAAGGGAACAACAGTTGGTGCGCGGGGTGAAACTCAGTAGCTAACCCCAAATTTTTCTACCTTTCGTCTTTAGAACGAAGCCCACTAAATGTGCGATGTTATTTTTGCTCTGCGATACTGGAATGCTTAAAGTTGAAACCTCTTCCGAGAATTTTGTCGTCGGAAAAATCATTGGCTGATAAGAAATGCCTTCTCAATTTTGGTGTAGGTCCTTAAGTAAATGAAGTGGTTGTGAGATTCTTTTCCCGTCGGGGGGTGAGCTTGGGAAATATTTACCATATAATAATGGCTTTTAAAATTATAATAAATGTAAATTTTTGACAGAGAAAAAGTTTGCAAAAGTCAAGTGCCGTCTAGACGGTTTGACATTAAATGTTAAAATGTATCAGTTTATTTTTTTTGATGTAAATATTTAAATAATGCAGAAAAAAATGAAGTAGACACTTTTGACTTGAGACAGAAGAATTGATTTAAAAATTCCGATCACTCTAAATTAGTGTTGGTTGGATAAAGCCGACAAAGTTGAGGCACAATTCCACCCCGGACTGTAAGTCCACCCAAGTAAGGAAGTAAGTGGACAAAGATTTGAATGTGTACCTTAAAATTTTATACATAAAATAGTTCATGACCGTTTTCCCCTTTCGGATTCCACCCAAAAGCAATCTAAAATACCTTTAAGCTCGCATCACAAGTCGTTAAGTTTGAAAAGTTTCACCTTTACCCACTGTTCGAAGCCCTAAAAGTATTAAACTCGAAAGAAAATTATTACGCACTGCCTGCTATTGCTATAAAAATGTTCCAGGACCTTAATTTTTTTCCACAAAACCTGTACTTCCTCCTGCAATCGAAAACTATTCGTCGGACAAAACCGCTGTTTGTCTACAAGACAATCACGGGTTTATTGCTTTACTGTCATAAAATGCTCTTTCAAAAACGTATTGTATCCCCGTAAACGAATTTATTTAAAAAATGTATTTTCTGTTCATTTTTGCCTTCTTTTATTACGTATTGATGTCGAATAGGGCCCGCAAAAGGTTAAATCTGAGGCCAAATATATTTTAGATTTACTCTTCCATTCAACAACGTCATATACGACGACGGAACACAAGCGAAAAAGGGAAATGTCCTTTGAAGCTATTTCCAGGTAACACAAAAAAAACTGAATCGAATTGAGTTCACCTGGAGAAAATTTAAAATCCATAAATTTGGAGGCCTTTTCCACTCTTCCTTCGCTCGCGTGTATATCTGATGGATTTTCTTTACGGCCTATAAAAGCGACTGATTGATGTGTGCGGATATATTGGGAGACTGAGGGTGTATTTTCGGTCAAAAATAACCGTAACCCAACGCGGATTTTGATGCGAAGGAAATAGTATGTGTGTGTGACGAACGGGTGTATGTAAATGACGCCAAACTGTCAAAAGGTTCCGATTTGAGTTTTCGGTAGTCATTCACTTCTCCGGTAATTCAGACGGATATTTAAAAGTCTCATGTGACATTCCATTAAAAAATGCCTTGAATTCCTTAGACAGTCACAACTCACAAGACAAGTAAGCTATCATTCTCTAGGAATGATCCACCAATCTAATCCATCCATCCAAGAGATGAATAAAATTCATTTGAAGTCCACCTACATCAGCTCATAAAATACAACTAGTCCACCAGAACGTGACACAATTTCATCTTACCGCAGGTGCCAGGTATTCTGTCAAGTTACGAGATTTTGTTGATGTTGGCATGGGGTTTACCCTCCTTGACACATGTGGTATAATACTGATTGACAGGTAGATTGCTTGATAGTCCACAAGCGATTACCACACGTAAATTCGGTAACCAAATTGTCCGAAAATATCCTGTCACCCGCACTATGATTGATAAGATAATTCGAACCAGCTATTCCCGCCCCCGTGATCACTCGTCGAAATGTGCTTCATTTTTCCAGTCAACTCCTCAAGCAATCAATAAATTGAGGGAAGGTAACTGAGTAAATTGATGGAAATAATTTACTTGGAAATTGGCTGGCTGTGCGATTTGCCATTACGGCCATTTGAAAATGAAAAATGGGAACATGTCCTGCGGAGAGAGTTCCTTCCTTAATATTTCCCAATTTATCGGCTTCATTTTGAGGGTGTGGGGTGGAACGTGGAAGTATTTAAAGAAAATTAAAGGAGAGCTTTCTTTTTAGACGGACGCTATCGAAATGACGTAGTTATTTCCTACTGAGTCCTGTATGCACCAACTGAGTACATAGCCTTCTGAACTAATGTGTGCTGAATTCCCAAGGTTCCGAAAGCAAGTACGAATCCGTGCAACAACTGTCTCCACCCACAGATCCAATTGCGGAAAGTAAAACAGACAAGAACAATAAAGCTCCATCATAATTCATTTGATCGACATCATCGCAATATTCGGGCAATAAATACAGAAAAACCCAAAAGGACAACGGAGTCTTCAAATTTATTTCACCATTTCCCCTGATGATTGGCATCGAACAAAAATATAACAAGCAGCAATAAAATCAACGATTGCTATTATTGTCTTTCTGCGCTTGATGTCTTTTCCTTTTGTGACTGAATTTGTATCTAAAATTGGATTTTGATTTGTGCTCCTTACGAGCATACGTTTTTTTCTCCGGCCACGAATGATTTATACATTCACATAACTTCGGTGACAGAAAGGAAGATCAAGGAAGCACAATATAATGTTATAGATACTTGTATTTTTGTAGCATCAGCCAAGGCGCATATAAATCACTGGCTGTCCCGGGGGACTTTTCTGGCGGAATTTCTTAGCAACATGTGTCCAGTTGATGGAAAAATGCTGCTAACTGGGGAATACAGTCTTTCGTTATTGCAGAACTTTAAGAATAGCTGGGACGCTTGGATAAATCCAATGTGGTTAGGTAAGGCTAGGGTATGAAGGGATGTGTGGTGGAAATAACTTGTCATGTTTATTCGGAGTCCTGAAAAGCAGGAAGTCACAAATTTCGTTCTTAGCCATTCAGCTACGAAGTTGAGGAGTTTTCTTTTGGTAGTTTGTTTTCGACTAGCGCTTTTTTTCTCAGTAAATAGGTAGCCACTCCTAAAAAACTGAATCGGCCTTACTAATAATGAAACACTAATGTCGACTATTAGTTGACTGCCAGTTTATATTAAAATGTACAGCATTTTTGAAATGGTACCAATAAACAATTTAACCTCCAGTTTTACTAGCACGAAGACTTTCTGTTGAATCTATTACAAATTTGCTGTCAATCTTTGTCAGTTATCAGATGGCAAATCATTTGTTTTTGTTTTCATGCAGTAAGTTTAGCTTTTCAAAAAATTTAATAAAGATTGAGAATGAATTCAAGTCGAAACGAAGATAATTTTATGGACCTTATATCTGTTGAAGAATCGGCAACCTCTCAAAGGATAAAATATATGACGAACGAGAGTTCTTTTGCCACTATAGGTTTGTTTATTATTGGTTGAGTGTAGTGTCTGGTAAAAAGTTTATTAAAACTATTTATAGGGTTGATAAACCGATAGTGTGCTTCATTGTGGAAATCGCAAGGGAAGAATTTGTTCCACGGACAAATCGCGGAGGAGCACTTTTGGTGGAAACATTAGTATTAGTTGCAATACGATACCTAGGGAAAGGATCCTATCAAAGCGATCAAATCAGTTCGTTGTGTCAGATCTAGGTTCTGTTCATTGGACTGGTGTTGCCAATTTGTTTCAAGTGTCTACGTGTGGATATAGGATATTATGCTCCTATTGTTTAATACGGTATTTTAATTTATTTGGTCGTTTTATTTCATTTATTTTCATTTTCGGCTTTTCTAATAGAGAATAGTAAATATTAACTGAAACATCAATTTGCAATTATTATTTTTCCACTTAAGCGGAATTTTGGATATTTTGAAAAACAACATCATTTAAAAGGAGCTCAGACGAAAACTAAACCCGATTTCACTTATGTATTCAGCTTAAATATAAAAAAACACATTTATTTCTAATAGGTATGTCAAGATTTTATAAAATAAAACTCAAAACAAAACGAGACATCGAAAATGTGTAAATAGAGCAAAACAAACTAAAATGTAAACAAACGAATTTAGGACTTCAGTTATTATATTTTTGATTAAAAGAATTAATAATTTATGTTGTACAGTTTATTTTTTCTTCCGTTAACCAGGCTTTTCAGCTAAGCGAAGTAATTCGCACGAAGATTGTGAAAAACTGATTCGTGACAAATAACGCTTTGTTTAGATAACCGAGTTTAACTACATCCGTATTAATAAACGTTTTGTAAAAGTTTTTAACCGGTTGCAGAAGAGTTTCATCAAAACTGTCGGGACATATTTGTTTATATGTGATTTTAAAATGTTACATTTGGGTACAGTTTTTGCATTCTTTCTTTTCCTTTGGTTCAATTTATTTGAAATTTACATTTGCACTCATAATTGGATATTTTCCGATCACGTAGCACATACTAGCACAACAAACATTTCAATCTGTCATTTTGCTTGTGTGTGTTGGTTAATTCAGGGCACTTCTTTCAAAATATTCCGGACACTTCTTTCGTGTTGAGAATTGACCTGGAAGTGCACTTTCTTTTTCAATGAAACATGAAAAACATAGAAAGAGCACTACTAGATTTGCTCTTTTCACAGAAAGGGCAATTCTTTTCTTCAATCGAAAACGCCATTACACAGTTTTGTTTAATTATATCAAAAATTGTAGTTACTTGAATTTCGCGATTGACACTTCTTGCTCCTAAGATATAATACCATATTTTGATTTACTACTAAAATTTGAGTATGCATGGCAACATTCCTTTGCAGAACGAGTTGTGACAGAGTAATAATTTGGGTTAGTGTACGACATAAACATGGCTTTCTGACCATTAATATTTAACCCTACAGTTAGGGATAACCTGACGACTAAATTTGTTTATTGGTAAAGCGATTTTGGAAAGTCTGGAGTCTTTGCGTTAACTGCCAGACTAAATTTGATTATTGGTAAGGCCGAATGACACTTTAAATTGTAACAAGCACCAACTTCGACCGTTTTTAAGAGTGAAAGCTAAGGTAGGTACCCACGGGTTTGATTAGCCACCGAAAAGAAACTCTATTGTGGGGAATTTCAACGTTTTCAAAGGTTAGATGGGCCACATATTGTTAAAGTCAAAGCAAGGTGGGAGCGTTTCCGGAAAGTATACAGAAATATTGCGATTGAAATGCTGGCAGTCATACGAAACCATTGGATGGGTGTAATATACAGGCGAAAGCTGCCAATATGAAAGCCTCCTATACTATCGGGAAAGCTAGGATCAAGACAAGTTTGCATACGATTTAAAAAGATTAATAGAAATCCTAGCGCAAATAATAATACTGAATCTCTATAAAGAAGAAAAGATGCAACCCATGATAGGGATTTGTAAAAACTAAAGCATTCAATGACACAAAGAGGAAAAGCTTAAAAGTCCTACAGTCCGAAAGGAATTTTTCTCCGAAAACGATGAGAGCCAAAACCTCCTTGTGTGGCTGTCAAATCGCATTAAACTATTCACCCGAAGAATGACTAATTTACTATAAATTTCGTAACCGACCGAAAATGAACCATCTATGGATTGTCTGAAACCTCACAGCTTAAAAACTCAATACCGAGAGATCTTGTTGCAACTCCAAAATTAAAATTGTATAACGATTGTGAGTGATTGTAACTGGTGGCTCATCGTGCACTTAGCACAAGTGGCAGGCGCTTTGTCAATCGACGGCGGAGCGAAGTGGAGGTTCACTTTCTAATAAGGGAGAAGGAATGTATGAAAATTTCAACGGTTTAAAACTAATAATTAAATGAGTCTGATGATAAAATACTCCAACCGAAGCACTTGCTAACAAGCTGATGTTTTGAGAAGGAACATCGAACTCATTGACGAAGTCCTTGCGGTTAGGCGGCAGTTCCTTCCGTTGTTTACTATTTTAAGTGAATTTTTAAAAATCTATTTCGACGTCGTCTTCAAAGTGTTGTAATCCCAGTTTTGTTGTCTGGCTTAGGTTTAGGAATTAGTTAATGTTGCTTCGTGAAAGCAAGACCTAACATTGTTTAAACCGACTGAAGGCTACATGTCGAAGTACTTGATATTGGAATACGCTTTTAAAATCATAACGACTGATTTTAAAATGTTGGTTTCATCAGAAGGGTCTTGGCCGCTTTCCGTTTTGCAGCTGATAAAAGATTCCACACATCGTCATACATCGATTTCATTGCATATGCTTAAATAGAGGTCTAGACGAGATGTAGCATGAAAAATATCTTTTCTCTACAAATTTTTAAATCATCGACACATTCAAATATTCAGCAGACAAATTAAATTATTCTAATATTAAATCCCATGTCATGTCAGTGCAAAACGGATTCATCAATCTAATTGGGTACATTGAGCGCACACTGTATTGCGAAAATTGATTTATAATTCATTTCAAAGCATCGATATTAAACGGCGACACCCATTTATTGGCAACTTGATTTTGATTTCTATAGCTACGAGTAGTAGGTGCTTTATTTAACCGCGTGAGTGCTTTTAGCTCATTTGATCAAGCAGACAAATGCGAATTCATTTAGGCGTATTTACTAGGTAAAAAGAGAATGCACTCAACCTAAAATAATATTCAGATCAGTATATAATTAAACTAAGCGTTCATTGAGGGAGGCTTTGATAAAGGTCTGTGGTCACAGGAGTCTAATAGCAAAGCTTCCGTCTTTTATAAAAATTGACAGTGCGAGTGCAGAAAATATGCAGATTAAGTAAAATAAAATAAAAATTGTTTAAGGTACTAATAGTTTTTGTGTATTTATAATAATAATTAGCTAAATATAATAGAATAAAATTAATTTGTATATAAATCTATTGTTCTAAATAAAACTTGGCCTAATCTTAATTCTATTTCTTTGCAGATGGTGTCCTGTGCTTTTTGTGTCTTTTCTGGATCTTCAGCTTCAACTTGTTCTTGTAGGCTATGCTATCAACTAGGTGATCTTGGGCCTCCTTACTAAAGCTGGTAATGTTGTCCCATGTAATGACTACGAGATCAGTGATGAGCTGGTACTTTGCTTTGGTTAATTTGGACTCCTTAATTTTCGGGCAGCGCAATGCCTCTCGATAGAGAAACAAATGATAGCCAACTGGAATATTGTTTCTTTGGGATTGCAATTTTTTGTCGGAATTCATTTTGGCTTGCGAATATAACACTAGATGTGGATGCTTGAACTGATTTTTGCAGAATGATGAAGTGTTTTATATTCAATCCTTTTTATACCAATCCTTCGGTAAAATTTTATTGCACTTTGGTTATGTAAATTTTTGGAAAAGTCAGCTACCTGTCTACCAGCAGTCCCAAATTTTTTGACCTTTTATGACACTTGAAGTTTATATAACCTTAATAAAATTGATTTATGACTTAAATTCGAAAGCACAGTTATATTGGTACATATTTATTTGCAATAGGACATTCGTTCTAATTTTTATTACAGGACACAAAGGGGCTGCTAATAAAATGAGAAAGTTATATTGCTTCGAAACTTTTCTGGTAATTGGAAATTATTCTATGAGATCCATTTCCTTTAAATAATATGACTTAGGTACGTAATTTATATTTTAAAATTCAATTAACACTGAAGACTTTTTTCTTTAATGACTTTAATGATTTTAAAATAATTTTCGTCCTTTAAAATTGGACTACTTTTTTCCTTTTTTAAATAATTTAATAATCGTTTTTAAATAATTTAAAATAAATTGGCGATTATTCTGTGAGAACCTCTTCCCGTAAATTTTATGATTTACGGAATTTATATTTTAAAATTGAATTAATGCTCGAGCTATATATTCATAAAAGGTGTCAAGTGTTATTCTGAACCTATTGTGTCGTTAAGAGACTTGGCTTTGATAGTTTTATGAATATTTAATACGCATTTGTACTGCGCTTAATGCGAAAAACCTTGTATTTTGTTGAAGTGGAAACGCAGTCTTTCAGATTGCTTATGAGTTACTCTGTGAATAGACATCCATGAATATGGAAAGTTGAATCTTGTCACAACTGTGACTATAAAATTCGACAAAACCTCAACCAACAGACATACTAATAAAAAGAAACTAAAAATTGTTTAAGATAGGTACTAATAGTGTTTTTGTATTTATAATAATAATAATAATAAGCTAAATATAATAAAATTAATTTGTACATCAAAATCTCGCTCTAAACAAAACTTGTCTTAATCCTAATTCTATTTCTTTGCAGATGGTTTCCTGAGCTTTTTTTGTCTTTTCTGGATCTTCAGCTTCAACTTGTTCTTGTAGGCTATGCTATCAACTAGGTGGTCTTGGGCCTCCTTACTAAAGCTGGTAATGTTGTCCCATGTAATGACTACGAGATCAGTGATGAGCTGGTACTTTGCTTTGGTTAATTTGGACTCCTTAATTTTCGGGCAGCGCAATGCCTCTCGATAGAGAAACAGGTGATATCCTACTGGAATATTGTTTCTTCGGGATTGAATTTTTTTGTCGGAATTCATTTTGGCTTGCGAATATGAAACTAGATGTTAATGCTTAAACTGATTTTTGCAGAATGATGAGGTGTCTTAAATTCAACCCTTTATATACAAATCCTTTTGTAAAATTTTATTGCACCTTAGCTATATATTTTTTTTTTTAAATCAGCTACCTGACTACCTGCAGTCCCAAATTTTTTGACAACTGGGGCTTACCCTTTTATGACACTTAAAGTTTATATGACCTTAATAAAATAGATTTATGACTCAAATTGAAAAGCACAGTTATATTGGTAAATATTAATTTGCAACAGAACTTGCGTTCTAATTTTAATAAAAGGGGAGGGCTGGTAATAAAATGAGGAAGTTATATTCCTTTGAAACTTTTCTGTTAATTGGCAATTAAATTGTGTGATACTTTTTCGTTAGAAATATTTGACTTACGGAATTTAAATTTAAAATATAATTAATTCTGGGGTTTTTATTCTTTACAAGTTGATTTATTTACAAAATGCGATGTGTAAACGAATTTTAAAATAATTTTTGTTCTGGCACTTAAAGTCAGACTCCTTTTTCCTTTTTAAAATAATTTAATAGTCATTTTTAATTAATAATTTAATTATTCTGTGAGATTCTCTTCATTGAATATTTATTTATTGATTGAAAAGTTTCCCCATTTTTTGTTAGAAAAATTTTTTTCCATTATACTTAACATACTCTACAATATTGTTGCAATAAAAGTAGGTCTGCGGGTTAACCCTTCTCGCAGACACACATGCTTTCCAGAGTTTTACTTCCCACTAAAAAATGGAACACTGAAAGGCACTCATACGATCTTCATTACTCCACACTTTGTACAGGTGAATTGCTATTAAAAATGTTTAATTCATCAAGATGCAAACAACTTTGAGCACTAAGAGTCATACTTTACGCCCATAAACACTTCCCATGCGCCGTGCGGAATTTAATTGCGCTTCCCGACATCCTCGTATGAGAAACATGTGTTGAAGGATCGCAACCTCGCTCCGATTAATGTTTTTATGTTTATTTCAAAGAATGCACAGCTATTGCGAAAATTATATCTCAATTCGAACAATAAAATGAAATTGCAATAAAACACGTGATGGTATTAAAATCAAAACATCGCCTGGAATTGAGGAATTCCAGCGAATCTCAGTCTGGAATTCGTTGTTCAACTCGTTTTAATGGAAAAATTAAAATTCCCCTCATGAAAGTACAGAACAAGATGTAAACAGAAGGGTTGCACTGGCTTTAAGGACGAGGGGTATAATTAAAATTAACGCTCCATGCGAACAATCTAATCGGAGGAGGAGGCACTCGCGTAACTATGAATGCAATCCTTGCTGCAGTGTTCAAATATGTTTTCATTATTCACAATGGGATTTGGGTATAAGGAGCGAAAAGAAAAAATTTCGCACAACCCCACGAATGTGGGTTGATTTCCTGGGAAAATAAATTCAACGTCGTGGAGAGTATTGAAAGTCAGTTATTTTTTGCTCAATTATAATTCCATGGAATGGCAGTAAAAGTCCATGAACTGGCTCCATTCGTTCGTTAACCTATACTACAACCGAATTATGGCAGCAGTTAATTAAAACTGCATAAGGGGTAGAGGGTTATTTGAAAATCATAAAAGCGTTCGCGTGCTGCAGAAAGAGAGTGCGGGCAGCCACCCGTATTATATTCACATCCATCATGTTTGCGGGAGGAAAGCTTTTTACATAGTACACCTGAGGTATATTTTGCACGCCCCACCACACCCGTATCGAAATTTGTTCTAATAACGGTGTAATTAAAATGGTTGCATTTCGTGAACAATGGTGGTGTTTAAAAATGCATCACACTTAAGCTTTAATAAGTAGGTTTACAGGCAACAGGTTGGAGGTCATTCACTTTGAATGGGACTAGGTCAGAGATGCCATTGTGTCAGTGAGGTTAGCGTGTGCAAGGGCGGACCTAGCGCCCGATATTCTCGGAGACACATGTTTACGAAGCTTCGGGTAAAAGTCAGACTATGAACTGGAAACACAGCCAGACTCAATGTTCCACGGTAGAAATACTTGGACTATTCAGTTCAATAAGACTTCCTCCTATAGAAGCGTGTTTCGGGCTGCGGTTCTAGCAATGACAAAAGCTGTAAGACAGGTTGCAAATTTGTAATGATGGCAATACCTTTACTTTTCACACTGGCAGCTAAGCAACAAAAAATGATCTTTACAGTTGAGATTACATTTTAATTCGAAAGGTGCTGTTGCGAAGAGCGAGCATAATGTAGAAACCTGCTGGGTCTGCGGACATGCTTAAACTAAGGCGAAAGCAGGAGCGGAAACGAATCCGCGCCGGAAACATATATGTTGTGGGATAAATTGCACCATGCACAAAGGTGCGTCAAATAAAAGAGGCGATAGCGTTTTATTTTGGTTCGCAGCGTGTGTGTCCCTGGTGTGTTAATTAATACTACTGGAATTGATTACGAGAACCGAAAAAGTAGTAATACAAGTACAAGAACAAAAAATATTTTCAAATTATTTTACGCATTTTGTAAACAAATCAACTTGTAAAGAAAAAATCCACAGAATAATTGAATTGTAAAATATACAAATACAATAAAATTGCCAATTACCAGAAAAGTTTCAAAGCTATATAACTTCCTCATTTTATTACCAGCCCCTCCCCTTTTATTGAAATTAGAACGAAAGTCCTGTTGCAAATAAATATTTACCAATATAACTGTGCTTTCCAATTTAAGTCATAAATCTATTTTATTAAGTATAAACTTCTAGTGTCATAAAAGGGTAAACCCCAGCTGTCAAAAAATTTGGGACTGCAGGTATTCAGGTAGCTGATTTCATAAATAAATATTCAAGTGTCATAAAAGGATAAACAACAATTGTCAAAAAATTTGATGACAGGTAGCTGACTTTTCCAAAAATTTGTGCAGATTAAAGTGCAATCAAATTTTAGTAAAAGATTGGTATAAAAGGGGTTAAATTTAAGGACACCTTATCATTCTGCAAAAATCAGTTCAACCATTCACATCTAGTCTCATATTCGCAAGTCAAAATGAATTCCGACAAAAAATTGCAATCCCGAAGAAACAATATTCCAGTAGGATATCACCTGTTCCTCTATCGAGAGGCATTGCGCTGCCCGAAAGTTCAGGAGTCCAAATTAACGAAAGCCAAGTACCAGCTCATCACTGACCTCGTAGTCATCACATGGGACAACATTACCAGCTTTAGTAAGGAGGCCCAAGACCACCTAGTTGATAGCATAGCCTACAAGAACAAATTGAAGCTGAAGATCCAGAAAAGACACAAAAAGCACAGGACACCATCTGCAAAGAAATAGAATTAAGATTAGGACAAGTTTTATTTCGAACGATATATTTATATATAAATTAATTTTATTTTATTATATTTAGCTAATTATTATTATTATAAATAAACAAAAACTATTATTACCTTAAACAGTTCTTAGTTTCTTTTTATTAGTATGTCTGTGGTGAAGGTTTTGCTGAATTTTACTTAAAAGCTTAAAATCAATCCTTCTGATACACTTTTTGGCCTCAGTAACGTAATTCTGCGCAGCGAGGTTTTATCCAAAAGCATATCCTATACGACTCGACTTCTGGATATAAGGACTTAGGCTAGGTAGGACATGGTGTTTTGTACTACCATGTAATACTTGTAGTACAATTCTCTTTGAATTGCTAACTGAAGTTAAAAAATCTACAACAATGCATCACAGTTGACTATAATTGTCGACATCATGTAGTGAATTCATTTTAGACTTTTGATACTAGTCTCTTTGGACAGATCATTCATTCAAGCTTACAGACCACCATCCAATGATTAACACTTGGGGGTAAAATAAGCACAGTCTAGATCTGCTCCTATAAATATGTTCAAAATACATAGCTCTTTCAAAAAAGTCATCTAAATTCATACAACATCAACTCGTCTCAAAAGTCTAAACATTGCATAACAACAAATTGTGGCCAATTCGACGCCACCTTTATTCAACCGCCACGAGACTACTCACGACGATCGCTAGTTAGATGCGCCTTAAAAAAAAACACGCATAAACAAATCAACAAAGGAAAAGCAACAATCAAAAATTTAAGCATTTCATTTATGCCACTCAAACTGACACTTGAGTGTCAATCACAGAGAACAATAAAAAAATACATCCACTCGGCCGATGGATGTAATCGCCCCAACTTGCACATATACGTACATGTTTTTGTGTACATCTTCCCCCAATCCAAAGAATAAACGACCATCAAAACACCCCTTTTGTGGCGATCATAAATACATGCCCGCCCCTGGTCTAGTATCATAGGAATAAATTCAAGGGACCACGATTTGATGCTCCCTGACAAGACACTGTGTGGTGGAAGATTTTCGCGCCTATTGCCCCAGGCCGCACGCACACCCCTCGAACAACAATGGGGTGTGCGGCGATGATAAAAAGTCTACAAATCTTGAGATGGTCGTCACATCGGGTAAGAATAGAAATTCTCTAAATTGCCAACACCAGTTGCGGGTGACTTTTATCCACTACCGAGAGACAGCTCCATTCATGCGTCTTATTACGGAATGAAAATCTCGCAGTCTAATCTGGCAGCTATATCATTTTTTATCCTACGACGAACTGGCACTCATTCCACTGCACAGCTGCTGTAGTAGGGACGAGGACGACCATAAAAGGGATACAGCCAAACAACAGGTGAAAGCTCAGTGATTTTCGTGCGCCAGCGCCGATATTCAGCGGCGACAGTGGGGAAATTGCAGCCTGTTGTGCCATCATCCTGTTGAACATTCACCAATGAGTCCTTACACCATGTAACCAAGTCCTGTAAACGGCGCGCGTACCCACATAGATTCCAGTGATAAAGTTAACAGAATCATTCAGTTAACGTTAAGCTTTCATCTGATTCGGTTTACGTTGCCAAAAAGTGCGGACGTCGTCCAAAAATGCTGCGGTACTCGTCCTTTACACTACTCCATGTAGCGGTGGATCTGTATGTAGCTTCGTGGGTTGTGTTTTAAGTGCTCTGGATGCACAGTGCTCTCGAGGAGATATAAACGAGTGTGTGTGTTTCGAAGTATTTGCGTTTGTGTCATCTGGTTTTGTTTTCGGTTGCGGTGTTCGCCGTTGTCTCGCTTGAAGGCGTCAAGAATAATGATAATAGTATGTTCGGCTAATACCAGTCATGTGAATTTATGTCCTGGATTTCAGTAAGAGCATTCCGCCCCACACCCCCTCGACTTAGAGTGGTCGTGCAAATGTAAACAGCATTATCCTCTCGGAAGTCTCCTCGTCCGCATTACTCGTCTTGGCTTCGTTTGATTTACTGGTTTTAATAAATGTCCCGTGATGCGGGCTTGTGCGTGATGGTAATTACAAAGAAAATAATGCATAATGCGAGGCCAGCAGTAAATCGCGTTTAATTGCTAAAGTCCCTTAGAGAAAATACGTTAAATTTAAAAAAGGAAAACACATATTCAAAAATACACACATACATACAAGAACCGTGAATGTCCTTTATCGCAATGTGTTCTTTCTAAAGCAACAAAAAGTGAAAACAAAATGTTGACCAGGAAGAGAGATTAAAAATAGATAGAAAGGATATACCTACCTGAGTGTTGTGATCATAAAAAGTTAGCTTATTATTTTGCTTTGCTTTTATGTTTTTTATAAGCCCCTTTGAAACGGAAGTTGTGTCGTGTGACACCCGAGTTGGTGGTATCGCTTTTCGTTTGATTTTAAAATAAAATTTAGAAAAAAGGATACAAAATGTCAGCCACCGTTGGACAAACGACGGACATGGATGTGGATATTGAAATCGATATACAGCTTCTGACGACAGGATACGAGGACAGCACGGTATGTAAATCTCTGTGGAAAATAAAGTGCATGTTGTGGGTGAGGGGCTCTTGGTGAATATAAATAGATTTCAATGCAAATTCGGCCTGGCGAACAAATAAGCTTGGGGCATCCCAATAAAAACCGGAAGTTGGTACTTCCCGGAATTTATTCGGATAATTTTTCAAGCGGATAACTTGATGTTATTATAATCATTCGTTTGTAAAATCTGAGAGATTATCTTTTTAAGAGGGGTTCCTGTTTATTCTTTAAATCAATTTGAGGAGAATTAAAAAAAATTTTCGTTTCGTGGAAAATATTTTCGACTGTCTTATCTCGATGGGAGCAAACAATTTTTTCGTGTAGCGAGTATAGCTTCGAGCACCAGTTTGTTCAAGTTGAATTTCTGAAAACAATTGACGATTTATTTCGTGCGACAAAATTCAAATTGATGGTATTTTTTGCCTTATTTAAAAAAGCAAACGCGTTATGTCCTAACAACCCATAACAGCCATAGGTATATTAGATTTTAATTCAATATTAAAGAGAACATTTTCGAAAACAGGATTAATGATCTAGCATCCTTCTAGTAATATTTATTAATATGCAGGGCCGCGTACAGTGCAGCGCCAGCTTCCTTCATCCGTTTTTCAGGTGTATGGATTTGGGACCAAAAACTTCATGCCAAATTCGATCTTTTTTGTGGATTCAACCTGAGATTCCTTGCTTAGAAGTATACCCCACTAACCACTGAGCCACTGCGACAACTAGTATTAAAACCACTTTGGCTAATATAAGACTCTCAAATTTCCGAAAACTTGTCCTTTGAAAAACTCTTGGTGTGTAAAGTTTTTAGGGTTTCGAAGTTAGCCTGTTATTTAGAACGTTTGGTGAGAAAAACCGAGCTTTTTAAAATTGGAATCGAAAGAAAGTATTCCGTCATTTGACAATTTCATTCTGCTGCTTTTTATTGTACAAACTTTTCTTAAAAAAACGCGAAAAATGAAATGATAAGTGGATTTTAAACTTGAATAGCTTTTGGTGAATAATTTTTAATTTTTTAGAAAATTCAAGATTTACTGCCTTATTTACGCTTAGAAGTTGCGTAAAGCTTGCATATTTTTTTTGTTTTAAAAGCCATTTTTGTGTATATTTTTTTGGGTAAATTTAAAAACAAAAGCAAAAATTGGATTAAAAATGCCATTAAGCTTCGGGAATTTTTTAAACAACATTGATATGATCGATTAAACAAAAAGCTAGTTCAATGCAAAGAGAGCGGAAATTATATAAAGCCAGGTCCAACCCCATGGAAATTTTAAATAAAGAATTTCGAAGCAAATACCTTTAGATTTACCAAAGAAAATATGTGCAAAAAAATGGTGCGCTCCGATCTTATTGGAGATAATAGAGGTGGGCATATTCCTATGGAACTTCAAGTTATGGTGGCCATATTGTATTCAAAATGATGGGGCAGATATTCATGGCTGGGTTCAGCCAACTCACTCTCTGTGTTATATGTCCAAAAGGCGACAGTTCATAAAAATGCCAACATCAATTTCAGACCGAATCAAAGAAATGCGCGGGTTTCAACAAATAAAAAAACTTTCCGCGAGTAATTGGTGCAATTGACTGCACGCACATAAAAACTCCAAAAGTTGGTGGTCAAGCCGGTCAGTACTATATAAACCAAAAAGAGTATTTGTATCCACACATTTGTTTTCAATAATTGCTATTTTCTCCTCTGTCCATCGTATTCTTCATTTCATCTATATTTTTATTTGCAAAAAAACTGTCAACAACTGCTGGTGTCGGTGTCATTAGTAAAAAATAAGAATTTCAGTGTTTTTTGTAATAGTTTATCGAAATTCTTACCTATTTAGACACAAACCGCGCTTAGTAAAATTATCGCAGAAATTTATTTATAAATTAAAATTGCAGGAAAGCCACGTAGAGGGGCGTACACGATATATAACTAAAAAACATCGTATAGGTGTCGTAAGGGTATCTAATAAATAGTGCTGTTAATTTAAAAGAATTTAATCCTCTATGTGATGACGCTTAGGTTCTTACAAACTTACAATCTTTTTATGAAAATTTCTTTCTTTTTTCGGTTAAAATTCTTGAAAGATTTGTTGAAAAATAATCATCATCAAGGGCTGGAACTACTAAGGTGCGATTTCCATTTGTATCTTCGAAGCTATATAACTCAAAATTTCGCTTCTAAATTATACACAGGTTTTCCGTACCCTAGAAAAACAAGATATTTTGACTAAGCAATCAAGGCGAAAAAGAGCTTCGTTTGACACAATCTTTTTTTTTTAATACTCCGTTATTAGTTTGTTTGTCATATCCAAATTGTTATCACAGCACCGATGAAGAGCTATAAGTTTGTCTTAATAATTTTTTTTAAAGCAAACAAGACGCCTCTACGCATTGGGGATAACCAGACGTAAGTCTTTCAGTTTGTTTTGGAATGATCACAGTTTCTCACAGGTGTCTCTAGATTGCGCACTTCTTACATTAAAACCACTGTGAAGTTCTCCTTTTAATTGTTATTTGCATCGTTTTCTAATCCACCATTTTTTAAAATCGAATTATTTTACCTCGTTTAAAAGTTTTCAATATTTAGAATGCACTTGATATTTATGGGCCAGCCTGGAGTGCACATCTAAAAAACATTGTCCATTGTCCATTTGCAGTAAACTTCAAATTCTTTTTGCGGAGTTTTTCCTACTTCACAAAGCTTGCATTTATGAATGAGCTCTTATTGTGAAAAAAATTGGGAGAAGTTTTTTTTATTATTTTTACGAGCAAGTGACTATAAATGTTTCACTTAGTTACTTAAATATTTATATAATCTAAACAAAAACACCTAACAGCAGCGTAAATCATAACCGGTATGCACCACAAATTGGTGCACGCACATAATCTCATTTAATTTATCGATTCAGTAATTGCGAAAGTTAAAAAATGCGCTATCCTTTAGAGCTTTCTTTATCTAGTAATAGGATTTCTTTTAATTTAAACAATAAACAGACAGAAAAATGATATTTCAGTCCTTTCTGTAAAAGCAAAAACAATTTCAGTTACCTACCACAGAAGGTACCGAACTACATTCCTTCCTTTACTTGAAATTGTTTTTTGCCAATTCACTTACCCCGAAATTGGTAGCTCATAAGGAAATTGTTTCCCAAGCAGGGATTGGTGCGAAGCCTGTTCTATCAATAATTTTGTTGGTAGCTTAAGACCACACGACTTTTCTTATAGCAAGTATGCCCACAATCCACTCCGCATATCGACCAGTGGAGAGGATTTAGGTCATTTTGCCGCATCCTGTTTGGACTCAACCATGCATTTGAGGTTTATCTACAAAATCCGAATATTGAGAATATTTTACATTATTTAGTGTATACCGTACCTAATGCTGAAATTATTAGCGTTGAATTTTTAAATGACAAATAAATGTTCAAATGTATTCCTGGTGATTGTCTCAAAACAATTATATAAAACAAAAAGCGACGTTTGCTGACATGAACAACATAAACAATGTCCTTACCTTTCTGTTAAATATTGGTAAAGAAATAAAAAACTTTTCTTGAATTTTAACCACTTGTTAAATTTACTATACCGAGATACCAAAAAATCTAAAAAAAAAACCTGTCACCATGAAACAGAAATCCGCTACTATACAACTAATTATCTTTTGTCTTTCAACTTCAAAGAAAATTGTTTATATAATACCACCAATAGAACTGATTATTTTAGTAATCCACCCGCCTACGACATCCAATTAAATTTAACAAATCAATTGACTTTGGCAACCAAACAAAACACATTACCTTCCGAAGCTACCTATAATCGACAGAAAAAAAGATGAAAAATTAATTCAACACTCACACAACACAAGTCTCCAGACAAGTTGCGCCAAACGTGTGGGCAGATTAAACGTCACTCAGCTCTGCGTCTGTGTATTGCTCTGTAATTAATTAAGTGCCAATGTAAATTGCGGTTAGGATTTTTGCTGGCTTTGATTAATTGCGGCGCTTAGGCTCGTTATGAGTTTTTGTTGCCTAAAGATTTATATTAGACAGCATGGCCGCAGGACCGTTGCCGTCTAATTAATCATTTAAATGAGTTTGAATCAAAAGCAATCCTAATCGCGGAGGATTTGTAAAGGCACAAAATAGCTAGTTATCTTTAAGTCGGCATATTATGAGGAGGTATTTCAGTTTTGGTACACATCGAAACCGAATGATGGGCTTTTGTCTTCGTGTAATTGATGCTGTTTCTGAATTTAATTAAAATAAAGGAAATCAAAAAGGATCACAGAGACAACAGAAACGGAGATAGCGAGATTAAGATTAAGTTCCAAAAGTTGGTATAGCTTTACCTTTGATAAATGATGCCTTCTCGTTCAGAGTTGTCGGTTATATTGGGATGGAAGTGGGTGTGTTTTTTTTATCTAATATTTCCAATATGACGAGGAAGGGTACGAATTGAATTTCAACGAATGAAATGTGCAACTTTTTGAAATACTTATCGCCTAAAGGCCTAGATGCGTCATCAATTCAATGCAAGTCACACAAGAATTAAAACATAAAACACTGGCGATACAATGGATGACATCTTACCTTCGTCAAAGTTCAAAATAATGACTTGCGTAGGTTCCTCACCACAACCTTTCGCGACGGAGCTCTCTGTTCAGTGCAATGGAAACAAAATCCTCTTGGGTTCACAGTGCAATTAAATAAAATGCAAAGGATGGTATCATAGGCTGCTACAAAGTTCTGTGTACAGAAGAAGTTCAGTAGTCCGTATGGTAGGTACTATAGAAGGTGACTCTGGCAGTATGAGGAGTGGGAAAAGTTTTCATAATGAAGGCGAATCTAAAGGAGATTTTAATTTATTTCCGGAGCAGTGCCTTAGAAAAAAATCGAATGACAAAACACTTAAATCAGTTCATCGCTATACAAGTGACAAAGAACATTTGATGTCTGTTTAACTGGATGGGTTAAGTATTTTTGTGGCGGTATATATGATATATATGGTCTGATACATTACAATTAAAAATAAAGTAATCGGGAAAGCACAAAGACTGCTTAAAAATTATTATATCTCAATAGAGTGCACGATCAACGTCTGTCTTATTCGACGGAAAAAGTGTTAAGGGTTTTCTAAGTTAAACTCAATCTTGTGAACTAAAAAAAGCATGCAGTCACTTTTAGAAGACATTAAGTAAAGCAGTTCTTACACAAATGTGCTCCGAAAGGGTATCATTGGGGCACAGAGTATTCCCAAACACATTTTTGTTAATCACAAGGCCATTATTTATACCCCTGTATTAGTCGACAACAATTTTCTGTTTATAAAGCCAGCTGTATGACAGGTGTAATATGCCAAAGTAAAAAGTCAATCCTTCATGTTATTTTTAATTCTTAAAAATAAAATCTTTTCTGAGGATGCGTCGCAGCGCTTGTATATTAGAAGTGTAGCATACATATGTGTGGACTGAAACATTCAGGCGATTCAGCGTCTCGTGCAAAGCTCAAGCATCTGTCGATATGTGGTATCATATTCGAGTTGCATAGACATCCCAACAAAGTATGGGAGCTGATTGTTTATTTAAATGCCATAGCTATGTGGTGTCTAATTTAATATCGCAAGAAAGTCTGGGAACGGAATGTAAAGATGAGTTATGCCTTTAAGCACACATTATATATGCTAAACAGGAAAATTTCACTTGAGTCACAGAAGAAACATACCTACACGAATTATAGAAAAGTGAAATTACGGCCAATTTTGAGGAGGTCGGATTGTCAGCAGAAGTTATTAATATGACAGAAAGTTCAAATAACGAAATGTATTATTAGCTGGATAGCCCTTAAAGTTAATCATTGAATTTTCTTTGATAGATAATGCCGCAGGACCGGGGTGATTATAAGGTCTTTATTATATCTCCTTGGTTCGATGAGAGAGGATTTTAATTCTTAGATGCATTTCAAAGTTTCAGCAAGTTTCAGGAAGAGTGATTCTTCACTGGCGATGTCCGATTTTGCGAGGTTATTGTCAGTGTCATACTTATATCTGTCAGTGACATTTTGAATGAGTCACTTTTCTTCGCCGCCTTGGTTTAAATACTTGCAAAAGCACAAATGACAGATCGCCGTTTTTGTAGTTGTAGCTCTTGTAAATTTGTAAATTTGTGAATCTCTGACAACTGCTTCAAAAATGATGTTAAAGTAGTTAAGTGAAAACGCATCGCCATCTCTTAAACCTTTCCTGAACATTGTTTCTTTATACCTTCTGGTAGAACACTTGATTTTAGATGCTCGCTTCCCATGAGTTCTTTTTTTCCTTTCTCAAAAGTCGATGTTCCAATTCCAATCTCTTCTTTTTTGTCCGAAACTTCTGGGAGCTCCTCTAATTTTTGTCTGCAGCGTTGCATTGGTAGGCTTCGTTTTTGGCCAGGAAAAGTCTAGCTGGGTCAAATCGCACGATCTTGGTGGCAGAAGATAACCACACCCTCAAATCATTCATGTATCATGTAGAAGGTCCATTGTGTCGTATATGCTGTGTGGTCCTTAGATCCGTCCTGCTGCCACCTGTTGAACATCGTGTGGGTTCACTTCGTCCCATATGCGGCAATTTAGCTTGTTAACATAACTTTGAGCTTCAGGGTCCATTGGATCTTCTAATTTTGTAGGCCCAAGTCCTGATGCAAAATTCGGCATGTTGACACATGGGAGAGGCCGATTTCTTGTGTACGGCGAGAAACTGGCTGCCTCGGGTTCTCCTGTACACTTACAAGGACTTCGGCAACGTTCTCGGCCGATCTGGCGCTCATTTGACGAACGTGTGTTGGATTATTGTTTATCGAACGTTTGTCTCGAATTAAGGCTCTAAAATTTGAAGAGTCGACTTTGAAGGATCACCGCTTTTCCCATAAAATGGGCGCGAAACGCGGATGTAAAAGTTCTCACTCTCACACGAATAAAGAGTGCAAAGAAGCGAATATTCTAACTCTGCGATGTGTGTGTTTTTGATGTGAAACATCTTATGGCGTGACTTGGGAGTTAAATCGATTCATGAAAGCGGAAATGACCAAGCGGAAGTGCGTGACGGAAATTGGCCTGTCGCCATCACTATGCCGCCGCTTAAAACTCCTTAGCCACTCAACCGATTCGAATGAAATTTTGTAAATTGTGTGTGGGTATGGGTGGTTGTAACTTGATGGATAGGATAATTTTGGACCCGATAGGTGGCGCTGTTGTCGATCTTCTTAACCACTCAACAGATTTCAATGAAATTTTGTGGGTTTGCATGGTTATAATTGTCAAAGTGAATACTTGTATGGACACGCTGAAGTGAACTGAAGAAGCTAGGTTTTACACAGACACTAGACTACTGAATCAGTTGACGATATGAAAACAAAATGTAAACAAAAACTCTCGAAAAAGAAAACTTTGGATTAGATTGCATTATGAAAACTTTTTAAATTATTGAACATAATTATCTACTTCGCTGTATTAAGATTATAATAATATACAGATTTGGTTTTTAAATTAAATTTCTTAACGAAATTCAACTACATACAACACAGTTCAATTTAACATCCACAATTCCACATTTAGCGAGAGAAGTTTCACATCTGGCGTGTGGTCGCAAGCACGCTCTCTGTTTTTTTTCGTTATAATCAAAATATTGAAAAACAAATAACATAGGTACAGTGCTGCATCTCTTTAGGACTTTCTAAAAAAAATTAAGCGATGGTGCAATAAATTTCTACTTAATTTGCATGACGCTAAAATATTCACAGTTGTCTGAAATGAAACTTTTCCAAGGTTCGCTACAGTAAATTCAATCTAAGAACCAAATCTAAAGAGTTGATTGCATAAAAGTCGTTTCAGGAAATACTCATCATAGCTTAAACTAATTTCATTCAGTCAAAATACATATTTCCTTTCATTTTATTCATTATTCCTTGTCCTTCCTTAGAGAACAAAGTTATTACGCCATCAGTATAAAGCAACGCCATCCCATTCAGATTCAATACAATAAAAGTTTGCTCTCATAATAAGAAATGCACAGTGTGCTCTCATCGTTGCCTGTTGTTCATCAATTTGTTTAAGGCATTCTGCCTTTCGTGAGATATTTAAAGGAGACCTCGCCGATGCAATTCGCATCTCTATTCTTCTTCAATTTGCATTAGAAATATTGAAAATATTTTTTTCTTAATGAATGCTAAAATATTTGCATCGATTTGATACTCCGATAGAAATTATTATCTTTACTGTGTGAGTGTGGGTACATTAGTTCTGTCAATTTCGCTTGTTGCTTTTTTTTTGTAATATTATTTTTTCCTAGAATGTGGTTCAATAAATGTTCAACGAGTTGTCACTAATGTAACGTCCATCAATAATCCACATCAGTAGAGCGTATGAACGAACAATGAATTGTTTCTATTTATGTTGAATTTGTTGTTGTCCTATATATGCGCCTTGACTGGGTTGTAACAGAAATCGATTTGTGAAACGGAGGGCGAAGGAAGGAGAAGGGTGCGGCGCATTTTGGCTGAAAGCTGAAAAATAGGTAAAAGTCTGTGTAATCAGTCGATGATCTATAAAATTGGAATTGTTTGCACAGGATTAGTGGGCTCTTGGTAGAAGCGAAAGGGTTGCGTGTGTAAATAATAGTCCATTAGGCTTGTTGTATTCAGTCGAGTCTTGATTAATCAAACAGATTGGGTTACTATTTGGGTCCTGAGACATGACATGCTGTTGATTACTTTCACTTAACTACCTTTTGTTGGGAGAAATGCGAGGCAAAGCTGCCGGATGATGGTATACAATAAATAAATTGGCTCTGGGGATTTTAGGCAAAGTCAAATGGTTGGTATATTGTTTGTGTATCCAAAATGTGAGTAGTTTGTGATAAATGGCCAGTTGGTTCTTACAGATTACAAATAAGCAACCTCAGAGTTGTATGCGCAGGCACTAGCTGAATGTTATTCGTTGTAAAAGATTGCTTCACTAATATTAAATTAATTAGAAGTTTCTAAAACTAAAAAAATTATTTCGAACTAAAAAATTCTTCCTGAAGGTCTTCGATGATGCTTTCGAAAACATAGGCCAAATTTAGTCAAACTTCGCTCCTTTTTTCCCAAAATTTCATTAAGGGAACGAAATTTGACTTACTTCTTTGAATGATCTTTTGGGAGCATCAGACCTATTATCTAGTGATTTACGCAATTTTTAAGACTTGAACTATTAGACTCTAGTTGTGCTATAAACTTCGATTCTTGCTTTAAAATTGTGTAAAATCAGGAAGTTCAAGGAATGCGCTGTCTTTGTATAAATATAACTCGACACGGACAAAAGAAATTCACCCATGGTATGCTTTTCTTTTCTAAATTTAAAAATTCCCAGATATTGCCTTGAGGACAGTGTTTTTCTAGGAATATATTCTGTTAAAGGAACCACCAGAATAGAGAAAAGTAATAAGATATAAGATATGAAACTGAGACTGAGAGTTTGTGAATTTCCTGACGGCGCTATGCAAAATATTTAAGAATCAGCCAACATCTGTTTACGTCCAAACTCAGTACTGAGGGGTGACCGCTACTGTAACAAGAAAGCTGCAAACGAACCTTTGAAGTACCTTGGAGTTCTTTTAAGGCAAACGCATCTCTAAAAAACATAAGCACTATAGATCGAAGTTAACCAACTGCATACTTCATTTTATATAAGTCTTGAACTTTCTAAAAGTCCCACAAGTACTCAGAAATTATTCAAGCTATGGCGGATTTTTGGGCATGAGGTAGATGAACTGGGTAACAGAGGTTTAAAGACTCTCTTTACGGAACGTAAACCGCTGCATACAACTTTCCTAGAACTGCATTAAATTTAAATCTAGTCCAACATCAAGTGTATCGCATAATGGAAGAAGAGCCAAAGAAGACTTAACGACCCATAAACCTCTTTAGAGACAGTGAAAAAAAAACACCGAACTTAAACGGGACTGAATCTAAAAACAAACTAGCGTAAACTTCAGGTCGGCACATTGTCCAATTTAATTCAGAAACTAGTCCATTTTTAAAGTAGCAACTGTGTTTTGAAGACTTCAGATAACTGAAACCATTACGCTACAGAGTCGTCCGAAAATAACCACTGATTTAAAACTCGAACAGTTTTTATTAATTTTGAAAAACAAAAAAATGTTGAAGCCTTGCATACTGCATAGTGCATAAAAGCGAAAAGCAGTCTATCCTCTAGGTGACCACCATTTGGTTTTCGCAACACCTTACAAATTTTCCGTAAATTTTTTTACTAAATTTTGTCGAGTCAAATATTTAAGACTTGATGTTACTTTTAGGATATGTCAGGGACTGACTGTTATTTTCGGAAGCTTTTCCATTCAGATAACACTATCGGGAGCAGTCTGGAGTTAATAACCAACTTGTTGAACAATTCTAAATGCAAATATCGTCATAAATCTAGCTTTTTTCACATAATACATCTAAGCGACTTGTGTACTAGCAACATCCAGGGTAAAATTTTACGAGGTTAGGTATAGACTTGGAAAATTTTTGGAGTCGATAGTTTTTTGTTTAAAAAAATTAACAGCATTTAATGTATTTAGATAAAATGTATAAATCATTACATTCAAAGCTCGGTCTGGGGCTGACTAACTCGTCAAAAACTCTTCGATTGAGTACTCTGTTGACATTTCAATGCAATAGTCTAAGGCCAGATATAAGCCACTTCAATAAGTGTCTTCGACAACATTTGAGGAATTTGAATAACTCATCACGATTTTAAATGTTTGAATAAGTGGAAATACAAAATAAAGATTACTTAGCAATCTAGTCAGGCGTGTGCTTAGTAACTATAGTCTAGAGACGAATTTAGTCAACAGAAGACGATTAGACTTTTGAATATTCCCACCTCTTGAGAGCTGAACGGACCTCAGCCTTTCTACACTTGAGATACGTAAGGCTTTACTCTTTTGGAAGTTATTTTAAGCCAAAAAGAGTTGACTACTTTGCCTGCAGTTGGTATTTTTAAGAATCAGATCTGCTGCAAACTCAGGACCCGGTATGTAAATGCACAGTTCTGCAGAATGTACAATTCGACGATAAAAACAAAGTTGTTGCATAAACAGTGTCTAAAATAAGAACATCAAATCTAGAAGGGAAAAAGTGTTAAGTTTTACTTTCTGAGACCCATTTTATATTTGTGGCCCAGTTTCTGTATGAAAGCCAAGCCCTTTGCTTCTTGTGGATTGAGGAACAAGATCCTTTCCTAAGACCAGTAATTACTTTTGGTTGATATTAAAACGTCCTCTGCTAGATTTCATCCCTAAAACGGTGGAATAGAAAAAATAAAAATTAAAAACAAAAATTGGCAATATCTTTTGGAAAGGAGACTGTTTTACTGAAAGCTGTTAATGTTTCTTTATTATCGGGGTCTCCTGTCACTCTCTAATAACAGGGTGACTCCAGATCACTGCATTTAGTTTTTTTTAATTATATGGTAGGTATACAAAAAAGTCACTTCATTTTTACCAAGGAATTGCACGCCCAAACGGTTAACTAAAATTTACATATTCCCGTTTTAACTAGCTAAAAATCACATTTCGGTACTTTTGCTTCCCCCACTCTTTAAAATCCAACTTTTTCTGAATCTTTCCAAGAAATATACGAAAACGTAAACAGATCTATTTCTATTTCTAACTTGGGAGGCACTTTCAATAAAAATAAACTTGCCTTTCAAAAAAGGGATACGCAGTATTTTAAATCCATGATAATGTGAACAAAATCCCCGTGGGCAATTTTTGGGAATTATAATGAGCCTAGGTAATACCGTCACGTCATGACTACAATGTTACATTTCTAAACCGATGGCTCAATTTCCAACGAAATTCCCTCGAACGAATCAGCCCAAGGGAGAGTTTAAGTCAAATATACTTTTCCCTTCAGATTTACAAATGTAATACAATCCCTAACCACCTGTTCAAGTATAAGCAGAACCTTTTAAATCCCCAGTCACATTCTGTGCTTTTACTTTTCGATTCAAATCTCTTCATGCAATATATAAGAAATTCGAAAATATTTTCACTTAGCACTTAAAGAGCGCGCGTGCAGTGTAACTTAACCGAAAAAAGAACAACAACAACATAAAATAAATTAAATAACGAATCTGAGTGAATATATCATTCACATTTGGAAAATGTTTGACCGAAAATCCAGCCAGAAGCTCCTCTCTTGATTTATATAAACGGGACCACCCTCTGGGGATTTCGAGCACCTTTTACGAGAGGGGCGGCCTTTTCTGGGACTGTAATTAAGTATATGGCTGCGTTTTTTGTTTATCTTTCCGACTTTCGGAAATAATCCCAACGTGCGAAACCCAAAATAATATTCGACTTCATTTGTCATTTCTTATCTCTGTCGATTTTCCTTCACAAAAAAGGGCAAAAACAACGTCAAGTGGAGAGAGAGTGCCTTCCGGTTCGTGTCCTGGGAATGGTGTGTCACAACAACAATACAAATTACACTACAAATCTCATGACTTGCGAGTAATCCGGATCTTCTGTGGAGACAGGGAGGAGTGGTAGTACACTGTATGTGTCACTGTCAACACAATCCGTCAGATTTGATACTCTTACCAGACCGATACAAATCCTTTGTAAGTAGGACAACATTTTTACTTCAAATTGAAAGAAGTGTCGCAATCAATGGTATATTGGCATGGCCATCACATCAGGACCTCTGGCATTTATCAGGGCCGAAACGGTACGGATTATAGCACAATAAGTATTGTCTGGTAACTTTTTGAGTACACATGTCTGATAGTCTTCGATGAGACAAGGTCATCAAGGACGGATGGTGGATTGTTATTTCTGAGCACATCACTCTAAACTGTAATCATTTATTTATGCGAAAGGAAGAAGCTCCTCGGGGAGAGAATTTTAATTCAATTTTGTGGTTGCAATTGCTTCCGCTCTCACTGTCGTTTATGCAGTAAAATTTACATGAGCTGTATCCTTGCTGATATGCGGGCATGGGTATATGAATTAGAATGTTGATGTGCGTCGTTTAGTATGTACATTTTTAAGATGAAACATTGAGAGAGAAGGCATCTTCAATTTCTAAAATATTTAAATTTAACAAGGACTAAGACATGCTGTATGTTGATGGCTCATAATCCGTTTATAGGTTGTTGGAGGAATTGTTGTCGAAGCGTTTCATTTTATTGTATGCAATTCCAAATCAATTTATCGCGTGTTAATTTTTGTAATTGTTCTCTTAATGAGGACACGTGGGACTTAACCGAAACCAAGGACGCATATGTGCACGAATTGTCGGAAATTCATTAATACAATTTTGATTATTAACACTAAGCTTTTAAAAATATGGAAAGTGTTTGCTAAATTCTTTTTATAAATGCAAGTCTTCGGGACTAGGAATTTAACCATGGAGATATAAATGCATGTGAAGGCCGACTTATTATGACAGACAAAGTGAAGGCATTTGGTTTTTCAAATTCTAGTAAAATCTTTTGAAATGTTAAGTCTTTCGCTCTGTATAATAAGTGGTCTGCGGAACACTTAATAATCAATCCTTATTGGCAAGTGTTGCAAGCTCAACTCCGCAAGACCTCCATATCGTTCATGTAGAAGGTCGTTCGTGGCGTCTGCTGCTGTAAAAACATGTCGTACACCTCCCGACCTCGCCGTTAATGCTGATGACATGAACAATGCCACTTTCAAAAAAGTACGGACCAATGACGCCGCCGCCCAAAAATCCGCACCAAATAGTAACATTTTGTGGATGCATTGCCACCTAGTGAACCTAGTGTGGGTTGGCGTCTTCTCATATACCGCGATTTGGCCTTTTAACATAGCCATTCATCCAAAAATGCGCCTCGTCGCTAAAGATGACTTTCCGGCCAAAATTGAGGTCCTTCTGCAAAAGTTTCGACGCCCATTCAGCGAACAAGCGACGTTGTCTTTGGTCATCAACTTTGAGCTCCTGCGTCAGTTGAATCTTGTACGGCTGTGGGTCCACTTTCCAATGCAAGTTGAAATCTGCGAAAGGGCTGACTTCTTGTGCACGGCTGGCTCGGTTGTGCTGAACACCTTCACGGACAGTGGCAATTTTCTCGGCCAATCTGGTGTTCCTTTGATATACCGGCATTATCTGATTGTTTACCAAACTTCGACTTTGAAAGGCCACCGGGTCTGCCGCCCTAAAGAACACTCAATTCAGCAATAAAGTTTTATAATATGGACCTCCTGCTTAATCCCTTAAAAAACGCAAGATCTACCTTAAGGTTTTTTCCACTGCACCACCTCTCGCGAACGTCTGACAAACATCCGAGAGTATAACTGACATTAGAGAGCTTCTCAATTAGATGTTTGGAGTCGGCAAAAATTGTAGGTCTCTTCCATGCATCCCAAAAAAATTATAAAACAACACAAAATGAATTGCGAGTTGCGAGAAGCTAGGCCTTAGGTCGCTTACGGACCTATTGCGCCAACTATTTATTTATGTTTCCTCCGCTCAATCGTATAACTTGTCATAGTGATTTGGGACCAGTATCTAAAAAATAGAACCAATATTTGGCAGACGACACCAAATTACATGGCTGCCAACATCAACTTGTCCCAATTGAAGGACCCTTTATTGGTCGTTGAAAACCCTCCCTAATGACTTCTTGACCGGATTGTAAGAATCCGCAGAATGTAAGTTGCATCTTCTTTATAATTAGGACATTTGGTTGAAGATCGTATACGCTTTGAAAATATCTTCTCTTCTCTTCTTCTCTATCTCTTCTCTGCATATAATAAAACTGTAGAATAAAAAGCGTTGGACCACGTATCACGCAGAAACTACTGGACGGATTTTGATCAAACTTGGCATAGTGATTGCTTAAGTTCTGGGTCGGGACTTAGGATACTTTTTATCTGGGACTATAACACGGTTCTTACAAAATAGTCAAAAAACCGGATATATTTAAGGAAAATTCTATTTACACATACATAGCTCAGTAATGGCTTATCGGAAATAGGTGATTAAATAAAATCGTTTAAGATATAAAACATCCACCTGCGTTGTCCTGAAGCTGAGCAATGTTCAAAACAGTTATTCAAAGCGTCGCCCACAATTTTCTTTCAGTTGATACCACTGCCAGTAGTCATGCAGAAGTGAGTATCGTTTTGGAGTAGTATTTGTGTGAGTATATGTGCGCGATGGGATCATGTGTTTTGTCATTCAATCGGCAGTCGTCTCTTTTCAGCGCACACTTTTAGGTTAACAACATTTTCAGGTGTTGTTCATTGGGAAAAGTTTGGAAATTTGCTGGTGGGACTCGTGTGTCAAGTTGTTTCATCCATGTTGCTTCGTTAGACATAGACATTTGAGATGGGTAGAGGGAAATAACAGAACTGAAATATAAAAAAGGATCAAACATATTTCGTGACTATTTATAAAAAGCTTGATGCCCCTTTTTGTTGAGGCAAATACCGTAAAAAATGCTTATCAAAATTGACCCATTGAAAGCCTTAGTGCTGAACGAAGGCGTTAGTTAACTAACGTAGCAACCTATCATCAAGGTCGTTTGGGGGTCTTAAACATAATCCAATCTCTCCGCGTTTTAAAAACGGTGTCAGTGACAAAGGACTTACAAATACAGAAAGCGAAAGCACCAGGAGCTGCAACATTTTGTTGTCATTTTTATTACCAAGTGTTCTTTCCCCCTTTAAGATCCATACCACCCCAACTTGCAAGAGTTTTTTTTCTATTTTCATTTCAAACTCTCGCTTGGTTAACCTAACTAAAAAAGTGAAATTTCACCTCCCAACTTTACCAACTTCAACTAAAAACAAACAGTTGAGAAAATCCAATTTAGGCATCAAATGTAATGCAACTTTGGAGTGCCATCACAGAACGAACATTGAATGTGAGTAAATAAAATTCAACCGAGTGGCGACTACATTAATATTTCATTGCTAATGGCGGAAATGCCCGCAGAATGTCAATATTTAGATACAAGTACTATTCATGTAACGAACCCACATGTCCTTCGCATTCATTCGAATTTTGTAGGCCGAATTATGGTGCCACTGCAAACATTTCCGACTAATGCTATTTATTTACACTAATTAAATCTAAATAAATCCCTCAGACGATTACTAAATAACCATGTGTAGGCAAACAGCTGTAAAACATTTCTATGGTGATATAATTTGAATTATTAAGAGCATCCGATGCTGTGCCACCAGCTTACACAGTATTTAAACTGTGAAGCAATTAAGCGCTTCAGGTGTCTCGCATTATATTATGCGTATGTTACGTGCGCTATAAAATATTTAAGGACAATTTAACCGCATGCCTACTGTAGAGCAATATCAATTCTCTCATGCGTTGCGTTGCCGAAGGGATTAAGCTGTGCGAAAGATGGATCTGCCGCTTTGTTTTTATCCACTCATATATACAGGGAACTGCTAAAAGGGCGTACTCATAATGGCTGCCATATAAGAAGATGTAAGTTTTAAAAATATTTTCGCTTACCAAAAGACAGTGTAGACACATTTGTGATAACTATAGGGGGTAGGGTATAAATTCAAAAGAACAGCTCTCATTATATCAGTTGGGGTCTTTGTGCGGTTTCAGTTAGAAAGGGTAGACGATTATTGCGTAGTCCTTATCTCCAGACAATCGCAATCCAAAATACAATTAACCCATTGAATGGCAACAATTTCGTAAAACCCTTGTGTGCAATTAACTCGAAGCGTATTGTTCATTTCCATTTGCATAATGGAAACACCCGAATGTTGGCAGTTAAGCAGGCGCTTGGAAAATCACGTACAATAAATACAGACTTTGTGTACGGCTCACAGCAGTTAAACATATTAGCAGAACAAACTAATCAAATGGGGTGGGTCTCCTATTAAGGACTTCACAACTTTTTTTTTTTCAAATAAAATGCAAACTACTTGGCTTAAATTACTATCGAAAGATTTATGAATAGACTTAGAGTTCGTTCATATGTCCACCACTGGTAAGATACGTTTAACCCACGACTTGGCCGCTCATTTCGACCGATATGTCCGCTATTTCTCGTTCAATATTGGCTCTGAGCTCCTCTTACGTCGCCGACCTGTTGCCATAGACCAATGATTGAATGTAGCCCCTTAAAAACGTCTAGTTAAATCACACGATAACGGTGGCCAATCGACGGGTCCGTTTCTCAAGATACCTAACACGTTTGCCGAACTGAAACTTCAAAAACTCGATTGTTGCACCTGCTGTGTAGCTTGTGGTACCGTCGTCGCCCGTCATGGTCACCGATGTCCAATTCATGTAATTGCTCAAAAAAAAAAAAATAACGTTCCAACATGTCTCCGTAGCGAATACCATTTATGGTAACGTGACGGTCATTTTCACCGACGAAATGACCGAATGTACGGGAAATTGAATGACGCCACCGAAAACAGTGACTTTTTGCGGATGAAGTTGAAGGGCTGTTCCATGAAGCACATGAGCCGTTTAAATAAAAGAATGCGTTTCATCGCTGAAGATGAACTTGCGATGAAATTTTTCATTTTCTTATAACATGTCGACTCGACAGCCTAATTCGAGAACGTACGTCGCTTTATATGATCCAGTGGTGGACTCAAAGAACTCGTTGGGCTGGTGCGCTATTGTTCACAGGCTCTAACTACCCCAGCCCGCTTTCTCCAGCTGTTTTATTCCATAGTTTTTGCGAACAGAGTTCATCGTTGAATCTTTTTCTCAACACGTTATTGCGCATACTTATTTAAATATTAGGAGATATGTCATTACTGGCGCAATCTAGGAACCCAAGAGAGAGGACTTGCTGCTTTGAAAATACAAATGCTCTCTAAAAACGAGCCTTAACTCAACTATACCTCTTCGGTATATATTTCCTTGGATTTGAGAAATAAAATGAAAAATTAAAACCCTTGCCATTATAGCTTTTCGGAAACTGAGGTCGGCCTTCACCAGCAAATCTTAAAGCAGAAGCAAATTAAGCTAAAATATGTATCAAAATAGCGGTGACTAGCACTCAATCGGTCATGTCTCAAGAAATCAAAACAAGCATTGTCCTATTCGCGGGAAATAAAATAGGTCTGTTCCTTTACTTTTAAGTCTTACGAATTTTTACGAATGTCGTTAATCAACTCGAAAAATTCGTAAAAGAGAGCTGCTTCGAGAGAGCAAGATATTTCCCCTCTTCCTAGTATATACTCAACGAATTTCTTTGCGTAAGAATTGAAACAACTGTCAGTCGCCTGAAAATTGGCAGCGGATTTTAATTTGTTGTTCTATGTGGCAAGAACTATCTGTAATTTTTCATAGGTTACTACAAAAGCGTTCCTTAACTTCTGCGTAAGTTTCCCTCTCTGAGAGAGAATTTATCCACTGTCATTTTGACAGTCTTCGATTTTTACTACAAAAGTAAAGGAACAGACCTAATACGGCAGCAACTGTTTGAATTTCTATAAATATTTTTTGTAAACTAGATCTGACAATATTGTCTGGTCTACAAATGTTCTGACAATGAGCTGCAAATTACCTGACAATATCGAACTACCTAACAATGCAAAATTGTCAGTTCACACGGTTGCCATATTCTGTCCCAAACTCTGACTATTTCATTGCCAGATGGTAGGCCTGGCAATAATTTGTCTGACAACGTTGTCAGGTTGGAAATTCTCACTTCACACGGTTGGCAGATGTTTGTTTACAAAAAATTTGCAGATCCGTTGACAGGTATTGTCAGACAAATTAAAAATTATATTTTTTTTTTCATTCGGGCAACTGAAGTTTTTGTTGAAAAAGGTGAAATAATATAAAAAATGAAATGATAAAAAGCACTTGTAACTGTTTTGGCCATACGTATTGGAAAGCAGCGAGGGGGATTAATTACCGCGCAAGCGTCGGCGTGTTTGGGCGAAGGATTCGGTGGCCCGCCGACAGCAGGAGGGACTCTAAACAATTCTATAATCTTCTAGCTTTGGTGACTAGACATGTTCAAAAGCAAGTCCACATGTTCGAAATAATTAAGTTCATACCTTTTGCACAAATCTACAGAAAAATGCAACGAAAATAGAACCTACAAAAGATTATCTTCTAGTAATGCATGTTATGGTTGGGCAGTGTTGTTATATCGTGGACATTTTTTTCACTGTTCCAAATGTGTCTTTTAAAGAAGATTTTACTATGTATGCGAGTGGGTTTTTTTTAAACGATAGGCATGAATGTATTGCATTTCCACAAAATTATTTTCTGCGAATTTTAAGTCTTTCAATAATCATTATTCATTTCTAAAACATAAAAAGCTGCTATTAAATTTGACTTTATTTCAATCAATGTTACACAGTTGTGCAGGGTTCATGTTTGTTGTAACTCTTTTAATTAGCTTGATACTATTTGCGAATATTTTCAACAATTTCCCGTACAAATTTCCTGAACTACGAATTCTGAAAAAAAACACTTAAAAACTTGTATAAATTTGTTTATTACGATAAGATATTTGAAATGAAATGTTTCTTAAAACAAATATGAAATTTAAACGGGGAATTTATTTTAAAAGATTCCGGGAATAAAGGGAAAAACACAACTTCTTGAAGGAAAAATAAGCACAGATATAGACACAGTAACACTGTACAGCATTTTACAAGGTGCTCTATGAAATGCCCAAATAAAAACTAAGGACACGCAGCTTGACTGACTGAATTTCCACTTAAAGTAACAGAGATTGGATTTGCATCCTTTCAAATTAAGAACACATCCAGCAAATATTAGACCCATTTAAAGTGTCTCCATTTACACTAGTTTTAACCCAATAGGGACTGTGGCATGCATGTCTAATTTTAGAAACCTACAAATTTCCACGTAATTCCTTAAACAACCAATCAAATCCTGAATTCTTGCTTACCTATGTTTTCCTGTCTTCCTGTTTTCCACAACAATATCACTTACCTACTGTAGGTATGTTTTATGCTTAATGAGGCAAAGTGAGCAATTCCGTGGAGGCAATCACTTAGGTATTCACATCCTGACAGCTCAAAGTGTTGGCAAGTCTAACCCTCTTCACTTCCGCGTCCACAAGAGTGCCTAACAGTCTCAACACATTTCTGCCATGATGGGCATAACATATTTGTATTTGATATACGTATTTGTACTTCATAACTGTGGACGACTGACTCAACATGGCATTTGGGTATACCTCGTTTATGGGGCATATACACAGGAATATTTTACACTTGGTGCGTGTTAAATTGACTTTGTAAACATTGAGAAAGGACCGATGGACCGTTTTAATTAAAATTTCAGATTTTATGGTCAGCCTCGGCCTACCGCATGGGATGGTATTTGCCTGAAAATAATTTCATGTGAACCTTAATACAGTTGCTATATCTAAGGATCATATTTTTGCGGGTGTTTTCGAAAAGTTCGCAGCTGGAGTGAGATCTCTAAAATGTTAATTTCAATTTATATGCGGGTCAGACATTCTGATAGACAGCAGTAGTTAGTATAGTTTGTCTTTATGCGAGGGTAACAAGAAGTATATAGATGGGATGGGGGTTAGTAAAAGCTGTTGATATTTGACAGACTTTTTGGCGTGTGTATAATTAGGTTTCCACAGCAACAGAGAAACCAAACTAAACTTTGAATCGTTAAAAACGAAGTTTCACACGTGGTTTGAACACATTGCATGGTTGCCACTTGTAAAAAAGAAATTTTCGACCAAAATTGGGGAAAAAGTTACGAGTTAAAAAACCAAGTTGAAAGTTACCAAAAATCTGGAAGGTTTATAAAAAATGAAAGGGAAACAAAATCAAAAATTTTAAATTCCAATAAGTAGAATTTTGCCAGTGAAACCAGTTAAACAACATCTAACCTGCTTAATTTATGTCATATTCAATTTAAGATTTCGTGTGTCAAATTGAACATAAAAACGTCACTTGCTCTCTGTTTTGTTTATATTCATCGGATGGAAAAAAAACTTTATATTGTATCATTCGCAATTTGCGCCCGGATTTATTTCTAAACTTTTTTACATTTGTAATTAACAAAACTAGACCCAATCGATGCAATGTGTTTCGTTGCAGTTGAAAAATTTCACGAAAACTTAAAAAAAAATCCTCCAGTTGTCATTTGTCAAACACAAACTTCTATTGGAAGATCTGAAGCCACTCTGAAAAAAAGTCCAGATTAAAAAAAAATAAGAAGCGGATAGTGGTGAGAACAGTTGAGAGACAGAGAAGACCGTATCGAAGGCCATTGGGGGAGTTGGCTCCTTGAAACTGATACATTGAAATCGTAAAAGACCGATCGTCAAATACGCAGACTTAAGCCGTCTTAAAGTAAGAAAGTAGTGCATAAAATATCATTGAAGCAGTGACATTTAACGAGAGTGGAGCCATCACTTACATGAGTGGGTTACTCCCGAACAGGTCAGTATGACCTTCTTTGCCTTCGCTTAAAGTTTGGCGAAATTGACGGAGTCCGTCCAGAAATACTCAAGGACTTGGGGAAGATGAGGTTCAATGACTCTTTCGCATTATAAAAGTGGCCTGGAGTGATAGCGTCTCTTTTTGAAAAAGGGATAAAACGGAATAACTTTTAAGTATCTGTAAAAAATTATTTGTTTAAGTGTTGGAATAGTTGCGGAGCTTTGGTTGAAGAGTCAAGGCTGACGGATGAGCTGTCCATCCGTGGCAATAAATAACATATTCTGGCGTTGAGGTTTTTGACCGGAATAGGCTCAAAAATTACTGCATGAAATTGACTCCGGTTTTCACAGTTGCATTGCAAAATGTCGCGATTGAAATATAGGATATGTGTTTTGGTTATCCGCTTTCTAAAAGTGAGTGTATCACATGAATGTCTCCTAGCTCCTAGCCTGGATAATAGAGCTTCTGTGGATATTGTACGGAATTTTGTACACCAGTAGTCTAAATAATATTAATACTCATTTGAATTTGAAAATTGACAGACTGTTGAAGAGAGGCGACCTTGTTTTTCAATAAATGCTATACAACAATCTGAAATAAGCGTTTATTTCGTTAGCAAGCCTTTGTTGAGTCACTGAACAATATGGAACATTGAAACTGATGATGTTTGTTGTCCGATGGCAGTATTAACTCTTCAAGGATTAAACAAGTCATTCTTGGAACTTTAAAGTTCCTTATCCTGGTGCCGCCATTTATTAATTTGTCAGCATTCGGCCCGAAAACTTTTCCAAAATTCTCATTGAGAGACATCAATCCAATATTAATTCTGTCAACGCTGATCTCCAATTCAAAGGATACATTTATATACATTCACATCACTCGTAGGCACATACCTACGTTCAATTAGTTTTCTTAGCTTCCCCGAAGGCTGAAGTAACAATTCATGTTTCCCTTCGCGTGACAGCTCTGTGGACTTATTCTCGCCTGAGTACATGTGCACAGCTGATGCCAAAAAGTTTCCTCCTAGCAAGGGTAGTGAAATATTCAAAACACAAGACGAAATATTGTTTGGAAGTTTCTCAGCCCCGTCCCATTAAATACGACGTGAACCCCATTTCATTATTGACACTTTGGCGGGGAGCTTCGTAGGAAGGTGCTTTAATGTATCTCTCACTCAATCATAAAGGATTCATTTATTATCTGCCCTCATTCAGCTGGAACACATGTTTCTTTCTTTCTTTCTTTGTTTATCTTTTCGAGTAGACAACAAGCAGGCAAATGAAGCCCCCTGTCAATATTGGCCCGTAAACATTTCTATTTTATTTGCTCCTTCCTGCGACCGATGGAACGTGCAAAACAGGACCACGAAAATGTTTCATTAGCATCGGATCACGTCCCAACTTTGATTTCCTTTTCGCCAACAAAAAAAAACTGAAGGTAGCCCCAACTTTTGATGGTACGCGCTTTCGTCTTACCCCAAAACAGTATTCTCGTCCTCAAAAGGTGTTTACAGTCGTGTAGCCACACCATTTAAGAATTTAAATGAAAGCGTACGCATGACTGTGCTTACAAGCGTTTCTCTCGAGCAATTTACGTCAGGTATTTCAATTTTGCATTTGAATAGCTGGCTACACTTTGAAATTCGAAAGGATAGACTGTCGCCCTTAAATTGTGTAATCCTTGGCGAACATCAAACGTTTCTACTCCACCAGACCTTTGCATGTCTTGAAGTGAAAAAAATATTCACATAGACCACTAAACCGCAAAGTATCCGGAACAGTGGTTCTAGGACTTTAGCCGTTGTGCCATGAAAATGAAAGGGGGGAAACTTTGCTCCTTTTCGTGTGCCGCAAGATGTGCTCTGCTGCACGAGTTTAAACGCAATTTCCCGTGAAATCAGCGATATCTGGAAAACCTGTCGCTGTCATTCCTCATGCAAGGACAACGCCAATTGAATAGAGGGAATTCAACATTTTTATTAAGTTATGTGCACGGTATACGTGTATAGAGTGGCCTGGCATAGTGCCACTCACTAGCTGAATGCTGAAATGATAAAATGTAATCGAATTTATTTCAAGGATCATTGGGTTCGTGTTACTCCAATTCGGTTTTTCCATTTTAAGGGGTCAACTGTGGATGGCCGTTCAAATTGAATTTTCGTTGCGAATAAGTAACGAGGGTGTCCTTACAGAGCAAATGTGATTCAACGTGCAGTCTAGTGCAAATAGTTGTCTGCGATTGCCTACCGTAAAAATGGGAGGACCTCTTATGCGTAAATAATTTGTGGAACTCAATTGGGTTTCTTATTCTAAAGTGTAATGAAATTGGAAAGTTTAAATAAATAAAAGAGCTCTTAAGAAGGGGAGATGGGCTCCGAAAGTCTAATTGGAAAATTGTAATTATATCGACTTATTGGAAAGTTTGTGTTTTTAAGTCGGCCGACGTCGGCTTTCGCAAAATGATTGGAAAGACATTTTTGTATTTTTCCTCAAGTGAGTAGGTATTAAGCAATAATCCTCTCTGCGTTGTTGGCTAAAATGGAACATCCTTAGCTTATACAAAAGATTTTTCCTCTACGAAAACGAAAACAGTCTTCGAAGTGCGACGACAGGTTTTTTATTGACATTGCTTCTTCAACGGGCCATGTAAAGTTTCTTCTTAAACGTCTGCGATAAGGAAGAAGGCAAACAAATTACATGTAACAAATTTTCACTTTCGTGAGTTTCTAGAAGTGATTTTCGTTTTTACAAAATTTCTCCTCAGACTAGTCAATCTTCTGATGAGTTCACGCACCATATAAGGGCGTTACTTTTTTCTCAAAATCGGTTAGCTTATTTTCGGGAAAACATTTTTTTTAAGTAAAACTATTATTATTTAAATACGTAAACATTAAAAGTTTCCGTGCACTTCTAAAGTATTTATCATAAAATGAGGAGAATGAAACTTATATCATTCGAAAGGTACTGTGCCATAGATGTGCAGAAACAAAAAATCGTAGGGATTTGTCGCCATTAAGACTGGTAAAATGGAGTTAAGAATTTCCCATAAAAAATGCTTAGCAGTCATTCCAAAGCATTTTCTTGTTATTCAGTTTGTTGCCGTCATGTTTCCATAGTAACGAATTTAATCGTCTTAGATTAGATCCCGTTGGAGAGTCTCATTAACCCATAAAGGTATGCAATTTAATTACCCCTAAAAGTAAGCAATCATAAAATCTTATTTCAGGGGCATTGCAGAGTTATCTGCGAGGTGTTACTATGGAAACGAACATTCATGTTTTGCCCTTTTCCATTATTTTTTCATAGCGGAAGGGTAGATGATTTAAGATTTAGCATATAAATAAATTAAAATAAATAATAAATAAATTAAAATAAACAATAAATAAATTATGTAAAAAGCAAGTTGGCTTTCGTTTCTTTATCTGCAGACAAAATTTCGACCACGGGCGGTAGTAGTAACTATAATATTTCAGACCCCATTGGTCCTTTGTGTTGCAATTATGTTCTCAGTTTTTTTAATCTTGGGGTAAAAAAAAATATAAATAACAAATAATGTTGTCACTCCAAGTACTCGATGTTTAATTGATTTTTCGTAAATGTAAAATAGTTCCTGGCAATGAGTTTTATTTTAAATACCCACTTTTAGAATTATGCTTCTACCTGCATTGAACAAACAAAACAATTTTAAATAGACAAATTAAGCCAACCACATCATGGTAATGTTCTGGCGACTGATATGAGAAATAAGGCGAAGAATCCCTACCAGTTACAAGCTGAGTTATTTCAAGTACATTTAAGTGCTCGAAAAAAAGTTTGTTCCCCCACCAAATACCGCCGGGTTTCAGCATTCAGACTCGAGGCTGTAAATTTGATGTACAAACAACTGCACAGCATATTTAATTTCAATCAAAATAATTAAATTCAGAATCCATTAGGTATTCACAGGAATCCAAACTAACATTATCGGATTACATCGGAACCTCCTAAATATGCAAACTTTCCCATACTCGTACCTGTGAGATGGTGATTTGAAAAAATAAAAAATAAACCACCCCAAATACATTTCACGTGGTTATATCCTCAATCAGATGAATATATAGATCAAGGGTCAGTGGCAGGATGTTGAGTCTTTTACCCAACTCAAATATTCGCACACGGATACGATGCTCGCATGTGAAAGCGGATACTGTGTCAGTGGGAATTTAATTGAAAAACTTTTTTAATATCGGATTATTTGAAAAAAATTTCGTAATAAATAAAAGCACCAACCGAACTATAAAGCATCGAACTACTCCATATTAGTCTTCAGTGACACATAGTTGTCCCACTATAGGGTCATTTCTGGGCTTCTTATTACGAGTGCCAATGGAGAAGGTTAAAGTTGAATGCCGTACTGCTTAAGGGCGCACAACAAATGGGAGGTTTTTTTTCTATAATTTTTACTCAGAATTTCCCACGAGACTTAAGATGCCACTGCTGCAGATACTATATATAGTTCGTCGTCTCTGCTTTGAACCACACAAGCCATGTAAACACTTTAGGTGATAGCTCCACTATTCACGCGTCGACTGGGAAACGAGGAGTGAAAAATATTGCATTTACATTTTGCCATTAAGGAGAAAGCTGCTTGTAGTTGTAGCAGGGCGAATGAGAAAGAGGAAAAAATAAAAATGAAACCACTCTGAAGGAAATTTGCTGTCCCTTTGGCATTCTGTTCATGGGATAGGCATCGCAAATTGCTCAGCCACCGTTGCAAAGAGATGAGGTTTCACCAACGTGGTGGTCCCTTCAAGTTGGTTTTAAATTAAAATGCTGAAAATTTGAAATGTTGCAGAATAATTTTATTTGTTTTAGACACCCGGTTTTTCTTTTGAGCTGAGGTTTTAATACCAACACCTCGGGTAGTGTATTACATTGGGAAATCAAGTCGTTTCAGAACACATTTCATAAAATGTTATGAGTTATTTTTACCCGACTTCGAGACCCAAAATGGGAAAAAGATCAGTTGCCCCTTAGGCCCCAGTTTTAGCGATGCGTAAAATGCAACCAAAACCAATTTCTTTTGATTTTTTTTGACCACTTTAAGTTAATGAACTCAATTTTGGTCTTAAAATGTTGCTTATGAAATATAAAGTTAGTTTTAAAAAAATAATAGAATTATGTTTAAATTTTCTAGAAAATGAATTAACTCATTTTTCTGTACGAACAAATTTTTCTGATCAACATCTCAGTTAATTCCACACAAAAAAATACCAAATCATTTCACTGAAATGTGTCATTTCTTTACTGTTCCATCTGTCGGGAATTTTTTTCTGATGGAATTTAATCAGTGGTGGTCGGTTTGTACTAACAACACAGTGACCATCAGTTTTTCTGAAAGACTTTTTTCTGTTTGATATGGCCGCCTTAATAAAAAAAAAATCCATTTCACACTGTTTCAACAGTCCCACATTTTGATAGAAATGATTTCACCAACCGTCAATTTTCTCTGCGACTACCTGCGTTTTACGACTTACAAACTTTGATTGCGATCGAAAAGTACACAACTCACACATAATTACAACGAAAGGCATCGTGTATGGGTCACTTAAAGACAATTGTCTTCGATTTTATTGACAGAATTTATTTTGTATTTGCTTTTAATAATAATTTAATAAAAAATCAATTTTGGAACTCCGTTGACTATTAACAATAAGTAAGACCCACCCCTCGCTTCTCACTACCACTTGTTTTGTGTGGGTTTTTATTTTGGAACGAATGGAAGGGACCTACCATTACAACCTCAAATAATAATTGTCAGAAACTCGAGAGAGGTGGCGCGTCTCTTTTGTTTCCGCAAAAAAAAAAATTTTGGAAAAAATATTTTGGTTTTCGACTACGATCACGCAAATTGCAAAACAAAACGCACAGTGCATGGGACTCTTTATGTTTTTATAATACCAAGAGAAAATATTTTTAACTTATTTTTGGTATAGTTATGGTTAAAAAAAAAACTGCACAAATAGTCATTACAACGTAAAGCACAAATGGCGCGTTGAACAATTTAATGGAAGACCAATTTAAGCTGATTTTTATGTGTTGCCATTACAAATGAAAACTTAGGTGCTATTTTCTTATTTTAAGCACTGAACGATGGATGCAATAATTGCAGTCGCTGCAAGCATATATTTGCGAGTCAGTGTCGCTAGGAGGAAAAGTCGTTGGAGGACATTACAGAAGTGTTTCCGTTCATATTTGTAGCATTTATAGCAATTTAACATATAAGGTCAATTTGAACGTTTTTTAATGCAACTTGCACTGTTTCGCCATTGAAGCAAGAATAGAGGCATCATCTGCAAAATTGTGTAAAGTGATTCTCTGACTTTCTAGAAAGACCACTTGTAAGTACAGTAGTGGACCTAGTATACTGGCTTGAGGGACACGATCTATTATTTCTCACAATGTTGAGCAGTGCTTTAAATATATATTTTAAATAAATTTTGGCGCAGTGGCTTAGTGGTCTCGTTTAATTCTGAAAAACCGCTGTAATTTTTATAACACTCTAGTATTTTCAAATGCTGTTTGGAAGATGCTTTTTTAAGGATATGGCAAATTTTAAAATAAGCTTAAATTAGACGTTAAGTAGATCTCTTCTTTTCCACAATACTTTTCCGATTTTTTTCTAGGGATTATTTTTAAAGGAATGACAACTGTGATACCGTCGCTTGGGAAGGAAATACATATATTTTCAGCTCATCATTAGAAAAGTAGTCGATTGTCAAAAAAGAGTAGTAGATTGACGAAGGGTTTGTCAGGCATAAGAAAATATGTCATATATTTATCAGCTGGTGGATTTATATTACCAATATTTGTCCGAAACCAAACCGCAATAGAGTCCTTACAAAGCAGTAGTGAAGCAATTTAATTTTATAAAAAAATCCGTCAGCTAGATAAACGTTAGGTAAATGTAGTAGACCTTCTTCGAAAGTAGTTTATTAAAAAAACAAATCGTTTTAGCAAATAACTCAATTTCCAGAACTTCTCAACTAGTGTATCTTCGAATTCTGAACTTTTGAACCTTCTAACGTTAATTTTTCTTACTTAGAAATTTATGCCAGTTATTTAATTGAAGTTGTACAATTTTTCTGAATATCAAAAACAGAAAAAAGTAATTCCATTCAAATTGTAAAAAAATGTTACGTATTAGACCCGATGGCCCACAAATCTATAAACAAACTATAAACAAACTATAAACATTTCCCGCCGCAGTGAAAGCCTTAATTGTTACACTTCCGAGTTTTTGATATACGTAAATCTCGTTGGCAATTTACCCGCGAAAGCCATTCAACCGCCATACCAACTTCGTTGCATGGTAAAACTTTAATTCAATTAGTAAAACACAGCATTGTGTCAGCGACCGACGCGACGTATGCGGTTGCGGTAGACCCATCTAAATTAAATAAAAATGTTTTCAATTGCTCGACGGAATGACAGCTGCAAGTAGGATCGAACCACTTTTCTACTAGTAATTGCTGGGTACTCTTCCCCGCAAAGGTCAGTAGAGAAATGGTTATGCCGAGCAGCTCCACGGCTATTGCATTTCCAAATTAAATCCAAATCATAACTTTGATGTCCTTTAGAACATTTGTATGCCCTGGGTTTGCAGCTCCGCAAATCACAGTCTGCTTAAAGCTGCAACATATGCACGTAACCGCAATCACAATCGAGTTGAAGTAATTAAAATATCAAAGGCTCTCCCTTTGCACGTTGCCTATCCTGCGCACTTAGCCCGAATTCGAAACCAAATTGTAATTTGCTCTTAATTGCACAAAGAATGTCAGTCCTTGCAATTGAATTTGCCCTGCATTGCGTGATGGAAAAGCGGCGCCGCTTGTTCGAGGGATCACTGCGGTGGTATAGGGCTGATTTGCAGTTGTATTTGCCAATTGCAATTATTAGGGTATGTTGCACACAATATTATGACTGCGGGGTACACTTTGAACAATGCTCGTACAATGCAATTATGCAGTCTAAAGACATTTACACAAATCAAACATGTAGCTAAAAGGCTAATGGTTGCGTTGGTTTCGCAAGTGCAAAATAATTGGGTCTATTGTAAGGATGTGTAAATCACTGCACGTACATGAGCTTTAAGGTCGGGTTATCTTTAAATTTATTTAGACCTTTGTTTTGGAAATGAGTAATTAAAAGTTTGCCGACTGTTAATTAATGTTGACAACAACAGGGTAAGGTACTCTTTCGAAATAACAACAGCCGCAAAAACATAAAATTCGTAACAATAGTATATCGTTTCGCCAAGCTGCTTTGGTTAAATAAAATAATTACTTCGCTTCTCCCAAACATAGAATGAGCATTTGAGGACTGGATAATTTTTAGGAAAATACTCAGTTAATGCTAAACCTCACACAATACCACCAAACAAATGTCTCTTATGATCTGTTTTTTAAAAAGTGTGTCTGCACAGGAAAATATTCATCAAAAAGACTTGCTTTCCATACAAAAATTTGCCTGTGCGATTTCTATACAGGGTCTTCAAACAGGGATTTCCGACCTTTGATAGCTGCCATTTTGTTTGAGCTACGTCTGTCAAACTTGCTGTCAGACTGCTTTCCAAATTACTATGTATGGCATGTTGTTAACCAACACTTGCAAATGACACAATTGCTTTATCAAAATGGGTTTTCTGTTCGGTAAACGTTCCGCTCCCTTCGCTCATTTTACGGGAGGCCCATTTCTGGATGATTGCAGTGCACGCTAGACCTACAATAGTATAAAACTATACCAAGGATTCCTTTACAAATTATATTCATAAAATATTGAATGTTTTTTGAATTTCCACACTGAAAAACCATACTTTTTCTGACAAAGCGAGTTAATAATTTACTAGAAATGTAGCAATTTGACTCCAGGCAAATACTGAACAGCCCAAAAGAGTGACATAATATTTTAATATGCTGAACCTTCTGACGTTGCAAATCCACTTTGAACCAGGGTTCACAACGTACTGCTGAATAGAAACCACTAAAATCCTGACACGCATGGCAAATATAGAAAACAGGGATACACCTGCTTTATACGATACAAGAAGTCTCCCCCAGCACTCCTGGAGCGCCTACGACTACTAAAGCCTAACCTTTCTACATCGTTTTTATAAATCTAGGTCGTTGATATTATTGCCAAGCGATATGAGATATTTGCTGTAGAGTAACGATAGATGAAGAGTAAACCCATAAAAATGGTCTTAAAATGAGGTCTTTCTTGCCCTAAATAGTAGTCAAAGATATTTAGTCTTGTACCCTGTCCGCCTGATATATGGTACCTCTAAAAATACGTTCTAAAATGTAGACTTCCATGCAAGATCAAAATTAAAAACGAATCACCTTTACAATTGTAGCAGCCAAAGAAGCAACCTCCCAAGATGTGAAGATGTGTTTTGTAATTAGTTGTGCCCAAGACTTTGTACCATCAAAGCGATGGCTTTTTTTTCCACTATTTTCCTCTTATCCACTTCAAAGTTGACTACCACCAGTCCATGCGCAAAAATCTCCCCGCGAGATACACATGTGACCCTGTGAACTGAAATCTTAAACACCTTATCCGTTTCGTAGGCTAAAGTAGATTTGGGATTAACGCCTATACAAGAAATTGTTCAGGGGCTTTGGAAGTACAAGTAAAATGTTTGTCATAAATATGATACTCGTAGAAATTTGAAAAAGGGATTGAGTTTGGTTTTGCCTTTGACATTTGGCATAAACACAGTGCTCTTGGAAGACAGAAGAACGGCAACAAAAGAACCTAAGATCTCAATTTAATCTAGCAGCTTTTATAACTTGTGTTTCTAACCTATGTACGGATTCAGGTCACAGGTCTGAAAGACAGATCTTTACTACTATGGCTCACAAAATGTCTTTGGAGATCGATCTGAATCCCTTGGGTTTTTAAATGCTCGTTTCGAAGATAGTATTTCCTATTATTTTAAACACATTTTGACAGGATAACTTGCAGAACTTCAACATAATGGACGAACAGAATGACACAAACTTTTTCAATGGACCCATTTACAGACTGTCCTTGTCTTGTTCTTATGCGCTAAGTCCGATGTAGACCCGGATGGGCTTAAAACCGATTATTTTATTACGGAATCTGAAATATGTGCGAGTACTTCGTTTTCAGTACAAAATAAAAATTGTTTTCGAATGCCGATGTATTCAACTATGACTGCAAGCGATATGCTTGCAGCGAGTCCAATTCCAGTCGAATAGATTTTACTAAGGCTTTTACCGTCGCAGCATTTATTTGGAAAATCCATAACAATTACATGTCCCTTATACTTATGCCCTGAGTCCTGGCAGCGCTGAAATAAATGCCAAAGTTGTACCCCTTCGGACGGAAGTGACACAGGCTTCGCTTTGGGTCCGGATGCATTGCAATTCCACCGATTCACCATAAAATAAAATCATTTCTCATTTCGAATTGTCTGTATACCGCGGGCCGACATTTTCACCCCTTGAGCTATTGGGCGATTTTTGCCTGAAAACACTCTGAACCTTTTCGAATTTTAAATTGAAAAATAATAACAATGCAAACATTTACCAACGCCTTCATTTTTGTTTCTGTGTTTTTTCCTTGCAATTCCAGGTGACTTCATATTACAATGAGACAACGTGGAGGAGTCCAACAGAAGGAGACACAGTTGTGGGTGAGGATCCGGATACGGTGTCACTTGTATCGATTTTAGTTGTTGGTAAAGTAAATGTCGTTGAATGACTATCAACAGTTTAGTTGTTTGCGTAGGTATGTAGTTATGCATGTTTGCCGCTTGAGTCGCTCCCACAGATGGCATGTCAGCACTGCATAAAAATTTGGCATGATGGTGAATGATAAATTTTGTTTTTTTTTTCTCAGTTTTCCTTCCGTTTTGGTGGAAGTTTAAAATTTTAACACAAGCCGCTGTATTTTCAGGTGTTTTTCTGTCATTACTCATATTTCTGTCGGTGGCGGGAAACATCCTTGTCTGCCTCGCCATTTACACGGAAAGAAGCCTGCGAAGAATCGGAAACCTGTTCCTGGCCTCATTAGCGATCGCTGATTTATTTGTTGCCTCATTAGTTATGACATTTGCTGGCGTCAATGATTTACTGGGTAAGTAGAAAGTTTTGGCGTTTTCTTGTTAAATTTGATTTAAGTCTGCTGTGATGGAAGAGATGATGTAGTTTTTTTTTTTTATTATTATTTTGCTCATCAAATATGCAAAAGGTTGCTTGTGTTCCGGTGAAGCTATTATGCAAATTCAGATGGGATTATTTATGATTTATCATTTGGCTTATGGGATCCGGGGTGAGATTTACGGGAGATGCTGTCTATGATGGTTCATTATGGAAGAAGATTTGAAGTTATGGTTCATTTGGTTAATAGCATGGATAACGAGGACTCAGTGTAGGTAATCCGATGGTGCATTTGCGTTTCGGGAAAGGATCTCTATTAGTGATGGATGAAGACAAATGGGTGCTGCTTTTAGAAAATGCAGCTGGTCGCTTGGGTCATGGGCAAAGCACTACGTCTTTGGAAACTTTAGACGCATGGTTTTTCATGTGATGTGAGGTTATGAGAGAGCCAAGGCAGATGAAGTTTTGGTTATCTATTGCGAAATTCTGCCCAATTCGCCGATATCATGTGCCTCGTTCTGTTGTCTATAAGCAGGGGTTCAGTTTGAAATTAAAATAGAACACACGCATGTTGAGGAAGTGAGCCATCTCTTTCTTAGTTCAAAAATATGACAACAAAAAAAAAAATCGTTTCTGGGACTGCATCTTGGAGCTCATATTTTCGACCACACTTACGGCGATTTTAGGCAGTAAGAATTGAGCGCTAGATGCTCGCTTTCCAAGGCGGGAAACTGCTGGACTAATTGCGACAAAAACCCCATTTTGCCATCAAAAACTTCTAGTGCTGATTCTATGTGTTTTGGCATCATCCTACTGAAACTAAATGTCAGAAAGATCATGTTGAAATACTTTTTAAAATAAAATTTTGTATCTTTCCATTGACGTTGACGTTGACTTCGATTTTGTTCATTTTTTAAGAATAACCGTCAGATGGAACCGCCGTCGTTTATAGCCCGCGTCAAACAGTGCATTTTCATGGTCCACCAGTAGCTTTAGCTGATAGATGATTGGATTTTTATCTCTCGAAATGAGAAAAGCCGGTCCAACTCTGTGAGAATTTTAAGGTTAGAATATGGATCGTCTTGCGAGTGTTCAAGCGCCTTAAATATTACTGATACTGAACAAATTTATGGTGTCAGTTGTCAAACTCATAGACAGACTGAGTGCTACCATATTCAAAATGAACCTCTTTAGTAATTTTGGCCTTCTTCGCAACTACCCACAGTTTCAATATATATATTTTTCAAACGGACGAGTGAGAACTCGCTGTTTTTAGCATAATACCGAGTACCTGTATTTTTTAAGAATTTAGAAAAATTTCCAAGCGAAAGTGAATCACATTGTCTAACTACTTTTTAAATGTCAAAGGTCTCGGTGAAGGTGAGGTTGTTTTTGACTTTTTAGGAGCAGCAGATATGGCAAGGCTAGAAAATACTCTGCAAAAGCCGTTTCCTACGTTCAGTAACTTGAAGTCAAGAAACAAGCTCAAGTTACCTACCCGCTTGGATCGACAGAAAATAAATTTTGCAACTTTATTACACAGTCAAATATGTGAACGGAGAATTTCTTTAAAATAAATTGAAGATCAAGGCAACGCCTTGAAGTTGGGAAAAATAAATTCCTTTGTTTAAATGCACATAAGATACAGCTCACCACTTTTCCAACGGAAAGACCACAAATTGATAAATCGCATGGAATAAAAAGTCCAAGAGTTATGGTTGGTTGGTTATTTTAGGTGGCTGTATTTCCCGACGAGGGAAAAGCACAAGTAGCGCATTGAGCGCCGTTTTGAAACCACAACTAACGGAACCTGAAATTGAAGGGGGTAAAGGAAGTCAAGAGAGCTCAAAACCAGCCTGTGGAGTTGAGAAATTTGATGATCTTGTGGAAGTGGATGCTTTGGATGGCCGTAAGGTCATCAAAAAAGGGACGACCTAGCGCACTGCGTCTGGTTTTGGCTAGGGCCGGACACTCACAAAAAAGATGGAACACCGTTTCACTCTTGTTAGTGTCAGCACAGCTATGGCAGTGGGTATTGTGGGGGATGCCAAGCTTGGCTGCGTGAGTTCCTAAGGGCCAATGCCAAGAGTTATAGTAAACTCGGGAAAAATATTTATTCAATGTCCCAAGACTAGCGTTCTTAAAGTAGAACTATTTATTTAAAACAAAGAGTCCGAAGAAGCTTTTTATCTACACACATAGTAAGACTGTGGACTGCTCAAGACTCCGAGTATAATATAGGCTATGTCCTTTAGTGCCACGCCTTAATTACCAAGCGATTTTTACTAAACTGTAACTCCACTGCCTTCAACTTGACATTATTCAAGCAGTTCTTAATAAATACAAGACATTGAAGAATACCCTAGGAAGCCAACACTTCCTCAAACATTTTAAGCAATCAATCAGCTTTATGATGCTTCTAAAAACTGCGCATGATCAGATTAAATATAATATTTTAAAAATATAAGCAATGGAGTGCACGAGTGCACCAACGTTTTTATTCATGAACCCACAAAAACGAAACGTTTTCGTTTTATGGGAAACGAAAGCAACGACAACTCTTCCCATTTGCAGCTGTCAAACCCACTAAATAAGGTGTGCAAATTCTTTACATATTTGTAAATGTGAAAAATTTCCCTTTCGCATGATTCCTTTCGCTTTTAAAAATGCTAAAGTAAAGTGCTTTTTGTTTCGTTTCCATCTCAGGATCATTACGTCCAAGCTCTTATACTTTCACTTTACCTGCTTAACAGCATACAGAGCCAGAGTTGAACAGTGCGACTTATTAGGGATCCTGCACTTGCTTAAAATTTTTAGCCATTGGCGCAAACTAGACGCTGACTTTTTACACTTTGGAAACTTTCATGGGAGGTGTTTAGAGGAACTTATCGACATTTTTCCTCAAAATCAACGAAAGACTAGTATAGAATACAAATTCAACAAAAATCTCTGCAAATAAAAAAATAAATATGTAACCGATTAATTACACGGACAGAGAAAGATTGCTACTATTTTTTTGCGTTTCATCAACCCAACCTTCACTCCTACGCGCCTGGGGATGGGGATTGGGGACCACAAAATGTTGCCCTTGAACTTGTTCGCTCAAACGTTACCCCCATCATCATACGCAAATACGTAATACTTAGAGACGCATCATAACCACACGCAGTGTGCCTGTGCACATGAAATATGAACACAGCAATAAATATGAATAAATACCATGCTCCCTCTAAGCCTCTAACACTGTGCGTTTCTTGTGAATTTACATTTTTATTGGAAACTCAGTGAATCCCATTCACGAAAATTTTTAAATAAATAAATTCTCCTCTCCCAGAAATCCACTCGTCGAATGCCGTTGCCGTCCATTGTCATTCAGACCGAGCATATGTGAAAATATTTTCCAATTTGTGGTGGCTTCGCATAGAATCAAAAACAATTCATTTAAAAATCAGTATCTCGCACTCAAGAGTGGCGGATGCTTCCTGTGCGACAAACATTGTTTCTTCACCACATGTGCATGGTATTGACATAGTCTTCCATATAGACTCGGATCTCCCCAGTAGATTAAAAACTGTCAAAAAGCATCGCCACCACCCCAACAGCCAACACTGGCGACACTTTTTACTTCCCTGGCCTTCAGTCAACCGAAACAAATTCAATGGAAAATGAAATCCCTTCAAATGGACAGGCAAACATTTCGCTTCGGCGAGCTTCAAAACAAATATGTACACAAAGGAGCACGCAAACACTTGCAAGTGTTCATCTATACATTTGAATTACTCTGGGCAAGGATTATTGCGTTGCCTTCTATGGCAGGGATTTTTGATGAATCCAAAACAGATTTTCTGTGTATTTGTTTTCCGTTCTCCATTTGGCTGGACCCGGACCAGATGGCGGTGGACTCCTCTATTTAATCCTTTTTGCGATATCATCTGCGAAACAGAGCTGAGTTCGAGGGACTCTCAACTCGCAAGTCTGAATGGACAACAAAAACACTCACTATGTGGCTTAGGTGAACGGGTGAATGAAAGGACAATGAATGAACGACAGTGGATGACTCTATTTTTACATCCTTTTTATGTCGTTCAATTAAATCATGTCACGACGATGCCAGGGCTGGCTAGTGTTAGTTATGCGACAATGACGATGAGTGATGTGGACGCGGGGCAACCACGAAGACTCACCGGGGGGACACAAAACACACACAGACCGGCGGTATTTTTAGAACATTTTTAGTCGTTGCCGCAACCTTCCTAAAGCTGGAATTCAGCTGGGAAACATTTTGTCAGAAATATGACGACATAATAGGGGAGGGCTTGCGTGCCTATATGTACGGCTTTGTATGAGGTACGTTGTAGTCGACGTTATTTAACATGAACATGCTTTTTGTATTCTAGGTTACTGGATATTCGGAGCCCAGTTTTGTGATACTTGGGTAGCCTTCGATGTGATGTGCTCAACGGCGTCTATTTTAAATTTGTGTGCTATTTCAATGGACCGCTATATACACATAAAGGATCCTCTAAGGTGAGTCAAATTTATATACATAAATGAGATGTAAGGGATGGGGGTATTTTCAGAAATTTTCTGGCACGTAAATGACGGTTTGTGACGGGCTGGGCGGGGCTTCTGCTTAGGGCTTGTTTGAATTTAATTGAAATAATTTTATCTTACCATGTAACCCCTACAACGTTCACATATAAAATCAGTCAGCTTGGACTACTAGCTTTATGGAATATACTCAAAAATAATGCTCAGAAATATCTGCCTGGCAGTTGTGTATGATTCAAGTAAAAAAAAGGACTCCTAAACTAAACGTTTTAAGGTGTGAGTTGCTTCATATTTATCAGTAAGGGTTTTACCGTGGTTATTGTGCAATGTGCACTGCGACCAGCAGACAGGGAAGTGCTCAGGCTACTTACAACTTAGGACGCATGAAACAGGGAACATTGAAACCTAGGGTTATATTTCTCATGTGTATTATGCACTCTGTCTTTGGGTATATAAGGGCTTTCAAAACTTAGGTCTTTGTTTCGTCGCTTATTTCCCTCTCCGCGGAGTTTCTAGAATAGAATAAAGAAGATCGTCAACTACAGCTATTTTTTTAACCCAAATTTATAAGGTTGTTGAAATGGTCTCAAAATAGATTCGCGATTAAATGTGAGAATGTGACTTAAGAGCTATTTGAGCATCCTAGTAAGCACTTTTAAACACGTTCACTCTATACTAGTACCGCCCGTAGTCGAAATTCGGCCAATTTTGTCTGTAGATAAAGTAACGAAAGCCGATTTGTTTTTTACACAATTTAGATATTTATTATTTATTTTAGTAAATTTATATGCTAAATCTTAATTCATATACCTTTCCGCTATGAAAAAAGAATGGAAAAGGGCAAAACATGAATGTTCATTTCCGTAGTAACACCTCGCAGATAACTCTGCAATGCCCCTGAAATAAGATTTTATGATTGCTTACTTTTAGGGGTAATTAAATTGCATACATTTATGCGTTAATGAAAATCCCCGAAAGGTTCTAGTCTAATATGATAAAATTCGTTACTATGGAAACATGACGGCGACAAATTGAATGGCAACAAAATGCTTTCGATTAACTGCTAAGCATTTTGTTTGGGAAATTCTTAACTTCATTTTACCAGTCTTAATGGCGACATGTACCTACAATTTTTTGTTTGTGCATATCTATGGCACAGTACCTTTCGAATGATATAAGTTTCATTCTCCTCATTTCATGATAAATACTTAAAAATTGCACGGAAACTTTTGATGTTTTCGTATTAATATAATAATGACGTACACCCCTGTTTTGAGTAGAATTTTCGAACACTGTCAGGCATCGGTGGAATCTTTTTCCATGGCAGTACAGAATTTTATGGTATGGATCTTTAAATATCAGTCAGTCTTCATGCTTGACAGCGTCGAACATATCCTTGGGCAGGCCCATTTGGAAATTAAATTCGTAAGCTCAACTGAATAAAATTTACGGGTCGTCCAAGCAGTGCTACCATCGCTTCACAGTTGGCTAAAGAACTTTTATATCCGCCTGGCTGTTGAAGAAGATTATGATTTTCTGCTTTTATTGTCTTTAAATTTTTTAGCTGATTTACAGGAGGAACCTCTGCTTGAAAAACACTGCAGTCGTCGTTGATATTGTAGGATTTGCTTAGACCCGGAGTTTCGCTTCTGTATATATATATACATTATACATTCATAAGCCAACGGTATTAACCGGTTTGTTGACCCATCTAGGTCTGTGGAATCTCCCTACAAAAGAAGGCAATATTTGATTGAATGTGAACCAGTTGAACGTTGAACTTGATTTAAAATTATGTCAAACGTGTCAAGGTACCTTCAAACTAAAAACTGTTTACATAACCATCAAGGCTTCCCATGAATATTTCATCAGCCAGGTGTCATACTTGGCTACCTTGTTCGTTGAACGTACCCAATAACTTTTATAACATTTTACGAACTTTCAGTGACGATTTCATATTTTTCGTGTTAAATATTTAAGCTGAAGGTTAAAATCAACTGTTAGCTAGGTAATTTGTGATTGCTGCTTAAAAAGTAAAAGTACAAAAGAAAATTACTTCACAAATTTCCGCTCTTTTAGTTTCTAGTTTTTTCTATTTATATGACATGTCGCGTTATATTATAAAGAACAAGGTTAACTGCAAACAGTGTTCATGTATCAATGGAACAATATTTTCCCTCCGGTTGTTGTTAAAATTCCCACAATTTCCCAACTATTTTACATTTAACAAAAAAATTTAATAAATCAGAAAGAAAAAAAAACATGTGCTTCGTATTTACAATTCACAACCCAGAAGTGGCCACATGTTTATTTCTATTTTGTTCTCGGACATTTAAGACCGCAATAACTTAAACTTTTAGGCGATTTTTAAATACGCCTCAATTTTTGAGTGTTCTTTAATTTAGTAGTTAAAGTAGCGTCGGCGCAGTGGCTTGGTGGTTAGTGTGTTGGACTACTAAGCGAGGGGTCACCGGTTCGAGTCCCGAAAGAACCAAATTATATCTTTAGTTTTTTTCCACTGCGCCATCTCTGGCCAAAGTCTGACAAACAACCGAGAGTAAAACTGTCATGAAAGAGCTTTTCAATTAGCCGTTTGGACTCGGCGTAAAATTGTAGAGCCCTTCCATTCGTCCCAAAATTGTAAAACTCACACAAAACGAATGATTGTGAGAAGCTAGGCCTAGGGTCCCACGTACCTGTCGCGCCAAAATATTTATTTATTTATTTAGTTAAAGTAGCATCTAAGGATAACAAAAAGTATTTTCCAAAAAATGTCCCATCATTTTACGATAGTCTGACACATTTGTAAATTATAAGTGTCAGGTACGTTGTGTTTGAGCGTGGGTCACTGTAGATTCTACAAATATCTGCCAAGTCGACAAAATAATTCAACTAAATTGATTCGATTATCCTGAGTTGACTGGCGCCCAGTTTGAGAAATTCCCTTCTCGCATCAACACTTTTAGTATCGGATATGAAGGTAATATGCCATAGACTGTATATTCCAATTAGTCAAATTTCCCATGCAACAATGCACTTACCAAGGCGGAAATTAATTGGGTGGTAGCCCAACAAGTACTAGAAGTTATAGCCACAAGATTTAGTTAAGAAATCCATCCTTTGATTATGTGATGTGAAGATGATTTACTAAAAGTTCTTGTTACTTAATTTCCCCGCCATCATTTTCAGGGGCTTCTTCCCAATTAGCGGGAACCATTGTTACTGCCCCATATTGAGTTATATCAACTGTCTATAAAGCCCTTTATCTGGCTTAATTTAGCTACAGGACCACTCATGGTAACCACATTATGGACAGACATTCGTACGGTGTACCTAGATCAAGTAACAATTCACTCAACTGTCACATTCAGAGTGAAAACTCCATTCAGAGTGCATTGGAATTGTAAGCCCACCAGGTTAGCGCTGCGTCTGAGAATGATTGACATGACTAATCTGTCTGAATTTCCTGTCGTCATAAATCACAATAAATACACTCTAACCAACAGTACCAGAAGGTACTCCAATGAAACCCATCAACAGTGTTCTGCCCCAACCTCGTGTTATCAATCATTTAAAACTTTTAATTCTATTACCAGCTTCAACGCAACACCGACCCCAAAGCGAAGGAGGCCAGACTTCCTTCCATCCTAATGGCATGGGTTTGTATATTCGAGTGAATAATACGTCAAATCAACGTTAAACTACAAGTTTCATTTGTCGACAGGCAGTGGCGTCTGAGAAATTGAAATTCACCACCAAAGTTTATTTTCCCTCAACCGCATGATTCGTTTTCGAACAGCGTCAGAGTCAGTTGGGTTAAGCTCCATCGGGGTTTATTAGGGAAACCATCTCCTGCCAAACGCCAAACTATATTGTACAGGCTCATAAGTAGAAATGATTTGCCGGTTGCGTGGTATGCACTTTAAGCGTCTCTGACCCAAAACAACACGAAACTGCTTCCCCCTAGAGACAGAGGTGAGTTACAACGTTATTCCGGGACCGCGTTGGGATACTCGTAAGGACCTTTAAAGTTTCCGCTCGATCAAGGTTATGTGCGGTTGTTATTTTTGATTTTGCAAACAAGAAGAAAAAAATAAATAAAAACATTTTAACGAAATTTTAAGTCGTGGCTTTTCGTCCTATCGCGCTTGTGTACTCCACGTCAATATTTATACAAATAGCTTCAAAGGATGTTATTTTTCGATAGGATTAGGTGAGGGTGGCACAGGTATTCGCTCCTATAAATGAGTACACCCTATACAGACGACCGAGCGACGTTATATATTATTAGTGTCGAAGGATGGGGCGGTATTTAAAGGCAGATGCTAAATTTACTCTGGCGGAAAAACGACCATCAACGTACCCTAGGTGGGTTATAATCAAGTTCTATTCTACGTATATGTTTATGATGTTGTGATTGTGATTGTGTGTATTGGTAGGGACGCTGAATTCATGCTGGGGAGCTAATCTACGAGTATTTGCAAAACAAATTTATTCCCTAATCAGATGAGGATGCTTTTGTGAAGAGAAGATGAAAGTGGCAAAATAAATTTGCAATCGTTAACCAATACTACAAGAGGTTATCGTGTTCAAGGTGTTTTATGTAGACACTTGCTGGGAGAGCGCAATTGATTTTTTTTTCTATTAAACTGGCGGGGTTGGGGAAGTTGCATAAAAAAGACATTAAGTGTAGTACACAATTTTGTGTGCATTTGCGTTTGTGTTGAGTAATAGTCGACATTAATCCTTGTTGTGTTCAGGCGCACTCTGTGAATGTAATCGGACGTGATTGTTTATGAAAGCGTTGTCGAGAAATATTCAAATGAAAATGCTCCCTAAAATTAAACAGGGTGAACATGTTTCTCTTTATAAATAAACGCTGTTTGAAAAATGTGTGTTCTCGAGTGGAATTTATAAAAAAAACTCACAGCTGGATATATGTAAAAAACCAGAACCGTTTGGCAAGGAAAATATATTTCCTTTTCGATCTAGAAAATTGTTTCGATCCGATGTTTCTGGAGGAATAATCCATTGAGGAGAATCTCTTTGTAGGGTCTTTATGAGAATTTAGGTAGTACAATCTAGCCCTGTGCCGACCTCAATGATGTGTTTTTTTAAATTCCTAAGCGGTGCCAAGTTCGAGGTGAAGCAACATGAGTCAAAGAAATTAAATAAAACCAGATCAAAATTTAAAACATCAATATATTGCTCTATTTGAGCTTCATTTGGATACGAGCCACAAGCCAATGGTTCAAGTATCCCATTAACAAATTAACAATGTGATAGATATGTACTTAAGTTAAATGGAAACATTACGCATCCTTGTAGATATTCATACACATCAACAACAATAAAAGCAGAACCATAAAAACGAAACGAATAAAGAGCAGGGCGTGTGCCAGACGATAAAATAACATAAAAGAACTGAGTGCGTTTTACGGTAGAAAATCACAGTATAAACACAAAATTGAACTTAGCCAGTATAAACGGTATAAAAATAAACCCAAATGGCGCATAAAATGGAGCTATCCGTCCATACAAAACGGTGTAGTAAATAAAAAAAACGTAAGGAAGCGACTAGTTTTACTATTTTGCTTGCTAGGAAAAGATCTCCTAAAGAATGGGTTTTTGGTAAATGGCGTGGCTTGCTGCTTGCATTATGTGGCGTTAATTTTTATTATTTAAAAAAATACTATCATTTCGGAGGTTGAGTTTACAGTTCTCCCAATGGAATTATTTAAATTATGCACGCAACAAGCAAGTTCCATCAGCCTTCTTAATTTTATCCTCAGCCTTCTTAAAGCAGTATTTAACATTGACAATAATTGGCTGCTTTGGCAGATGTCCGCGTCCTTGTAAACCGGATGGCATTTGTCAAAATTGATGCGATGGTCATGCATGCCAAAGTTATTGAAAATTAAATGCATGAACATCGGACAATTTGTTACTTTTCTTCGATAGCCTTGGCTTTTTGAATAGGTGTTGAGCAATCGGCCTAGTGAAGAAGAAGTCTTAAAATTACTTATTGAATTTTGGCTCCCAAAAACTAGTTGAGGAATTTCATTGAGAGTTCTTTCATAAAAGAAGTGACCAAAAATCACACGCATTGATTTTCGTTTTGATTTAGGGCCAAATTTTGATCGCAATATGTTCATATGCCATAAAGCGAACATAAAATAAATAAATATTTTGGCGCGACAGGTCTATGGGACCCAAGGCCTAGCTTCTCACAACCATTCGTTTTTGTGTGGGTTTTAAATTATTGGGACGAATGGAAGGGATCTACAATTTTACGCCGAGTCCAAACGGCTAATTGAGAAGCTCATTCATGACAGTTTTACTCTCGGATGTTTGTCAGACGTTCGCGAGAGGTGGCGCAGTGGAAAAAAACCTTAAGATGTAATTTGGCCCTCTCGGGATTCGAACCTGGAATCCCTCTCTTAGTAGCCCAACACACTACCACTAAGCCACTGCGCCGACTTTGAATTCTGGCTCCCAAAAACTCGTTGAAAAACGTCTCCAAAAAAGCATCGAAAACCGCATAGAAAAATACTATTTCATTGAGAGTTCTTTCATAAGAAGAAGTGACCGAAAATGACACGGATTGATTTTCGTTTTGATTTAGGGCCAAATGTTGATCGCTACCTGTTCGCTTTATGGCAAATTGTTTTAAAATCATATCTCGTGCAGATTTTTATAACTAGTTTCATTATTTCCCAAAACACAAGCTCTTTCATTGTGAGACGTTTTTTTTTATTTCTTTTACTTCGCGTAACTCTCGATCGTAACGAACGAATGCGATGATGTTACTACGTTCGGCCATCTATTATTTCCGAAAAAAAATACATAAGAATCCACACACAAACATTTTAATTATATCTATAACAGAAATAGAGAAGTAATGGAAAAAAATAAAAACGTCAGTTGAAAAGCTGTCGTTGCTTTTTGCACGAAATGAAAATGTCTTTCGTTTTAAGAGTTACAAAAGCTAAAGGCAAAACGATTGAACGTTTTCCTTTTAAAGAATCCCACGCCCCAGAATTTTATCAGCTGTCATATCTTGTCATCGTTTTTCATTTTCACACGTATCGCAGACTGAAAGACTGAGTGTATGAGAAGGGATATTATTTAAAAATTTGAGGTTAGGTGCGAATGCGAATAGAGTAATTAGCACCGAATAATATTACCCAGTTTGCCAACATTCTCTAAGCAATAGTATGGCAGATGGAAAAAAAACTCGTACACAACACAGATAAGGAACCTGAAATTTTAACCATACCTAGCTAGGATCGTAAGGAAATTAGGAGCAGAAACATATTGTGGGCTCTTTATTTAATAACGAATAGTAGGATACCGCCAGAAATGCCCCCTCATGACGTGAACTTCCTTTTAAGTGGGTGCGCTTTTCACACTAATAAGAAGCTTGACCGTTAAAAATGGTTCGTGAAAAGCAGAGGTTCCCAAACTATTTTTTCGTTCATGAAAAGTTGGTGGCAGTTTTCTTTCCACTCAGCTTTTGTCATAAGCTCAAGGATAATTTGTTCATAGCGTAGAAATTTTGCCCAAGTTCTTTTTACACTACTTGTTGTAATTTCCAGAAGGAGGTTCAAGGATAGTTTGAAAATGGAAATTGACCAAGGACAGAAACATGGGCATTCGTTAAAAAAAATGCAAACTTTTGAAACAAAATATGAATAGAAAAGAAAATACTATCCCGAGTCTATAAAAATCAAATCTTGGTTTGGGGTAGTTTTCGTTCGTCTTTCGGTCATCTGCCTTTTGAGTGTGTTCCTTTGTCTCGTCTTCTTTAATCAGTGTTGTTAGGACTTTCTCTTAATTTTTCAATGAAATCTTATAATTTTTTCCTTTTCATCAATTTTTATGAATAAATCAACTTTCAAAAATAGAATTTGTATTAAACAGAAAGAAAATAACATTAAATGAACCTTTAGTATAAAAATCGCAGTTTGTTGACATAATTTTGCTAAAAGGCGGTTTACATGAGCTGCTTTTTATGGTCATCTGGTAGGTTGAGAATCATTTTGAAATATAGATTTTTTGAAGAAATTTTACCAAAAATTGATAGTTTGAATGTTTTTTTTGTTCAGATTTCGAAAAACCCCACAATTTTATACTTTTTCCCCTTTTCGGACATCGCATTTTCCATAAAAAGGGATAAATCCCAAAACCTAATAACACTGGCAACTGCTTGTTACTCCTTCGTTGTATTTTGCATACCGTTGGTAATACATATTATTTTCTTTATTAATAAGTTCATTTCGTCGATCTGGTTTTTAAACTATTTTTTGCTAGTTACTAGTCCTAACGTTTGCATCTTTGTATGGACTGCTTTGCGCATCTGTCGTATAGTAGTCACTGGCATTTCTTGGTTGTTTTAATTGTATCGTGTTCGCTTTTTTCGCTCAAAATTACAATACCTACTCGCATTTATCGCTAGGACAGTATAAATATCAATTTCCAGATCACACTACCGTCACAAAAAAGAGCATCTCTCTTTATCCCTGTTATTTTTCCCCCATTACTATATCCCTTTATATACGTTTTTTTTAAGTCGTAGGTATAATCATATTAAATTACTTAAAAAAATCCATTACTCGTATAATATACAATTTGCAAAGCAATCATCGTGTCCTTTTGTACAAGTTGCCATCAGTATTTACCTCACACAGAAAGGGACGACAAGCAGCCAAAATAAAGAGCCGATTCAAGAATAACCAAATCCATTGGGAGTTACTTTGATTGATTCTGAATATTTCATACAACACTTATGTGATGCACGCTGCTCCCTAATCCAGGTAGCGCACCCTTCTCCGTCAGAGGGATGGGTTTCGGATCTCTGTGCACAGAAAAAAATACGGAAAGTATAATTCAATTTTATTCACCATTGACAAAACCAAGTTGCCCCTCGAATGAGATTGCTGGCAGCACGTTTTTTCCATGTCGTACTTCTCGTTTTGCCAATGCCATATTTTCCATCATCACAATTTACCTTGGGGTGGTGTGTTCTGTCAGTATCTAATACGTTGCTTTGAGTACCATGCTTGGGGATGGCGGTAACGATACCGTGTGTGGTATCATTTGAAGTACGTAGCTATAGGTGCAAAAATTGATTTATTTATCATGTGGGTATGTATAGTCTGCTGAAATGTGTTGGTAGCTGTCACTAAGTGGAATAAAATGCACACGGTTTGAACAAAAGTCGTAACGACGCAGTGCTAAGAGTGGGTGGCAACAGATAGAAGCAAGTTGATTGCTTGCGATGTAACAATGGTAGGTAGCTACAAACTTCCACTTTATTAGTCAAAGAAATTAATTCCCATTTCCTTAATTAATTCCCTTTACCGTTGATATAGTCGCTGAGGTATATTCGGGAGTTGTTCTCGATACTCTTTTACAACTCGAAAGTGTAGGGTTGTATGTTTGAAAAGCGATTTTGAGCACAGATTTGGATTTTCATTAGACGAAGTGGTGTGGGGGTAATAGAGGTTAGTTCGAATATAAATATAAATCACACTTGAATTTAGAAACATTAATAGAGCACTCGGCGCAGTGGGTTAGTGGTTAGTGTGTTGGACTATTAAGTGAGGGGTCCCCGGTTCGAATCAAGAAAGAACCAAATTACATCTTAAGTTTTTTTCCACTGTGCCACCTCTCGCGAACGTATGACAAACATCCGAGAGTAAAACTGTCATGAATGAGCTTCTCAATTAGCCGTTTGGATTCGGCGTAAAATTGTAGATCTCTTCCATTCGTCCCAAAAATTGAAAACTGATACAAATGTTTGCGAGAAGCTAGGCCTTGGTTCCCACAGACCTGTCGCGCCAAAATATTTATTTTTTATTTATTTTATTTTTATGGAAAATGACGGCAACAAATTGAATTTCGAATGACTGCTAAGCATTTTGTATGGGAAATTCTTAACTTCATTTTACCAGTCTTAATGACGACATATACCTACGACTTTTTGTTTCTGCACATCTATGGCACAGTACCTTTCGAATGATATAAGTTTCATTCTCCTCATTTCATGATAAATACTTAAAAAGTGTACGGAAACTTTTGATGTTTACGAATTTATATAATGATACATTAGCTATATTTAGCTTGACTAGCAGAAAGACAGCCGCAAAATTGTAAATCATTTTCCAATTCGCATAAATTTGCCCTAGATGTTCGTATTTTGTTCTTCTGCGTGGGTTTTGAGGAATCGGAGACGACTCTTACATCGACATTCGTCCCGACGCGATGTCAACGAATTTTCATGACACATTAACCACCTAAGGAAATTCTCAAATAAGCTCCGAACAAAATGCGAATCATCTTTTTTGTTGTCGCCGGGAAATTACAAGTTAGCAAAATTTTCCACTTTGTGTCATATTCGGGTAGTTAATATAAAACTCATCTCACTTTGCTACTCAACTATGCATTTACCACTACGTATCCCTACTTGCAAGACACACTGTACTCCATTTGAATTTTCTATTTCATTACAGATATGGCCGCTGGGTGACACGACGTGTAGCCGTTGGAACGATAGCTGCCATCTGGTTGTTGGCGGCTTTTGTCTCATTTGTGCCAATCTCGTTGGGCCTGCACCGGCCCGAACAGCCGCTGATAGTCGAGGACAATGGCAAGAAATACCCAACATGTGCTCTGGATCTGACGCCGACCTACGCCGTCGTATCGAGTTGTATAAGTTTCTACTTTCCGTGTGTGGTTATGATTGGAATCTATTGCAGGTGAGTGTAATCCGAAGTGTGAAGGTCCATCGCACATCCTCTTCTCATTATGTGGCATCAATATTGATGCGACATAATGAGATTAAACCCTTCGGGTTACTTAATAGTTTATGCCACTGCAAGAATATTGCAGGGTATCATTTACGGCAGTTAATTGCTGCCACTCGTAATTGCATATTTATTTCGGTCGGAGCGTGAGGAAATTAATTATTATGTTATCATTATACCATGATTGGTTGCTGAAAGTCATGGCGATGAATTTGACTTTAATGAGGGCCGCCGCATAAAATACTGGCCCCAAAAAGGTGGGATACACATTCCTTTGGGAATCATAAACGATGGTCATTTAATGGGGAGGCTACATGCTTTGTTGCTTTAACATTAAGTGTTAATTGCGAATGGATAAAGGACCTTTTGTCTTGTTTGTGTTTTTTTTCCTCTGCGAAGAGAATTATTGTTAACACTTAATGCCATTCGGGTGAGTAAGTGAAAATTAATTTAATGAAGGTCGTCCTTTTTGTACGTGCAGGAGGATATTTTTATTTATTTTGGGCACATAATAAATTGTTTAATTTATTACACCTCTGCCAAAAAATCAGATGGCCAACGTATTTACTTGTAAATTGTATCATCCATTATTAGGGTTATCCTTTTTATTGTTGTGTTTAATGTTCTACGAGCGTTGGTTGTTAATTTTAACTGACTTATAGGAGTAGCATTATTAACTGTGCCAGAAGTAATGCTGATTTTAAAAGATCCACCCAGACATGCCTGTTTGACTTGATATTTTATGACGGTCGTTAGGTATCCCGTAAAATTAAAACATTCCTAAGAGGATGAGTGCGTCTTCTTGTTTGTCTTTTATTGCTCTTTATCCGATCTGGTATCCATTGAAGATCCTTGGGTAGATATTCTTAATACTTTACGTGTTTCAAAATAGGGGCGCTTCTTATAAATAATTTGAAAGCAGCTTGAGAGTTGAAAACTACTCCCATATGAAAAAGGATTGCAAGCCGAATGTTTTGGCACTTGTGACAGGTTTAGGATTTGAAATTTGTGGCCAAAATCTTTTAAAGAAGAGCGGCATCTTCCATACATATAATGAAGAAAATTAAAGTGCTATATAACCTCGTTTTCAGAAGCTTGAACTTTGAAATTTAGTAAACGAACATAATATTCCCTGTTGGAACAAATTTTTTTTTTTTAAATTTGTGCGGTATTCGACAATAAGACGTGGTGCCTGTCAAATATTTTTAAAACGCTATACAAGAAAGCTTATGTAGTTCTCTGAGGCTCGAAACATGAAGAGTATATTTAATACTAAGCAGCTCGCCAAATTAGGGCGGAATTGGCTCATTTCATGTAGTAAAAGTTGTTAAACCGGAAAAATAATTCTTTTAAACTCGATAGGTGCTCTCAGCTATAAAAATTATTTTAATAAAATTTAACATTTCAATTTTAAATTTAAATTTTAATTTTAAAACTTGCAGCCATCCGATGCTACCATCCGCAATTTTATTACAAGAGCTCATGCTATCGTACAGTTATTTAAACGAGCAAAATGGAATGTTGGGATCCAGTGCCTAATATCTGAGCACTGCTGAGCACACTTGCCGCTCTGGTTAATATTTGCTCGAGAGCTGTTACAGGAAAATTCACAAACTTCAAGATAGCTTGGTTTATCAGGCTTAATTTTCACTGTTCACCCTTCAGTTAGGCCAATTTTCCCAATCTTCATTTGGTTGGTGACAGTCCTTGGAAAACATAACTGTTTGGTTAATGTGTTTTATGGCATGTAAAAAGACGGTCACGAAATCTTTTTGCACATTTGACGCAGTAGGTCGTGGAAGATCTTCCCGCTAATGGGCTGTCTATAAAACAGACTCATCCTACTTTCCAGTGAGTTCTGCGAAAAGACTTAAAAATAAGGTTTTTGTCTAATATTTTGTATGACAATAATTAGTAGCCTCAAGATTAAGCATAATAAATAAATAAATAGAGTTCCAAAGAAGTCGCCTTGCTTCCTCTAATCACTCATAAAATGGTGCAAGCACAAGGGCTCTTTTTACTATTTACCTACAGTTAAGCGATGTTTAAAAAAGACGTTTATTTTGCTGCAACTTTATTGCCAACCTTAAACACTCGCATGCGAGGGACGGCAGATAGTAAAAAAAAAGCTTCAGACCAGTAGGCCTTGTCAAATATATACGGCTTCTGGCTCATTGATTGGAAATTTGTATACCCAATACAAATCGATGGAGTTTTTGGAGATATTTTTTTAAAGAACCGATAGAACTTATTTCCTGTTCTAAGTGCGCCGAGGTTGTTCCAAATTTTGGCTATTAATTTAAATTAATACTGAAATTGAATAGAATACCAGACATAGAAATTTTCCAAAAATAAAAACAAATCAGGTCAGCGAAAGATGCGTCTCTTTCGTCCTTCAGTACAATACGCCGTACGATAGTGAATGGCATGAAATATGGATAGTGATTTTATGGATCGAATACTATGCGGCTATATAAATGCAAATGTTTTTGCCGTTGCGTTGGGACTACCATCACTTTATATGCATTCAGGACGGCAAAGTCAATATTATTCGAAAAGCCTATTGTGCGACTAAAATTATTATCTTTGCCGTTCGTTTTCGTTTTGAAAATGAGCATTCCCTATCCAGAGTAACGCGTAGGTGTCACGATTTTAGCATTATTGTCGGCTCATGGATCGATGATTATCTTATATGGATAGGACATCAATGACGCCTACATTAGCATGGTGTCCGGTTTTTAAAAATACCAGCTTTCGTTAAAGGATTACTTCAATGAATATCTTAAATGAAGGTCCATAGTTCCCAATGAATGTAAAATGTTTTTGCCACGCAGAAATTATTATTAAAGTGAGATAGTTTTTTAAGACTCATGTTTCAACTTTTCGTCAATCGAAAAAAGACTCGGCTTGTGACTTTGAAACTCTAATTTATTGCAGCCTCTACAAATGCTGCCAACTTTTTGATTCTCAATTCCATAGATCATAGATGTTTTGTCGTACTACTCCAGAGGACCATGGAAAAATAATTCAAATTTCAAATACAAACAACTTTTTGGACTTTTATTAAATTTACTTGCTTTTGGAAGTGTCAATTTTGCTTTATTTAAAGCTACGGAATGAATTGGTTCCAGCAACCATCTAAATCTTCATGATGGTCAGACTCCTTTCAGTTCAATGAATACATAGGACTCCGAAATCAGGGCATCTTGCATCTCCTCTCCATGGCCTACTTTCGTACAATACGTATTTGAGTAAAAGCTCATCGAATTTACAGAGATTTTTAAGCCATATGGCTGAAATAAACGAAAGTCCAAGCTTCTTCTATTCTTAAGCAGTCCGAAAGCACTTCAGGCATTTGAAAAATTCACGGTTTTCATCATTGATCCAGCTCTTTTAAAATATTGTCCAAGGTTTTCAAAATATCTTAACCCGTTCTTTGCCTTTTTATGGTGGAAATGGATGAGGATTCTGATTCTGATCTATTGCAGACCCTTTTTGAGACAGATATGCAGCCATCGTAATATTACGAAATTACGATATAAGCAGCAGTTCGACAGCATTTTTGGATTTTATTTCAGTGGTCTTAATGGCCGCCCTGATTTACGCAGATATGGTAATATAATCGCACAGTTGAGCCTGCAGGCTTCTCAATTCAGGCATTCGGATTCTGCTGCTGCACAATATATTTTCGGGCAACAGCTACCGTGCTCTATGTCTGCAAAAAGAAAGGAACGATTTTCTTAGCCACTATGCTTAAGAACCAGCGAGAAAAAAAAGGCCGCGCCACATCAGCGGAACTGCTACACGATCGAGGTGCGAGTGATGGTGGATGGTCGGCGATGTTATCGATTGAATGGTTTGGTGATTGGTGAAAGGTTTGTTCGAGAGAGTAATCCTCGACGACACAAGTGTGAGAAGTCCATGGCATTTTCGTTGTATTTCGCGGCTAGCGTTTTAGCTCAAAAGCCTTGCCAATTTAAGCGATTAAAAGAAAGGAAGGTGCACTTTAAATAACTTTTAACTATAAAAATAGATAGGGTGTGTCCCGTGCCCCGTTCCACTATCGAATTTTCCCTTTATGCGACTTGTTTCAAATTCGGTACAGTCGGTTCCAATCCCAACTGCTCTAAATAAATATCTGGCTCTATTTCACTTCAAAAAATGACAAAAAAACAAATATGAACACTTTTCAAAAACGAAATGAAGTCAAATATTTCGAGATGAAATGGCACTGCGAATGACTCCTAAAAATACAATCGGCCAAAAAATTATTAACGCAGTTGTGGGCGCTGTTCAATATTTGAATTTACGCTTTGTTATAATGAATAATCATCCAAACTGTTTAAAATGAAAATCAGCCCAAAATCAGCTAATTTTTAACTTTTATTTTCTTTAATTCTCTAAGACAAAAAACAAAACAGAACCAAAAGATTTTTTTAAGATAATAAATTCAAATTTAGCTTCAATGAATTTGAGAAAATAAAAGCAAAATCTTCGTGAATTTTTCGGCGACTACTCATTTCGTAAACATGAAATTAGATGTTGGTCTTTTGGGTGTTGTTTTTACCATTTTTGGATCTTTCTTCATTGCGAAAAATATTCCAAAAAATATTGGGCTATTGTTCAGCAGATTTAGGCGATTAATCGCAGTTCCACATGAAATATGAAGCTATATACTGTAACAATTTTGGCCAAGTTTTCAAAATTTGGCCTTATTTCTCGGCAAATAATTATGACTCACTAGGGGTAACGCTCTGTCATATGGTGATGGTGATGATCATTTGGGATGGAATTGAGGTCTAAACTTTTGAAACGTATTTTTTAGCAGCTTAAGGAGAGCCTGAACTCGTACGTGATGATGCTCAGAATAGAGTATAAATCAAACCAATTGCATTTGTTAACTTGGTCCATCAGCAACATAACAAGAGCTAAAAGTGCTGACAGATCGATCCAATTACCTGCTCCTATTGCATTTGCAATCGATAGCAAAGATAGTGTGGACGATGCAGAAGCAAGGATAGGTATATTAAATTGCCCCCAAAGTAATAAACCCCCCAAACAATATTATATCCTCATGCATTACCTCGCTACCACTACATTTCAACCCATTTAGAGTGTACAGCATTGGCATACATTTTCGAAATAAGGAAAAATGCATCCCTTTGTATTACTTGTCTATTCCCGATTCCCTCGAGGTCGTTTCCCATCGATTGCGGAGATGAAAAACAAAACTTCCTCGCCAATTTGTAAAGTCATCAACAATTTTCCGGCCCGTATGTCCCATATCCCCCCGAGCTATTTAACCGAATGCATTTTTTATAAACTCAATGTATATGGCCCAACCTGTCTGGATATACCGGTATTTTCGGCTTTCACCTGGCGAATTCAATTTGATAAATTTCCAATACCGTTCCGCCGTCGTGCTGTACACCACTGTAGTACACCCAAGTACCTATACACACCACTCTAACTCTAGCAAAGCAATTCAAACCTACTCAAGCGTTCACAACATCGAACGGGAAACTAAAACTGCAATGGGTAAACAAACCAACATACCCCACTCCACTACGACAGGAACAATTTCCTGACTGAATAGCTATGCCTATGTACGTGTACGATGTACGTGCTTATACCCTCGGATGCTTGTTAATCTACTAAATAATTCAGATTCATTTAAACGGGACGCCAGCATAAACAATTTTCTTTTTCGTTTCTCCTTTCAGACTGTACTGCTATGCACAGAAGCATGTAAAATCGATAAAGGCTGTAACTCGGCCAGGTGAGGTGGCCGAGAAGCAACGCTACAAGAGCATACGACGACCGAAGAACCAAAAAAAGTTCAAAGTTCGCAACCTGCACCATTCCTCGCCGTACCATGTATCAGATCACAAGGCCGCAGTCACAGTGGGCGTGATCATGGGCGTCTTCCTCATCTGCTGGGTGCCGTTCTTCTGTGTGAACATTGTGGCGGCCTTCTGCAAGACCTGCATAGGTGGCCAAACCTTCAAGATACTCTCATGGCTGGGCTATTCAAATTCAGCCTTCAATCCCATCATCTATTCGATATTCAACAAGGAGTTCCGGGATGCATTCAAACGAATTTTAACCACGAAAAATCCATGGTGCTGCACCCAGGAGACGGGCAACATCCATCCGCGGAACAGTGACCGCTTCGTGACTGACTATGCTGCCAAGAATGTCTGCATGAATTCGGGTCGTTCATCGGCCGAACTGGAGCAGGTGTCTGCGATTTGACCAAAACGCTCGCTGGTCTGTTGCATCTCGGCATCGGCATCGTCATCGTTGTCCTATGTGGAGTGAGACGAAGCAGATACCGAGCACGATACACAGGTATAAGCACCGCGCGAAACACAAATCACTATATACGACACCAGAGGAAACATATTTTTCTATAAATGCAACACGAGCTTAAAATGAGTAAGTGACTAAGGACGGGACACTGATAGCACGGCTGAAATACTTGCTGCTTGCGTAAGATTGCGAACCTACGAACAACTATATGAATTTACCATTTGTACAAAAAAAAAGAAGGGGAAACCAAATCAATATTCACTCTTTCAAAGAAATTGTATTAAATAGTTTTAGGCATGAATTTAATTCCATAACACTGTATATGGTAAGAGTATTTTAATTTAATTCTAGAAAATCATTATAAACATTATCAAGACTGATTATTTATTTTGGAATTATAAGCTATATTGAGTACTAGTGGTATTTTGAGATATCTAAGAACTTATTTTTTTTAATTTTTATGAAAATAACAAAAGCAAGAAAAACCAAATTAAACTCTAACTGAAATAGAAAAATGGTATAAAGGGAAAACGCAGCTGAGGGTATTAGAGGGTCTGAGCATTTCCACTTTTCTCTTGGTAACTACTATGACAGGACAAAGTTTATTTTAATATTTTTAAAGGGGCGCATGGCTTTTTTTAATTTATTTTCCTGACGAACGTGTAGGTTGTAGGAGTGATATATGTAAACGGTGATATTAACGACATAACATGTCGGCAATAGTTCAAAAGCTATGAAACAATCATATAATGTTAATCGAAAATTTAGAAGATTAAAGAAATATTTTTTTTTAATTTAAATTTGGTACAACATTTATTTTATTTTATAATCTTCTGGCTTAAGCCCTGCCTCCTTCGGCTACAATTATAAAAATAATTGTTTTATGTTTTTGAATGTTTTGTATTTTGTTGGCTATCACCTTTTAATTAATTTAATTATCTACATTTAAAAATAAAATTTTATTAGTTGAAAATTACGACGGAAGAGGATTACAGATTGTTCTAAATCCTTTTCTTCTTCTTCTTCGGTCAAATAGTCTGAGTTTCCAGGGATAGAAAATTAAATGTTTTTATTTCTATTTAATAATGTTTTAAACATGTTCTGAAATAGAAATTGCATTAAAAACTATTTTAGCGTGAACTCAAGACGGAACGGAAAATTCTCCGTTTTTATACGATTCGGAGGATATCAGCTTCGAGGTATTCTTCCGAACTGCTATTCGGATTTTTTTTTTTTTTTTCAAAATTTTGTAACGCGTATCGGCGAATTACGCTGAAGTGAATTTTTTATTAAATTTTTGACAGCTAGGTTCCGATATCCTCCGACAGAGATTGGTTGCGGAATTTATTAACGATTTGTAGTGAAGTGTTTTCTTTTCCGAAAGCGGATACCTCGAATGCAATTTGAGCCTCCGACGGTTACCTCGCTAGGGCCGAATAAGAGTTTTTTTTTTTTAATTTTTGTTTCAATTAAACGAGAGCATCTTGTTTGTGTCCCAAAGCGAAAATCTCTTCCAACATTTGCTAAATGAATGCGTTTAGAGCGGTGGGTGGTTAAAGTGTTAAACTTCGTACGTTGATTCAATTTTCTCCTTAAAAAAAGAAATACGGCGAATTGTACTTCTGTACACGAGAAAACTCATTTGTATTGACTTTTCCATCCCTGCTGGGTTCTACATGCTTTGATAATGGCGACACAATTGACAACATAAACAAGGCAGATGATTGAAAACGACACTTCGTGGAATAGACTAAAAACGCTTTCTCAGGGCCCGAGCTGCTTCCTTATTTTTGGGTTATTTTAGCACTTTAATTGTGCAAGACTGTAGTTGGATTTATGTCCCCAGAAGTCTGCAACTGCAACTATAACTTTGCAAAGTTTCCTTGTTTTGCAACTTTTAGAAAAATCCTGTCCAACAGAGGCTTTCAGACCTTGATTTATTATATGTTGTTAAACATTAAAGTTGTTCGCCCCGAAATGGTTGATAAAAACTCCGTCTTGGCGGATCCGGTGATTCGTTAACTGATGAGCCCACTGAATTTCAAGACGAAATACATTTCGGAGTACAGCCGACTTAAATGTTGAATAAATTAACGCTTCCACTCCACAAAGTGTTGTTCGGCAACCTATTGATTCCATTCACGGCTTGAAAATAAAGTTTCCTTTCCTTTTATTGTAAAATTCGTGCTAGGTTCAAGTATTAGATCCTGATACGATAGTACAAGGTGGCGCAAAAATTGTCACCCGATGTTCTTTGGTTGTCATTTTTTTACGAATAAAAAACTTTGGTTCTGCTTCTGAATCATGTTTATTTGATGTCTTAAATTTGTTTCCATTAAGGGTAGAAAAAATGATATCGGCTAAGATACCAGAATTGAGGTCCATTCGGGCCCGATTTATGGCACCAACACTTTCGGAAATAGGTCCTCCCATTCTTGAGGTATATTCTCTTTCAGAGCTTCAAGGGTCTAAGGCTTGTTTACATAGACTTGGGACTTTAAAAACCCCATAAAAAGAAGTCTGCGATGGTTAAGTCGGCCGATATTGCCGCCCTGTGTAAAACACAAAAACGAGAGATAAGTCGACAGGAAAATCCAGCTCTTAGAATTTTGGTTGCCGCTCTTACAGTATGCGCCGTTGCTCCATCTTGTTGGAACCACTTGTTCTCCAGTCTAATACCTAAATAAGTTGGTTGATATGTACATCCCACAAATACCACCTTCATTACTGCACTGTGGCACGTCATACCCCACTTTGGCCATTCCATACCGCTAAAGTTCGCTGCTTGATTGAATTTTTCTTTCTATCTGTTGCGACGCATCAAATTCCGATACGTTGTTAATTGAATTATCACGCTTCCTCCTCCGCCTTAAACGTTATGCTAAGTAGAAAACTCCTTCAAAGTTTACCCTAACTTTGTTCGATTTAAAAGTTCCCAAAGGTGAACACTTATCGTGTCGGTAGACTTGTGAAAACATCCTTGTATACGCATCTATCTCATAAGATAACTTGAAATGTATACCTACACAATTTTTTCCCCTGAAAAACATTGAAAAATGAAACAAAAATAAAAACTGTCAAACATTGTCAGCGTACACCCAGTGGCATACCAATTTTCTCTCTTCCATAATCAAATATAACTCCCAGAACCCTTGCGTTCATATCCCCGAGGTGTGCTTTGCTTGCACATCAATATGTGGGTTTACCTCCCTTACCCGAGTCGTAAAAATTTCGGAAATGTTTTCATCTCCGGGCGTAATAAAATCAGGCGTAGGATCAATCTGGCCCTTAATCCGCCAGCTTAAAGGTGGAAATATTTCACGCATAAATGTGTAACAACACTTGAGCTTGAGACTTTAAGACCCTCAGGCATGGCAACGGAGTCTGGTACCTTGTCCTCAAAAGTCTGGTTGTACATGTCTTTTAATTAACAGGAATACCACTTTTTTTAACCTCCATTTGCCATTGCCAAGCTGTTGCTATCACCTCAATTGATATTCCATATGTGTGTTTGCTTTGTGTGTCCTTTTTCGATTACATTATCTAGATAATGGTGATGAGCTGTGCTGGACACAGCTGCTGCTTGCGTGCCATTTCAATCACACAAATTACACCCCCTAGCTGTGTTAGCTGTGTGTGCGGTCACAATCATAATTATCATAAAATTTGTCAGATAAAATTTCAATTTTTAATTATAACCAAACTACTGCTGGTCAGTGAGTGAGTGACAATGACACGCACACATGCTGAGCTATGGATTGCTTGGAAATATTGCATTTTCGATATGTTGGCTCGGAATAATTAAATTTGGGTCTAGGCTTTTGGATTTTGCCGCATTGTAAACACATCAAATTCGGTGGGGGTTTGCATTATTCCAGCTTAATTAAAACCGTGGTTAACTACTGGACCTGGATGCGTCAATTTACATATTTTAATGAATACAAATTTGGCTGTTTTAGGGGGCTGATCAAATTTTTAATGTTTGATGGGAGTGGTGGTCATAAATAGATGCGCCACTACAGTTTTACAGTGGGCGCAAAAATTATGACAACAGTTTTTGATTGTTTAATGGATTTTAGCGATATTTGGTATTATTTTTACGTTGCTAAAATAAAGAAATGATACCTTTAGGTGACCCACATTTTGTTTTTTGCAACACCCATCAGTGTTTTGATGAAATTTTCAACCCTTTTTTTAAAGTTCGTCTATTAAGGGTGAGTGCCAAAATATACAAATTTTAAGGTCTTTGAGGCACTGTGTTATTTAGCCTTTGTTTGAAGATAAGCCCAAAAAGAAAGGCACATCTTAAATTCTCCTTGTAATTAAAAAGTTCGGCATAATGTAGAATTCGACCACAGAAATCCTTTTAAATGTCATGCAGCAGTGTTTACTTACTCAGTGGGTGAACTGTCTGGAGTGGACGTGGACCTCAATCAATATCCCTCTATATCTCAAGTTTGCATGACTCTTGTCTCTCGTCGCTTACTCCAATATTTTGGTTGAAATCCCACTCTATTTCTGCGCGCTACCTAAAACTAAGCCTTCACCCCACTGAAGTCAAAGACTCTTCGTTAATGGTCTTTTTGTTTGCATGTCCTACCAGCTTTGGACCGGACATCAGTCCAAGAACTTTGCGATCACAAGAACTTAAATGAGTCTTCTTAGTGTTTCTTTGCAAAGCCTTTCTTATCCACTGCATTTTCTATACCCAATTAGCAGGCGGATCGATGAAAAGACGACGGATATCGATTTAGACTTTCCTAAGTAGGATTCATTTAGAGCCTCTCTTTTCTTGGGGACCGGGCACATGATGCTGGGGTTTCATTCGTCAAGCAGACTTTTTCAGATAATGTACTGATAAATATGGGTTAGAGTTAGAGTGCAGTCGCCATCAAGTCATCCTTAAATATATGTCTGATTTAGCAGCATTTTTCGAGTTGAGCCTAGATATTGCTAAGCTCCCTTCATTTTCATTGAGTCTGACTGTGGCTTATATATATGAATCCTTCAACCCCGGGTGGGGCATAGGGCGGCGACAAATTTCTTCCATCCATCTCGATCTGCAGCCAGATACTTCAGCTGTGGCCACGTTTTACGCTGCGTTGCTGCTTCGGCCAATACGGTTGATTTCCACGTTGTTCTTGGTCTACCAACTCGCCGTGTACCTTGAGGGTTCCATTCGAAGGATTGCTTCGCGATGTTGTCGTTTGGTCTCCTCAACGTATGGCCAATCCAGCGCCACTTCCTCTGCCTAATTTCTGCATTCAGCGGGTTTTGATGCGTTATATGCCACAATTCTTGGTTAGATATAACTTGCGGCCATCGGATCTTAAGGATGTATCGCAGGCAGCGGTTAACGTATGCCTGTAGTCTTCTAGAGATGGAGGTAGAGACTTTCCAGGTTTCGCAGGCATACAGCAGTACGGACTTGACGTTGGATTCGAAGAGCCTTAACTTGGTGCGTAGGGAAATTTGACTGGAGTTCCATACTGAGGATAACATTCCAAAGGCGCTGCGGGCTTTATTTATTCTGTTATTAACATCCAGATCCGTTCCTCCTTCGGATGAAACAAAACTGCCTAGATAGTTAAATTGCTTGACCTCCTCAATAGGCGTCTGTCTCAGAATAATGGGCTGATGTGCCGGGCGGCCAGTGTGCATTATTTTGGTCTTGTTGCAATTGATCCTAAGACCAGCCATCTCTGCATTCACTTGCAGTGATTGACACATCTCATTCATCCCGCTGTTGGTTTTTGCCAGGAAACAGATATCGTCGGCATAATCCAGGTGGCTTAGCCTCTCAAATGGTCTCCATTGGATACCATGTCTTTCGTATGTACCTACGGTGGCAGTCAGTACATCATCTATCGCCAGTAGAAAGAGAATTGGCGACAGAATATCCCCTTGTCTTACTCCCTGTCGCACTTCAAAAGCATCGGAAAGCTGTCCATTATGTAGAACGAAGCATCTTGCGGCATGATAGGACTCCTTTATAACAGCAACAATCTTCGGGGGAATTCCTCTCCTATCTAAGGATTTCCAGATCCATTCGCGGTTGACTCGGTCAAAGGCCTTCTCAAAGTCTACGAACATAAGGTAGAGCGGTGACGTAAACTCGGTTGACTGTTCGAGTATAATACGCAGGGTGTTGATGTGATCGATACACGACCGACCACTACGAAAGCCCGCTTGATGCCTCTTGAGCGTATTTTCGATCCTGTCCTTTGTCCGTTCGAGAATGATAGTTGCCATTACTTTCGGGAAGACAGACAAAACAGTAATACCACGCCAGTTATTGCAGTTCTTAAGATTTCCTTTCTTGGGTATCTTAACAATAACTCCATCCTTCCAGTCCCTAGGGTATTTTTCATTTTCCCATATAGCCTGCATTAGTGGTAGCAGGATACAGGCCGTTGTGTCGGGATCTGCTTTCAGGAACTCGGCTGGTATGCCATCAAGTCCAGCTGCTTTGTTGACTTTAAGGAGTTTGATCGCAGATTTGATTTCTGCAGCTGTAGGGGGCCCGGTGTCAATACCCCTGTACGAACGCCGCATTTCTAGATGTTGGGAGCTCATCGTTGCACTCGTCTCATCTGAGTCTTCATTTAGCAAGGCGCTAAAGTGGTCCCTCCATCTTCTCAATTGTTCTTCTATTGTTACCAATAGCGTGCCGTCCATATCCAAGATAGGATGGTTGGTGTTGCTTTTTCGGCCAACAATATCCTTGGCAGTTTTGTACAGCTCCCTAATATCTCCTCTTCTTGCAGCGCTTTCCGCATTATCCGCAAGATCGTCCATTCTTTTTCTCCTGTCGCGCCTCACACAGCGCTGTACTGTCTTGTGAGCTACTCGGTACTCGGTACGTAGAGCAACTTTACGTTGAATGTCGGTTTCGGCGTTCGTTTTAATCTTCAACGATCTGCGATACTCGATTTTGTCCCAGGTGTCTTGGGATATCCAAGGGTCCCTAGCTCTTGACATTTTGGGCACAGTTTCGGAGCCAGCCTCTATAAACGCGCTTTTTACTTTGCCCCACATCGCGTCTATGGAGTGTTCGCCTAATTCAACTGTACTCAATGCTCTGCCGTTAAGTGCGGTGATAAAATTCCGACATGTGTTGGGGTCCTTGAGAGCATTAGTATTGAATTTGGCTCTCCTCGCTGCATTTTCATTTCGCCGCTTGACAGCTGCTGTGCGTATCTGGATACTTGCTAATACCAGGTGGTGATCACTCCCTGCGTCCGCACTCCTCTCGTTTCTGACATCGCATAGCGATTTCCTCCATCTCTGTTGTACGATGACGTGATCGATTTGGCTCTCGTACCCGTTCGGGGAGACCCAGGTGATTTTATGACACGTCTTGTGAGGAAATATAGTGCCACCCAAAACAAGCTTACGCGCATTGCAGAAGTCGACAAGCAAATCACCATTATTGTTTCTTGATCCAAAGCCATGTTTCCCCATTACGCTTTTGAGACCTGTGTTGTCCGGTCCGACTCTGGCATTAAAGTCACCCATGATGATTTTTATATCGCTTTTTGGAGCACTGTTGTATACCGAGCTTAGTTGGAGATAGAAAGCGGTTTTTATTTCGTCTGCCGCCTCATTAGTAGGTGCGTAGCATTGAATAATCGTGATGTTTCTGACCTTGCAGTGAAACCTCGCAGTTATTATTCTTTCCGAAAACGGGTTCCAGGAGATGAGACTGCGTCTCGCTTCTCTAGTAAGCATGATCCCTACACCATTCAAACGTTGACCTCCATATCTCTCTTCCTCGCCGGAATACACCATTGTCGTCAGTCCTGACTGTGATATGTACTCATTTTGTCCTCTCCACTTGGTTTCGCTTATACCCAGAATATTGATCTTAAGGCGGATCATTTCACGTTCAACCTGATCGTACCTTCCTGCGCTATACAGGGATCGGATATTCCACGCTCCTATTAGCGAACGTTTTCGGTAGCCAAAATTTCCATCCGCAGAACCAGAAAGGTTTCTTAAATTTGTCGTCGATTCATTTATTGTAGCGTCACAATTGCCGCTAGTACACGAAAGATGCCGCACCCCCAAATCCGATGTGCGGGTTACTACTGTCGTACCGGCAGTAGGGGGATTTGCCAACATATGGTTACCCCTTGGGGAATCTACTCCGTTCGTTGTCATATTTCATGTAATAACATTTTCTTGTTTAGCTAGGTTAGTGTTTTCCGAGATATGGGTAATAACCCCATAAGCTCAGGCTCGACAGGCACACCTGCCTGTTGGATGGTCGAACACATACTTATTGAGGCCGCCCACTGTGGGATGACAGACGCCTTTCGTAGCCGCCCCATCATGGGGAACAGACGCTACTACGTGGTAGCGGTAGTGATCCTTATGCCCATAATATGTGAGCAGAGAATACTATCGGTCCTAAATCCTCCGCCGTCGTAGCGTTCGCCGTTGTTTAGTCCTCGAGCGCTCCCACGTTGCAGGGTAATTAGTTACGACTTGCTACTCCACTTCGACCTGTCGACCATGGGTGGCCCTTCTGCAGAAACTAGTTCCGCGATCGCATAGCTCTAAGTTTCATAGTAACAGTCGCGTAAGCCAACTCGCCCCGACAAGGCCTACCCCGTGAGTTGGACTGTGGCTTTACTACAAGGTAACCTTCCTCTTCTCTTCTGCTTTTTGTTCGGGTCTTGTTGCCTTGGCAGGTTCTTTTACCTTTTAGTAAAGCTTTCGAACACTGATCACGGAGTTGCCTAAGAAGTTGATCTTCTACAGTGATAACGGCCAGTATTGTTAGTTGTTAGTTAGTTGTTTTACTGCATGCATTGGCCCATAAACTTTCCTAAATCAAGGCTGGTTGGCTTAAACCTAAAGATATCTTGCAATCAATAACCCTGGTAGCCTGCACTTGCTCCCTTGGATTTCTAGATTGCTTGATGAATATGCGATCGGCAAAAGTTGTGGTGGTTTGTTGCGATTCCATCAATGTTATCTCTTCCCATCTTTCAACGTTTGTGGCTCCGGAGTTACCCGCGTTCGTTCGTAACTAGATAATGGTCGGAGTCTATGTTGGCAGTTAGAAAGGTTTATACATCTGGAATAGTAAAGGAGCGCCTTATGTCGATCGCAACATGATGAATTTGATAGTCCGTTGACAGCCATGTTCCCTTATTAAATAATTGTTACGTGCCGCAATTTTTATTTTTATTTAATAATCAACACGCGCTTAAGAGGTTATGACTACTCGTAAAGTGTATACACAGCGCGGGCATTTAGGAAATTGGGATAAGGAAGATAGGAGATTCCGATGCACATTGGTCTTAAATGCCTGTAAATTGTACTGAGGAGGAAATCAGAATTAGTTCATTTCCAGACGTGGCATCGTGTAGACATAGCTTTCTCATTGCATCAACTAGCTATGCTTTCCTATCTTGGCTATCCAATCACATTTACAGTGTATCTTCTTCGTTCTTAAAAATAAATTGCTCATATGTTTTGTAGAGGACATGGGCGTAGCACACTTAAAGTTGGTATCTGCCACCTTTACTATTGCTGATATCACTATGTAAAAAATATTTCTTTAATTTTAATGGCGGAGCAAAATCGTCTCTCTTTTCTTTTTCTTTTTTCAGAGTGAAGTTAGCCACGACTTCGTTTTTCATCTCTACATAACTAGAGACCAACAGATGGCGCAACTCGAGCTACAGAGCTTGAGTAAGTTCACCAAGCACCTCTGTATTTACATCGTATTCTTATAATTGGTTCAATATAGTAAATCAATCCGCCATAAGCCCTCACTCATTCAGTCAGTAATTTAATTGCTGCTTTTTTATCGTTTTGAGCACTTTGACTCATGAGTTGGTAAGTCATATCCAAATGCTGGCCCAATGCTAAAACTTGGAAATAGAATACGTCTATAACTGGGGTTGAATTACCGCATCAGTGATCGAATACTACGTGACGTATTGCTCGCTCACTGATGCTGTAATTCTACCACAGATCGGTATGAAGAAAAGTTGCCTGCCACAACTAGACACCGCCAATCAGAGTCTTTTCACTTCATATAACACCCACCACCTGTTGTTCGGTGCACCAATATTTATATTCGCGTTTATTATCTAAAAAAATTACACGGATTATTTCAGATTTCGTCATTTTATCGCCACTCTTTCTTACTCGATCTCTTTATTAATGGCCGCCTCGTGCCGGATCTTTTCTTTTTTTATGCTAGTAGGCTAGTACTGCCAAATTACAATTTTTCTTAAATAACTAGAAAGCAACTGCAAATAAGATGCAAAAAGGAAATTGTTACAATATTCAATCTAAAAAAGAAACAAATACAACTTCCCTCCAAAGCTATACATTTTTTTTAACCACCTAATATTCATCAACAACCCTTCCTTGTGCCGGGAATGCCTTAAACTCAGATTCTAATATCTGTTGAAATCTCTTCAATAATTTTCCCCTTCAGTGAAATCGAAAATTCCTGATTGTCCTTGACTCAACTGTGCGATTAGAATACCTAATCTACTTATATTGTTTACCTTTGCGATACGCAACCACTACCAGAAGCTCTGCTAAACTCAACAAACTGTTGTTCAACCCTTGCGCAAAACCAGTGCCACCTTGAGTCGAGCAAAACTTTTCAAATTGAAACAGAACAAACTTCTAATGCCATTAATTCACTTCTCCTAACTGAATTATATTTTGCTTTATTCCAAAAGCTAAAAGTCACCACTCAACTATCTCCATCGACTAATGGTCTTATCATCAGGCAAAAGTTGTTTGAGGAAGAACAAAAAATTCAGCCAGGGCAAAAGTTCGCACTCATTCAAATGCAATTTGTTAACATGGCCGCAAAAACCCTACACACGCTGTCACTCCTGTCCTCTCATATGATCTGAATTCAATTTTCCTGCTCTCACAATATTTCTAAACAAAGGCAAGCAATATACTCGCATGTACGACGTACCAATTCAACAAACAATTGCAACAAAAAAAGGAAAAAAAACCCTACCATCTGAGACATTTCATTTTGCTTATAAAACGAACAAAAGACGGAAATCCCCCCGGGGGCTTTTAGCAGCTTAAATACAACAGATATGCGCCATCAAGGTCGCGTTTCCTTGTTCGAATTGGTTTACCATCTGACAAATGGAGAAAAATAAAAATTAAGGTTAAATTGATGACACAGTGTTTTCTGTTTTCATTGTTATTTTGCTAAATGGATTTTCGGTTTTCACTTGTTTATTTATTTTTTCACTCCTCTTTTATTCGAGAAGCTGTTGACTTGTCATTATCGAGGGTGAGGGGTGTGCGGCGATGTTGGTTAAACTTTTCCACAATGAAAACACATCCTCGATGAGGGTAAGGGCTGGCTGGGTGCGAGTAATAACTTTATCAATTAGTTATCCAATTACAGGATGTGAAATAAATTATTTTAGTTTTGAAATGAAATGAATTCATTATCTTGCCTTTGGTTTGGTTTGGTTCGTCCTTGTTCTATCTGCAGAAACACATAATTGCAACGATGGATCTAATTGATAAATTGAGTTTTAATTATGTAGCGGAAAGTTTCAAACTTGTCTCGTTGCTGGAGTTCTTTCTCTTGACAGGCACAGAGAGAGAGAGAGAAGTGACACAGGATGTACTTTCTGCGTAGAGAAGTCTTCCACTATGCACAGCACATGCAGCGTGCATTTTACTCAAAAAATCAGTTACATTTGTTTAACATTTTCACTTTGTCTTAACACAGGGTGGAAGACTAATGAAATTTTTGTATTTCCTATTTTTTGCAAATATTTTAGTTGTCAAAATTACAGAGAGAGTTTGTAAAGAACTTAATATTAATTCACATTAAGAGTGGTGGAGTTCAAAGTAAGGTTTGGTGTATTTCTTTATTTATTGCATGTGAAAGTATTAAAAATCTGCATTTCAAATGTTGCTCGTTAGATCGAGGCGAAAGTATTTTTTTGGGAGTAGGAGCCATTAAAATTTGTAACTTTAATCATTTACTTCACAAAATATATTTATTTCTATTTTATTTCATTTCATTAAATAAAAGTAATTTTTGGTAGAATGGATTTCATTTTTCATTCTTCTGTGATGGGTAGCAAAGTTGGGGTGATTTATTTTCACTTTAACGGGAACTGTCTTCCGTCTGATTTAGTTTTTCCTTGAAAATGGAAATTTATGTTTTATGGGACTTTCTGTTTTCGATTTGATTAATTTTTTCATCTGTTAAAGTATAACTCGTTTGACTTATTCGTTAAGTTTTGTATTCGAATAGCGTATTGGATGTATGTAAGCAGAGCTTCTGTAAGTTTTAGAAATTGCTGCATACCTTGGTTTTGAAAACCACTGATCTGAAAATGATTTTTCAACTTCTTGAGCTCATAACTAAGGTTTGAATAGGTACGTACTTGGCAGTTGTGCGCTTCTTAACAGATGCTGTTATTTACAGTGTTAACAGCCAAAAGTTGCCATTATGTAATAAAGTTCATTTTTGTCAACAGTTCTTAAGAAAACCCTAAGATACTCGCGGGTAGTTGTTTCTTTCGCTTTGCAATTCTGAATAGCCGAAGTAATGAAGGACATGTGTACCGTAGATTCTCAAATTTCTTTCTAGAAATGTTAAAGTAAGGCGAACTTTTTAAATTCTTTCAGAACCAGTTGTTATCTGAAGAAGATATTCCTTGTCTTCAAAAAGTGGAGAAAATACTGCTAGTATTGATACCTTGGTATAGTGAATATTACGACCATCGGCAGGCCTTGACTTTTACCGTAGAAGAACCAATCCACATTGGTTAGTTGTAATACTTTTTCGCTGTGATTGCTTGATAATGGACGGTAGAGGGAGATACAAAGAAAAGTAGAGTATTAAATTAACAGACGTGTGGTACTTTCATAGAATCAATACCAGTAGTCTTGTTCCACTAAAATATACCACAGAGCTGGATTTTAACAGTTTTCCTTTTTAGGGCTGTATGTTTCGCTTGTTCCAAGTTAATCCTTCAATTAGATCTGTATGTTTTTTAATGCGTTAAGGGATTTTAATGCATTTTTGTAACGCGTTTTAAGTTGTTTTAACAATTTTAATTTTAATGTGTCAAACACTTCAGAAAACGCTAAAACACCTCTTCAAAAAATGCACTTAAAACACTAAAAATGTGCCTCAAAAACGGATTCAGAGTTTTGAAACATCGAATCAAAAAACTCAATAAAAATGTCCCAAAAAAATAAATTTTTCAACTTTTCGAGTCTCAGTTGTTAATCATTTGTTGAAGTATAATGTTTTTTGGCAGGCGGTCTATTATACACCATATAAAAACCATCAGCTATTCCACTGTAGTTTGCAAGTAGTTTAGCTCATAAAGCAGCTCATCAATCACCAAGGTCCTTGCTGACAGCTCTTTATGGATCACTCAAACATTATACAGTGGGTTGCCAAATCAATAGGAACATTCTAAATTTTTACCAGTTTTAAGGTTTCAGTGTTCTTTTGAGCTTTTGTTTTGGTTCTAAGTGTAGGTGGTGATTTTTATTTCACAGCCTACTGTCTTAACGGTTATTTTTCATTGTGGTCGGATATTCAAATAGGTTTTATTCGGGGAAAACCAGGTTTTAATCTTGAAGTGCAATCAAAAGCAGAAGTCAAAAAAGTGCTTTTCTTTGAAATTTGTATGCGGACATTTTTTAAACTTCTTTTAATTGCAATGTAAATAATGCACTTTATTTTGTTCAAAACAAAGCTTTTCTCTAAAAGACCAAAATATTTTTTAATGATTTTAGCTATTTTTTCGGTCCAAAATGGGTCGAGGAATGGATATACCTTCAAGAAAAAAACGGAAAAAAAAACATTATTAATTCATTCGAGTCATCAATCATCAATCTGTTGTTAACAGGTTAAAATTGAATTTGGACCATAATATTCCAATATATTCTTAAAATCCATGACTGTCCCTATTAATTTGTCAACCCACTGTAGTTAGATCTATAAAAGTCGGTTTGATCTATGTGACTCGCAGAAGACTCATGGATTCTTTGAGTTGTACCGCTCGACCATTCTGATCTATAGTACAATTCATACATTTTTCCATAAAACCATAGTGAGCTGTGTCTTCTTTACATGAAATAAGTTTTTGTTTAGAAGTTAGAAGTTCATATGAAAAACTGATTTCCTCCATCTCTAACTGTGTGATTTAATTGCGTTCAGAGGCACACCATTTAAGAAACAAAATATCGTTCTGTAAAGAAAAGTAGAGGCCCAATCATTCAACCTTGTGGCACCCTTTTCTAGTCTACTTTGAATATGTTGTTTCGAAAATTAATTTATATATGTCTTAAATGTCATGGATTGGAATGTACAGCCCACATCTTGGAGAACAAGTTATAGCATTGTTGCCCCATAGACAGGAGTTGCTTTTAGTTCTTAATGGCTGCTGATTACTCCACGATTTGCCATGCCGAATTTAGTAGAATTTGGCGTCATTTGTATCTCTTTAAGAGGCTTTATTTAATCCCTTATTTAAGTAGAATTTTACGACATACGTGACTAGCTTGGTTAAAGGTATCTTTTTTCTCGAAGTCACAATCCTTCCCCTTTCTCAAAGGCTTGCACTCCTACTTAACAAATATTTCTTTAAAATTTCGTTCATTCTGCGTTTACACATCATAACAGAGCTATTTCTGAACCACTCTTTCACTGCCTTTGCTACAATCACAATTTTACAAATATTCGTCACCCTGTGCAATCATATTCTCAGCAGCTACATCTTTGTCATCTCATATAATATGTTTGTACATCCTTCCTGTGCCGCGCTCATTCTTGCCAACAAAATCAAATCTTCATCTTCAGCTCATATGCGAAAGCTACTAGCAAACGAAAGTTAAATTGAATTCGTCGGGTTTAACATCATATGAGGTCCTCCATTTCATAAGAGATAGCGATAGCGATGCATTATCGTCGTTGTAAATAATCAAATAAAAGTATCATGAAGCGACTTAATTTAAGTCGAAAAGTTTCCCGCATATATTATCCATATCCAATTAAAACCGCCCGCGATGGTATGCCAGTAGCATACAAAACCCTACCCCCCACTCATTACTTTCAATCTCGAGCCGCTGCTGTGACACGAAAAAAAACCGAAAACAATTTATTGGTTGAAATTAAATCCAACTGTGTGAAAAGTTAAAAGTTTAATGAAAAGGAATTAACTCGGGACTTCATAACTTTATGACCTGCATTCGTAATTATTCTCATCGGGCGCGGCATAATCGAAATTCCATAAAGGACGACAATGCCTATATACACACGAACAATACTCGTAACTCCGACACGAGGGTGGCTGTTAAATCTGTCACCCAAAGATGGCTGAAATCCGACGTAAAATCGGAATACTTTTGCGCAAAATAATGTAGAGGAGAATTCTTGAAAGTTCGGCGCTTGTCCCGCTCTCCTTGTGCGGAATAAATAAAATGTTCTATACGAAAGCAATTTAACTTTTTTTTTTTATTTATTTCTTTATGCCGGGGAAACAATTCGCGAGTTTGATTCGTGTATTCAACTGTTGAGGGAATGTCCTTGTTCTTGACGTTGAGCAGGGTGGTGTTTGTGGTGGTGGTGATGGGGATGGTGTGATTATAATTGTCAGTTATCACGCGAGGATTCCTTATCCCTACAAGTTATAAACACAATATTTTGGATGAAGATAAGATATATGGTTTAGTAGGACGAAGACGTGGGGGGTTGTTTTGGCGTTGAAAGGAAAATTGATTTTGAGAGGCAAAACGCTTAATTTTATTTGACGTGGCAGTGAGTTATACGCGTAGCGAAATCGAATAAATAAGGCCGTGTAATGTTATTAATCTTTGGTGAGACTTTGTTTTTGTTTTTTTTTTTCCTTAAATGTGTTTAAACTGAACGAGCTGGATAATTCGGTAAAGCGTAAGTGTCTTGTTTAATAAATTTTGTTTAGGTAAGGAATTTAGAAATGCACAAATACGTTCGGCTGTCAGTTTGGTTTACGTTTTTTACACAAATAAAAAGTCACTTGGTAAAAATATCGGTCTAGCTTGCTATATGAACCTGTTGCGTCAACTTTTGTTTTCAAAAGTTAGCAAAACCGAGCAGACTTCTATAACGACACTCGGTTTTTCACCGTTCGTCATCATATTGTTTTCGACTCTGAAGGCTTAAAGTCAGAAACAAATTTTAAGCTTGAAGCTGTGCTGCAATACATTCATTCAAGCCCCAGGAAATAAGCCAAAAGTATAAATAAAATAAATTGCCAAAACTGGGGGTGAATTTCATAGTAAAATTATCACCATTTTTAAAATGGAAGTTATGCAATAATGAAACGAAATAAGGTCCCCTAAAAATAAATCAAAAAAAAACTCTAAATTTTTTTTTTAAATTTCAATTTATTTTTTTTTAAAAGAAAATGCTCACATGTCATACAAAAACTTTTATAAGTGTCCTGTACAATGTGTCTACAACAAGCTCACCCAATGTTATTGTAAAAATAAATAAATGAATACATAAAATAAAATAAATAAAATAATTAAATCTGTAACTTGCTACAAGTTTTCAACGCAAAGCTAATATTTTTAATTTATAGTTTTCAAGAATAGCTGCAAGAAGTCGTATGTTGAAAACTCTGAACAAATAATATTTCAAACTTAGCTCATCAAAATATTCTTTATGAATAATTTATAATTGCTTACAACATCCTTGCGGAGAATTTTAAACGTTCCATCCATAAATATTGTCCTTTTCAAAGCTCGATATTCTCCTGAACGAGTTTTATTGAAAAACTGAATGACAGTCATGATAAAGCATTTACAATTAAATTTAGAAAAATCGAATTATATACCAAAATTATGAAAATATGTCGCAATTGACAATCTCTATCTCTTCTCTACATTACAATAAAACTGTGAAATAAAAAGTTCTGAACGGGACCACGCATCACGCGGAAAACGCTGAACGGATTTTAATGAAACTTGACATAGTGATTGCTTATGTTCTGGGTCGGCACTTAGGATACTTTTTATCCCGGAATATAACGTGGTTCTTAATGTTGTGCACTTCAGTGGGCAGTCGTTTCTTTTCAGCGCAAATTTTCAGGTTATGTTTATTGGTAAAATCTTTTACAAATGAAGTGAAAAATGTTTAGTAATTCATCAATTGAGAACGGCTCGTAGTTCGTAGTTGCCAGTTTTGGGGTCTTATTTCCTGAGGTCTTATTTCGAGGAGCCAGACACTTGGACCATACTGGGGACGGATACCTATTCAAAACCGAGAACAAAAAATCGTGCTTATGAAAGTAACGAACTTAAAGGCAATCCGATTCCGTTTCAGGGAACAGAACATCGTCCACTAGCGAGGAGACTTCCAAAAGAAGGACGAATCCCCATTATGTGATATTACGGCGTCAAAAATCAACAGAAACAACATATTAATGCCTTTTGATTCAGTGATTATGAACAGGACCTTGTGGTTAATGTTGATGGCGACCCTTTTTACTGGGCCCAACAAATTTGAACCTTTATCTGCTTATTGATTGTGATAGTATTCAAGTTATTTGCATTTCGGAATAGTTGAGTTTAAAATGTTCCCAAAACTTCCACAGGAATTGAATCTTTCGATGGTAGCCTAGCTTCCAGCCCTGTGAGAGACAAACCTTTAAATGCGGCACACTTGATCTCTTGTCCACACAGCGGAGAAGCAAAGTGTATTCCAAAAAAATCTATTAAATCAACACCGGCAATATCCTGCAGAATAGAAAATACCCCAATCAATCAAGCCCAAGTATAACGTTTCCATTTACAATGCCCCACCCCCCATCCCCATCACAGACGAGTTCAAATTAAATATTTTATATTTTCCTTACGATTCATTTAATTAGGTCTTCCAGATTCTCATACAATAATTGCCGCTGGTTGGCAATAATCCTTGATAATTGGATTTCCTTTCAATAAACACTTTCCATTGATATAAGAGGCTGGCTTCTCTTACATCCTGGTATTTCGTTTAATTTACTTCTAATTGTTCAGCATCTGGTTGAGTTCTATTTTCATCATCTTAATACCAATCAGCGGAGACCATTTAATTTTATTCCTCTTTGTACTCCAAAGGGGTTCACTCATTACTCCGGGTATTGTTGCGTCACCTTTACGAAAAATTGTTTACCCAGAAAATGTTGATTATGTATTTCGAAAATAGTCGCATACCATTACGAGATGCTGTGCGTTTTATGCGCCCCAATTAACTGTTATAACCCCGAAATCCTGAAATACCACTCCCCCGCAACCCTACTCGCCCACTCGAGGCTGAGAGTAGCAACCTACCTTAGAAGTAATTAACGTCTTACATCAATTAATGGCTCGAAAATCTGTGAAACGGTGAAATGGTGAAATGGTGAAACGGTGCGTTGCTGAGGTTGTTTGGCGGCAGGCATTTATAACGTCAAAAATCCTGCGGGCTGGTACCGCAGTTCGACTCAATTGTGGAGTTACACAGAGAGGCGGTGGCGCGATGGGAGGCGTTGGGTTTTCTGCTGGTCGGAAACACACTCGTAGCACCGCTCTTTTCCGTGTTAAGGTAAATAACACCGCCTAATGTTCACTTTGCTGTAACCATTAGTAGCGCACCCGCTTTTCGCCGGAGACCCGTGGCATTCAGTGCAATGAAGAATTCATGAGCTGGGCCTGGGTGGATTCGGTTAGACGAGCTGCCACAAAGGAAGCCGCCTGTTTGTTGGTTAATTTATTCGGAATGCGAACGATTTTTTTTTTGTTCTTTTCTTAGTCGAAGGGAATTGCTTCAAGGACGACTGGCACGGGGACAGGATAAGGAATCGCTGGATGTTTAATTAGCAGTGGTCAGGGCAAAAGGATTTTAATTGCTTTTTAGCAAATTCTCAAGATTCTCCCGAGAATAACCTCATTAAGAATGCTGTGTCTTGTATTCGAAATGTTGCCCGGATTTGTTGGAATAATGTGTACTACACACCTGAGGGAGGGGGGGACCTTATTTTTGTAACAAGCAAAAGTGCAAAAAGTCATCTAGGTCAGTAGTGAAAGTTTTGCGTGGGTCTTAAGTTTGGGTTGCAAAATGTATCCAGAGTGGGAGAACCTTTCAGCTTGAATGACATTTATGGATAGTTTCTCTTACTGTGAATGATTGAAAACCACCCTCCCTATCGTCTGAATGATGTCGTGACTCTCGAGCATATCAGCATATCCCTGTAATCTGTGAGGCATTGATTTGCGACTGACATTGCATAAATCCACAAATTGTTTAATGATGTCAGTGTGATCCCTGGGGCTGGTTTTCTCATTGACGCATGAAGTCGTTACGCTTTGCTGCTTTTGTAAGTGTACTCCGTCTTGGAAATCATCCATCACTATGACGATGTCTTTGTTTGACGTTAAATAATGCCTGGCCATGTCAATTGTAACTTGTCATTTAATTGCAGTTGAATAGGCTGATTTTGGCAGTGCTTTGTGCGCCACTTTTTAATGGGTCTAATCTGAGACGAACGACTTTCAACTTTGAAGACCAGTAAAGTTTTGGAGCTGGCATATAAGGCAAAGCTAAAATGTACCTTTATTTGAATAAGGTTGCTCAATTGCTGCTTATTTTCATGTAGGGTAAAAGTGAAAACTATTTTAATCGAACTTAAATATTTTTGCCCTGATTCGTCAAAGTGCGTACTTTTTGGCTTTAAAAATTTACTCCATTTTATCTTTGGCGACTTTTTATATGGAAATATAATTTAAGCGCGAAAATTGTGGAAGACACTTTTTCCGAATATTTTAACAAATTAAAAATAATCTGCCCTTAGCGAGGTATTCTTCGGAACGGAAAATACTGCAATTTTATACGATTCGGAGGATTTTTGCTTCGAGGTATTCTTCCGAGCAGATATTCGTAATATTATTCCGACATTCCGAACATAGGTTCCGATATCCTCCGACAGAAATTGGTTGCGGAATTTATTTGCGATTTTACTGAAGCTTTTTCTTTACCGAAAGTGAATACCTCGAATCTAATTTGAGCCTCCGACGGAGTATGCGTTGCGAAGAATTTTCCTTTCACACGGATAGCTTGCTAGGACCGAATAAAAAAATGTTTAAGATTTTTGGAGTTATAGTTAGGATAAAATCAGGGAATTATTTCCGACAATGTTTGTAGGAAGTTTAATTGTTTCAAATGAGATATATTACCTGTTTTCTGCGGATTCACTAAGGACCTAAAAAGAGAACGAAAGCTTGTTTCAATAAATCAGGCTATCTCGAAAATGGCGAACTATTTCCAGTTCAGGGATCTTAGTTTCAGATTCTAAAAGTGTGGCGGCAACCCGGATTTGCTTTATCATAAATCTTTCAAAGTTTTCGAAGCAATTTTTATCTGTATGAATTTTGGGTTGCAAACTCGGAGCTAGACCTTTTTTTACAGGCAAACCATGTGGTGTTTCTATGGGTTAATTTTACTATACCTACGATTTCGACCAGAATTTGCAAACTCCTTGATTCGATTGAAGATGTTTCGCAACTCTATCTGTCAAATGTGTAAGGATTAAAAGTATTTTTTTGGCGCCGCTCTTCGTTTTGGGGAGTTCTTTGGCTTTACAGATCAAGTAAAAATTTTGCAAACCAATGGCTTTAAATATGTAGAATTTAGAGCGCAAATTAAAACACTTGTTTCTTACTTTTAAAATTAAACAATATTTATTTGGAACTATGTCCTTTATTATTGAAATACTTTTTACTAATTCTAAAAGGAGCTTAAGGCTACTATGTAGTTACAATAAGACTGTCGATAAATTCATCATACAGTCGTATTTATATACTTTTCTTATCTATCTACAAGGAGACCCAAGCGTACAATCGTCTTGCTTGATAATGAAGAAGAGATAATATTCCAACATTGTATACAAACGATATTATCTCTTGTACATATGTTATCATTGTAGCGTTGTGTGCAAGACTGTACTAGAGACTAAAGATATCATTGAATACAAATAATGTTATCTTTTTTCTCAATATGTTTTGCTATGGATACTTAACTCCCCCCCTTGTTAAACGAAATCGTCCCGATTTTTCGACGCTATTTTTAACATTTCTCTTTCATAAGTTTTGTTATATGCGTCAATCTTTTTTTGTTTTTGACGATCTGTTATACATTGTATAGTTTTTATCATTACGTACGTAAATGTTAGAATAACAATCAGTGTTACAATTGTGTATATAGTTGATAATATCGGTTTTTCTTCAAAAGGAATAATTAGTTTTTTTAAAGTATCTATGTTATCGAATTTGTACATTGTATCTTCTTTAATTATTTGGTCGATGTAAGACTCTGAATTATGATTTCTTAATATAACTTCTTTAATTTGCTTATGCATGTTTTTGTATATTTTATCGTCTAGATTTATAGTATTTTCATAAGTAACTAAGTTTATACCATTAATTGTTTGATTATTTAACTTATGCTTACCGCTTAATAACATAACACCGGATTCAATTTCTAAGTCGTAATCGTATTCTTGTTTAATGTTGCATTTTGAAGTTATATTCTTTAAAAGTGGAATAAGACAATTTTCTTCTTCAAAGTTAATTTCACAAATGTTTTTACTTAGATGATTTTGACAATTTCTTGTTCTTAAATAAGTTTGGTTACATAAGGCAATTGTTTTATCTGTAATGATTTTTCCATGTTTTGAATTTAAAGGTGTTACTTTATACAATTTACATGATTTAATTAGAACTGGATATTTATATATTGTGATGAAGAATTCATCAGTTCTAGCTAATAATATTTTAGAGTACTCAAGTATATTTATTATGGGTACTTGAATTATTTCATGTTGAATAATATTTTTAATGTCATCTAAGTCTAGGCTTTCTGATAAATATTCATTATTTTTTGCTGCATTAATTGTTCTGGTCAATAATAATAATTGTTCGTACACTTGTTCTATTACTAAATGTTCTTTAAGGCTCTGACCTTCGAATTGTTGCAAAATTTGTTCAAATCTAGAATTTTATAGTTTTTTGTTTATTATTGTTTTCTATGAGATTATTTATACTCGTTTCTATGTTAACTAAGTCATAATGGTCAGGATTACCAAACACATATTTGAAAGCTGTTCCTAAAAAGTTAATTGATCTAGTATGCCTAGTATGTTCTTGTAATTGGTCTGCTAAATTCTTAATTTTACTTAACCAAATTTTTTCTTCCTGTGTAGGTTGATATTTACTAGTTACGATATTTACGTAAGGTTGAAATATCGAAGTCAGGTTGGTGGCATGTAACAAATAAGTTTGTTCTTTGAATAAATACACGTCATCTGTTTGCGTAAGTATAAACTTCTTGTTTAGTAACTCAGTTATTTGAACGTTTCCTTGCCCTTCTTGACTCTGTACAATTCCTAGTAATGTTAGGAATATTAATATTTTCGTCATCTGAAAAATGATAATTCTTTATGTTATCCTTGTGAATTTTTATTCCTTCTTTAGAGATTACCGTGTCTCCTTTATCTTCTTCTACTATTCTTGTTATGTATCTAGCGTTAGATTTCTTTCTAAGACCTGTGATTCTTACCATTATCTTATCTCCTTTTTTATACTCTCTGTGTCGAGTTCCTTTATTTAGACGTTCGATCACTTTTTTGGATGCTGAGTTTAGTTTATTTATTATAATTTCACTATTGCTATATTTATTTTGATTAAAGAAAATGTCTCTAGGTTTCAAACCGGTAACTGAGTGTATAGAATTATTTAATTCACGCACTGTTCTAAATATTTCTTCGATAAGTCTTGTTTTATTCTGAATTGTGAATATTCTAGACAGTTCAGTTATTGTACCGTTTACACGTTCTACCTGACCGTTAGCTGTCGATCTGTATACTGGAGTTTCTACTTTAGTTATGTTGTATTTCAAACACATTTGGTTCACCATTTCTGTTTTGAATCCCTTCTCGTTATCTGTCATGAGTCGTTCACATTTTGGGAAATAATTAGATAAGACCTCTTCCATAACGTCGTACAGTCTGTTTCGAGTTTCGATTTCCCGAAGGATTGTATATTTAGAATACTTATCTACTGTTACAAGGAAAGTATACTTGTCGTTGAAGTATATGTCCATATGAATGTGTGTTCCCACATGTGTTGGTATTTCTGAATTATTCAGAGGTTCTCTGATAGGTTTTCTTTCATATTTTCCAAATAGACATGCTATGCATTTTTTGTTGAAACTCTTTGCTTGTTTATTTAGATCGGGCCAGTAATATTTCTCTGAGATTTCTTGTATATTGTTACGTAACCCTCGGTGTGCTCTTTCATGAGTTACCCTTACAAGTTTTAGTTGTTCCTCCAAATTTGTCACGTCTTGAAGTTTTCTTGGTGTGAATATAAATCTTACTAGTGGGAATTCTTTTTTTATGTTTTCACCATATTTGTATATGTTTTCAAATTTCGTATGCAAAGCTACAATCTTTTGGGGTTGTATAACTTCTTTCATCTGCCTTAGTAAAGAGTCTTTGTCCTTAAACTTTATTATGAGTCTTATTTTGTTACTAAAATAGATTTGTGTTTCGATATTATTTGTTATATCTTCAATAAGTTCGAACTGTGCAGTGTATGCATTAAAAGGCTGATTCACAGTTTTTATTATATCATTAGAAGAACTTTCAGCTGAATGTGCTGTTTCTATGGTAGAAGTATTTATGCGTTGACGTGATAATGCGTCAGCTACAAGATTTAGGTTTCCTGGTTTATAAACTAATTTTGCTCCAAAGTCTTCAATGATTCCCTTCCAACGTTTCAGCTTTGTGTTGGGATTTTTTTCTGATACAGAATATATAAGGCTCTGGTGATCGGTATATATGGTTAAGTCTGCTATACCATATATGTAGTTTCTGAGTTTTTGTAAGGACCATATGATCGCTAATAGCTCTTTCTCGTTTGTGCTATAGTTCTCTTCTGTCTTACTCAGTGTTCTTGACAAGAAGTGTATAGGTTGCTTATTCTGACTTAGTACGGCTCCAATAGCTATGTTGGATGCATCAGTAGTAAGCTCGAATGGTTTACTATAATCCGGTTGAAAAAGTTCGACTTGTTCTTTCAAATAATTTTTTAAAATTCTAATCGCTTCTAATGCTGAATCATTCAGATTTAACTTAATATTTTTACTTTGTTTTTTGTTTACTTTACCGTTATCTCCTCGTAAATATAATGTCAGGGGCTTGGCTATGCTTGCGTATCCTTTTATAAACTTACGATAGTAACCTGTAAGACCTAAAAATCCTCTCAAATCCTTTACCGTTTGTGGGACTGGAAAATTTTCTATAGCTGCTATTTTCTCAGGGTTCGTAGTGATTCTACCATGTCTGATTATGTGACCTAAGTATTCTACTTCTTCTTGAAAAAACTTACTTTTCTCATCAGATATTTTTAATGTGGCTTTATTGAGTACGTCGAATACTTGACTTATGTGCTGTATATGTTCTTCCTCAGATGAAGAATATATCAATACGTCATCAATGTAAACGTGTACGAATTTACCTACAAAGTCTCTCAAAATGTCGTCCACGCATCTCTGAAATATGCTTGGTGCATTTTTGAGCCCGAAAGGCATTCGTTTAAATTGATATTTTGCGCCATTTATAGCAAAAGCTGTTTTTTCTTTATCATCTGTTTTGATTTTAATTTGGTGGAAACCTGACTCCAAATCTAACGTTGTAAAGTACTTGGCTTTACCTAAATTTTGAATTGTCATGTTGACATCCGGAATGGGGTATCTGTCTGTTACAGTGTGAGCGTTAAGTTTTTGGAAATCAACAACCATGCGCCGTTTTGGTTTTCCTTTTTCGTCCAAACCTTTTTTAGGTACTGTCCATATGGGACTGTTATAAGGACTATGGCTTTTTTCTATTATATCGTCATGTAAGAGTTTCTGTATTTCTTTGTTTACGAATTCGTTATCTGCTATGGGATATGGATATTGTTTAACATAAACCGGATTATCATTGGTCGTCCTAATGCTTGCTTCTATAGTATCTGTAAAGGGTAACGGTCCTATGCTGTTATTAATCTTCATCAGTCTATCTATGTCTGCTTTATAAATATTATCTTCCCCAATTATGTAATTAATTTTCTGAATAGATTCGACACTGCTTATGGTAGTTAGAGTCATATTACTGAAATTTATTTCCGCGTTTAGAACTTTAAGTCCTTCATATCCTAATATCATATCAAAAGACTGAATATCCTCTAATTCAAAAAATGTTATATTTTTCTTTAATATCCTAACTACTTTCTTTGTATCTACCATAGAATAACCATGCATTGTTTTTATTTTTATAGGTTTAATTTTAATTTTTTCGCTAGAATCGCATTTTCTATTAATGTAATTATGGGTTGCACCAGTATCAATAAGAATTTTGTAAATTTTCTTATGAATAGTACTAGTTAAATTTAAGCAGGGCAACCCGTCTACTAGTTTAAATGATCTATTCTTATGTTATTATTTACCATACATTCCGTTTCATCTGCTTCTGCATATGTACTGCTGACATCGTCTCTGCGTTGTTGTCGGGAGTTATTTACTCTCTGCTGCTTGAAGTTCTGCTGATAAGATCGTTGCGGTCTGTTGTGTGTGTTGAAACTCCCGCTGTGTTCACGTTTCGCTGGTGGATTATATACATCGGGTTTGTATTGATTCCAATTTTGTCGCTGTGCATGTACAATTTGTCTCGAGTTTATCTCCATCGGCTGTGGTCCTTGATTGTGTTGCTGCATATTATCGTATTGCTTCTGGGGTTGATAATTCGTTGTTTGGCTCGAATAATTTGGTCTTCTTTCGTTTCTGCGTTCATGTGGCATATTTTTGTGGTGCTTATCTTGAGTGAGATGTAAATGCCTGTGCACATTATCATGTTCTATTCTGCGAGCAATTGCGAATGCGTGTTCTAGATCATTTATTGTAGCTGAATATAATGATCCTCTTGTAAAGTTGTCACTCATACCATCAATGAATATACGAACTGCGTCGTCGTTAGCATTTTTAATTAGTCTGTCGATTATATTCGGCGGATCACCTGACATAGTGATTTTTGATATTATTAAATTGAGATTTTTATTTATCTCGTCGTGGTATTCAGACAGTGTGCTTCTTTTTTGCGTGATGGCTTTCATCATGTCTTGTAGCACGTATAGAGGTTCTTGATTAGAGTACGTATAATCTAATCTGTTACGTATCGCCTCAAAATTAAAAATTGTGTTATAATTAGTTAACACATTCGCGGCTGCACCCTGTATTTTACTTTTCACTATAGTCAATGCTGCTGCGTACTTACTGTGTGTTTTGAAGTTTTTAATGCTGTCCATTAATCTGGATGCTTCTTCGCGCCACGACCGATAATTTGATTGATCGCCGTTGAAAATAGGTAGGCTTTTAAATGCGTCTAACTGTATTTCACTACCATCTGTATATGTGGTTCTTATTTCCTCTAGCACAGGTATGTTTGGTACTATGCCTAATCCAGATTTTACTTCATTTAGTTTTGTTTCTAAATTAGTGTTTATTTGATTTTGGTTAGTTATTATTGCTGCTAACCTTGCATTCTCTGTGCGTGTGTGCTCTAGGGTTTGTGTTACTGTGTTGCACCTGGTTTCTAAAGCTTCTAATCTTGCCATTAATACTGCGAGTTGTTCCATTTTGAACTCGTGTCTGTTGTCGTCGAATTTGTGTGTTTTTTTCCTCCACATATACACTTTCACTGAATTGCTTTGCTGCTTCGTACGAAGAAGCTATATTTGTACCTGCTATGCTAGGTAATTCTTGTAACCGGTAACGCGAGTGTTCTGTTTATACTAGATTTCACTACTTGTTCCCGAGGTCCGCTCGATTGAAGTTAAAAAGTATATTTAACCTCCTGGCAGGATCGCCAATTAAAACACTTGTTTCTTACTTTTAAAATTAAACAATATTTATTTGGAACTATGTCCTTTATTATTGAAATACTTTTTACTAATTCTAAAAGGAGCTTAAGGCTACTATGTAGTTACAATAAGACTGTCGATAAATTCATCATACAGTCGTATTTATATACTTTTCTTATCTATCTACAAGGAGACCCAAGCGTACAATCGTCTTGCTTGATAATGAAGAAGAGATAATATTCCAACATTGTATACAAACGATATTATCTCTTGTACATATGTTATCATTGTAGCGTTGTGTGCAAGACTGTACTAGAGACTAAAGATATCATTGAATACAAATAATGTTATCTTTTTTCTCAATATGTTTTGCTATGGATACTTAACTCGCACTCAAAAGACTCACGGTTTTTCGACGGTCCAAGAATAAATATTTTCAAGCCATTTTTGTTTGTTCATATAAATAGTAGAAAAACGTAGAAGAAGAAGAAAAAGAAGAAAAGGAAGAGGAGAAAGAAGGAGAAGATGAAGAGCAACAAAAGTAATGTTGTCAATTTTAAGACTACACGGAAGACTGAACTGAACTAGACAAACTAGAGGCTATTAAGGATCTGAATGAGTTGCTCTACTGAGGTCGGCAGTTTTGTAATTGAAGGTAGATTTAAGACAAAAATTAGAAAAAAGACTTGAAAGACCAACAAAACTATGCAAACATTTATAACGATTCATTTTCACTCTGTTGAATTACATTTTTGTAAGCATAGATTGCTCGTTGGTTAATTGACGCCAAGTGATTGCTGCCTTTTGTTACGAGAGGAATTGCAAGTGAACCTGTTTTGATTGATCAATGTCTTTCTAAGAGAAAAATATAAACAAAGAATAAGTTGATAGAATTTTACTGTTCAAACACTTTTTTAAAGGAGTCTGGGGTGAAGTAGTCGAGTAGTTCAAAATAGCTGCAATTCAAGCCGAAGCGTTTTCTAACACAAAATCTTTTCAATCTTCTTATAAAATGAAGTCGCGAGGATTTTAAAAAGGTTTTTAATGGGTCCGTCAAGACTTCTAAAATAAATGTAGATCTTTACAGATGAAAGCAAAAATGAGCTTTTCCAGAAATCAGAGAACGAGGCGTTCTTATAGGGATTGTTTAAAAGGTATGCTATGTTTTTATTGAATGTTTTCAGTTTCAAATTAATGTAGAGAATCGCCACTGCTGCCCCTGGTACATATCTTCTTCCAGGCGAATTGTAAGGTATACGAGGAGCCTCCATAGATGACTGCTCCATTGTTTAGAGCTTTAAGTCAAGGTCTATAAAACCGCTACTGAAAAGCTGAAAAGCCTGATCAACTACAACTGCACATCATATTCAAATTAGGTGAATTTGTTTTTATGCTTCTTATAATATCAAAAAGGGAAGAGTTAGCGTGGTTAACTACTTGCTCTGTTTTTAAAAATTTCCAGGCTTACATCCAGTGATCTTTTACCCAGCTTTTGGTAAAAGTCTTCTTGAAATTGTAATCTAAAAAAGTTAAATAGCATAAAAGTACGATATAATTGAAACAAAATAAGGTACCAATGACAAATTTATCATTTTAACCCTAAAGTCGACTCTAACCTTATCATCATTTTAACCCTAAAGTCGACTCTAACCTTCGAATTTTAATTCTGAAAATGTCAACTCTTGGCTTAAGTACAAATGTCACGGTCACATACAGTCATACAGCGGAGGGGAATTTGCATTGAGTGGGGTTGTGCCTAAAACCGAGTGGAACACTTTTTGAGAGTAAATTGTGATTTCGATAAACAGAACACTTGAATGTTTAAATAAAGCATACATTTTTTATTTATTTGTTAACTTTAGATACAATTCGGAAAAAAATAAATAAATTAAGTCCGAAGAATAATTTTTAAAAGAATGTCCGATTACCACATCAGCAGTGATGAAAATTTAGATGTTGCTATAAACGAGGGGTTGCGCAATTAACGATTTTGCGATTTTTTCCATTTTTTAAATTTTTCTTAGAATTATTTTTTTCTTAGAATAAAGAAAACAAAAGCAAGAAACTCAGTTTCCCTTCAAAAATGTGTCAGTTCACTAAATAAGACTTAAGTCTTTACTCAATAGGTAAAAGAGTTTACTGGTCTCCAGGAAAATAATTTATTTTCGCCTAATTTTTCGGCCCCATTTTAATTTGCACCAATTACCACGCTATTTTTATTTACTACCTTAAACCCCCCCAAAAAAAAATACCCTTTGCTGCATATCAAATTTAAATAGAATAAACATATCGACAAAGCTGTAATGATTACATCCACTATATAAAAGAAAAACTAAACGTGATAACTAAATTAATAAAAATCAAGTTACTTAGATATTTTCTCCTTAAAACTAAATTGCATTTTGACATAATCAAATTGTAGATAGCATTTTTGAAAGCAACCCTAAAGCTACATAGAATCTAATATAAATGTCTAGTTCACGATATAAATTAAAGCCACTACTGTGTACAAGTATAAGTTCTCCATTTAGAATTAGTTTAAATAAATGCAAAAGCAACATATCGCATAACAGTACTCATATGTAATTACTGCTTCACCGCTTTTCTTATGATTTCCTCAAACCAAGTCAAGGACCGAAAAGCTTTCAATCCAACAAAAAGGAAATTCAATTTGCAACCACCAACACTAGGCTCGTAATAAATAAATAAACAATATTCTGCAAAAAATGTTTAACAACAAAAATGTGTATTTTTTTTAATGTGCAATGTACAGTATTTCCTAGATGAAAATTTTAACTAGTCGTACCAAATTGTAAATAGAAATGTTAAACAAGCAAAAAAAAAAAAATTAAATCCTGTGAAAAATTAAAAAAATAAATTCAAAAACAAAAAAAAATATAACTAATTGGCAAATATACTTAAGAGAGACAGAAAAAAATTAAAAAGTTAATTAATGGTACCTATCACTAGATAATAAATGTTCTATGAGCAATAAGTAAGATATAGTAAATTTATTTACAATTTTTCTTCATTATTTTTATTTTTCTCTATTCATTTTATAAATAAAATATATATATAATATAGTACACTACTCTCCCTATACCTGAATTAGTTTTATACCTCATCTGTTTATAGTGTATAAAAATGGATAACTATATTTATCAACTTGTTTTCTAGTTCTAGTAAACAAAAAAAGAAAATCAACAAGTCTATTAGTCAAGCAACTTTGATGTACAGTTTTATATTTTAAGTAAAGTCACTGCAAGTGTGAGCCATTGCATGGCATATTGATATGGTAAGAGAAGTGAAATTGTAATGTTTTCCAATTGCTATTAATTTTTCGTTTCTAAGAAAAAGCAACACAAGAAAATTAATTTAATAAAAAAAAAAACTGAAAATATAAAAGCAAATGCTGTTTTTTATTTCTGCCACCGACTCGAGGGTGGATTTTTCACAGACCTTTTCTCCCTTGCGCTCTCATGGTAATGACATTTTATTACAGACTGCTGTGGTCGACGGAATGAAAAATAAACCGTGATTCAATAAAGGTGAAACTTTTAATAGTATAACATTGTTTAATACTTGCCCTTTGTTTGGGGATAATATGAGAATTGTATTAAATCAATGATGCCAACAGACATTGGACGCCCAGAGGGGTGGATGAGAATTGAATCGTACTTATTGGAGTTTAAGTGGAATTATTATTATTTTTTGGAAAACGATGCCAAAAAGAGGAAATGATGAGTGGAGGGGAGGGCTCAATGTTATACCATATCCAGCGAGGGAATTTTGTTGATACGTTTCATAAATGATTTTCTGAACATGTGTTGGTAATGGATCCGGTCTGTTGTTAAACAGAGTTAAAACGCTCCGACGTTTGACACTGCATAACATACAGCCCTAATCTGAGGGAAGAATAATATCTTTAATACTTAAATTAAATCTAAATTGGCCGTATTTATAATAAAGCTGTATTTACCTAAATCTCAAGAACAGAGATTATAAATTGGACCTAAAAATGAGGATGTCTAAGGAGTTCGAATTTTGGACAGAGAGTCCTCAGATTGAGATCTAAAAAGTCAGGTTTAAGATAACCTTCCGCAGTTTGGGAGAGATTAGTTCGTTAGAGCCATACGAGGTGCAGTGGAAGGCAAAATTGGTGGGACTGGGGTAATTTATTGACTACGAATGTTTAAGCAAAAAGAGTTGTTAATAGACGTGCTACCCGCGGAGCCTGAGAGGAGTCGGTGAATGAAGAAATCGTCTACTTCAGCGTTTCCGATAGTGGGTGAGATCGAGCTGAATGTTAAATGACCCTTTTAAGGTCGTTTATTATTAGAATAAAGGAAACGGGCTCTAGATGATTGTCTCGTGTAGCTTGCTTGAAGCCTATTCCTGTAATTTGTTTGCTTGAGTTTTAATTTTTTTTCCAAGAAATGAAAGGGACCAACAACTTTATGCCGAGTTCGAGCGACTGAATTCAGAAGCTTTCTACTGACAGTTTTTTATACTCTTTGGTGTTTGTCAGACGTTCGCAACAGGTGCAACAGGAAAACAGCTTAATATATTATAATTTCTGTTTTTCCAGGGATCAAATCAGAAACTCCTCGCTCAGTAGTTCAGCACACCAGCCACTGAGTGACGCAGTCAAGTTCCTTGTTCTTTTCAATCCTTTTTGCTGAATCACAGCTGCCGATCCATCTGGATTCTGAAAAAGGCTGCGACTTTACACAGGTACAGAAGAAAGGCATCTTTATACCATTAAATTGATCAGTATATCCAGCAGCTGCCACGATCAGTCTTCCTTCAACTGATCTCACGCTTGAATACGGTATATACCTCCCGTTTGAAGTAAGTGCGGAAACGAAGTGGCAGTTTAGTGCGCTAATTAACCTAATTTACAGTCAGAAATAACATAAGAACCCTTACAAGTAATGTACGAGTGCCGTCTCCTCTCTCATGAAATGAAAACATAAAAAAAACCGAAAACAAAACAATGTTAACTACACATTTGCATAAACACAAAAAGGACATTCTCCATTAGCGTGGGCTGAAAAGAACTCCGGGAATTCACACAACAATTCGCCTTTTCTGTGTGGCACCACTTTCTGGGTCACCACCATCTCGCCACCCATTCACACATACACACTACAGGGGAGTTTGGCGCGCTAGGGTTGACCGTATATACGTCGAGCGTTGACTGCATATCCATCCATGTTCCCACCTCTAGCTACCTACATCAACATCAAGTGAGCGTTGCAAAACTTTTTAATGAACGCAGTCAAACAAGTGAAACACTTTATACACTCGAAACACGGAAGTCGACCGGAAGAATGAGAAATATCTGGAATGAGGCACTGTGAGATGTGAGACTACGAGCGTGAGTGTGAGTGTCGGCTGCAAAATTAATGAAAGTATTCCGTGCCAACATTTAAACCATTCCATTTAGTGTCCTTGCAGAATTCATTGGCGGCTTACGAACAAGTTAGAGGAATGAGAAATTGTTTCGACTGCAAAGAGACGGCTTCCACTGTCGTTTTGAGCAAAATTGATTTCTTCTTCCACTTTGCCATAAGGATAAAACATTTACAATAATTCTTCAAATAAAGAGAGAGAAAGAGAGGAAATCCTAGAAATTCACAAAGAATGGAATGCAATTAAGCCAGGTGCACACAACTTCTCTGGCGATGGAGGCAAATGGTAAGAATCAAGGGGATATCGCCAACTCAAGGATGTCGATGTCGTTAACTCAATGGGCATCGCCATTTATATACAATATAATTGCTCTTAAGGAAGAATGATTGCAATTGCGGCTACTCCGGGCGTTCATTTCTTCGTTTTCAATTTGTGTAATTACATATACCTACGATTTATTTGTTTACAGGTACAGTGTTTTGGCCAAATATTTGTGCAATCAACACCCAAGGGGGTTTCTACGAAATTGCCTTGTATTTATAAATGGGTGTGACTTGGTTGGGCTTTTTGCTGTTATTATGGGGAGAGTTTGGCTTACAGATTTTATCATCGAAATGATGGATGGGAAGCTGGTGTGCAGATGGGCACCCGAGATTAAGATATTTGGCCTGAGTAAACTTTGGGAAATAACAACCCACTGAGTATTTCCAAACTAAACAGTGCAAAATTGTTAAAGGATTTATATATTGCCGTTCAGATATTTGAATTCGTATTTACCTAAGGAATAGTGTACGCTAAAATGCGAAGAAATATTTAAAGGTTAAGAATTGTTTACAAATATAGTTTGGCTAAAACAAAAATAAATGTTTATTTACAAAGCTGCAAAAGAGAAAAGGGCATCGGTAATTCATGGTATGCGAGACAAATCGAATACGCGATCTGTACTACCTCCATTCAGTATTTACGCGCATTTAAGCATCTTTTGTCAATAATTTGCAGTGTACGAATATTCAGAATGATGGGGCATGATTCAAGGAAGTGAAAAACATTTTCGTTCTGGGGGTCAATTCTTGTTCTGTGTTACTTTGAAGTGAAAAGTGTTTATGAACAAATTAAAACGAATGTCAGAATTTTTTCATATGATAACTTTTTAATCACAGCAGTTTTATTTGTGAGGAACTGCTAAAAGCATCCAGAAAGCAAATAAGTCCAACAAACGAAAACAAAAACGTGGACAAAGGACTTCAGAAACCATTCATGAATGACTTTAATTAAATTCTTAGATTCAGGATGATTTGGAAACCTTTAAAGTTGAATACATTGGTCCTCCTCCTCAGTAACTTCGAATGGTTTATGACTATCTCAACGAAGGGAGCTTAGCAAAAATGACGGTTTAGGACAGTCTAGGAAAAAAAAATATTTTATTTTTGTTTAATAAGAAACCTACTATTTACAATTACTCGTATTATTACTTCCGAGATTCTAGACTGAACAAAAAAAATAAATTAAATCTGAAGAACTCTTTTAAGTATGTGAGAGACAAAAGTCCCATTTCTGACGCTGCAAATTTAGAAGTTTCGCACGACATTTAACAAGCATTGGCTCGCTTAACACTTACAGTGTTGTGGTAGGCTAATAGGCAACCGCGTCTCGTAAGTTGACCAACTTTGACGCGAGATTTCAAACGTATTTATTTAGAAAACAGTTTATAAAAAATTCGCAAAGTGCTTTTGAACTAAACATAGACTTCATTCGTACAACGGCCACGCTGTGTGACAGAAATTAAAAATTAGTAAATTTTAGTGTAGTTACATTTGACAGCAGTTTATTATGATGAACTCGACAATTGCAAAATTCGTGAAGTGATAAAATGAAAAAATACTGCGAAAACGGAAATGTTATTTATTTATCATTTCACAGCTTCACACATCGGGAATTAAACCCTTGGTCAGGATTATATTGTTGATGACTCGTTTACTCTGTCCAAGCAGATACCTATTTAGTAGATTGTTGCCAACAACAGAAATTTAATCGTAGAGAGTATTACTCCACTCACAAACGTTGTTTTCCTTTATCTCAATAAACTCGGACCAGTCTGATAGCTAAAACAAGAACCAATTTTGTTTGTAAGATATTTCTAGATCTTAGCTTTACTTTGATAAATTACTCTGCCTTAGAGAACAGAGAGTCAGTTTGTAGAGAACATAGCAGCAGTAGGTAAGTATAGGATTTAAAAAAATTATGCGAATGTGACTGATTCTGATTATCCAAGTTCTCGGCCAGTTAGCCTTTGGCCAACATCATCCCATATATGTCATAAAAAGCACCCCTTCACTGGAAATGCTCGCTTACAATTTTAAACAGTCAGTAGGTAAAGAGATTAACCAGTCAGTATGCTAAGCCAATTTAAAAATAAGTGCACGACTGGATTTCACGAAACTTTCTCGTTCTTTGGAAGTTCTTTTATAAAATCGAATGAGGAACGAAGTTTATTGGTTGGACATTGCTTCCATTATTTTAACACCTAAACTATTCGTCAATAGGTCTGTTCCTTTACTTTTGCTGTAAGAATGGAAAATACTGTCAAAATAGCAGTGGTGGGGATACATTTTCTGAGCGCGAGAGGGGCTTACGAAACGCTTTTGTAGCATTCTATGAAAAATGTGGCAGAGAAAAGTCTTTAAAATGTCTGATAAATGTGAAGAATTTGCTAATTTATAAGTTGAGTCATTTATTGATAAAAAGTTTTTGTTTTTTTTTCCCGAGGGTAGGTGAAAATCTTCCAAAGACACTATGAGAATAGCAAGCGCGTGCTCATAGTAGTGTCAGATTTTTACTGACTAAAAACACCACCCTTCGATAGAATGTTAGATACTGCAACTAAGATAAAACTTATCAAGCAATTTTTCTATCACAAAATAATAACTTTTGGCAGGTTACTCCCCAATGAAAGGTCCTGCATGTTCCGCAATTTAGACGCGGTTAATTTTATCTTGCCAAGTCGAGCGGTTTCGTTCTTTGTAGTCGGCGCAATAAATTGCTCTCATCCAAAATTTGTCGGACTGTATTGTTGATATTATGTCCGGTTAGTCGGTTTCTATGTTTTCTCGCGAAGCTTCTAGTTTCAGCTTCGACTGTTGGAATTCCGAGATCCCTTTGGATATCGTCGTTTCGAATATTTCTCTAAGCACTTTATTTTGAAAAGTTTGTAAAATATTTGCATTCGTTTTCTTGGTACAACCCCAAAGTTGTATACCGTAGGTCCACACCGGCTGTAGCACTTGCTTGTATAGAAGCAGTTTGTTCTCGGTACTAAGCTGTTAATGTTTTCCGAGTAACCAGTACATTTCTCTATATTTAATATCAAGTTCTTTACGTTTCATTTTCACGTGCGAATTCCATTTCAGCTTTGCGTCGAGTGTCATTCCCAGGTATTTGGCCTCGTTTGCAAAGGGTACTCGGGCCAAGTTTAGAAAAATTGGCAAGTCATTCGTTTTCTTATACGTGAAATTCACGTGGACAGATTTAGTTTCGTTGAGGGCAATTCGCCAGTCCCTCGTCCATGCGTTTATCTTATTCAGTGCTATTTGCAGTTTTGAAGTCGTTTCTTCGATTGTATTACCAACTGCTAGGATAGCGGTGTCGTCGGCGAACGTAGCAAGGGTAGTGCATCTTCACTTGGTATATCGCGAGTATATAACAGATAGAGAAGCGGCCCAAGGACGCTTCCTTGCGGTACGCCTGCCGAAATCTCTTTAAGTTCCGAGTATTCGTTTCTGATAAAAAGTGATTCGAAATAATTGAACTTCGTTTTGATGAATCCGAGTATGTGGAAGAGTTTGTACTGAGTATAAAACCAACATTCTAGAAGAGGGAAATGCGCCACTAATAAATGAATGACCATGACCAGCTCAAATAATCTTGAGGAGAACATTCAATTGATATTCATATTTCCGCCTACTGAAACTGATTAAAATAATCCGCAGGAAAACAAAACAGTGCACAAAAAATTTGAAATAGTCTGTCAATAATTGTCATGTGACTGACAGCTTTTCCAATTCATACACCAAGAAATTTGTTGAGTAAAAACTCGTAAGATTCTCAGACGAGGTGTAATGTCTTGGTCTCCCGATGACCGTTCTCATTTACGAATTTTTTGAGCTAAGAAACGGCATAGAGAAAAAATGCTTAGGAAAAGTAAGTGAAAATGTAGAAGTAAATTAACAGACCTAATAAGAATTTAATATCTACATTATTCGAAATGCCTCCTAACAAATTGAATCATCAAGATCCCCGCAGAATATACTTGCCGTACCTATATTCTCTTGCTGTACAAATTTTTGGAGCACCACTTAAGTTATCCCTAGAAATAATTTAAACATTTTTTAAAACTTTTCGCTTTGAACTAGGTACGATTAAAAATGTCTGCAAGTCACAGACTGCAAAATCTATTTTTTTTAATGGAACATGGCAAGGCAATCCACAAGTGTTCTTCCTGGGATTGTGATTGGTCTTTTCTTCACTAAATTTCTTAACTCCTTTAAAATTTTCTATACGAAAACAGCATGTAAATAAATATCTTCTCCTTTGGACAAACAGTATTCACTCCTCTGACGGCATCCGCCATTTTCGATGATATAATGTAAGCTCGATTGAAAAACAATCAGTAATGCTTTACTAAAAGAGGGAAGAGTATTAGCTAGTTTTTTTATTATTATGTTTTTTATTACAAAACACATGACATAATTAATTAAATGAAATGCTTAAAATATTTGGAATATTTTCCAATCGCATTTGCTCTCATGAATAAATTCATTGTAATAAAAGTGTCCAACGCAAACAATCACAATGGCAAAATTTAATGACATTCCACTAAGTTTACTGAATACAAACAGTAAATAAAAAAATAACACAGGGGAAGCCTTTTGTTCAACCACATAATACGCAAAATTTACAGCGAGTTTAAATAAAAATTTAAATATCAACAATTTCCTGAACAATTTTTAATTGCAGCTGAACGGGAATAGTGCAGTAAAATGTTCACCATTTAAATTTTGATTTAATTGTATGATCGTTCAGGACATGAAATTAATTAAATCAGCTCAAAACGAGAACGTAAGGGCTACAATTTGAACGAATATTTTGGTAGCTTGAAAGGTTATTTACCTATGACTTAATGTTTACGAAAACTCACAATTAGAATCGAGTATATTGCAAGGCATCTATTTTTGGAAACAAAATTCACCATGAACTCTGTAACAAGGTGCAATTGCAATCAAACCAAACTCTATGAGATTGCAGGACAACCTACAACCCTTAGAATTGAATGCACCTTTCCCGATATCGTGTTACGACTGATTTCACTTTACCTTCCATTATTACATTAGGATACCAATTTTCGCAGCTGATAGCCCTTACCTGTCGATTCTCTCTTCCGGTAAATAATGTTGCAGAATGTTCAATAATGTCTATGCACCCTTCTCTCGAAAGGAATCTGTTTCAGTCATTCTTCCCTTCATTTCACGTACGAGTTGAATTTCAAAATCGAAATATCACCGGTGAATGTAAATGCTGCTGCATCAGCACAGCAGCGCAGCAGTTGCCCTAAGGATGGCAAGGTAAGATCTCATGCAATGGCATAGTGCGGCCCATATTTGGAGTCCTTCTAGAGGACGTAACATGGTCCAACTTTTGGTTGTCTCCGTTTCAAATGCAGAAGAGACTGCATTTATTTTCCACATGAATAGCAACAGATGCTGACATTTGACATGTGGCAAGGTGGAGCTCGTGTGACAGGGATATTCACTTGTGCACCTGAATGTATCAGGTGTAGTCCTCCGTCTGACATTGAAAGTAAATGTGAACAAATTAGGTATACCGCTTTAGGAAGACCTCACAAATTCCATAGAGGCAGATACCGGCACGAGTGGCTACCTGGCAATCGGCTTACGAATTTGTCACGAATTTTTGGCTTTCATTACATCAGTGCTGGGTTCTCCTATTAGAAATGTAAAACTTTCATCGGGCTTTGTAACTGTGCCTGGTTCATGGTGCCCGAGTGAACGGAAAGGACATGCTCATGTCATTAATTAGTAACACACATGTCCTGGGTTGCATTAAAAAATTCACACTTTTACTGTGTTTTGTAATAGCAGATATTATTTCGAACTTCGAATGATATTTTTAATTTCGAACTTCAATTCGCATAAGTCAGAAGTTGTTTATCCAAAAATTCTACCCCCGATAGTTTCTTGGCGTCGCCTTGTAAATATTAAAGCATTTTTTAAATTACAGGGGTTCTTGCTGACTTGATATGAGTGCGGAATTCCCAGGCAACTTTTAGGCCAGTAGGTAAGTGCAGATTCAGAAACTCCCAGAAATTTTCGAACCTTCGCTTGTCATTAATCTGACGGTTTTAGAGTGCCTGCCAACGAGCTTGGGCTCAAGTGAACTTTTCATTCTTCGGTGGTAGAGGTAACTTTGTCACTGGCATTACCAAACCCTTTTCAGCAATCCACTCAACCGAGGTGACTCTCACATTTCCAAAGCATGCTCACCTAGAAACTTTCCTCAGCTACTCCATTAACTTGTCCGTCGTACTACTTTGCATAGCAGTAACTTATTGAGTCCTTAAGGTTACCGATTTATGTACGAGTACTAGCATCCCTGTACTATTAGAAAAAAAACGAATAATAAAAATTAAAGTTTTGTCCGATAACTTTTGTTAACTAAGTTCATGACATGAATTCTTGATGATGACGATGACGACGGTCCGTGATGATACCGATACGAGTGGGATTTTATCGAATTCTCCAGAATGCACAGACTCCGCAGTGGCCGACAATGAAAATGCGGTGTACATGAACTTTGTTCGGTCGCTGCCAAAGTTAGTTTGTGGCAAAGCAGTGCAACTAATTTGATTTGCTGCTCACCTTGATTATTGGAATTGAATAACCATCCATAGTCCAGAGGAGAAGAAGCTCTCTGTCCTCTATGGCTGCGCTGCTGGGTGCTGGGAACTGCAAGTTGCATATTTATCTGTATTCCAACTGAATCTAAGTGGATCGAATAGATTTTCAATTTCAGTGGTGGTAGCTAATTAATTAAATTATTTTCCTCTCTTCAGAAGTAGATGGAGTAAAATGGTTACCAGGTTTTCAATTGATTTCTTGAACATAGGACGGTTTTGAGTGATCTACGTAACTGATTCTATTATTGGGGGTTAGCATTGACTGTTTTATGGGTGACTACATTTTATCTAGCAAAACTAATGGAACTAATCCCAAAGTGTTGCGTTTAGCTTGAAGTTGATTAGAGGGGATTATAGGGTTACGTTTAGATCGTAAATCAAAGTCTGCGTGACGTTTGAATTGAAGCTCCAAGTTTTGGTAATGTGTTCATAGATGTTTATATGATTAGACTTGAGCCAAAAGCAAGAACAATTCGCTGCTAGGAATAAAGAAGAAATAAGTCGAACCTAGGCCGAGCGATAGGTAGCCCTGCATTTTAGAAAAAAAGTCTGGATAAAAAGGTGGATAAAAATTGAAAATTTTGTTACTAAATCAGCGGTGGCAATTCCCATATTAGTTACATGTTATGTGTCGAGCTTGAATGGACCACCGCATCATGAGTCTTCTTACAAAACCGCTCTTGAATAACACGGACTTCGTATACCTATAGCACGTCTTTCAGTCCGAGTTCGAGTTATGAGTTAAGCATTTTGGTATAGTTCTTGTACGACTTGAGGTTCTTATACCCATGAGCTTACTCTTCTGGTCAAAACCCAAATCTCATGGCTATAGGTATGAGTCGAAACAAAGATCGACTTTGAAGACCGATAACTAAGTTTTGATAACATGTTCCTCCAGATAACAGACTCAAAACTTCGTGAGTAAGACCCCGATATGCTTAAGCTTCTTCACTTGCATATAGGACAGGAACAGGAAGTATAAGATAGGTCTCAACAAGAGAACCGTAATTTCCATAATTCTCAGTAAATTTCAGGGTTTACTTCGAGGAAAGTGGGTATGTTACTGTATTTTTACATGAGATGGGGGATGGGGTGAACAACGATTTCATAAGCATCTAAAACTACCTCGGTATTTTTTAAACCGGTTTCAGGCACCTAAGATGATGTCTTCCCTTACTTTGGTGTCTCTCAGGATGGGACTATTCGAGCTGGTACTTTCCTGTCCAGCTCAAAGTGTGTCCTCTCCACCACGAAAAGGTCTCTCAAAGCGTCCAAATAGCTTCTCACCAACTTCTGACAAAATGCAACCAAAAAGCTGTACTGATCTCTTAAAACTTGTAAAAACTCTTCTTGATGGATGGACGCAGGAGGGCTTCACTTTATGGACGCCATCTATCTCGCAATATCTGCTTAGTGTTTTCGAGTAGGTAAACATTTCGAAACGCTGCTAGAAAGTAAAAGACCCACCACAAAGAGCCTCAATCAAGAGGTATTCCATTTCGCTGGCTGTTTTTGACGGCTTCAAGATATCTGCGCCAATGTAGCGTGAGTTGGTGAGTTACTCGTGCAAACTTTGCTGCTGGTCATGGTAATCTTTGCAGTGAACTCGTTTTTGTTAGAGCCTCCCGCATGTTAATTTCAATTGTCTACTATCTGAAAAGGCAACCGCTTTGTTTCATTTAACGGAGAACAAAAAACTCTTTTTCACCTACATAAAGGATTTGTTTATCTCATCATTCTAAAAAAATGTTCTCCATTTTATTTTATTTTTTAAAACAAAAAGTACATGCCCAACATTAATCAACAAATTGCTGAAACTCATTACAGGCATACGGATGTCATCTGTCATGGAGATTTCCAAATGAGCAAAACATGTCTACATTATCAACCCAACCGCCATGTTGCTAACCGACAGAAATTACTTCCGAAGCAATTTCCATTTCGCTGTAGTCCCGTTCTATACGGTTTTCTCTGTACACACGGTATACACGACTGTCGCATTCAACCAATCTCACCAGTAGTATGCCTCGAAATTATGCCAAAAAGAAAGCAAAACAAAAATTAAACGAGAAAGGATGTAAAATATTTGGACATCTGCTTCCGGGAGTGCTTTTGCATCTGACACATTTTGCTTCTGCCTTCTCCTACGGGTATTTGAAAATTTCCGTTTCACATTTGATTGCTTTTCCGCTTAGGCGGAGCCGCTATTTGTTCCCTTGCTGCCAATGAGTACGATTGCAAATACATATTATTAAAATTGAAAAGGACGTGTCGATCGACGACATAAAAAAAAGTCCGTTTCAAATGTACTGCCAGAAGTGACATGTAGTTGAGAGTGCCACTTCTGTCAATCTGTCATCTCACTTTCACTCCGTGTGAAATTGGCTAACTTTGAATTAGTCGGCATATTTCTTGACAGTGTCTAGACACAGTTGAGGAGGATTTCGAGAAAATGTTTCCATTCCGAGTGTGGGATGGATTATTATGAATGAACACAAGAAAAGCAAAAAGAAGTCAATCTGATAGGACTCACAAGCACAACAAAATGTCCCGTCAAAGTGAATCCGAACTCGAGTTCTGATGGCGGAATAAGGCTGCAGGGCAATTTACGCGCTGTAGTTAAACTTTTGTTGTGTAATCCGTGTGCCATTATTTCACGACTACTTTTGCGGAGAATTTTTCACATACGAATCGGTGTCCTGTGACGGTGTATGCTAAGTGTTTGCCGCAATTAAATCTGGCGCACACACAGACGAGGGAAATTAATTATGTCACATTGCGATGTGTTACAGAGTAATTTGTTAAATCCTTTTTAATTTTCATCCCGAATAGCCTTGGGCACTGGGGGTCGGTATTACAATGATTACGACGAAAGTGCATTTAGCTTTTAATGTAAAAGTAAATGGAATATTTCAGTCGCTTACTTTGGAATGCGGCGGGCTTTTAATTCGGCAGATGGAAGCGAAATAATTTATGGAGCATGGCCTGACGCCTGATGCGATGAGTGGAAGGAAGTAGGTGTGGTGTCATTTTTGCAAGTGCAAACATTAATCTCCTCGGTCGGAAGGAGTAGTTTTGATAATAATTTACTGTCTGCTTTCGGGCCGCTTTGCTTGCGAAGAGATCCGAAATTTAATATTGATGAGGTATGTAGGGTTAACTTATCCCAGCTCAATTAAGTCGAAAACATCTGGATGTTAACAATAAATAAGTTTCGAAGAAGACTTTGATTTGTTTCTTGTTTCGTGAAGCAATTTAATAAAAAAGGAATAAAACGATAAAAAATCAGTCTATCACCTTCTTCTCTCTGAGTTCAAAAAATTGGCGCAACCTAGCTGTTAAAATATAAATCAATTTTCATAAGTGCAGGATACGAGTGGTTTACCAAGAAAAAAAAATAGTGCAAGTGAATTTGAAAAAGTGATACAATAACGAATACTAGTCCGCCCGTGGTCGAAATTCGATCAATTTTGCCTGTAGATAAAGTAACGAAAGCCAACTTGTTTTTAACATAATTTATTTATTATTTATTTTAATTTATTTATATGCTAAACTAGCGGACCCGGCGAACTTTGTCTCGCCCCAATTTAACGCCTTCAGATAAACTCCAAAGTGATAATAAAATTTCAATGAAATTTATTTGAATCGAATCGAAATCCGTAAACAAACAATGTTTCTTTTATTGATTTTTATCGCAAAAGCAAATCGAAGGGCAAACTGAATATGCTTGAACTGGAATGGAAGATCAGTTGGAATAATCGGAATTCGTGGGATAAGGACTTCCTCTCCTTTGAATTTTCCCTAGATGATTGCCGCTTGAATGAAATTATTCATCAGTTTCTTGAAGGACAACCGCGTACCGTTGCACAATTTCGGATGATCTAGATTCCGCAACATAATTATAATCGGTCCCACCTTCAGCTGTAAATTAAGCGGCGGAGTTCTTGGCACATCAAGCGAGTTCAAAAATTCCGTCGGATAGTTGGTTGCTTAACCCTCGTCGGTCACGCTGTCAAAAGATTTGTACGAATACAATTCTCCAGCGATTTAACTTTGTATAATCAAATTCAAGCTATCGACGTCCTTATTCTTCACTGCTAGTATTGCCTGTTCACTAATCCAATGGAGATTTTTTTAATTTTGTGCAATGCCGGGGAACACTTTGGGGATGAGTTCCTCCTTCGATGATGTGAACTCGCATGCCTCCACAAAAAGACAATTTCAGGCATGCATTGAGTTCTTCGGCAGCAGTAGATTTCGGGATGAAGGGAAACGTTTGACGAAAACCTCCGAAGAGCAATATCATAGCCTTTTCAAATAGTCTTGAATCAACTCGTAAATCCTTCATTGTTCGGTCAATTGCCTCCAAAGCTCGTTTATGCGCCATCGTGCAGTCTTCCCAAATGATAATTTTGCATTTGCGCATCTATTTCGCTGTCGCTGAATTCTTGGTCATTGTGCACGTTGGCTTATCAACCGTGAGAAGATTCTGAGCGCAGTGTGCAGTTCCACCGCCTTCCAACAGTGTGGCAGCAATGCCAAAGGATGCAACAGCCAACGCAATTTGCGATCTTGACCGAATTGTTACCAGAATCAACGAAATGCCGAATGTCTTGCCTGTTCCACCGGGAGCATTGGGTGAACAAAATGAAATGGAAGCTGCCCACACACCTCATATTACATACCTGCACCCGCTTTACTGTGATTGCGCATGACCAATCGGGTTGAACTTCAACAAAGAGGTGCTAGGGAAGAAAAAAAAATAAATGTTCTCTCAAAATCAACTATTCTGTGACAGTAAAAGTTTTAATAACCCGACATATTTGGATTAAATTCGTTACTATGGAAACATTATGGCAACAAATTGAATAACAACAAATTCCCAACTTCATTTTACCAGTCTTAATGGCGATATATACCTACGATTTTTTGTTTCTGCACATCTATGGCGCAGTACCTTTCGAACGATATAAGTTTCATTCTCCTCATTTCATGATAAATACTGAAAAAGTGCACGGAAACTTTTGATACTAATGATACTGAAAGCGGTGCAGTTTATGATTATTTTTATGTTACTGGCACTTTATTTATCTTGTTTCTTAAATTAAAATGTTAAAAATGACCAGTAAGCTCAAACATACCTACTTCAATTTATAAAATACCTGGCCACCATATAATTAAGAGGGGGGCTGACCTAATGAGCCATTATTTTTTTGATTGTTCTAAGCTAAGCTCAGTCGTGTGTTAATAATGAAAAATTTGTGGTAGTTAACAATTTCGAAATATATTTAATTCTGGTATTTTCCAAAATAGATGTTTTCATCGATACTCTGAAGAGACACTATAGCTGAAGCCTTAAATGACGTACCTAATTACAAATAAGTGGTCAGTAAGAAAAGCTAGTCGGGAGTCTTAAGGCCTAGAAAAATGTGACCCGAGATCGTCTTGAGTACAGTTGAAGAACAAACCCTAGCTGGCAGATAATTGTGGGAAAATGTGGATTTCCACAGAAACCGACAGACCTATTATATACAACAAAAGCAAGGCACTATTCAAAAATGGCCTTCCAGGTAATAACTGGTACTACGGTTTTCCGAAGCGCCATCCGGAACAGTCTCTTAGATCGGCTGAGCGACTTTCAAAAGGACGAGATATCGTCACGGAAGAATCAATAAGAAAGTGTTTTCGAGAGTTAAAGGAACATTTGGAGGAAATAAATGCAGTAGATATTTTGAAAGATTCCTCCAGAGTTTTTTATGGCGATGAAACGTATTTCTGACTAGGTTTTGTTTCAGTTGGAAATAACAAAAAGACAATCACTGCTCTGCTTTCCGAAAACATCTTTAATGTCCAGATTTGTTTCCAAAATCAGGAAACATGGAATGTATTATGCACTTAAAAAGAACAAGAAAAAGTAAAAAAGCTGAGGATATTGAATTTAGGAAACGAAATCTGTTGGAATCACCCCTTATCTGGATGTCAATTTTTCAGAATTTCCTTTGTTTCAGGACGAGTAAACCTACCTACAAGACTACGCCTTGTACACTGTTCAGTCATCTAACAGCACCTTTTTCGAAAGCATAGTATTTAAAGAAAACAAAAAAGAGAATTTCGCTGCGTTGGTTGAAGGGTTAAACTCTAGCTTCAGCTCCGACTTAAAAAAAAAGAGACAAATCGAGCAGAAGTTAAGAAAGTCTGCAAGTTTAATTGATCTGTATCATAACTTTCGCCAACCCAAATTAGCAGAATACCTAACTACCCACCTTTGGTTTTATAGCTTTCAACTACTCGCGTACTAAAATTTCACTCGAGTGCAATTTCAAATCCAAAGATGACTGTCCATAATCTATTTGATTGTTGGATTTATTGCACAAGCCATATTAATTTCGATGGCAATTTCTGAACTCTGTTCGCCACAACACTCTCCACCATCAACCGCCACCAAGACCATACCCTTCTCATCTCGATCTGGCCAATAGAGTGGGCGGGTATGTCCTCTCTCTAACCAACTGTCGTCACTGTGTGTGTACACGATTTGCCATTCGAAAATGTCCAGTCCCATTAAAGGTTTTGTGGCAAAAGAGATTTTGTTGTTAACACAATTTCGCTGGTCCCTCGTCGGTCGGTCGAATGTTGTTGTCACTTGCATTAGTCGCCGTACACACCGGTGGTGCAGCTGCAGGTAGCGCTATATAAATTCTGACCTCTTAACAGAGGGTAAACATGGTTCGTGGTGCACCTGCACACACGCTTATTTTTGAGTCCAAAGAGCAGACAATTGAACACACCCAACCGGAACACCACACACATTTACTTTGGCCGTGAGGAATTTGCGGTTTGCCCAGACCCAGAATGGCTACGAGTCCGGTGTTCTCCGTGCGCTATGGCGGAGTAATTTTATCAGATGTAATATTTGCGGATCCTGCGATGAGATGAGGAACATTGGTTTTGATGGCAGTGCAAAATGGGAAGTTTTAATTTGCTCAGCGTCAGGGGACACACGTGGGGAGTTGTGATTCATATGGCCCGTTGAATACGGTGTTTCGTATGACTTGATAAGGTCGGGGAATGGAATTCAAATGGCAAAGCCAGGTATATCGTGAAATGTTGTCATCTGAGAATGTGAATATGGAATAGGTACTAATTGGATGGAGCGGAGTGGCATACGTAGCCAAACTCACGGATATTACAAGTGGGCGGTGAGTCCCTCAAAATTCATTTATGTGGTTGATTCGTAACTTTTCTGTGCAGCCATGTCTCCCTAAAACTTCGTAGCTCTTATGGAATGTAAGCCTGTTTCAATAAGGTAGAGTTTAGTCCTCGAATTATACTTAGTTTCCTTCAGGCAAACTCAATTCAATCCGACTACATTTCTAGTAAATAATCACCCGAACAACACTCGTGCATAGCTTTGAAGTACCCTTCCCAGTTCGAACAAATTAGAACAATGACATTTTCAAATAAAATCTGCATGTACAAATAGCGAACTAGGTTTACATGGGACCGCAGAGTACGGACTATTGATCTCATGGTGGCAACGACCAAAGCTGCGCTTCTTACATCCTTACATGTTGTAACAGTTAATCGCGTCGTTTATCTCTTTTGGGGTTAGCAGGTGCACTTTAAACAGAATGCACAAGAGCGAAAGGATGGACGTTGTTGTTATCCCCACAACCATTACCATAGCCGCTCTGAGTGGGTCAACAACAATGGGTTGTCTTTCATACAGCCGTGATGGAGTTTTTCATGATTTCCGTTTATGGTTCTGCAGGAAGGAGCTTTGGATGGGTTATGCCATGTAAAGAATGAGACTAATCTGTGTTAAAGTGGTCGAGAAAAAGTTTGAGTTCACTTTATACGTTATACGCTTTGTAAAGTATCTCGTGTTGAGGTGGCTAAGGTACTAGTCGCGGATTTAAATGCTCTAAGTAGAGGCGATAAAGCCGGGAAGTGGTGATGTTTTTCTTTTTAGGAATACATACGTTCAAAAATGCTGTCAAATAAATGGTTATCGGGGAAGTTATCGTTTCTAGAAAATGTGTCGCTGTCGAATGAGGAAAGAAAACGGGGAAAAATAGTGCATCCTGAAGACTTACTTTAGAAGTATTTTTAAGACATTTTGGTATTAATTTTTCATGTGCAATGGATTTATGTCAATTTAGCTTTTAAAATGGATTTCAATATGGTAAAAAAAAGATGTGGTAGTTAAAAGTCTTCTTAATAAATATTCTAAAAATGTTTTATTAGTCTAGTTTTTAAGATTAAGTTTAACTATAACTTAATTATAATAAGTTTCAGATTGAAATATAATTTAAGTGTTGTGGAACTAAAATATACTAGATTTTAATCTTTCAAGAAAGTCCTTATTTATAAGAAAAAAAATGTTGGCGCAACAGGTCCGTGGGACTCTAGCCCTAGCTTCTCACAACGATTCATCTTATGTGAGTTTTTTATTTTTGGACAATTGGAAGGGATCTACAATTTTACGCCGAGTCCAAACGGCTATTGAGAAGCTCTTTCATTACAGTTTTACTCTCGGATGTTTGTCAGACGTTCGCGAGTTATGGCGCAGTGGAAAAAAGAGGTACGGTACGGCGTTCTTTCTGATTTTGACGAAAGGGCGGGATTTCTCCATCGCCTTTGCAAACGAATTTGGCTAAAATGATATGGCTCTTTGAAATGGTTCCGTAAATGGCTTTAAAGTTGATAAAAATGCGGTCTGTGTCGTTCCCCAATCTCTTTTTTTTTTTAGATTTTCCGGAGATTCGGTCAATGATTTTTGACTTTTCTGTCTTAAGACCTCACTGATGTGTGCTGATTGGGTTACTGTCAAATGCTTTAAGCCTTCCGTCTGTATAAGTTCTTCTTCATAACATTAAAGAGACTTATTGTTTCATAGTTGAAGTGGAAGCATTTCTTCGGGCATATGTTCAAGCCAGCTCCTTACCTAGTCAAATCGTTATCTCTCTTCTTGTTGGATGGAAAGATGTTCATTATGATGGTCTAAGTTAAACAAATTGCCTAACTTCACCATTTACTTCTTTTTATGAATGGGTTTTTAAGCTTCCGGCAATTCGACTACCGAACTCATATCTCTATAGGCTTCTATCGAGGGCTTATATCCTATAGGACGAGAGCTTTATCAGCTTGTAGATCTCTTAAACATTATCTCTGCAGTAGGACCACACAACAGAATGACGGCCTTGTGCTAATGTTCTAACTTTTTCCTTTTAAGAAGTTGATGATTGGCCCTTCTTTTTTGTCAGTATAGTACATGCGATCAGCTCTCACTCATGAAAGCTCAGGTTTTCGACTGCAGAATCGATTCATTGCACTCGTTCTTGGCTATGATGCCTCTAGTCATTTTTACTGAACACCGATACTGTGCGATCGTCAAAAGTTTTGACGATCTTCTTCATCCTAACTGTGGCTAACTACCAAAAAGTGCTCCGACTCTATTTTAAATTGGTCGCACATCACCCGTCGTATGATCACAACGTCATCAATTTGGTTGATGGTTCTGCAGATCCCCTTGTATGAAGGAGCGGGAATAGCGGGCAATGCTGACGTCAACTTTTTTTGCAAAATGGATTATCTTGAGTCTGCTTTGGAGGTGTTGTTCAATGTCTGAGGCTCTTAAAAGTGGGGAGACTAATTCAAGCGTCCGTCATTCTAAGACCCTTTGAACCGACATTCTACTCTGTGGATGTATAAAGGGCCGTAATATCGTTAGGCTTCTGCATTTTACCTTGACCATTTGTAAGATAGCCTTGCGGTTCCAAGAAGTATCATCAAAACAGCCTCTATCAGAGCTGTTTAGATGCTGAACAACTGGTCAAGTATTGGGACTACGGAGCACTAACCCACATTAGGATTATGAATATGCCTCTGACTGTAGACGAAGGACGTAGTAAGCACTGAGCACATCAAGTAGCAAATCGCAAATCATTATGGTTATGTAAACCTACAATTGGCGATGAATGGATGTGGGGTAGCTCCACTTGCTCAGAATCCTCTGGCTTCAAAAATGCAAAATAGATTCTAAGAGCAGGCTCTCCTATTAGTCATCATCGAAAAAACTTGAAATCCACTTTTATAGGTAACCAGAGTATTATTCGTCTCGCACTCATTTTTTGTAGTGTGTTTCTGTTTACAATGTACATCCACCCACTCTCACCTATAGGGAGAAAAATTGTCAAATCAAATTTTATCTCTTTAGTTCGCTAGACTTGCAACTCCAATTTTCCACCTCCAAGCCCCAAACCAATAATGTGTCAAATAAAAATATGATCCAGTAGTTCAATATAAATCGCTTCCAACTTTGTTCGCTAAGCTTCCTTAAACACAGTATACCTGATCCTTTTCGCTCCGTTCAAGCTCATTTCCTAATCAACTAGGAAAATTAATCGAAGAAAATCCATCAGCTCAGTGGATTAGCCCTAAGAAGAAAGGACCTACAACTGAAAATAGCTCAGCTATTTTTCAATGCGATTATCGCAAAATCGATAGGGACATCGACATCGACATCGACGTCCTACGACACAAAACGCCACAAAAATAGAACGCCCATGGTATATACAAAACACCCAGAGTATCCGCATGCCTCTTTCTGTCGATTAATCATAAATCAATAACCAATTCGCGTGTGTACCGGTACCCGCATGTCGAGTTCGCCATCATCATCATCACCACCATAAGAATAGAAGAGACTGTGTGCAAACCTAATAGCACACCGATAAGGTAAATATGTACGCGCATATATAATTTCGATGCGAAAATAACTCGGGTGCTCCAAGGAAAAATATTACACGATTATCTCCCCAGTGATAATGCCAGCAAAGATGTGTGGATAATAAATCTGCTTAGTCTCAATAAAATATCTCATCAGCAATTCCCTGCATATGTCAGCAGATTCACAATGATTTTTTGTTTTAAGGCGCTCTCGCATCCGGTTTTGGTTTCCTATTCTCTTCTCCCATTTTGGGGCATTGATTTGTGACATTTGCATGTAGCATTTCTAGATACGAGCGGGGGAAAGAAATTATTACGACAGCTATTTCGAGAGGCTCATGAAATTATTCCACATGAGGGATTTTCACAAGGAATATATTCACAAAGATTCAAAAAAGCCCTCATCGGCAGACACACTGCGACGCAGTGCTCACTGCTCATTTGCAAATTGAAAGATTTAAGGACCTGCCTGTGTGTAGGTCTATTGTGGGTACAAATTTCATCATATGTAATGCTGAAATTTATTCTTCGATAAATTGTGTAAATATTGTCGAAAGACGGAGCCAGAAAAAATAATAAGAAAATCAATGAATAGTTCATAGTTCCATAAGCCTATTATGGAACTATGAATGCGTTTACAAAGTTGACAGGACTAGGATTATTTGAGAGGAGAGCGTGAGGGTTTTGTAGTCATTTGCACTTTGTTTTTCAATTACATGAAATGGAAAATTAGGAGGTTGAAGATACCAAACAAATCCAACCTTGAGTTCCTGATTGAATTTGCAGCTTAGCTGTGTTGATAAAAATACAAATAATAATGCAAACTAATATAAAAGTGCTTATAAACTCGAGAAGTTTAAAAACACATAAATTGAACAAACATTCTCAAAGCAATTAGAGATAGAGAGTTACTTTCCATCTGAATCTGAGGCTTAAAAGAAAAACGTTTATTTAACTGGGATTGGTTTATTCTTTTGAAGTTCCAATCTTAATCAGCTAAAAACGATTTTTCAAAGGTGAAACCTCAACAAGCGTCCAAAAACATGACCAGTTAACTAGTGCAATGCTGTCGTGCATGTTTGAACTTATATTTTCAACTATCAAGGTATGTTAAAGCTTCTCTGATTATCAAATATAGATCCACAGGTCGCAAAAGTATTCTCTTTCTGTTTCTATACCATTTATTGAGACCTGGACCTGGGTTTACTCGTGGCTCCGATTTAAAAAAACAAGTCCAACTTCACAGCTGTCCCCGCAATTTCGACCAGCATTTATTTTGCACTCTCAGTCATAAGTTGAGACTTGTTCGTCATCCAAGTATCTTTTTATAGATACCTAGTAAAATACCCAGCAATGATGGGTCAAAACTTATTTGCTAATGTAAAATGATAGCAACTGTTTTTTTTTAAATAATTTTCTTTAAAGTTTACGAAGAATTATTTAGGCGGAAAGTGCGCCGGCTTCATTTTTACGGAGATGAACTCTCTTTTATGAAATTTTACAAACACTTCAACACGAATGTTGTCCTTTAGCTGTGGAATAGTTATGGCCGTTTTTGGGTGTACTTTACTACCTCACAGAGGAAATTCTGGTGAAATTAAATTAAATAAATAAAAAAAAAAAAATAAATATTTTGGCGCGACAGGTCTATGGGACCCAAGGCCTAGCTTCTCGCAACCATTCGCTTTGTGTGGGTTTTCAATTTTTGGGACGAATGGAAGGGATCTACAATTTTACGCCGAGTCCAAACGGCTAATTGAGAAGCTCATTCATGACAGTTTTACTCTCGGATGTTTGTCAGACGTTCGCGAGAGGTGGCGCAGCGGAAAAAAACCTTAAGATGTAATTTGGCCCTCTCGGGATTCGAACCTGAGCCCCTCGCACACTACCACTAAGCCACTGCGCCTACGGTGAAATTAAATTAGGAAAGCATAAAAAAATAAATAAGGTCGGTAAGAAACCCATGCCCTAGCATCTTGCACAACCATTTGTTTTGTGTGAGTTTTCCATTTTTGGGACAAATGGAAGGGATCTACAATTTTATGTTGGGAATGGAAGCTCTTTGTTAAACTCTCGGATGTTTGTCAGACATTCGCGAGAGATCGGGCAATGAAAAAGTCCATAAAATGCAATTTGTGTTTTTCCTGGGATCAAATCTGGGACCCCTCGCTTAGTAGTCCAAAACACTAACTACAAACCCACTGCTTCGGGAAGAGCTTCTCGTGTTGTTTGGCCGTTTACAAATTTCCTTTAATAAAGCCGGTGCTATGTAACTGTGTTGATGTAGCTTAAAACATATCACAGATTTGTTAGCATTAGCGAAATTCAAACAGTTATTAATCGGAGTCACAACGAGATTGGCTCAAAAATTTTCCTAAGGTTGTTAACAAATACATGTTTTTTGTTGTATGAACGAAGTCGCGTTTACCAGCTTGTAAATGAACTGTCAAATTTTGTATGGAGAACAGTTTTCTCAGGCCTTACAATTTTCCGCGATCAATTTGACTCGGAAATCGACGTCGGAAAATTACGCAAATTGTCAAATGTCAAACTGTGACAAGCGGTCGTGTGAATTGTTTTTTATTTATCATCCCAGTTCGGTTGTTTACAAAATGTTTGGATTTTGGAATAGAATCAATAAAAAATCTAGTGGCATATCGGAAATGTTGAGAGATTCCCAGTGAATAAACTAAGTCGTCCAAAATCTTGTTCTCTTTTTGTTGTTTATGGCCTGGAAATCAATAAATTTATGTCAATCGCTTATTATAAAAGCACACTTGATGGAAATATGTATTTGCCTTTGTTTTCGCTGAAAACTTCCAATATAAGTTACTCATTTACTACCAATTTCTTAAAAAATGTATCAGTTTTTTCTTTTCACTTAATTTCGGCATATTGATAATTTTGGGAAGTCTACGAAAAGCTGACAAGAGCCTTGACGGTCGATTTATGCGAAATACGCAATGACATTTCCGAGGGGTGTTCACTTAAAGCAACACAAAAAATTTTTGAATTTACGAGCTGCATGAAATTATGACATTAAGTGAATACCCTTAATAATGATTTATACCAAAATATCAAGATGTAGAATGTAGATAGCATTGAAGAACTATATCTTACATTATAACGACATGAGTGCATGTAAATAATCACCTGCTGCTCCATTTAAAATAAAGTGCACGACTGGATCGCACGAAACTTTCTCGTTCATATCATCAGTTTGGTTGGTTTATTTTTCTTTTATTCTTTTATTTATTGTTTAAAGGCTATAAAACAATATTTTTCAAATTGGTGATGCTGGTAGGTGGCCATGACTCGAAGTAGGGTTTGTAATGTAAGATTTCAGAGATTTGTTTTTGAATTTACACGTGAATTTGAATTTTTAGCCAAAAACTGGGTATGCAGCCATGTTGACCCCATGTAGCGTAGCCCAAGTATAGTTTTTGGTTAAAATCGTTAAAGCCGTTTTCAAGTAAGCCATAGTTAAATAAAGTCTTAAAAAACGACATTTTTCGAAAAAAATTCGTTGAACGATAATTTAGGAAAAAACTGAGTTTGCCATCATGTTGGGAATGACCGTATTACCTTAATTATGAATTTTTGTCGAAAGAGTTTTAACCGTTTTTGAGATATGACCAATTTTCAAAATTACCGTTATTCGATTTTTCTGCGAAAAACTGGGTATGCAGCCATGTTAACCGCACCTACATAAGCTTAAATATCAATTTTGGTTGAAATCGTTAGAGCCGTTTTTGAAAAAATCAAACTTGTTTAAAACCGTTATATGGGAAGTACCGTTAATAATAGGGTTAGCATGCAAAAAAAAAATGGCCCCGAACTGTAAGCCCACAAACGCCAAATCCGAAGTTTGAAAGAAATCCATCCAGCCGTTTGCGCTGTGGAGCTCAGGAAAGGACGGACAGACGGACAGACGGACAGACGGACAGACGGACAGAATTGCGAGACCCACTTTTTCGAGTTCCTCTATCATCGTAATGTCAGATTTGATTAAAATCTCGAGTTCGATTTTTTGTACGATTACAATACCTTTCTCTTACTACGTAATGCGAGAAAGTTAAAAAGGAGTTGCAGTTGCAGAGCATTTCGATAAAAGTGGTTTCCAATGGTCAGACGATCTGAATTTAATAAAACAAAACGCAACTTTTCAAATGATACCGCGAATCGCCAAGATCTCTGGATCGATAAATAAAATTAAAAAAAAATTAAAAAAAACTATTGAAATCGTACACAACTCTTTCATCTAAAAATACCCACTCAAAAGCTTGCTTTATCTGTGCAAAAGTATGCGAAAATTCCTTTGAAAGCGTAGCTGTATTCAAAAATTCATTTTAAAATACAAAAACAAAATTCTAGTGATGGATTTTGCGATAAACTTCAAAATTGTGTTTTCGCTTTCATTGCCACAGAACATTGCGAAATAGATTGAAACTTTGGTATTTCTGGCTGTGAGAGATGAGTTGGAAGGAAGCACTTTAAACTTTGCCTACAAACGAAATCACTTTAATAATTTCATTTTGAAATATGTTAGTGTATATATATCAAATTCAGTCTATTTGGTGTAGCCACAGGGTGACCCCAGAGGAGTAAGTAAAGCAAACAGTTTTAGACAATTTTCTATTTTAGATTATTTATTAATGATGCAGTGGAATATCCCCACCGAAACCCACGTGCAACTTGCCCTCTATACTCCTCTTCTTCAAAAAGTAAATGCAAGAGGTCGGCTTTAAAGAAATGCGTCAGGCGTGGAGCATTCTTATCTCAATGGCTGATTTTCTGAAGTGCGGAAAACCATCGGAAAAAATCAACTGCAGGTATCTCGGCTAAGAGAGATTCGTGGAGAATTATTTCTTTCACGATACAATGACGGCCAATGAGGAAAAGTATAGGGCGATGCTCCAAAACTCAATACGTCCACGGTTGAATAACGTATCCCGTTCATAGGGTTCAACAAGGACGCGGTTTCATTTTTGAGAAATGCTCCAAACTCGACTAAGTCTCATCAAGCTCAGGCGTTGGTAGGCAGTGTCCTTGATTTGTCTTATAGCTTTGCAGTGTGTCTGTCACGAGTGGGCGTTGCTTAAGGATATCATAGGAATCAACCTCCATCCGGGTAAAAGAAAGAGATGTCGGTCTGGGTCTTTAAATTTCAAACAAGGCCAACCCAAAATTCGTCATATATAATACCATAAGACGTCTCGAAAACCGTGCTGGAGTGGGGATTTATGTTAAAAGCTATCAAGTCATTCAAGCATTATTGGCACTCTATTCGTGACCAGTTTTATTTGCCAAATCTCATTACCCTAGACAAGAGTTGAAACAAACATCGAAATATGTAAGCAGTTGTCTCAAAATTGATAAATTCCCCGTCAAAAATCAGCACTCCTCCCATGGCACAAAATACTTCCTTTTGAATTTTACTCTAAACCTTGACATCGCCATGTACACCTCTTGGACCACCAGCTTACAGCTTTAAACATTTTTCCAGCTCCCTATGCTTATGCCTCTATTTGTTTGTCAACTTTTGAATATCTCCTAGGCGGGGTATAAAACGTGCGTACATTTAAGGACAATAAACTGCCACTTCCATCTAAGCGGGGTAGACGACCAATTATGGTGCCAGGCTCCCGAAGATCCCCAGCACGACCTAATACACAGTAGACGATTTTTTATCGACACGCCAGCAAAATCGTGTTACATTATACGATATCGTAAAATCCCATAAAAACAGCAAACAGAAGGATCCATCAAAAAAATACCATTCGCGCTGTGCGAGGATAAAAAAAACAATATCAGCCACTTGACTTAGTCTAGTCTGGTACACGACATTTAACCTATAAACGAGGAATCGAACATGTTCAAGAAACGTTATTGCGTGCGGCAGTTATTTACGATCAACAGCGATAGAGGACAAATTTATTCAAAAAGAAATAGACGAACGAAAGGACTCGTGTCGCACGAATCTTAGGGGTTGACTCCGACTATTTATAGGGCCAATTTACACCCCTCTGGTATATTTAACTTTGAAAAGTACTAATTGCATTCGATTGGTCTTCCGAGAGTCCTTGTACGTCAAATCTGTAAATTGAATAATCCCATTTATGTGTCCTGCATGTGGAAATGATTTTATTCAAAGTAATTTAAAAATCCCCCAACTTGAATTTGAAGAAACCATCCGAAGGAGGAGGACCAAGACGAAGACAAAGACAAATACAAAGACACAACTAAAAAGGATGCGACGCACTGGGATTTGTTAGAATTCTAAAAATGAGATTAAACACTAAAGGGATTATCATGGTTTTGCTCTACCAGATGAAGTCCTTGTTCGCCTAAAGACGTTCATTTTTCCAGATTTTAAGGATTTGTATCAACTTTGTGTATTTTTATTTTCGTTCTGTTTCAGTTATTCGTATACTGCTGAGACATTAGACTAGTGTGTGCGGTTGTAGAGGAATTAACTATGGTTTCAGATGGCTATGGGTAAAAGGAGATTTAAGGCTTTGCAGGAATTAAATGTTTTGAACTTTTTCACAAGACTTGTAAGTGCTGCTTTTGTAAATGGGTTTACAATGCACTCTGTGGGACCTTTCTGTTTTGGAAAACCACTTTTCCTCTTGTTTTTCTTTATTACAAAAATGGCACGTGTCCGTCGTCATTTCCATTTGCATACAAACCGAGTCCTAATTTTCCAGTGTCTCTCGATGGGCGGAATTGTACTTCTTTTTAGAAAAAATCTCATCCCAACGCTGGCTGTCTGGGAATTAGTATTCCAAACGTGCAGCGGTGGAAAATACTTTCGGAAATCCTTGATGACCTTGCACTCTGGCAGCACTATCGTTGCACACTTTCCATGCTATACACATCTCGACCGCAGCGAGTAGGAAAAAGCATCCAGAAATTAAATTTTTAAAAAGCAGAATCCTTTCCTTAGTTGAATATGATATTTAGTTGCAATTCCGTATTTATGCAACAACTGTTGGATGGTGGATAAGGATAAATTCTCAGAAGAGTCGAAGAGTTGTTCAAGCACCGCAGCTGCATAATTTAAACCACTAAAGTAATAACCATGACAGTCACTCATTCTGCGAACAAAAACAGAGATATTCTGGAAATTTGACCTTTAAATTGTACGTGTTAGTGTTACACGAAGCGTGAGCATGAAATTAATTATCTTATATTTTGTAGGGTGGGTGAAGTGCAACGAATTTTGGTACAAAATTAAAGGAGTTTTAAATTGAAAGGAGCTCAAAGCGAAATGTGTGTGCTTGTGCATAGCCCTCCAGAGTTTGAGCTCCGACATTAGGCTAGATACAATTTAGTTTAACGCTTATTTACTGTGAAAGTGGGTATCACCAATTGATTTTAATTATTTTTGACACACGGCTTCTTTAGGTAGGTATATGATACAAATTTACTAAAGTCAAACGTATGTGACATGACGGAGGATCATGTTTCAGACAATCTCGCGATGAAGATAGCAAGTTGCGAGCGATGCAGTCGTATATTTTGTTTTATCCGCTTTGGTTCGATCACAAAATTTTATTGAAAACTTTTTAAGCTCATATAGTCTTGAAGAAGCTTCCAATTTTATTAAATACTTGCAGGTCTGCTTCTTTTAAATACTTTCTTTCTTAAAAAGGAAAGCTAAAACGAAATAATTAATAATTAATTATACTCAATTACTTGTTTTTTTTTTTTTTTTTTTTTTTTTTTTTTTTTTAATTGAGTGTTTTTTATTGTTTACTGTTGAGCTTTCCAAGAACAGCGTTCAAAACTCTAGGTTATTTTACTTCAAAAATCGAGAACCAGAGAATTATTTGAAGGTCTCTTGAGTTTCAATTTCTGTGCATAACTTATTTGTTAATAAACTTAATCTATAATGTTAATAAACTTAATAAATCTGTCACCGCAACGAAATTATATTATTAATATAATATTTGGTCAGGATACATTTTCACGCTAATAAAAGATTTAAAATATTGTATATGAAATTCAATCTTGACTTGGTTCTTAAATTTTTAATTGAATTTTATTTCGTATTAAAGAATGTTACAGGATTTTTGTTATTGCACATTTTACAGAGACTTGATAATTTAGATTTTGTCTTTCTGCTGAAATATTTTTTTGTATTTAAGATAGATATGTACTGTTGTCACAATGGGCCAATTCTGGCCTAAGTGTGGCTGCACTTGTGTGTAGCCTGCCACTATAGATAGATATGTAAGAAAAAAAAATAAAGTAAAGTTGAAAGAAAATACTAAAAAAAAACCTTCAATAAAAGAAAAAAAAGAAGAACAAAGTAGATTAGACATAAAAATTGTATTAAATGTACATTAAATACACCAAATGTTGGTTTTTAAATAATTCGTAAGATAAATGATCACTAAATTCAATAAAAATTGTTGGATTTTAATTTTTGGTTACTTTTGAAGTACACAGTAAAAATACTGCATGAATGTAAGCCAACTCTCTTTCGACCTACACTCAAACAGGCTACATTACATCTATATCATTGGCAGACTATACATGGATTGAGGACTGCTAATAAAATGTCAGTTTTATATAACAAGCCTGCGTCGAAAAATAAAGTAAATATAAACACTAGCCCTTTTGGTTTAGTGCGCCGAAAGTATTAAACCTCTGCATGCCATTGCCCATTGCTAATTTAACAAAGAACACAGCGACATCCATTGTAGGAACGTTGAAACTGCGCAAAATAACGATTTATTTAAAGTGTTTACAACTCTCTATAACAGATGGCATACTCAGCACTTAAACAAAATGCAAATATATATCACATGAATTGCTCGATGACATTTGAGTGTTTCCGATTCTCTCCACCGTGAACCAAAAGAGCTAGTGCTTATGTTTGCTTTAACGAAAAATTGACTGCTAGCAGTCCATGTATAGTATGTTCATGATTTATATATTTTGTTCGCGTTATTTCCAACGGTGCTTTCGCAATCAAACGTATAGAAAACAAAATCTTTTTGGCGTATTTTCATTTCGTTTGCTGTCTGTTGGACTCTTTTACATGGAGAAGTGTGGGCTGACGGTATAATTTATATATCTTTTGTCCCAAAGCAGAGCTGCAATCGAAAACAATAGTTCTGTTTACATTTTTAACTTTCGCAGCGAAGAAATGCCTTAAAACAATTTTAAGCTTCTTGTACTGATCAAGACATATGAATATAATGGCAAGTTCAATGAAGTAAAGTTTTAACCTTTAAATAAATAAAATATTTTTCAACAAACAGAAAAGATGTTTCTTATAAAAATGTTTAAGATATTTGTATCAGACTCAGCGAATAGGCACATTTACTTTACGCTTAATTTAAAATTAAATTGTATTGATTTGTAAGTCACTCTTACTGGAATGAGAAGCATCTGTATGAATTTCAAAAAATGTCCTTCAATCGCATAATCAACTCTAACCAACCAACCACCAAACAATACTTCCCCAAATGAGCAAAAAAATTTGTATCCTATTTTCTTTTGTTTCATTTTATTATTTAGAATTACATAAAACAGCAACAGTGCGTTTCGTTGGGGAATTCACGGGAAATTCACCCTTCATTTGGTCCTTATTTCATAACAACCAGTTTAAAAAAACGCTATAATCGGTACGACGAAAAAGCACATTTACAATAAACCAATTGACATAACCGTCTGACAAAACTATTCGTCGTTTGCTGTCGAATTTTATTGAGATCAGGACAGTGGGAGATCGTCGACGTGCCGTTCGTCAACGCCCAAGCCCAACACGTTTCAATGAACTGGTTGAAGCGGCAAGGAAAAGTGTTGCGGAAAACCCACATGTGTCGCATTGGCACCGCGCTCAGCATTTTGGCGTCAGTGGAACCTGGATGGTAATTGGTTTTAACAAGACGGTAGGACATGCTGCAAGACGCACTCCAAATCATAGAATGCAGTCTCTGCACCTGTGCTGTCAAAATTGCAGCATTAACTGGCCATCCAGATCCGCACTTAATTTTGCGGGGTTATTTGAAAAGCAAAATGTACGCCATTAAGATTCAGTCCATTGCCGAGTTCAAGGCAAACGTTTGTGTCGGAATAATCGTTATAGTGCCCGCGACGCTCGAAAAAGTGATGGAAAACACAGCAAAAAGACACTTTTTGCCTTGGTCAATGGACTTGATTGATGTTGTATTCAAAAACTTGTCAAAATAAATTCTAATGATCCAAATTTAATAAAAACTACCTCATATATGGAAATCGGATTTTCAAAGTCTTTCAATATTCACATATACCGTCCTTTTAATATAAAATGTGGCATTTTGTTATTTTTTTGATGATTTTCTTAAAAAAAATGTTTATGTATGTCCTTTTTTATCATTTTTCAAATATCTTTTATCGACAGAAAAGTTCGTTCTTGTTATTTTATAATACTCCCGTCCCTATAAAATAAAAATTGTGCAATTATATAACGACTCTTCTTTAAATAATTATTTACTTAAAGCAAGTCAGAAATAACTACATCCAGAAAACGTTCTCGCTTTAAAGTCAAAAAGCCAGTTTAAAATTAAACTGGAATTTACATAGCACCGGCCTACCTACCTATATGGACGAAAGGAACTTAAGTCCTGCCTGAACCGCGCGCCGCAAGGTGGTATGCTGAGATAAAAAAGAAAATTATTTTCTTTTTTTTTCTGCTCAACGCTCGCAATATTTATTTAATGTCCTCCGGTTTGCTTGTTTATTTTCTGTTTTTATTTTTTTCTCGCTTTACTTACCTACCTGCTTTCCTGCTCCCTTGCAAAAATATTTCAAGTCCTCCGCCTTAACTCATCTGAAAGTCATTTCGCTTTATGGGTCGCCTTTCGCCTATACCCAGAAAGAGAGGCGAAAAGAAAAACTTGTCATTTACTTGATAAATATTTATCTCTTGGCTTGAAGATGTCCTATATAGATACGGAGTGTTGAGTTGTTGGGTCTCCTGAACATATGTCTCAGTGGACACTTGTTTTTTTTTATCTCTGCTTTATTTTGTGTTTGCTTCTCTCCCGGAGTTCGTGACTTTCATCATGCCCACTGGGCTATGCCTACAACAAATGCTCTACCGGCAATGTCAACATGTATCCGAGTACAAATTACTTTCATCCATTTATTGGATATATGAAGATGGTAACATCATAAAAGGTCGTTGTTCTAATGAAGATGTCTTGCTGGTTGCTGCTAAGCCATGCGACTGACTTGTTTATTTATTCTAGTAAGCCAATTGCGTTTATCAGCAGAGACGACTTTGCTGAGTTTCCTTGTTGTTGTTTTTGGACTTAAGTACTTGGAATTCATTTATCTTAGGAAGTGGAGTAAGTAAAATCTCGTGATTGTGGTATAAGGTTACTGGACGTTAATGAGATTGTCATAATTGTATTATATTGAGTGTTTGTAGGCAGCGGGACAGTGCACATCTACTTATAGAGGATTTTATTTTAATCTAGGATACTTTTTGCAAACAAACTGGGATTTTTCCCAAAAAACTCAGAAGTTTTTATTGAATTTAAGGACTAAATTCTTTTGAACAAGTGATGTTCCGCAAGGCTCCAAAAAAACGACATTTGTTAAGTCAGATTTAATTCCTATTTACCAAAGCCTCTTCAATTCCATTGCGGAGAGTCTGTATGGGGAAAATGTTTTGTCCTTGCAAAACAGAGTAAGAATGAATTTTTATTTATGCTTTGTTCTTTGCAAAACGGAGTAAGGATGCATTTTTATTTATTCGCTGTTTTTCACATTTCGTCTATAGTCATGGGGACACATCTGGACATCGGTGAGTAGCTGCATTGCTGGTAAATCAGTTGAAATCCTTCTAAAGTACATGAAATCCAACTTGACACCTATTCCATTAGACCAACCTGTCAACCGCGCCTTCGCCTTAAAAATGCAAGTCTACTTTCCGCCTCAAGTTCGTACTCCACCATTTCCGCCTAAATTGCCCCACAGTTGCACTGATCCAACTGATTTGGTATACAAAACTTCATCAGCCCACGAAGTCTCATTAGGCGCTTTTAGCGATTAGTATATGTAAAGTCCTGTTGTGGAAGCCGCTCTCTCTATCCAAAACCACGAGAGTTTCAACTTTTCTCATTGAAAAAGTTTTTGAATGCGTTCGCAAAATGGCCGGGAGCGGACAGGACTAGTAACCAGGCCACAACGATGGCCCTATGTCGGTGCAGTCTATTATTCTTACGGAAACGAGCCTTCATGCCTGGCAAATATTTACCAAAGTAAAGTGTATTCCTTTGGGGCGTGGTAGCGCTGTGCATGCAGTAAACGGATGTGGGAAATTGGATACTATAGCCAGCTGTGATTAAAACGACAAACACACCATTAACACATTCCCGCCTTGTATAGCCCGGAATTAGCAATATTACACCAGAGCGAAGGATATCGTTGACCAGAGCACCAGGAGTGATTACTGTGGCACGGAAAGTCATCATGTTTCATTTATTATTGTGTGTGATTAGAAAATACTCGCCAGTGCCATGCATGTGGGAGTGTGTGCTGTTTTGTTGACCTGCGGGGCAATCACCTTTAAGTGGGATACCACTTAAGGAGCTCTTAAGCAGTTGCGTCACGTAAGAACACTTTTGGTTAAGGGGCGCTAGATGGTTTTGCCGCCTCAATTCAAATTGTTTCATGTATACTGTATGCAGGATGTGTGTTTACTTTTATTGTTATTGAAGTTGCAGTGGTTTTAGCTGGATTTTGGGGAAGTACGAAGTTTTTGAGCGAACTTAACTTGTTAAGTCTTGAGTTAATCGCAGTGTGTATTGTATACTCCTTTAAACACCTTAAAACGGTTTGTATAGGCTTGGCAAATATATAGAATCAGTGCTAGATGATATCTCTGAAGGATAGAGAACGACGAAGTTCAACTGCTTGTGCCTTGCTTCACCCGCCTGCCATTTTTAAGACACAAAGTATTTTCATCGAACTACATCGATCATCAACTTGACACACGAATCCCACCAGCCCATTTCCAAACTTTTCCCAATGAACAACACCCTAAAATGTGTTCAAACTGAATGTGCGCTGAAAAGAGACGACTGCCTATTGAAGTGCAAAACATATGATCCCGTTAGAAGGGCGCGCACCTATACTCACACACACTCCTGCAGCGATATTCCGGGATGAAAAGTATCCTAAGTCCTGACCCAAAACATAAGCAATCACTATGCCAAGTTCCATTAAAATCCGTCCAGTAGTTTCTGCGTGATGCGCGGTCAGGCATTTTTTATTCTACAGTTTTATTATATGTAGAGAAGAGAAGAAGAGAAGAGAAGATAGAGAAGAAGAGATGGGTAGTTAAGTGATTAGCATCACTAAAAGTAATGCCGTACGTAGATGAAAGTGACATGTTATTTTGTGTTTGTTTATATAGCCGACCTGTCACTTTCTGCTTTTAAATTAGTTTTGGAATTTTAAACGGTTGTCAAAGGTTGTAAAAATATAATCAAACAATAAAAATAAATAATGGCCACGTTCCACTGCCCGCTAGAAGACTAGCGGCATGTAAAACTTCATATAAAAAAAATTAACGTTTCACCATTGTAGCTAGATGTCTAGCACTTTTTGTGAAATATATCCCTTTCTCAATCTAGCGCAAAACTACCCGCTGCATTGAAAGAGAGAGAGAGAGAGAGAGAGAGAGAGAGAGAGAGAGAGAGAGAGAGAGAGAGAGAGAGAGAGAAAAACGACCAATCAAAGGAAAATCGTTCAAACGTTTACAAAATTTGCCGCTGCCGCTGCGCGAGCGTTCCACCATCTGGGATATTTTGTGCTAGATGTCCAGCGGGCAGAGGAACATGGCTAACGATTCGACCGGCATTAGTAGATTTGTTTGTTTTTAATTTTCCAAGTGTGCAGCTCATTCTATACCAAAAGAAATATATTTTGATGTTCACGTAAATCAATCAATGACAATTTTAATTTTATCATAAGAAAATAAGAAAATATTTTTTAAATGTTTTAAATTCATTCGGCTTTTTTAGCTTATTTTAAGATGCGAAATACCCAAAAATTGGTCGTCTGGCATCACTGCTGTGTATATTAAAAAGTATCAATATCTCAAAGTCGAAGAATGAGACCCAATGGGATCCTACACACACGCAATTTGATGAGAGACAATTTACAAGAGAACATTAGGTACCTCGTCAACGTTCCGTTCGTTTAGAAGGACAATTATAAGAACTCTTCATGTCAGACAAGTGCACAATTCAACTTTGTGATGTTCAATCAGTTTCGTATAAATCTGCTGTAGCTACCTACTGAATAACTTTAAAATTTAAACAGTTTTCGGCGTTCGTTCCAAACATTTTCACACCCTCGCATGCCCTGTTCCTCCGCACATTACTTTAGAAAAACACAGGAATGTGTGAGTGTGGGTTTTTCGAGCTACCTTAACAAAACATTTTCTTGATAATATTTATCAACGTCATTCAAGAAATTCAAATTACCAAATGCAACCTCAAAGTGATGCTGAAGTGGTAGGAAAACTCCTTCGTACTGCTAAAATGAATTGAACTCCACACATTGTTACAAGAAATCTCCAACATATCATCTGCATGTGCATGTGCAAGCAATTTGTTTTGTCCCAAGAACAAGAATCCTTACTTTTAAGAACCCTTGACATGCCAGTGGTGTAATTGAGAAACGGATAAGCTTGACAACTCATTAATTCGCCATGGATTTGGCATTCATTAGAAACTTTTTGGCCATAAATTGCGAAGAAAAGGGATTTATTATGACAATGGGTTCCATGAGTACCTGCAGGATATGTTTCCTTCCCGAGTTGATTGCTTTGATTGGTTTTAATAAAGACATATAGGCAATTTGCACGCAATCTTGATTAATGTGTCAGGCGAGTCTGTGTATCTATCTACTCAGTTCAACTTTGGCAACATTTTCATTTCTGGGAGTTATCCTAATTGGAGCGAATCCATTGTTCCATTGTGTTGGGACTTCCTGCTTATTCAGAAATTTTCACAGCACCAACTTACTTAGACAAGATTGCTTGGTTCAAAATGGTTGATGGGTGTCATTCAGCAGCCGTGTTTTTGTTACACTTGTTTCAACAAAAATATTTTGAGGACATTTTGTGTCACAAAGTCATTTGTTTCTTTAACGCGCGTTGTTCGTCACAATTTATTAACTTCACCACTTCAACTTCAACAGGCACATATAGCACAACACTCGCTCCGGAAAACACAAATAGGCTCTCGACAGCCTCGGGCTGGTTTCCCGTTGTGAATGTATATTGTTGCCAATGAGCTGCCGCTGGTGCTTGTTTCATATCTTATTATTACCCATCTCATATTCCCAGCCACTTCCTTCGGTAATGGCATTTTCACATTTCCCGCAACCAGGGTTGGTTGCGGAACATCCTATAGATTCCATAGACTGCGCGGAAGGGAGTGTTATGCCTCCTCTGGTGTCGTACCACAAACAAATCTCAGCGGAAACTTGTTGAACAAAATGAACATTCATAGTAGCAGGCAGGCCGCATGAAAGGGGACATGTATTGTCCCCCTTTTGTTTCTTTTCGAGCATCTATTTTAATAAGGACTCGCTCATGTGTGTATGTACGTACTTATTGCATGCTGTGCCAGTGCCATTGACCACAACTCAAACCTGGCCATCGAGCTGTGCCAAATATCTGTGGGCATTCCGCACAATTAAATGGATGGCAATCCAATGAAAAGGACCCTCGAAGAGTATCTTTATTTTCAGTGCGGGGGAATTTCAAACAGAATTCTTTGCTAAGGCGATTTAGAACAGACTATTGAATTTCATTGTTGTGCGCCCGCCTTTCCTGAAGGGGATTGTAATGATCGAGAAATTGATTTCATTTAGCTTGGGTATCATTGGATTTGGACTGAAACTCCAACATAAGGACGGACGACGGATTGGGTGGTTTTTTGCGGGTTTTTCAGTGTGTTTTTTGATGAGTTTGATTGGGCCGCTTTCGACGTTTTGTAAAAGAGTTTTTTGTGCGTTCTTCGGAGAGTTTTGTAGGAGATTTTCGGGACTATTCCTTAGAGCGTTCTTTGTGCATTTTTTGGCTGTCTTTAAGCAGTTTTTGGGTATTTTGGAGGCTCCTTTCGGAGTGCTTATTAGCGCATTTTTTCGGCCTTATTTGAAGCATTTTGGTAAGTTTTTTGCGGGGATTATTTCGATTTATTTTCGATTCGTTTTTTTTTAGTTTAATTCTAAAAGTGCTTTTGTGCATTTTTCTTCCGTTTTTTGGGAGTTTTTGGGACGTTTAGAAGACTTTTTTGCACATATTTTTCAGAGCATTTTTTAATCGTTTTCCAAAGCATTTTCGAAAAATTTTGTAGGGAGTTTTTTGTGGTTTTTGTGACTTTCAGGCGTTTTTTTAAACACTTTTTGAGACTTTTTTAACTAGTTTTTGGAGCGTTTTTTTACTCTTTTTTACAGCCGCTTGTAAGGGGGACTTTCATGGCCGACTTTCGGGTTGTTTTTTAAGCATTAATTCGCATCTTATACAAACCTGACTTCGTGAACGAATGGCTATTGAAGATGAAACGATTCTGCCACTGAATAGAGTTTGGTGGATTGGAAGACCTGTCTAAGTGCATAAGTAGATACTGACTGAGGAAAATCCTGGAAAAAAAACAAAAAATCATATTTTTAAACGTGGGTAAAGCTGAGTCCGCCACATTCGAATTTCGCCAAACACAGTATATGGAATTTAATTGCTATTTAATTGCTCTATTTATGATTTTGTCGCTTTTCGGGAAGTGGGAGATTCTGTGGCGGACCTAGCTTACCGGTAAACCTGGATCCGTCGCAATAACTTTTGAATGACTTTTTTGCGCATATACCTACCTATCACCGATTTACTCGCTTAGGGGAAATGAAATTTTTTTTCAATCTGATAGGCTTTTCGCCCACAATCGCCATTTTAGTGCCAGTTCGCAGTAAAACTCTTTTGTTTTTCAAGAAAAATTCAAAAAATTATGAAAAAATTAACCTGTTCGAATTTAGCTGCGCCGAATATCTCAAAAGAAGCGTATTTTTGGGGGCTACAACTCCACCAAATCAAATATTTTTGGCTCTTCTCTACATGATTGAAAAAGGTAACTAATGGTTTCTAAAAAACTTTAAAATAAAGTTTTGGTCTAAATGGTTTTTAACATCGATCGAGCTACTAGCGAAAACTTAAAAAAATTCAAGGCATCATCAAGGAATGCTCCTTTAGACTTGGCGAACATCGAAAAGAAGAATGCGATATCCACGGGAATGTACATCAACAGCGACAGTGATTTTCTGCGCAACTTCTTTTACAGGAGCCATAGAAAATTGATAGTTATTACTCGAGAAAAAACTAAACTAAGTAAAAGCTGACTTGCAGAAATAAAGAATGGTCCTTTCCAGACGGGTCCTATCTATAAAGAGTCCCTCGGTCGATCTCTTCATCAACGAAATCCCCTTAAATTGTGTGTTTCCAAAAGTAGTTTCAAAGACTGATATGGTGTTAAAAAAAAGACTTGAAGTAAGAGGACAATGAAAGAGCATTCAGTGAATATAAGGATCAGCCTAACTCTGATAACATTAGTTACAATATATTTAACTATATACGAGCAAACACAAAGCTATTCAAAAAAAAAAAGAAACTAAACAAAAGTCCTTACCAGAATATTGTTACCCACCGACCATCACAGGGGTCTGCACTGCAGCAACACACATCGCACATATTGGTGGCGACGCAACATAAAATACATTCACCAACCACCCGCTGAATAACAACTCTGCGCAGATACAGTTTTCGGGATAAGCTTTCACCTGTTGTACCACAAATGAAAACTGAAATATTAACGTTAAAAATAAAAAGGAGCTTTCAGCAATCCTTACTACCGGCACGAATAATAATGATTATGATCCAACATCCAAGATTAGAAACAACTTGCGTTCGTTCGTTGGTTTCTTAGCATTTTTAGGAATCCACTTGTTTTCGACTTTGGACTTCAAGGCCATTAGGGCAACTGGTGGATGCCAGAGATAAAATATACAAAGCAGAATGCCACTTTTATGAGTTTCAGTTACGGAATTTATATCGCAACGCAAAAGGAGAAGCCATCTGCTGTCTATTGTGGTATCAAAAATCCTATTGCATTTGATTAAAGAATTTAATACCATACCCAGAAGGCCGTTGGACTGTCACCCGAATTCGGCCAGACCTAATTTGTATTCATAAATTGGCGCGCGCGTGGGTGTGTGCTTAACCTGGGTCCTTCCGAAAGAGGTGATTACATCGATTGGCCGGTCGGGTTTGTGTGTATAGTTGGTTAGCTGCGTGATTGACACTCGGGTGGTGATTTTGTATTATATTATACACAAGGCCAAGTAATAATCGCTGATTTACATCAAGGGGGTTGGCTGTGGTAGATAATGCCCATAAGATTGTCTGTCGTTAACTGTTTGATGGTTTATCATATTAAATTTTCGATTTGATTTGAAGTAATGATATGATTAACTGTCAGGGGAATATGATTAATAATTTCCACCACCAGATGGTAGTAGCTGGAGGCTTACGAAGGTGATTGGAAGTATGATTTATTACGATTGGGAAGGTAAGCACAAAAATTAACAACTTGTAGAATGGATCCTATAAAGGGGAAATGATCGATGGACCGTCACGTTTCGTAAAGGTTGACGATGACTTTTAAATAAGACGCCAAATGAAAGTGTCTATCTTGTAACGAAATAGACTTCCGAATAATTAAGTGATAGATTGGTGGAGAATGCTGTCGAAAAGGACGAAGGTGGTCTCTCTTTAAACGGAATATTGATATCCAGCTGATACCCGCAGTAAATTTAAATTAGTTCGGCACTCACCCACGGATAGGTATGAAGAAATGAAGACTGTTATTCATACATTAAAGACTGTTGGAAAATTTTAGGGCAGTGTAAGCAAAAAGTGATCAATTTATTTCTATCTTCTGAGCTTAAATTTCAAGTAGATTAAATGGCCACATATACTCTTCATTTTAACAGCAAACTCGGGAACAACATTGAGCAAAACGTGAGGACGAGGTTAATCGTCTTCCTTTGAAACATCTCAGTCAACACAATTCTTTAACATATCAAATTCATTAAGAGGCAGTTGTACTTTCTCCATTAATATTTCTTCTGACACCTAACTAAGCTTTAGAATCTCCGTTATCAAACCTAGGACTGAGGGACCTACCAATGTTGAAAAGCCGAAGCATTTGCCTTAACCCTTTATTCGGGGCAAAGCTCAAGGATGTTATATTCAACTCAAGATCTGCCGAATTCAGGCTAGCAGGGGCGAATATGATGTTTTTACGAACTTAACAAACCCCCGCCGTGTAAAACTGAGGTATACTGAGGTCAGAAGACGACTTCATGGAGATGTGTGCAGTCCCGTATGGAGAGGGTGGTTAAAGGGTGTGGACAAGTAGGTAGGTGCACTCCTGATGGCATCGTTGTAGAAAGTTCTTAAAACTTGTAAATAACACAACATATTATGCATTCAAATCTAAAAGCATTTTCATTTAAAACCACTTTCAGTTGTGCATATAAAAGCTTCATTTATGGTATCGTATAACTCATCTCGCACAGCCAGAAAATGTTCATGGTGTATGTCTTTGCATTCCTTTGTTCATTTCGTCATCAAATCCGGAAGCCATAAGACCATTTGTTCAACTTCAATTTTGTCTTTTTTCCCAAATGAATAGCGAAAAGTAAATCTTTTTCTCAAGCTGAGGATGTTGAAGCCAGCATTTTTAACAGGGAAAATAGTACCCTCATAGGAAAAACGGCTATTGAAAAATATTATTAAAATTGATGAAAAGCGCTTCTTTTTGATATTTTTTAAGCAGGCATATAATTATGTCATTCATGGGTTCTTTAATAATAATTACTTGAATAAATAGAAAGAACTTCAAATTATTGAGTGTATTTTATTTTATTTTTAGGGTTGAGGCATAAATTTCACAAAAAATATTTGTGAGGCAAAAGAGCTATACAAATTAATTGTTGATGTGACTATAGAAATTGCATTTTGACCACAAAGTGTCAATAATAATACACCGAAGATCTGTCGCTTATAAGCATAAATATTGTGCATTTTAAGAATATTAAGTTGTACATTTAAAAATTAATAAAATTAATGCTATTTTAGATATTCCAAATTTTTTTATTCGTAAAATCTACAACAAATGATATAATTTTCATAATTCAGCTTTGGAATGCACAAACATGTCTCTGTCAAATTGACAGCACTGGCGGTCGAGTCAATTATGACAATTATTGCAGCCGATTTAACAGCAGTTTCCAACAATTTTACCCTACTGGAGACAGAAGGAGGGTTATGTATTTATATTTCTGTTTCGACAATACTCCTGCAACCTTAGCGGCTCTACCGATTTTGAAGAGTGAATTGTCATTAGATTTTTATTCTTCCCCGGAGTGTCATAGACTTAAAAACTTAAAATAACGAATTAATTTAACAAACAAAAAAACCCGCCTGATTCTCAAAAACTTCAAAAAATCTACATTGTAGATATAACTAGTTTTGTTAGTCTTTACATTTCTGTACATTTTCTTTATTTTTTTTTTTGAGTCATTCGGGTTTTTTAATTTTTAAAATCATTTTTTATTACAATTGTTTTTTGAATGAAGGGTCACTTGCACACAATTTTCCTTTGTTTGCTAATTTTTTGTTAATTTTTTTAAACAGTGGCAATTTATCTTTGAGTGCATGCCATAAATTTAATTCACATAACAAAATGGAAATCGAGAGATGTTACCAGTATAAATTCAGTTCAGCTCTGATTATCCTTCAGACAGGCTTCCGCAGAGCATCACGAGCCACTTAAAACATTTTGGAGGTAAAGGAAAGTTTAATTTTTAATTTTAAAACCTTAGGGCAGTAAGGAGAGGACTCCTTGGGGCTTTCAAACAATTATTTAATTCTAAGAAGGGACCTGAGATGTTAACCTTTTAAGAATTCACATGCCACACGAACTTAGAAAAAGTTTATGTTTTTGCAGGAACTGAATCGTATCGAGCGGCGGAAATCGTTAGTGGGCCTTATTAATACCCAATACGACATTTAAAAAAATATAAACGGTCTGCCGTTTGGGTTCTATAAGTCCTACCAACGAAGAAAATAATATGGCCCCCATTTTTCTATTTATTTCAGTCGTCAGGTGGTAATTGTAAACATCAAAATTATGGACGCATGATCTACTTGCATAATTTTGACGCACAACTATTTTACACGACACACACCTTATTTTAACAAGATGAAGACGTGCGAAATTACTTTGCATGGTGCACTGGATGTCTCCATCTAGTTGTGAAATTTTATCAATGAAATATCACAAAAAAGAAGGACCCTTTGATTTTTGCAACCTATCGATAATTGTTACATAAGTCTCTTTAAACACTGTGCCGATTGTGAATACATAACCTGAAAGTACTCATTATCAATGCGGTTTCGCTTCAAAAAAGTCCACCATAGGCAAAGACCCAGGAATTTCAACATCAACATCTAGTTCACAATTTCTTAGTTTCAAAAAAGTTCGAATTTCTACGAACAGGAACACTATTCGTCCACAGAATTTGCAGCACAATTGCATCAGCAAATGTGTCTTACTTATTTGACACAAAAGTTGTCTCCTTCTGCTCGTGCACAAAACACTTCGCGAAAGTTAAGCCCAAACAAAAAAACTGCAACTCGGTGATTTTCCAAAAACACAGCTGTGCTCCATGAACACACAGGAAACAGGACACAGCCTATGCAATTCAATTATGAAACCCCTATCGCTCCATTCATGCTGAGAGTGCTTACTATGCAACTGCAGAAAATAGGAAAAACCTTCCTCGGCAAACTTCTCCTGAGTGTGTTTTCTGTTTGCATGCAGTCATAGTCACTCCCTATCTCAGGATTCAGGAAGCCAATATTTGCATACAGAAGTTACTTTCTTTGCGAAAATCCATCCGCATCCATAGCGTGGAATAAAATAAGGGTACATCCCACTCGCATTCGGCGTGCACTTTACACATGAGCTATAGTAAGGACGCTGTAGAGTGCGGAACCACATTTGTGTGTGTTCCTCCGTTTTTATAGTCAGTTTTGTTATTTCACTGCAAAGTACACTAGCGGGAATTTACACTTGTTTCTCGAAGAATTTAATAACCCATTAGAGAAAATGTCCCGTAAAATAGTTTCCTCCAGGATGCTGGGATAAAATTATTTTGTCCGCTTTTATTGCTTGGCAAAATCTCAAAAGGATGTCGTCGCATTATTTCAAAGAGATGGTACAGCATCAAGTGCAGTGATGTCGAGTTCGGTCTTTCCCACTTTCAGTTATGTTGGCTTGAAGCGTCCGCCGTACCTACCTACGTCCTGCCACACTTAAACCGAATTTTATGCATATAGGCGGTAATGGACTTTACTTTGTTGATCACCATTCCATCGCTGATGCGCCCAAGGGAGGAATTTGTGGGGAAAATATTCAAAGGCAGGTATGTGCTGGCATGTTCTTCGTGTGGAATGGTAAATGTGTTCTGAATATTATCCAAAATATTGAGATTTAAGAAACTTAAAGTCACTCCTTGAAATGCCTTAAAACGCTTAAAACTTGTCCCAGCTCAGACGTTTCCCATTTCCCCCTTTTTTGCTTTTCGAATTCAACCAATTCCGAAAAGTGAATGGGTCGGCAGCGTATAGGACACTGAAAGGATTACAGCCTGCCCAGGAGCAAGAGAAGAATTCTGCAGTTTGTATTTTTCTCAGATTACCCCGACAGTAAGGAAGCAAATCGTTTGCAAAATATCCAAAAACTAACACACGTCCTTAGCAATTGTTGTTTGCAAAGAGAAAGCCACTTGCTTGGTGCTTGGGAATCTCTGACCAAAACCATAATCCGTTTGCCTTAGGCTGGTTTTTCATATGTGTCATACATATCACTTGTACATGCAGAGCTGGACCGGAATCAAATCAGATTCGAAACAAGTAAATCTCTCCGGATGGCTGAGTAGGGATAAAGTAGGTCATACCTCGCATCGACTTTTCAACATAAACTATAACTTCAATTCCCGCTGTTGAATTTAATTTTTTCTCAACTGCCCTCGGCTGTGTTGAACTTTGGATATTCATATATCAATTAAAACTGTCATAACAATCCCCTTCCGCATGCATGAGCCTTGCATTTTAATATACGGTTAACCGCATTTTCATTATCAGACCACGCAATCATCTCAAATTAATTTAATCAGTATTAAAAAATACGTATATGTACATAACAAGCTCAATTTAAAATGCTTTTTGTCGACAGCTATTAAAGGGGAACTAAATTGGCAACAAATTGGCCGTTCTATCGTTTTAGGGATGAATCCTTTCCGCTCCGCTTGTGATTTGACACTTTAACAAAGGTCAAGTATAGCTATGGGAAGCTCATTCAAAAGGTCCGTTTAGTAGTTCGTTGACCCGTCTTGTTGAATGCGAAACCTTTTCAGATTTTCAGATGCCATTGTTCGATAGGGGTCTATACAACATTGGAGACGTGAATAGGGCTGGGGATGGCCAGCACTTGAATGTAGGTAATGCGTATTTAATTTCACCTATAGTAGCGGAGAAGCTATCAGGGAATGGTAAATGTGTCTGGCTGATAAAAAGTCAATCGATAATTGATGACATCATTAGGTGCGTTTGATTATTCATTACTTGGATTCGAGACTGGAACGAGTTGACAAATGATTTTAGTGGTGTCGAATAATGGAAACATGGAAAAGTGCCTTAGGGGACCTCCTACGAAAGTCGGGGTGAATTGGGGGAAAATGTTGCATTCTCTGTGACACACGCTCTTAGTGACATGAGATTGACACTTTTTTATGAAGCTTAAGACTTGAACCTGATTTTTTATGTCTAAAAATGCCCCATGGGGTGTGTTCTATACCGAATAGCTGCGGCGTTCTATTACAACTTTCCATGTGAAAAATAAGTGGAGTAAGAGACTCTGACTGTCGGCAGCCACTTGAAACGTCAAGCACCGCTGTCAAAGTATTCCTTTTTTATGTAAGGCTCTTTTAAAAATCTCCTTCAATACCATGATGCACTCATCTCGCGTAGATATGTCCTAGTTCCTAGACCTTTTCCATGTACTGGTCGTCTTCTGAAGAATAGGCATTGAATTTGTAAGTATCCAAACGAAAAATGAGCTCATGATCTACTTCGTTGTCCCTCGGGGTTAAAATCGAAGATTCTTCGGTCGGTATTAATGGAAGTTAATATCGTCGTCATCGTTTGCCTCAAGGTCTCGTTGAGGTTACGTTCTCCATCGTAATTCTGCACAATCTGAGAATTTTGTCAAAACTAAACATGTCTCTGTAGAGCTCATCTCAATAAAATCTGTCATATGCGGCTTAAAAATCGATAAAGGTGAGTATCGGTCTTCTGGGACATTTTTCCAGGATCAACTGCACTGTCGGTTGTAGACTTACCGCGCTGGTAGGGTCCAATTAGGCCGTTAACGAATGATATCCGGCGGAGCTTATAGGATCTTCTTTCTTGTTGATCGGTCATTCAATGCTGAATGCTTCCTTTATCGGTATTGTCTCATCCGACTAAACCTTGGAGACCAATCAGTGTATACTTCTAACCAAATCATCTCCCGCAGTCTTGAGAAGCTCGGAAGTTAAACGGTCCGGTCTAGCAGCCTAGATAAACCATAGCTTGGATGTTGCATTTTGCTATCCTCACTGCATTTTGGTGAGGTTGACGGAAGTCTTGGGTTTCATCATCCAGGTTGGACAGTTCGTTCTATCTGGCAGCGACATTTGTGTCGTCTTAGCAGTTCGGTGACAAACTCTATACAGATATTTAACACAGCTTTGAAACCAATTAGAATCAAAATTTTCAGAAACCCAATCGAAATTTTGTCGACGGTTAACTCTACCTTAAGCCAGAGGACATAAATGATACTCAAAGTCTTACTAGGATTCATCCCAAGTCCGCTATAATGAGCGGGCTCTAATTGAAGGAAATCTCAGCAGGCTCACTTGTTACCGCAGTGATATGGTAACTTACTTCCACTTCCCTCAAGCATCTAATATTATCGAAGGAAAACGTCTTAGCCTTCTAAAAAGACTGTTAGATCACTTTCAAAGTGACCAAGTAAAATCTTTTCCAACGTTGTTGCCCTAAAAATACTCTTATCCCGCGAAAAAATCCATCAAAGACTAGCTACCTTCACAACATTGAAAAATTTAATCTTACCCAAAGAAAAACTACTGCTTGGACATAGGTACTTGTCAAAATCCTTAAAAATATAAACCATCTGTTTGATTGATTAAAATTTGATCACCATATTTATGTGAGTTACAGGTGCATGCTTAGACCTTATGCTTCCGGCAACGACTCTTATCATTTTGAAACTCCCCCCCCAACTAAGTAAAGCTTCTTAAAAAACGACGTCATTATTTGCAGCTCAATCTATAAGAGGATCAATTTCGAATATGCCATCGTAAACAATTGACTTTTGTCAACAAATTACATTTTTCAACGCAAAATACATCGACAGCAATTAGCAAACAATGGAAATAACAACCAACCGCCAAGTAGAATAAACGAGCCCATTAAACAGAATTAGCATACTACCACAAGTAATCTTGTTTTGTTAAGATGTTTACTATGTCCTTGTTTTCTAAATTCAAAAAATTGAATCGACTTCTTATTAATGATTTGTTTGGTGTCCCAAATCCGATCTCATATTGAAATAAGAACTTCAACGTGTCAATACTAGCATCTGTTTTATTCCCACATAACAAAAGCGGTTCGGTTCAAAAGTGGCTTTGGCCAATTAATTATTCTCAGAAGAATTTGTATCCTTCCTCGATAAGGAAGCTGTTACCAGCGGGAATGGAATTAATCGCTCACTTCTGCTGTGGTTTAACTAAGGCAAGGGAAGATGATTCGGTGGAAATGGGCATTGTCTGCCCGTTTGGCTGGGCAATGTTGTAATAGCTAAAAGCTTTAAACACATTTTCTACCACTAACTTGATAAGTTTAACAATCAGCTGTTTGTTTGTGGCTTAAAGTGTTTGTAAATGAAGTCAGTTTTGCTATCAGTCGATTTTAAGTTGTAGGTCTTATGACGTTGTACGCCTTTTAAATATTTGCGTAACTAGCACCTAAGTTGATGACTTTGCTACACATAAACCTGTTGGAAATCTCTGTGATTTTTGATATTGCTTGAAAAGTTTGTTAAAAAATCTCTCATAAAAACGTCAAGGGAAGTTGGTCAAAAGGGCACAGATATTTTATTTATTGTAAATAATAAGCAATAAGTAATCGTTTCTTTATTCCAATGTTGATTTACATAATTACATTTAATTTTTGAAGACTATTTTTTAACTTTGACAACTAAACCTGACAGTTGATGTCAAAATGGATGCTGTGTGTATTTGGGGACGTTCGAATAGCTAATTCATATACGAGCTAGAATTGTTCTTACAAAGGACGTTGGGGGATTTTTAGTTAGTAAGTTTGTCAGCTGACTAATTTGATGTATTTGATTTCTCATTGGACCACCCTTGTCATTGTGGCTCTCAAGGAACCACGCTTGTCTTAGTGTATAAGTAGCAAAGTTATCTAAATTGTATAAAATTGTAAGACTAGAGTAAGTTTATGATAGGTGGACCTCTCAAATAAAGAGTACCTCTTAACCAAATTTTTGGTGTTTCCTGGATCCAGCGAGCAAAGCCCCGGCCATATTCTCGGGATTTATTTTGAACTTCGACACTTCGAAATCTCAACTGAGTAGGTACGAATTTATTGACTTGATTTGTCGGCATCCCCTCCATAAACTTCAACTGCAAAAAAAAACTATTCACTCATATATATTAAGCCCGTCAGCTGTCAGACTTACAAAAGTAGAAGTTCGAACAACTTTTTGATACTCTTTCATGTAGAAAGTGTGCAGTTAGGTTTGTTTGAGTACAAAAATGTCTCAAAAGTTTCTAAACCTTTTTAAATAGACAGAATTTCTAAAAGCCTCTGACTAAAGTCGATGCTTATTTTGAGATTCCAACGAATATTCTATTCTAACGAATGTCTCTACTCGTTCCATTGAACTTTGTGTATTTTGAGATTCAAACGAATGATATCGAAAATGTCGTAAAATGAATTCAACTTTCGAAATCAGCTGTTTGACATTTTAATTTTATTTTTTTTTGCGGAGTATTTTTTCATTGCTTCATTAAAATAATATAAAAATTTAAATTTTCAACTATTTATTGAGAAATAAATGCTATGAACTACAAAAATGTCAAGTTACAGTGTGAGAATATTAAAATGTCTTCTTAGTAATATTTTTATCCTTAGTAATATGTTTTTTATATATTCATAAAATATATATATTTCTTTTTAATTTAAATAGGAAATTTAGCTTCCAGTTTTGTAAACCTATTCGCCAGGAAAATTTTGAATAACAACAATCGCTGTAAAGTGTTAGAAAAAATAGTCGAATAAAAAATGTCGTTTGTTGCGAATGGTTAGAAAGTCAAAATGCACATACAACATTATAATGGAAAATTAACTTTCGATTGACAGAAAGCAATTTTTATCTGCCCGAATGTCAAAATATGAATTTTTCGAATTCAAAACACTTTTGAAAGAAATTGAGTCCTAAAATAAGCATGAAGCAAATTTGCCTGAATATCCTTTTAATCTTGGTTAGGGTAATTCATGTAGGTACGTCTCTTGATACGATTTGTCTCTACAGTAAAATATGAAAAAGCTATAATCGACACGCAATTTGAATTCAAGTAACTCCATATGTCTGAACTCTAAATCATCAAAAGTCAACTGCAAAACTCTGCCAGTTGGGATGCAAAAAATACTTTCTTTGTTTAATAAACTTAAGAACATCTGCCACGACGGAACTTTCTTAACAGAATCTGACACTTTCACGGTATGGCATCACGCCGGCTCTAAATTTATTCCATACATTCGTTTCATCGACATAACCCCATTCAAATGTCCTTATGCCGAAGAAAAACCAATTAAACCGAGTAATACACACGAAAGGCGCCAAATCCGTTCCGTTTTCAAGTTGTGTATACTTAAATTAAGAAAAGTTAACACAATTACCGCACAAGTTTCGGAAGGAAATTTCAACTTTTAATTGCTCTGAAAAGCGTTAACGACACAATCAACAGAAAAAAAAGGATTACAAAAGGTTACGCACAGAAAAATAATTAAATACGCTGTTTATCTGATTATTCTAGCAGGCGATATCCATTCTTTCCGGGAATCTTTGGAACATTTTACGTTCGCATTGACGAAGACTATTACAGCCGTAGTAATAAAATTATTTTTAATCCCTAAAAAAAATCTTCAAAAGAGAGAGTTCGTTAAATCTTACCAACTGTGAATCGTAGGTACAGCATAAAGCATTAACTTTTCAACAGCAAAAAGTTCTCCAAAGGGTAGGCAGTAGTCACACAGACATGACCTCCATTGAGACATTCGATTTATTTCTTTTCATAGAGCACAATGACAGGTAAATCCCCCGGGATACGTGTCTTGTTATTGTGGGCTTGATGTTTTGCCACATCCATGTTTACAGTGGTGTATTGTATATGACATCGAAAATGAGTTATGCATCCTTTGTGTGTTTAATAAAAGTTTTGACTATGAATTTGAACCTGAATTAAGATGTCAAGGACTTGAGGGGCTCGTTTTGATAAATTGACGTCGCTCCTCAGCATTATCGCGGGTCTCACTTCTTCACGGATTGAAATGGTTTGTAACAGTCTCAACTGTCGACTCTTCATAATTAGCAGGATAATTAACTTCAACTTAATTAAGAGTGGCCATCATCAAGATCATCATAGTTTTTGTTGCGCTGTAGAAAATCGCATTAAGAGCACTTCGGTCCGTGGCATCCTTAAATTATATTTTTCTTCAGGCGTACGCCCATAAATTCAGTTTGCTTAATCCCAGCTGAGCATCGCGCGTGAAGACAGGCAACTATTTACAAACTATTCATCTTTTAATAGCTGTAAAGCTTCGAATATGAATAGCATTTTCACTATCGCAGCAGCTGTTGTTTCCTTGAAGCTGGAGCTCTGCCGCGTCCACCCAACGAACGTAATACCAACAAAAAGTTTTCTACTTCAGGGATAATTAGTTTTTTGCTATACTACCACCGCCATCGAGGGAGATAGTACAATTTTTCAACTATTCACTTCGAACGGGAGGGAATGATGAAAGGGCAGTCTTCCGTATCGCATTGTCCGCCCCTATACAGCTATAGCTATATAGAAGGGACTTAAGGGGGCGGTTGGGTTTTTTTTTTTTGTGAGAATAGATGAAAGATCATTCATCGGATGGTGATGGTGGGGTTTGAGGTATTTTCCGCTTATTTTGCCTTCATTTTTTCGCAACTCTCTTTCTCTGTTTGAGCAGCTGGCTATAATCCCATCCAGTGTGACCAGATGTCTATTGTGAACTTCATCGTTGTCATCGTTTTTAATACCTATTTCCAGGGATGTGGTTCTAGGATACTGAAGTTGGATACATTTTCACCAAAATCCTAAGAAATCGATTGAGTGAACAAGGCGACGGGAAAATAACTATTTTACTCACTCTTTGATTTCCCCTATTATTTTAATTTAAGAATTGAGGTACAGCTAATCCCTTTTAGCAGAAAGCTAAGAGCTGCGAATGCATATTTGTTAAATCTCAGTCTAATTGATGGGTTGTGTTTACTCGAGTGAATTCGATGTACGTTGTAAGCTACTCTGACATTTTTTAAGTAGCTTTTGAAGTTCTTAATAATGCTATTTTTAGAAGTATTTCTACCGCGTCTTGAAGCCTTTTTAAATGCGCTTTGATGCTTCTTTTCGATAATGCTTATAAAACGTTTTAAGTGCGTTATTAAATCACTTAAGAAAATGCGATTAAAAACGCGCCGAGAAATGCATTAATGTATCTTGAAAACGCGCCGTTTAAAACGCTTTCAAAATACTAAAGCAAACGCAAAGAAATCTAGAAATGCATTAAAGCTTAAAAAACATATGAAAAAAAACAATAAAAAAACGCTTAAAATAACGGTAGAAACACTTTAATTAATGCGTTTAAAAACGAACTAGATATATTTAAAACAACGCATTAAAGCAGCAATTAAAACACTTTAAAAGGGGTATTGAAAATCCATCAAAGAAACCCAATAAAAACTGTTTAAAAATACGTCAGAAGTCGTATTAAAAAAATATACAAATGCTTCGAAAAACGAATTAAAAACTACTTAAAAAAACGCTCTAAGACCCCAATAAGACCTCTTTCCGGCATGCGTTAAAAAAACGTATTAAAAACACTTCCAATAACGCTCATATTGGAATAAGAAACTGCTAAAATACCAGCTCAGTAAACTCAATAAAAAATACTTCAAACATCCTTAAGAACTGTTAAAAAACACACATCAGAAAAGGCAATAGAAACACTTCAAACCCCATTAAGAACTGCTTCAAAAATGCGCCAAAAAAACAGTAGAAAAAACACATCAAAAAAGTATTAAAAAACTCTTAAAACACTTCAAAAACGCTGTAAAACAATTAAAAAAAAACAGCGTAAATCACATTGCAAAAGATCTTCAAAAAACGCCTTAAAACGCATAATAAAAACACTTGAAAATCTGCTTTAAAATTGGAATTAGAAAACGCGTTTAAAATGCAAAAACACATTAAAAACACTTCAAAAATCGCTTTCAAAAAATAAATAAAAGCCCTTTGAAGTACTGCGTCAAAAAAAGCAGTAAGTCTTTCAAAACCGAGGCTGAAATGCAATAGAAATAATGCTTTAAAAAACACAACAAAAGCAGTTTGCATTTAGGTAATCCGCGGCTTCAGCTGTCACAAGTTTTCAAAATAACTGCTATGGAAATAGGCTGTATCTATTTGCAATACATATTAGTATTTATTTCGCTTTCTTATCCGCTTTCTATTCCATTTTTAACATTGCTATTTATAAAGTTAGTGCCAACCTTCAAACCCGAAATGGAATCTCTCCCCTCAATAATCCATGAGACATAACCACTGTGATTGTTCTAATAATTTAGTTCCCGATAGACGAAATTAACCCTTTAGCAGGACTGGAGGTCGATCCATCCAAAAAGGGGTGGGTTAGTGAATTTGAAAAGTTATTCAAACGACCGACTACAAATATCTACTCCAATTCCGAATGAAAAGTGCTTACGAAAGGAGTTTAAAATCCAATCCACTGGAAATGTAAACAATTAAGTGAGGGAAACTCTTTCGATTTTGCATTAAGCGTCACAACATTATTATATACATAGCAGAGCAACACGAAAAATGATAGATGCCCATGAGCCAACAGCCTGAGATAATCGTCCTCCGAAATTGGCAAAAAATCGCAATCTCTGCTCTGTCCTCTGATACTTCCGTGAAAGGGAAACTAACTGCTGCAGAAAACATCCGTCGCCCCAACGTGCTATTGACATTAAAAGAAAGCGTTTCCTACATTCGAAGACGGGCACGGATAAAAGTAAAGTTTTAAACGGATTCTTGCAAAAAAAATCTTTAATTTCGAAAGAGATAAACAAACAACCCGCTGAAATGTAGTTGGATATCGATTTGGGTTCAACAGACAGTCCGAACGACTTGTGCCTTTCGTATCAGCGGAGTGGAAACGCAAAAGCATCAGGTTCACGTAGAAATAAGGACTGCAGTCGACCGTTAAGCTTATAGTGTCGGTTTATTTTTGTTCCCACTGGATAACAGGTCAGTGTTGTGCACTACGGCGTGCTGGGGTAAAAGTAAACACAAACCAAGGACACTGCTGATGGCGGGCACCCGGAATGAGTTGGTTAAGTCAACACTAAAGTGGTTGTGATTTTTTGCATTTACTCCTGAGCTGTGTAAAGCTTCGGTCCGAAAGTTGGTGTCCCTTTTCTTTTTAACTGGGAGTTCTTCTGGTGAAACTTTAAATAGGTATTCTTTTTCATTTCTCTGTTTGTTTGTGTTTCGGGTGTCCTTCTCAGTTTGATGCTGTTTAACGCAAAGAAGATTACATCCGGAGTGGAGCGAAATTAATTGAACTGGCAAAACGCTAAAGGGTTGTCCAAAATTATAATGTCAATATAATGGCTGACGTTCTCCCTTGGAGCGTTATAATTGCTTTTTGCGCTTGTGCCAGAAAATCGTTTGCCTTTTTAAAGTACATCACATCGATGGCTTTTGAGCTAACCACAGAGCTACTGGATTATTATTTTGCGTTTCTCAGAAACGATGATGGGATATGTGGAATCACACTCGATTAGCTACCTACTTATCGATCATTCGAAAATGTCGTATTAATTGGGCAAAGCGTATACTTATGCTCGAGAACGTACTCTTCTGGCTGATTTCACATTTGACCCTTTCGATGGCTTCCTTTGAACTTGGCAAAGCGATTTGCCGATCCGTTGGTATGGATTTCCAATTACTGTTAAATAAACCTTTGTCAACTTACGGTAATCATGCTTGGCATTTATAGAGAAATATTTTGGTTGAACCCTTAGGATTGAGTAAGGTCCAATTAGGGTAATTGAGAAGCGTAACTCTAACAGGGAGCTCCACCACATACATTACATTGCGATGATGCATTCAACGAGCATGTTTGCAATCACAATCTGTCACTTGGGCAATTGAAGGCGAATGGAAGCGCAGGTTCACTTCCTGGCAGGATCACACACTGTTAATTGGAACTGTTAAAAAAATATATATTTAAAATGAATCTGTTGGTGAATTCCTTTTATGGTTAAGTTCGTATTTTTCCCATATCTTTAAGGCAGCTGTTGCTGTAAATGTAAGCAAAGCTCCTTAGCATGGGTTTTTCAAGGTAACAAAAAACTGTTCAATAAAGACAAATTAAAAATGGATAGCCCAGTGTTCAAAACCAAAGTGTATTTCTTCCTTAAATAAAATAAGGAGCATCGATAACCATCGAGGACTATAAACACTTTAGCTATTTTAAAAACATATAGTATCAGGGTAAGATGGTTTCTTCACGAGCCTTTCCAGCTAACTATATAGATAATTTACAAAAGGTAGGTGTCATTCAAGGAACTCAGTGTCATCTTTGTGTGGTGGGTAATGAAAACCACGACGTTTACTTTTTATGTTTGTGATACTGTGCGCTATAATGAAAAAATTGATCTTAAGCAAGTCGTAGGCTCCTAAATAAATACAGATTATCTTCACCAGACAAGTTCTTAAATTCATAAAGATAAATAAAAATCTGATAGTCTCTTATAAAAATAAAATACAGTGCACGACTGGATCGCACGAAACTTTCTCGTTTATATCAAAAGTTTGGTTGATTGTTTTTTTATTTTTTATAGGGACGTAGTTAAAACTCTCAAAAGCGAAACTTGACAAAATGAGCCGTAGACAAAACATGAGATTAAGTATTTTTGGCATATATTCATTTCAGATGACATGTTAAGTAACAATGTGAGGCCTAAGCTCTCATTAAAAAGCATTTTCGAAAGAACATAAGAACATAAATTTTACTCAAAGTATTCATTTCGGTCAATATGTTTGTAGTGATTCTAATACAGGTAAACTACAAATTAAAAATCTTATTTCAAAATACCTAGGTATTTCTTTTTTCAAAAATCTATTGCAAGATTAATTAGAGAAATAAAGTGCACGACTGGATCGCACGAAACTTTCTCGTTCATATCAGTTTGGTTGGTTTATTTTTCTTTCATTATTGTTTATAGGCTATAAAACAAGATTTTTCAAATTGGTGATGCTGGTAGGTGGCCATGACTCAAAGTAGGGCTTGTGATGTAAGAATTCAGAGATTTGTTTTTGAATTTGCACGTGTTTGGGGTTAAATGAAGAGCAGGTTTCTGATAGTGTAAACTCCAATTGATTGGAATTACTTTAAGGATCATGATTAATATGGTTGAAAAAAGAAGAAGTGAGAAATATTTGCTAAAAAGGAGCATCTAGTACCTAGTTGTAATTGCATTTTTACTGGTAGTACGGTAATTCTTAAAACAAGGCTTTAATTCCATTTTTAAGAAAAACTAAGTAAGGGGTCCTATTAAGAATACTTATGTTATCATAAAAATGGGGTTTTGGGCAAAACCGTTATGGCGGTTTTTGGAAAATAATGCGTACAAAATAGTAACAAATATTGCAATGTTGAGTTCGAAAAATTATCTTGCTCAACTATTTAGCTAAAAACTGAGTATAGGGTATTGTTCAGGATGTAAGTATTACTTCGTTTTTAAAGTTTTATCCAAATCGAAAATCGTGTTTTCGAGATTTGAGCAGTTTTCCAAATCAGCGTTTCCGGTGGTTAGAATCGAAAATGAAGGACGTCATAATGTTAAAAACGTCAATTTTACTCCAAGTATGCATTTTGGTCAAAATCGTTTTAGCCGTTTTCATGTAGGTAAAACAAATTCTCAAAATACGCCTTTTTTCAAAAATCTATTATAGACAATTTAGAGAAAAACTGAGTTTTCTATCGTGTTAGGATTGACCATATTACCTTAAAAATTAGTTTTTGTTGGAATCGTATTGACCGTTTTCGAGATAAGGCCACTTTTCAAAAGTACCGTTATTCGACTTTTTAGCCAAAAACTGGATATGCAGCCATATTGACCCCATGTAGCGTAGAGCAAGTATACATTTTGGTTAAAATCGTTAAAGCCGTTTTCAAGTAAGCCATAATTAAATAAAGTCTTAAAAAACGACATTTTTCGAAAAAAAAAAGTCCGTTGAACGATAATTTAGGAAAAAACTGAGTTTGCCATCATGTTGGGAATGACCGTATTACCTTAAATATGAATTTTTGTCGAAATAGTTTTAACCGTTTTTGAGATATGACCAATTTTCAAAATTACCGGTCTTCGATTTTTCTGCGAAAAACTGGGTATGCAGCCATGTTAACCGCACCTACATAAGCCCAAATATCAATTTTGGTTGAAATCGTTAGAGCCGTTTTTGAAAAAATCAAACTTGTTTTAAACCGTTATATGGGAAGTACCGTTAATAATAGGGTTAACGTGCAAAAAAAAAAGTGGCCCCGAACTGTAAGCCCACAAACTCCAAATCCGAAGTTTGAATGAAATCCGTCCAGCCGTTTGCGCTGTGGAGCTCAGGAAAGGACGGACAGACGGACAGACGGACAGAATTGCGAGACCCACTTTTTCGAGTTCCTCTATCATCGTAATGTTAGATTTGATTAAAATCTCGAGTTCGATTTTTTGTACGATTACAATACCTTTCTCTTACTACGTAATGCGAGAAAGTTAAAAATGAGTTTCCCATCAAGTTCGAAAATACCATATTACCTTGGGAATGCATTTTTTTAATCGTAGGTACGGACCGTTTTCGAGATAAAACCAATTTTCGAAATTACCATTCCTATTCGATTTCTGACCGAAAAGCAGCCATGTTAACCTCACCTACTTGAGCTCAAATTTAAATTTTGGTTAAAATCGTTTGAGCCGTTTTCGAAAAAAAAATCAAATTTGCTTAAAACCTTTCTATGGAAAGTACCGTTAATAATAGGGCTATCGTGCGAAAAAAAAGAGGTGTCTACCCTATCTTTCTCTACAACGCATACAAGAAAATTAAATAAAATAAATTTATAGTAGAGCTTTATTCACACCGTTAATGTACGTCACAGTAACACCAACTTATCGATTTCATTACATTTTATAAACGCCTTAGTTGCAAGCAAGCCGTGACAATTGCTATGAAACGCTGATCACTAAACGATGAAACAGACTGCAAAATCCTTGTATTGTTGCTGCTAAATAAATAAATAAATAAATATTTTGGCGGGACAGGTCTGTGGCTTGCTTCTCACAAGCATTCGTTTTGTGTGGGTTTTCAATTTTTTGGGACGAATGGAAGGGATCTATTTATTCCTAACTTAAAACCATTTTGAGCGTTCTTGATGATGAAAAAGAACAAATATATTTCCAATTAAATCGACTTTAATGTTGGTTAATGTTTTTGTAAAGCTTTTAAGAAAAATATGTCTTATTTCATTTCAGCAGTCGAATTTTGTACTGTCGCAAATAGGTACAATCTCATAAAAATTGCTTGCATTTTCCACTTTCCAGCATTGCACTTAGGTACCTACCCATAAAAGACTACCCTACCACTGGGGCCATCACCGGCCAAATGAAAAATTCACTACTCTGAACCTTGTACCATCACATACCTGCATCCCTTTTAATGCGGCTGTTAAAACTCGCTTAACGACAATTACACCTACGGGTTTGCCATTGAATGAGAAGACAGAAACGGGAAGCATCGGTCCTAACGCTGACCTTGAACTCCACAGGATGGGAATGCGTAATGAAGGCATTATTTGTTTTAATATTTGCAAGGAAATATCTTCATTTCGCCAGCATCATCATGGAGAATCCTCTGAAAGGCATGCAGAGCTTGGAATTTTAACACTCAACGTGGTTGTGTATAATGATGAGGAGCATATAATCGGGATAGCTTTGAATGCACCATGTTCATGTGGACGGTAGGTATATCGAGCAGTTTCTGGAATTCCCTGCCGCATTCCGTTACGTTCTTGAGAAATGTGTGCTGGATTTGATGGTGTGCTTCCTTAAGCGAAATGACTTGATATACATAAAATAATAGGAAACTAAAATAACATTTATTTTCATGTGGAATTTGTTATTTACTTGTAATTGTTTTGGGAAGTTCCTACGAGTATGTCGGTCCGGTCAGTGGGTGCGGAAGAGATACTGGGGATTGCATTTCAATTCGAAGTTGAAGGTAGTCCTTCAGCAAGGCTTTCTGTTCCATCTGTTGGAACAGTTGTTTATGAAACTGTTATGCGAAACGCATTGCTACAGACATTGGTCCGAGAAATGTATTTTCAAATCTGTAGTTCTTCTACTCACTGACAGTGTAGCCCTGTAAAGTGGCAAAGTGTAAAGTGGTTAGCCTATGGTATATATACATGTCCCGTAGCCGATTGCTTGTAGGTGGTTTACCTGCCTTAAGTCTAGCTTTTCCAAGCCCATAAACTTGTAAGCTTTGGCCTTTTTTAGGAATAAGCTAGAATAATAAGCTTCATAAGAATGAAAGACTTGAAGAAGGTTAATAACATCATCTAAAACTTCTGCTTGTGGGCCGCAATGCTTAAATTCGAGAGGATTTGCCGATTAGTTGGAAAGAAAGATTCTACAAGGTATTTCGTAGAACGCTCATGGGTAGCAATAGGTTCTTAATGCTAAGACTCCATACAGCAGTATGGTAAAGTAATATTGAAAGGTGTGGCATCCTTGCGTTAGCTGTCAGTTGATTATTGCTAACTACATATTTAAATCCCCTGATTTTGTTTAAGCGTAGTCAGCTATGCTTTAATTATTTATTTTTATAGATTTTATTATTGCTAAGCCTTTTATCTCGAATTTTAACTCGTGACTTAATTTTCTATTTATTTATTTTATATAGCACCAGCTAATTCTCAAATAAAGAAAATCCCACTAATCTATTAGTCGTGATAAAAAATAAAAATTCACAAAATGCAATCACTTTCAAAATAACCACTACGAAATAAAATGCGGCCAGGACGAGCATCTATAGTAAAACTCGGCTATATTTCCACTGTCACGCGTCATACGGCCCCGTCAGATTGATTGGTCGCTAATAGTGGGAATGAATTCAGAAAACGTGACATTCGGCTAAATAATCAACCCAACATTGGTTAATTTAGTTTCGGTTGTGTGATTTATTTTTTACCATCATATACGGAAGCTGTCAGTTTTTGTCCATTTTCCGGTGTCGGAACTAGCAGTTTTTTGTCCTTTTGTTGAGATACGGATTTTTCAACAATGGATTTTTTTTTCTTAAAATTTATTCCAATTGCATAACAATGGAATTCATTTTGGAATACGTACCGGAATAGAATTGGACAATCTGTTTCGATTTTCTATTTGCACAACTGAGTGGAGCATTCAAATGAGAGGGTATAGTTATTTGCATTTAATTTGCTGTACTTTTTTTGTAGTTTGTGTGCATGTGTGAAGCTTATGAGTGGGATAACACTTTAAAATCTAAATTAAATAGTATTTATTTGATGTGCCTCCGTATTTGGTTAGTTATTTGAGTAATTTGTTTTTGAAATTTGCAACAATTATGCGATTAGGTGAGCTATTTAAATGTAATGTTAAATATTTCATAAATTTGATATAAAGCTAAATTATGTGCATAACTGTTGTAGAGATTTGCATTGCAGAAGTTAAATTTGTGCTGTTTTGAGTGTTGTTGGCTAAAAAATTTGAGGACAGATTAAAGGTAACCCTTTAAGTCAACAAATTAGCAGGAGGGAATTTTTAATTTATTAAATATCGAAATCAGTATAGAGAGCCCGCCTCTGCAGCAGAAACACCCGATTACCATAAAGTGGGTAATTGCTTTTACATAAAGCAAGTGCTGCTACTTTTCACAGTCTGACCTTTTCGTCTGTAAAAATACAAAAAATTTTCAGTCTCATCTATAGCATCTTATAATTAAATTCCCTTTCTGTGATACTGCTTTGGGACGGATTATATTCAACTTTTTTTTAAAACATTGAATGACTTTGACATTTTTATCAACCAATTGACTTGAGAAGACATGTTTTGAAACTTCATTTCAGTAGAATTTTAACCACGGATCAAAACAAAGCAAAGCGCCGAAATTGTCAAGTTGTACATTTAAAACAGTTGGTCAGATCTGTTAACTCATCGTTCATAAATCGTCGAAGATATCGTGACCGACAAGCCCCGTCTGGCAACACTTTTCCTCTTTGGTGTCGATTTTGGAGGGCACAGTGAAAGATCTACTTCCAATAAACTGGTTGAAGCGGTAAGAGAGAGAGCCTACGCAAGAGTGGAACTACCTTGCGGCGTATTTTGAAGGATGATTTGCGTTTGATTCGAAAAATAACGTCGCTCGGAAAAACATGTCGACAATGACTGGCCATCCATTTCTTAATTTTAACTCTCCAAACATCTTTTTGTGGGGTTATTTAAAAAGTAAGTTTTATACCATTGACGAGTTCGAGCGAAACATTCGCGCCGTCATCATCGCTATATAGCCGGAGATGCTGTAAAAAGCGATGGAAAACGCAGCAAGCAGCTGGTCCACTTTATTAATGTTATATCAAAAGCTAGTCCAAGCAAAAAATACTTTATAGTGGAAATTGTTTTTTTAAAGTTGTTCAACATTTACATACCGTTTAAGAAGATGGCGAACACGGTATTTATGTGGAAAACTAGGTTCTACGTCTTTTTTCGTTGAAGGCACGAGATTCAAACATAAAAATTAATAAAAAGTTTGCGCAACAGGTCCGAAAAGTACCATACCGCCTTCATTTTCACAATCATTCGTTTTTTGGGACGAAATGAAGAGACCTACGATTTTATGCCAAGTCCAAACCGCTTTTAGAGATTAAATAGGACCGTTTCTTTTTATTAATTTTAGGAAACATATCTATAAGTAATCTGGATTTTCATTAGCCCGAAAAAACAATAGAATTATCCATTCAACTCTCATTAGAAGGCAAGTCTCGCCTGCTCTTTTCTGATTAATATTTCGAGTCAAAATTGAAGAAGGGCAATAGAAGGAGAAGCCATTCTTTTAACTGGGCTCTTACTTTAACTCGATCTGAGATCCTTAGATTCGCAAATACAGCGTGTGTTCCTTTTTTGTCATGAGCGCCATTCATTCTGTAGGGGTCGTTACAGGGCGAGAGTGGTCTCATTCGGCAGGCCTGTTTCAAAGTTTTGTTGGTATCATTCGTTTGGAAAATGAAGAACGTATATCTGAGATCGCAACCCAGCGCACTTTCCTAAATATCTTCAATGTAGCTGCGGCGGACCTTGTATAGTTCCGGGTTACTATATATCCAGACAAAACGCAGGTATGACAAGACAGACAACTAGGGTCCGTCAGCCCATCAGATCGCCTGAGAACATTGAGGCAGTGGAAACTTCTATCTAGTTGGGTATTGCAAATTGAAGCTCGACGAGTAAACCTGCATCTATCTGACCTGGGCATTCCGATCGTTCAATGAGGCGGAATCTTCACGATGGCATTCAGTAATATAAGTTGGCATGAAATCTCTCATGGATGAATGTTTTAAGGGAACACTCCAAGGACCGTCTTATCTTATCTAAGCCAGTTCGCTTGGTTATTTTTAGAATTCCCACATATATGCCAACCGCCCAAGGATCCTACAAGACCTGAAGGCCAATATTCAATGCAGAATTCCCAACATACCCGATGCTATCATGTTAAGGAAAATTTGTCGTGGGAAACGGCAGAGCTCTGTAATTCGAATTTTGTCTGATGTTTCTTTGTTGAGTAATTTTCGGGCAACAGAGATGAAAACATATTTTATAAGTAGATAAAAGAGGTAAACATTTTTACTATAAAGATGTGTTCAACTCGAAAACATATTACTCGAACAAATTTCTTGAAACAGCAGAAACAGGCATTTTTTTGTTTTGATCTATGATTTTCTTTTCGACTTTTCCATCCAAAATATTTATTTAGAAAAAAGTATCAAATAGTTTTGAGGTAGGTTTCTAATAGTAGTGAGCCTGCTTAAAGTTTCTCAATTTGTCAATCTCACCTCCAACAACTGCTTGTTGGGCCTCCCGAAACCCTACTTGTCATTCGTCTGCTCCTTCCACAATCTAATGCACGAATTAACCATCCTAAGGTTATGGATTTGTTTGAGACTACAAACTTGGGTCCACATTGATCTTGTTGCCACAATCGCTTCCACATCATCACTTTCACCATAATCTTCATCACAACCTACAAATACTTACCAAATGTGTGCCCATTTATTTGTGGGCCTCCCAACCATATATAGGTGGACTCTAAATCCCAATCGAAACACCAACTTGCAGCCTTCGGACTAAACCCCCGAGAAATGATTTCTTTCCCCCATAGCCACTGCTATCGAAATTCAATTTATTTCGACAAAAATGAATCCCATTGGTAGCACACACGCACATACCGACTCGATGCGATCAATTCCATTCACGATTTAAATTTTTGTCAACGAAAAAAGGAAATTCCGTATTTATTCGATGTAGGTAGTAGTAAACTTGTTCATCATTCATCCTTTAACGACCCCAAAGTAATCCATACATGAGTACTAATCCCTCGGGAAAAGTTACAGCGCAAAAATAAAATAAATAAATGAAAGACGAATTTTATTATTCATTACCAGGAGGCCCAATTGTTGACATTGGACGCTATCGATGGAAGAAAAGTGAATATTTCACTTGGGGATATTCTACATAAATCCATATATGAAGGAACATATTTCATTCATCACATATGTGTGCCATACGAAGTATATGGTTACTTTTATGCCCGAGAAAATGAGAAATGAGAAAATTCCATGAGCACAGAGTGTTCTCCTTGGGGAGATACTCAACTTGGGCAAATTTCCTGCCATCGATATCATATCCAATTGGAGGCACACACAAATTGGGTTACATTCACAGATATTGCCTGACGCAAAATTTATTCAGTCGCAGTCGTGGTGTGTGTGTGTGAGTTGATTGCCATTAAATCATCTAACGTGTTGCAACTTAATGAAAAACATTATTAACGTAACATGCTGTTCTCTTTGGGTGGTCCGAGTGTGACGAGCAAGGAAAAGCGGACTTCTTCGGTCTCTTCGCTTACGTGCGGCCTCGTGCATAATTGCTTCATTTGTATTCCGTTGGTTGTGCGTCGTTCAACTATACCCCTACCCCAGAGTTATGCTTAACCGACCGCAAACGAAATGAAATAATATCCTGCGGATTAATTCGGCAGATAGAATCCATGATTCTTTTGTACGGCACAGCGAGAGAGAATACGTTAAGCATGCCTAGACGCAGTGCTATACGGAGAAGCATGGAAACGGGTATCGCTATCTATCTGAAATTTGTGTAAGGTAATGAAAAAGTCATAGCACAGCAGACGGCAGCGTAGTAAATGTTTAACGACTAAATGGATACACAGTAATTAACTCCCTTGGGGTAAGTTTGATTCGGGTTGATTTGAATGCCAGGGTGTTCAGCATCCTTTTGATAAGCGAACCGCAACGCTGTAGATTATGGTGAACTCTTCCAATGGCGGTGTGTTGAGTTCGTCAGCGATAAACTGAGGAAGAAATCGTAATGCACATGGAGTCTCGTTGGAGCTAAACTAAGCCATAAGACTAAGACTATCTATGGGCCCCACTGACACAATAGACGATTTTATGTGGCAAATGTCGCCATCCTGAGTTCGTAAAAAAGCAGCACAATAGACAGATTTAACTTTGAGGTATTTAGGGAGAAAATGACAGAAGAAATCAAGTCATACTTGCCCCAATAACTGTCACTTTGGCTTGAGCAGGCAATTGATAAATAAGCAAGTAGGATGTAGGAGTTCATAAAATGTAAGTACCACGGTCTTTAAACTTTTTTGGCAATTTTCCATCAAACGTTGAGACTCAATGCCGTTATTGAAAAGGGCGTCATCTTTCCAGCATTAAATCGCGTGATCTAAGTGAAAAGTTGACTGGTCTGACACTGGATAAAAATGGTGTCGTTACCGAAAGAGAATGCGACAGTAAAAAGGGTGAGAAGTGGCACCACTGAGGGCAGTTCCGCTGCTTTGAAAATAAAACGTACCTTCGTACGTAATTTTCCCTCCCCAGGCTAGCAAGATCGTCGTTTTCTAAGTCCGTCCTTTACTTTAATAAGATCTGCGCGGTAACAGTCATACGACCGAAGATATTTACTTATTTTCGCTAGCGAGGTATCCGTCGGAACGTTAGGTGTGAAAATGTTGACTATTTGGAAATTATTGAAATTATTGCATTTAAAAATAAAGTGCACGACTAGATCGCACGAAACTTTCTCGTTCATATCATCAGTGTGGTTGGCTTATTTTTCTTTTATTATTGTTTATAGGCTATAAAACAAGATTTTTCAAATTGGTTATGCTGGTAGGTGGCCATGACTCGAAGTAGGATTTGTGATGTAAGAATTCAGAGATTTGTTCTTGAATTTGAAATGAAAGTGCGGGTTTCTGATAGTTTAGACTCCAATTGGTTAGAATTTATTTCAGGTTCATGATTAATATGGTTCAAAAAAGAAGAAGTGGGAAATATTTGCTAAAAATGAATTTCTAGTAGTTGTGATTACATTTTAACTGGTAGTGCGGTAATGTTTATTAGACGGCATTATTTGCATTTTTCTAAGAAAAACTAAGTACGGGACTTTAATAAGAATACTTATGTTATTGTAAATAAGCATCTTAGTCAAAATCTTTAAAGCTGATTTTGGAAAATAATGCGTACAAAATAGTAACAAATATGGAAATTTTGAGTTCAAAAAATAATCTTGCTCAACTATTTAGCTAAAAACTGAGTATAAGGTATTGTTCAGGATGTTAGTATTACTTGGTTTTTAAGGTTTTATCCAAATCGAAAATGGCGTTTTCGAGATATGAACAGTTTTCAAAATCAGCGTTTCCGGGAGTTAGAATCGAAAATGAAGAACGCAATAATGTTGAAAACGTCAATTTTACTCCAAGTATGCATTTTGGTCAAAATCGCTTTAGCCGTTTTCATGTAGGTAAAAAAATAATAAACCAAATTCTCAAAATATGCCTTTTTCCAAAAATCGATTATAGACAATTTAGAGAAAAACTGAGTTTTCTATCATGTTAGGAATGACCATATTACATACAAAATTAATTTTTGTTGCCGTTTTCGAGATAAGGCCACTTTTCAAAAGTACCGTTATTCGACTTTTTAGCCAAAAACTGGGTATGCAGCCATGTTAACCCTATGGTAATGCAAGTATACATTTTGGTTAAAATCGTTAAACCCGTTTTCAAGTAAACCATAATTAAATTAAGTCTTAAAAAACAACATTTTTCCAAAATAATCCGTTGAACGATAATTTAGGGAAAAACTGAGTTTGCCATCATGTTGGGAATTACCGTATTACCTTAAATATGAATTTTTGTCGAAATAGTTTTAACCGTTTTTGAGATATGACGAGTTTTCAAAATTACCGTTATTCGATTTTTCTGCGAAAAACTGGGTATGCAGCCGTCTTAGTTTCACCTACTTAAGCCCAAATATCAATTTTGGTTGAAATCGTTAGAGCCGTTTTCGAAAAACTCAAAATTGCTGAATACCGTTACAACGGCAACTCTTAACGTCCAAAAAAAAACATTTCCAAATCCGAAGTTTGAAAGAAATCCGTCCAGCCGTTTGCGCTGTAGAGATCGGGAAGGACGGACAGACGGACAGACGGACAGAATTGCGAGACCCACTTTTTCGAGTTCCTCTATCATCGTAATGTCAGATTTGATTAAAATCTCGAGTTCGATTTTTTGTACGATTACAATACCTTTCTCTTACTAGGTACGTAATGCGAGAAAGTTAAAAAGTTAATGCCAGTTAAAACTTAAAAGTTGATTATTTTTTTCCATGCCTGCAAAACGAAAAAAATTAACAATCGATTTCTGTTGGTCAAATTGTTTATATTTATGTTTATGTGTTAAATAAAAGTAAATTTAATTGAGAGGACCGATTTTCGAGTGTTAAATAAAAATCTTCGTCAGTTAATACGTAAATACGATTTCTTTCTACGTAAAATTTGAAACCCTTGATTTTGTGTTACTTATAAACTGTTAAATTTTAAAAAAGCTGTCAAAAAGTCCACTGTTCATAATGTTTGAGAATATCAGCGTTTGGAAGTTGAGAAATTTGTAAATTAGCCACCATTGAGTTGTTAGCATAAGTAGGTACAAGAAACTAGGATTCACGTCTAATTCTAACGTCGATGTTGCAGAACTTATAAGTCACAAGTCTTTGAAAACCCTTGCTGATGTCGCTGTTAGGAGATTTTTAAAGTTAGAAACACAAATTTTTTTTTTTATACAGTTTTATTACAAAATTGCCGGAATAATGAGACTCATGGTTCACAAATAACACAAAATATGAATGTTGCCAATGCCGACTTAACAATAAATATTGAAAGAACAACAATAATTATTTTTAAACAAACACTTTGATTTGACAGAAATTTATGCAAACACTAAAAGACTAATAGCTTGAACAATTCTTAAGACAATCAGACAACCAATTCGAATCCATGCATATGTTTGCTCAGCAACGGTACATCGCTGTCCAAATCGAACACCAGCCTTTTCCCAATGCATTGCTCAATAAACTCAGCAGCCAGTCCGCGGGGGTCGCTAACTTTCACCGCAATGTCATGCACTGACAGTCTGTGACCGCTTCTCAAAGGTCTAGCCGTAACCAACGATTTTCCCAGTTTCGTTCGGCACAAAATTTCACAGGCAAGTATATTTCTATCGCTAACGTCATTCAGCGCTTTTCGTATGCTACGTTCGCCTTGAAAGTACCTTATAATAAACTTAGCCGAATGGGGTTCCTTCAAGAGGCACTCCGTTTCAAGGTACCTTAAGTCTTTTATCAAACGCCTGAACTCGACGGGTGTCAGCGAACACGAATGATCCGATCCTTTCTGCGTTTTGTCCATTGTTATGTGTCGTTCGATTATTTTTGCACCAAGCAAAGCAGCAGCCTCCGATATATGCGGCGCTGTTTCGTGCCCGGAATAGCCTATTACCACATCGGGGAACATATTTCGCAGCAATGGTATGGTTAGCAAATTACAATCTTCCGACTTTGTTGGGTAGCAGGACACACAGTGTAGGAGTGCAAAGTTTTTCTTGTTTTTATTTCTCATAATTTGAACAATTTTCGTTAGAGTTGTCGACGTCTGCATGCCAGTGGATATGATTAGGGGGCAATCATAATTGGCTGCTTTCTCCAAGAGTGGAAAATTATTAGCATCTCCGGAGCCGATTTTTATGAATGGCACCCGGAGGGAGTGCAGTTGTTCAAGCGAGACCTGTAATTAGAAATCGCAAGTGAGTAAAATTGTGCAGTGGAATCTTGTACAAAGGAAAAAGGCTTTGAGACATTTCTCGGTTGGCATCTTGACAGAGTAACCTCCATTGAGGTTAAAAACGATCTGGGATAGTTGAAACCAAAGAGGGGCTTGAGCAAGGTGATCCCAAGGTCTTGTGATGTTTTCAATGTCATATTTGTATTTGAAAAAAAAACAACACAAGAGCAAATTTTTTCAAAAGTCTGTGACAAAACTCAACGAGTTTTCACAGACGCTTTTTTGTGACGTAATCGCATAAAATGGGTTTCCTTACGAGTGAGGCCGACACAACATCAGCCAGCGGCCAAGAATCACGTGGAAAGTCATAATTGACAGCTATAAGAACATCGAGGTTATTATTCACTTTTTCTACTGTTCCTTTGGCATCCATCTAGCCATAAAGAATCAAGTGGAATGCTGTCCAACTTAGTTCACAGGAGAACCAAATAAATCCAGTTATCACTATCTACCTTTTTTCCTATCCATTTTTTTCCCAATTTGCATTATCGTAAAAGAAAAACAACATACCTCATCCATTGCTGAAGCGGAGAACAATATTCCCTGAGAGTGGCAATAGCTTTGCAACTCTCTGTATTGGTTCATTGAAAACTCCAGAAATTGTTTATGTTCCCCATAGGTAGATCCCCAGGAATTCTCACTAGCATATGGTCGGGATAGAGCACTCTTAGTAAACTTTGCTTTCAAACACGATTTTTGAAACTTGACACTACAGCATCCGATTCTCTGGAAGCGCACAAATTTTATTCACCAAAACGTTTAAAACTAAATAAAAAAAATCACCTTTGCTTCGCTAATCAATTCCTTAGCGATTTGAATGTCGCCCTGATGATTTTGACCAATTTCCGCTATGATAAATATGCCATCATCGGGTGAACCAACCGATTGTCTTCCAATTGTAAAAGAAGGCATCTTGTGTTCAGATCTACCCGCGTACTAATGGAAAGTAAATTTCTTCACAGCGATCTGGGCATTCGGTGAATGAAGAATTTCTGAAACGGTTTTAATTGGTTTGATGACTGTTCAATTGAACCGCAGCGAGAGCTACCGAAGAGCTACAATTTGATCATGGCATCGTACAGAGCACCCTATGGGAGTGTATGTGAAAGAAGGGTGACTGACGTTGAGTAACAGTAGGTTCATTCGCGTACGCGTTTTAGAGCGAACGCAATCGCACAAAGTCTATACACGTTCTCAACAAAAACGACTGAAAAAGAGAAAATTACGAATATAACGAGTAACGAGCAGTTCATATCTTGGCTTGGCTCGATGACAGCTCTGAGAATTTCAACCGGCAAGTTCTGATAAATATGTCAAATGCACAAAGTTGACAAAACACAAATACAAAACATTTGCTTTTAATTTTTCTGTGGGCAAACACCAATAAAATATTATTTTGTTTTATTTTTGACGTAGTGGATGTCAAAGATGTAAGTGGCCCAAAGTAGCTCGAAATCTATACACGTACTTTGGAGTATACTTTGCTCTCTGAGAGAGTTTCGCTCAATTTGTGTAGTTTGACACATTTTTAGTGCTTAGCTCAGGAAAGTACGCGATTTTTAATGCAAATAGTTAAAGACCTTTCATTAATGTGAAAGAGCTTGTTTGTGTCGCAGGGGCATAAGTCTCGAAAAAAAAATCGGGACTAGTGTCCCAGTTAAGTGAGACATGGGGCAACATCGAACGAGGCCCAAATTGAATCAGAAGATTATGTCCCACCCCACTGGGTAATAAGTTCCATCGAGGAATTTCGGGTCCTGCGTCGCATCTTAAATATTTTTCAACTTTGTCGTAGATATACGTACTAGTAAGAGCTTTCTCTTGATTGTATTCGTACTTCGAACTGGAGATTTTAGTCAATTCTGTCATTACGATGATAGAGGTACCTACTCAATAAAGTGGGTCTCGCAATTCTGTCCCTCTGCTCCTGAGGTCTACAGCCTAAACGGCTGAACGGATTTATTTTAAACTACGGATTTGGAGTTTGTGGGTTTACAGTTCAAGGTCACTTTTTTGTTTGCATGTTTGACCTATTATTAACGGTACTTGCCATGTAACAGTTGTAAGCAAGTTTGATTTTTTTTCGAAAACGGCTCAAACGATTTGAAATTTGAGATTAAGTAAGTGAGATAACATTTTTTCGGTTTGAAATTCAATGACGGTAATTTTGAAAATTGGGCTTATCTCGAAAACGATCCGTTGAATTTAAAAAAATATATTCCCAATGCAGTCTGGTTTTTTTTAAACTTGGTAGCAAACTCATTTTATTCTAAATAATCTTGCAATGGATTTTAAAAAAATTACATAGCTTCCTATGTATAGGAGTGAAATTGCTGTTCTTAAAATTGTTGCCCTTTCCTTTTCCAAACGAATCCTCGAAAAATTCTCATATCTCGAAAACTCCATTTTCGATTCGGATAAGACTTTTAAATCCAACTTATGAGTTTTTAGCTAAATACTTGAGCAGTAGTATATTTCAAGTAAAATATTGTAATCTTTGTTACTGCTTCCACTGCACAATTTAAAAAAAAACCTGTTTTGAAAAATGACAACCCAAATCCCCGTCACATATCTACCAGTTATAGCGATACGTAAAATGCAACCGAAACAAAATTCTTTTGCTTTTTTTTAACCACATTAACTTAATTGTTGAACTCAATCTTGGTCTTAAAATGTTACTTATGAATTTCAAAGTTAGTTTATCAAAGAAATAAGCAAATTATCTTTACATTTTCGAAAAAAAACATTTATTAATTTTTCTGTACGTATATTTTTTTTTGTTCAGAAAAATAAATTAATTCTTTTTCTAGAAAAATTGAAGACAAACAAGAATTTTTTCAGTTGCATTTTTCGTGTCGCGACAACTGCACCCTAAGCAAAACTTTCTTTTAGCAAATATCAGCCACTTTCTTAACATACACCCAGGCCTAAAATAACCTGCAACTTTACATAATCATTGGCATGTTTATGTTTATAGATGCGAAAGATTATTATAAAAAACAGTATTTTTACGTAATCTAACTTTGTAAGGATTTCGGTGTATCGTGAACCCTACTTCCAACCAGCACCACCAATCTATTAAAGTCAAAAACAAGAACTTGCCCTTACACACATTTCTAAAAATAAAAAAAAAAAAATTAAAAAACGAGCCTATTGATATGAACGAGAAAGTTTCGTGCGACACAGTCATGAACTTTTTTTTTAAATTTTGGAACTTATGTCCAATCTTCGACAAAAAAATCTTTGTCCCGATGGGGTAGAACAGAAGTTCCTAGTTCGACTCGCTACTTGTTCACCGGATTTATGTTTTTCCCTACGGGAAAGTAAATCGTAGACCGACACGGACGACTTGTCTTCGAAAATTCATTCAAAAATGGTGGCGCACAAGAAACCCCCGCCTCAAAATGTATCTCCTGTGAAAGTGCTACGCAAAATGTTGGCCTCGTTATTAAATTCAAATTGTTTGCATAAACATATCGCTCGGATGCACCCAATCGATCACTTGCCCTGCAGCTAATCAAAGGTCCTCTAAACTAAATTCGCCTTTGAATTTGCAATACTCCACCAGAAGTCAGGTTTTTCTTACACAAAAAAAAATTACTCTTAAAGCACTCACTCAGACTCAAAAGCAAGGACAAAGGTAAAGTGTAATTCTGTCCCATCCACATCATAAGGTGTTAAGGTTCAACCGTCTGTGTCTTCCAATGTAAACAAAATCGAATTGACTTAATAAAATGATAAAATGATTCCCAGCGACAGCCATAGTCTATAACAATAGACAACCACTCTCGCTAGACTGTTACGCTCTATGATTTCTATTCGAAGGCTATGCCACTTAACTTGGAATTATGTTAAAAAGGCAACAACCTGATTTTGCCGTCGTTGGGTATCACTGTCCGTTATCACCTTCTGCATTTTCGAGTTGTCACCCTTTTTAACCCTTTTCTCGCAGCCGGCGATAAAATCAATTTATCTCGCTTGGCAAGTTTTCAAATAGCCCATGATATCCCAAGCAGACAGATAATGTCCCCCATTATAATACCCGATGGCAGAGAGCCTGCAACGCAATCTCCTCAGTGTTTACAGAAATGAAAAAGTAATTATTATCCTTGCGAAAAAAATTTAAAATAAATCCAGTAGCTTGAGGCTTAATTATTATTCACACCAAAAATATTTAGGGGCTATTTGCCCATTCATATTAATTTCATTTATACAGTTGCTCAAACTGTGGCTCCTCGGTCCTCCTGATAAATGCGGTACCTATATGCAGATGAACATCGATTGCATCTTAAATTTGAGTGACAGCTGAAGCCATTGACCAAAGTGTTGTTGCCATTGAAATTGCGTTTTCATTTAAGCTCCCTGTTTGTATCAAGTTAATGGGCTTTTTTTGTAATGGGAATACGGTGGGTAGCCTTAAATTGGGATCTCTGTTGCACAACGAAAAGGGATCCTTTGATGCAGTTGCGTATCATGTGGTGTACGGTTAATTAATATGTAAATCCACAGCTTAAAAAGGGCAACGGCAATAAAAATAAAATTGCCATCATCTGAAGGCGGAGAATTAAGGGAGAAAATATTTAACGAGCAAGGACAAAATTAAAGACTTTAATATAGGACCCTGTAGCCGATCACTTGTGAGAATTTTTATTGCTTGGATGGAATGGGCTTTTAAATTTATGCAAAGTTGGAACTAGGAAAGCTTTTTCAGGACAGTTAGACATTTGCCAAATGTTGCAAAGAGGTGACGCTCTGGGAAAATAATTAATCGGGATGTAGTTTGAGCTGCTCGCAAAGGAAGCCCTTACAGTCTTTAGTGTAAAAAAGGTGGCTGATGATGTGGTCAATAATGAGCCTGTTTCAGTGCTACACAAATTTACACAAATCTTGAAGCACTCATTCACTTTGACGAACGGAGCCCCTTTCAGGGACCCCCTACTCTAAACCTAACTAACCGACGTTAACTTCTTTGTAGCTTAAAACTATGAAGAAATGCTACGTAAGTAGTGCACCGGCCCGGCAGAGCATATCTCACCTCTTCCGCAAGCTACAAAAATTCAGCGAACTGCTTTAAAGTATATCAATTTGTCCCGTTCCGTAATTGCAGTGCTAAATCTGAGCAGCTCCTGAGCACTGACGGCGTACCCGTCATGGATGAGCCGCTTATCTCTCGCACCGCTTGCGGCAGATCTTGGAGGTCGCCTATGACAGAATTTATAGGGACGAGCTATACAGGGATATGTCTAGTTTTGGCATCCCTGCCAAACTCGTCTCCGTTTATTCAGGAATGGTGGACTCTATCAAAAGCGGATGAGGTAACTCTAGGTTGTTTCGAGAGGAAAATTCTTCGAGTGATTTTTGGTCCCATCTGCATTGACGGTTAATGGAGAAGGAGATTCAACTACGAACTCCACGGGCTGTTCAGCGACATCGACCTAGTCAGAAGAGTGAAGGTCCAACGACGGAGGTGGCTGGGTCATGGGGTCATGTAGAGCGAATGGACACGAATGCTCCGGCCCGGAAGATTTTCGAATCAACAGCCGAGAGAAGGCGCAGTAGAGGAAGACCGCGACTCAGGTAGCGCAAGCAAATACGGAAGGGGACCTTAAGCGTGCGAAACTGGAGACAGCTAGCTTAAGATCACGCTGGCTGGAGACGCCTTTTGGTTGAGGTCCAGGATGCAAGCAGCCCAATAATGGTTTATTTTTCCCGGTATTTTTCTTACATCGCTAGAGACCCGAGCCAATGGAACTCTGAACAGGATTGTTTCCGATTTTTAACTTTCATTCATCGCAGTACCTCTTAATTTAATCGAAGTCACGCTGCAAAACACCTTTGATGACGTCGACTTTTGGACCTGACTTGTACGCCTGGCTATCTGAAGGAATCTACCAGATCATTTGTGTAAAATTTAACAGAATCGGAGAATTCACCGTTTTTAATTTTGAATACCTTTCTCGAAGTCTCGTTGCCTGTTTTGAGAACGAGCTTCTCTCCCATAAGCATGCCATACAGCATTCAAGAGCTCATCCAACCATTTATATAAATTGAACATCATCAACCGCTTTCGAATCGTATGCATTTTCCTGCCTCTCACACATTTGGCAATCAATCCTAAGAGTCGACTAAGGAACCCCAAACACAATGCCCACATTCATAATTAAAAATCTGCACCAATACATGTGTTTTCTGCTTGAAATCAATTCCAATTCCGACTTAAATCAAACCAGCACAATAAAACCTCAATGGAAAATGGAAAAGTTTTCGCCCAACAATTTGCATCTATTTTACATCAGTCTCCCTCTTCAGCTTTAGCCATACAATTCACTCAACAAACTGCATCCTTAATCTGCTTACAACAATGGAGATGCATTTATCTTTAGATACTTTTACCGGATAACTATAGAAACTCAAATCCAACATAATGCACTTGAAACTTTGAAAATGGCTGAAAAGTTTTAATGTGCACTTGGAAATTCGAAAGTTATACCCATGCTCGCGCTGTACAGTACACCCAGTGTGAGTTAGGGGATTTCACTGGGAAGAATATCGTCGCCTTAAAGGTGTGGATATTCATCCATGTCTCCCCAATGCGAACAACACCATATTTCGCTATCAAGTTTAATGAGCATGATTTCGCATCGTATCTCTGGACTTGACACAATGAGTTCCGTTCCCGTAGGATGTGATAAATTAACACATGTGCAAGTGAAAGGAAGTGTCAGTTGATAAAAAGGGATAACAATAAGACACAGAGATGACGACGATCCACGGGCTTCCGTTCTACGAATGAACAATGAACGCGGTGTCGTGTAAAGTACTACGTGTGTTTGTGCGAGCGAGTGCTAACCCTGTCGTGAAGGTAGGGTCCTTTTGCAGATGTTTCTTTTTGTAGCTGAGATTAGTGAGATGGTTTCGTTTTGAAATAACATTCAAAAGGGAATTGCACGAACGTTTCTTGTGCGGTGGCATTGGTATCTGTAAAATGGAATAGGAGAAAATAACAAATCTCCTCGAATTGACTGTAAGGACAGGAAGACTTTGAGACGAAGTTGCCTTTAAAAGGTTTTCGACAGGTGAATGCTTTGAGGTTCAGGTTAAGTAAACAAAAATTCCTTCATTGAAGCGGTTCTTTAATGCAAACAAAACAATCAAGCATGGTTTGGGTTTAAGGAATTTTATTGCACGGCTTACTGTTTCCACTACTTGGCGAGTTGTGAATGAAAAAATACACTTTGTTCCTTATAAAGTCGACCTGTAATTTAAAAATCTCTCAATCTGACAGATTTAAAAAGCTTACACAAAATAAATGAGTGCAACCAAGGTTGGGAATTATTTCTACTTGCATTCTGTTTGTCACGTCCAACAAAGACTTTTGAAAAAATCTGAAAATTAATTAAAAACTTAAGCAGTACCTACCTTCGCTTGAAAGGTTTTCTTAAATGCAATTAAGTCCTGAAAACGGGCATGCACACGTTTTCTTAAACACACATGAGTGTGTGTTTGACATTCAGACGACAATCAACTCCAACCTTAATAATGCATAATTAAATCTGTCAAATGCACACTACAAACCAAAAGTATTATTCAAATTTACCAAGCGGACCCTTCAACGCCAGTACGCAGTACCTCTATATCTGTATGTCAGTGTTCATAACAAGGTTATAAAGTAAATTTAATGCTACCCTACATAAACCGGACACAACTTTGAAAACAACCATTAAATCTCCATTCTGTGTCGTTATCAAAGCTTCGTTAAGCACTTGCTGAGCGATGTAATCGTGTAGTGTTTACAATGTGAACTTGGGGGCATTAATTTATTTAGTTTTTAAAAGTAGGAAAAGTGAATACATACCGTGGGTAGGTACATACCCAACTTGTGTGGAAGTTTCCATAAACATTATTTGAATGGAAAATATTTTTACAGACTTGTTTTTACAGACTTGTTTTACAGGGTATATGTAGATAAAGGTGTAAAGTTTGAGACGATGGATGATGATGGCGATTCTAGAATTTAAAGCTGTGGCAATGGTGGGCAAAAATACTTTAATTAACATTTTTGTTTGAATAATATTTTAGAGCCTTTTGAAGCTGTTTTTTATCTTTTGTTTAAAAAAAACACCTTTGGCTTATGTCGACTTAAGCTCTGTAAATATTTTCAGTACTTACTTACTTACTTGAGCTCTTACGGGCGTAAAGAGTCTCTGCGCAATAGCAACCGCTTTGCTCTAACTATTTAAACCAAAACTGATATCTGAGCTTGGGTTGGTGGGGTTAACCTTGCTGCGTAGTCAGTTTTTCACCAAAAAAATCAAATAAAGGTATGTACTTTAAAAAAAATGGACTTATCTCAAAAACTGTCCATACGATTTTAACAGAAATTAATTTTTAAGGTAATCGCCCTTATTCCAAGTGGCGTTCTAGGATTCGTGTCACTTTTCTGTCTATTTGTTATCGGTATTTCGCGACTTAAACGTCATGAGTGTCATTTTCATTACATTCCACATAGATTCCACAACAACAGCTGTTATTCTAAGAACATTTTATTGAATTAATCGCTGTTCAAATTTGTTGTTAATTTATTTTGTGTCGTTAAAATAATTTTGAATAAATAAAACTACTTAACACAAAATATGGAAACTATTGCGATATTTCTATCGGAAACCAACAAAAGGCTCTCACGAGAATGAGGAGAACCATGAGATCAATCTATTGGATCTCCCAAATGACAAGCATGGAATATATTCGTAAGAATAAAAAAACATAATTTCTAAATTTCAAATGTATGTATGTAAATGTAAACGAGGACGCCTTCGTTTATCTGCTAGCTAAACCAAGTTGAAGACACACTTCCTCAAAGGACAAATTCGTTGTCTGCGCCTCCAATTCTTAAACTTGCAGCAACATTAAGATTTGTAGCTGAAGGAGGTTATAAATTCATCCGAATCACACCTCCTTTAAAATTCGTTGCCAGAGAAGGATGCTTGTCCATCAACACCACCAGGACTTTCATTTGCTTTATAAATAAATAAATATTTGGACCATTGTGTACGATTTTTTTAGAACTAATGGAAGGGATCTACAATTTTATGCCGAGTCCAAATGGCTAATTGAGAAGCTCTTTCATGGCAGTTTTACTCTCGGATGTTTGTCAGACGTTCGCGAGAGGTGGCGCAGTGGAAAACCCATTAAAATGTAATTTATTTATTTCTGGGGATCAAACCTAGGACCCCGCGCTTAGTAATCCAACACACTAACCACTAAGCCACTGCTTTGGATTTATTATTTTCACCATTGAGGAAAAATAAATAGCTATAAGTAAAATTTAAGCTAAATGAGTTAAAAATTTAACGAAACTCACATTTTAAGTCAATTTGTTGCTTGGCGTTTACAAAATTCCCAACGCCAATAAATGTCGTTTAACTTGTCGTTTTCTGAGACTAATACGTCTGTAAGAATATCGATGCGTGACCGTTGTCGAACAAGAAATTAAGGTCCACATGAACTAAAACGACATCTAGCGTTTAATGGTGTAAAACGACTCATAAAACGCCACCTGGAGTAAGGGTGAATTTTATTATTCCTAACATGACAGCAAACTTAGTTCTTTTCTAAATTTTCGAACAACTTACCTACTGATTTTGGAAAATGTCGTTTTTTAAACATTTGGTTTTCTGCAGTTAACATGAAAACGGCTCTAACGGTTTCAACCAAAATTGGTATTTGAGCTTAAATGCATGAAGTTAATATGGCTGCATACCCAGTTTTTCGCTAAAATGTCAAATAAGGATATTTTTGAAAATTGGACATGTCTCGAAAACGGTCAATAAAATTAAAAAGAAACTCCTAATGCTTACATAGAGAAAAAGTAAAAAATTAGCTCCTCCAAAACACATATTAGGCTATTAAGCTAACATATAGGCAAGGAGGAGACATCGTTAGTAGTGCAGTCGGAAATACTGTAAGAAGATCTAAAGTTTCTAACATCCTCAGTTTTATTATAACTATTTCACGTAAGTCTCTATTGAATTCTTGGTGATTATTTGTGATGTAGTACACCAACAAACATACACTTGCAACTGCGTCAATCACAAATATTGAATTTAATAAAAGCCGCAGCATTTACTACCCCCTTCAGTACTTTCGAAAATGCCGCGATTTTATTACCCCAAAAGGATCTTATTGGATTTTCAAAATGAGTCCCCAAATCGATTTCGGTTCTGTTTCTCATCACCAAAGTTTATTTACTCAAGGATACTTTACACATTTGACTGTCTGCACGTAGCTCCGATTCGATTGAAGGATATTCGTATGGACTTTTCAGTTTTTCCTTTAAAAAAAATACGTCTCCCACCGTCTTTACAAAATTATCGTCCAAAAAGGATTTTATGTCCCCGAAAACAGCTTCATATACCCAATCCTGTTGAGCGCAATATTCTTTACAGATAAAGCACTTGTTGTACGGTTTCTGTGATTTGACTTTCAACAACCCATTTTCTATCGACACATACATACACCTATCTATTTCAGGACTAGAGAAAGTTTATTACATTTTTACACCACGACCGGCAGAATTGAAAACGAACAAGAATAAACTGCCGAACGTGTATTTACGCGACTTGAATATTCTTCGCTTTGAATCAAATCGACAAACACCTCACACGAACATGTGGCTAAGGGACATTGTTTCCTCTGTATCACCTTAAGTCAAATGGGTTAAAAATAGATGCGACGGATGGATGAAGAAAAATGTGTTCTGCGGTTGGAAAGGAACATTAGTTGTGGCTTACTTTGGATCTATGTTTGCGAGGAAAGTTCATTCGGGCGAATGGAAACTGCCAAAGTTGGGAAGTTCTATATGCAATAGAGTTGAGCGCCTCCTTGGGGAAATTCATGGGAGGACATAAATTTAAAAATTCCTGTTTCCTCTAGAGGGAAATGTAAGTAATTTATGCACATTGTTCAAGTAGACTGTTCGCGTTGGAATTGCTACTTTTATTTTAAGCAACAAAAGCAAATTGTAAGCCAAAAAGTGTAGCTCCATTTTTTCCCGTTCACTTTGTTATATTTGCTGTGCTGATTCTTGTTGGAAAAGTTTACTTAACCTCGTAAATTTGTGGAAGCCACATCGCCAATCCTACTACAACTGGATTATAGCAAACTTTACGCTTCTCATACATCTTGAATGACCATCGTCTCGTCCTAACATTCTAAAGAGATCCCATCAAGTTTCACCTGCATAATACAACTTCCAACGTCATTTTTTCGCCACAACTTTGCCAACTCCTTCGGAACTCGAAGTGGTTTCACAGCACCACAATATCGATTTGTCGTTTTTAGAATTTCCATCAAGTTATCCTTTTCCCGATTGAAGTTCGCCATTCTTATCGGCTAAAGGTTTATTTAAATCCTGATACGGAAAAAATGCAGTACTTTAGAAACTTCACGAAAGGGAGCAGGAAATTGGGTCAAACCTTAATCGAATAGCCTTTCTCCTTCAATGGGATTTTCTTCTACAAAATGGGATTTTGTGGTATTCATCCGCATGGAAGCAGATTTCTGAGTTTTCCCAACTGCAACACACTGCGGTGAGATAAACCCGACATATCCCAGGTGCATTTGTTATTCGGACTCACAAGAGTTTTCAATTTCCACAAAACATCCTTCAACCACTACATAACAAACGAGAAAAGGTTGACATTTTAATTTTATTTCTGACATCTGCAATAATATTTAATTTAAAAACATTACGGCGAGTGTAATTTATAATTGGCTGAGCATGAAAGGACATAATTTCGATCTCCTGGATGGACGGCGAAAAAAGCACACACAATTAATTCCATCAGGGGGAAGGTAATTTGTGTTGTTGTTCCTTGGCGGAAGGTAATTGTTTGATTCGCTTTCGTTGAAATTCCATTACAAACAATAAAAAATTAAAAAAAAATATATATAAATAAAAATTCAATTAAGGGCCAGCAGCGCCGGGACAGCAATTTAGGTTTTCCATAGAGGCTTTGGTAGAGTGTAATTAAAATGATGGCACGGAGCTTGGAAAGTGAGTTTCAGAGGAGATTAGTTTATACCTGAGTGAAGCGCGTCAAAATAAAGTTTTCGTTGTTCTTGTTATTTGAAATGAGAATTTTTCTCAAAGAAAGTACTAATTCTATTTCATTAGAGATGTGCTGTGCCTTGTGAGGAGGGTGCAGTGTACGTCGCATACAGCGTATACAGACAACCTTCCTCAAGTATGTAAGAACTTGAGCATGGACTTGTGTAGCTCCTTTGTGCTGAGTTTTATAATTAAAGCTGCGTGATAGATGAACAGCAAACTGGGATGTTGCATTTTAATATTCAATTTATGTACACATATTTGAAGTGCTTAACTTGGTGATTGATGATGATTTTGAAATTTCTGTCTTCGCTAGTGGATGTTAACAAAAAAATAAGTCGAATATACCGACAATTGTGTGGGCTGCATCTTCATTAATTTTGGTTGAAATCTTTAGAGCCGTTTTCCAAAAATATTAAGTTTGTTTAAAACCGCTACATCGGAAGTTGATGATATGGTAAACGTAAAGAAAAATCGTCCCCGGACTGTAAGCCCACAAACCCCCAATCCGAAGTTTGAAAGAAATCCGTCCAGCCGTTTGCCCTGTGGACCTCAGGAAAGAAAACTTGGAAGAACAACATTGCCGACTCGTAACACTTCCTTATCATTTCTTTTGTCAGAAACAAGTCTATCCATTTCCTTGTTATGTCTAATTGTTTAGTGAAGCTGTGATTGCAGGATATTGTTTTTGTTTTATCCAAAGTCAGGTAAATGCTTTTTAAGTTTGAGTTGACCTCCTTGAGTTGGTTTGATATCTCGTCATAAAATTACTTTATCGTATTTTGGGTATTTTGGGTGATGGGACAATGGGAGCGTTCGGGTCTTCGCTTTCGTCATCGAATTCATCCAAAATGTCCATTTCATAAATTTCGTGCTCGCTTGACACATCTCTAGAACAGGCGGGAGCGGAAGAGTCAGAGGTTGCTGTAGCTGTTCCGTAAACTAACCAACTTGACAACATCTTTTTGCATTGGACTAAAAAAATGTTCTTCGCTGGCTTTAACACCCGTTGCGTTAAGCGATCGCTTGTTATTGGTGAGTTTTTTTTTATTGTAGACTTCAAGTCTGACCAAACCTATCGAAATTTATAAAATCAATCAATTTTATTTTAGCACTAGCTGACTGGTGCTCGCCTTGCATCGCCTTACCCACCTCAAATGTCAAGGAAAAGGAAGCAACTCGAATGAAACAACATGACACACGAATTCCACCAGTCCATTTCCAAACTTTTCCCAATGAACAACATCTGAAAATGTGTTCAACCAGAATGTGCGCGCTGAAAAGAGACGGCTGCCAATTGAAGTGCAAAACATATGATCACGTTAGTCTGCGCACATAATAATCACACATTCAGGCACACACACTACTCACTGCTGCATGACTATTGGGACTGGCAGTGGTCTCCACTGACCGAAAATTGTGGCGATGTTTTGAATAATTGTTTTGAACATTGCTTAGCTTCAGGACAAAGCAGGGGGATGTTTTATATCTTAAACTAGCTGTACTCCCATGGCGCTGCCCGTGCCTTTCGTATTAAGTCCCGCCACAATTCTCAGAGTCGTTTTTTAAGGGAGGTGCAACGGCGCCCTTTTTGATTACTGCCCCATTGTGTTAATTATATCAGAAATTGTAGTTACTTAAAGTTCCAGATTGCCACTTCTTGTTCCTAAGATATAATACTATATTTTGATTTAGTACTGAAATTTGAGTATGCATGGCAACATTTCTTTCAGAACGAATTGTGACAGAATAATAATTTGGGTTAGTGTAAGACATAAACATGACTTTCTGACCATTAATATTTAACCCTACAGTTAGGGATAACCTGACGACTAAATTTGTTTATTGGTAAAGCGATTTTGGAAAGTCTGGAGTCTTTGCGTTAACTGCCAGACTAAATTTGATTATTGGTAAGGCCGATTGACTATTTTGTAAGAACCACGTTATATTCCGGGATAAAAAGTATCCTAAGTCTCGACCCAAAACATTAGCAATCACTATGCCAAGTTTCATCAAAATCCGTCCAGTAGTTTCTGCGTGATGCGTGGTCAGACATTTTTTATTCTACAGTTTTATTATTTGTAGAGAAGAGATAGAAAAGAGAAGAGTGTTGATGCGGACAAATGCGCTGAAAAAAAGTCTTAAATTAATCAAAATAGAAACTCTATCTTTTTGGATATTTTTTATTTTAAAGTAACACGTTTGTTTTAAAGATGAAGTGTAATTTTTCCGCTCTTAAAATCGAAAGAATCGATCTCAAAATCCAGTGCTTTATTTGTAAATATGTTTTTTCGAGACTTCTTTAAACGGAGGACTCAAAGAATTTAAATATTTCGTTTGATTTATCCAAAACGCCTGCAATAATAAATCTAGGTATTTTTTGAGTCAAATTTTGGCCAATATCCGGCTCTCTGTTCATTGCCTCCACCATCTTTTCAGACTGAACTCAAGTTTTACTTAGTTCTTTTTCTGCATAAAACTGAAAACTATATTCAAAAACTTAAATGTATAGGTATGAATTGAAACGTCCTTTTTGGTGCTTTCTATTTTTAGTTGACGTTGCGTCCGCAATGCCTTTGGTGCGGATATAAAACGTCAAAAGTTAGATGGAGTTCAAATGGGCAGCGTATTTCATAATCTAAAAAAATTCAAACTAAGTTACCGACATTCCTCCACTTTACAGCGGATTCTATAGGTAATAACAAAAACTTAAAAAAGTTGTCGGAAGCCATCCGTAGACCATTCATCGGATTCTGTAATAGGGGTAAATATCGTTCTCCTACTATCTACGTAGATATACGAGAAAGTTAAAAATGGCGAACACTCTGCAATTTGTAGATAAACACTTGAAATAAATTTAAGAAAATCAATCAGCTGCAGAGACAATTTTTTAGGACGTCGGTCGTTGGAATAAACCCAAATCTGTCACCATCGCCAATGAAGATAAATGCAAAAATAACCGAAAGTCGTGAAACTTTCCATTTTATTTACGACACCAATTTCCGATCACAGTAAATCCTAATAAATCCCGCAAAAACAAAAAGGGGAATTTAACAGAAAAATAAATAAATAGTACTCGTACATGTATACGCCGTGCGTATGCTGAGCTCATCAATCATGCTTACGACGCGACGCCCCATTTGTTACACAAAACGTATATTCTGTACAAGTGTGTGGGCTGCTTTGAAACGGCACACACTTGTTACCAGCTCATCGTATTTACAATTCGTTAAGTCGCAGACATATCCAACTGACACAAATCGAAAAGAATAATAACCCTTTAGAGGAGGATGTGTCTTATCGAATGCTTAGGAATTTTATTCCCCTCGAAACAAAGTGGAATATCCTCTTCTTTATTTTTTTTCTGTTCTTGTTGTTGTTATCTTTTTTAAGAGGATAAAGTGGGATACAAGATTTTCTTTCTCTTCTACGTGGGGATTTTAAATTGAATAAAAAAAAAAAAAAATTAATAAAAGGACATGAGAAAATACTCGCAAGATGATAATAAAATATCAATTTGTTCTTACTACGACAGATTACAGGGAAAGCGAATGAACGATGAACACGCAGGAACGGTGTGTGCGTCAATTTAATTTTACAGGGAGTAAGAAGGATGTTCATTAAAGGCTAGGTTTTTTGAACTCACAATGACGAACTATTGTGACGTACAAAAGATACAAGGAGGAGGTAAAAAATGACTATTAGTAAGTCTGTGTGTGCGGGGTCCTAACAGTCCTAAAAAAAAAACAAAGAAATACAAATATACAAAAACAATACTTATCTATAATACATATTCAAGGATCATCTTTCCTGTGTAACTTCTGAAGAAGTTGCGCCCTTTTAACGAATTTAAAAACCCAGCCAAACCGCACTTTGAACTTTTTCCCTCGGCGGCAGTATCACTTCGTCAATCAAAAATTTCAAATTGAAAAGTTAAACTTCAAAACTTGAAAGTACTACCATCTAGTTGATTTAATTATGCAATTAGCAGCAGTTGTATCTGTATCGGTTACCATAGAAAACGTGTCTGCTGAATGATAAATTCATTTCTACTCAAGTAATGGACAGCTATCCTCTCCGAATCCACTGAGTGGAAAACTTTATCAAGCAATTTGAAATTACGCCGAGTTAATACATCAATTTGCAGCGTTAGATACGATAATTGGTTTTAATGAGTCGAGACTGTTTGCCTCGTAGAATATTCAACAAATCACATTTTTGCCAATAGATACCATCAATTTGAGATGTGAGGCATAAATATCTTCATTTTGAACCATTAATTGAATGAGGGAAATATTTTTAGTTTTAATTAAATTCTGCGGCTTACCAAAATATTAGCCAACCGCCCCAAAAAGGGTATACACAACTTTTCAACTTGAAAGGAATCGGATAGTGAAAACTTTCCATCAAAGCTGGCGAAGTGCTTGTCTAAAACAATGGAAGAAATACCTTTCCCCTGACAGGGAACTATTTAATTCAAATTTATTCCACACACAAAAGCCACCTGGTTGTTGATGTTGTAGCCACAATCGACAGAAGTGGTAACTCTTTGAGAATCCCAGCGAAAAGTTTCATGATTGGATTTAATCTTTTTTTCCCTGAATCTGGTTTCGGAATTGAATAAATAAGTATTATTTAAATTAATGATGATCGGCTTTAAGTGCTTATAAGTCAATGAGATACCATCGAAGAGCATCGTTAATAGGTAGGACTTTGGGATTATTTAGGGAAATTAATTGGCTTTTTTGACTGTTTTGTGTTATGGATTAGGAATGCTTTGTGGGCGCAGTGCTAGACCGGGGGTCACTTGTTCAACTTTGGCAAATAAATTCAAATTATTCCAGCGAATATCAGAAATCCACTGTTGGGGTGTGTTCGCAAATTGGCCTGATTTTTACGAATTTGTTAGTAGGCGTTCCGTCAATTTTTCGTTGGAAGTTTTTCATGCATAATCATTCGTTTAAAGAGCACAATCGTCTCCTCACAAACTAGTATCTCAAACACATTCATTAGGTAAATGCAATCGGTAACTATACTCTGACAACTGTTGCCATATCCTCTAATCATCGTTTTCAATTAACAACACCCTGGAATATTGATTCGATTTCACCCAATTAAATACAATCACTAATCCGAAATTAAATTTGCATCCAATTTTCATGCAGGCTGTACACAAACTATTCCTTTCAAAGGGAATTTTGGTAATTGGTATCAGATCAAGCATAACAATCGTTACAAGCAAAGTGGTGTTGACTAATTCCGGTAATCCTCTTATTAAATAGTTCAATAATATTACATAGCATTTACGACAGCATCTAATTTCTAGGAATATTGAAGGATACTACAGTAACTATGCCGTAAAATATTTCTGCATTTGTTATTCAAAATCACTGATGATATGTAGAAGTTTGCAAAACATCAGTGTGTGGCATTTCTCTATAAAAATCTGAAATATTCTGCTCAGCAGAATTTCTGATTTGAAATTTTTTGTTTAAAATGTCTGCAAATGGGACAGATATTTAAAATTAAACGAGCTGGGAATACTTCCGGTGGAATGCAAAAACAAAAAAAAAATAATCAGCCAAAAATGGCATTAAACCAGAGACAGCTTCAATGAATAAACCAGGATACGGTATCGGGAATCTATGTTAGTTCTAAAAATCGAATAAACGGAAAAGGGAAGGATAAGTCTGGATCATAAAATAGAAGCCTGGCTCTATAAACAAATGCCGTGAATCTGACTTAAGGAAGTGGAGAAAATGCATTTGATTATGTATCTCCTGTTATTTATAAATTTTCTATAAATGACTTCATCAATGTAGCAAATTAAAAACATTATATGCGCGACTGTATCGCTTAAAACTTGTTTCTTCTTTAAATAAATGTCACTGCCCTACGAAAAACAGCTTTATTATTCTTAAAAAACAATCGCAAAAATCGTCACCAAATATAACTCAAAAATGCTCCAAAAATCTCTGTAACCACTGTCAAAAGACAACCTAAAAGCCACAGAAAAAAGTGCAGAAAAACGCCGACTAAGCAGATGATATGTTTTTATAAATATGTTTGCTAATAAATAAGTTGAATATGAAAATTGAGAAATTCAATACAATTGACAACTTCTCTTCCATCCTTACAAACCCAAAAATCAAGATCAAGAAATGTCAAAAGCTGATGATGCGAAATACTTAAAATTGCAATTTTTTTTCTATTGTGGTGCGTTTGAAGTTTGCAGAAAATTTAGCAATAGAATAGAGACATGTTGCAGTGCTGCGTTGAGTGCAGAATTTACTTGTGCCTATATACGTATAAACATGTGTATTCTTATCTTGCTGCGTAGTAAATTTTACACATTTGTTTTGGCCATAAAACCCACAAAAAAACGTTCCAAAAATGTCCTTTTCAGCTCCACAAAGAAGAAAATTGATCTTGGTTTGTTCGGATGCTTAAAACTTGAAACCGACTGGAACAAATTCGACGCTTCCTTCTGCGGGTTTTGTGAGCAATTGCTACGCAAAGATTTAGAAAAAAAGAAAAATCGGAAAATTTTCAACAGGTGGCGTACATTTCGTTTTTCGTTTCGATTCACTTACCGTTCAAAAGGTGGCACTGTTATTGATCTCCAAAATCGCTCAACCGATTTAAATAGAATTGTGTTCATATAAGTAGTAAGTAGTTCCAATTGCGCAGTGGCTTAGGGGTAGTGGGTTGGGTTACTAAGCGAGGGGTCACAGGTTCGAATCCCGAAAGGGCCAAATTACATCTTAAGGTTTTTTTCCACTGCGCCACCTCTCGCGAACGTTTGACAAACATCCGAGAGTAAAACTGTCATGAATGAGCTTCTCAATTAGCCGTTTGGACTCGGCGTAAAATTGTAGATCCCTTCCATTCGTCCCAAAAATTGAAAACTCACAAAAAACGAATGGTTGTGAGAAGCTAGGCCTTGGGTCCCAAAGACCTGTAGTGCCAAAATATTTATTTTAATTTTTTTATTTTAGTTCCAATTTAAAAGATAGGATAATTTAGGATATCTGCATCTTCTGGGCTGTATTTAAATATAAATGGCAGGTATTAAAAAGATTTTTTTTTTAAGCAATTTCCGTGCAAAAAAGACCTTTGTAACACTAAGTTTAAAGTTTGATCTGCACTGCACTTTTCACAAAATAAGCAAGATAGGAAAACGGGGAATGGCACTTACCATTTAAGAAAATTATTAAAACTAGAGTTCGCCCTGTATTATAAATTCTATTATTATATTTACCTGGCTTACATTTACGTAGGCCATCGTTATAAAAATGTTAACATGCAGAGCTTTCCCATAATTCCTACCATGTTAACAGGATGGCCGACCAAAAAACGTGTCACGTAGGTACTTTTCCGTGTTAGTGCCGTTTTCGTTTCCGTTTTTGTCAGACGGTTATTTAGTATTGGGCATCCCTATAATCTTCCGTGTTACAAATGTGTGATTTTGTAAATAAATTATTATATTCTCAGCAGTGGCAAGTACCTACTTACCAAAATTGAAAGTTCCCATTTTGCTTCAGGGAGTTAATCAAAGCCAGTCAAAATCGAATTTTGTTGTTAACCCTTTCCACCGCTTAGAATGCAACTTAGGGTAGTGGCAAGTACAGCCCATGTTTGAGAGACCCAAAACCCCAGTTGAAAAGTTTGAGGTAAATCCATCAAACGCGGCCTTGGGCTGTCGTTAGGCAGATCGACTTTTTTTGGGTTCTCTATCGTCGTTATGTAATTTTTGATAAGGACCTCAGCGTGTTCTTTTAGTAGCAGGCAAAAATGTGCTGAACATAAAATAGAGGTCCTGGCATCGAATACTTACCTACCCTATGCATTACTAAAAATAAATCGCACTACTTACACCGATAAACTACGTCCTCAACAAAATTTAAAGCCTTTAGGGGAGATTAAGAGAAAACCCAAAGATATACTCAGCCCCAACGAACCTTGAGTAATAGATTACCATTTGGCTACTTTTCGAAAGCGGATAACATCCGTTATTTTAATCCTTCACTTTCCGGTGAATCCTTTCCTTTTTTTGATTCGTAAAGAAGGCTTTCCATATTTTTATTTTCTCCTTGAGAATATTCTCGCATGTAATGTAACACATTTGCGGTGCGGATTTTAAGATGCATAACCACCCTCTCATCATAAGCTTTGTATATGCGAAGCTCTTGCGAGAGCCGCTGTTATAAAAACCTTATGATGCTTGAGAAGTTTTAAGCATATTATTCCGGCCGCCATTGTTATTTATTTTGGATTAACTCAACGGAAACTGTGGAGGATAATAAAGGCAACAGTGATTCTGATTAGGGATATAAAATGAAAGGCATTATACGCTCACAGTCTCATCCGGTAATCGGCTTTCCTTAAAGAAAAACACCATTAAAGATGGTATAGTTTGTTTTGAGGTACCTTCCTCTAAGGAGTTTATTTTGGAAGCCGAATTTGCATTTCCAAAGACGGAGGCATGGATGATGGAATAGAGGATTATCTTGCTGTGAAGAATAGGTTTGTTGCATGAAATCATCGCCAAGGACTATGAATTAGCCTAACTACAACCACTAATCGACTGTGATTACGTCTTTGGTTCAAAAACTCTTAACCGGTTCGAAACAAGTTTGAAATATATTTCAAGATCAACTGCTGCAGAACCCGCTGCATGCCTTTGCCATTAGACATTTTAATTTCGCTGCACCTTAACAAGTTTAATTTTCTTTCAGGCTGCAGCCCTCTCATTAATTATCCCCCATTACGACGGCTTTTGCTGAGATGAAATTAAATCTGTTTTAATGGTCAGATGCATCCCTTTTACTTGATGCGAAATGCAGGTGCCTATAAAAAGGAACCTGCCTCAGAACACAAATAAAACAGTTGTTAAAGGGCATTCTGCGATTCCCCCTATCTCACACAGAAATTCCTTGGCGCAATTAAAGGTGCAAAAAGGATAAGACAACTTTAATTGCAATAGCATTACAGACACCCCTCTCTCCACAACGAGGTGTTGAATTATAGCCTCCCCACGGGGTTTCGCTCCCCTAACCTCACGCAGAGATAAATGCTTTAATAGCCGTTATTTTTACTTCAACAATGAATCAATTTGAAAAGTACGAAAAAAAAACAGACAAATTTGTTGAATACACGATGAAAAGGGATAACACCATGAATTTTATTTTCTAAAGGAAAAAAAACCGAACCCCCATTTGTCAGATGTTTAACCAACCCAAAATATTTTGAAGAAGCCCTTAATGTTCAGCCTGCCATTCATCATGAAAGTATTTGTGTTTCCCGCTGAAAAAAAAAGAAATACAATTCGCATTTTTTTTATTGGGCCCGGGATGGATTTGTTGCTCCCCTGTGGGTGAGATTTTTTTGTCTATTTCCCTCTCGCGGATGTAAATACATACATAATAGGTACAGGCGCAAATCTGGAACAGCATTTATTGAAAATTGTTGTTTAGGATTCGAGGCTTTTGTTTAGAGTGTCCTTCAGTAGTTGTAGCTTGTAGGTGGAGAGGATGAATTGATTGGTATTTTTGTTTGAACGAAATCACAAGAGTGTGGGGAGAAACGCTTTTCACAGAACAATGGAGCAGGAAGATGAAGAACAGTAAGATGTGTGTTTTTCGAATAATACTTCTGGGAACGTCGTCGGTGCTGTTCTTATCAAAAAAGAGAAATTCAAAAAGCGTGTACGATAACAAACATTGAATTCCCAGATTTATTGTTCGTTTAGTCAGAGTTAAAGTTACAGTTTCCCATTCTATCACATGAAGCAATAAGAAAATAGAAGAAGTTGTATCATCATACATCTCCCCACCTCCTTAACTATTGCACATGAAATGAGCTCCTTTGAGTGTTTTTCTGTAGCCACAACAACCCAAACCTAGTGCAATTATTTGCAAAATTTAATTAGATAAAATACCCATTAGAGCTATTTTACCAAATTATAATACATAATCCAATTTGTAAATGTCAGAAACTTGCAAACAACTTGTAAACAAGCACAAGAGCAAATGAATTACAAATGTATAACGTCCGTTGTGGCAAGTTGAATTAATTTCTGGTCGTCCTTTCTGAGTGCTGTTTGGAGTCCTCATTACATTCGCGACATTTCTTGACTGCGCGACACGATAAAGATAACCTCAGACATAGAAACCTGTCTTGCTATTTAGGTTAAGTTGTGTTGTCTTTGTATTACCACTTTATGAATTTGCAATAAACCAATAGGTATAGCATGCTGTTTAGGATTTTGATGGAAATTTAATTTGCTAATGGGGTTGTTACAATATTGCATTCAAAGAGCAAAATATTGCAAGGAGAGGAGAACAGCAGATATTTAGGAACTACTTTTAATTACGAAATAATAAGAAGCTCCCCTTCATACCTTTACGAGAAGCAAAAGGACCGCAACTTCACATTGGAGTATTCCTCCTTTCAAGATTAAAAATAATCGTTTAAATGGGCATAAGGTCAGTTCCTTTACTTTTAAATCTTACGAATTTTTACGAATTCTTACGCATTTTACTCAATAGTCGTTCCTAAACTCGAAAAATTCGTAAAAGAGAGCGGCTAGTTTTTACTCAACAAATTTCTTTGCGTAAGAATTGAAACAACTGTCAGTCGCCTGAAAATTAACAGCTGATTTGAAATTGTTGTTCTATTTGGCATTTATGCCATTTTTCACAGGTTACTATAAAAGCGTTCCTTTTCTTTTGCGTAAGTTCCCTCTGTCATTTTGACAGTCTTTTCATTTGTACTACAAAAGGAAAGGAAAAGACCTATACTGACATTTTCTGTGGTCACAAGGCATAACCGCCTAAGTCTGTTTTGCACATTTTTCAGGAGAGCAGTTTTAAGTTTGACTCATAAGTGAAAACCCTCTGTTGGGCGGTTTGGTTTTCAGGGCATAACTTCCAAAGTAACTAAGCTACAGATCTAAAAAAAATAATGAAGATAGAGCAGAAAAATGCTTTTAAAATACCATTAAAAGCTCTATTTCGTCATAACTCGACTTAGGCGGTTATGCCTTGTGACCACAGTTTTATCGCCAAATTCTCCGCAACGCATACTTTGTCGGAGACTCAAATCCAAATCGTAAACAAATTCCGCAACCAATATCTGTCGGAGGATATCGGAATCTAGCTGTCAAAAACTGAAGAAAAAAATGCACTTCATCGCACTCCAACGTAATTCGCCGATATGTGTTATAAAATGTCGGAGAAATATCCCGAATAGATGTTCCGAAGAATACCTCCAAGCAAAATCCTTCGAATCGTATAAAATCAGAGAATTTTCCGTTCCGACGGATACCTCGCTAGGGCCGAATTTTTTCACTTTTGACCACTGGTAAATTTTAGTCTTAGATTGTTTTTCCATCGCGGGAGGAAAAGTGTTTACCTATATGTGTTTATACGGGATCATTGAACAAGAAATAGTCGCAGGGGGCTAAGTCTGGGGAATGATGCGCTAGGGGGTAGTTCGTAGCCTAACTCATGCAATTTTGCCATTGCGAAATATGACCTTTTTCCTTCGCCAACTGTAGCCGTTTTTGCTTCAAATCAACTTCGAATAGATCCAGCAGCTCTGCGTTATAAGTGCGAGTGATCGTTTTACCCTTTTCAAGCTATTCGATGTGAATAACGCCGCGCGCATCCCAAAAAAACACTGTCGCCATGACCTTGTTTACAGACAAACCCACATTGGACTTTTTCGGCTTCAGGTCTTATCCACGGTTACGAAACGGCGCAAAAACTTAGTCGCATTTTTCTGAAACATCGTCAAAACACTCCCTAGTTGAAAACTGAATTCGTTTGTTGTCGATTGTGAGCAAACGCGGCACCCATCTTGCGGAAAGATTTTTCATGCCAAAATTTTTATGCAGAATAGGGATCACTCTGCTTTTTGATAAGCCTATGGCCTCTTCAAGCTAGCGCACTTTCACTCGCCGGTCGTCCATAATGAAACATGGATTTTGTCGACCATTTCTGGCGTTGTGACCTTAATCGTCACTTGTGCTTGAACGACCGCACCGAAATTGAGTAAACCAGTGGTGAATGGTTCCAATCCATGGTAAAGAGTCCACATAATATTTGTCAAGCTTTTGTTTGGTTTGCGTGATAGATTTTTCTCGCAAAAAATTGTGTTTAATGAGCACTTGAAATTCACTTTTTTCCATTTTAACGAAAATGTTCGTAGGTGTCTATAAAAAATGGCTGCCACAGCAAAACTAGTTGACAGATCTGTCTTAAAATTTGGGTGCGTTCTTTTGAAAGATTATGGGCACATTCAAAAACTTAGTTGTCTTAAGTCGCCTAAATTGGTCTGGATTAGATGTAACCTGAACCCAAAAACTAGATTGGACGGGAACGTCACTTTTCCTACGTCAGCCACATATGCAAACTGTCAACTTAGTACTCAGTCACGAATTTTTTGACTAGATTCGTCCATAAACGTCAACTGACGCAGCTGCCCATGGGACCGATCTAGGCCAATCAAAACTGAGATTCGTCCAGGCATTATTTCTCTAACGTTATCTTACTAACTACCTGCTTTCGGATTCTAAATACTCTCTGGAATTTAAAGCCCATTAAAGTAAAGTGCATCATATTCATAATTCAGAAAACCAAATTTACATAATTTACGCGAACCCCCAACAAAGAAGGCAAAAAGTACAACTCCTAAAAGTCGTTCATCCTTTATTTGTATCACCCGCCTGCTGAACAAAGCAAAATGCCAAACTAGGATGGGACCATATCTCCACCAGCAGCTATCTCTATCACAAACGACAGTCGTTACTGCGCTTTCTTAGTTCTCTTCTGTTGATTTCTCTGTTGCAGTTGCAGTTGCTGTGTTTGCTTATCCTTTTCGCTCGGCAAAAGGATTCTTCTGAACAACACTGCATCTGTGTCGGTCAGCGGTGTATCCTTATTTCTGCTGTTTACATCGAATACAAAGCACTCCTTCAAATTGAACCATGTCCTCTGAATCGGTGGCACACTCAACTTATCCAACAGTTTCGCACTGATGTTCGGTATAATGGGTTGCAGGATAATTCCACAAAGGCGAAGGCTGTCCATTGTCATCGAAATGATTGTATCCAACTTGTTAGAGCGCTCCTCTGGCGATTCTGCCAGCGCTGCTGTCGACGTTGTTGTACTTTTCAATTCCCATGGCTTCGAGGACTCAAAGAAATTATTTGTCGCATGAAGGGCTGCCATAACTGCATCCACCACCAAGTAGAAATTATTATCCTCGTAATGTTGTGCGCATCGTTCTATAGAAAAATGAGAGCAATGTTAGTTACATGGGACTGTAATGGTATATATAGAATAGATGTTGGTTTTTAGTCGAGGTGATTGACACTTGAAACAACACAAGGATCAACCTCAGACTTACCTGGCAGATCGGAGAGTAGCTCGTGCAACCGTTTGGCTGCATCCAATCGAAGGATTTGCTCGCAATGATGAACATAAATGCGAGGATAAATTTGACGGGGATTTAGGGACTTGGCACAGCCACGCGATAAGAGATTCCCAAAGGTGTCTGCTAGCTCTGAGTTGAGGATACGCAACGCTTTGGTGCTGCTGTAGTCTGCAATAATACGAAAATTCTGATAGAGTAAGAGGTGTGGCATTTAATCAGAAATGGGGGAGGGTGGCTAGAAAAACACCACGAAGGAGTGCAATAGGGATAAAGGATGGTGTGTGGGTAGAGGTAACCATGGTTGAATATACGAATAGGGGAATGTGCTAAGATGCTTTTAGGATTACTTTCTATGCTTTTTGAACGGTTCAATAATGAGGGCAAGTCTGTAACCGTGTATATCGTGTTGGCGGGTTGTGTCCCGCACTTTCGTTGTATGTGACCGTTGAACTAGATTTTAAATTGAGCATTGCTTTTTTTAATCTAGACGGGGATTTCTTTTAATGCCCTGGGAAACGTTTTTATATTCCAGTTTGATTTAATTTTGTTAGGGGAAGTTTGCATTCGATGTTCAGAGCGTATAATATGCTCAGTTTGTCACCAAGGTGGGTTATCGATGAGTGATTTTAAATGTTCTTTTCATAAATCTATATATATAAAAATGAAACCCGTTTTCCGTTGTCACGACATCACGCGTGAATGGCTGGACCGATTTCGTTAATTCCTTTTTTGTTGCGTTTGTTATTGTCAGCAGAAGGTTCTTATGAAAGAAAAAATTTAATTTCTACTGTATTATTCTAAAAAAAAAAATAAAAAAGTATTTGCAGGGCTATCATTCATTTCTATTTTATAAAAAAATATATTCCTAAGCCTACCAATTGAATTTAATATTCACAAAATGGTGCAAATACGTAAGCCATCAACTAAATATTGTGTGTGTATTCATTTTCATCCATCATCGTCATTGTCACGGCAGAGCAAAGGTAACCCCAAATATGTCGTTTTTGAGAGAACACTTATTTGTATCACTTTTGTCCTTTCCTGAGTGAGTACCACCTCTTTGAAGTTCAACCCGATTGGTCATGTCAAGCGCAATCACAGTACAGCGGGTGCAGGTATGTAATATGAGGTATGTGGGCCGCTTCCATTTCATTTTATTCATCCAATGCTCCTGGTGGAACAGGCAAATCGTTGATTCTGGTAACATTTCGGTCAAGATCGGAGATTGCGTTGACTTTTGCTTCCTCTGGCATTGCTGCCACACTGTTGGAAGGCGGTCGAACTGCACATTCCGCTCTGAATCTTCTCACGGTTGACAAGCCAACGTGCACAATGACCAAGAATTCAGCGACAGCGAAATTGATGCGCGAATGCAAAATTATCTATTGGGAAAGGATGCACGATTAACGAGACGGAATTCTTGAACTCGCTTGATGTGCCAGGAACTCCGCTGCTTAATTTACAGCTGAAGATGGAATCGATTGCAATTACGTTGCTGAATCTAAATGTCCATCAAGAAACTGATGAACAATTTGATTCAAGCGGCGATCAGGAAGTCCTTATCCCACGAATTTTGATTTTTCCATAACTGATCTTCCACTCCAACCGGATTCTGTTTCCCGTTCGATTGTCTTTTGCGATAACAATCAAAAAAAGAGACATTGTTTATCATATCGCTCTCTACTGACTCGGATTCAATTCAAATAAATTTTATTATCACTCTGAAGTTTATCTGAAAACGTTAAATTGGGGCGAGACAAAGTGCGCCGGGTCCGCTAGTATTATATACTTATAGTAGGAAACTTTTATGGAATCATAAAATTCCCACTGACTTTCAGGACTGAAATAAAAATCAGGTCGTCTATTTGGAATACGTTTTATCCCTTGCAAGGGCTCAACTTTAGGCAATTTGGCTGTTAGAGTTCACATCTATTTGGGACAAATGCCTTTTTACCACACCAGTTTTAATAATTCTACTTTACTTTGATTTACTTAGAATACTGCTTACTAAAACAGGCCTACTGGAAAAATCACAGCAATAATTTATGAGGCTGCAACCAGGACTGTTAGGTTTCGATTTGGCTGATTTTTTCAGCTGATTTACCGGACCGAAAGCCGCGCTGGTTACTTACATTTTCACGAATTGGTTTGTCCAGATCCACCCGGACAGTAGCGCAACCTAAAAACTGGTTCGGCACGCCAAAAACCGTCTTTAAATCCTTAATGTAAAAATAAAATAAGTAAAAAGTGGTGCTGAAAATTCCATAAAGCAGTAGTGGAAATAAAACAATCGTCTGTACTGAAATAAATGATTTGCTACTTTCGAATGGCTCGAAGTAAAATCTCCTCAACATTTAAAGGGTCACAATTCGCAGTCATATTTATCTCCTTACTGATTTCTCCCTTTTAGGGTTAGAAAAGGTCACGATTCGGAGTCATATTTATCTCTTAACAGAAGTTTATTCCTCGTCTTAAAAGGATTTGCTGAGCTGCATAAAAATGTCGCCAAATTCCTGCAGGGGATTAAATCACAAAGTGGAAGAAGAGAGAAAACCAATCTCTCAATCGCAACAAGGGATGTGACGATGGGACGCCGGATAAGGATAATAAACTACACCAAATCGCTACAGAAAGGTCCTCCACTTTACAATCTAGACATTATAAATGCATAAAGAAAACTACCGACTTTCAAAATCTATATAAAAGGTTATCCGCTCATCGTGTAATTTTTATTTTTGTTCCTACAACTAGCTACATGAAGGACTTTTCATAAATGCTTAAATTTCAGCTAAAAGGCAATTTCCACTTTACACGAGTAGTGAATATTTGAAGAACATGGAACACAATCCAGAGGGACCGGTGGATTAAGAATCCACTTTCGGATATGGTTCTTAGCATAATCAATTTGGGGATAAAATGAATTTTAATTCAAGCAAAATTCTCACTGCTCAACCATGAAATTGAATCTGGGCCACAATAGGGTCCTTGGAATATGGATTTTTCTTTTATTTGTCCATTCCCTTTATATTTCTGGAATGGGTTTCGAGCTGATAATTCGATTTAATTAATTTCTCCATGTTGTGGCTGGACAAAGCAATCTGATTGTCGTGTAAGAATTTGCATAGATTTAAAATGTTCCACATACGCCACAGTGACCAATGTAGGGGAAGGACTCTCTCTAGCCGCCTTTTGTATGAATACTATGCAATCAAATAAAGTTGTTCCTTTCTTTCTAGTTACGGGTCAACACGTGTCAACCCCTAAGCCATCTACCCCGTAAAAGGTGTACGAATAAATTTACCAGAGTTGCACTTTTTGCGACATGCTGTTGGCTAGGGTTTTTAGCGAAGTTTGCTGTTTCGTTTTTTTCTTACATTTCACACAGTTGTTGAGTCCTTCATGACGCGAGGACTTTACCCTCGTCACCTGGTGGATGGTGGAAGGTGTATTTATTGCTTGTAATCTGTTTCGGCGGAATATATCGTAAAAGTTACTGCCACGGTGTGCGGCGGCAAAGAACACATCAAATAAAGATTTTCAACTTCTGTGCCGCGGCGAACGAGCTCTTAGATTATTTTCCAATTTAAAGCAACGAAAATGAGAGTAGATACATATAGGCGAGCGTTTGGTCTTTAACGCTGAACAAGGCGTTGGATAGTATTAACGCGGTGGGTGCGTTTCGCTGCTCTGAGTTTATTGGGTGGACGTGCCATGTGAAGAGTTATTGGATTTTGCTATTCGGATTTGATGGAATGTGAAAACAGTTTTATGGCATACCTACCCATGTCGGTTGATGACAGCAGAATGGGGAGTAGTGCGAAAAGCGTTTTTTTTTTCAGCGTGCTTAACTCAGCAGAGTACATTTTGGGGATTTCATGTTTCGGAATCTGCAAACGCAGGTAAGAAGTCTTTAACTTGAAGTACGCAACCTGTAAATATGCACCATATACTTGCAGACCTCGAAAAGATGATCAAATTTAAAAAAAATATATGCACCGCAGTATGACTTAGTAGTGTGATGGAAGGAATCTCGGGTTCCACCTCCATTTTGCAACTTGATGTTCTTTACACTGCGTCACTTTCCGCGAACGTCTGACAGGATAACTTCCTGAGAATTTTCTCATACCTATCGAATTTGGCATGTAGGACCAAAAACACCCATTGACATATCTACAAGTCAGCATTTTGTTTGCAGTCAGTCATAAACAAACACCATCGCACAAAATGATGCAAATCCACGTATTCCTTTGCTAACCAAAACCAAAGTAGAAAGCCCTCGGCTAAACTGCACAAACTTCAACAAACTTGAAGCAATCCTTTGACTTCAATTGCATTCATCGCCCAGACACATGACAAAGAATAAAATGCAACCACAGTTTATTGAAACAAACTCCATTGCACAATGGCTCATCCTGGAATGATGGTTGGCGCGCATAACAAAGCATTCCTTTGCTGGCCAAAACTCAATTGCGAATGCAGTGCGAGTTGAAGTGGTTCGCTCGTGCTAATCGCCTTTCATACACACACATTCTGCAAATGAGAAATTTTAATTGAAAATTGAAACACAAACGAGCCCGAGGATATACACATATTGAATGGGAGGATTATTTGGTATAGAGGTGTTCAACTACAGTTCACGAATTTCGTGGAATTATCTGGCGCACGGACTACCGACCGTTAATAAACCGCCAAATTTTGAATTTGGGGTGCGGTAGCATTGCTTATTATAAATGGAATTCGCAGTAATTCGGTCAATCAATTACAACGTGCAGTAAGAGGATTTAGGGATTTGTTATTTGAAGGATATAGTATAAGAGCTTAAAGAGCTTATATTTCCTAATTTCAAGTAATCGTGGTCCCAAAAACAAAACTCAGGACAGCGGTTGTTATAAATATTGCAATTTTAACTTTTCATCTAAAGGGTCTTTCATTTGGCGCTTCCTGTCTTTAAATTTAAGTAAAACAAAGTGTTTTATTTGTTTCAGAAGCCTATCGATGCCATTATGTATGGAATGTAACTTAACATCGTTTAAATGTCCGCCGAGGCTTGCGTGGATGACACGCATCCAAAATGTCCAACTTTCCATGACTCTGGAGCATAAATCAGGCCGAATTAGACCAATGGCATGGGTTACGTTGACTTTGAGGGCCGCTGTGGTTCGTAGCTTATTTGCATAGACCCTCGACTTTAGAAAACCCCACAAGAAAAAGTCTAACGGGGTCGAATTTTACGATCTCGGTGGTCAGTTTACATCACCACCACTTAAGATGACCATCGCATCGAATCGCTGGTGCAGAATTTCCAATGTGGCATGAGCTAACTGACACGTAGAGCCATCCTGTTGAAACCACATGTCTTTGGTGTCCATATCATCCAATTCAGGAAAAAAAAAGTTGGTTACCAAGGAAATATGGACCGATGACGCCGCCAACCCAAAATCCACACCAAACACTGACTTTTCCTGGATGCATTGGACGCTCTTTGACTGGTATCGTCCCAAATTCAACACTTTTGTTTTTTGACGTACCCTTTCATAGAAAAATGTACCTCAACGCTGAAAATGATTTTGCGATGAAAATTAGGGTCAGTTTCTAACTGCTTTTGATAAAACAATTTTACCATTTGCATGCTTGCTCGTCAATGGTGACTTGCAAAACAGACTAAATAAATGACAGCCAATTCGACAGAACTAGCTTCAACAAAATGGCCGCTATCAACCGTCAAAGTTCGGAAGTCCCTATTGGAAGACCTTTTATAAGAAAAATATATTTGTAACTTTGGGACTATCATCTTCGAATCGATTCACAGAAAACAAAAACCGCCAATAAGCACTGCTTTTGGACAATTTTCTCGGTTTCGGTTGTTACACCTCATAAGTCTGAACTTAGCAAAGACAGTCAAAACTTGATGGGAAAGTCATAACCTTCAAAATCATTATTGTTAGTGCGTCAAACATCGATAAACTCTTCACCTGCTGCTAATCGATTTCAAGAATGGCTTCGACATCGAACGTATGAATTTAATAATTAAAAAGGATTCCGCGTCCGATGTGACTACAACTCTTGCAAGTTGGTTTTATGATTTTCCCACCAGACCCACCAGCTCCAACCCAGTAATAACTTCGCCGGCCCCAGAGCCAAAGCATACTTTACGACCGAATATGAATCTTTGAAGAATACCAGTTGCTGATGATGGTGGCAGCAATAAACTGCCGTCAAAAAAGCCACCAAATTTGTAAAAGGCTTCCTCGACGTGACCATCTTAAGACCGTCCGAAAAAAAACATACAGCACTCCTTTTCGCCTCCAACTCTGCTATGAAATATTTATGAAAAGCTAAAACTAACGCACATCCAACCACTGAGAGCTAAGGGCAAATAAAAAAAAATGAGACGCTGCATCCCTGCGCGAGAAAATAGGACGAAATATTACTCGAAATAAATTTTCATATTTTATGTTTGGTATCCTTGTATTGCACCACATAAAGAGTCAGTGAAAATCACTGAGATGTGCTGCTTGTATCTGGAATGGTTTAAATGCACAGTGTATACGCGGCCGGCGAGGAAAGGGCGGATTTCAATGATAACCGAAAGGATGCAAAAAGGGATGCAAAAAGTTTTGAAAATATGAAGAAAAAAAAAATTATGGTGGCGGTGGTTTTCAAATATTCTTTATGAGCAGCCAGTTTGAAAGTCGTTCTCTGTTGCACACAAAAAAGGACACGACTGCAGCTTTTGTGGTTTTAATAATGGGAAAATATTTTGCGAATAAAATTCCAGGATTATGTGGTCATTTGGAGTTTCTCCAAGGTCAGGCTTTAATTTTATTTAAAAGAACAAAAAGAAGAAGACGAAAATGAAAATGTTACACAAATCTATGGTATAAGGATCATCGCATTCACTTGTGAATGGCGTTCCATTGAATTCAATTAAGTGTATCCATTTGCGATGTGGCCAAAATAAATGACCAACATTAATGGTATGGATGCTCAAACTGGTATCTAGTCATTTGTTACATTGGACATGGACATAGAAACCGAACGTTTTGGTACGGTACGTTGGCTGAGTGATGGAGGTAAATCCATGTGGCTTGGCTAACCCATGGTGATTCACAAAAGTGACACAAGGGAATACGATGTACGAGATACTTGCATTTAGTTACTGTCCGTAGCACTTATCAGTGACGAATACTGCTGTGCGGTTGCGGGTAACGAGTGTTGGGAAGGTGAGCTTTGGATCTGTATTTAGCTGGTAACCTTTGCCATTTCGCATTCAAAAGATTTAACAAAACAATTTATTGTTTCGTCGATGCAAGGGCTCTCTCGTGGTCGTAAACGAGACATGTTGAGATAAAAAATCACTGTTTAAATTTGATGAAATATACAATGGAAAAAATAGAACAAACGCAACGGAAAGGACCTTGTTTGAATACGAAAAAAATTCAGAGTCGTATAAACCTCCGAATAGATGAGGAATCCCCGCTCCAGTCCAAAAGTGAATGGGAATAAAAGACAATTTTCTTGGGGGCATACAGGGGCCACTGCCTCGCCGTTAGAAGTAGCATTTATGCCAATAAAACGTGTACCCAGAGAGTATAGTCTCTGCAATAGTATATAGCAAGACTCTTTAGAGTTTTGGTGGCCGAAGTTATTTCATAGAATTGGGCTTAAATTGTGCCAGACTTGAACACGCAAAAAGGCAAAGACACGACAGACCCCGCGAACATGAAGTCAGGGCCATCAATGTCGATAATTCTAGAAGAGAATAGAAACCTAGCACAAAAACCTCATTGAACATCGACTCAGAAAGGGTGACAGGAAGCTATTCCCAAAAAATTCATTAAAATTATCATATAAGAATAAGAAGCTGTTGAAAGACTATAATCTTCAATAAAAAAAGGACTCACTTAAACCAAGTAAAGAACGAAAATCCATGCCTTAGCTGGTATCTAGGAAGTCATGGCTGTCTTTATCCATGAAACCATGAAACAATTCATTGTCACGTTCGAACATTTGTCAAAGACTCAGTGCGGTGCAGCTATAGTAGGAAGGAAAGTTGCGCTTTAGGGTACGATAAGGCTTGCTATGAAAAAGCTATCGCGAACTTATGTTTAGCGTCCCAAAAGTATAACAGTCTTCATAAAACTTGCGCTAACAAATATACGTAAGAAGCTATGTAGGTTTAAAATGTGATTAGTGATTAGTGTGCTGGAATACTAAGTGAGGGGTCTAAGGTGAGATCCCCGAAAATGTTGAACGTCTGAAAGAGCTTCTCAATGTAGGCGTTCGAAGTCGGTATAAAATATAGGTTCCTTCCTTTCGTCTGAAAAATAAAAACTAAATCAGGTGAAAGGCTGTGGAAGCTTGGCCGTGTTCTTTACAGACCAGTCGGGCTAACTATTTGTTTTTTTTTGGCAAAAACATCTCCCCCGATAAACTTTAGCGGAACTTACCACTTGTTACTTACTTTTAGCGGAGTTTATGGCAGTTGATAGCTGCCACCACCATCAGCAACTTGTACTCTTCAAAGATTCATAATATTCGGTAGTAAAGTATAAAATCAACTTGCAAGGGTTGAACTCGTATCAGCTCCGGAATATTTTTAAATAATTCAAATCAGTTTCATATGAAGATGGACGGTTTTGTTTTGTGGAGGTGGAGTAGTCTAATCCAAAATGGATGATTTTGGGTTGAATGCTATGCAATTTCTCAGTGGAAGGTTGTCTTGCACATAATCCACAAATATTCTTGGTAAATGTTTCACCAATCCAACAAGGAAGGTATTGGACTAATGCAAATCCAGATTACAGTCAGTTTTTGGTTTTTTTTTTTATAAATTTCCCACAAAAAAGTGTCCAATGGCTTTGCCTAAGTACGTCTATTCCCGCACCCTCAAGACCAACCACACGCTTGGCCATTTGCTGATGACTTGATGATTGTTGGTTTGAATTTCAGCGCGCACTAGATGCTTTTGCAGCCTAAGTGTATTGAAGACGGGATGAAGACAAATATGAACAAATTTGAAGTGATCTTCGCTCGATCAATGCACTCTGCTGGTTAGTTAAAGTCTTATTCACCAGCGACGAAACTATCAGTGCAGAGTTATCACTAGGACCGAACTAAGCTAGCAGTCTTTAGTTCGTTGCTTGACCCAACTCTTACCAACGGTCATGAGATTTTACTACTGCCCGAAAGAATAAGATCGAGTATGGGCGCAGCTAAAACACGATTCCTTGGCTGTGACTCGCAGAGGTACTCTAGCTACTTTCATAAACAAGATGTTCTATGATTTGGTAGTTTGGTGACGTTAACCGCGCCTTCGAAACTTGATTTCAATACGTGCTATGAAATCTTTCCAGGCGTCCTTTCGGTAGGCCCTCAATGAGATGGCTAGAGGTCAAAATCTCTCCCTTAGAGTCTGTGTAGGAAAACTGTGTAGTCAAAGAAAGACATCTTACGAAAAGAAAGACCTGAGACAAGCTAGAAATCTTCTAGGGAACTAGGTTCAAAGCCTCAATCTGTAACGTGACAATGTAAACACAGTGAACACCTGAAGAAAATAGGTTTATCAGACGATGGTATCTGCTGGTTCTGCGATGAGAGTGGAGTACTGACCAGTTAGTGGATAAAACAATTTGGCAAGTGCCAGAAGCTAGATATACTAGCAGTGCCCTACTTGAATAAAGTCCTATAAGGTATGTATAGTCTCTTCAAGGATAGGACAAGGCAAAGAATCATAGTGCAATGGGGCTCTGGAAAAGGAAGCACCTCTAATGTAGAAAACGGTCCCAGTTCACTGAATCCTCTCTTTTTTAACTTTCTCGCATTACGTAGTAAGAGAAAGGTATTGTAATCGTACAAAAAATCGAACTCGAGATTTTAATCAAATCTAACATTACGATGATAGAGGAACTCGAAAAAGTGGGTCTCGCAATTCTGTCCGTCTGTCCGTCTGTCCGTCTGTCCGTCTGTCCGTCTGTCCGTCCTTCCTGAGCTCTACAGCGCAAACGGCTGGACGGATTTTTTTCAAACTTCGGATTTGAAGTTGGTGGGCTTACAGTTCGGGGCCACTTTTTTTTTTGCACGTTAAGTGTTGCCGTTCTAACGGTATTCAGCAATTTTGAGTTTTTCGAAAACGGCTCTAACGATTTCAACCAAAATTGTTATTTGGGCTTAAGTAGGTGTAACTAAGATGGCTGCATACTCAGTTTTTCGCAGAAAAATCGAATAACGGTAATTTTGAAAATTGGTCATATCTCAAAAACGGTCAAAACTATTTCGACAAAAATTCATATTTAAGGTAATACGGTCATTCCCAACATGATGGCAAACTCAGTTTTTCTCTAAATTATCGTTCAACGGACTTTTTTGGAAAAATGTCGTTTCTTAAGGCTTTATTCAATTATGGTTTACTTGAAAACGGCTTTAACGATTTTAACCAAAATGTATACTTGCACCATCATATATGGGGTTAACATGGCTGCATACCCAGTTTTTGGCTAAAAAGTCGAATAACGGTACTTTTGAAAAGTGGCCTTATCTCGAAAACGGTCAATACGATCGCAAGAAAAATTAATTTTTTATGTAATATGGTAATTCCTAACATGATAGCAGACTCAGTTTTTCACTTAATTGTCTATAATGAATTTTTGAAAAAAGGCATCTTTTGAGAATTTGTTTTTCTTTTGTTTTACCAACATGAAAACGGCTAAAGCGATTTTGACCAAAATGCATACTTGGAGCATATTTGACGTTTTTAACAGTATTGCATTCTTAATTTTCAATTCTAACCACCGGAAACGCTGATTTTGAAAACTGTTCATATCTCGAAAACGCGATTTTCGATTTGGATAAAACTTTAAAAACCAAGTTATACTAACATCCTGAACAATACCCTATACTCAGTTATTAGCTAAATAGTTGAGCAAGATTATTTTTCGAGCTCAACATTGCAGTACCTATTTGTTACTATTTTGTTCGCATTATTTTCCAAAATCAGCTCTAAAGATTTTGACTAAAATGTTTATTTACGATAACATAAGTATTCTTAATAAAACCCTGTACTTAGTCTTATAACCATTACCGCACTACCAGTTGGAATCACAACTAGTACTAGAAACTCATTTTTAGCAAATATTTCCCACTTCTTCTTTTTTCAGCCATATTGACCATGAACCTTAAAATAATTCCAGCCAATTGGAGTCTACACTATCAGAAACCCGCACTTCATTTGCAACCCCCAAACACGTCCAACGATAAATTCAAAAACAAACCTCTAAATTCTTACAACACAAACCCTACTTCGAGTCTTGGCCACCTACCAGCATCACCAATTTTAAAAATCTGGTTTGATAGCCTACAAACAATAGGTAATAAAAGAAAAATAAACCAACCAAACTGATAATATGAACGAGAAAGTTTCGTGCGATCCAGTCGTGCACTTTATTCATTATTAAGATCGGGAGTCAACTAGACCGTCCTACACTTTCGACCCTTGTGACGGATAGCTTATCCTTTTGGATTTGTTAAAACTTCTTCATCAGATAAAAACTTATTCACCACTTGACCCTTTTTTGGGGCCACCCTGTCCGGTCAAGCTGACAAAACTGATCAACAGTTGCAGCGGTCTTACCCTTACTCTGACATTGCAATATGGAACCATCCCTGCAACTTAAATACGTCGTCGGTCGTCATTCATTCGTGTTCATCGTTTTTCCAGAACTCGCACACTGATCTGGTTAACCATAAAATGTTATTTCTTTTTCAAGCACTCATCTGAAAGGCACTTCCATTTAAACAAATGTTCTCGACCATGGACGGTACTTGAACGTTGTTTTCCTTTTCAATTTTAATCTTGTAAGCCTTGACGTGAAGAAAAGATAATAAGAAGACAAGATAACTTAAATAATCCTTTTATGAGAAAGCGCGCGTAATTGTTTCCATACCTCGGAGTGAGCTGTTTCGAGGACCCCTCATAAAACCCCAAGATAGTCAGATATATTCTTCTTTTTTCTCTTCCACTTCTGAGGAGCATTATGATGAAAAAAAAATCCCTTCGAGGCATTCCATCACTCGCAACTGTTTGGCTTATTTTCTACCCACCACCACTCGAGATAAAGAATGAAATCCTCATAGAAGTATCTCTCTTTTCAAGTGAAATACGTAAAGAAATTTCATTTCTTCTTCACTGCGGGTGTGATTAAATCGCCGAGAAGCTCACTCAGGCGTCTTAACAATATTTTTCTAGGTGCCTGTTAAAGTAATTATCCTTCTGCAAGGAGCCGCGACTGCGAAGGCTGTGAATGTGGAATTACCCACCGCCGGCCAAGTAGCAAGGACTATGAATATTGATTCGCTTGGACCGAGATTTAATGAAAGACCCGCAGTGGAATAGAAAAATACCACTAGTCCTGAATAATTTCCTTTGTTACACTTGAGTTCGATCGCCAATAAATTAGTGGTGCGATAAACCTTTAACAAATTTCTGTGGGACCTGCTGAACGGGAGATATATGTTTCAAGGTTGCAATTAGAGTTCAACTGGTTTGCCAGTAATTACATGATAGGACGCTTTAACTGTTGCGATAGCAAACGTAGTTTTCGAACTGAGATATCGAGTGCGGAATCTGGGGGCCGGATTCATTACGTGCTAATGGAATTGTCGGCGCCGTGACTAGCACATCAGTGTTGTTAAGTGGGTAACTCGTGTATGTGTGTGGGAAAGTGGGTGCGGCTTTTAAGATGAGTGTGCAACTCAGCTGGACATACTAATGGTAATGGCCGGGATAGTAGAGTGTAGAGCAGGCCTTCCGGTCGATTTGGTTTAATTGAGAAACAAGCGAATTTCGATATCGAATATGTTGTGTATTCCTTCGGGGTGAGTGTATGTAGATTTTTGTATGTATTTATGTACTTTGGTACAAATCAGCAGCCGAATGGAATTTTTGCCAATTTGCCCAACAATGCGAACGCGTTCGGTACCACCAAGCGTTGCGGATTTACTACCCAAAGCAACTTCAAAGATCAATCCGCCTTCTAGCTTGCGGTGGCATTCCATTTGTTTCAACCACAGCTACTGCACTTCATAGATTGAAGAGATTTTCGGTTTCAGGGATGATAGCTAATTCAACGAGTTTATTTCTGTTTCTAGCTTTCGAGTGGTACCGAACTGTTTTAAGTGTTCTACGTAGTCGTTTGATTAATTAAAAGTGTAAGCCACAGGGTACACGATAATACAAAGTAGTGTGCACGGCTGTGTGAAAAGGAAACTGTTTCCATCTGACGTAAGTCATCATTTTCTGAATTGGGTATGTTGATAAGTTAAAAAATTGAATAGTTTAAGCAGTTGTTCGTATTTGTATGAGTAGATACTAAAATGAATCAATTTTATTAGAGATACAGGAAGGCCCCCGAAAAATGCACCCATGACGTTTTTAATACTTATGCATTATTTGACACTTTCCCAATTTTAACACCGAGGAAGAGAAAGCAACAGCTGACTGAAAACGAGACATACAGCTCTTATTTACAACATTAGAGACACTAGTAAGCTACAATCTAGAACTCTGGTGACATTTTCTAACTTTAAATAGGTACATCTCTGAATGTTACTCGATTTTATGCTACATTATTTTAAGAGAATTCATACGGATTGGGTGAGTAGTTTCAATGCGATGCATAAACAAATCCACACATAAAATAAACAGTCTTATTTTCTGTATAGATTTAGATTAAACCCCGATAAAACAGTTTTGCATTTGCACCAGACACGAAACGTAGCGACAATACTAGCTTTACAAATAACTATTTTTAGTTTCGTCTTATAATTTAACAATTTCCCAATAGTTTTATTTTCCATACGAATTTTGTAGTCTTTTACTTCCATGAAACACTGGATGAGCAAGATGATAAAGAATCGTGGTTTCCAAGAGTCCTGCCCTTCAAGCGAGTGTTCTTCATCACCACAGCTTCTACAAATATCGTCATCGTCATTGAGACGTAGTTTAAAATTTTAAACAACGATTTTCTGTGAAAGAGGTTGTAAGCTTTTTTATACTCGTGATTGATTATCATCAATTGCTGATATTTCTACCGTCCTCATCGTCAAAGAATAATGTAAAATAAGCCGCAATTCTATTTGCGTTGGTAGGCTTTAAAAGTGGAGGTCAAATTTTGAATAAAATGAGTTCTCCGACGACAGCAACATACGGCAAAACAACTTCGCATCTGTATTTACTCGAACCCTACGAACTATCTACGCATAGTGCTAAATGAAGGGGATATCATTTCACGTTCACTTCGAATGCTTGTGCCAATTTTGCTAGATACTTACTGCTTGCTTAAAGCAATGTTATATTCTTTTAGGCAAATATGCAATTATATACAAGCACCATAACTTCATGCTTGTACCTCAGCAGGAGATACTGCTGGAAAGCTTCTGATGTGTCTAGCGAATGCAAATATAAAACAGACACGGACAACTATAAGCTTTACTCGTATCTGTATCATTTTTCTGCATATAACTGCTTGTTTTGAAAATTTATCTGTATTGACAGAAAAATGTTGCGTATACGCCACCATTTCTGATAGTTATTCTTACTTATTTCGAATAGGATGAAATGGTTATACCCAGCTTTAAAACGAGTAAAACTAAAAAAGTCAAAAGTTATTTTAAGTATTCATAGAGAATGTAGCTGTCAGAGGAATTTGAAATTGAAGGTGGTTCCGACGGTTTTTATTTCTTCACTTCAATCACAAAAGCATAGTACGAGCTCACTACTAAACAATTTTAACAAACGATGAGAAAGTTTATTTCCTTGAGTACAAAATTGCACTTGCCCTTATTAATATCAGCGATTTGTTTAAGAAAAGAAAGACAAAACGGCGCCGCAGTTCTAACACATGTACCTCAGTATTCATAATTTCTAATGAAATTCACAGTTCTCATTCTCACACCGAATCTTAATAAATATAAGCATTTGTTAAAAATTAAATGCTTAAGAGCTTCCGCATAAGTTAACTAATTCCATTTACTACTACTAACTACGAAATCTGTCGCACGCGCTGCAAAACCTTTTGAATGGTTAGAAATGAAACAAGGATTACCTATGAACTAAGGTTACATATGGGCCAAAGCTCGAAGCTGGAAGCAATCAAGAATGCATTTCTAAGGGCAACATTCAAGGCTAACTACGTGAGGCAATTTCATTATGAAGTAACAGCGGGTCGGTCGAGGAGCGCAGGACACATATCAGTTCAGTTCTAACTGCGTATAGACAGATCTCCAGAAGAAGCAAAGATGCATCAACAAAATGTTGGCAATTTTAATTTCTTCAACAAAATGTTGCCAAACCTGGCAGCGCTTAACTAAAAAAAAGGAACGTATTTTAGAAAAAACGAACTGACCAAGCAACCCGTTTTCATCACATTTTGCCGCAATCTGCTAAGAAAGACTTTTGTAAGTATAGTAAAATGAATTGTAATATTTTCTATACACAGAACGTTCTGGGACAGAACGGCAACAACAAAAAATAGAACTTTTTTGAATCTTTAAAAGAAAACAGGATGTGACCGAATTCACACCTACGTCTAGAATCCACGAGCCCGCATTCGCAATTCTCCCCACTTCGTCTGACAAAATTCGAATTAATTGCTATTCATGACATGACATTCACAGCTTGACAGCTGTGCATATAATAAACTGAATCTACGATGATGACGGATGACGGATCGTCTGCCAGGCCACCCCAAGTAGGTGGTACGCCTCAACACATTAGAATGCATTTGAAAAACCAAAACACCTGCTTACAGCCACGTATGTCATTAACATGCATATATGCACGTTGACACGTCATCTGCATGCAAACGTGATTGCATACCACAGTCGACTTTGATATGGATAGGAAATTTAAAAAAAAATTCAACACAAATTAGAACCGACCCAACAATTCATCCTTAGACACCTGCCCAATCGCCCAATTGGTCACAGTTGGAATATTCTACAAAATCAAATATAGCACACACAAATTACCACCCACTAGTCCCAGTCAAGCGAACAAGCGACAGCAGCAGATTATAGGTACCTACAACGAAAAAAAAGGACAAATTATGATCTCGCTACATTGGGCATTATTGGCGTGAATCTAGGACAACCTAATTGGCTTATAGTATAGCAAGAGTAACCACAGTAACTGCCGAGCAAATTGCCATGAAATCCCTCCGCAAATCAAATATGTTAATGTAACTATTATACTGGCATTGGTATTGAGCTAGAGGAGCAGAAAAAAAATCATTCAGCTCATTCTGCTCACTCATGCTGATGAAATGTAATAAATTAAGGATACAACGGGGTAGAGCATAGCTTAAAGCTTAGTGAAGCGTTAATTCTGATGCGAATTTTCTTTGTTGGATGCGAATCTATCCACACATACACATATGTGGCCATAATTCAGCTCCGGATCCGGATCCTTGTTATTCTCGCACAGTGGTAGAGATTATTTCTCTTGGATAATATTTAGAAATGGTATTTGCCTTCAAGGCGGCACAACTGTTAGTATTATTACTTCGACGAGGGAGGAAATATACATATTTATCAATTGTTCGAAAGTATGTGGTGTACCTGCAGGAACGTTTACCGTAATGGGAAATCGAACACAGTTTGCAACACTGAGTGGTTGTTTTTTTTTCTCATTAGTAGCACAGTGATAGGAGCTCTGGGAATATGTTCCAATCTAATAGAAATGAGCTGGAGCTGATTTCGTATTTCGTTGTTGCTTGGGGCTGTCATAAGTGTCCTTGAAATGAAATTATTGTATGCAGAGTGCGGGTAGAGAAAGATTAGTGTTTCCATTGAGTGCTCTTGGGGAAATTATGGAAAAAGTTACACAGAATCTTAAGAGCATGTTGTTGGAATAACTTTCTAAGCTGGTGTTCTACATTTACTTCTCCCTCCTAGTCGCATCAGTGAGTGTTTTAAGAGAATATTCGAAATTTATAGTGTCTTTCAAGCTGAAATCACAGCCATTCGTCAAGCCACAGCGTGGCTGTCGATTAATACAGTATCACGTAGGGATATAGTTATATACATAGACAGCCAGGCTGCCATTAGATCCCTAGTATCCAGCGTATTAAGATCTCTCAACGAGATAGCTAAACAGAACAACCTCACCCTTTGGGTTCCGGGACTGTGCAGTTGACGAATTGGTGAGAAAAGGCTCTCCTTGTCCTACGCTTAACAACTCATTCACACGGACGCAACAGGTAAAGCAAGTCATAGATGGAAACATCTAGGATACTGCGACGTTGCTAGGTCTACTTGGGCCAACCCTGGACATTAAAAGAACCAAGGCGCTTCTGCGACTCAACAGATCTAATATCTCGCTAGTCGCTAATGTCATTACAGGGCATTGTATTCTGGGCAGACACGCGTATAGACTCGGACTGCATGGATGAGGAGGAAGATGAGTCTGTCACCTACCTCCTCTGCAGCTGCCCCGCCCTATCCAGTTTAAGGAGGGCTTACTTAGGTAACTACTTCCTCAATGATCTAAGTGATCTAAGCTTCATCAGCGCTGCCAATATTCTTAGCTTTATCAATGGTAGCAAATGGTTTACATGAGTAACCGGTTAAGGAACCCCCAACACCAGTGGTATGCACAATGGGCTGACTTACGGCCTAAGGCTCTCACCAAGAGCCACTTTAACAAAACATAACATAGACATTCGATCAAACATTTAAAAAAAAAGTCCGCTTATGGCTAAAACTAAGTTAGCGACGGAATACAGTACAAAAGGATGCTGCTACGAACTCCAGGAGAGAACGTTAGAGCAGTGTCAATTCTGAAAATTCGCAAAAAAAGACACGGCAAAAGAAAAAAGTGTCCGGACACCTGGGTCCCGGAATTCATCTACTGCGGCATCCCTCATTTGTGAATTCGAAGATCTTCCGGGCCGCAGCATTCGTGTCCATTCAGTCGTTAGACTACTCGAAGAGTTTTCCGCTCGAAAGAACCAAGAGTTACCAAGAGTTTTGATAGAGTTCATGTCTCTGCGCCATAGAGCAGGATTGGGACGATTAGGTTCCTAAAAAGGGCCACTTTTAGTTGTTCTTAAGATGAATTTGCTACTTAATTGCCTTCTTAGCCAAAAGAAACAGCGATTGGCAAGAGTTATTCTACGTTTAACCTTAACGCTGGTATCATTGTCGAAGTTCATAGCGTAAGGGTGTCTTATACTTTGCCTTGCCCTCATTGACTGCCAAACCCATCTTCGCCGCCTCAGTCTCAATACTCACAAAGGCGACATTTACATCACGCTGCGTTCTTCCAATTATATCAATGTCGTCGGAGGCGTACGCGAGTAATTGGACAGTCTCTTGAAAGATCGTGCCTCTGGTGTTGGCGTTTGAATTTTGCACTAGCGCATCGCCTTGTCTAAATGCTTTTTTTGACATCGATGGACTCGGTGAGTTCTTTACCGACCTTTATGGAGCAGCGTGCATTCTCCATCGTCATCCTGCACAAACGGACGAGTTTGGCAGGGATGCCAAAACTAGACATAGCTCTGTATAGCTCGTCCCTATAAATTCTATCATAGGCGGCCTTAAAATTGATAAAAAGGTGGTGGGTATCGATTTTAAGTTTCAAGATCTGCCGCAGTGTGAATAATTAGTCGATGGCGGACTTTTCTGGCCAAAAGACACACCACACTGATATGGACCAATGAGGTTGTTTACGAAAGCCTTCTTGTAGGCAATTTTAAGAAGATTGATTCCTCTGTAATTGACTCAGTTCTAGAGTATCGGGCAAAGGTTCCATGCGCAGCCTAGCATTGACTATTGTTCTTCTTCTCTTTTCTTTTTTCTGAGAACATCTTCCATAAACTGTCAAATTTTTTCCCAGTTTAAGTCGCTCGTCAGCATTTTGTCAACTCTGTTTTCAGGGTTGAAGGCACCAACGCTGCTTTCCAGGGCGGTGCGGTTTGTTTCCCATCTTCCGCAGGCAAAAAACGTGTGCTGTGCGTTGTCTGTTGGAGAGTCGCCATACTGGCAGGCTTTACTATCCGTTTTGCCAATCTTATGGAGAAAGGCGTTGAAATATCCGTGTCCGGTGAGGAACTGGGTGACGAAGTAGTTGACCTCACCATATTTCCGGTCGTTCCATTCACCCACGTTTCTTATCAGCCTCGCTTACCGCTCCTACCGGTGTCCCATCCTGGGCTTTCCTTGGTTCTGCTGATGTTTGTGTTCTCCCATCTCTCCATCTCGCGATGCTGTTTTGTTTTTGAATCCCCAGCACCATTCTGACCTCGGCGCACGGGTGGCTTTTCCTCTTGCCTTGGGATGCGATTTTAGTCGCCTTCTACGACAGGCATGCCTTACCAGGGGAATATTTTAACCCCTGTCCCATTCATTCAATAAAGTGTGCATACTGTTCCCCATCTTCGACCTAGTGGCGTGCATTTGCTGTCAAATACCTTAAGACTCAAAATGGTCTCCACTAAGAAAATTCAAGCTGACACAACATATAACAACGATGTGCAGAAGATGACTTTCTGTGAAGCCCTTCAAAAATTCACCTTTATTGATATGAAAACATCTCGCAGCCTCAAGAGCTATACAATTCTCTACAGCTCTTTCAGTTACACAGGATAAAAATATACATTTGTGCTCGAACGAAATTATGCAAATGCATCTATACATGTTATTGCGGAAATAACAAAATGCAAAAATGCTACCAAAGATACGTCCTGTCAGCTATCACTGCATGAACTCCGCACAGCAAGTGCACTTACTTTACATAGTGAACACAGAAAAAAAAAAAGCAGAGCACCTCCGGATTCACCACCATATGTGCACACGACTGACGGCACATGTAATGCCCCCTGAGTGCGGCACTCGTTCTTGTGTTCCCGCTCATGAAAGGAAAACACCTTGATTTTGCATTTCTTGCGCGCTTCCCCTGTTTTCCTTTTATCATTACGATGCACAAAAGGACGCCCCCACGTTGTTTACAATAGAAAATTGAATTTTCCCAACTACTTTACACAAAAAGTTGGATTTTCCTATGCGCCACGGGTGGCTGCAAGACAATTTTGACCTGGGAATCAATTAAAATTGCGCACACTACGCCATTGATTTGCATTTCAAAAAATATCGAGTGCCTTGTCAGAAACAGTGTATCATTCAAAGATCAAGCAACTAATTTGAAAATACCCACCCCACACTCAGGCCCATCATCAAATGCAAAAATGTAATCAATCTTGAGCTCATAAATAAGCATGTGCCGTGGGTGTTGGTGCTGGTGTCAATGCTCTATGCATGGATATTGGGAATTGAATCCAACTACTTTTTTTTTGGGTGAGGAATTTCTCATCGGTCGTGTCTTGTCTGGGCGAGACAAGGACGAAAGGGAGAGAATCTCTCCATGTTTTCCCATATTTCTGCAAACGGAATTTCTATAGCAATTCGTATTTGAATTGTTTGACAGAACTTTGAGTGAGAAAATTTAATTAAATTGCGTCGATATCTTTTCAGGGTCCAGCCACTGGGGTCGTCTGACTTTGTGAGTTGTCTTATTTAGGGTACGGTTGCATGCGGTTTCATAGTTTCATTCATAACAGAGCCGAGTTGGGGAATGCTTTTTCACATGAACCTTGTTTGGATTGATAAATTGCCATTTTAATGGGGTTAATCAAAGATGCATCCGGACAAATTTTGTCCACGTCACCTAAGGACGATGACAAATGCATCGCTTACACAAAGTATCGATTTCTGTTACTGAGTCCCATCTGCAAATTCACCGAAATAAATCCATCTGCCGGAGAATAGTTTATAGCATCACGTATATAGTGTAGGATATGCTAGAAATCTATTTCAATATCCTTAGCGAGCGATTTTTTTTCGCTCGTATATACATCATTCGGTTAGCATTAAGGATTCGATATCAAACGCACCGAGGAAAAAGGATTTCTTCGAGAAAAATAAGCACTCTCCATCTGGAGATGGTTTCATAGTGTTATTAGGATATCCTTTTACCCCTCCTCGGTATGGTGTGATGGTGTGTATGAAGGAATTTACAAATTGCAGTTCAAACATCTTGGGTGGATCCAAGTGAAATGTGTACCAGTGGAAGCATACCGTCGAGTGTATAAATCGTGGATGTCCTCAGCAACGAGAAGACCGATTTTCGTTCTCTTTAATTCAAGAAGTAGAGTACAGCATTGTGGGGTTGATCGATGCATAAAGAAGGACTTGAACTCAACGAACAGTGTTTGCACAGCATCCCAATGGGAATGTGTCTTCTGGTGGAAAATTACATCTTTAGGGAATAAGTATGCAGTCCGAAATGGGGGTTATACGTAGTGGCGACTGTTATTGAATTCGAAATCATCGTGGTGTGTGAATAACATGGACAGAGTGCGCTCATCGATAAACGGACATGACGACGGCCATGGACGTCAACCTGACGGATGGATTATTAAGCACGAACTTGATTCGGCAAATGTAACACATTGCGAAAGTGACTTGATATAGTTTTTGGAAGAGACGTCATTTTGTGGTGAGTCGTTCGATTTAGGGGTCGACTCGCGTCGTCTGTGAACGATCATTACGTTCACGGAATTAAGTTGATTTACATGTGAAAGAAAAACCAATTCCGTCACGTAATACTCGTTAACGGACGACGCGATTCGACCCCAGGTCAGTGTAGAAATAATAGATCAATGTTGTAAATACTCCCAGGAGACTATCAAGACGTATATCGTGCAATTAACGCAGAACTGGAACGCAGTAGTACTTTCGAAGCTCTACAAAATGCGAAATTCTGTAAATCGGAGACAGGAATGATGTGAAAATTTCCGTGAGCCATAAGGAAAATGCCAACCTATGTACAGACAGCACGAGTGACAGGCGGCGTTCTTCAGCAAGCGTTCTTATAATTCTTTTGTCAATTTTCCAACTGCCTACTCTGGCAAAGGCCACTTGATCGACCTTATCCTCGCTGCCTGTTAAAAACAAAGAAGCAAACGACTTACTAAACAAGATTAACGTACATAACCAATTTACAAACCCAAACGGAGACTAATCGGAGGTTCTACCAGCACAATAACAAGACTCTCCAAAATCCTTGTAATCATATAACCACACTTTTCCAAGTCACTAGTTCAAAACCACGTCCATTGCCGTTCACATCCGCTTAAAAACATATCTGCAGATGGGAAAATGTAAATAAAATTGTTTGGGTACAACTAGATCCGTCCCACTTACCGTGTTTCTGATCCCACTACACAAACTCCTTAACAACAGACAGCCAATTCATACTGTGGTCTTCTAAAAATAACCCCATCTCTATTGGTATCCTTTAAAAGCATTTAATACAAATCCCTGCAGCTGTGTATCTGTACTATACTGGATAATCATTGAAAGAAAGTTCAGTAACATGCAATTCAAATTGCATTACACTTATGAGTGTGCATGCGAATGTCCTGAACCATATGTTCGCACCCTACAGCATACTTCAGTTCAGCACTAGCGCCTGTACATCCCCCGAACATTTTTCGCATACACTCCTACAGCGTACAACATGCAGACAAACACCAGAGGTTGTGAATCCTTTCCTAATAGGATAACGAGATGATTTAAAGCGCACTTGTCGAGATAACACCAGCAACGCCTGGGCGCATTAAAATGTATTTTCAATGGCTTTTCAAGCAATCGCAGTCAGAAGCATTCGGCGCGGAGGCAAGAAAAAAAAAGAGAAAACCTCTCCTCTGCAGTAGATTCCTCTAATTGGTAATCCCTTGTGGAAGGAATGAACAATTATAGTCATGTCGGACTGGTTTAGGAAAGACGTCACGAAAAATTCAAGAAACATTTTCCTCTCAAGACGTTCACTTCCATCAGAAAAGGGGTTGGAAATGCACTCCACTCACTCGTGAAACCGGCAGTGGCGTCCTTCAATTAAACTCAATTTGATGGCAATTTCCTTCCGCTGATGGATAATGAAATGGAACACTTTCCGAAATGTATTTCTCCGCGATGAAGTGCTCAAAAAAAATTGCCCATGGAAAAGAGAAAACTCTGTCCCTGTCCCTGTCCCTGTCGAGCATGCAGTAAATCGTTTTGCACTCGGACATCAATCTGTCTGACATTAATAGAGGATCACAAATCATGCATATTTTCCAAATTGAAAAAGGGAGGTCGTAAACAATATTTTCCGGCCCGTCGTAACTGGGCAATGAACGTCAGTCGTGTGCGAACATTATTTGAATTTGCTGCAAACTGTGGTTCATATTTCAAACTTATGACGAAAGGACCGTTGGGTCAACTGACATTGATGGTAATTGTTTTATTTGTCCACATGGGTATGGATTTTGGGTGTCTGCTTTGGAATGACAGACTACGTGATGAAATATGTCATAGTTGATTGGATGGGCCACGGGTTAGCGACGTCAAATGTAATGGACTAAGTGCATGCATCCTTGTGGACTGCAATCTGCAAGCGACATCTGATCAATTGGCCTGTGCAATGTCAAGGTATTTGAAAAGTGCAAACCCACGCAAAGTTACCCAAAGATTCAATTCCCGAAATCATCGCCAAATCAATTAAAAACGAATCAATCTCATTATTCACACTCAATTAGGCGCAATTACTCAACTGTCACCAGCATTACCATTGCCCTCACTGAGATAATCCGCATTTAAAACAATATAGACGCCCATCTTTTTCAATGATGGTTGAGTCGTTAAAACATTTTATGTCACCGTTTAACAATGTGGAATGAGCTTCATTGGACGAGCGGGCAGAGCTCTTCGAATCTACAACTACATCGTAAACGGGTTGTCAAATGAATGTCATTAGTGATGAGTGCTGCTTGTGGCAAATCGATTTCGAAGGGAAATCCTAGCCAACCGAATCCACTTTCGAGCGGGTGCATGATTAGTGGGTGGACGCATCATTAGTGGTGAAATTACCCTTTTGGTGCACTTAACAATCGCATTGGTTTGATATTTATTTAGAACTGAAAGTTCTATTGTCTCAAATTAGGTTGTCACTCGAAACGTGATTGAATGGCATTCTGAATTTAGTTACGAGTGTGGCGAGTTCGACGAAATTGTCCATCGTTTTCAGTGGTAGTTTGAGCGTCCTAGTGCTTTCGGCAATACGACCTTTCATAGCATGTGCAATGCAGCCAGACATCTGGTGTAGACTAGATATTGGTGTTGTGGATTAAAGCAATGCTAATGCACATGACGTTTGAAAATGCGTCATGACTGGGGTAAACAGGGGCTGCCCTCAAGGTTGTGCTCTGTCTCCCCTTTTATGGTGTGTGGTAGTAGGATCTCTGCTAAAGGTTCTCAATCTTCCTGGAACCTACACACAAGCCTACGCCGACGATGTCGCCGTTCTGTCTCTCTGGGGCTGAGATTTTAGGATTGATCGATGATTGGTGCAGAAGAAATGGGCTTTCAGTAAATCCTCATAAAACTACGGTTGTTCTCTTCATGAAAAGGAGGAAGGCCACTGGTCTGACTCAACTTGTGCTAATAGGTCACTATCCCGATCTCTGATGAAATCAAATAAAGGGTTTTTCAACAGGGACGCTACAAAAGTAGAGCGACAGGGACAGCAAACGACGCCGAATTTCTTGCCGCTCTTTTGACATTTCTCTTCGCTAAGGTTTGCCATTTCATGATGGAAAGATATACGAGCCAACACGAGTCGAAATTATTACAATTTACTACCGAAATTCGGAGTCAGTGGCCTCAACGTTAAGAGCGCTACGTCCAATTTATGGTCGTCATAATCGTCCTAGCAGATCAACAATTGAGCGTCTACTGGAAAAATTTGAATCCACAGGCACAGTACAAAATGTTCCCGTGCCAGTGCGACAAAGAAATGCCCGTAGTGTCGAGAATATTGCTGCCGCTAAGACTTCAGTTGAAGAACGCCCAAATGTGTCTCTCACACGTCGTTCTCAAGCGTTGGGCATCTCTGTGACGTCGTTGTGGCGAATTTTGCGAAAAGACCTTGGCCTACGTCCTTACAAGATTAAATTGACGCAAGAACTGAAGCCGCTTGACCACTAGAAGCGTCGTATGTTCGTGAATTGGGCTGAGCAACAACTTGAAAATGATTCGGATTTTCATCATAAAATCATCTTCAGCGATGAGGCTCATTTCTGGCTGAATGGCTTCGTCAATAGACAAAATATGCGGTATTGGTCAGGCAGCAATCCACACGTACTCCATGAGTCATCATTGCATCCCGAAAAAATTACGGTTTGGTGTGGTTTATAGGCCGGCGGCGTCATTGGGCCGTACTTCTTCCGTGATGATCAAGACCGGCACGTTACTGTGAATGGGAATCGCTACCGTTCAATGATAACCGAATATTTTTGGCCCCAATTGGATGATATGGACTTGAAGGACATGTGGTTCCAACAGGACGGCCGGCGCCACAAGCCACGCAGCGAATGTCACAATCAATTTATTGGAAACCAAGTTTGGAGAACGTGTTATCTCACGAAATGGTCCAGTCGCTTGGCCGCCTCGGTCGTGCGATTTGACGCTGTTAGACTATTTCCTGTGGGACTAAGTCAAGTCTATGGTCTATGCCCACAAGCCAGCGACAATTGATAAACTTCGTACGAATATCGAGCGTGAAATTGCAGCAGTATCGGTATCGGCCGATTTATGCTTGAAAACCGTCGAAAATTGGGTTCAGCATCTGGGGGACTTCTGCAAGCGTGCCCGTGGTGGCCATGCAAAAGAAATCGAGTTCTATACATAATGGCATCGAACGTACTTTCACAGGAATAAAGAATTTCATTGATATCCAAAACCGTTTTTGTTTTATTTAAAAAAACGTTTGTAGCGCTCTTATTGAAAAACCCTTTATTTGGGAATAATCCTTGATAGAAAACTTCTTTGGTCCAAGCATGTAGAAGCAAAAACCCATAAAGCGCTGTCCACTTTCTGGCAGTCCTTTGGATCTATACGACAATCGTAAAACCTCTCCTCTCGTATGCATGGGTTGTATGGTGAAACAGGCTTTCGCGGAAAGCCTAGTACTCCCTAGTACTCCGGGCTCTGCTCTAGCTGCTATGATGAATCTCCTTCCTTGATATTTTTATCATGGGGTGTACGCTGAAATCCATCTCTCGGTTAAAGAGAGGCGGCTTTTGGTACCACGCGCATTGGAATTTTGATGAACTTGTGCGAGAATTATCCTTTGACCCCTGTCTTATGGATATGCCGTCTGACGCAATGACACCAAAAATCCTACTGCGACAAAACTATCACGTCTACTATCCCCAGGCAACGGAATGGCTTCAGCCAGACTCTGAGCCAGGGGAAGAATGCCATCGTGTATTCACGGATGGCTCCAGAACCCGAGTCTTCGTGGAAAGCAAAAACGTTAGACTACACTACCCCTTAGGGAACCATGCGTCTGTCTTCCAAGCGGAGATTTTCGCTATCCTTATGGCTATGCACAATATTGTGACAAACAGGTGGAGGGCTAGAAGCATTTGCGTTTGCAGTGATAGCCAAGCTGCTCAACCCTCTTACCTCGTCCGTGTTAGTGCTTGAACTCAAGCTTTCTCTGAACTTGGTCGGTAGGCTAAACACGGTGAAACTTGTCTGGGTCCCAGGTCACACTGATATCCAGGGTAACGAGATCGCTGATGAGCTTGCCAGGCTGGGTTCCAAAGAAGCTCTCTCAGGGCCTGAATCTGCCGGCATCTGTTAGGTTAGGTCATCCATTGAAACTTGGGTTTCTCGTGAACACGAGTGTCGGTGGCGTGACTATGCTGGTTCCGGACATCTGCAAAAGGTCCGCGTCTTTCCTTCTGTCTCTCAGGAGAATCGACTGTAGATTGCTTTTGGGTGTCCTTTCGGGCCACACAGGTTTTGCCAAGCACTTAAATGTATTGGACTTGAGCGACACCACCATCTGTCCTGCTTGTGGAGAGGATGACGATACAGCGGAACACTTACTCTGTAGTTGTCCTGACTTTGTTCGCATCAGATGGGGCTGACGTGGTGAATGCCGAACATTAAGCTCTTCATCACTGAAGCTCCTTCTCATCTTTCTTCGAAAGACGGGAAAACTACGTTCAGCAATGTAAGGTGTCTGTTTTGGCAGTATAAATGACCTGTAGTTGTGTCTGAGTGCTCCATCGGATAGCAGCAACCTCCAACAAAAAAAAAGAGCGTCCTAGGCAGGGCATTTCAGTTATCAAATGGATTACTTTCATCATAGACATTTAATTCATTTTTGGTATTCTCTTGGTTGATGTTGAGTATGCTGTCAAACTATTGAACTTTCGATGGACTCCTACGCCTCAATTTAAAAAAATCTCGACTATACTTGCTTTGTCGAGTGTGAAAAGGAAGGTGGAAGTCACACCAGACAGATTAGCAGTAAACCTCGCCTCAAAAATGTTGATACGTTCGATCCGCCATCATTTCCATTCCCAAAACTTCAAAGATTTCTAAAAAGTTTAGTCCCAAAGACGAATATAAAAATAAACATAACCTCATTAAGGTGAAACAATAACCTCCCCAAACAACTTAGAAGATGCCGTCTTCCCAAAGACGGCAAAACTTCCCATTGCAATTGACGCCACTTATTATCAACAAAGTCTGGCGAAACTTTCCCTTTATCCGGTCTAAGGAACAATTCACATCGTATATGCAAACTTTAACTTAGCCTTTCCGCTCGTTCCCTCTGCAAAGTAAACAAATCCAAGAAACTGTCTAATGAGACCACTCGAGGTACCCAATCAAAATATGCACCTTTGAAGCAACGTTTCACATCTCTTCGCTCTGTGTAGGTATTGTGGTAGGTAAAACTTTAGTACTTCCATGGAAAATTCAATTTCCCAACAGAACTTGAGATGAATAGAGGAGTTTCCCACCCACGCTTACCTGGACCGCAAAAACTCATCCGAGCTACATTCACACAGCAGAAAGAGTAAAATCTTCATTAGTTTCTAACGAAGAAGCTACCCAAGTTGCTCACTATAGGATACATCTCCTGTTAGTGATGTTAAGGGGGTACATTTTACACAAACCAAAGACGACGATGTCCTTTCAGAGTCATGCATTGCAACTTTATGAGAGGTCATGCAACCGAACGAAAAATAAAACTTCTCCGAGAGCGCAGATAAATGTTATTATTATCAGCCAACTCTCAACGGAGAGAGATCCTTTAAACTTTGTTGAAAACGGCTAAACTAATGAAAAGGGAGGGGGGCGCAAGAGTTTTCTACTTACTGCCATCGCTGTGGGCGACTCCCTCTCGCAATAGAAAATATCGTAATCCCTCCATTGTGTAAACTTTTGCTGCTTCTATCGGATCGACCACGTTGAATTTACTCTTTGACATCTTTTGTCCATCGACCGTCCAGTGAGAGTGAACGAACAATTGCCGAGGCGGCTCCAAACCTAAGGGTTGTTCCGGATAAAATTAGTTAATAAAGTTGAGAATGATTTGTGTTTTGTAGGAGTTTACCGGCAGCGATTAAAAATGCTGGCCAATATACGCCATGGAATTTGAGGATGTCCTTTCCAATCACATGAGTAGCGGGCCATCTGTTTCGGAACTAAAGGACAAAGGGAAGATACAATCATTTGCAATGCGAACATTTGAACGGAACAAGTAGGAAGTTGTTGCGGTAGGTCAAGCAGGGCGCCTTTCATAAGTGACGTGTAACCAGTGCACATCATGACTCTGAATATTTGCATCCATGATGAAAACTAACGTAGTCGTGCGTAAAAGAAACCAGCGGGTAACTAGATGTCTAATGTGGCTCCGCATTAAACATAACCTCAAGATCAACTTCTTCTTCTATTTGCATGTAGGAAGGAGTGAGCTTTTGAAAGGCGCCCATTTTTATAATAACAAACATATTTTAAAAGTCACAATTCATGGAATCATGGTAAATGAAGATTAGAATAGGAATCTCCATAAAAAGCTAACTTGAGAGTACCACTACAGACCAATGCAGAGACTCACCTCTTCATTTGGATATCCCGCCGAGGTTATGTAGTTAATGAGAGCATCCAACCAGACATAAACAGTTTGACTGTCATCATCCGGAACGGGAATGGCCCAGTGAACCCTATTCGCTGGCCTCGAAACAGACACGTCTGGCAGTGGCTCACTTAAATAGTCCAATAGGATCTTCTCAAACTTAGCCGGACGAATACGACCGCCCTGCTTCACCCAATACAGCACATCATCCTGCATCTTGGACAAACTGAACATGTAGTTAGTCTCTTCGGTCCATTGAACGGGATGACCAGACTCCAATGAGCACTTACTTCCGTCTGGGTTCGTTTGTAACTGGCTGTCCGTAAGGAATGTCTCATCTGAAATGCAATACCAGCCGTTGTACTGAGAAGAGTGTATGTGTCCACGGGATTTCAAAACATTCTAAAAGAAACATCAACCACTTTGTGCAAATCTGTTGCAGGAAAGGAATCAATTATGCAAACCCAAAAATGTCCGACCGCCTTTTTGTGGCGCTCTTCTGTTGTGCGAATGTAGTCTGTGTAATTTATTCCAGCTTCTTGGAATACCCTCTTGTAGCTCTGCGAAATATCATCGCAGTACTTTGCTACGGGAACATTGTGAGCTTTGGCGGCTTGCTGAATTTTAGTTCCATGTTCATCGGTGCCAGTGCAGAGGTAGGTCTTTGTTTGGGGATTTTTCAGACTCTGATAACGCGTTATGGCATCGCCAATAACAGCCGAATAGAGGTGTCCAATATGAGGAGCTGTTTGCAAATGAAATCAAATCAAATTATGAAGGATGCTACGCCGGTGGGATAGGTACTTGGTACTCACATGCATTTACATAGAAAATTGGTGTCGTCACGTAGAATGAATCATTGATTTTGGTAGATAGACTTCGGAGTTGAGCAAGTTTATTTATTAACATCTCAATCGAATTGTGTTTGATTTATTAAATTAGGTTTTTTGATGGAAGAATTACAAAATAAAGTCCATTCCAAACACACTTTACAGAAGAAACGTCAAACGTTGATTGTTGACAACTTACAGCTGATGGTTTATGTATTGGAATTGTAATTGTAATCGGGTGCGAAAGTGTAGATGGCGCGTAAAGAAGTAGAGAGGTGGTAGTTTCCTCGGGGTGTGGTTTTTTAAACAGTACCTACCTGACAGATATCGGAAGTTCAATGAAATTGTTGCTTTTAACCGTCGCTACGATTCATTTAGCCAATATTCAAATATAAATATTGCATAAACATTAAAAACGCGAAGTTTCTTTCTTTTTGTTCGTATATAATTATTACTAACTTTTTACACTGATACCTATAGGGGTTCGACATAACACCAAATTTCTGGGGTTTAAACGTCTAGTTTGAAAGACGAAGAAATTGCAAGAGGAGATGAGTCAAGGCTATTGTAAATGGCGAGTAGGACGCCTCGACAAGGAAAGTCATCCGCTGTTCGGGTAAGATCATCATCTCGAAAGACATTAAACGAAGGGGGAAATAACTCTTGGTTCTTTATCAGGGATAAGGTTGGTTTCAGTTGGAGCACATATATCAAATAATGGAAGAGCATGAGATTGGCGCAGTACAGCATTGGTTTTAGAGCGCAAGCCTCTTACATTCTGTTAGTAAAAGGTAAGATGAATTCTATTCAGAGATTATGGGTGAAAAGATGGCGACAGATACACGTTAGGGACGAAAAAATGTGTTGTGATCAACGCGGCTCCGTTGGAGGTGTGAGATTCTTTTGGGTAAGGTCTTCCACTACTTTTTGAGGAAATATATTGAAAGACTCGTGGAACTTGGTGTAAATGTTCCTTAGACTGGTAAGGTCGGTAGGGAGACTGTCCTGATGGATTCAAACGATGATACTAGTTTTTGTCTTACCCTCATAGCAAACTGAGTCAGATTTGTCACGGAGGTATGCTAGAAAGAGACGAGTATTATCGTAAGTCTGTTTTTCTAGAGAGCGCATATCTATATTCGGTGGAATCGAGGGTTTGCTGGGTCAGTTTAACATGGGGTGGCAAAAGGGAGTTGAGAAATGGGATAGTAGTGGTGGTGGGTGTTAGGGAAGAAATAGACGATGTAGATGAAGGAGGATAAGTCATTAGTTGTGGGATTTATAAAATGGGAACTAATCAAATTAGGGTACTTAGCACCTGTTGTTAAGTCAAAATTCGGGAAAGAGTTAGTTGAGGATAATATAGTAGATGGGTGAGAGGAGATAGAGTTAGATGTTGGAGTAATTTTAAAAGAGACGCTGTTACGCGGGACTTTAGATGCCCTTGATGCGATAGGTGCACTTAAACGAGGAGGTTTGGGTGGCCCAGGTGGCCAGGTGCAACATGACCATTTAAAGAAGAAGAAGTTGGGTTGATAGGCATATAGGTAGGAGGTGCAAAATTAGGAAAAAGATTGGTATTGAGGCCCCAATTCGGGTTAGATTTAGGACGGGAATTGGAAACAGGTCTTGGTATACTAAGTTTATTGTTATTGGTGGGGGGGACAGATTTAGATAACTTATTACTATGAGCGTTGGAGGGTTTTTCCGCTTGCAAATACGCAAATTACCAAGGTTGAGATAATCACCAGCAGAGCTTAGGAATAACCATTCATATTTTGTGGGGAGGTCTAATTTATTGTAAGCTGCGATTTCTTTTTTTTTTAAGATGGCAGGAACGTTTTGCATTGGTTGATAGTGATACCAAAGTGTATCATGAAAAGTTTCTTAATCCAGGGAATATCAGCATATTCGAGGGCGCCTTTGGTGAAGAGGGTGGTGAGGTTTTCTGACTCAAGTTTATCGAGCCTATCTTGCCACTGGAAGGGTGTCTAATTAGTACCAAACTGTTTAATAATGGAGCGACGGCGGAAGAGAGTGGCAATGTAGGTGATATTTTAAGTGTTGTTGTTGTTGTAGTTGATGTGGTCGCTGTGGCTGTTGGTTGAGGATTGCGTGTAGATGGTGCTGCAGTGCGCAGGCGGGTAAATCAATTGTGTGCAGATTGGGGTCAGTATCACGTAGTTCAGACTGAATTGACGTATTATAGGCTGAGTGATTATGGCCTTGGGTGCTATAAGATAAAGTTTCGATTTTTGTTGCTACTGACTTCAGCTCCTCGACAATGCATCCGACCGTTCGCCGGGTGACGGACAGGTCCTCGCTGACCGCATCCATTTTATCAAGCACTATGTTGATTATTGGCGAAAAATCAGGAACCGAATAATTTGGTAAAGTGACTGCTTTAGAGCTACTTTAGAGTAAGAGATCAAGATCGGTACGTAGAGAGTTTATTGACTCAGTTGTTGCCTCATTTGTGGTTGATTTCCGAAAGGCTGAAAGTATATCGTTTTTGAGCTCAGTATTGTTGATAGGGGACGCGTCTTTAGAATTTATTGCGACCTTCAGCTGTTTTTCGATGCTACGGAGTTTTAATTTGTAGAACGCGTCAAACTTCGAACTTCGAAATGTTATCTGTCATTTTGTTTTTCATGGAAATGTCTTGGAGTTTCGAGTTAAAAGAATCGCTAAGGCATTTGATGGCGATCGTAATATAGGAAAGAGATATTTGTTTGCACTCGTCACATAGGTATTGAAAAACACTTGCATATTTTTTGAGGTAGGTCGCGGATCGTTTTTTAGGCCAATGGGAGCTTATTTGGCTTTGTAAAACTGATAAGATGGAGCAATAGGACTGCGCATCCGCACTTCAAAATAAAACAAACCTTAATAATTTTGTCAAAAAGTTTTCTTTTTTAATTTATTTATATATACGTCCTATATATGAATACTCCTATGTTACATATCTCATCTGTTGTTGCCAACAAACAATAAAGTTAATAATTAGTTAGTACCTAGTAGTTTATTTAGTTTCTCGAACAAGTTGTATTACATTCTCTGCTGTTTTTTCGTTTTTGTTCCATAAGACTTACATCGACCGAATGCGTATCTAATAGGTAGTTATCTAGCACTCAACTCCTTTCAGAGAAAGCAGCTATTGTCTACATTTCACAAATCTTTGGTACATTATTTACAATTTATTTATTTTTTTTTATTTAAAGTTTACAAAATTTACAATCGTTTCTCTTTAAGCTCCGAAAATTAGGAATTGTTCCTAAAAAAAATAAAATCAACACACAAACTAAATTAATAAAACTCAAAAACTCTTAAGTAGTCGTTACAGTTATTTACAATAATTATAAATTAGCTATCGTTAAAAAAAGACGTCAAGCCCTTGCCACATGGGGATATAATATATTACCGAACTTGTAATAAATTAAAACGCCCAAGTCCGCTCAGAGATCACGTCGTGTAACAGTCTCTCTCGTTCAGTCAGTTCTGTGGAAATCAAAAATATGTGCAGCGAGGGCTTGCCAATATAAACATACTCTTATAATCTACTTCGCGACGAAAGACGAACTAATTTCGGGGCATAAGAGGAATGGTGCTGCGGGAATCTCAGGCGGGTATCCTGTTTCATTTCTTCGCTAGACCGCCTGTGATGGGGGGCTTTGTTTTAGCTGAGTTCTCGAATTTCTGTTGCAATGAGGCAACAGTTGACGTTGACGCTTTGCCTGGCGCCGGGCGTGAAGCTGCACTTTGGGTTGGTTTTGTGGTCGCACTATTATCGGCGGGCTTTTTGTTTGTGGATATTGTTCGGCCCACTGTGGGTTTAGTGCCAGCACTTGCTAGAGAGGGCTTTGATAGCGGTTTTGGTTTCGCAGCACCAAAGGGCAGTGGTTTCTTTGCAGCTGTGTCGGCCTTAGCATCCGCTGATGGGGTGGTGGTTGTCTTAGCTAGAGGACTAGGAGATTTACTAAATGATTTGTTATTTTTCGTGACGATTGTCGAAGGTTTAATGGTGACTGGCGGTGTGGGTGATGTTGTGGTCTTTCCTCCTCGACCAGGTTGTGCCGCTGAGGGGGCATTCTCGGTCCTGGGCTTAAAGCTGGAGAATGTATTCGCTGACGCTGCGTCCGAGCGTGTTGGTGCGACCCTGGCGATTGGTGTATTAACCGCCGACGGTCGTATGTAGCCACCGGAGGCGGTGCTACTGCCGGATTTGATGTATTCCGGCTCTGGTTCGGGCTCCTCGGGAGGAACGTTTTCATAAGGCGCAGCTGGCTTGGCCCCTTCGCTACTACTCGTGCTCTTGAGCGTTGAAGCGGAGTATATCGAGTCAACGTTTCGCTTTTCGATCTCATTGACGATCTCTCCTAGGAGACCCATGCTGTCGGAGCTTTCCGCTAGCGCATGGGTTTTCGGGACCTCTTCGATGACAGAGTAAATGTTATCCGAGCCGGATGGCGATGGCGACTCCTTGATATCAGACAATGGAATCTCCACAGCTTCGCAGTCATCGTAGGTGTGGTCGACTTTGGGCGACAATGGCAGCTGGTAGCCCGAAGAAGTTGTCGAAGGCGTCTTCTTTATAACCGGTGGAGGTCGTGGGGGTGGACTCTTTGGTCTTGCAGTGCTAACTAGGCTCTTGGGGCGGTGGAGACCGGGTGGGTTCCTCATTGACCCGAACGTTGGGACGTTTGGCTGCTTCTTCGTTGGACTTCGCATGCTCTGCGCGCGTTTCACCAGATTCTTTGTCTCGTCCTGTTGCTCAGAGTCGGAGTTCGATGTGTCCACTTGAGGAATCGGAGCGGAGATTTCAATGTTCTTCAACTTCTCCTTGTCGATTACGGGCTTTATTTTGGCCGGATGCTTGTCTTCCTTCTTCAAAAACGAAGCAATTCGCTTGATAGTTCCGTCCTTCGGCCTGGTGTTCAACTTCGGATCGCTGTGCAGCGGCACCGGTGGTGGTGGAGCAGGGTGCAACTGTGGCGGCGCAACTGGAGCCGGTCGAACAGGCACTATCTCCTTGCATGTGGACGCCTCTAGCACTGGGTTCGATATAATCGGCCGGGGGTGTGAGCCCGGGTTTGGCGGCGGAAGCGCTGGAGCCGAGCCGTCTGCCATTCTCCCCAGAGTGCTGGCTTTCTTCGTGCCTCCAATTACGCCATTCAATTTCGGCACATCGTTCCTATCCAGAGTAGCGTGCTTGGGCACCGGTGGTGCTGAACGTGCTGGTACACCTCCATTGCTGGACTCATGCGTTGTCGTCTTGCTGACAGGATGCACAAAGGCGACATTGGGTCCTACTACCGCCGTTGGAGTGGTTGAATCCGAAAGAGGTCTTAAAGTGAATCCTTTGAATTTACCAAACATACCGTTGTTCATCGTTGAGGCATCCGAGTCCGATGGCGACTTCAGAAGAGCGGAATTCATGTCATCCGTACTGCTGGGCGTTGATTTTGGCAGTCCGCCATTAGGCGCTGACGGCGGGCCCCTCGGCGCTGGTCCCTTGCTAGTCGATTTCATACTGAAAGAAAGTTTTTCAAGACTATGGTTAAATTATTGGAAAGTAGATGGGCTGGCAAAGTGCGCACACACATAGATAAGCAGCAGATAGATGTGAACCATAAACCATGCGAATTGTGCATTAAACAAACTCAAGATGAGCAATACAAAAACAAAACAACACCAGGGGTTAATACAAATAGTACGTTATTTCTATATTTGCTAAGACTTAAACTACAAGCTAAACAAAAATGTAATGTAAATGAGTATACAGAAAATTAGAGAAACCATAAAATATACGCTTAGAATATTAACAACACAGATTGGCAGTAAGTTTTGATATGATGCAGGGTGGAGGTGAGATTTTGACTGGTTGATGACAGTAAATGCTTCAATGAAATGGGAATGAAGTCGGCGACATGGTATTCAGTTGGAAGGGTGAGTAAGCCCGCTTCGAGACGAGCCAGATGTCACTCACATCCACTTGGCGTTATATTTTCGGAGCAGAATCTTGCAGTCAGGAAATAACGTCACAGACATCATTTACAATGCGGAAAATGGGAATCTAATTTTGAATAGGGTGGGACTCGTACTTAAGTATGTAGAGTGCACGAAGCGTTAACGATTCGCAATGTTTTTCATGCACAGAACTCTGACCTGCTGGTAACTCGCCCAAATACAAGAAACACAATAACAAACGAGCAAAAAGAGATGAATTATCAGAACATTTAGAAACCTAGAAGCCAAGAGGCGGCCGTCGGACACCGACAAGTGACAAAAGATAGGCTAAAGCGCAGTTTACATTTTCTCTAGAAAGTTCGGACCACGATTTCTTCGAATGTCAAATGTTTTAGCACAGAGGAAGATAGTAGTACCTCGGTAGAAAATATTGGGGCTGAAAAGCTGTAAACTATACAAGCAAAGCCCGCTTCATCGATAGGAAAGAAAACCCTACCCTCGTGACCGAAATGGGCTCAGATTTCTGCTGTTTCCGGCATTGAAAGAGATCTAGCTCCATGTAAATTCCAATTAAATACAAGAGGCGATAATGGTTAACGTTCTGTCAAAATCTCACCACACACCTCACCCTTACGAGTATACAAACAATAAAAAAAATTATACTTTCTACTTAAATCTACATATGCGTTAAAAAAATGTATTAAGAAATTAAACACATTCGAGCTCAGTTTGAAAACTACTTGATAAAGCACAACGCCAATGCACAACACCAGCCATTCCATTTGATATCACGTCAACTGATAGACACACCTATTGTTCTTATCTAGTATATATTCGGTGCTATTGCAAAGTGCGTGCGGATTAGTAGTCGAATGCAGTTTAATATCGGTTATTTGTAATTTTCTTTTAGTAGTGTTATTGTTATCGATATTATTATTGTTTGCAGTAGCAGTGGTGGAACAAGAAGTAGGTGTAGATGTGGTTGTGTTTTCAGAAGAAGGAGTAGAAATTTGACTACACAATGAGCGTGGTGATTGTACATACATATTCTCGACGAGTTTCCCCGGCATATATGGATGGTTGCGGCAGTAGTACATCACGAAACACAGCAGCGCCATAGCAGGTACAACGCCCAAAAAGAATATGAACATGAAACGTGTAAAACCATCGCGACCTGAAAAGAGAAACACCGATTAACATCGCATTTTTTATAAATTTGAATGACTTACTATTTGGATTTGTAGCTGGTCCACTGTCTTCGGAGCCACCAGGTCCGGGGCCACTGCAGTAAGGCGGTGCGGAGCCCACATTGCAATGGCAATGACCTTTGCTATTGCACAGACCATTGCCGTTGCAGTTCTCCGGGCATTCGACACCAATCCCACCCGATTGGAGGCTCTCAATGCCAATGCACCGCTGGTGGACGCACATTTTACCCTCGCCGCACTTGGCCCCGTTCGGCGTCAGACCAGGATCGGTGGACTGTAGACCGAGGTCAACAATCGCCGTCCGACACGGGATGATGTTGCCTTCGTGGTTGAGGAAACTATGCGACAGCACAGCCACCGATTCCATTCCGAATTCGAGTCGTTCGTTCAGATGGCGGCAGTGCAACATGCCGCAGAAGATGTCCTCCCGCTGGCACTGGAAATACTTGTTGTTAACCCGATCGAATCCACAGTTTCCGTGACGGCTTCCGTTGAGATTTTTCCAATAGCAATGTTCTGAACTCTCACCAGACGGTCCCCACAGAATGCGGCACTGCTTAGTGCGTGATCGGCAGGTTCCTTGGTAGCAGTACGCATTTCCATTGTCACACGGCTGGGTGTCCCGTTTGAAAACGTTCGTGGGGCAGTACTCGGACTCTCCGGTACAGTACTCGGGCAGGTCGCATTCATTCTCAGCTTGCCTGCAATTTGTTCCAGCAGTTTTCGGTCGACACGTACTCAGATCGCAGCATTCTCCAGTCGCACAGGACGCATTGGCGCGCAGCATACACGTGTACGGATCACAGCAGGTATTCTTGCAATATTTTGGTAAACCGCAGTCACACTGCTCGCCCGGTTCGACAAATCCATTGCCGCACTGGGGAGAGTCAAACAATTTGGTGGGTTTATTCCGCAAGCAGTAGTTCATGCCGCGCGAAAAAGCCACGTTCAGCTGATCAATGCTACAAGAGCTCCAATGCTGTGGTACCACCGACGTACTCGATGCCGACATGATGCACTTCTCGTCCGGACACCGACAATCGGTTGAATCGTGCTCCATGCCGAAGTTGTGGCCCATTTCGTGGGCCATTGTTGCTGCCACTACTGGAACGACTGTACTGTGTTCCATCGACACGCCACCCGAGTACTCAAATGTACAGATTGGTCCCTTGAGGGCTTTGCCTGTGGGGATAAAGATACACTTTATTGGGTGTCGAATTGGTGATTGATTTTGGTCTTATGCGGTTTAACAAATGCAAATGCCTTCGTCGAAATATTTGAAATAACTCACCGACAACACCGCCATTAAATGGCTCCTTGGTCAACAGCTGGGCATTATCATTCGGATGATTCACAGCCAACTTTGTTCGACGATAGTGCAAGAAGTTCTTCAATGTCACATCGCCGTCTTCGGAGAAGTCAATCTCGTTCGATTCATTCCAAACAACAACACCGACCAGTGCGATAAAGATGTTCAGAGGTTCGTAGAGCTGCAAAAAAAACATAGTCAATTCAAATTTGATATTCAATTCTTCTCCCCGTCTTACCGCATTGACAATGTTCGCCAAATCCTTGCAGTGATTGTGCACCTTCTTCATGCTCTCTCCCATCGATTTGTAGACTTTGTTATCAACAACGATAACCAGTTCAACGAACGATGAATGCTTATTGGCATTGAACGGTCCCCGGATGATGTTATCAGTGCTGGACCGTTTGTACTACAAATTAATCAAGCATTAAACAAATTGTCAAGGTTTTCAGCTATCGCATCTGTACTTACTCGTAAAATTCGATTGAACTCGCTGCCATCGATTCGATTTTGAATACTATCCCATTCGTTTGGCTTCTCGTTTGTTTCGTGTATGTGATTCGATTCACTATTGTATCCACATGTTGCATTGTGTAATATATCAGCATGCCTGCAAGACACACAGAGTGAATTTGTGTTATTTTGGAAACACAAAGATAAGTGATTCCTTCCGGCTTCCCAGAATGGCCAGCCACTTGTTTGTGTATAGAGATATGTTCCGGTACGCAGCCGTTGTTGGCAAACAATAACCTAAGCATAGGACAAACAGAAACCACCTGAAATTTGAGTGTTGAATCGAATGAATGGCGTCTCCCCCTGGTCCCCGGTTGTTGGTGTTCTATTTTGAAATGAAAACGAATTTGGCAAATATTTACCCAACTCTAAGTGGACACGCAGCGGTTGCTGATGTTGATGGCATAATGGCGAAGGCCAGCACACAACAAATCGTTTCGATTTCATTGAAGGTAAAGAGTAAATATTTACGAATGCTTTCGCGAGGTAAATTAGAAATAAGAAAACCCATATAAATGCCGAATGGAGGGTGAGGTTGAGGATCGTTTTGGCATGGCGCTCATTCAAATAGTCTGGGAGATTTTTATTGGGGCGAAGTTTTTGGGTAAACAACGGACAATTCTCGAATGGACAAAGCTGGGAAAGAAAGTCTGGCTGAAGATTTGCGGTCAATCGACTGTCCGTAGACTAATTGCCGCATACTTTTAGGTGGTTGATTTCCCTCCATTCTGATGAGGGAAAAACACAAGTAGGGCTTAAGCGCCGTTTTGAAAACACAACTAGAAGAACCTGGAGATAAAAAGGGTGACGTTATGGGAGCTCAAAACCAGCCTAAGGAGTTGAGCAATTTGATGATGTTGTTGAAATGGATGCCTCGGATGGCCGATAGGTCGTCAAAGAAAGGACTACCCAGGGCACTGTATCTGGTTTTAGCTAGTGCCGGACATTCCACAGTAGGTGGAACACTGTTTCACTCTTGTTAGTGTCAGCGCAGCTACGGCAGTGGGTGTTGTGGAGGACGCCTAGCTTGGCTGCGTGAGTTCCTAGAGGCCATTTGCCCGTACTAATCGTCGGAAGTCTAGCGACATCTGCACGCGTCCTGGAAAGGAGTTTATTTGTTCTGGCTTTGTCGAATGTTGGCCAAGTCTTTCTAGAAATGACGCAGTTTGTGTGGTTGACCCATCTACTCACGGCCCTGCAGGGAACTGAAGGAGGATTTCTCTCTATACGTGTCCCAGCGGAGGAAAAACTTCCCTCACATGAGATACGCTCAGAGCAGAGCTACGTCTGGCAAGTTCATCGGCTTTCTCATTCCCCTCTATGTTCATATGGCCGGGAACCCAAACGATAGTGATTTCAAACCGATGATCTGCCCCGGCCAGTTTCTTCCTGCAGTCCGTTTAGATAAAGACCTGGCCGACACCAAGGCCTTAATCGCCGCCTGACTATCAACGAAGATCCCTAATTTTGTATCTGATTTCGCACGGTTCATAACTAGACTACACGCCTCCCCAATAGCCAGAACTTCTCCCTGAAAGATACTGGCTGTATTGGGTAGGCGAAAAGACATGGAAACATCTGGTACGGATGAGAAAACGCCCGCCCCCACTCCACAGTTCATTTTAAAACCATCTGTCAAAATGGGTATATCCCATCATACTGGCCGTTTGTTTTAGCCGAAGAGCACGGATTCTTGCATAAAAATTATCAATTGGGGAACAGCTTCAAGCTGATTCTTTCTTTTTTGAATTATATTCATACCAGAGGTAGTTAGAGTTTCAACAAAAGTCGACACGTTCGTAAATCTCTCTCGAATGCCTCTCGAAAACACTTTCCTTTAGACTCTGACTTTACATAAGACCTTGGTAGAAGGAATTATGAATCTGGTTTTGGAGAAATCGTTCGTCGTGAGACCAAGCCCCTCGATAGAACCAATTGGTTTATTTTTGAGCATGGTTACGATCGAAGTGTTGGGTCTAATGCCACAGACTTTGTTGACTCAGTTATATAAAGCGTAAAGTGGCCTTGCATTCACTTGTAACTCACATTTTCAGACGAGTCTCCCGTTAGTTAGTGAGTTGAAGTTCTCGCTCACCTCATTTGAAGAACAATAAATAAAGATTTAGTAAGGAATCTGAATGAAAGGACTTTTTAAGTTGCCGCTACATCTTCCAAACTTACCTAAATAAATAGTGATCATCCTGAATTCGTCCGTCTGAACCCGAATGTATGAAATACGTATCCACACCGTCGTGTACAACGCCGTTCACTCCTCCGTTGCAAGTCGAAACAGCAACCCGCGATTCGGGTTTCCCTCTAATCACACCCTGTATAAATAAGATTTGTCACATTAGCCACAAATTTGTCAACAATCAACATCAACTTACCTTATAATGGCAGAGATCTACATCAGTCTTTGTAAAGTTTTGTACAATGTCGCCACCACCGCGGAGGGAGTTCTGCGAGCGTAAAAAGTGTCCATCCGGTATAAGGCGCTCATTCAAATGAAGGTCGGCAACTATCCTTTGACCTTGATGGTGATATGATAGTGTGATATGGGACACATGCAGTCCGCTCTGTAAATGAAAAGAAAATGACATGAGAACAGAAACACCAGGCACGTGACAACGTATATCCAAAGCTGACGACGAACATGCAATGTATAGTAGAATGGGGGTGGGTTGATTTTTCCTTGGGGGTGTGTGGTTTCAGTAGAATTTGAACGTCCTGTCTCTTATATCCCCGGCTGGTATCGTTCCCAAAACCACACACACAACTCTGCGAATTTTATGTCATCACACATGAAAACACATAATGTGACTTTGTATCGAAATTGGGCGCAAAAATTCACACTTGGCATGTGTGGGGGCTCACTGTCAGTACGTGTGCGATATGCGATAGGATATAGGAAGGCCTAATTAAGGTGGCGGCTATCAAACAGACTCATAGTTAGGTGACACACTGCTGGCGGTGTTGATACGGATTTTAATTAAGGCGTCGGTTTAATTGCTCATCACTTTGGGCGAGATGGAAGTGGAAGCTTTTAATTACTGAGTGTGTTAGTGCCAGATCAGATGGGGTCTCCGCAGATGTGTGCGCGGTTGGTTTTGGGTGAACGTTTTTAGAAGCGGCGGCGGCGGCATTTGAGTGAAATTTAATCGCTTAATGTTTTCCGTGTTTGTGTGTGATGTACGTGTAGGACTGTACGTCCTTGAGGGGACTTAGGGGCGTGAAATTTAAATGGAAATGGTGTGTCATACAGCCATAGGCGCCTTTGTAATGATGAGTCATTTTTATACTGCATCGTAGGATAAGGCTTATGCACATAATCCAGTACAAGGAAGTGCAGATGAGTAAACGTCCTGTGCTCCAATAAATATTTGTCATAGAGGTTAGCTTTGTAACAGCGATTCTTGAGGACCTATAGGTACTGATCCAAACAATCGCTAGTCAAACTAAATTAAATGGTGTCATGTGTCAGCAGAAGCCTTTCAAGGTTTAGAACTGCTTACTTTAGACAGGAGGTTAGAAAACTATGAAAACGGGTTAAATTTCACGGAATACACCTCGGCTTTTGAGACTATCAGTTTAAATTCTCTATATTAAGGCCAAAAGAGGAGGGAAGAAGACGAGGACATAGAGAGGTGCTACTCCAGGAACGTGTCAGGGCAACAAAACCCGAACAGAAGCCTGTAGAGATGAACAAGGCAACCTTGTAGTAGTCACAGTCGTTGCTGAGAATATGGAAGAACCATTTCTGCAGACTGTTAAACGGCGAAGACAGAATGAACCATTCAACCTGGACGATGACAGCCAAGACTTCCGTCCACCTGACCAAAATGAAGTGAGGATAGCAATATCCAAGCTGAAGTCCAACGAGGCTGCTGGACCAGATGGCTTACCTGCGGAGCTCTTCAAAGCAGCGGGAGATGACTTGGTAGAGTGCATACACCAACTCGTCTCCAAGATTTGGTCGGAAGAAAGTATGCCTGATGAATGGAACCTCAGCATCGTTTGTCCGATCCACAAGAAAGGAGACCCTCTAAACTGCGCCAACTATAGAGGCATCAGTCTCCTTAACACTGCGTATAAGATCATATCTGCTATACTGTGTGAACGCCTTAAACCATTCGTCAACGATCTGATAGGTCCCTATCAGTGCGGTTTTAGGCCCGGAAAGTCCACAACCGACCAAATTTTCACACTATGGCAGATCCTGGAGAAAACCCAAGAAGTCCAAATCGATACCCACCATCTGTTTATCGATTTTAAGGCCGCATATGACAGCACTTATAGAGACGAGCTATACAGAGCCATGTCTAGTTTTGGCATCCCTGCCAAACTCGTCAGATTGTGCAGAATGACGATGGAGAACGCTCGCTGCTCCATTAAGGTCGGAAACAATCTCACCGAGACCTTTGATGTCAGAAAAGGATTTAGACAGGGTGATGCGCTGTCATGTGACTTCTTTAACATCATTCTTGAGAAAATTGTGCGCAACTCACAAGCCAACACCAGAGGCACAATTTTCCATAAGTCTGTGCAACTGCTTGCATACGCGGCAAAAATGGGTTTATTGGTGAATGAGGGCAAGATAAAATATATGCTATCAACAAGAAGGGAAACGCAAGATCGACGTATCGGACAGAACGTCACAATAGACAGCTATAATTTTGAGGTAGTTAGGGACTTTGTCTACCTCGGCTCCGCTATTAATTCTGAAAACGATATCACCTCAGAAATCAAACGAAGAATCACACTTGCCAATCGCTGTTTCTATGGACTAAGACGGCAATTGACTAGTAAGGCCTTTTTAAGAAACACTAAGTCGATTCTTTATAAGACCCTCACCATCCCAGTCCTGCTCTATGGCGCAGAAGCATGGACCCTAACAAAGGCGGATGAAGATCTTCTTGGCCGTTTCGAACGCAAGATTCTTCGAGTGATTTTCGGTTCCGTTTGCGTTGACGGGTTTTGGAGGAGGAGATTTAATAGCGAACTCTTTGAGCTGTACAGCGACATCGACTGACTTTGTCAGAAAAGTGCGGATCAGCCGTCTGAGATGGCTAGGACATGTAGAGCGAATGAACACCAACGAAAAGTCTTCGATTCCAACCCAGAGGGACAACGCAGTAGAGGAAGACCACGCCTTAGGTGGCGCGAATTAAAACACTTGTTTCTTACTTTTAAAATTAAACAATATTTATTTGGAACTATGTCCTTTATTATTGAAATACTTTTTACTAATTCTAAAAGGAGCTTAAGGCTACTATGTAGTTACAATAAGACTGTTGATAAATTCATCATACAGTCGTATTTATATACTTTTCTTATCTATCTACAAGGAGACCCAAGCGTACAATCGTCTTGCTTGATAATGAAGAAGAGATAATATTCCAACATTGTATACAAACGATATTATCTCTTTTACATATGTTATCATTGTAGCGTTGTGTGCAAGACTGTACTAGAGACTAAAGATATCATTGAATACAAATAATGTTATCTTTTTTCTCAATATGTTTTGCTATGGATACTTAACTCCCCCCCTTGTTAAACGAAATCGTCCCGATTTTTCGACGCTATTTTTAACATTTCTCTTTCATAAGTTTTGTTATATGCGTCAATCTTTTTTTGTTTTTGACGATCTGTTATACATTGTATAGTTTTTATCATTACGTACGTAAATGCTAGAATAACAATCAGTGTTACAATTGTGTATATAGTTGATAATATCGGTTTTTCTTCAAAAGGAATAATTAGTTTTTTTAAAGTATCTATGTTATCGAATTTGTACATTGTATCTTCTTTAATTATTTGGTCGATGTAAGACTCTGAATTATGATTTCTTAATATAACTTCTTTAATTTGCTTATGCATGTTTTTGTATATTTTATCGTCTAGATTTATAGTATTTTCATAAGTAACTAAGTTTATACCATTAATTGTTTGATTATTTAACTTATGCTTACCGCTTAATAACATAACACCGGATTCAATTTCTAAGTCGTAATCGTATTCTTGTTTAATGTTGCATTTTGAAGTTATATTCTTTAAAAGTGGAATAAGACAATTTTCTTCTTCAAAGTTAATTTCACAAATGTTTTTACTTAGATGATTTTGACAATTTCTTGTTCTTAAATAAGTTTGGTTACATAAGGCAATTGTTTTATCTGTAATGATTTTTCCATGTTTTGAATTTAAAGGTGTTACTTTATACAATTTACATGATTTAATTAGAACTGGATATTTATATATTGTGATGAAGAATTCATCAGTTCTAGCTAATAATATTTTAGAGTACTCAAGTATATTTATTATGGGTACTTGAATTATTTCATGTTGAATAATATTTTTAATGTCATCTAAGTCTAGGCTTTCTGATAAATATTCATTATTTTTTGCTGCATTAATTGTTCTGGTCAATAATAATAATTGTTCGTACACTTGTTCTATTACTAAATGTTCTTTAAGGCTCTGACCTTCGAATTGTTGCAAAATTTGTTCAAATCTAGAATTTATAGTTTTTTGTTTATTATTGTTTTCTATGAGATTATTTATACTCGTTTCTATGTTAACTAAGTCATAATGGTCAGGATTACCAAACACATATTTGAAAGCTGTTCCTAAAAAGTTAATTGATCTAGTATGCCTAGTATGTTCTTGTAATTGGTCTGCTAAATTCTTAATTTTACTTAACCAAATTTTTTCTTCTTGTGTAGGTTGATATTTACTAGTTACGATATTTACGTAAGGTTGAAATATCGAAGTCAGGTTGGTGGCATGTAACAAATAAGTTTGTTCTTTGAATAAATACACGTCATCTGTTTGCGTAAGTATAAACTTCTTGTTTAGTAACTCAGTTATTTGAACGTTTCCTTGCCCTTCTTGACTCTGTACAATTCCTAGTAATGTTAGGAATATTAATATTTTCGTCATCTGAAAAATGATAATTCTTTATGTTATCCTTGTGAATTTTTATTCCTTCTTTAGAGATTACAGTGTCTCCTTTATCTTCTTCTACTATTCTTGTTATGTATCTGGCGTTAGATTTCTTTCTAAGACCTGTGATTCTTACCATTATCTTATCTCCTTTTTTATACTCTCTGTGTCGAGTTCCTTTATTTAGACGTTCGATCACTTTTTTGGATGCTGAGTTTAGTTTATTTATTATAATTTCACTATTGCTATATTTATTTTGATTAAAGAAAATGTCTCTAGGTTTCAAACCGGTAACTGAGTGTATAGAATTATTTAATTCACGCACTGTTCTAAATATTTCTTCGATAAGTCTTGTTTTATTCTGAATTGTGAATATTCTAGACAGTTCAGTTATTGTACCGTTTACACGTTCTACCTGACCGTTCGCTGTCGATCTGTATACTGGAGTTTCTACTTTAGTTATGTTGTATTTCAAACACATTTGGTTCACCATTTCTGTTTTGAATCCCTTCTCGTTATCTGTCATGAGTCGTTCACATTTTGGGAAATAATTAGATAAGACCTCTTCCATAACGTCGTACAGTCTGTTTCGAGTTTCGATTTCCCGAAGGATTGTATATTTAGAATACTTATCTACTGTTACAAGGAAAGTATACTTGTCGTTGAAGTATATGTCCATATGAATGTGTGTTCCCACATGTGTTGGTATTTCTGAATTATTCAGAGGTTCTCTGATAGGTTTTCTTTCATATTTTCCAAATAGACATGCTATGCATTTTCTGTTGATTATATTCGGCGGATCACCTGACATAGTGATTTTTGATATTATTAAATTGAGATTTTTATTTATCTCGTCGTGGTATTCAGACAGTGTGCTTCTTTTTTGCGTGATGGCTTTCATCATGTCTTGTAGCACGTATAGAGGTTCTTGATTAGAGTACGTATAATCTAATCTGTTACGTATCGCCTCAAAATTAAAAATTGTGTTATAATTAGTTAACACATTCGCGGCTGCACCCTGTATTTTACTTTTCACTATAGTCAATGCTGCTGCGTACTTACTGTGTGTTTTGAAGTTTTTAATGCTGTCCATTAATCTGGATGCTTCTTCGCGCCACGACCGATAATTTGATTGATCGCCGTTGAAAATAGGTAGGCTTTTAAATGCGTCTAACTGTATTTCACTACCATCTGTATATGTGGTTCTTATTTCCTCTAGCACAGGTATGTTTGGTACTATGCCTAATCCAGATTTTACTTCATTTAGTTTTGTTTCTAAATTAGTGTTTATTTGATTTTGGTTAGTTATTATTGCTGCTAACCTTGCATTCTCTGTGCGTGTGTGCTCTAGGGTTTGTGTTACTGTGTTGCTCCTGGTTTCTAAAGCTTCTAATCTTGCCATTAATACTGCGAGTTGTTCCATTTTGAACTCGTGTCTGTTGTCGTCGAATTTGTGTGTTTTTTTCCTCCACATATACACTTTCACTGAATTGCTTTGCTGCTTCGTACGAAGAAGCTATATTTGTACCTGCTATGCTAGGTAATTCTTGTAACCGGTAACGCGAGTGTTCTGTTTATACTAGATTTCACTACTTGTTCCCGAGGTCCGCTCGATTGAAGTTAAAAAGTATATTTAACCTCCTGGCAGGATCGCCAATTAAAACACTTGTTTCTTACTTTTAAAATTAAACAATATTTATTTGGAACTATGTCCTTTATTATTGAAATACTTTTTACTAATTCTAAAAGGAGCTTAAGGCTACTATGTAGTTACAATAAGACTGTTGATAAATTCATCATACAGTCGTATTTATATACTTTTCTTATCTATCTACAAGGAGACCCAAGCGTACAATCGTCTTGCTTGATAATGAAGAAGAGATAATATTCCAACATTGTATACAAACGATATTATCTCTTTTACATATGTTATCATTGTAGCGTTGTGTGCAAGACTGTACTAGAGACTAAAGATATCATTGAATACAAATAATGTTATCTTTTTTCTCAATATGTTTTGCTATGGATACTTAACTCGCGCGCAAGTGGAAGGGATCTCAACCAACTTGGAGTGCGCAACTGGAGGAAGTTAGCCAAAGCTCGCGCTAACTGAAGAGGCGCATTGGTTGAGGCCCTGGTCCACCCTGGACTGTAGCGCCACCTAAAGTAAGTAAAGTAAGTGGCGAGAAAAACTCACACACCTCTTAAACTTCCTGTAGTCGCATTACGTATTTGATTTTTAGCCAACACCGCCGAGTGCTGTTCAAAATGTATTAACCTCCATTAGCAGCCATGTTAACAACTAATTATAAAAGTAAGCACCCACTGTCGAAGCTATAAGCAAAACATCCACATCCATTAACACCTTGTGACCTATATTTTCCTAAACAGCTACGGTTAACAGTTTCCATGCAGTTTGCCACCCGCACCGTCAGAAAACTATAAAATAATTGAAACCCTTTTAGCGATGTGATACATCTTCGTTAAGCTCCCTCAACCTTCTCCCCCCCGGCATTGTCATTCTGAAGCAATAAACTTAAAGATTTACAAGGACATTTTGGTGGTAAAGTTGATACGTACCATCAAAATGTGTATATACGAAAAGTTCAATAAACTCTGCTTACCTCCGAGTCCAATGTGCTCCTAATGGCTCTTCTAAGTCGTCTATTGTGTAGCTCTGGTTTTATCACCTCATGACTTGAGAATTCGTGCACCGATTGAAAAAAATTATTCCCCGGGATGTATCCTGAAATAGAAAAGCAAGAAGATGTTGTGTGTTCCATTATTTTGTATACATATAGTCGCTGCTTTGGATTTACAACAAAATAAACACAGTGCGGCTGTGTGTAAACACTGTACAGATAATAGATATGACTGCGAGCAACCTTTTCGTGAATAATTTACTGGATGTACCTACGCGTAATTAGGTCAGTCTATAAATAAGTCAATTGCAGCTCTGATGTCTAGTCGTCTTCATCGGCTCATTAGCGATATTTGCTTGAAAGCTTGTAACTGTCACCGTTGCGTAAAGACTCTCGCACTATGAAATGTTGTTCCAGCTGTCACTATGTATATAGGTATATGTCACGAATGTAAAGTGCTGCTGAATATGTTGGAAATGATTTTTAAGGAAAGCCGTTGAGACGACGCCTTTGGAGGTGTCATTTAATCATTTTGAAATCCAGAAATATTTCAACGTCCAAAGATCACATGGCGAAGAGGCGAAATTAAAACAAATAAAACTTAAAAAGGGATTACCTATCAAGTGGAATGCGTGCGTGTAAGAGAGATTGAACACATGTCGCGTTAAGGGACGTCACATTTGTCTGGACAGATTAAGACATGGGACAAAAGGGGTTCATGAGATGCAACTTTATGGGATTAAGTTGTATGTTTACAGGGTATGAGTCGATGACAGATGCAGATAAGTAGAAGAGAGGAATCGATTTCTTTTTCTAAGTTTGGTATTCTGTCGCGGAGATATTTATATTGACCTAGAAATGACAAAGAGACGTGTCAGTGACAGTTGCGAGGAGATTTATTCGATTTGAATTTTGTTTCATGGGTGATTATGATGGGGCCTTTCCTCTTGTTGCATCGGTTTTAATGAGATAACAAGCAACCACAAGAGAGGCACGGAGATTATATTCATTTATCCCTTTGAGAGGTAGTGACGGCAGTCGTGACGCGGGTTGTCCTCAATGTGATTATGGCTTACAGTGGTCGAGTGTGGGATCGAAATTGGTTTGCGACGACAAATCACTAAGTTGATCTGCAGATGCAGAGCTAGGTAGACACGATGTTGACAGGTGGGAAAATTAAAAACTTAACTTTTGTAACGTTTTATGACCAACACAATAGTCCAATATACGTCGACACAATTGTGGTTGAAGTAGTGGCGAAAGCGGCTTAGACTGTTTGACACTGGGTCACATGTTTGAAACAACTATTTTGAAACGAATTCGATTCATTTGGCTTTTGGCCGAACTTGCATTGGCTTTTGGAAAAAGAGACTGCTGGTAAAACAATCGCAATCGCAAAGTCCATTAAAGTTTGCAAAAAAAGAAGTAATGCGCAAAATGAGAGAAATAACGAGTAAGTCAGCTTTTGGCTATAAAGAGACCAACGAATTTGTTCCTCGTTGTGCTTCGAAAGCCTTTCCAATTTAGATAGCAACAAATAGTTGACAAATAAACTTAAAACTAAGAAAGTCTCAAAAAGTTACACGCGATTCAGTCATACCTTATGACATTGACATGCCTTGAATCCAAATATGGACATATTTTAAATAATTTTACTGTTGAGAGGTTTTTCAGCATAGATGTAAATTCTTGTAATTCGTTTCTTTTCGAAAGCTGGTTCAAATTCTACTTTCAAACAGAACTATGTATACAATTAGAGTTGAATCCGACTTTCGAACGAGTCTCTAATTTTGTTTGACAGACGTTTGAAGAAAAAAACGAAATAATCATTTGTTGTGACTCGTGAATACTAAATTAATATGGACAGTGTCGCAATTTGGGTTTTTACCGAAGTAAATGAGGATCGCAATAATCAAATTTAGCGAAGGCGAATTTGGAATAAATCCAATAAAAGGTTTGTTAAGATCTAAGAATTAGGAATTTCAGTTTTCCGCCTTTCAAAAGATTCCTTTATTTATTTGCTGAAGAATGCGTCAAGCGAACTTCTATTCCACACATTATAAAATTATCAGCAACCCTAAAGTTTTTGACAAGCAAAATTTTGACATAGAGAGCGCTGTGGATAAGTGTCACAAAAAACAGCTGTTCTTTGAAAATTGATTCAAAATCTGTTCCATATTGATGGATGTTGCTGCACCAGCATCGCTAACTTTTTCTGAGGACTTCTCTGGTCATTCCAATGAAAGACTCTCTAGCTCCAGGTACTTCTCGTCGTGGTATTTTTTAAAATCACTCATCTTTTTAAACACATCAGAACAACAGAGCACAGCGATCTGTCAAAATTTACCTTGAAAAAAATGTCCCGACCCATTAATTTCGGAAATAAAAGTTTGATTTTTAGCATGAGCTGCGTACCACTCGGCTAAAGGGATCAGCTTAAATTTATTCAGCTAAATTTTGGAGAGATTTTTAGTACGGGATATGAAATTAAGCTCGAGCAGCATGCTCGGTTGTAGAATCGAATTACATAGTTGGCCCCCAGTGGTTTGTGTATTGAACTGCTCTGTGGGGGCTCTCAGATTTAACCCCTGGAAAAACACAAATGAAATCTTAAGGTTTTTTTAACCACGCCACCTCTCGCCAACGTTCGAAAGCACAACTCTTCTGAAAAGCTTCACTATTCCTAGTTCGAATTCAGCATATAAATTTAGTTACCATTCATTTGTCCAAAAAATAAAAACTTATATACAAATAACTTGGTATGGACGTGTGGCGATACAAATTTATTTAAAAAAGGTATACAATATTTAACGTGATCACTTAAGTTTGAGCTATGGCGCTTAAGCACTCGTTGCTTTAATGCTTGTCTAGAATTAGAGTAAGAGCTCATGGGCGCCTAGATAACCGCTCCACCGCTCCACCAAAATTTTCCTCAAGTCTTTTCCAGAACGAACTTTTTGCCAGTTTGTTGTTAAGCGTACAAGACATTATGCATATATTATTAGGCATGAGGCGTAAAGGTCGCAGACATATTTGCTAATTTGCGGTGTCAATCCGCGATACTAATAATCATTTTTAAGCCAAGCTGATTTTCGAACTCTTAATGGCAAAATTTTCTACACAAAACTGCATATGTGACCCGCAAACAATATAAGGTTGAGGAAAAAAATAATTGCTGGAGGCCTAAAATGACATAGACCCATCGATGCTCAACTTAGACTCTCTCCGCCTTAGCTCCTGCAAGGAGCAACACTTTGCTGAGATTCTGGCATATCCAATAAGACATACTTTTCCACCAGTTCCAAAATAAATATGTCATAGCGAATAAAACAACCTTAGTACTGCGCGTCCTTTAAAGATAAGTAGTTTTATTTTTAACGGACTGTATTTGAAAATAACTTGCATACTTGATTTGAATTAACAGAAATTGACGCGATCGCAGGGCCAATCTTCTCAAGACAAATGTTGAAAATAAATTACACTAAACTTGCACTGATTTTCATTTTTTGAGTTGTTAAAATCATTTTTTGATGGATATAAAGTTAAAAAAAATAAAAACAAAACCTTAAATAGAGGCTCTAAAAATTGCAAATGCTGTAAAAGTAGCAGCGCCACACATATCGGCTTTAATTCAAGCTACACTCTTTAAAACTTACGATACAAATAGAAACTGTTGAATTTTCAACTAAGTATCGACAGTTTTTGAGTCAATAGATCACACACATTTATGAGCATTGCTTTTTAATTATGTCGAAGAAAAGTGTTTGGTTCTGTGTCGCTTCTGCGGTCTTCCCTAATAGATTAATATGGGTCCAAGCAAAGTCGTAAATTACTGTTATGTCGGCGGAACAATTCCAAATCACATCGACTCACTGAAAACTACATAATCTTCGATATGTGCACTGCCTCTTTGTGTCCATTACATATACCTCCATTTAAAATTGACAACGTTCTTTATAGCTTCCGTCGTTGAATTTGTTAGAGCCTTCCGCGTTGGAAAATTGTCACAATAAATGCAGTGGCAGTAATTATTTGTTTAACCAATTTTTTTTCAATTTGATGTCTCTGAGGTTTTGAGCCCAAAGTTCGAATCGTCACGGTATTTTCAGGGCGAGTCTAAGAATTAAGGCTGTTAGTGGACTTCGACTAAATGAAAACCGTCACCTTTAATTTTTACAAACAAATTTCGAAGAAGAATAGAAAAAACGGTAGCAAATGTGTCACTCGAAACATAGTCGAACATTTTTAATTTCCGAGAGGGACGTGTTTTGTCTAGAATATTATTTTTTATGTCTCCATTAAAAGGCAAATAAAATTCCAGTAAAACTGTCCTGTTCACCATGGTCGCGCAAAGGGAAAAGACAACCTAAAACAGCGTATAATCCAAAAGTAAAAACATTCCCCGAGTCGGCGACCACCAGAAATGAAGTTAATTAAATTAACTTTTATCTTCGCTGGATAATTCGTTAAGTATGGCTACCTCCGCTCTGATCCATATAAATCCATGATTGGCCATAAAACGATTTTAGTATTCAAGGTTTTTTTCCCCCCGATGAAAAACATTTCCCACCGCGTGGCTGAGTGTATCTCCATCTATTCCCAGGCCTGCACTATGCGCATACACGAATACCAAAAGAAGTCGTGTTTTTTTTTGTATCTCGAAATCAGTCCGAGTTTGGGAGTGCATAGCTAATTTAGTTGCCGGATCATGCTTCTGAATCAATCAACTGCGGCACGGTGTTCTGTGATTCTTTTCCCTCCCCCTTTTCGGTCTGTTGTCTATTTTTGTTTTGGGGAACGCGCATTGCATGAGTCTATTGTCTGCAGTGAGTGTCTGAAAATAAAGCTCTAAAAAGAAAGTGACGCGGTTGCGTTGCACGTTCAGAATGAATAAATTCAATAGCTCCATGAACAACTACTTACGGGCATCGGATTTTTTTTTTTTAGTTCAGCAAATGAGGACGCACTGGGCACCCCCAGCATGGTAGGTATTGTGTGCTCGGTTCGTCATCACAGGCATTTCCTTTTTGCGGCGTCAATGAGTTCTGCGATCAAACTGATAGGCGATCTGAATTGCCACGCATTTCCGCTGCCATTGGCGGACTTGTCTGATTTGATTTTCAAATAAAAATTGGACGCCGGCATTTCCTGAAGACGATAAGTTTTCTATAGGCAACTAGAATGCGAAAATTGTTTCAGTGGCAGTCCAATCACGTAGAGTCATTACAGGTACCTCGCCCTATGACATAAGTGTCTGTCATTAGCATGAGCGTATAGGTATGCAAAATTTTAGAATTCTTCAACTATTAGGCGTTTCTGAAATATTTTATTAATTTTCTTTCGAATTTATATGCACAGTACGATGGTATAGTGCTTCATGACTTATGCTGGGTATGGAATAGCAAACGCATGTCTGGACGATGGTGGCAACTGTCGAATAGTTCAATTTTAGAACCACCTTAGTTGTGATTGAGTATTCGGGGAAGTAAGATGAGGATGATTCATGTGAAAATGTGTGAGCTGCGAAAATTGTTACGCAACTAGAAATCGGCAGATAAAACTCGCTTTAACAGTGCCCATTGACGACAATTGGTGTCCAAACATTTTAATCGCAGTCATTTTCGGGATAGATGGCCTTGAGTTATATAAGGTCGTAAAATAATGGTTGGGTAATATACCCAGTAGTCGGCCTTTTGGTGCAAATATTTTTTTTTTCCAAAGGATTATATTCAACATAAATAAAAGGGCAACGAAAATGAATTTATTTTTAAAATAAACTCTGTTTATTTGAGTTCAAGATAAAATTATAAAAATAAAAAAATGTATTTTAATTAAAATAAATAAAAAATATTAAAAAAATACACTTTTGACCAATGCCCCGCCTTGAAAATCCAGTAGTCAGAAGTTCAAGAGACAGTTGTACGCCCTTATTCTTTAATCTTTAATATTCTGCAATCCACTGTTAACAGTTGCAGTGGGCAAAAAAAGGTTTAACACCTTCTAGCAAAAGTAGAATTCTAATGGTTCTACAATTGCTACCCTCCCCAATCGCATGGGTCATTTGCGAAACTCTGAAGACTGCTCTTTTACTTTATAAGCTGTCAAACAGTAGAGTGGCTGTTTGCGAAGCACGACGTAATTTAAAGGAAGGCAATACCAATCACAGATGACCCTTCTTCTATTGACGAGATACTTGAAGTCGTCATACTAAGTAATCCGTCATTTCCGAGTCCCGACTGATAACTGGGATGTCGGTAAGCCGGAAAAGCAAAGGGATCTTAATAGATGCGCGCTTATTGTGTTCCATAAAGTGTCCCTTATAAGTTTGGTACTTTGTTGGGCATATAGACTTGGAAAGCTTCCTAAATACAGTGAGCCCGATCTTCTTGGCTCATCTTCGGAACTAAAAGACATATCCAACATTGGTTTTACTGTCCGATTATTGCAATAACGCTAGAGCATTTGGCAGTCCTTAATCTCCATTTTATAAAGCTCATTTTTAACCTTTAGCTTATATATTTTCTAGCTCACAAAATACAATTTTTTATGAAGCTCGAAAAATTTGGCCTGGATACTAAAGATATTTATTAGTATCGCCGATTGTCTTAGTGCACCATAGATAATCCAAATTTTGGTTCTTAGAGTGGATAATCCTGAATGGGAAACACTGCTTTTGTCTCATAAATATAGGCCCAGATCATGTTTACTGGTGAAGCAAGGCCTAAAATTAGTTGTACTCTTTAATTTTAGCGGTCGTTATAAGTATGCTATACTCAATATAAACTGGTAACTGCGAAAGGCATGTATTATGAAAAGCACCTGCATATCTGCCACATTTAGGCCAACTTATTGAATTACTCATAAAGAAAATCCCTTTACCACTAAATTTATTAAAAACCGCTTAAAATACCAACATTTAGACCGAAAACATCATGGCTGACTACTGCAGCAAGAGTTTCCAGAGCTCATACTTCTTAGTGGTCTTTATCGAATTAACTCGCCTACCCAATTTGACCCACGAAAATACCAGTAGTCGGGCCCTTAGGCTAATGGGTGGGAAAGGGTCTGTACTCTATACTGTTAATGCACATATGATCGACTTTTAAAAAAATGTTACCGAATTTCCTAGGTGGTTTACCCTAGCTATAACTATATTAAGACATTTGAAAACACCCTAGAGTTCTATACCTTCTATACGAACCTGTGCAATAAGTTCAAACTTAAACAGATTGAGCTTGTGTACCTGACGTGATGTGCGCAAGATAATAAATGTTTTTTAAGTGCTTCTTAAGACAATTCAGAATTCATAGACTTACTATGCCTACTGATCTTAGAGCAGCTTCTACTGAGTCCAGTACGATTTCTGTCTCATCGCCTCCAAAATGAATTACTCACAACTGCATTCGCAAATGCAACTTTGATATACCTACCTACTCGACGTTGACGAAAACACCCAACCCATCGACTTACTAACTACAGTTCCATTTGAAAATAGCCACCCGACTTCTGGCGCCATTCATCATCGTCATCGTCCTTTAGTAATCCCCGCTTTCCTTTCCTTAAACCTCTTTTCCCATATAAAATCTACCACAGACTATAATATACAGTACATTCACAAGTAGTGTAGGTACCTAACTCCATTTCGTCCACAAGCGTCAAACAAACAATTTCAATTTAAAATTAATCCAACACACACTTGCAAGCGATAGCCTTGAGCGTTGAGAGTGACATCGCCACGTCAGTTATCACCACAGCCGCAGTCTCCCTCTCTCTCTCTCTCGCTCTCTCTTTACAGTGTGTTAACATTTTAAATCTGATTTCTGCAAGTTGCGGGACGATATGGAATTTCCTGAAAATTTGCAAGATCCACTCTACTTTGGGTTTTCAATTTTCCACTTCCGTTGCTGCGTATTTAGATTCTCCAGACTCCAGAGGCATAACAAGTTCCTAGTGATGGGAACAGTTGACACAGTCGGATGAGTGTGTGTGCATTTAGCAGAGGGGGGCGAAAGTCAACAAAAAATGAGTAACACAGTTCAGGAAATTGAGTCGAATATGATAATGGAGCACTACTCTACTCGTCACACAGAAATTCTTCCTATTGCATCGAATAAGGATTTGTACTTTTTTTTTGTCTCGCTCTACAGACCTTTTTTCCGTTTTAAAACATTAACCCAGAGCACCAGAATTGAATTATGTATCTCATTAATTATTCGTTGGAATAAAGAGGAATCCATGAGTAGGATTTTTTAAACGGAAAATTATTTAAAGGACTCAAGTTAAATGGGTATTTGAGTTATCGGTGTGAGATAAGAGGGTATTCTATCGAATCGACTGAGATTCGTTGATAGATGAAATCAATTTGAACCACTGGGGAGGACTACTAATTAATTCTAACGAATAGAAGAGAGATATCACAGCGTGTCTGAGGGTTTTTTCAAATTAATATTCAAAAGGACTTTAGGAATAATCTCATTAAATGGATTTTAGAAAATAAAAAAAACAGGGTTAGATGTGCAGGCGATTTACGACGTAGATTGAGAGGGAAACGGTTTTTTATGTGGGTTGCCTTGAATGTCAGAAGATGTTTCTGTCTCTGACCTTTGAAAAAAATATTTTGTGTTCAACAACAAAAATGGATGCGTTTCTGTAGCTAGATGTTAGAGGGGTTTGGAGAGCAAATAGGATGTTTATCTGTAACTTCACAGCTCATTGCTAAAAGTCAAACTAATTTTTTCTAAGTTGCCTTCATTTTTTTGAGTCCTTTTGTTGATGCATATTTGTCAAATTAGAAGCTGAGCTACACATATAAGTCACTACGAATATTCTAGGTACATCGAAAGTATATACACACAAACAACAAGTGTCGCTTTATCTGTTGGACCGAAACGAGAACAAAACCATATGTGGCCCGTCATGAAATAGGTGGACTTTGCGATGACAGGGGCAATTGGACTTTCGTTACGAACTAAATCGCAATCATTTAGTTTAAAGCTTTTGAAAAATTTAAGTTTTTAGGAAATATAGTCTCCCAAGGAATGCAAACAAATTGAATCCCGTGGAATGAAGTCTATTTCAAGCATTGAACCCGCAGAGAGTTAAAATTCAGCCTTCTTAAGAATGCAGTTGTTCTCAAATTTGAAGTATTGTTGAGATGGGTTAGAGGGAATAATTGCAAGCTTGAACACTTAGATCTTTTAAAGCTCTATCAGTCCAGACAGATGCAACTGAAAATGGATTAGAAACTCGCTAGCTTTGCTTAAAGAGGGATTTTAGGTAGTTTAGAAATTAATAGTTGGCGCAGCAGCTCTAACCAAAACCAAGACTCAAGGTCTAGCTCCTCACAACCACTGACGAATAAAAGGCGGTACTTTTACGTTTGCAATAAATTCCATCAACATCCATCAATGGGTTTGTTTCATTGAGCGTTTTTTAAAGGAAAGCTAAGCAAAGTAAGGTAGACAATTTTTTAATAAAACAATTTGAGATGGCTTTCGAAGAAACAGCCTGCAGGTATGCAATCATTTTTAATAAAGTGCAATTAAATGTTATTTTTTCGGTGTATGTCACGAGTTTTGGTTTCATTTATCGTTCTTTTCGGAACCGCTGGCTGAAAATGAATGGCGCTGGAAAGAGTTTTCTAGCATTTTCTAGATTTTCATTTATTTTCAATAACTGCTTTCAGAATTAAGCTGCATCCAAGTCAATTTTACTTATAAGATAACCTATTGTGAATCCCGGAAGTGTCAAGTTAATTACAGAATTACAGTTGTTGCAAAAATAGAGATGAAGATGAAAATACGCAACTGTATCCCAAAAATGGACATGTCTTGCCCCGTCTCTGAGACTACGGTTACGGAATACAGTTTTAAAAAAAATTTCGATGTAGAAATACTGGACCGTGCATAAAGCCGGACCCAAAAAGTATAGTCTGGTACTTTGACAGTTCAAGAATGAAATCCTGAGTTGGAGCTACGTAGCTTCTTTGCACCCAACACCAAAATCTCGATGCCTATGGGAATGTGTCCCACGTTTTTTTAAGCGGACATCTGCGCCGATACAAACTCCAATAAGGGAATTTAGGGCGCCATTATACAAATTTTCTGCGACAGCCATGCAGTTGTCAAATTCGTCTTAACCACTGGAAAAATGTCCCTGGGCTGACACAAGCCTTTAACTCTCTAATGAACTCTCATATACTAAGGACTTTTGACCTTTACTTAGGGAGGTCAGTCGTTCTTTAGAATTACACCTTCCAATTAACACAATAGATCTTTTAGGTCGCAGTGTCAACCAACAGGGCATTGGATTAATAAATAAAAAAATAGTTGAAGCAACGACTCGTAAGGCACCCAAAGCCTAGAATCTCCAAACCATTCGTTTTGTGTGAGTTTGTCAATTTAAGAAACGGCTGCTTTCGAAGCTCTTTCATAACAGTTGAACGCGAGAGGTGGCGCAGTGGATAAAACCTTAAGATGTAATTTGTGTTTTTCTCTGGGGATTAAACCTGAAACCCCTCGCTTAGTAGTCCAATATACAAACCACTAAGCCATTGTGCCATTAGTCATTAAAACAACTCAGCGTTTTCGAAGGGACGATTTTCCCATTTTCTCAGTTAACATGGTGGTCTTGATGTTTGGTATTGTTTTCCGATGCCTACATTGAGAAGATGCATCAGAAAACCAAGTTAAGTTTTAATTGCACCCAACATAACTGACAGCCCATGGCATTCACTTTATCAACCCGAAACTTTGCCTAGCCCATTACGATCTCCCTTATAATGTGTTATATTTTCAAGTGGTTATTTAAGGCCACCTCAAGCTGTGCTCCAATTCGAAGAGACCACTCCTACCACACCTACTGCCTCTAAAATATGTAAATTACCGATTAAATTCATTTAATCTGACCCACAAGTCATCACATTTGAATGCATCCAAAGTCATCATATCAATCGCACCATTTGCCTTTCCACTACAACAGATGATAATCATCCATATGCCATATCTCATTACACTGAACAGTTTTTTAATCTCCAAACTGTCCCATATATCTCCTATCCTAGTGTTTGCTTTAGCTGGCGCCACATTTGTGAGCTGCCATTCGATATTATGTCTGCTGGAAACCATACAACAAGTCTTGTAATCCTTTCAAATCGTTTAGATATTTATATACAAAATATGTCACAACCCTAGACCCTGACATAGTTGTTCTTTTATAGTTTTTCCCCGTCTGTTTTGTTTCCTAACAGTCGCATTGAAACCGAAATGGGAAATAGTTAAAACTCATAATGTTTCTGTTTTTAATTACAATCGTTATCCCTTTTTGTATTTACAGTACGTACAACATGCACTTGCCGTAGCATAAACCGAACCGTGGAATGCATCACGTTGATGGATGTACCATAAGTACAATGGAAAAGTGAAAAATAAAATCGACAAGAAAAAAACCGAAAGCCACTTGAGACATGTCAAATGTCTGTGCGTACATTTGACACAAGATGACAATTCCGTTTGTAATTTGGTCCTTAGTCGCTCGGTTCTGAGAGTCGAATGTGAAGAACTGCAGTGACATGTTACATCCTATGCGTGTCGCTTTACCCGCCAGCGCGACTAACGAAAACACATGATGTTGCAGTGGAACAGGGGACGACAGTTCCACCCTACTGTGTGCCGCCCCAGAGGCGTCTACAATTTTTTTTATTATTTGTATTCGTCACTCATTTGCCGCCCCATTTAAAAATCATTGCACTTGCTTTGCTGAATAATAAGCGAGCGACAATGTCAATCACAATTCCTTCACTGCCTTGTAGAAAACTATTTTTGCGACCTTCAATTCTGTGTAAATCACCTTCCTCCCCAGCATGTACTCAAAGGGACGCGATCTACCCTAAAAAGGGAATATACGTTTATGTACGTATCCTCCGAAAAAAATGAATTGATGCTACCATTTACCATACGAACAGTCTTTGGCTATTTACGGAGTTGGTTCTCCTTAATGCTTCATCCATTGGCACGCGTTAACCATTTGCCATTTGTTTATGCTTGCTCGCGGGATCGCAACCATTTGTAGATACACATTGTTTATCAGGTGCATCCAAGTGTTAAAGTATATATCTTGGAGCGAGTGAAAAATCTGCAAACACACGCAAGACGCAACGCACGCAAAAGGATGAGTGTGTTCAACTAAAAATGTGTGCAAATTCTCGTTACGAAAATAAATATTTAGCGCTGAGATCTGTTTTTAGAGACTGCATCTGGGATTTGTGCGTATACGCGTATGCATCGCGCATCTTTAGTAAAATGAAAAAACAAATACACCCCTTGCTTGTGTAATTAATTAATTGAAGTTTGTTTTTGCAGTTGTGGGCTTGTGTGCAGTTGCGAATGTTATCGCGCTCGTAGTGAGCATCAGAGAGAGAAAGATATATGCACAACGTCTTTGACAAGGCCAGAAGTTCACGATACTGTCTGGGAATTTTCTGCTAGAACAGCAAGCTCTGCAGCTTTAGCGATAAAGGCGGAAATTATTCATTCGTTGAAATCGATTGTAGAGAGAGAAAACAACGAGCCATTGGCCCGGTCCTTGGGGGAAGAGTTCATTGATTTTCTCAGTTAAATTTGAGTTTAAGTGAACGTATCGGAACAAGTCAGGGCCGCATGTACTTGCTACTGATTTGTCATCAAGTTCAAAGGCCTATGGATGATAACTCTTACTCTGTTCCTAAAGCTGAGTACATTTTAAATGTTTACCTTCCAAGACAACCAGTTCAATATTTAGCTCTGGGTAGGTGGAGTGCTATTCCTGGATCAAAAGCGACATCACACATCTTTTTCTCTTGAGAGAATATGTCGCTGATGATTTAAATTTGACGGTGGAGTAAAAGATCAAGATTTATGGAGGGAAGCATTGAACAGCCGCGACCCTTGACAGATGGGACGTTTGAAAATTTGATGATGCTGATAGATGGAGCTCTTTCTTAAATGCCAGCGAATATGTTGGTTATGTTGAGATTATGGTCTTGTCAAGTTTGAAAGCACCGTCTTCTGGCCTGCTGGACAACTTCTTTTGGGCTCAAATCCAAGCGCTTACGATATTGCGTTCTGTGACCTTTCTTCATAAAGACACAGCTATTAAAATGGACTAAGAGTGATTTAAACAAACTTCTATCCAGTACGAAGGAAGCACATTCTGCCGCTCAACCTCACAAGTCAAAGCCTAACCAAACACAGGGACTACCGACACTTTTTCTGATTTCATCACTTGGCACTCTACGATTTTGACACATATAGTATTTTTGTGGCAGGTTGCACAACACATTTTTATTATGAAATAACAAAAAAAAAAGTTTGCTGACGTCAAAAAGGTGCCGAATGGCAGCACATCATTTGCAGTCCTTTTTTTTAAAATGATACAATACAATGCGAGGATTTTTCAAAAACGAATTATCAAAAGGACAATGGACATGTTTTTAATTTTATTTGACGGTGTTTGCATCGTCTACAGGCAGTGCCGGCCCTAGGGGAAATCAACACAACCGGTCGCATGGGGCGCCGCCCTTTTTTCTACTTATTTCGTTACTTTAAATCTCTGAACGTCATTTGTGAGCTGTTTGAAGTAGAACAGAGTCATTAATCTTGTTTTCATTAATTATTAGCTGCGAATATGAGAGTTTAAAATAGTTTTGGACAACTGGTGACAGGTGTCAGTACAAATTTCTCTATAGAACAATGCTAAGGCACTTAATAATTGTGACGGCTGTCAGTACAAATTTTTATAAAAAGCTAAGCTTACGCACATAATAATTTTGAGAGAAAAAATTGTATCTTGTGGGCTAAGAACTGTCTTTTTCTTCAAAGTTGAGGCTCTCACTCAGGCTGCTTTGCCTCTTTTTGCCATGAAAAAACTCAATCCGATAAATTATATGCTCTATATGCATACCAACTACACGCGAGTAAAGTATTTTTCTATGAAAAGTATTTTTACACAAATAAGGAGGCAAAAGGGCGACCCAGAAAATATTGCGTGGGGCGCCAGAATGACAAAGGGCGCCACTGGATACAGAACGATGCATCTTTTTGGTTTCTACTTATGATAGATTGTCTGGGTTGAAAACTAAAATGTGGACTACTGCTAGGCAGAGGCTTAAATGTAATAGGAAATTGTATTGTTAAGTAGAGGTCTATAGGCCTTAATGCCCTTAACACAGGGAAGAGCTGAAACTCTTTAAAAAATACAGTATTCAGTTGAGTTGCATGTTAAATATTAAATACTCCTTCTCCAAGCTCAGAATCGTTCTTTACACTTAAGGCCACCTGTTGCCTTAAGTTTCCCTTCCATTCGTCCCAAAAATTAATAACTCACACAAAACGAATGGTTATGAGAAGCTAGGCCTAGGGTCCCACAGACCTGTCGCGCCAAAGTATTTATTTATTTAGACAAAGTCATAAAGTCATAGTCCTTCTTTAATGAAATGGTTCCTTACAAAGTAGTCAGCGTCCATGTCCAGTTGGATAACAAGTCGTGAACCTGGAGTCTTCTATTTCAGCTCAAGAAACTTTTGGCTTTGCTACAAGTCGGACTTATGAACCGCTGAGCCTGCATTTGACACTTTTATTTGGTCCAGTTTTTATCAGGGTTACCATTTGAACACTTTATGATTTTTTTTGGTAGCATGCCACTTTTTTTATTGCGGCGAAAAAAGGTTCGGGACCAGTCGTATCTACACAACTTGCGAGGCATATGGTGATGACACAAACATTGTCAATTTTTAAGGGGTTCGTAAAAAGGGTCTTAAGCCTATCCTCACAGCGGATTAAAATAACTTCGGCCATAATTTGCCCAGCAAATGATTGCCGCCCCAGTCTAAAAAATGAAATTACATTGCTGGACATCGCTTCTCTGAAACTCTGAGCTTAAAAAATTCAAGGCAATCCCCCCGTTTGAGCACATCGAATGAACTTGAAAGAGTATATATCTATAACCTACACTTCAGAATAAAAATGTTCCCCCCTCAGTTGGCTCAATTGAAACATTCACTTTGCATAATGATTATCTTGCACTTCAAAGCATTGACACTTAAGACAGAGTAAAAAAAAAACAGAGCACCACTTCCACCTGAAACATATTCATTTACACGTTCCACCCACGCCGTAAATAGGTGCATGCTGCCGCCGCACTCAATGGCCTTCATTCAACTATACAGATACGCGTCGTGGTGACATTCACTGCTCCCTTGTGACAATCTCTGTCTCCAGCTGCAGGTGTAAGGCTGAACATCTCCCTTGTTCTTGTTGTTGTTGAAACATGATCAGATCACATAACTTGGCTCGGTTAATGTCAATTACCCTTGCAGGCACTAAGTATGAAGTATCTTGTATCAGGCAGGCCATTTGTGATGGTGTGCGAAGGTAGGCCACCACACAGTTTAGTTTCCCATTACATAAATCACCAGGCGATGATAACAATTTATTGTGCTCGTAAATTGAATCTGCAATTGCTGTGGAATTGATGATGCCGCTCATGCAATTTGGCGACAAAGAAAACCAGCAACGATCGAGAGAATTAAATTTATTATTTCAAACACCGGGGTGAGTTTAATTTATTCGCGTATGGCCTCATCCCAGCACTGGGTAAAGAATCAAGGCGCCTGGCGTCGCGTCGTCGACAGGAGATTATATTCAATTAAATATTTATGAATATGCTGGCGTGGCGTTTCAATGCGCACAATGAGGAGAGTGTCAGATGCAAATGCAAACTGACAGTCGGTCGGTCGGTCGGTGGTGGTATCACCCCACTCTGAACATGGCAATTAAAAGACAAAATGTCCTTGTTTGCGCATTTGAAGGAGTGCTGCCGTTTCATTATTTCAACACGAGTGAATTACTCTTTTGGAGTGACAGAAACCGGACCAATGGATATCGGAATCATCAGAAAGAGCGAACAAAAGGAACGTGCCGTGTCAATATTTGCCCTGAGAGGAAAAATATGTGTCTGTCGGTGCAGGTGTGAGCTATTTAGATATAAAGTGAAACAGGTTATCTTCGAGTGTATTTACTTGGAAATTGTTCTGACGATGTTTTTATGACCTGCCCCTATATGCAGGTGATGAAAATAAAGACGTTCCCTGTGTTTACTTTCGGCACTGACAGAGTTATCGCTTTTTTTGTTGGTTCCACTTGACTGAATGCAGTTTTATGATCTCATATAGGTATATGTGGGGGGAGCTCTTTCGGGCAGTTCTTTAGAAAGCCCGCATCGCCAAGGTAAGTGAGATATCGAATGAAAGCTTGAAATATTGGAAAACCCAGAAGAGCGATGCGATATCTTATCATATGCTCTTTTTCTTCTGGTTTGAGTTTTCTATACTTTTGATTGTTAAGTTCTTACTTTCCCAACTTGAAGTCAATGATGGTTTTTAGTCGTGGTTGGGGAGGCAGTCAGTAATCCACTTTCAAAAGTTTTCCCTTACTCTCGCGGAGATACATGGGCCATATAATGCTATGGGACAAGTCGACAGTTGCCTTAGACAATTGAATCTGCCTGAAAGTGGATTAGAGGATCAGAATTTAACTTGTAACTCTGTTATAGAATTGTTTTTGGTCTTCTGGGAATGGACTTGTTATATTAGTTGGTTTTATAGGTTTGTAGGGCCCAAAAGAAGTTGAATGTTCCTTTAGATGCTTGTTAAGATTTTGTGGCAGCACTTAATAAAAATACTTTTAGAGAAATATGAGGCGGAATATTGAGATCTCTTTTTTGGAGACGACTGCCTCACCCAACAATGGGCAGCACTCTGATTATTTCTAAGTGCAACAGGGTGGGACAAGACGAAGCATTTACGGCGTGCGATAGGCAATGAGCTGATTGTCATTGAAGGTTTATTTGATGAGTGACATGGGCTAAGAGCTTCAGCAATACCGGTTTAATTAGGACAAAGTTAGATAACAGACCTTTACCCAAATCGTTCTTGAAAGGGTGATCTGTGGCCTCTTCTGGATTTAGAAAAATAAGAATCTTAACAAGACTTGTCAAAGTTTTCACGCATGCGAATAACGTTGATGTATATTTGTTACAGGAATATTTCAGAAGCTCTTTGAAGTGCTTAAAGTGATTCTTAACATTTCCCTAAAGGAAGAATCAAGAAAGACTGAAGGAATGCTAGTACACAGGGTCACAGCAATACTCTAAATTTTCTACCCAGCAGTAAAGGAACCATCTCCACTGACTACCCATCAACAAAAAATAATTTCTCTGTAAGTTTTCTATTCAGTGGGAATCAATGACTGCTAAGGAAGAGTTCGAAATACCGATCTTAACAGATGGAGTAAGGGCAGATGTTTTTTTTAAACGGACTTAGTCCTAATACTTTGGCCTTTCCAACGAAAGCAGATAGAAGGCATGACAATAGACAAGGCCTCTCGGACACCTCAGGTATCATTGTCAATAACATAAACAACTTCCTTAACTGCAAAGGTTGGTTTTAAGCTCCACATCCATTTTCTTCTCGTAATTTATCGGTGGCCTTAAAATCCAACAACCAGACAAAAAGTGTCAATCGCTGTATGTGAATGAGGAGTCTCTATGACAATACGAATACTATGACGTCGAGGAGCTTAACTATACTTAAAGGCAGTCTTATCCGATGGCGTAACTAGAAGCTAAAAACTGAATAAGTTAAATTATTTCGTAGCATACTTCCATCTTTCAATATGAATCTATTCCAAACTTGTCAAAGCTGTAAAATCTAGGCAAACATCACCAGGAACTTACAGGCTTTTAAAAAGTCCTAGGAATCATTGCAAAAAATGTATAAGAAGCAGCTTAAACGGCGGTAGATTGATCAAAGGAACGGAAAATTCTCCGATTTATACGATTCGGAGGATTTTTGCTTCGAGGTATTCTTCCGAACAGCTTTTCGGAATTTTTTACCGACATTTTGTAACGCATATCGGCGAATTACGTTGAAGTGCGATGAAGTGCATTTTTTTGTTAAATTTTTGACAGATAGGTTCCGATATCCTTTGACAGAAATTGGTTGCGGAATTTGTTTACGATTTGGAGTGAAGTGTTTTCTTTTCCGAAATGGGATATCTGGAATGCAATTTTAGCTTCCGACAGAGTATGCGTTACGGAGAATTTTCTGTTCCGAACGTATACCTCGATAGGGGTGAATATTGCAAAGCAGTGAAATAGAATTACAATAACAACAGTCTTAAAAAAGCAGCTTTTGAAAATCTTCCGACCAAGAAAGATGGTGGTAAAATATTCAGCTAAATATTCATTTCCTTCTCATGCTCCAGCTCAAATTGATGTTGATTTCAGCAATATAGGTAGGTGTCCACGGTTTAGTTAATCTAATCTGAGGATCGCTCCGAGAGCTACAAATAAAAGTGACGCAACATTCGTTTTTCCCCCAAGAAACATCATCTAAATTGGGTCAGACAGACATTCAGTCAAAAGAACGCCAAGCAAACAACATTAAATCACGTCAATTATATCATTATACTGCTTTATATCTCTCTATTCTGCTTCAATCAAAAGAGCACAATCATCGCAACAGAAATTAACCGTCATAATTGCTCAAGACACAAGCTACAGTCGTGCATCCTCTCCCATATTTATGTTTTTGTCTATCGCCTACTTGGAATAACCCACTTTCGTAGGTTCTCCTCCAATTGAAAATAAATGCTGAGTCGGATTCTACCAGCGATTGCGATGATGTAGGTGTATAAGAAGACCTACCTTCGGATAGACGCAGATGGCATAGGTCAAATGTGCACCTGTCACTTTTATCATTTCAAGGAGATCCCTAAAAAAAAGCAAACAAAAATCGTACTACAAACTCAGCAGCGGAACGAATCTAATTGTTTGCTGGTGAAGAAAGGACCTTCAAGGATATTTGCGTGTTGAATTAATTTCTATAGCCTCTGGGGACTTTGTGTTCGCTTGTTAAAGCGAATATTATCGTCAGTCCTTTCTATTGTCTTCAGGTAAGACTTCACAGCTGCGTAATCGGTATCCCGTCGAGAAGGTACACATACCTCTAAGGATACCTTGGGACTATAATAGATAACAATGACGCTGTGGGTATCCTTTACATAGCAATAAACTGTGATTGCACTTGAGGTGAAGTGCCAAACGGTGTTGTAGCAGATTGTTGCGCTATACAGGTGCAGTGATTCTGTGGAACTCATGTCGAGAGTCAATAGGCTAGGCGGATAATAAAACTGTGCCTGGTCATGTGGAGTTTTCCTTGTGATTCAAAGTGCACATACACGCACAGTCGGTGGGCTGTGTTTTGTTTAAGTCAAAGTGCAATTCTGTGTAATTTATTTTGTGCTGTTTCCGGTTGGTGTTAAGATTGTGAATGCGAGTAAATGCGCAAACATGTAATTCAAAAAAAAAATACTTATCGGACTTTGTGTCACTGTGCACTGAAAAAATGGATAAAGACTGCGTGCAGTTACTTTTGCAACTGTCAAATAACTTTGAACATGCAATGTGATCGTTCGCACACTGTTGCAAAAGATAGCGAAATTTTTAACGCATTTTTCGACGCGTTTTCTGTATGCCTTTTAGAAGCCTCTGTTTAAATGATTTTTGGACATCGCTTTAAGTTTTTGACACGTTTTTGTACGCGTTCTTTGCCGTACCAGTTTATTTTTCATGATTTTTTTGCATCAGTTCTTGGACACATCTCTTGACATGATTTTTGGACGTCCCTTAATTGCATTTTTACGTGTTTTAGGCGCGAGTTTAGACGCATCTTTTAATGCAATTTTTGACAGATTTTTCGACGCCTTTTGGACGAGTTTTCATACCATTTGTGTTTACATGTTTTTAGATGAGTTTCACGCGTCTTTATACATATTTTTTGGATGCTGTAAGCGATTTGAGCGCTAATTTTGATGAGTTTTAGACACTTTTTTGACGAGTTTCTGTATGGGTTTTTGGACGCTTTTTTACCCGATTTTCGACTAGTCTTTTGAAGAGTTTCTGAAAGCGTTTTTGTTAGATTTACGTTTTTTGATGTGTTTTTAATTTGATTTTTGTCACGTTTTTTAACGCAATTTGGAACGCGCTCTTGTAACAATTTTTTGACGATTTTTTTTACCGGATTTTGAACGATTTTTGAGCGCCTTTTCTGACGCTTTTGTTTGTCCGTTTTTCGACGTGTTTTTAGAGCGCATTTCTGTTACAGTTTTTTTTCGAAATTTTTGACGCCCTTAGAGGCCGATTTTAAAAGCATCTCCTAAAGTGATTTTGGCGCGTTTTCGGGCGATGGACTCATTTTTGTGCGTCTTTCTCTATGAGTTTTAGGTCGTTTTTTAGTTTGTTTTTAGAAGCGCTTTTGGGCGAATTTTTCACGCGTTCTTCGGCACGTTTTTTGACCCGGTTCTGGAGATGTTTTTGGATTGCTTTTTCGATGCTTTTGCAAGTTAAAAATGAGTATAGTGACTATAGAGGTTGTATCCTTTGAGTTTTTATCGCTCAACGAAAGGCGTCCTAAGAGCTAGGGGTAATTGCTACTGATTTTAGCGTTTACTAATATTTCGTGTATTTCTTTACAAAGTCAACGTTACTTATCGTGAAGCGTCTGCTGGATTTATTCTCCAAATCGAACAAGTAAATTCTCACTCAAGAGGGGAACGATAACACTGCGCTTTTAACATGTAACAGTAGGCAGTTTAATCGCACACGAAATATTTCAAGAAATTCTAGCAGAATAACCCCGACCGTATATTTTTGATCAAATTCCCAAACTGTTGATAGTAAATAATTGAATGCGCCGTGTATGAGGCACCAAACACCACTAAAACAATAAAATCAAGAACAGCCGGTCCTTGTCGCGTGATATTTTCAAGTTATAAATGACTTACAGCACAGCCTCTTGGTATTTCATTTAAGTAGATCCTTCTTGGTGTAGCCACTTTCTTATTCTCATATTTTGTAGACCCGTAATATTCAAATAAAAATTAGTTTACGACTTTTTGTCAGTTTTTAAGTGGCACTTTGACACTCGCAATAAATTAAAATGAATTGCGGCCATAATAACAGTCCGAACGAAGAAAATCTCAGCAATGGCCAATTACCATAACCATTTAAGCGTCCATTCACTTCCTTTTCCTTGTTGTTAAATTTTTTTAAGTATTTTTAAGAAACGTCGGAAAAAGGATACTCGATCTCAGTTGTAAACCGTTATCACATGACAAAAAAAAGTAAAAATTATGGTCCAATCTGTATGGACAACTTTTCCAGCACCCCACCTTCAAAAACACAAAAATTCTTGAGGATAAAACCAACAAAAAAATCTTCATGGAAACGGGGAACTTTTCCTCGTCAGACCAACAACAAAAGGGAGAGCAAAAAAAATCAGGAAGTTATAATGTCCACTGGGGGAGTTGCAGAAAAACAAAAACCCCACAGAGGAATGACCGCATAAATAAGTTCTATTCCTGCGAAGGAGAAAAAGGACAATTTCATACAAATACACTGAACCTTGGAAAGTTAGTCATTTAAATATGAAAATTTTTTTTTTTTTGTGGCTGTTTCGATTTAATTTTCGTAATTTTATTCGGAAACGGGTCTATAATTGGTGGAAATTAAAATTAATGGAAATAACATTTTCGCTTGCTTCAAACTTTTAGTTGGTTGGATTTCAGAACACCTGTAGCTTTTGGGCAAATTACATTTATTATTTGAGGCTGAAAAAGTAATAAATGAAAGTGAGGACTTTTTGAGGATAAGTGCTTAGGGAATAATGGTTACTTATATTTCTCTGCTTTTGGGGCTCATTTTATGCACTACCACCGATTCAGAGCAGTTCATTTTATGCCAGAGAAATGTGGTGATTCTTAAACGCATTGGCTTTAAAATATCGAATTAGGGGTTGGTTAAATAAATAAATATTTTGGCGCTTTAGGTCTGTGGGACCCTAGGCCTCACCATTCGTTTTGTGTGAGAAAAAAACTACAAAAATCAATAAACCCGCTCAGCGTTGATAGTATACGCGTTACAGCATGCGGTGTAAAATTGTAATAAAAAAAAAAAATATTTTGGCGCGACAGGTCTATGGGACCCAAGGCCTAGCTTCTCACAACCATTCGTTTTGTGTGGGTTTTCAATTTTTGGGACGAATGGAAGGGATCTACAATTTTATGCCGAGTCCAAACGGCTACTTGAGAAGCTCTTTCATGACAGTTTTACTCTTGGATGTTTGTCAGACGTTCGCGAGAGGTGGCGCAGTGGAAAAAAACATTAAGATGTTTTTGGTTCTTTCGGGATTCGAGTCGGGAACTGGTTGGTAGACGCAAAAATAGAGCCGGAAAAAGAGGTTAATAACTGAGGTACCTGGGCTCAACTACGAGGAAAGTAAAAAGTGCATACATAAATGTTTCACTGTCCAATTTCTTTTCTCAGACCTTCAAATCAGTCATTCACATTAAAATCGTATACACTTGATGTAAAAAGCTTGCCCTACGGTCTTTTAAGAATTTGTTAGCCTAAAAATATCGCAAAAACTTTTACAAATCGCCGAAACCAGATATAAACCGCAGTGAAGACCACAACCTTACAAACGTAAGAATAGACTGTTCATTTCAACTGGAACCACTTAACTGATTGAGATGGCATCTTACAGTAAGTACTACTTTTTTTTTTATTTAAACAAAATAAAAATGGCGCATCAAAAACGCCTTGGAGAAACCAATTTCGTCTCTGGTCTTCGTTTAGAGTTTAGATCATCTTATGGTAGTCTTACATCACGTTGTGTTGCAATACACAATGCACATGCAACCTTAAATGCAGAGCGGCGATTCTGACACCCCTATGCAACGTTCGAATTTTTATTCTAGCTCTTTAATTGACAGTAGGTACAATAGCCATTTGTCGATTATATTAAAAATAAGAAAGTTACCCGCGACTCAGTCGTGCAAATTTTTTTTAAAGCAAACGCTACGGATTTTAAGTGCGGATTTTTTGCGGGGGACCGACTGATAACTAGAGTTTTTGATGTTTACATATGACTTTTCTGGGCTTGTTTAGTCGTTACTTATCAAATTCTAATAATAAAAATAAAATTTCATTATTTTCCACCCTAAGTTTCGTTGGTATTTTTCAACTTCTTCAGTTCTTAATACAGACAAAATTTAATAAATAAGTAAATAAATAACTAAACAAATTCAAACTTATAAAACGGAAATGTCAGACATTTTTAGTACCTTAAGCCTTTGAGCAAATTTCAACCTAAACCTAAAAAGGACGAATTTAAAGACTTCCCATTTGTAATTGGTGATTTTAATGACAAAATCGTCAAGAAAAACATTATGCAACTACGTACTACATAAACGGATTCATATTTTTGTAATCGGGTGAACTTAAAACGGTTTAACTGAGATCCAAATCGGAAGTGTGCTATTTGAATCATAGATTGTCCACAAAAAGTCTAGTATCGACTGTGAGGTCAGGCGAAGTTGTACTTAGATTCCCCCTAAAATTGTTAATGTATAGAATGGCATAGGACATGGTTGCCACCTTCCTTCGCTACACTTTATTATTTAAGTCACATTTTTTACAGTGCATTAGAATTGGAAGCACAGCTACAAAATTGGACTTAGTTGAAGGAGCTCCTCGAAACAATTGAAACTTCTAATGGATTTTACAATGTACCTATAGCATTGGCAGCTTATTGTAAAAGAACTTCGGACTTGAGGTAAGATCGTTTCCTATTTTTATAGCAAGTGGTTCACTGCACTAGAAAACTTTATTTTACTAAAACTGAATGCTTTTTGAGAGGATTTATTTATAAATTTCGACAAAGGCTCAATATCTAGTTTATAAAACAGCTATGCAAGAGCTTATAGATTTCACCGCCAGAAAAAACATTTTGCTTATCACCCGAGAGAGAAACCGTCGCTATTAGTCTCAAAATTTAATACACGAGATGTGAGTAGTTGCAAAAATGCTAGCCTTATATAAGTTACTCGAAGTCCAAAAAAACAATTAGCCAGGCACAACTGCTGTTCGTTTTAAAGTAATTCCCCCCACTACACCTGAGGTTTTTCGCTACTCCAACTTCTTGAATAAAAATTAAATTACCCAACCTAATTCTGGTGTGAAAACGTACTTCATTTCGAATGCTGCAACACAACACCAATCGCATGTGTTACAAATTTTCTTCCTTATTGTGTAACCAGCCGTCTCCCCCCTAGGCTAACTTCAAAGCTTTTCGCATCATAATTATGGTAATTAGAAAGCTACCGCGCACGCCATAACAAAATAAAAAACAAATTTTAATTACGCATACGTGTGCCCCGCCAGCTGCTAAAACCACACTCCACTCGATATTAGTGCAGGTGCGGTGCAGCTCCTGTGTCCAATAATCAAGCGCCGCACTTTCTTGCCTATTTGGAGCAACACAAGTAAAACCGGCTGCGTCTGATATAAAGTGTGTATCACACAGTTCACTTGCGAATAAACCACATGGAAGTCAATGAATACGAAGGTAGGCGTGCGTTTACGTCCAACCAGCACCACCACCAGCTGACGGCAAATTCCCAACTGAATGCAGTTAGTCTGCCTCCTTCCTAACCCGTTTGCATGCACTTGGTAGGGTTTCAGTGTTCTCCATCGGATAACTCATGATTAAGGTTTTTTTTTCTTTTGAGCAGCCCTCTTTTATTAATGTCAATCCGTTGGCATGGAAAAGTAATCAACATCTTCCGCATGGGTGGGGTTCATAACCTCAGATTCAGTTGGTTATGAATACTCAATGAGATGCTATATCAAAAGGCGATTAGAAAAGCGGGGTAAAGTGCGATTAGCTTTACACAAAGGATACAAAAAGCCGGGGATATGTTTACTTTGTAGTTGGATGCAAGTAGTTTAGGTGGATTAACCTAGTTAAAGAGTGGTTACAGTAGCGGGTGGTACTGATTGACATGGTAATAGTGGTGTACTTGCTACAATTTATGAGAATAAGGACTCATAGAAATACAGACCGCTAAATACCTGCCGCCCATTAAGTCAGGAGAATGTAAATGCTCACCCAAATGGAATTCCTCCTCCATTCCATACATAACCAACGCCCGTCCAACATAAAATCTTCACTTTAAAGCCACTTCCGACCGCATTAAATTAGCTTTAAAGACACAAAATTTAAAGGCAGACACCCAAAAATAAATCCTCAACACTTGTGCAGACCTTCCGCAGAGCAAATCCATCCCCTCTTCCCAACACAGCCCCAAATGATTTAAGCACGTGGTTTGTTTCGTTGGAATTTATGTTTCACAAATGGAAATGGAAAATGCATTGTTGGTGCTGTTATAGTGACTTGTGAAGGCTGTTTCGGCTATTTGTAGCAAATCGTTCTATTCCATTCAAACTATTTCTCATTTTATGCCCAAGTTGGATATAGTACAGCTGGGTGGATGCGAATGTAGTTTCCATACAGAATGAAGAGACAATGGAAGATATGAAAAGACAGTGGGTACTTTTACTTTTAAATGGAAAGTTTTTGGAGGGAAAATATTCTCAAATGGCTCATTCATCAATCATTTTTAAGATTAAAGCAAAAAAAAAGCCTCTCTCCAGAGGCGGAGGCTATTTGTTTCGCATATTGCCCATAAATAAGTGTTGGGCAATATAGATTAATTACATAGGTGTATGGGCATTTGCTAGAGCGTAGATATGACTCTTTTATTTTCACCGCTAATGTGAGATCATTAGCCTTTCAAGTCGGCACAAAGCCAGTCAGATATACTAATGAGTATGTCGGAACATTTCAATTATAAACCTTGCTAATTATTGCGCAAACTTCGAAACAGAAGAAACACCTCATGGAAAGTAAAAATTCATTAAGAATCTTTTGTAGATTTACAAAAATATACCCAGTAAATGTGGGCGTGGCACTAGCAAATTGACAATTTTCGGATTTGAAATTTTAATAAATTTTAAGGTAAAAAGTTCTAAAAGCTGAGGGATATTATACACATCGTCCGCGGCATTAAATTTATTTTTTTCATTCGTTCCGGTACAACAGAGAAAACGACACTAAGTACCTACTATTGATGTTAAAATAAATTCAATTAGATTATGTAAGATTTAGGTTTGTAGCTCAGCTTCTAGATGAAGCTGATAGCTTAAAATAGAAAATAGTTAGGTAAGCTTCATTTAGACTTTAGAGTAACATTTTAATAGAAATGTACTCTTACAGCTGTTAAAATTTATATAAAAATTAATAAATCAACAAATTTCTTTGTAATACAAGTTTCAATCATTTTAAAAATTCCGTATTTGTATGAGAATTCTTTACAGGCGAAACCGAGGGGCAGCATCTACTTGTTTGGAGAGAAAAATAAAGTCATGTGGATAGCTCTTTAAAAAACACCATTTAAACCAAAGAATCCATTATTTTATGTCACAATATTACGTTACTCACTCGAAAAAATATTATTTGCTGAATGTTTAGTTTCATACCTGAAAAAAAGAGAAAACAAATTATAAGCGACCAATAGAGCAATATTACTTAAAATTTTAAACGAAATTAAATCTATAAAAGTTCGACCCAAATCTCTCCCTTAACACGTATTTTTTGGCGAATAGTAGTTATCTATCTAGCTTTTACTTTTACTTGCGAAACCAAAAGTAAGTAGAAAGCCTATAATTTACGCAGTAAGCTAAATTTCTAAAATTATAATTATAGATGGCGCTACGGTTATTTAAAGTAGGAGAAAAAATTCCTCTTCATTAAATTTTGAGAGCTTTGTTTAAAATAAATAAATATTTTGGCGCGACAGGTCTATGGGACCCAAGGCCTAGCTTCTCACAACCATTCGTTTTGTGTGGGTTTTCAATTTTTGGGACGAATGGAAGGGAACTACAATTTTACGCCGAGTAAAAAACGGCTAATTGAGAAAGCCTTTTCATGACAGTTTTACTCTCGAATTTTTGTCAGACGTTCGCGAGAGGTGGCGCAGTGGAAAAAAACCTTAAGATGTAATTTGGCCCTTTCGGGATTCGAACCTGGGACCCCTCGCTTAGTAGCCCAACACACTACCACTAAGCCACTGCAACTAATATGAGATGTGGTTGCTTTTTTTGCATTTATTTATTTATTCTATTTATTCTCAGACTAATTGAGAAAGGTTTACTTTTCAATATTACATATTTTTAGATTATATTTTTAATACAGGAGACAATTTTCTACATAGACTTTGTCGAAAAATGTATGTTAGTATCAACATTCAAATTTTGGTAAGGATAATAGCCGCTACTCTATTCAACTTGTCTGTTCTTAATTCAACATTTGTTAAATATATGAATGCATACATATTTTGAAAAGAATATATGCAAACATTTTATCTGATTTTGCCCGCAAAAAAGTGATCAGTTAAGTCAAAATTTACAAAAATGGTATTTAACATGAATGATTTTTACAACACAAAAATTTTAAATTCAATTCAAACAATGCCAGGGGCCCATTTTATTACGACAATACTATTTTTTTTTGAATACTACACAGTTGGCCACTGTCAAATAGGGAAACACAGAAAATTTCGCAAGTTATCCAAATTATTTTCTTTGTTGTTGACAAACTCAAAATAGGTATTTTAAAATGTAATTTTCCTACTACTATCCGAAATAAAAATACAGTAAGTTTAAAGTTTTAAGTGATTATTGGGACTCGAAAAGTTGGCAAAAGCAAGACCTTAAAAACATTGATAATAAAATTGTTTATCTTTTTATAAGTGAATCTGTTAACGCATCACGTTGAAACTACACATTCGGTCCATATGGATTTCTCAGGCATAAAATTTAACTTGATAGATTAACATTTCGTTTTTATTTCATCGCAATTGGCCAAATTTATTCAAAATAAATTATAAAAGTTTAAAAATTTCTGTCGGTCCCTTCCATTAATCAAACAAAAAAAGGTATGGTATGAAAAGGTAGGCCCATCGTTATCAGCCCCTTAAAATCACAGAAAGTACCTTTTGTATTGTATTTGCAAAGAAAGATTTTGTTATTTTATAACTGTCGAGCTATGATCTTAGTCTTCAATTTAAACTAATAAATCATTGCGCTCAAGTAGGTAGGTTAAATATATCTTCAGTTTCAATAAAAAAAGCTCTTTGAGTCACATTTCAAATACCCTCCCTTTCGTTTTTTGAAAAGCAATTTTCAAGGCATTTTCGAAATTGTGTGGATAAGATTTGGCGGGTGCAAGACTTGCCCTCCCCTTTTAACTTATCTTATCTTTCCTACTTGTAAAATGAAGTCGACTTCACACGTCTTTTTAAACCCAAATCAAAGTTAGATTTTTGTCTTAGGTGTAATATTTTTTTTTAACAAATTTTTCAAGAACCCTTTGGCACTCTCTTTAAATCCAAACCTCCGTTTCAGTGTAAACAGTCCACAACTTCCGCCAAAGCAAAGTAGGTAAGTATTATACCATAAATAGCTATTTCGAAGCACTCTCTAAACAATTATTGCATCCTTTTGTATATATATCCTTCAACTACAATTCGACCCTTGTTATCCCAGCTCTGTATCAAATTACGTAAACAATTTTCTGTTACAAATATTTGTAGATAATCCATTGCACAAGGACAGGAATACAAAGTGTTCGAGTTCAACACACGCATGGGTCGTTGTAAACACTACACATATATGAAACCCGAGATACAAATCTTCATTGACACCAGCCTTTTGATACAAAGAATGGCGTGGTGCCTTTCATCGCACATCAAAAGAATCACAGTATCTTATCGCACATTTTGCAACTCTTTGTTGATGGCGCACTCAGGGCAATAAAGAAAAAAACTACGAAAATCAATAAACCCGCTCAGCGTTGATAGTATACGCGTTACAGCATGCGGTGTAAAATTGTTATAAACAACAAAAACAAACATTTCGACTGTCGCTAGTCCATCAATGAAATCTGCATCATACGCTCGGAACTAGTCACATCTGGTCGTTTCTCATCGAGCGCTACGCCCTGCCCTTAGGAATTACACTCGTCGTATCTGTACTTTCCGCAACGGAAACAAATACCATTTCATGGAGCAGAATGTATTCTGGAATTTCATATCTAGCATATCAAGTGGTAAATGGAGAGAAGAAGAGGGCGAACATGTACCCAGAGTGGTTGTGGTATGTATTAGCAATTAAAGAGTACCCGCTCCGAGTGGTATGCTATATAAAGTAATGTGATATGCATTCGAAATTATTTAAAACGATCGTTGCGGGGACTGTATAAATATTGCCTCGGGGCTAGAGATGTGGCTATAGTTGGCGACCACACCAAAACAAATGTGCCATGGTATATAAATTAGTTATGAGCGTGCCATACATTTTCATTTCTCAAAATCGATAACTTAATTGAATATGAGGTCGTTTTCTATCTGCAACGGTTTTGTTAAGTGAAGAGGGTGGATATGAGAGTGGCTCTGTGTGTGTGAATCATGCTTGTCATTATACGAGATGGTCGTTGGAGTATAGTGTGGCTGACAGGTAGTTCTCCCATTTCAATTTACCTAGCAATGTTACGAAAAATCGATTGCACCTTTCAGAAACGCGATTTGAAATTTCAAATTTAATAAAAAGAGCTGTATACGTTCAATCTCGTACTCAAGATTCTACTGCTTTACATATTCAGAACAATTTACATTAACCCGCAATGGTGACGCAAATTTGACTTTAATCGATGGTGACGCCGGTCTCAAGCACCAGAGTTTTCAACTGAAGATTTTTCGAAACGTGTTACTAATAGTTCATGTTTTTTTCTTTAATTTATGTTCTTTGACAATAAACAAAGATATTTAATCAATTTAAGATCTTTTATTTTACAAAATTTTTTAATTAAAGCATTAAAAATAACAATGTTTTTAGTAATACTTTTTTTTTAAATTAAGAAAAAAAAAATTCACATATTCATAAAGAAAAGTAACGTTTTTTTGTCTTTTGATATTCGGAATTTTTACACTCTTATAGCACCGGCCAATTCTTAAGGGACCCGATGTCCAAGTATATGTAAAATCTCCGACTTACTTTACTAACATACACGGTGACAGTCGGTCTTACGAGCCGGGTAAGTAAACCAATGCACAACGTGTCCTCACTAAGCAGTTTTGACATGAGCTGATGATGAGGACGTGCAATCCGAGTTTTTTAACACACCCGGTCTCACAGACCAGTAGGTCACAATTGGCAGGTTTTAAAACAGACATAGTCAAACTTAGTTTTAATCTTTTATGTAGATATAGGGTATACGTATAGCTCAAGTCTGTCAAAGAACCTGTCAGTTAAATTCGCCTAATGCGTCTCTTAAGTGTCGGTAATCGACAGAGGAAATGAGTAGGTAAGGGTTTCCATCTCTACTTCCTGTCAAATCAGCTCAAAAAATTAATGATATGTAATTAATTAATAACACACAGAGTTGTATGCCCGACTTGCCCCCCATACTGTAAACTTCCCAGACTCACACGCACAAATGGTTTTTTTATAAAAAAAATGAAACGTCTATAACTCATGAACTTCACATTGAAACATGGAATTGTTGAATTGCTTCAACAGCCGTTTCGATGGATATAACCCATTACGAGTTGCCATATCGAACGACTAATGTATCCACACATCCAAAGTGCCTGCGGTTAGAGGGATATAACAAAAAAAAAAACAGTTCAATTATTTTACGAGCACTTTGACACATTTGTCATAATCTTCATTGCTCAATTGAATTTAATTTGTCTAATCTCGTCATGCATCTGTTTCTATCCGACGCGACTACAAATTCCATTCCATCATCGATTGACCTTCTATACCAGTTGCCCAGAGCGACCAGGTGGTTATCGGTCCTTGCATCCTTTCACCACTTATCCTCTTCTTTTCAATAGTCCAACAAGAATAGCATATATCATCCCATCCTGCGGATGTGTACGCACATCTTTATGTCGCACCTTAAGCGATCTCCTCAATAATCCCCTTTTTGACGTTTTCATAGTCACATTCGACTGACAAGAAAATAAATATCGTACGACGAGTACTTATATACTTTATGTATGAATGGAGGAATACAAGCGAAGAGATCCTTTTCCATTTCAGATGCTATCGGTGGCCGGTGCCATTCAAAAGTGAAAACCACTTTCATTCATAATGGCTGTGATTACCTCCTACGGAATGGAGTACACGTTTGTTAAAAGGATTTATGTACTTTTTTTTTACAAGAGGACTTTACCATACAAATAGCATATTTGATTCATGGGGATGTATGATTTGAATACATTGTCCTCTCTTTACCTGTACCTGTGGTGGAAATGATTTCTTTGACACGAGGGAAAGGTGAGACAAATCCGGTCACGCGGTCATATATGTAAATTCCTCTTATTCTCATCCTTATTCCGTTTCCTTAAGGAGTTTACTTATGGATTATGTATTGTTGTGGTGGGATTAACAGCACAAATGGAAGGATATTCGTTTATTATGCCAGCTGTTTGGGACTCTATAGAGATACGGGAGGTTCTTAATGTGTAAAATGTGTAAGTAACCGTAGCAATGCAATTAACTCCTATTTCAGAGGTGTGCACAACGGTAGGTAGACGAATTTTATGAATGGAAGGATTTGCAGTTATAGAAATGATTTTATTTGGAAAAAGAAGCATAACCTCATGGCAGTTCTATAGTCTTTGTCTAGTAATTTGCCAAAGTGGAGGTAAAAGCTGTTAGAAGCGTTTCGTATTATTGTAAAATTCCACAAGTCGTACTTTTTTCGAAGGTAACTCTGCAAAGCAAAGCGCTGTATCGGCGACGATATTTTCAGGTGATTTGCTCATGTTTGAAAAATGATACAGTCGCGTTTTCCACAGAAAATAGTTCCAAAAAGTATTTTTCTATCAAACTTATTAGTACAAATGCATCGTTCTAGGTGTCGAAATGGCTTACAAACTTAACTAAACTTATGTGTTCTTCCCGTATCGAAATAGTGTCCGGTGACTTACACCTTCATATAGAAAGATCTACTTGCGAGCTCATGACAAAGTAGACGATTTTCTGTATTCCAATCAATCTTTTTTGAACTTGCAAAATGTCAAAAGTACTTTAGGGACTTAACCAAAATATCTTTAAAACTATTTGTCTTTGAAGATTTAATGTAGAACTCGTCGTTTCAGAAAAAATTGGTTTACGTGCTTACCACAGGGATGAACAGAGTTCCTGATGAGTTACCGAGGAGCTGTAGCAACCGTCGTGGTACTACCCACTTGTCCTGTTTTTTTTTAATCAGTCTTAAGGGGATACAATGCCGAATTAAAAATTCGAACTCATGATTGTGTCGATTCCTTGAAAATTCTGCGTATGATTCTTTTGGAGTCAGCCGAGTTTAAGTCACCACCTAACTTCATTTCTGTACTTGACTCGAGTTAAATCTCTAAATAAGTGAGGAATTGTCCAAAAAATGTTGTCCCCTTCTTGATACAAGATTTTTCATTCTGCATAATGGACAACTTTTCGACATTTTTTTTTTAATGCGACAGGGAGTGAACCAAGGTTGTATACGATCGACGATGAGCTACCTGAAAGCGAATCGTCATGTCCTTCTTGAGCGATAAAACGTGACGGAAAATTGTTTTTTTTTTTTTTTTTGTTTCGTATGTCAAATTGGAATTATTTCGGGAAAGCGAAGCTAGTTAAATTGTGCAGCGATTCATCTTGAAGTGACTGAGCCTACTAACAGCTTTTCCTTGGATATCAGGTTTTTTTTTTCTTACGAAGCATTTTTCCTGGTTAGTACCGAAAGTGAGGTTATTAATTACAAGTGTCACTTTGATGATCTGGGCAGCTTTGTACCCGATGTAAAATTAAGTATTAAAAAGACCTCAGCGCCTTTACCGAAGTGAAGGCTCTTTCAATTCAAGGCTTTAAGCTCGTTTTGTCCAAAAATGTTTGAGACCAACGTAAGGCGGTGTGTGCAATATACATTCAAAAAATTCGGTGGCGGAAATCTATATTCTGCGTTAAAAAGCTGATCAAATGCTATAAGATAACAAGCCTTGGCAGCAAATCTGGCCACACATTGATCAGACCAAATGGAAGACCGCAAATTATTCTTTTGAATGAAATCCCCAAGGTGAACCATAAAAATATGGAAGAAATGCCCCACATCAGGGGTTTGTAGGACACGTATGATGCCTTGCAAAAGACCCAATAAAAACTGTTGCTATTGGAACCGACATCACATTTTTTGAATTCACTTCTGCCAGGAAATACGCACTCTTTTGTAAGCCTCTCTGATCTATGGGTACTTGTATCATCAACACAACTTACGACCAATAATGGTTCGCAAGCGTTCACACAGAAAATTCTGATGGGATCTTATATGCAATATTAAAAAGAATGATGCCTCTTTAATTGACGAAGTTAAGGGGATCCCCTGTCGAAACGATTGAATTTAGTCGACTAAATGTGCGTCGCGCTGATATTCTTGACTTGTCAAACTCTTCGTATAAATATTTTCCACTCGTTTAGTGTGTTAGGCTGCGTCCATTAAGTTTGGATTTTGAGTAGGTACCTTATATAAAAAAATGACTACCAAATTGTATTCTACATGTAGTTGAAGGCTACTCAATTTTTGTTGACGATATTCTCAGTAGTAACTTGAGTACAGACTGCGCAGAAACTTTGGTTGGAAAATTAATTCAAAACCCATAGGTACTTAATGGCAGCCCTGTGGAACTCCAGGATTTACTTACTTACTGATTTAAGTGATGCAAGCAATACACCGCTCCAGTTAGCGCTTTCTTTAGCTGACTGTCTCCAGTTTCGCATTACAAGTTCGTTGAGGTCTCTATACATACTGTATTGTCGTTCCGGGTTAAAATCAAAGAGTCCATTCGCGTTGGTATCCATTCGCTTTACATATTCAAGCTTTCTTTTTTCGTGGCGCTATAGAACTAGTAAAGTTCGCTGATAAATTGCTTCTTCAAAAGCCCGTCAACGCAAATGAAACAATAGAACAGTTCCACTTTCGACAGTGGATATTTTCCAAACCGACCATTTCTGAGTCCGATTTACACACAACTAAGCTTTCACTATGTCAACTATAACAACTAAAACACCACCCCATTCCGAACAAATTAGCAAATTAGAAACCATATCCCGCCCTATTTCGAATCGGGTTTCTCCGGCCATTACATTTAATAGGAAATTAATTTCGCCCCAACCAATACAACATAAATTACAACAAATCGGGTCAATAGACCCATTTCGCCTCATGCTAATATCCTCATTTTTCGATGAGATTGCCCTTTCCAGCTGACAATCTCCTTATAACATGCAATCGAAAAGGTTTTTCCAACTGTGTGCACATATAGATACATATACAAAAACATAAATATGACAGGGCAACGAAAAACACATCCATTCCGAGAATACTTCGCTTTCTGAATTCGAATTGAGCATGTGATGTTTGGTATTATTTTTGCATTCATTCACTTCCGTTACGCACTAAAAACTCTATAACGGCCAGTGCCCTCGTGCGGCACTTTACTCCGCCGACAAAGTTATACGAATTTCGTTCCTCAGTATTTGCATCGCGCATTTTGTTATTCATTTGCTGCACACATTTGCTATATATATGCAAGCCATATCGAATCCCCAATCATCTGTGCATTATGGTCTAAATTGGGCCGTGAAACATGTGGGCCATCATCAGCCGATGTATGGTAGCAGGTATATGTGCATTGATACATTTGCCCTGAAACAAAAGAGGGTGCAGCCGTGCAGATATGTACGTATTTAGTTGGGCTCCAAGTGGCTTGCTCAATGTATAGGGCCGTGGAGCACCAATATAGCCTTTGGTTCGAAGTAGGATGCACTTATTAAAAGTTGGAGAATGAAAAGTGCTCGATTCAAGTGACGGAGGATGTTTTCGCTTTTCCATTCATATAAAGTTAAGTACGAAATTGGTTCAAGTTATTTTTGTTTTATTTGGTTAACATGTTTTTAATATTTGTCCACTTGGAAATAGTTTAGTGAATTTTAATTGGCTCTTTTTAGGTGTACAAGTTTACTTTAAGCAAGCTAGAAGAACAAACATGTTTACCCCTGGATTTTAAGGACTAGGTATACGTTAAATAAATATATGTTTGCGTTCTTTGCTTAACTTGGAAAGAAAAACCTCTTGGTCTTTCATTAAAAGGTTTTCGAAAAAATAAGTCCGCAAATCACGAAAAGACGGGAGGAAATGGAAATCAAATGGAAAATCACAGCCGTTTCTTATGATCACAAGCAAAAATCAGACTTCCCAACTTTGACAAATTGGGCACATTCAAAAACTAAGTTGTCTTAAAACTAGATTGGTCTGGAGTAGATGTTACCTGAACGCAAAAACTAGAACGTTTAAGTTTAAGTGCTGAATATGCCATTTGTTGTAAGAGTTGAAAATAATTTGAATAAATCATTATTTTGCGCAGTTGCAATGTTTCTACAATGGATGGCACTTTCTATGTTCTATGTGAAAAACAGCAATGACGCGCAGATGTTTCATACTTTCGCCGCACTGAACCTAAAGGGCTAGTGCTTATGTTTGCTTAATTTTTCCTCGCAGGTTTGTATAAAACTGACATTTCACTAGCAGTCCGTGTAGATATAGTATGTCAATTGCTAAATTGTTTTATTAAAATTTTGATGAGAATTTTGGGCTGGCAAGCTGCAGTCCGCACTCCAAATTGTTTCAAGTTCCCTTCAAGAGCTCAAGCGAGGTTTTTTTTTTTACTGCGTTGTCCCTCTAGGTTGCAGTCAAAGACTCTTTCGACCAAAGCGTTTGTGGCTATTGTCCCTAGGTACATGCCCTAAACATCTTAGACGACTGATTCGACCTTTTCCGACAAGATCAATGTCGAGGTAAGGCTCGGGGAATCCGCTGTTAAATCTCATTTTCTAAATCCCGTCATCGCAAACGATAGGTGAGTTTTTTTGAGCTTTTATCTCAGCAAAGCAAAGTGTTTTCAGTCGCATTTGTGCTTGAATGGTATAAACTGGTATACAAATTGTTTCGTGCCTCGATTTTTAGTTTGAATTTTGCTTGCAATTTACACCCACATAAGCTGCTGCTGTCAAGTCACTTCTTTTTGGGATTACATAGGTAGTGCTAATCTGGGAAATGTCAAGTAGAACATAATTTTTGGATTTGGGTGCCGAACATCCTACTTTACCTTGCTTTGCGGAGATGGAAGCTAAAAAAACACAAAACAAATATCGCGTTAAAAATGATCGAGAATATTATCATCTACTTTCGCTTATGTAAATGTCAGAACTATGCTGATGAGGGTCTTACACAGAGTCTCCTTAGTGTGTTTTGACAAGGCCTTAATACTCAATGGTATAAAAAATCGTGCGCCTGGTGTTGGCTTACAAATTTTACACTATTTTCTCAGGTAAAATGTTAAATAAGTTACAACTTACAACACTTGGTCTAAAACCATTATTGACATCAAAGGTCTTGGTAAGATTGTGTATCCAAATTTTATGGAGCAGCTAACGGTTCTTCATAGACATTCTGGACAACCCTGTTGAGTTTTGCAGGGATGGCAAAGACAGACATGACTGTGTATAGCTCACTCCGTAAGTGCTGTGCCATGCGAGCGTAGACTAAGCGGGCCTAAAACCGCACTGAAAGAAAGCAATTAGTTTCAAAATCATCCAGGATGAAATGAGACACCGGACTCACTCATCTACCTGTTGGGAAATTGTCCTGTGGGTGGCGGAAGATCGAGCCTAAAGGAGCGTCCACTTTATCACTTTAGCACCTATTAAAGATTCCTAAATTTCAAAATTCGAAAGGGAATTCTTTTAGCAATGCCTTCAAAAGTACCTTTGAAACTAAGCAGTTCTTGATTACTTACAGGCTACAGTGACAGGCTGCTTTCGAAATTTAAAAAAAGTGATTCTCTCAGACCGAAATCTGGATTTTTATAGCCCGGTGTTTTCATATTTTTAGACTACAATTTTATTCCGCATTCAAACAGCCCTCCTTTTAATCTTTTTAAATTTTCACCCATCAGCTTAAAAATTAAATCTCTCTTTTCAAATAAATACTCGCATCGCTTCAGTCCCGTTGTATCTTCTTAACCCTGATTTCTCACGGCAACTGTCACAATGACCCCTATGAACCTATATCACTTTGTTTAACCATTTTCAACATTTCAACCGCCACACTCATGTTTGTTCGTAAAATTCCAAATGAAAAGAAATCATCCCAAACGGAAATGCATCCCTCTTTGGTGTACGCCTCCAATCAATGAACTGCAAAATATCCATTGTCCATCGCTGCTCACAAACCCAACAATATAAATTGGATTGAGTTCTTTTATATAATCGGAAATTGAGAACAGTTTTCCGGAACAGAAAAATGAAAAGAACAAAACCCCAGACAGACAGACAACAAAAGACTGAACAAACCAAAAATCATTTAGAAATTGCTTAACGCAAAAAATAAAATAACAAAAAACATCCACCTCCTCTCGAAATGTACAAGAAAAGTTGCAACCGTTTCTCTGACCATATTTGTAAAGTTGTTGAGTTATGGACCATAAATCGATAGAAGAGAACGACTGCAAAGAGTTCAAAGAACTGCGTAATTGAAGGAACTTTGTTCTCGATTTTCTCGTTACACCGAACAAGCTTCTGCACTTTTACTGACTCATGTGCCAGAAGTTAGGAAGCAGCATCATGATTACACATATGGAAGATGGAACGGAAGATCTAGTGTTTACGTGCGTTACTTGAGGGCCAAATGTGCGGTGTATGAGAAGGGTGTATATGTAGTGCAGATGGTTCGGTTTTTGTGGAGAACAGCACACAAGCGCAAGGTATTCATAACACCATGCACCAGCACCACACAAGCTCGTTGTCGATGTGGCCCCTAAATGGTCATTAATATCGTTCAGCACTTTTGAAATTTTGTGTTTTCGCTTATAGAGTAACGCGTGGTTTTGCTGTAACAAATAGTGCACACTTGGCTTTGATGTTTCAAATTCGTAACCACAGAGGAGCAACTGAAATTGGGAACAACGCTTGATTGGGAGGTCTTCCATTTCAACTATACGAAGAGACACACATGGAATGTAGTGCAATGATAGTTTGGCATTGCGTATTGTTGTATAAGGTGTTGGGGGAAAGTTTGTGTTTTTATTTTCGCTTTAATGCACTTCAATGCGTTATGGAACGTAAGTTAATGAAACTGGGTTCGTCCTATAGATAAGCGCTTTATATGTTACTTTTGTAAGGTTTTAAAAACATTACTCAGGTTTTTTTGAATTTTTTAAACAGTCAATGCACACTTGAGACAGGGCACACTCTATGAGCAATTACTAGGTGAAAGAAGAAAACACTTATGAAGAGTGTTTGCAGAGGTCACGAACGCTGACAACATAATTTGTAGACGGCCATTTCATACTCAAACAGCTCATCTAAGAGACACTTGAACCCCACTTTAAATATTCCATAGGGGTAGGTTTTTACGGAATAATTTGAGTCCGGACAGCCCGGGATGATGCCCGAAAATAATACAAATTAAGCATTTTCCGACCTAAAAAAATGTCTGTGGATTTAATAGTCCGTTGCATGAATTAGGGTTGTTAATGTATGAAAGTAAGCTACATCCTAAGCAAGCTATGAGTTCCAACAAAACTGCGTGGGAATTGTCGCCAAAAGCAAGGTTTTCATTTCAGAGGTTTGAATCTGCTAATGAGTATTTTTATGATTTTGTGAAGACTCTACCACAAGAGTACTACAATTAAGCTTTATTTATTTGTTTAACGCAATCTTGTTGAAAATTATTTTACCAATGGTTAATGGGAAATTGTAATACACAATTAAAAGCGACTACTGTAATCAGTGTTGCCACTTGTACAAAGTCTCTGAATATTGTGTTAATCTACCACTAGCGCACACAAAGTTCTACTACATTTTGTCATCCATATTCGCATGCCAGCAAAATAGGACGTTTTTCATTTCGTTCGCTTGGAGTTCGCCGGAAGAATATTTCATTCGCCAGCAAGTTCTTCTCAGAATCCCAGGCGATAGGTATATTTTATAAAGTCAAATAAAATAATTTAAATGTAAAACTTGTCAGAGAAATAAACAAAAAGAAACAAACTGAGAGCAGAATAAGTTTATGCGAACGAAACAATTTTTTGGGAGATATGGGCCACTGTTATGGTTACTGACCATGGTTACTGACCATAACAGTGGCCCATATCTCCCAAAAAAAATTGTTTCGTTCGCATAAACTTATACTGCTCTCAGTTTGTTTCTTTTTGTTTAATATTAACATTTTTAATATTGGAACGGACTAGCTTATTGCGCTTTCCATTTATCAAATCCAAAGTTAAAAAAATGCACTTAACATGCTTTTTTTGCATTAGCAGGCAGTTAAGAAAAAACTGATAGATGGTTTAAAAATGCAAATATCACTTCTGAATCTTTCTATTTCTCAATTATAGAAACGAACCAGTTTCATTGGTTAAAACGAATTAATAAAGGATTTATCATGCTTTCCTTTTTTAGGTTTTTGTTGGGTAGAAAAAGGCTGTGAAGACTGTTTTCCCCTTTTTTTTTATCAGCAAAGGTAATAATTTTCCCCTAAATTCGCAGTTCCACTGAGTGAAAGTTGCCTTTATTATTATATGAAAAAATTAAAAAATTAAGTCGTTTTATAACATAAAAAAATATGCATTTTGTATATACGATCAGTTAGCTAATTTTATGATTTTCTTTTCTATTAGACAAAATATCAAAACGAGTGAATGCATTCAGATACACAAAAATTCTTCCGTAGACATTCGATGTGCTGTTTTCTTTCATATTTAGTGTGAACATTTCATTCTGAGTAATTTATTTGTAATGGAAATGCGTTTTAATTTTACATTTAAGCAAACTTAATTCAAGGAGATTTTTGATTTTTCCCTTTTATTAAGCTTTCCCCTCGTTTTCCCTTTTTTCATTCAAAAAGCGCCAAAATTGGAGCAGCGATTGATTGCTAAACTGCAGATGGGCTAGTGATTTTAAGATTTGTGAACGACCCAGCAGACTAGGCAATGAATTGAATATTTTTTTTAAATTGATTTAAGATTAATTTTGTAAAACAAAGCTAAATATAACTAAGTATATATAATATAGTCAAAATATATTACTTTATTCTTTTTTGACCGGATTTCTGGCTAAAAATTTGTATTTTTTGAATGAGTTTAAGAATAATAAAATTTGTCATTTGTTCGCCGGATATGTATTATATGTGTATTGGAATATTGAACAATCGGTTACAATTTTAGCCCCGTGAAAAAATGCCACTGCGCCACCTTCGAGAGTATGAATGTCCTGTGAACGTTTTTTAACTTCACCCTCGGACTCGACATTCGTGAAAGGGTAACAGACAGGCAGACAGAGTTACTTTCGCAATTATTAGTGTCATTGCTGTAATAGAGAGATGGTCAATCGATTCTGAAAGTTGGTCACTTATGAGAGAGGATTGCCTCGATAATTTGAACGGATGGCGGTAGATTAAGGTCTGCGGAGGGTCCGTATGACCGTCTTGCAATCTTTAAACTAATAAGGCTAGGCATAAGGAAAATTATGATAAAATAAAATATTTAAAGTAACCATTAAGATCTCTAGCAAACCTGACCTTCAAACGTTAAAAAATATTCCATTCCATTTTAAAATTCCTCTGTAATAAAGAACCAATTTATGCAATTTTTAGACACACAATGCTAAAAAAGTTATAACTTATGACCTTGTTCAACGATTGATTTCAAACTTCAAGATGCGAAACTATTTACATTTAGCAACCCTGTTCAGCTAATCTACCGGCAGAAACTAGACGCCTCCACCACCATATATGTACTCGTATTTTGTTTGAAAAAAAAAACGCATACTTAAACCCGTTCAAGGCTCCTCGATGCGGAAATAGCAAATCATGTGAATCGCAATCAATTTTTAATTTTTATTTCATACGTACCTACTGGAAGCTGGGTGACAAATGCCTTTTGTCTTAAAGCATGCATGCATAGCATTTTAAGTGCCTCCACACAAATTGTATAAAATCGTCTTTTTCACGGAGAGTTTTATATAAAAATTCTTTCAAAATGCATAACGATTTTTTCAGACAATAGGAATAACTTTTCACCACGAATTTTGGTTATAGAACTGTTAAAGCCACCAAGAGTTGTTACTCCCTGCCTTCCAATAGTTATTTCCTTACCTAGAAAGAAAATAAAAAAAATAAACAAATTAATTAGTTGATCAGATAACAAGTTGATATAAATGCAAACAACATAATTTATGACAAAAGCAGTAGTAAAGTCTCAATCAAGTCACACTGTTCAATGAGCTATGAGCCTATTGGGCAATTCTCATCACCTTCCTCATCTGCGAGCGTGGGCTCAACACCAACAGCTTACATAAAGAGTAACCAAAACGGTTGACACCTCTTCTGCCGACGCGGAAGAGAACACGACTCTACCCCTCTCTACCCAGCCTGACCACAATTTGACATGAATTTCTGGAGAACAATTTTAACATTAAAATTCAGCACAAACACCGTTATAGTCGACATAAAACATCGGGGCCGCACCATGTGCGCTGTGGTAAATAAAAACTCACCACATGAACATTAAAATTTAAATAAATAAAAAATCCCAAAAAAGCGTGCCATAATTTTTACAACCCATCTACCTAGCATGCGGCACCATTTTCGCCACTAATGGAAGCCTCCGCTGGTTTTCGGGGTCCACCATTCGACTATATGCTGTCATCATACTGCTCATCAATCTGTCTGATCGATTTCACCTTGAAAAGCCGACTACAAACACAAAGCCAAGCTGTGGGAATGAAATTAATTGTGTAACACACAGATGATGATGTATGCTATGGCGTATGTTATGTCGTATGCGCTTAATCAACAGATGGTATATCGAAATTTATTGCAGCTCAAGAATTTTCAAATGTTTTGTGACTTAATGGTGACAGGTGACTGTACTGCACTGGTGTCATAGTTACGAAAGCAAAGTCCATTCATGTGTCAATATTGACAAATGCACATTAAGTAAACAAAGTCTATTGACAGATATATGCGTGTGTGTGTGTGTTTGCTTATCGCACAAAACTGGGAAGTGGGAACCGAGCTTAAGGTTACAGCGTCGATAGCCAGTGTGTAATAACTAACAAGTATAATGAAGGCGCTTACAACAAAATAAAACCTGGAGAATGAACAAATTTTCAATGTCATTGTACGCATATAGGGGGGGGGGGGCGTCTGTTTTTGTTTGCCGAGATAAGCCGAGGAAAGGGAAAAGGTTTTTTTTAACGATAAATTGGGTTGGGTCACTTTTAACAACGTTGTTTATTACTAGCGACAACAGCATGTAAAACACGATTCTCACGCTGACGACGGGGAAAATAGAGGCAAGTACAAGGGCTTGGCTTATGCAGACATGCAGGCGCTGATTGTAGGTGGATAAAAGTGACTGACGGACTCGCATGCACCGTGGGAGGTCTGCTTTCAATTCGAAATGTAAATTTGGGGGCAAGGAAAATCATTTAAAATATACATCACGTCTTGAACGCGATCTATTTCGTTTGGGGTAGGTACTAGAACTAAAAGACTGGGGCTATTTTGAAAAATCATATATTCGAGTGCATTGATTTGATTTCTAACCTGAAATTAATATCTGTGACCTGTGAGTGGTTTATTCGATTGGGAGGTGATAGAGAAGGTGGAGGTCCTCTGATACACTTCGAAGACATTATTTGCGATTTCGAGCTTCGACTGAGACTTTTTTTATATATATATATAAGCTTTTGACTCGCCAAGGCGACAAAAAGGCACGTCGACCAATAAGGTCTATAACTGTGAAGGTATAGTGATTTAGGTTTGCCCAATTTCTACTTCCCTAATGTAGCTTACGATGTTTTTAGCAGATGATTTTCTCAGTTCTCCTGGGCTTAATATTCTCCGGAAGGAGAATTTTCCTCTGTTTCTAGATAGAGCTGTTTCGTCTTCTTCTAGACAAAATCGGCACTCTGGGGAGTTGGCTATGTGCATTTTGTTTAGATGGTGACGCTTGAGGTTAGGTTCGGTTAGGTTAGGTTGAGTAGGGTGTGAGTTCGTCACAAGAACCAGGCACCATGTTGGGCCCATCGCCATCCCTATAGGAACCTTCACAGTCAAAAAAACCTAAACCAATTCGCCCAAGCACTTAATTTCCCTGTAGAACCTACATTTTCGAAGAAGTACCTTCCAAGGTATTTCCTTTTCTTCCGAGTTATAGCCTGACATTCGCAGAGAATATGCGTAACATCCTCTGCGACATGTAAGTCCTCACAATACCTACATACATCCGTATTTATTAAGCCTAATCTCCTGGCATGTTTCCTCAAAAGGCAATGCCCCGAGAGTATTCCTATTGTCATTCTTAACTCTGATCTAATTAGATTTAACAATTCTTAAGATTTTTTCCTACCTTACTTTGGCCACAGGACCTTTGAGACCCTATGCCCTTCGATATGTGACCACCTTAGGTCTGCCTTGTTCCTGGTATTTTCAAGAATCAATATTTTGGCCACGGCCAATGGTGGTCTTATACCCTCGATAGTGTCATTCTGTGGAAGCTCAGCTCCGTATTTGGCCAGACCATCGGCCCTTTCGTTACCCTTCATATCACAGTGTAATCTGACATGGTTCTGCAGGCATAATGCACTGAGCATTGAGGTAGCCTACAAGGATTTTGATATCGTGCCTTCGTAGATTTAAAATTTTGTTGGCATTGTTCTTAAATGGCAGGATTGCCCTTTTGGCCTGTCTGCGGGATGGGATTTCTTCCCAATGTGTAATACACATAATTGTGGTCCCAGGTTTTGATGGACGAGTTAATAGCTTTATTCGTGACAGTCTTATAAAAGTTCGTCAGCCTTCTTTATTACCTTCAATGCAATAGTCCACGGAAACCCATCATATTTTGGTTTTGTTTTTATATCCAAGTGTTTTAAGGGAGTTAAATCAGTACAAGACCGATGTTGAGACAATTATTGGTGAACTAAGGGCGTTTATAGCAGTTTGGTGGGTTATGGCTAACCCATGCTTCTCTTTTGGTGATTTTCATGGAGAATTTCTTGTTGAACCATAGTGTTTTTGGGAGTCGGTCACCTACCGCGCAGGTCATATCAAGTTCCGGAAGTTCCGAGATAAGATTCTTTAGTTCTGGATGTTCACTAACGCTTCTCCTTGTATCAAACTTGCTGAGCTGCGTTAAGATACTATTTCAATATATATGTCGAGGGGTGTTAAACCTGTTAAAGCTTTCATATCAGCTATAGGACAGGAACGCATTGTCCCGGAAAGTCCCAGACATGAGAGGCGTTGTACCTTGTTCAGCTTTGCAATGGCATTCTTTTGTATAACTTTGTTCCACCATACTTTAGAAGCATATGTTATAATGGGCCTGATCATCACAGTGTAGATCCAGTGAGTGATTATCGGTGTAATCCCCCAAGCATTTTAAGCTTTGGTGATTTTGTTATTAATGTAAGAGTTCCAATTTAGTCGTTTGCCTTGAATAACTTCCAAAGTACTTGACTTCGGCGGACTGTGTCATTGATTGAAATTTGGTTAAGGTTTCAATTTCTTCTCCTAGTGAGGGGAACTATGATAGCCTTGCTGGGATTAAAAGAGCACTTTACATGAGTCTCTTCAGTTGCGTTTTTGCTCCTTACATTGATGACTTCGTTATCGGCGTAGCCTACAATATTAAAGTCTAAAGAACTCACCTACTACGCAAGTTATCGATAACTGGAGCCCACGCAGTAGAGGTGAGAGTACGCTTACCTGCGGACAGCCCTTTACGGCTGCAACAGATTCTCAGATTTGTCCTGACGAAGCCCCGGCTTTCAAGAATCGCTTTGACCGATTTGATAGTCGGTTCGTCTTTATGTCTTTTATTGAGTCATATCCTGTATGATCAAAGAACCCTCTTTGTGAAAAAATGCGCTGAGACTTGCACGAGTGTTGGAAGGCGTCTTGTCTACAATTCTATTATTAAGTTTTCTGTAACAAACGCCTTCAGTCTTCGATAAAAGTCTGAGGGCTTGTTATCACCCATCTTCTCCCCTGCAAACAGTGCCTCTGTCATTTTTACTTCGCTTATCAGGCAGTAGTTTTAAGCATGAGTTGGATTCAAGCGAATCGATGAATAATGATTCAATTGTAAGAGGTGTCAAGTGTCAGTTCGTGGAAAGGAATTTTCAATTGCAAAATTAAAAGGGGAAACTTTTTGCCTATATAACTTAAAGTTAGGCAGAATTTTCTAGATTGGCAAAAACTCAATTAGAATTTTGTTAAACGTTTACTTCTCAAGGAAAAATGAAACGCTTCAACGCCAGATGTCTGCAGACAGGTTTTACATCGACAGGAAATTTGTCAATTGATGTCTGTTGTTAAAGTATCATCTCCCAACTTTTTTGTTCCAGCAGCAGAATGAGAGCAATCTGTAAACACGGATTCATCGTTATTATTCAAGCTCCTTAAAAAATGCGAAACCTGTTACGGACAAAAATCCTTCGACTCCAAAATTAGACAGTATATTCTTGGAATCTCCAGGCAGTCAGACATGGCGCTTTCGTAAACCAAATGAATCACACATCAATTAGCAACTATTTCCGATTTCCGGTTTAACTTCCATCTCAAAGTCAACCAGCACGACTATGACTTCTCAACACATGCGTCGAATGAAGGCGTTAATTAAATTTCGACCTTAACGCTCCTGTGCACTGCAACTTCTTTCTTTTTTACTCAGCATTGTAAAAAAAATCCCTCTAAAGAGCCGCAATCAAAACCCAAGGTTTAAGTTTCACGAGGTGCTGTGAAATACTTGGCCTGTTGTGGGAGACTCATGTGTCTAACGAATTTCCCAACTAACATCAAATTTGTATTGCTGACAATTTATGTTCTCTATGTGTAATAAAGATCATGCATCCACAAATGGAGCGTCCGCCTATTAAACCTTAATCAATCAGGTTGCCGCCTTTGACCCGAGTATCGGTTTTCATCGCACTCGAGAAATCAATTGGAATCCCGGCAAATCTGCTTGCACACGATAACAAGGACCATTCCCACAAGGAGGGCTATTGCCAAAAGTAAAATTGATTCGACACCCTGAGAGGACACGAACTGTGCTGATGTGTTGTGAGGGTTGGCATGCCTATTTAAGTGCAAATGGGAGGGTGGCAAGCTCTGCCTTAAGGGTTTCTCCTCTTTGTGTTTTGCTTCGAGTTACATTTTATAGGAATTATATTTATTTTATGTGCTGCTTTGTCGACATGATGACATAATGGAATGGAAAAAGAAAGAAAAAGAGATTTTCGCCTGCAGTTCAGAAAGGGGTTGCTGGGCCCCATGATGTACGATAATGTTTTCATTCTTTATTATCGGGTGACATAATAAGGGTGAATTTGGTCTTGGTTTGGTGGATTATTCATTTTGATTAAAATTGGGACAACAACAAAAAGTAGTCTGCTCTTGTGGCGCGATTGGGGTTGGTTAATGACTCATGTGGACGTGGACATGGCTCGTGGCGTAAATGAGTCGTAAACTTAAACGAACTGAGACTGAGACTAATTGGGCCTCTTGTCCAGAGGTGTGACTCAGAAAGACCCTGAAGGATATACTGGCACGAGAGCGGGTGGTGTTCTATTTTGAGAAACATGCCCGAAGTCTTAATTTTGTTTGTATAAGCGGATTTTATAGGCATAAAACTTGAAGTTGAAGAGTAGAGCAGTCCCAAAGAAGCAATCTAATTCCGCCCTTAATATAGAACAGTATTTTTCTTCCCGAAAAAAACTCACTTAAACGAGTGCTTTGGGTGAGACCTATGGTCCTATAGATTGACCTGTTCTGCATTATGAATAATACACTTAAGTGGGAGTGGACGTATCAACTCCAAAGTCAGAGACTGGTAGGCAGAGTAAGGCACATGTTTGAAATGTCATTTCTGGCTCCGCTGCCGGAAGTAGAATCTGCAGTCGGAGTAGAACTCTTTCTTATAAATAAAGCTAATGATACAGAACGTTGGTATGCAGTTGGAAGGTTAAAAGAAAATACTTTCCGTTCCATTAATTGCACACCCAAAAATAAATCGACTGCTATCAATTGAACAGGGACAGGGTTGTACATTTCAAAGCCGAATTATGAAAATTAAATCATTTACTGTTACTTAAGCAAAACTACTCCGAAAATCTAGCACTCTCCTACTAGTTTGTCACTTTTGAGTCTTGACAGGTAAAATGAATTCAAAAAATAGAGAACCATAACAATCAATTTTGAAGTTAAAGAAAAATTCATGTGCAAATTAAAAAGAATGATCTTTTCGAGACACAAATGGCTTTGAAACTTAAGAGCATATTCGTATTAGAGTTGACTGAATGAACCCATGAATATCTGCGCTGTCGTCCTGAATATACGAAGTTATTGAAGATTATTATATGTATAGATTACATTTTCTGACTTTTCTTTTCGAAAAATCAAAAGGGTTGAACCGTGGCTCATAATTTTTTAATCGCCTTTGGCTACCGATTTGATTACTTAAAATATTAAAACAATCTAAAGAAAATGATTGTCCACACTTCCACAGTCAAAAACAGAGAAAACGAATGTTAATTCACGGCTAAATACGAATTTAGGAATTTAATGTTTTGACAGTAGATTAAGAGTGAATTATGGTTAAAAAAAAAGATTACGAATAAGATATTCTGCAATTAAACTTAAATTAGCCCTAATTCAGCTTTATTTAAATGTTATGAACAAGGCTGAATCTTTATGACTATAAACTAAAGATTTTGGTTCTATTATTCATTACACTTTGCGGTCGAAATTCAATTTCTGAAATCAAATCTACAACTCAATTTGTAGAAACCAGTAGCCTTTGCTTTAATTTTTAAAAACCTTTTGCCTCATGCCCACAACTTTTTTTTTTGGAAAATCTATGCCTCAAAATAAAATAAAATATACCCAATAATTTAAATTCTTTCTATTCGAGTATTTTATATTAAAGTATTTTATATTAAAAAGACATTATTACAGTCAAAACCACTTATAACGGACTCGATAGGACCGGAGAATTTATTTATTATATCCATTGTATCGTTATAACCGATTTTCCATTTTTTGTTAATTTTTAAGAAGTGGAAAACTTTTATTATATTTTAGTAAATCTTATATTTTATTGGAAACACCAGCCTTGAAATTATGTATCATATATTTTTCTTCAATTGTAAAAGCTCAACGTTTTGAACTTATTTTCAAAAAAAAAAACAGTCACACTTCTAACTGTCCTTGATAAAAGGAATAACTATTCCAGTTCCAGTTCCTCTCAAAAACAGAATGCGAAACTAGAATAAAAAAAAAACAACAAAATACACGAAATTATCAACGCCTACTTAATTTTTTGTTTGTACTGTTCATTTTAAACAAAAGATTTTTAAATATTTCATTTCTTTAAAAGCGATATTCAGCTAGTACAATTTGTATGATAGGCAATAACCGATATTTCGTTATAACGGATGTAGTTATTACCGATTTTGACTGTATATGTTTTGTTTAAAAAATAATAAAATTCACTTATGTCGAAAAACGTTAGTCGCATCAAATAATTTATTTAGGTGAATGTGGACTTGTGAAATGATTAATATTTAAAATAATATAATTCTGAAGTATTTTTGTTAATTCTACCACATAACAACTATAATGAAAATTAAAATACACACAGCATACAAAAAATTATTTAAATAATAAGTACATATATTTTTTATTTTCAAAAAGCACTATTAATCATAATAAAGTATAAAAATATTCTGAATTTTTAACTGAGGCTCTTTTTGCTATTATGTATGTAAACAATTTACTCGAAACTATTTTCTTAATGTTCAAGTTCATTATCATTTGACATGGCAAAATTAGGCTGGTTATTATAACTTTTAGTTAGAGCATCTTTAACCAATCCATTTTTTGTCTGAAAACAAGAACAATTAAACAATAAGTTTGAAAATGACAAGCAAGCCTTTGTTAAAAGAGACTGGCACATATTTTTGCTATTTTTAACAACAAGTAGGTGTAGTTGTTTACCACTCTGAAGATAAGATACAAACCTAAATGTCCGTGAGTATTTTACTGGTCCTGATCTTCTAATAGCTGATGGATAATTAAGTAGAAAATGTTATTTTGCTTTTAAATGGGTTTCAAATAGTCTTTTACATTGTTCCTGACTTTTATGGTATAAACTCCTTAAAAACGGCAAAGAAATGTTTTTTTTCCTATTACTGATATTTTTTATTTCCTGTTTAGAATGCTGGCTTTAACATCCTCAGCTTCAGGCAAAATAAAGTAAATCACTAAGTCACAAATTTTAAATCGAACAAATGGTCTTATGGTGCTGGGCTAGGCGAGCGGACTATACGATAAATCAGATTTGAATGCATATTTTGTGCATTTTACAAGGTTTTAGAACTTTCTTCAGCATCTTAAATGTAATTGTTATACATTTAACAACAAAAATTTACAACTCTGTCAATTTTATAACAAGAAATTGCAATGTGTTTACAATTTTATTTCTAAGTGAAAGCAAGTGATGTAAAACTTACAATTAATTGTAAATATGAATGTATTTGCTTTTAAATCCTTTTTTGGGAGTAGATAAAGAATGGCGGTAATTTTTAACAGTTAATTGCCTCGCAGGAGACGATTGCGGCGCACAGCACTCCCGATGTTCCCACTAGTCGTGAGAAACTAAAAACGTGGTTTAAAAAATCCTAGAGTTGAAGAAGCCATCAGAGTATCGCATAGTAGGCTTTACTCCGATCTTAAGACTCAAGCTCTTCCTCACAAAGCGAACACTGCACCATGCCCTCCACGGAATCATAAATATGTATTCCTGAAATTGTTAAAACCAGAAATTTGTTTAAAAAACCAGTGTACTGCTCAACTACATTATTATCACACAAAACACCCGGAATCAATGTGGAGCACTACAAACTGACAATCAGTTTTCCAGATCAACATAAATCATTCATCCCCGTTCACATGCACTGCTGCGATACATATACGACTTACAACTGCACCGCGTGCAGTATTCAATGTAATAGACTGTTCAATTTATTTATATATGTCAATGGACATGGACAATTGGCGAAAACACAGTGCACACTCATGACCCAGATTTCCCAGCGAACTGACCAACAACAACTACACATATGCACACTTTGGGAATTGGGATGCATGATGCATCACAACAAGGCAGATCTACTACCGGCAGCCGAACCGACCATCATGTGAAGAGAATCGATAATCACCATGCATTCATCAGCGTGCAACAAAACAGACTCTCTTCTCTGGTTTTTGGGTTAATCATTTGACATTTAACACAGCAGTTAGCACTCAGTTGATCTGATTTGTGTGGTGTCACTGTCTCTCTCTCCCTCGGTCCCTGTCGCCTGTCACATTGTTATCATTTCGATTCTTGTTCACCGATAATGTGTGTGTATAAGCAATCGCCATAAATCACAGGCGCAATAACTTTTATAAATCAATTTTCATGGCTGCAATTACAAGTGAGTCCACTCTTGGGAATGTCATGTTTATGCGAGTGTATGTGTGCAATTGGAGTGGACACAAAATTGGAGGTCAAAATTTACATTTTTTCCGGTGTCATATTTAGTGCAAAAAACATGTGTGTGTGTGGATGTACGTCCTGTGAAAGTTTACCCTAATATCAAAGTTGACTCTGTGCTATACCAGTCACGTTTTTTTTTGTATAGATATAAAGAAACTTTTGGTCTAGGGAAACGGAGCCAATAAGTCATCGTATAGGGTGGTGGAAGTTATTTATTTTGCAGGGCAGTAGGGTGTCCTTGAAAGGGAATTCGCACACGTACATATAGTTGGGTCGTCGTGGCCCTGGACTTTTGGTTGTGAAATGTTACTTTGTTTAGGGATTATTTGGAGCAGGTCGCTAGTCACGCGTTTAAGCTTGAATGAGTTTTTTTAGACTTGTATTATAATTAAGTTTTAAAGAGGATATACAACTTTAAGAGTTGATCAAAATCATCCAAAAATCCAATTTAAACTTACAAATTTTCAAATAACGAATTTTTTGTCTTCGGATGTTGATATACACAATAATGTATAATGTGGAAAAAAACACTAAATAAAATTAGAAAGTTCGTCAAAAATACAAACAAGAGGAAGGGATAACTGCGAGGTAAATTTTATCCTCTCGCCCTGTCCATAAGTTTGTCAATAGCAAGAGCGAGAAACTTTTTGACAAATAAAATAAATAAGCTGACATTAAGTCTCTTCTGTACTTATTTTGAGTAATTTTTTTAAAATTTAGTGTTTGGTAGAGTGGATAAAGATTATCCTTGCCAAAAGGTAATTGTAACTAAATAGTACAAAAATTGATTGTACAACAAACTGAAGAAATATTCGCAAGTAAACGTTAGCCCTTCTCGTTTTACAAAATTTACGATCAATAATTATTGAGTCGAAATTGCTAAAATTTGGTCGTAGATAGTACATTTTTCTCTGAGTCGTTAGTTGTCCAAAAAATTTGCAAAATTTAAAGAAAATGTTGGACCTGATTCGTTCGCGGCTTGAACTTAAATTGTCGTAAATTTGTTGTTCAAACTATTCAAGAACTTTTTTCTCGTAATTTTCCCCTTTCAAAAAGAAGACCAAACTTTCAATTTGGACCGAAAATTGAAAAATGAAGGCATACAATTAAAAACTGCTAAAAGAGCAAGTTTCATGTTCGGACTAACACCCAACAATTTTTAAGAAAAAGGTCTTACCAACGTAGACCTAAAAAAAAAAACACTAAAACTCATGAAAGTATTTTCTTCTTTTCAGGTGGCGCTATCGTTCGACGTCAACCAGGTTCTAAATTTACAAGCCTCTGCAGTAAGTCTGACCTTTAGCCATCCGTCTTCAGTTACCCATTTCAAGTTAGTTGGGGTCTTTTTTACCTTTTCTGAGATCTTCATCTACTGCATTCAATATAAGATACTGAAAACGTTTGTCCCTCCATTCTCTCTCAAAGAGTAAAAAGGACCGAAGTTTGCAGAAAGCTATTTTTTATGAAACGGGTAATATTGTTGCCTTTTCTTAAATCTAGTTATTTTCATATTTCGTTTTAAAACTAGAATTTAATTTTCTCAAATTTTTAAATCAGATTACAAAACACAAAGTTTAACATATTTGGGTCGAAATTTTGAAGTTTTTTTTAAACAAGCACAAAATCAAAGATTTCAAGGCCTGGGTCAAAATTTCGATTTTTTTTATATCTGGTTAAAAACCCAAGTTTTTCACATTCGGCTCAAAATTTCAAATTGTTTTATATCAGTGTAAAAACGAACAATTTGACCCTTATTTTCACCAAGCTGATTTTCATAGGCTTAAATATTAAAATTTTTCATTACCGAGTCAAATTTTTTAATTTTTTTCTATTTGGGTCAAAAATTTAAATTTTCCTTATTCATGCCAAAATTTAGATTTATTCATATCCGGGTTAAAAATACACTCTTAAAATTTTACGCATTCATATCCGGGTCAAAAGTAAAAAAATGCATATGCTGGTCAAAATTTAAAAAAACTTTTCATCGGAAGGTCAAATTTTTGTATTTCCGAGTAATTATCACGGATAAGTAGATAAGTGTCTTGGAAACCATTATTAAAGAGCATTGCTAAAATCTTCGTCAATGCATATTTAACTGTTTAAGCCGATTAAGAAAATTTCCCTCAGCCATGGTTGCCATGCCATGAGGTGCCAGAGTCACATTACTCTTTTGAATCTACAATAACCCAGAGATAGAATGACAGTTGAAAAAATAGCTACTCCGCACAGTTATATACTTAAGTTGTGTTTCTTGTCCGAAAGAGTATAAAACAAATAAGAATCTGTACACTCATTGGGTCAAGACTCATCAAGAGCAATGACCAGCACAAACTTCGTGTGCAATCATATCCGAGTAAGAACCCGGTCAGCCACGCACTAAAAGGTGAAATTGCACACCTTCTCTTTAGTCATGCTAGAGATGACGAATGTCCATCATCAACTAAATGACTTAAATATGCAAATGTAATTGGGTCAACAACTCACTGACGGAGTTAATCGTTTCAAAGAAAAACACGAAAAATTCTCACAATTCGGGTGCCTCTGTTCTGTCTGTCTCTAATTGCTACCCGATGTAGCAACTTAAAGCGTCTATGAATCTTCTATACTTTTGATTCATCATTCTCATCGCACTTACTGGAGAATGAATATAATAGCATCTGCCTGGCGAAGGTGAATCACCGAGAAGAGACAGTCACGAATTGACGCCGAAAACCGGTCTGCTTAGCGAGAAATCTGCTGTCGTCGTCATTAGCGGCGACATGATGAGATTTTCAATTAAACCCGCTAGAGCTGATAAAAAATACTTTTTTTAGCATTGTATCTCTGCGATTATAAATTATTTTCGTATGTATCCATTTGGTCGTAAATCCGCTTAATTGTTATTTAAAATCCAATCGATTTCTGATGGCAGGCCACTTTGTTCTTTATTTTTGTTTAAAAAAGTAGAAAGTGCTGCACGTGAAAGTGGCCTTTTAAATATCTGTTTGCCATTTTTAATATTCAGTTGTATACAACTGAATTTGATTGGCTTAACAATGGACTTGGTGTTGCCATGGAACATTGCTTGGATTGTGTTTTGCCAGGAAATAAACGTGCCGATTGTGCTTTAGATTTTTGTTTGTGATTTTTGTGTGGAAACAATAGGTGCAGAAAATTTGCCATCACTTCTCTGACGAGTTCACAAAGAATATTGTTGTAAATTTTGAACAATAAAGCATGAAGTTGCTGCTTTGTTATAAGAATGTCAGATGGACGTAGTGGCGTGTATTAGACTTAAAGATAAATCAACTGATCGAAAACATTCAAAGTCGTATTCAAACTTTTTTTAACACCCCTCCCATCTTAGAAAGTCGAATTTTATGAAAATTGTTACTCTAAATAGTACCATTTGCTTTAGGGATACGCCAAATTGATAACAAGATCTGTTGACATGGTCTTGAGTCTTCGTATTCCTAGGCTACAAGGCACTAGTCGTCATAATTAATTTGTGTATAGTTAAAAAATATCTTGAAAGATTTGTTTAACTCTTTTAGAAGACGCATGCTTCTAAAACTACATGGGTTTTCATTGGCAACAATAGAACTTTGGAACCAACTGTGGCGATATTTAAAACCATCATTGTGGTTTCCATCACCACTTTACCTTACGTTTCAACAATTCATTGAAATCGTAAAAATTTACTGTCAAAATTCGGGTTGTACTCGGGAGAGTCTCCGTGGCTCAGATACGATTAAGGATCGCAATCGGCGGCCTTCCGAGCTTAATATTTGTCGAATAATAAAGAAATTCAAGGTTCAGTAGCTGATTGAGCAGAACCGTCTGGCTTCAATTTTCGACCTTTAAGAAGTCAATCCTTCTGGGCATACCATTTACATATGACACGCAGTCCTAGATTGGGCTCTGAAGCAGTTGGACCCCGATACCAATTTTGGAAGAAAAAAAATCACATTTTCAACGACCAATATATTTTTCATAGAAACAACAAACTTTGTCGATTTTGGAAACTCAAGAGAGATCAATGTCAACGCCTTTGCATAACGAAAAATTCAATGTTTAGCGTGGTAAAAAGGTCAACGGCGTAGTCGGACCTTATTTTATTCCAAATATGAGCAATCGATACATTTTTGACTACAAATTGATTGTTTGGATATTGGCAACATTTGTTTTAGCAGAAGGATAAGGCTCACATCGATAAACTGAACATATCGCAACGTGAGCTGACGTCAATTTGCAATTTGAAGCTACGTTAAATCGTTGGGCTATGCAAACAAGCATTGAGGCCAATTTATTTGCACGAGTCGTCCAAAATTGGACCTCTTGGGTGACTGGAGTCAAGCAAAACAATTTTTGAACAATGTTTTCTTTAAAACAGAGGTATGGAATGCTTTATAACTAAAGCTACCTTCTAAATACCTTTTTAACTTTAATTCAAAGATGGACATCACGTTCAATAAATGACCGCACTTTTAAAGCTGAGATCTGTACTCAAAAATACAGTTAAAAACAGAGGAAGTTAAGTCTAACAATCGGTGAAGTTAAATTCTTCCACCGCTTCTCCCACACTGCGAGGCGACACGAGACGCGAAGCTTCGCGATAGAAAATTTTTTAAGCGATGGTTTCTAAAGAACTTTTATTATGAATTTTTTTTTGGAATTGGCATCACTTTTTCTAGGGATAACCAATTTGACAGCAATCAAAGTTTCATGATTTGAAGTTTTGAAAATGGCAGACAACTGTAGGTACACATGCCAACTTATATATTCAACTATATTTAAAATAAAAAAACGCTCGTGAGCGGACATCTACAACTGCAAAGTCAATCTTGCTCCGTATTGAGCTCTATGTTTTTGCCCATTTGACATATGAACAGACAAAGTTTGGTAGCAAACAGACAAAGTTTGTATGGGAATTAGACTCAAAAAACGTACAAAGTCTGTGAGTTTGACATACGAAAGCAGGCAAAGTTTCTACCAAAATTGAGAATGCAAACAGACAAAGTTTGTATGTGAATTTGTCTAACAAACTGAAAATGTTTGTATGTGGCTTTGAAATACGAAAACAGGCAAAGTTTGTATGTAGATTTGGCTTGCAATCAGACAAAATTTTGTATACGGAATTGGCATTTCTACTTTGTTTGAAAGACCCATATTTGCATGAGGTTAAGGTAGGTTTTCCAGAGCATTTAGTTTTTTTTTGTATGACTGAATACCTAGATCAATTAATTCCAATTCTTATTACTGCCCATTGGAACAAGATTGAGATTTTTTACGAAACACTTCGTTGATATTTCATATTGGTCTATGACGGCCAACAATAGGTCAACGTTGTCTGTATTATTGGTAAAAATTGGTGATTATATTTGAAATGTTTAAATAGCTACTTTTCTTCAGGTGATTGGATAGCTTCTTCTTCATTTTTAAAGTTCAACCCAGTTACTCTTTTAAATTTTACTTACTTATTTCAGACGTAGCAATATCAAATCACTTATCTACGTCTCCTGTATGGTCGTATGTCGCCCTTCGCTTAGTCGGCTTCGTTTGTCATATACTGCAAGTGGGTCAATGTTTGATGTACAATGTTAGTCGGATTCTTGGGTCATTTATAGCAATTCTGTGCGGAGCGATTATTCGCCTTATCGCAAACACAAGTTTCACCTACACACAAGTTTCTTCGCGTTTGAAAAATCAGTATTTTCTAGCGTAAACATTTGGCTGCCATTTTCCATTTAAATTTTACAACACAACACATGTTTTTATTAAAGGAATTCTATTCCAAAACACTCTCAACATCATTCTTGTCATACATACTGTGAAACAAAGCCAATTATCACAGCGAGTGTGCAAGCACGGCAAACTTTATATATATACAACCGCTTCACTGCAGCCAAAGACAAAACAGTACTCGGCCATTGTTTGGAAACGGTGCAGCATACTGGACAACATTTTTAATTAACTTGGCTCATGTTCAAGTGTACAATGACAAAAGTGCTCACAACTTGAGCACATGTTTCCCGTTTTTGGGGAAAACACATACAAAACCACCGCAAAAAGATTGTAGGAATCGTTTCCATAGGAAATTATTCTACCCTTTTGTAAGTGAAATAATCGATCCCCGAACCCAAACCATATTCGGATATCCAAAATTATTCAATAATATAATATCCCATACAAACTACAATAAAGGTTTGTGTACAGGATACGATCCATTTCTATCCTCTGTGTGTACGGGATATGTGTTACTCTATCCGCCCATAGAGGGCGTTGATGGTATTTTGGCTAAAGTAGTAGTGGCATAGGATAAGTAAGAGAAACGAGAGAGAGAGTAAAAACAAGAAAAGGAATTTGCGATAACACATACACACCAGGTCATTGATAATTGATGGCGTGGTAGTTTTTTTGGTGTGGCACAAGGAATGTACTCGTACAGTAGGTAGCAAAGCAGTCAAACCGCATTAGCAAAAATACCAAAGAAAGAGGTATCGTACATGATGTATGCGCAGCTGCATTGGCGACATACATGGGTTGAGCGGTAGTTTTTTTCTGTATTCCCTTTGTCTGGAGTCATACGATGTCTATGGAAAAGTGGCGTGGGTACGCACTCAGTACTTTTCCATGGAAAGTTTGAGTTGTTTTTGCGCGTCGTCCGATTGGTTGTGAGGGATTCGTTTGCTGACGAGGTAGCTTTTTGAAAGCAAGTAGAGAGTTGGATAGTTGGCAGTGGAGCTGGTCGGACGTGACCTTTGGTTGGTGTGCTTTTGTTCGGGGTTGTGCGCGTGCGGTTGGGCGAGTTTTATTTCATACGTTGTACAAAGTAAATTACTTGTCGCGATTAATAAAATGGTTCAACACCAATAAATTCCTTGTCGTGGGAGCTAAATAAATCAAATCCCTACGGACACACCATGTGCAATCGTGATTAAAATATAAATAAAAACTTAAACTCAAAACTCAGTCGAATCCCCAAATTCATCCACGTGATAATAATTTCGTAGTGGTGCCGCGTCACATTAATTCCCCCCTGACTTACTCAGCCACCCCCAGTGATTTTGTTTTTCCCCATCAACTCACCAGTGTCATACCCACGTGATTTGGAAAAAGGGACGTGTACTTAAGACTCTCCCTACCCTGAGTCCGGTTTTTGAATCTGGTGCCTTAAGTGAACCGCCGAATTCCCCCCTTGTGAAATTGGTATCTTCAGACCCCGCCGACCATCCATATCTCGGTCATATAGTGCGGTTAACATAAAAGAAAAAAAAAAATATACCAAAGTGGCACGGTTTCCCGGTTATATACCGTAATAAATCCATGCGATAGATTCGAAAACCATCACCAGGAAGTAGTCAAGGAAAGAGTGGTCAAACTCAGCAGCCCATCATCACCAGGATCCTCAGCATGCAGCCTAGCAGAGTCGTCAAACTATTCCGAATTTTCACCCTCCCCCTTTCCCATCCCCTAACGTAATTTAATTTACAGCCTCCGTGGTAGGACATTAAATTTAAATTTTTATCTTTAAAACATTCTCTCGGTTACCCCAAAAATAAAAATAAAATAAAAATTAAGTAAAAATCTTAATAAAAATTAAATAAAAATAAAGAAGAAAAAAAAATATAAGGAAATTAATTTGCCGTTAGGTATTAATTGAGTCAATAAAAGAATGAAGTAGATAATTCTACAAATTAATTACTTTATCTGTATATCTCTAGTTCTTGTAAGATTAACAAGGATAATCAATTGTATTTTGCCGCACTTGACGGCATATTTTGTAGATTTCTTTTCTTCCCCTTAGCGTTTTCGGTACTACACTCAGGAGATGCTGTGCACACCATCCCCCCCTGCAGTCTACATGTCGTGTCCCTACAAAGTAAGGGAAAATTATAGTTTCTAGGGGTAAGTCTTTTGAAAAGTATATATATTTTGACCCTTGTCCTATTGATTATTCTTGTGATTTTTTTTTGTATTTTGTGGCACAGATTGTGAGCCTTATTGTATTCATTCACTGGCCCCTCCGGCATTTAAATAATTAACGTAAATTACTATCGTAATTATTTCGAATCTAAGTAGTAATTGAATCATTTTGAAGTAATTTTGGGTATTCCCTACATATTAACAATTTCACTAAAATATTAGCGGAGTCGCTGGAATGTTTATTTATTGATCCCCCCTCTTCGATATTCATTAAGTAGTTATTAAGACTTCCTGTTGAGGAATTAATTCGTATAGAATGGCTTATAACTTCCTTCTGAAGTTTGAGGTCTTGAATTTTAGACATAATTAATTTAGACAGTTGATTTTCTGGAGTAAATAAAATTTAATGGATTTTGTATAATATTACATCACCTTGGTATTATTTCGGAGCATGAAGTTTCTTTTCTGGTTCTTATAGCATGGAAGTTGGGTATTCCCCAAAATGAATAGTGAGTAATAATATCTCAGATTGGATGTGTTGATCGTCTAGGACACGACGAAGTAGGTTTGGTCTAAAGGAGGCTAAGGCCTCTTCTTTTTTGAGGGGTAACTATGGGAATTATTTGGAAGTGGCTTAGTTACCAACGGTGGTTGGCTATGGATCCTAATTCCAGGTCACCATAGGGGTGGGTTTACACTTCCGAGAGCTAGATCACCTTGCTCTCTTTCTCCCGCGCATACAGGGTGTATTTCCAACTACAAATGGCGTATTTCATCGCGGTTGTCATTGGGCAACAACGTGACAAATCATCGGACAATTTCGGGCTCCTCTCTTTTTAAACGTTTCTTCTCAAGTTACACCTTCGAGACAGGCATGTATTAGAATGTAACACAGTTCGGCTAGTAGGTAGCAAGATCCCCCCCCATTCCGACGAGCATAGGACGGAGCCCCGCTAGCATGCCTGCCGCTGCTGAATGCCCGAACACCCTTCACCCGGTAGCCCTATTGGATCTTTGAGATTGCCTGTAGTGTTATCGTCCTAGGGGTTGCCTTAGTAGTGAAGGTATTTAGAACTTATAATCCGTGTAAATAAAAATGGTTAGTTACATACACGGCCCTACATACTCGGTTAACACGGCTGTAACAGGCCGTATAAGAAGTGGTTATCCTTTTTCCTGTGTCTTCCTTTTTGTGAGGGTTCCACCACTCTAGTGTTATGTTCTGGCTGGGGCATTATATATGGTTGTCCAGTTGGAGGTTTGTCATGGACACATGGTGGTGAATCGAGCCCGAGGAAAAAGGTGTTTTCTTCCTAGGATAAGGATGAGCTTGGGAGTAGTAGGAGAAGCTATACATATGGATCCTGGGTTACAGGATGACGCCCCGTGGAGGACCCGACGTGTACTTTATTCGTCGGACGAGCCGCGCGGGGCACAGTTTTGCACCCCCGGGATTTTTATGTTTAGCTTTGAAAAAAAAAAAAAAAATTATATATATATATTTTTTTTTTGAAAGAATTTAAATAATTTTATTTTATTTAAATTCTTTCTTTCTTCTTTTTTTTCACGTTACAGGATGGCGCCCAACGTGGGGCCCGAAATTGATTCCGAAATCTAGTTCTTTTATACCCATTTGTTAGTTGTGTAATCTTATTATAGGTTGCAGACGAATTTTCTTCTACTCTTCACACAAATATCTGTTTTTTTTTTTTTTGGTACTCTTGATTGAGCTTGCTCTCAAGAAGTTCAGCTATCACTCACTTCTGTTCTTGAGATTCATCTCAGAATCTTGTGAGTCACCTTTTGGTTGTCCGTTTAGTTCGTGGCGTTTTGCCCAGACTAACGTTTTGCTGCCTTTAAGGTATTCGAATTTATTCACCTGTAGTTCGTGTGTACAATTGCAATTGGCAATTGGCCTTGTCTTGTACACCGATCCATATATGTCATCGCTTCGTAGTGCTTTATCTCATAGATGATTTGGTAGCTTTGTCCGGTAGATTGGTGACTATATGCCCGATCTATGTCAGTTGCTAACCACGCTAATCATCCCTGATTGTAGGGTGCTCTAATGTGATGATCAAGCTGCTCAAAGAAAGAAAACAAGATTTTTAGTAATATTTGCATAACTTTAGTCAATCGCTATCGGTTGAGATAGCTGATTCGTTATTTCATCATCTCGGTTACGAGAAGTGGAAAGCGCACTGTCCGGTAGGTTAAGACACGATGTCTAGACTTACGTCTGTTGCTGTGTCGCTAGGTCCTCATGACCCGGTCTATGACTGATCCATTTCTAACCCGTCTTCGCAAATCCGTTGAGGAACGATTTGTCGTCATACTATATTCATTTTGTATGTGCGTATATATATATTTATATTTTTATGTATATATATGTACAGAGAATTTTTTTTTAAACCGTTCTGCTAGTCTTTGTCCGATATGACGTCAACACATCCAAATCTTTTATGAAGTATTTATAAACGTAATTAATTACCCCAATTTGAAATTGGTGAATTTCTTAGTAGTATTAGTCTGATTATTTGTAAGTTAGTTTTGTCAATGATTGACCAAACATAATTTTTTATTAGTTTCCATATTGAAAGTTGCTACCTTTGGTATTTTTATCAACGACCCTAGTCAAAATATGTCGCTTCCAAACGTAGCCCCTGAGAGGCTTTTACGTCCCAAGAAAGACAAAAAGGCCAAGGACACTCGTTTGTCTTTAGGCCCAAAAATCTCTCGGTCGAAACCCCGTACTCTTAACGACGAACCCGTTCCGTCCACTTCACGGGAAGCACTTGCTTCTCTCAATGACACCCGGTCCGGTGACTCGCAACCGATTGTTGAGCACGTAAATATACGCGCGGAATCGGATGTGGAAGTTGATGCGGACAATACCATAAGAGATAATAGTTTGGCACAGTATGTACAGGAGATCGTAGCGGCCACGGTTGGCCTGAGCCGCACCGAAGATTTACGTGTGATCAGAGAAGAGTTAGAAAGGAACCGAGTCACTACCAAAAACGATATAACTCTGCTTTTTCAAGACCTATTAAACTCTCGGACTCCGACACGAATTCCACGTAATACTAGTGCAGCCGTACCACCCCAGCCTGAGCAACCACCAGCATTTCCTATGAGATTACCGGATATGACGGTTCCCCCTCCCAACGTTCGAAGTGAGAACGTGGATAATTTTCTTAACCAACTCAACAATTTGAACCTTAACCAGCCCTTGACTCCCACTACTGGCGGTAGAGTGCAAACTCCCGCGTCGACCATTTCTAAGGCCCACCATTTTCATAAGTGGGGCATTAAATTTGATAACCAAAAGATGTCAGTCGATGACTTCCTTTTCCGATTGGAGCGAGTCAAAGAAGGTTATGGAGCTTCATGGCATGAGGTAGTGTTGAACTTTCACCAGTTTGTCACCGGCCCAGTTGAAAATTGGTTTTGGGTTTACTTAAAGTCCAATCCAAATGTCACTTGGCCCGGTCTTAAGAATTCCCTGATAGAACAATTTAGAAGCCTGGAAACAGATTCCGAGTTGTCTCGAAGAATGACCGATCGTCGTCAAGGTCCTGCGGAACCTTTCGATGATCTATATAACGATATTTTGCAATTGAATAGCCGTTTGAGAAACCCAAAACCAGACAGAGAAATAATCGAAATTATTAAACAAAACGTAGGCAAGCGTATGGGTGAGCTCTTAATCACCTTCAATACCAGCAGCCTACCCGAACTGGTGTATGTATGTCGCACCATTGAAAAGTATCTCAGTGATCATGAGCCCCCTAGAGCTCGAGCTATGCCAGCTCCCGCCTTTCGACGGCATGTTAATGAGTTAGGAGTTAGTGAAGAAGAACCCTCTTTTAGTGGCGTTGACCCTCATGTCGACGCAATCGAAAGTCGCAGAAACCAAAACGCATTGGCGTGCTGGAACTGCAAGGTTATTGGGCACACTTTTTATGAGTGCGATAGCCCCCAAAGAAATGTATTCTGTTATAAGTGTGGTAGGGAAAATACAACTACACCCAGATGCACGCGATGTTCGGAAAACTCGCGGCAGAACAGGTCATCCACCGGGGTGAGTTGTTCACAGGACAGAAACCCGGCTCGCAATTAACTTCACGTAACAGTACCACTTTCACAACTTCACCTTCCCCAGACTGTTCGAATTCAATTAAGATCCTCAGACGTGAAGTAACATCTCTTCCTCAGCCTGTTCAAAACCGGAACACGTCAGGTAAATCCTTGCATGATCGATTGCAGAATTACTATGCAACCCGACTTAGGATATTCAATAACACTCCCTTCGGTGTGTCGAATAAAATACTCCGACTTCGAAACAAGTTTAAACAGAAAAGACAAACTTATCGTTCTCTAGCAGCCACATCTCTCTGTAGTCCCGAGCATGATCCACGTCCTTATGCCTTAGTGAGCATCTCCGGACACAGTATATTAGGACTTTTAGATAGCGGAGCCGCTATAAGTTGCCTCGGACACGAGGGATGCAAGCTGCTCGAATTAAATAATATCCCCTTCAAAAGTTTTCGCTCGCTAGTGAAAACTGCTGACGGACAGACCCAGTCCGTTATAGGACAAGTTACCATCGACATTTCGTACAAAGGCTCGGTCAAGCCGATCACCCTCTTTCTAGTTCCCTCCCTGAAGCAACCCTTATACTTGGGGGTTGACTTCTGGAAGTCGTTTCAGATAGCGCCACACCTTATATCCGAACTATCGTTCGATCGACCAGTTAGTCCCAGTAATGAACATTTTTGTAAGCTATCACCCGAGGAGTCCAGTAGATTAAACCAAACCATGAAGTTGTTCCCCTCCTTTGCCACTGTTGGCCTAGGAAAAACAACTTTAGAGGAACATCTGATAGATACCGGTGACGCTGAACCCGTCAAACAGCGGCATTATCCCGTTTCTCCAGCGGTACAAACTCTGCTGTATGAGGAGTTGGATCGCATGCTGGACATGGGGATCATTGAGGAGAGTTCAAGCGCATGGAGTTCACCAGTCGTATTGGTACGAAAACCTGGTAAGAATCGCCTGTGCTTGGACTTTCGAAAAGTGAACCAAGTCACAAGAAAGGATGCGTATCCACTTCCTCATATTGAGGGGCTGCTGGGGCGTCTTTCGGATACACACTTTATTTCGAGTGTGGATTTGAAGGATGCCTTCTGGCAGATACCGTTGGAGCAAAGGTCCAGGGAGAAGACTGCTTTCACCGTCCCCGGTAGACCACTTTACCAATTCCGAGTCATGCCCTTTGGCCTCTGCAATGCGCCACAGCGCATGTGCAGATTAATGGACAAAGTGGTACCTCACGAATTGAGAGAAAACGTGTTTGTCTACTTGGATGACTTGTTAATAGTTTCAAGAACGTTCGAGGAGCATTTGAAAATGTTGTCACGCGTAGCAAGTAGACTTAGAGAGGCAGGATTAACCATCAATCTGCAAAAGTCCAATTTTTGTTTCCGCCAATTGAAATACCTAGGGTTTATTGTAGGAGAAGGTTGTCTCAAAACTGATCCCGAGAAGGTAGCAGCGATCCATGATTTCCCGGTACCCACATCACCACGTCAGGTTCGCCGATTCCTCGGTATGGCGGGATGGTACCGGCGTTTCGTAAAAGACTTTGCTTCTATAGCTACGCCCCTTTCGAATACTCTCAAGAAGGGTGTAAAGTTTTGCTTTGGCAGCGAAGCGCTCGCCGCCTTCACTCAACTTAAGAACATGTTGACGACAGCCCCAATCCTAGTTAATCCGAATTACGATAGAGAATTCGTAATCGTCTGTGATGCATCCGCTACTGGTATCGGTTGTGTTTTGTGCCAATGTGATGAGAACGGCTCGGAGCGTCCAATCTTCTATTATTCCCATAAACTTAACACGGCCCAACGCAACTACAGCGTCACTGAACGTGAATGCCTTGCAGCGGTGATGGGTGTGCAAAAATTCAGAGCTTATGTGGAAGGCCATAAGTTTAAAATCATAACCGACCACGCAAGCCTGAAATGGCTTATGAATAAAAAGGATTTGGATGGAAGATTGGCCAGGTGGAGCCTGAAGCTACAAAGTTTTGTTTTCGATATTGAGCATCGAAAAGGCTCTCTTAATGTTGTGCCAGATGCCTTATCCCGTGTTTACAGTCTGGACTCTATAAATCCGGACTCTTCAAATTATAATTTTTCAGATGTGCTGAGAGTCAATCTTTCCGACCCAAATTTTAAATCGGAGGAGTATATGAGTTTAATGGATAACATCCAGCGTAACCAATCTAGTTTACCAGACCTAATAGTCTCCAATCAGTTTGTCTACAAACGAGTCAAACACTGTTCAGGACACCCGTTACAAGATGAATTGGTCTGGAAGCTTTGGATACCATCGCAGTTGACAGAAAGTCTTATATCATTAGCTCATTGCCCCCCTCGCGCTGCGCATGGCGGCATAGCAAAAACCCTACACCGGTTGCGCGAACAATTTTATTGGCCCAACATGGCCTCCCAGGTCAAGACATTTATTGGTAAGTGCGAAGAATGTAAGGCCTCCAAAGCCCCAAATTCGATTTTACGATCACCCATGGGAAAGGCTTTCGAAGTTGACCGGCCATTTCAACATCTGTTCATCGACTTCTTAGGTCCATATCCCCGCTCAAAAAGTGGTAATACCCACATTCTTATAGTGTTGGACCAATTAACCAAATTTGTGCTCTTGCAGCCACTGAAGAAAGCAACCACAGACAACACCACTCGATTTTTGCGCGATCAAATCTTTTTACTCTTTGGAGTCCCTGAAACCCTCATGTCCGACAATGGCAAACAGTTCACCAGTCGTGAATTTAACAAATTTTTGACCAGTTTTGGTATACGTCATGTTAAGACAGCAGCTTACGCCCCGCAATCCAACGCGAGTGAACGCGTAAACCGCTCACTCTTAGCAGCTATACGCTCTTATCTCGCGACGGATCAGACTAGATGGGATGAACAACTTCCCTCCATAGGTTGTGCTTTGCGTTCAGCAGTTCATACAGCCATTGGAGTTTCTCCTTATGAAGCCCTGTTCGGGTATACCATGATTGAACATGGCACCTCCTATGAACTGCTACGCACTCTCGACGTTCTGAACAGTTCCGATCTAAAAGTTCTTGCCAAACCAGATAAGATGAATATTTTGCATGTGCACCTCAAAAAGTCATTGGCTGATGCCCATAACAAATATGAGAAAGTATATAACCTTCGGAGTACGAACAGATCGTTTAAAGTAGGAGACATCGTTTATAAACGCAATTTCATCCTCAGCGACGCATCAAAGAAACTTAATGCGAAACTTTGTCCCAAGTTTTTGAAAATGCAAGTCCGAAAAATTGTAGGTTCAAATTTGTATGACCTACAGGACATGAATGGAAGACCCATAGGAGTTTTCCATATAAAAGACATTCGTTCCTGAAGAAATAATCTCGCTTTTGCCCGGCTGGCTCAGTCTGTGCATGAGAGCTCGTAAAATAATACTTTCACTCAAGCGTTTCTTCTCTTATCCCTTGTGCTCCTTTGCACTCGCAAAAGTGATAAGTTTTGTAGGAATCGTTTCCATAGGAAATTATTCTACCCTTTTGTAAGTGAAATAATCGATCCCCGAACCCAAACCATATTCGGATATCCAAAATTATTCAATAATATAATATCCCATACAAACTACAATAAAGGTTTGTGTACAGGATACGATCCATTTCTATCCTCTGTGTGTACGGGATATGTGTTACTCTATCCGCCCATAGAGGGCGTTGATGGTATTTTGGCTAAAGTAGTAGTGGCATAGGATAAGTAAGAGAAACGAGAGAGAGAGTAAAAACAAGAAAAGGAATTTGCGATAACACATACACACCAGGTCATTGATAATTGATGGCGTGGTAGTTTTTTTGGTGTGGCACAAGGAATGTACTCGTACAGTAGGTAGCAAAGCAGTCAAACCGCATTAGCAAAAATACCAAAGAAAGAGGTATCGTACATGATGTATGCGCAGCTGCATTGGCGACATACATGGGTTGAGCGGTAGTTTTTTTCTGTATTCCCTTTGTCTGGAGTCATACGATGTCTATGGAAAAGTGGCGTGGGTACGCACTCAGTACTTTTCCATGGAAAGTTTGAGTTGTTTTTGCGCGTCGTCCGATTGGTTGTGAGGGATTCGTTTGCTGACGAGGTAGCTTTTTGAAAGCAAGTAGAGAGTTGGATAGTTGGCAGTGGAGCTGGTCGGACGTGACCTTTGGTTGGTGTGCTTTTGTTCGGGGTTGTGCGCGTGCGGTTGGGCGAGTTTTATTTCATACGTTGTACAAAGTAAATTACTTGTCGCGATTAATAAAATGGTTCAACACCAATAAATTCCTTGTCGTGGGAGCTAAATAAATCAAATCCCTACGGACACACCATGTGCAATCGTGATTAAAATATAAATAAAAACTTAAACTCAAAACTCAGTCGAATCCCCAAATTCATCCACGTGATAATAATTTCGTAGTGGTGCCGCGTCACATTAATTCCCCCCTGACTTACTCAGCCACCCCCAGTGATTTTGTTTTTCCCCATCAACTCACCAGTGTCATACCCACGTGATTTGGAAAAAGGGACGTGTACTTAAGACTCTCCCTACCCTGAGTCCGGTTTTTGAATCTGGTGCCTTAAGTGAACCGCCGAATTCCCCCCTTGTGAAATTGGTATCTTCAGACCCCGCCGACCATCCATATCTCGGTCATATAGTGCGGTTAACATAAAAGAAAAAAAAAAATATACCAAAGTGGCACGGTTTCCCGGTTATATACCGTAATAAATCCATGCGATAGATTCGAAAACCATCACCAGGAAGTAGTCAAGGAAAGAGTGGTCAAACTCAGCAGCCCATCATCACCAGGATCCTCAGCATGCAGCCTAGCAGAGTCGTCAAACTATTCCGAATTTTCACCCTCCCCCTTTCCCATCCCCTAACGTAATTTAATTTACAGCCTCCGTGGTAGGACATTAAATTTAAATTTTTATCTTTAAAACATTCTCTCGGTTACCCCAAAAATAAAAATAAAATAAAAATTAAGTAAAAATCTTAATAAAAATTAAATAAAAATAAAGAAGAAAAAAAAATATAAGGAAATTAATTTGCCGTTAGGTATTAATTGAGTCAATAAAAGAATGAAGTAGATAATTCTACAAATTAATTACTTTATCTGTATATCTCTAGTTCTTGTAAGATTAACAAGGATAATCAATTGTATTTTGCCGCACTTGACGGCATATTTTGTAGATTTCTTTTCTTCCCCTTAGCGTTTTCGGTACTACACTCAGGAGATGCTGTGCACACCATCCCCCCCTGCAGTCTACATGTCGTGTCCCTACAAAGTAAGGGAAAATTATAGTTTCTAGGGGTAAGTCTTTTGAAAAGTATATATATTTTGACCCTTGTCCTATTGATTATTCTTGTGATTTTTTTTTGTATTTTGTGGCACAGATTGTGAGCCTTATTGTATTCATTCACTGGCCCCTCCGGCATTTAAATAATTAACGTAAATTACTATCGTAATTATTTCGAATCTAAGTAGTAATTGAATCATTTTGAAGTAATTTTGGGTATTCCCTACATATTAACAATTTCACTAAAATATTAGCGGAGTCGCTGGAATGTTTATTTATTGATCCCCCCTCTTCGATATTCATTAAGTAGTTATTAAGACTTCCTGTTGAGGAATTAATTCGTATAGAATGGCTTATAACTTCCTTCTGAAGTTTGAGGTCTTGAATTTTAGACATAATTAATTTAGACAGTTGATTTTCTGGAGTAAATAAAATTTAATGGATTTTGTATAATATTACATCACCTTGGTATTATTTCGGAGCATGAAGTTTCTTTTCTGGTTCTTATAGCATGGAAGTTGGGTATTCCCCAAAATGAATAGTGAGTAATAATATCTCAGATTGGATGTGTTGATCGTCTAGGACACGACGAAGTAGGTTTGGTCTAAAGGAGGCTAAGGCCTCTTCTTTTTTGAGGGGTAACTATGGGAATTATTTGGAAGTGGCTTAGTTACCAACGGTGGTTGGCTATGGATCCTAATTCCAGGTCACCATAGGGGTGGGTTTACACTTCCGAGAGCTAGATCACCTTGCTCTCTTTCTCCCGCGCATACAGGGTGTATTTCCAACTACAAATGGCGTATTTCATCGCGGTTGTCATTGGGCAACAACGTGACAAATCATCGGACAATTTCGGGCTCCTCTCTTTTTAAACGTTTCTTCTCAAGTTACACCTTCGAGACAGGCATGTATTAGAATGTAACACAGTTCGGCTAGTAGGTAGCAAGATCCCCCCCCATTCCGACGAGCATAGGACGGAGCCCCGCTAGCATGCCTGCCGCTGCTGAATGCCCGAACACCCTTCACCCGGTAGCCCTATTGGATCTTTGAGATTGCCTGTAGTGTTATCGTCCTAGGGGTTGCCTTAGTAGTGAAGGTATTTAGAACTTATAATCCGTGTAAATAAAAATGGTTAGTTACATACACGGCCCTACATACTCGGTTAACACGGCTGTAACAGGCCGTATAAGAAGTGGTTATCCTTTTTCCTGTGTCTTCCTTTTTGTGAGGGTTCCACCACTCTAGTGTTATGTTCTGGCTGGGGCATTATATATGGTTGTCCAGTTGGAGGTTTGTCATGGACACATGGTGGTGAATCGAGCCCGAGGAAAAAGGTGTTTTCTTCCTAGGATAAGGATGAGCTTGGGAGTAGTAGGAGAAGCTATACATATGGATCCTGGGTTACAGGATGACGCCCCGTGGAGGACCCGACGTGTACTTTATTCGTCGGACGAGCCGCGCGGGGCACAGTTTTGCACCCCCGGGATTTTTATGTTTAGCTTTGAAAAAAAAAAAAAAAATTATATATATATATTTTTTTTTTGAAAGAATTTAAATAATTTTATTTTATTTAAATTCTTTCTTTCTTCTTTTTTTTCACGTTACAAGATTAAAGATAACTAGAATGTTCCGGTTCTTGTGTCTTTTATACAGCATTAGTCATAGCGGAATTTATTAATCAAATCTTCATCGCATTCCAACATCCATTGAGAGAAAAAGTTCGGAAAGTGCTCTCCTACATTCAAATTGAATTTCCATATCCCATTGTTTTGTACATTTTCTGCACGTGTAAAGCAATAATTATTGTGGCGCCTCAAGTCACGGATGTCTGTGACTGAATTGAATTGTTCTCCCCATCATTCTGTCGACAACATTAGATGTATTTATAAGTGCGTTTCATAACTCTAATCACCCACTTCATTGTGACGGATTTATCAACTGACAAATGACAGTTGACAGCTGACAGTTGACATTTAAGGCAATTGTGAAATGGAAACCTCAGCAATCTTCGAGTGTGTTGCTAATTGCATTTCCCTCTACGCACGCACATCACCGTCTCTAGGAATATCTTCATCCGTCATCAAGTATCTGTCCAGGGTCTAGACTCGAGTCTAGCTTGTCACAATCCATTCAATTGAGCGAATATTGTTGCCCCACTCGAAGGCGGCCTCCGTGTACATCGCATGAAATGTGTGCGGTGGAATGCTTTTTACTGTTCTCTCATGACTACGAATGCGTTTTTTAGCTTTTATTCTGCCCCACCCTCGCGCAGCGTTGAAGACATTCATCATATTGTCACATCCGTTAGATATAAACCTAATTTTGAATATGGTACTTAGACCATTTGATATTTATGGCTCCAGTCAAGTGACGGGACTTAATGGTTAATTTTCCTAATTTGGTTTTAGAGAGTTTCAATTTTGTTTTATTGTTTTTTAAATGCGTGTGCCGCAAGCCGGCGCGGCATTAAATTTAATTCTAATGAAAACGCATATAAAATACGCGTACGCTGATTGCACTGAGTGTTATACTGTAATTGTATAATTCAAAAATTCACTGGAAGCTAATTTGACATTCGTGCGGATATTCATTAGCCGTTTTCGGCGGGCTGTACGGGAGCGAGCTCATAATGATGATGACGGAATGTTGTTGATTTCACTCACAGGCACACAGAGGGGAAGTGGCTTCAGCTTTAATTTAATTAAATATGCTAGTTAGAGAGATGTACGTGTAGTTGTAGGGAGTGTTGCGTGATTCATTACTTAATTACCGGTCATGGCCATGTGCTGATGTTTTAAATACCGAATAGTCTTGGTAAGTTTTGGCACTAACTTGTTTGTACTGGCCAGAGTCGTTGAACCAATTTATTTTCAGATGGCGCGCCAATAGAACTCACTTAGTAGGTGGAATCACACGCACACACAGATGTTTGTGGCGATACTACCACTACCTAGACCTATAATATTTAAATTATTCAGAAAGTTGGAGATATTCTTTGAATTTTTGTTGTGGGACAGATAACACAATGCCACAAGTACTTGTTGAACAAGTGAATTTCCACAAATGTAACTTCACACACAGGTGACTGCATACAAGACCGATGCTGAGCTTATTATCACTTGTTGTCAGATTCAACAAGTACTTGTTCGACTTGTAGTAAATCGAATTTTTACAAGGAAGAGCAGCATTTGCCATAGGAAACAGGTCAACAGTGCAACTCCAAACAGCATCTTATGATCTAGAGCTAGCTATTTAGAGCTGTAGAATCTTTTCGGTGGCGCGCCTTTGGCGCTGTCAAAAGCACCCTTACGCAGTTGAAAAGCGATTTGAGGTTTCCAATATGTTGTTTATGATCCATTGTCGTAACAGAGCAGTGTAGCAGAACACACAACAAATCAAGATCGTGCGATGTACTGAGTTCACTGAGATGTTTTGGGTTTGCACTAAAATTCTGCAGAAAATTGAGGGGCAGCCTCTGCGCGTTGCAGAACAGGGCATGTTGTCAGGGCAATTTGACTGTCCAAAGCCGAGTTGACGAAGACTCCCATAGCGTGTTTCTTCCTTTCAAGCGCATAATCAATTCTGGCAGCCATGTTTTGAAGCATATAATTCACACTCGCTTTTTGCAAGAAAAAAACCGAAACTAGCGAGTACATTTTAAACAATCAAGCAGGCTCAGAGCGAATGTATCGAGCTGGTGTAGTAAAGGATTTTCCAATAAGAGGTGTTATTTTGAATGGCCCGCTATTTCGGGAGCTGTCACTTTTGAAGCTGTTATTTTTTGACATTTGACAAGTGGAAACTACGCCATTACTAAAAATGGAACGATACACTTTTCAACAACGCATTGAAATTATAAAAATTCACTACAAAAATGGTGAAAATTTTGCAGTCACAGTTCGCAAAACTAAAGCATTTTTGGGTCACCGTGAAGCACCTTGTCGGAAATTGGTGGAAAAATTCGAGCTGTTGGGACAAGTTAGTGATGTGAAGAATAAACCCGTGCACGTCGCGACGCATCGCTCAAGAACAACTGAGAATATTGCTGCTGTAGCCCAAAGTGTTGAAGACAACCCAGGTTTGTCCATTCCTCGTCATTCTTTGGAATTGGGCATGATTAATGATGTTTTATGGCCGGAGTTGGATGGTATTGATCTGGACAACGTTTACTTTCAACAAGACGGTGCTACGTGCCACACAAGCAACGAAACCATTCATCTTTTACGGAAAAAGTTTCCGGACCGTGTTATCTCTCGAAGAGGTGATCACAATTGGCCACCGAGATCTTGTGATATAGCGCCTTGCGACTTCTTCCTTTTGGGCCACGTGAAAGATAAGGTCTACGCCAACACCCCAGCGTTGATTCAAAACCTCAAAGATGGAATTCGTGAGTCTATCAAGGACATAGGGCAGCCACTTTGCGATTTTGTTATGGAAAATTTCATGAAAAGGATATGGTCCTATAGGCGTGATCGTGGTGGCCATTTGGCTTATGTTGTTTTTCATTATTAACGGCATACCTTCCTCTTTATTATGAAATAAATATCCGATCATTTATCTCAAAAAATGGCATTTTTTCTTTGAATATCAAAATAACACTTCTTATTGGAAAACCCTTTATATAATCAAAGAATTTAAAACCTTTATAGCTACTGGATTTTGGACAACACTTCTATCTGCAGCGTAGTCAGACGCTTAAAAAATATTATACAACCCTTACAATTCACAGTCGAGTTCAAAGGGCACTGCTCCTCCCTTGCCGAATACACTGTTAGCTCTGCCACTACCATGGACATGGACACTCAGTCTATGCTGTGCGCTATCAGATGCAAATGCAATTGCAAAATATGAAACTCAATTATTTTCGACTCTGTTGTTGTGTAGAAAGTTGTACTGCTGCTGGTCGTGCGTTCAAAAATGCAATTAAAATGCTAATTGCTGTTAATGTTTAGTTTATGTATGTATCTGCAAACACAGAGGGTGCAAGGCAAAAGGTTTCTTTTTTTTTCAAACTTACGGACTTGTTACGGTCAAATGAACTTTTCGACCAAATGTACTTGAAAACGCAGAAAAAGCTTCTGAAAATATGAATATTTGTCACGTCATGATTTCCCGGAAGTGCACCCAGATAAGAGACAGCTTGAAAAATGAGAACAGTCAGATAGATACGCTTGAATGTATACACGCGCTGTTGGCTTTTGTATCTTTTTTTTCATACCAGTGAGTGAATATAATCTGAACGCAACAAGTGCAAATGGATTAAATTGACGATTTGCTATGTTTCTGTGTGTGACAGTTGGTACGTGCGAAAAGTGACTTAGACAGCGCATGCGATGCATTTTAATAAGAAGTCAGAATGAGTCATAAATCTGTACTAAGGTCGACAATGTAATGTCAATGGCAGTTAATAAATGATTACTTTCCATATTTTTTTTCCTCCAGCGATTAATATCGTTACGTTGAAACTCAAACGGAAGTGGTTACTGGTTACATGTATTTAATCGTGACAAATGTAATGATTTCCGTGGTGCAAAGTTCTATCGTATAGGATGTGCATTGGATAGCGAGTGTTACAAACTGCAATTTAATTATTATTTGAAAGGAGATTTTAATCTCCAATTGGGACGATAAATCGAGTAATTGCGTTGCGGTTATTGTTGGCAAATATTTTCCCAACCAACCAGTTTGTTATAAGTGATTTTTCTCCCCGATAGGATTGTGTTTTGAGACATCACCTTTGCGGATTTATTTCAAACGGGTTTCGTCGCATTCTGGACAGTGAGAATGTCCATCAGAGTCAGAAAATTGAGCATTTCTCCTTATTACTCCATTTAAAAGAAGAACGGTCTCGACAATATGCAACTACTATTCCCCAACAAAGTACCCGAAGCCACATTGAACCCCGGCTAAACTTTTGCGACACTTTAATTGAACCTGCACTGGACCGACTGACGCCAGCTAAGTGCGATCGTGTTGAAAATCAGCACTTCAATTAAATATGGTAAGTCGAGTTGACAGCGTTTATTGATGACCTACGACTATATTGATATTTAGATTGAATTAAGCTCCTCCATTTGTTATTGTTGTTTGCTATTTTTAGTCGAATATTAAAGAAAAAGTTCGATAAGAACTCAACTCAAAGTAAATCCGTTGGTCTGTGTCAACAATTCACCCCGTCATCCGTCAACTCTGTTCATTCAGCCAGTCATGTACACGAGATAGAGCCTTTGCGAATCTGACAGCCAGTTTTTGATTTTGATGAATGCAAAATGCAACTCGAAATTTCACAGCCCATCAATTTGAATGCGATTGCAAAATCAATCGCTTGCAATGTGGCATCAATTTCCTGTTAATCCATTAATTGACAGATGATCGATCAAAGTTAGCTGTGCAACTTCGAACACACGAAAATTGTATATACAAAACGTAAACAATTGCCACAGCTTGATGCGTACCCCAACACAAAGTCAACAACCTCTCGAGCTGAGCCTTTCGCATCACTCATTCGATTAGCTGTGCACTGTGCTGCAGCAGAGCGCAGCGTTCTGTACAAACTATACCCAGTGCCAGTTGTATTTTCCCAATTCCATTCAAATTCGAACAAAGGAGCTTCAAGTCGTTTTCCAAGTTCTATTCACCGTAAAACCGGCAGAGGGGCAGCCACAATGGCAGATAGCTGAAGGTCTGATTAATGTGTTTTTTATTCACTTTGTGTATAGGCTTGTGTTGTGTGCACGACTGGCAGTGACTAGAAATTACAAATTAATTGTTTTCATTTTGGATAAACAAAACAAACATTACGTGGGAATATTCTATATGTACGAGCGCGGAGTGTTGATAACAGTGACACGAGAGGGAAGCGGTCATGTGTATGACAGTTTTCTGCACCGCGAGGCGTAGTTTACATTGAACTTGCCAAAGGTTTCACTTTCAAGATAGATGTTTATACATATCTTGGGAAAATATAGAAACAAACAAACAAAAGTCGAAATGGGTAGAGGTTAAAGTGAAGTTCTTTGGTACAAGATGCTAAGCGTACTTTTTACCGCTGTGAATAATGAAGTAAACGATTTTGAAATCGGATTAGTTTAGGGTGAAGGCAGTTTTTGACTTATTTGCCATCTCAAAGAGATCTTATGTAAGGTACTTTTTCCACTTTAAAGCAGTCTCAAATTAAGCAAACATTTTTTTTTAATTTGACAGAAAATGTTCTCAAATTAAGAAAACAAATACCAATACCAATTTTTATCCAAACTCTTTACATCCAATTTTCAGCATTTTCTGCAAGTTATTTAAGAATCTTAATCTAAAAAAAAGTTTCTTTAACGGGGAAAGTGTTGTTGGCCATTCCAACCAGCTCTTACTTTAGGTACTCGTTCCCCTTTAAGACAGTATCAATTAAAGCACAAAATAAATTTTACAGCAAATGTTCTCAAATTTAGAAGAAAAAAATACCGATTTCAATCCAAACTTATTACATCCAATTTTCATCATTTTCTGCAAGTTATTTAAAATTGTCGGAACAATGAGAAAATGTAGAATCTTAATCTGAGAAAAAGTATGTTTAATAAGGAGAGTGTTGTCAAGAAACTTGCCTTACATTCCTTAACAGAAAATTCAGATTGGTTCTTTACGAAGTAAATATTGTCTTAAGATAAGCATTTTCCCTTTTTCTTAAATTAACCAGATTTTTTCATAAGAAATACGAAAATATTAAAGAGTGTCGAACTATAAGAAGTTGTAGAATCTTTATCTAAGAAAAAGTTGTTTGAATTGCCTTCTATAAAAAAATCCAGATTTTTACCTCAATAAGTATTGTCTTAAAATACCTAAGCTTCTTTTGTATTTCTTAAATGAAGCAAATTTTTTTTTTGAAATACGAAAATGTTGAAAAGTATATCGAACAATGAGAAGTTGTAGAATCTTAATTTAAGAAGAAGTTCGTTTACTTTACTCTACGAGAAAAGTGTTGTCAAGAAACTTGCCTAACATACCTAACAAAAATTCAGATCTGTAATTCAGGAAGTAGATATTGTCTTTGGATAAGCATTTTCCCTATTTATTAAATTAACCAGATTCTTTTTTTAAGAAACAGGAAAATTTTAAAGAGTGTCGAACAATGACAAGACTCTTTATCTAAGAAAAAGTTGTCTGAATTGCCTTCCATAAAAAAATCCATATTTGTACTTCAAAAATTATTTAAATTAGCACCTTTTGTATTTCTTAAATTAAGCAGTTTTTTTAATAAGAAAATATTAAAAAGTATAGAACAATGAGAAGTCTTAAAATCTTAATTTAAGAAATATTTTGTTTAGCGAAGCAAGCGGTTTCAAGAAACAAAACAAAACAAAAAATCAATATTTTTACCGCAAGAAGTATTGTCTTAAAATAAGCATCTGCTGTATTTCTTAAATTAAGCAAATTCTTCCTTTTGAAATACGAAAATATTGACTAGTATCGAACAATGAGAAGTTGTAGAATATTTTATTTCTTAAATTAAGAAGATTTTTTTTAACTAGTACGAAAATAGCATGAACATTTTTTTAACATAGACAAAAATACTCTCCGAAGTAAGGAAACATTTGCTGCAATTAAGAATGTATTTGCTATTATTAAGAAACCATTCTTTGCTAGAAAGCTAGGATTTGTGGCAGCTGGGCTAAATAATTATTCTCGTATTATATTTGACACTGCCGCATAATAAAAAAAATGATCTTTTTCAGCTGTCAAGAAATGATATCGCTCGGGAGTTGGTATTTGCAGTTTTGTGCTTCAATTGCTAAAACTTTGCCAATTAAACACGATTTTCAATTTAAGATGAATCTTACTCGTCTTATAATTACTCCTAAAAAAAACAAAGCATTTAAAACTGATCTTCATCACAGTATCACGTTTCAAACTGCTGAGTTAAATGCCCTTTCCTATTAATTAGACAACAATAAAACAACCATCAATCCACTGGACTTTGTGCTGCCTGGGCCAACACCATTCCTAATAGTCTTTGTTTCAATCTATTGCTACTGCACCCAAAAACTGTTGAATATTCATCGACTCGGCTCAGCATGATTAAAATCATCAACGGATTCGTTGGAACTATAAAGAAGAAACTATAAAGAAATCCATACCCAGCTCTCCTCTAAAGTGAGGGCAAACAAGGTTAGTGCCCACTCATGTGCATCTTTGAGCTTCATCGTCAGACCGGCCCGGTCTTTACCAATTTCAGAAGAGTTAGTTGCTATTTGCGGTCTGAGTGAATCTTTATTTATCGTTGGACAATATATGCATACGCCCATATTAAGAGGAAACTTAGCTGAGCGCATTTAAATGGAACTGTGTGTGGATGTTTATCTTTCCTTTTTCTCAAATGTAGGTATACCTACATCGCGTTCCCTTTTCGGTTTGGCTTGCCAATTTAGATTTATTTAGATTTAGTCAAAACGCTGAATCATCGCAGGCTGAACTAATTGAAATTTGCATTCAATGGGTTCGAATTGAATTTTTTCTTTTTTATATATAAAAACTCAAGAGAGAGCGATGGTCTAGAACTCTAGAGAGGGTTTCTTTGAGAGCAGCAGATAAGTTGGAAATTAAGCAGAGAAGTGCGAATTTCCTTGTTTATAGGTTGATTGGCACAATAGATTGGTGCTCTTCGGTGCAGGATGTTGTCGGATCAGATTAACACAAGTGGCCTGTGAGGTTTTGTGTAGTGCAACATCTTGAAGTGACTTCTTTTAAGGAGACATAATTCAACACGGAAGAGTACCAAATGGGACTTAACTTTGATAAGACACAGCAGTCAAACTAAAAATATGCATTTACTCACCAAGTGACGGAATTATGTAAGTTTCAAGTTGAAATCATTCAATTACCTGGAAAAGAACAAGAAATCAATGGTTAATAATGTCGGTATGTCGCATTTGCAAATTGTGAATTAATATTCAAAAGGAATGTCACAATCTAAATGAAATTCTAGGAACACATTATATTGTTCGAGGCTTCAATAACATTTTTATGACAAATTGACTCAGAGTTGTACGATGCAGTATATATAAATGTTCAACTATAGATTAGGGATAATTATCTCTCGCACAAAAAAATAACACAACTTATGTGCTGATAAGAGGGAAGGCTTGTTGGCACAGTTAAATAGTTGAAGTGTTTAGTTAAAGATATTTATTATATTAAGGAAAATATGCGTAGTTGCATTATGAGAAGTAGGTTAGGGCTGTGCCTTTTAGGGTTAAGAATGGCAATGGCCGATTTTCCCCTGCAGAACTTCATCAAGAAGAAATAAACCGTGTTCAAACTTGATCTTCAATTTTAAATAACAGGTCTTGTGGGTAAGACAACCTTGTTCATGCCTACAGTTATAGGTGATGTTATCGATAACGTCTCTATAACACAAAAAAAACAAGTCAACAACTCAACAAGTAATAATTAATTCTGCGCTGATGCTTGTTTAACAAATTTTTGCTTTGCTGTTGAAATTTAAATTTGTATCAACAAAACAAAAGCACAAGTAATTGGCAATTAAGGCTGCCAAAATTATTTACTGATCTATTCAAAACTTGTTAACAAATTTAACAGGCCCTTGTTACACTTGAGAACTTTCTACATCTTTCAACTTTATCCAATTTACCTCAAACCGTTGGAGGTATTTAGAAAAACGTAACTAGTCAACTGAACATTAGTAACTTGTTAACTTGTTGCGCTGTGTAAATATACAACTTGTTTCGCTAGATAGAAATTATTAAAACAATGCCTCCTTTTATAAATAATTTTGCAAAATACCTGCAAAACTTTGGCAGAGGATGGAAATGGCAAAAAGTCTAATCAGTTGGAAAGCAAGTGAATTACTGAAAAAAAAGGTCAGTCTAGAGAGCCAGGCGATAGAAGTAAAACTTTATGAAGCTGCTAATAATAATTCATAGCCCGATCGAAATTTAAGCTATCGCAAGCATTTTAGTAAATTTTTGGTCGCTTAATCCGACCGAATGAGGGCCCGCTTTACCCCGTCTCATTTCCTGTCGTTTTTTCGTTTCATCGGAAGTAGAAACTACAGCTAAACAAGTCATAAGAAATTTCCTTTCAACAAATTCAGAACCATTTTCTTTGAGTTGATGATTTGGACCAAACAAATTTAATTTGTTATATACACATGTTATATATACATGTTACCACACTTATTTGCAAAATTGATGCTTTTCGTTAAAGAAAATAAATTGTCAAATCCACTTGTTGAACAATCCTACAACAATTGTTAAGCAGTTTCTTGACTTAGTGCAACTAAAAATTAATAGTTGGCGAAGCAGACATCTAGAAACCTATGCCCAGCTTCACCAACCCGATCATTGTGAGAATTTTCACATCTTGGACAAGTGCAATAAACCCATTTCTGAACACTTGTTGCATTTTGTTCACTTGTACTTGTTGTTATCTATTATAAAGCTCTCGATCAGCCCTGGTTTACAGTTCTGCCTCGTTGCATATCATATTTGCCAACAGAAAACAGATTTGCCACCTACTTCCATCGCCGAAGAAAAATTTGTGGTGTACAAAGCGTTCGGACGTTTGAGGCAACAAGTTTTAAGAATGATGTCTTGAGTTGATTCCTAACTAAATTTGCCATACTGGACCATAAATGTCGAATAATCACACGCTTTATAGTAGCTTCCGATGGATTGCTTTAACTTACGTGTTGTATGTATCCGGAGTCGTTTAAGCTACAACACCAAAAAGCTACAAAATTATTGGGCTTAAGAAAATGGATGTATTATGTTAAATTTTGAGTACACGGTTCTAAACAGTAAACATGCCAAGAAAAGATAAATACTAACAAGTAAACAAGTAGCAGAAGTAAAAAAAATTAAATAAAATGATTGGCACAATTGGTAGTGTTCCGGAGATCAAACCTGAGACCCTTCGCTCTCTAGTCCAGCACTCTTACCACTGAGCCACTGCGCACAAGTACAAGTGAATTTCTGAATTACAAAAATATTGTCAATTTGATCCACACTCATGTAGATAAACTTAACAGGCACTTGTGGATTTTTGTCTTAAGCTGGTCCTTCTCCTTTAGGTACAGGAATTTCTTCAAGATGACTTACAACTTATTTTTTTCAGGCCACTGAAAAAACAAAGTCATCTGACGGCCTTTTGTCGATTATTTAGTCTCCCTCTCTGGACCTAAATGAGCGTTTGTTTTTTTTAACAATTCCACTTATTACCGCAATCGATAGTATCAGTTTCAGTAGCTCGCAAGCAGCTCTCTTGTTAGTTGATTGTTTTGGTTTTCAGTACTTTTCCGCTTAATTGTTAGCGTCATCGTTTAAAATCAGAGGTCATTCTCATCAAAAACTGATTGTTATCTTTTGTCGAACCTAATTGCAATAGGAAAACCGTTGAGCTAAACTTCACACTGAATAATATATGCACCAACGTGAAAGTTAAATGATACCTCCATTTGACAATTCAAATACCCTTCCTGTCATTTTCCATGCAGTTTCCTTAAAAAATAAAGCAAACGTTTTTTATTTTTCAAAAATTCATACACTTTTTCAAGAGGCCAATTAAAACACAAATCATTACATTCCTTTGTGTTTATTTTTACTTTGCGTTCAACTCAACACAATGAACGAGAGGAAATATGATTCATCTTATGGATTCCTTTCATCGGTGCCATAAAAGCAACGGAAGAAAATAAAAGAAAACACCTGGATGTATTCGAAACAACAGCACAGCAGCTGAGAGCAGAGCAGGAACGTGCTGCAATTATATAGCTGCAGGCATCAGCAAAGAACAGAGCTCTTTAAACGTTTTCCTCGCCCCGCCCCTGCTCCTGGCTATCAGCGATCATTGGTGGCAGTTTTTGTTTTACAAAGTTTTCCTTTATGAAGAAAACCAGTAAATATTAGACATACCATACACAAATGTAATTATTTTAACAGAACTGAGCGTGGATATGTACATTGTACATACAACTGGCTTGAGAGATAAATGGCAAAGAGCAAACAGGTGACAGATGACAATAAATAACAAGACACATCCCAAACGGCTGACAGAAGATGATGATAACTTCTGTCTGGGTAAACAAGAATCCCCTGGAATGCGGTCGTTTGATTAATTTCCTTTTTGAGATAGCTTCCCGCAGATGGATGGATAATGTTGCCATAACTGGATAATGTTGCCATAACTATAGTTAGATGAAAGAACAGAAGCTATCGTTGCATTGGTAGTAACTGTTTGATAAGTCAGTGACCATGATGTAAGGCATATACAGACGTGTCCACATTGGATTTAGCATGCTGCCGCTTTTTGGCGTTTACGTGAGGGCAGATTTTTAGATTTGTCTCATTTTGAAGTTTGTGAAAGTGTCACTTGTCAAATAAGCCATTGACATCTCTTTTTGACTTAGAAGTTGCAAGAGTAAATAAAGCGTCTTCTGTTTATCGTCTCATTTTGAGAGTTTTACAAACGTATTCAGATACAGAAATATATGCAGCTGATAGGCACGAAAGGCCCAATAAGTGCACAAACATTTGGAGCATATAGTAATGACACAAATCTGTCAAAAAGAAAAATCATGCAGCTAATATAGACTAGCGTCATAAGCCTAAGCGCGTAACTTCTTTTCTGGCAAAAAGTTCTTCCCTCTAGATGTCAAAAAGGTGTCCGCAAGTGATTTGACATTCGTTGAAATACAAAATTATCAAATTGACCTGTCAAATGGGAAATTTTTCAGCGCATAGTCGAAGGCGATTTTAATGGAAATGTCATTTAAAAAAGCAACAAAAAAAATTGAAAATAAAAGTTAACGACTGCGTCACAAGAAACTTTCACCATGATTGCACTTTTGGCTAAAGTTTTATTGTTAATCGTTGTATGAAATGTCAGATATTTGATATTTTTCATTTACAAACGCTGTCAAACTGTTTGATCGTAATATTCGGATACCTAGTTTAGTAAGTCTGACAACTGACTGATTAGATATTAGATTGAGTTTTTACTGGCCCATATTGGTCACGTGATTAATTTTTGCAGGGGTAGCCGACAAATCTAGTCAAGAAATTCCTGCCTGCGTACTCAGTTGACATTTTAAAGTGTCAAAATTCAAAAATAAACCACACGTTTACAACAACAACTCAACTTACTTAGTTAAGGCGTATGGATACCTAGTCCAGACAAATCTAGTTGACGTTTTACACAAACTACGTATCCGAACGTCAACATTCTCCTTGGCGATTGTGGCACCGCTGGACTGTCAGCAATATGACAATAAAGAACATTAAAACCACAAGTTTGATAACAGGTAGCGGTGCGCCGCGTACAAAAAAAAACAAAAATTATGGGAGAATTTGCCTTGGCCTTGGATTGAGTATAAAAAGTCAATAAAATTGAACAATTGGGTCGCTGGAAATATTTTCGTATCTTGCAAGTTCACTTGAAATGTGTATTTTCAGGGGTTGAACCTGCGACCGCTCAGTAGTGCGGAGTGTACAGTACATCAGCAGAGCTTATTTATTGTGGATCGTAATTTGTTTAAGTGAATAGAGTCTCTTCTGTCACAAAATTATCGGAGTCAACAACGAGTCGATAAGGTTCAAGTGGTTGGAAAGATTGCGTTCTAACAAATAAGGGCGACTTTAACATTATCGCTTTTAATTCCCAGAATCTGTTCAAAAGTGCCTTTAGTTCTTAATTCACCTTTTTGCATACACCACCAACAAATAAGCCCCAACTTTTACGATGTTTATCTTAAACAAACACGGATTGTGCCCTGCAAACTTAGTCAAATATCAGCATTAAAATAAACCACTTAATCAGTATGCAAACGCTGATAAATGCTCCTCCGAAACGATCTAAATGCAACTTATGCAAACAGTTAAGCCTCTGCCGTAAATTATTTTCTTAAAGACTCACTTCTCTCGGTATAATTGTAAACCTAATCCAACCCCACGAGAAAATGTGTCACTTCAACTCCGCATCATTACCAATGCACCTCAACAAAGTCATCTATCAAATAAAAAAAGAACAAACAAAACCTTTTAAGCCTACAAGATAAAAAGACGCCAACAATAACAATAAAAAAAACTGTCGTCTTCTCGCATTTCTTCTGGGCAAACAGTTGTCGTGCTAAATACTTATACGCGTTAATTGATAATAACCCAAAGGGGGTATTTAAACTTTAAGTGCAGCAACAAGTCTCCGACACACAAGCGCAAACAAATACAAAACAAACCATCCCATACAACTGATAGCACCGAAAGACCGCGCAAAACACAACAAACGAGTTATCAAATGTGTGTCGCAATGTGTGAACAGTTTCCTTTCATACTCCATGTGCAGATGATAAATTATGTAAAGATAAACATTATCAGCGATGTACATATAATACACCAAAATTGCATCACAAACATAATTTCACATATGACGTATAGTGACTGTGTGCAAAGACCCGTGACATGTGACGCAGTTCACTGAACTCTAAAAAGGCTAAAAGGCTTTTCGCAATTTTGAAACTTATTTAAGAACACACCTCAGTGGTCGCAGGGTCTTCTTGATGGATCAAGATTGCGAATGTATTTGTATTCACAAATTTGCGGCAGCTCATCTGTCAGTTTTATTTTTATCTCCTTCTAATGGATTTTTTGGGAAAATCGATGAGTCCTAGGAGGTAATATTAAAATGGCCAGCGAATTGGAAAAATTGCATGAGTCATGACCATGATGGGAGACAACAAAAGGAAACGGAAGGAAGGAAACAAACTTTATGAGAAAGAAACTGAATAAAAATAAGGGGACTGTCGCAGAGTATAACTGATGTTTCCTCGCATGTGGTTTTGAATGTTACTATATGTTGTCTGAGGTGGAGGAGGAGGCGACGTTGTCTTCGAATCATGTAAAAGTGTGGGCGGAGGATAGTGAATGGAAGCAAAATTTACAGGGTGTGACTGTGGTCAGCATTTTTAAGCTTGTTATAAGTAACGTCGTCGTTGAAAGGCTCTAGAATAGGCAGGGAAAACAATTCATAATTGATTTATAGTGCCTTGGCGATCTTTTGCCATACCTTTAGGAAAAAATCATCAAATTGGACACCTCTTTCTGGACATGCATTTAGTTAAAAATTATAAAAGAAAGGTTTACGAAAACCCTAAGAACTTGCTTAGTTGTTCTTAGACGAAATAAGTCAAAATGACGTCTTCCCGCAGTGGATTGGTGGTCAATTTTTCCTTTCTCAAGAAATACCGCTGCCATTTTGACACAATTTTTAACTAGAATACTCTTGCAGATTATTTTTTTTTAAAGAACAAATTCATAGCTTGATTTGATAATGTTACACAGACCTTTCTGTTTGAAGTAGGTCAAGTGAATTCGTGCAATTCAAAATTTTCACTGACAGTGCCCGCTCCAAAATTAATGGACCTTCGGAAGAACATATCGCAATTGTAAAGACAAACGTCGCTCGACACTTAACTCGTGATATGAGGTTCTGCACTCTGTAAGTTGAGGATTTTCCAAACAGTCCTAGGAAAAGTTAACACTAGGCCAACACTTTCCGAATGACTGTAAGATCATCCAGCTCTGCGAGGCTTCTAACACCTCTGTGCTCTAATGAACACATCTAGTTCTCGCAATTTTGAGTAGCCACATCCCCCACATTGTTCCTTGCCCCATGATGGGCTGCTCAAGGACCCGGGGCTCTATCCCCGTGGGTATCAGTTTATAGCTACTGGTCGAGCTTTCGCAACCCGAGAAGCACTTACAGATAGATTCCTTAGAAAATCCAAGGCCTGTCAACCTGAATGTTTGGCCAAAAAGTCGTCCGGAACACAAGGTCACATTTGAACCAGAATGACTTAAGGCCACTACGCTTTCAAACGTACTGTTCTTGCACTGTTCAATTTGGTGAAGCCCACAATAAAGGCAACACTCAAATTGGGGCAGTGCCCCTGTGAAACAAGGACAGTATTTTGTCACTAATCACCGCAGGCTTGTGCTTGTCCAATTGTCCAATCTGATACAATTGTAGTCGTTTAACTTATAATTTTTTTGACAGATAAGGATCGGACGCCAGATAGTGGATCACTTGAAATTTTTGAATACCAAAATGCGTGCCTCGCGGCACAAATACTGTTTTCCCGGTGGAAGTGAGGTTACCACAATCGACGCCACTAATATGGGCGCTGAAATCCCATGCTGTTTGTTGTTCTTATAGAGGTAGCGGGCTAGACTTTTATGATTTTTTAACAATTTTTATAGACCTTATCCTCTGAAACCGTCTGAGCTCTGAGGTTGCGTAGCTAGCTAGTCTCGATTTACCTCGTGCATTGTTTCTCCAATTTGTTGTTGGTGCCCTCCAGAAAATACGATTTCTTAGAGGCTCTTACAATAGGAATTTACTTTATCGATGACCACATTCGACTAAAATCTCTTGCAGCCGAGTCTTTTTCTATTCTTGGAAACAAAATAGTTTCAGATCTTGAGAATGTACTAGAGGCGTGACCAATTGGCAACCCTATTCATACAATTTTGCCGAGTGCAGACTTGTGCACCTTGTCCTGGTGGAAGGGAACTTTTTCTCGTTTTTGCTTGAAATCGGCATTGAATCGATCGGAGGGGTGACCGTTTTATGCTTTACAATTATGTAATCGATGTAAAAGATTCCGCGCACCTCTCAAAAAACGGTCGCCATGACCTTGTTGGCCCAAAGACCTGATTACTTAAGTTTGACTTTTGAGATTTGAATAAACGTATTCGGCACTCGACAAGCAGTATCGACGTATTTAACGACGTGTTACTACGCCACCTCGGCCTTTTCGGTTTCGATCAACCAGTATCTTGAATGTTGTGATTGTGATGAATCCTGTTTTCGTCCTCGGTTAAGAAACGGCGCAAAAACTTTATCGGGTTGTGATTGAACATCGCCCAACTCTCCTTTGAAGTTGTCAAACGATTGCGTTTGCTGTCAGTTGTGAGCAGACGCGCCACCGCACCGGTTTAGGCGGTGAGATTTGTTTAATGTTCACATATTTTTGAAAAACTGAAATCACTGATTCACGTGATAACCCTGTGGTACACCTTCACAAGAAGATCGTCCAATATCATACCGTGGATTTTATCGCCGTTCAGCGTCATTTGTGCTGGTTCGACCGGACCGAAATGTGGATGATGGGACGATTGGAACCATCAATCGTCCCATTTAACTCTTTAGTATTTTGTTTCCTTTGCGTGGTGTCTCTTTTGCGAAAAAAAATTGCGTTCAATGAGCACAAGTTGACTTTAATCATTTTTTTTTTTTCAAAACGCCTGTCAGAACAAAACTTTTTAATGTACCTGTTTGAGAATGTGGGTGCGTTCTTTTGAATGAAGATTTTTAACAATCAAAATGTTAAATTTCAGGCGATTTTAACACTAAGGGATTAACCGTCACACTCTCGCAACAATTTGATCACCACTGCCCAAGAGTGGAAAGCTATAAACGTCAAAACTTCCTCTAACTCGTATGTTTGATTGAATTTATTTTTTTAAATCTCAAAAATTCACATCCACCTGTTCGGCGAGAGTGCACAATTCCTTCCGCCTGGCAAAGCCATCCTATTCCGCTCCAATTAGTCAGCAGCGCAGCCACCCACCTCTCCGATTCAACTTTAATTGACTTCCAAAGTTTTGCTGCAAAACTCGTTTGCAAAGCCATTGTACTAACCTTCAATACTACTATGACTAACTCAACTCGTACTCAAACACTGTACCAGGGTCACTTTGTCGTGACTAACTCCCTTCGCATTTCATTCATATAATATATACACATTCACGGTACAATAAACTGCTCACAGTTAAAAGATCAAAGGCTAATTAATCCATCCCTCTCTGTAAAAATGATTTTCAAAACTAAGATGACTAAATGAACTTGCCAAATGAACACGCAACTCGAGCGAGCATGGAATTTTGCAATAACCTCTCCGGTGGATCACCCTGTGACCGTTTCGATTGCACTCGCTGAACCGACATCCACTTAAGTAATTATTGCAAATGTGTTATCATCATACAAGTGTATATGTATGTGGATACAAGTCGTAGTTAGGTTAGGTCTAGGTGCTGGGTTCGGTTAATGGCATAAAGACTCCGAGTACATCGTCATCGTTAGTTTATGAATTGAAAGAAGATTACACACGATGGGAGACGATTACGCGTGCTGTTGCTGTTGCAAGTGTTCACATCGTATATGTAGGCAGGGTTAGGTTAGGAGTTTAGTAGGCTTTAAGTAGAGTTTTCTTTCTGTTTTTCTCCTTCATTGAGCAAAAGTTAACTGACTCATTGTGAAAGGGGTAAGACTATTAACGCGTCCAATGATGCGAAATAAGAAATACCTACTTTTTGTTGTGTCTTGTAAATGGGTTAGGTCTTCTGTTGATGGGTGTTACATCTGACATATATCACTTTCAGAGGTTAAGTTGTTTCGACATTAAAGGCAATTTGTTCAAGTTAAGTGAAGATATCACATCGCGGTAAGTTGTAAGAGCTGAAAGCGATTTGTGATTTGAAAGTGACAGCAGCGGTAAGGAAAATGCCCATATTTCTGAGTAGTGGATCTGTTTTATACATTTTGCCAGTATACCATCACGAAGAATCGAAGTTGAGACGGTTCAAAGGTTCTTTTCATAAGTTCTTTAAAAATAAGAGCGCGAATAAGAGTGCAACAGATTCGTGAGTATGAATGGTCACTCAAAAGTATTTGAATTTACACCTTAAAGTCCGGTATATCGGCTATCGGGAATGGCGCTGGACTGGCCGATATATCCGCAATCAAGAGATATTTTGCAACTCCAAGCTTGTAACAACTTGCCGGCCCAAAAAGTGCAGATTGACGTTCCAAATTTGAATATGGCTTAGAAATGATTCTCATTCTAAGATTCAAACTCCACCTGTTCGTATAGACAGAGACCTATTATTTTTCAAACCTCCGCCATTGTTAAATGCGAAACCGTATATTGTTAAGTTATAAGTCGAATAATAAAATATGAAATATCTGTACATCTCTTTTTTAAATTTTCAATGAAAATATAATACCACCAGTGGTGCACAAGGGTCCGAGATTGTTTATTTAGGCAGGTAGGCAGTAGTTGGTCCTGTCAGATAATAAAAATAAAATTTAAGCAAACAATAATGAGGGTACACTTCAAGTCGACAATTAATAACTTCACCTTAGACCACACCGCAAGACCAATTTCGAAAGAAGTAACTACATCTAGGGTAGGTGGGTATGGATAGGTATACCTGAGCAGTCATTTTCTTTGTTCTTAAGAGTCACTTTTTGGTGTTAGATTTCTGTTTAGGGCGCAATCACTGGAGTTCGCTGGTGGTCACTCTAGTTCGTCTATATGTTTTGTTTGTTCAGCGTATAACCAGACACTTTTGTTTATTTCTTCATCAATGTGTGTAATGTCCTCTCTGACAACTCGTACAATATCGATTGGGGCGTACTCGGACTCGGATTGAGTTATGACAACTTTCAAGGTTGACATCATTGGGCTTAGTATTTTTTACTTAGTTCGTAGTATTTCCTTGGAGCCTTTTATTTTATACAGCAAACTACAACCTCCCTGGCATTGATTTTCCATTTCATTTATTTGTTTTGTTTTGGCGTCGGAAGTTTCCCAAACGAGGAATCATAAAAAGTAATGAATAAATTGATTTTTTTTTGCTCACTGCCAAATGGGAGCAACGACGAATGACTGAATGTGCGCTTGTTGGTTGTTGGCCTTATTAAAATATATAAACAATTTGAACTAAATGATTTGATTGTACAGTGCATTTGAAAAGTAAGCAGGGGATGTCAAGTTTCATTTGGGGGATTAGGAAGTTCACTCAATTAGAGGATTGTCCTTTTTAATTAATTTTTTGATATTATATTATTTACTAAACATAAACTAATTTTTGACAGCCAGTTGTCTTCATATTTTTCTGGTCAATGCACTCCCAGTTGGAATAATCTATCCTTCTGACAGTTATTGGTAGTTTTAGAATATTTTTATCTGGCACCTACTCGTTACTTTTACAAGAATTAATTTGCGTAGTTAAGGGACACTTATTGAAAATGAAGAGTTGGTTGCAATATTTATAGAGAAAATTAAAAGCTGGGTAAAATTATCGCATTCGCGAGCGAGCAATAGCTGTACGTCACTGAATAATGCGGATTTTACATGCAGATTTTACGTGTCATGTATTACTCGATACTTTGGCCCGTGATTAACATATTCATTTTGTGAGAGCTCCACACATAATCGGATTTATATTTATGTTTCTTTTAGGACTATGTTCGAAGACTGTGCGGGTTTCCTGCATCGATGTTCGCATTGTATTCTTCCGCGAATAGCAAGAGATTCCTCCACCAACATTTATCGCAAAGTCAACAATTTTACGCTAAATGCTTCTGAGACGCCGGGAACTCGAAGCTAAATAAATAAGAACCAACTTGTTTTGCTGGACAAATCTGACGGTGAAATTTAGGATATAATTATGAACCGACGAAACGCATCCTCTTGGACAACGAAAAAAAAGCTTGTCAAATTTATAAAGCTCTGACTTTGGAAATCCATTTCATCAATTTCGAGACAAAGCGTACTGAATTATGTCGCCTTGAATGTAGTTTTGCAGATTTTATTTTGCCGATTTTCAGCCTCAATGACGATTTGCCGATTTTGGACAGACATTTGCTGTTTGTATGCACAGTGTTGTTGTTGTAACCAAGTAATTCGAAAACACTATTTTACCTATTTTGCACATATGTACTTTTTTAAAATTATTAATCTTTTCGACACGTCTAAGAGTGGATCGCTTCAATTTGGTAAAAAAAAAATTAGAATTGGTCCTTATTAAGTGGGGTAAATATGTACCGAAAGAAATTATGTTGGCGATTAATATATAGATTTATTTTTAGCGCTCTAAATTTTCCCAATTTATGTGCATATAATGAGAGAACTTTTTTTCTATCAATCACTGAAAATCAATAATAAATATGGGAAAAAGTATCGGAGACAAAATGGAACCTTTGGGGACACCAGCATTTATCTGGTGAATTTCAGACTTGAAGCCCTCTAACGTAATTTTTAATCCCAAACTCTGTCACATACTTTCGAAACATCAAATAACTTGTGGACCTGCTGTCACGAAAACCGAATGGCGGGTGATTGAGAAGTTTTTGCGAGCCAAGGCATTTCATGAACTTAACATTTTTCAGCGGTTTCCTGATTGAAAAGACTCGACCTTAGTGGCGTGGGTTAGTAGTTAGTTTTTGAGGTAAAAGGAGTCATCATTTTCATGAACGGGATAAGCTGAAGGAAGGGGTCCACAAAAATAGGGAAAGTGAAAAAACTGCGCAGTGGTAAAAGAATCCAAATCCCTTCTTCGAAACTATAAGGGATCTTCCATCTGGATCAGTGGATTTGTGAATATAAGAAAATTTTTAAAACTTTTGTTAGTCTTCAACACTCTGCAGCACAGGTGGAGCCATTATACCTTCTAGTGTATAATAGCCAACAGCAAATTGCGCAGCAGATTGACTTTGCCGAAACATGCGACATCTAAAGTGTCATTAAAAACAAATAAAATCAATTGCGCAAGTGTTTTATTCGTTAAATAGAACCAATTGAATGATAGAAACAACAACAGTCTGTGCAAAAGCCAGTTCACACTGCGATTAAAAACACATTTATAACTCAGTCAAAAAGTTAATGGTATCTTTGGCTGAATGTAAATATTCTCCACACAACCAGACACACGTCTGGTTGTTCACTTTAGTCATCCTCCGTTTTATCGACTTTCAGTTTCTAAAACTATTTACCAAGCGTAATTAAATTTAATTTGTAAAACAATTGCAGCAACCATACGAAATCGATTATAGTTAAAATTAACTTTCGCAAAATACGCGCGAGTATCTTAAATATTTATTATTGGTAGGTAATTGTTTATGCAATGATGATGCCGACAGATGTTGGCCGGACTGTTTTAATTTCACTCTCAAACAATTAAATTCCGATGAAATAATTTTAACGACGACGCGACGTAGTTAAATGTTTTTTTTTCTCATTTTTTTAAAATTTCTTATCGAGATGTCGTCACACAAAACAAACGTGTAATTTGAAGGCTAAGAGATTTATCGATAAAATGAGTAAGAGTGAAACAATTTTACCATTGAGCAGAGATAACAGTAAGTAGGTAAGAATGTAGACGTATCAGATTGTGATTTCTGCGCTGCAAGTTGTGGTGAACAGTTTTTTTGTTTTGTTATTATTTTTAGTTTGTGGTTTTCAGATAAGGAATTTTGTTTATTTTCACATTTTTTTGCGTACGTCTACGTTGGTCCAGTGCCATCCTATAACCAGTTTATATTTTAGCATACGTTTGAATATTTTTTTTTTGCTGAAATGGAGACGATGTGTGCTTAGCGTTATTTGCATGAATTTGAATTACCAAGTGATTACGTTTTTAAGTTTTAAATTCAAGAAAAACGATAACGTAATGGATATGTTATTTTTATAGATGGCGTGTGTAGGGCAAACGGAATCCCTGAGGAGTCTTTCAATGAAATTTCCTTGTAAAATAAACTTGCGCAACCCCTCGGCGCAGTGGCTTAGTGGTTAGTGTGTTGGACTACTAAGTGAGGGGTCCGTGGTTCGAATCCCGAAAGAACCAAATTACATCTTAAGGTTTTTTTTCCACTGCGCCACATCTCGCGAACGTCTGACAAACATCCGAGAGTAAAACTGTCATGAAAGAGCGTCTTAATAAGCCGCTTGGACTCGGCGTAAAATTGTAGATCCCTTCCATTCGTCCCAAAAATTAAAAACTCACACAAAACGAATGGTTGTGAGAAGCTAAGCCTAGGGTCCCACAGACCTGTCGCCCCAAAATGCTTATTTATTTATTTTAACCCCTCATTTCGTTTACCTACAATATAAACCGACATATTATTCATTTTTGTGGGATTTTATTGTGAGCAAGAGGTGTGTAGAGGAACACCGATCAATAAGAAACGATCTAAGTTATTCGAACGAAAATTGAGGTGATTCCCGCCGCAATTCTGCAGACACAAATGCTTACGTCACTCTGTAGCTATGGAAGAACTTTAACAGCCAACTGTGGGAATTTCTTGCCCTAAATGGCACAAGTCACTGTCAATAAAAGACGGCTGTTGCAAGAGCTTCTTACTTGATTGAGAATATGCGATCTGCAAACGTTGTTGCGACTTCAGGCATTTAAGCTCCGATCGTGCACCGTCTTAGACATCTGGTTTGGAACCTTGACTACAACAAGGTAAAAGTCCGAGTCTATGTTTGCAACTCGGGCCTACATCGATTGCAACATGATCAACTTTGTTGACAGTTCCATTTGTTTACTTTATGTTACGCCTTGCTGTAAGTATCTATCTTCTTTATCCGATTAGATGTCTTTTAGACACATATAACAACCGCAACAGCAGGTTCTTCTGCTTAGGGATTTGCTGACTCAGCGATCGTTAAAAAACTATTGAATTGAATTGCTTTTCGTAAGCATTTAACGCCAAACTATGAGAACATCCTATTGAAGTCTAGCCCTGCCTAAGAATATAAAACAAATAATTAACCATTCCCTTTCAAGTCCCGAAGAAGTACTCGGTACAAACCCAAGTTCAAGTGCACTTACCTTTTGTATTATCAGCTTGCCTATCCTTTACACTCCAGCCGCGATGAGCTTCAACTACATCCGCTGGCAGCACAATGACCGCCAACAGTGCCAATATCAACCACAAACTGGCCATTCCCATAGGGATGTGCTTCACTGTTTCCCTATCGACGCTTCCCTTGTGGCGATTCCTCACTCCGCATTGACATTCGTTAGCTGGATCAGTAGAAGTAGTTGCATTTTCACTGTTTCGAGAGGATTTTTCGTGATTTTCATTTGAATTAAGCGATGCTATGCGAAGAGCCATAACAACAACACGCACTGCACTGCACTTGGCGTTGGCATACACTCACGTCACGCACTCGTTATTATGTTACACAAAAAAAAACAACAACAATCTCGAATTAAAATTAATTAATAATAATAATAAATAATCGAAGGAAATTAAAAAAAAACGAAAACCACACAAAAGAACACACAAAAAGGAATACGAAACAAACTTAAAATAGCATGAGAAATTTTGGGTTTTTTTCTTTTTCAAGTGGAGCCTGGAGCTGGTTGTCGATTTTGGATTCTGCTTTGTTTTGTAATCCAAAGATTTCGATTGCTTTGTAACTCGTAAACAATTCGCGTCAAAATGATAATTTATAATTGGAAATCATAAGAACAGAAAACTGTACGCTAATGTAAATGCATTTTATTAGTAGACACACACGAGAGACTGCATTGCACAGAGTTTTCGATTGATTTTCTTTGTCGTTGAGTTGTTTTTCTACTTGTTTTAGTTTGATTTTTTTTTACAAATTAATACTGGAAATTGGTATATTCCGCAAAAATCCACCGCCGACCTACCGAGCGAACAACGAAAACTCGATTGCTTCGTTGAACTTCTGTTTTGTTGCTTTCGTTCGAGTTGGATTTTGTGGGGCATTTGTGAATTGTCAAACTGACAGTGACTGCAGATGGGCGCTGTCAAAGTGACGTTTGCGTGTGGGCATTGTAGGCGTTGTAAGAGAGGTGCGAGTGAGTTAGGCAGTTTGTAATTTCAGCGAGTAGATGGCGCGGTAGTTATGGTTTGGGAAAATGCTTCTGTTGCTTCTCGTTATGGATTGGTTATTTTTGTTGACTGTAGAGTTTAGATACAAATAATTAACCGTTACTTAATTAAACCGATTCTCTTTCTTCACACACGATTAGCTTCATTGGCCAGACTACACCCTATACATCGTGGCGGCCCATCTAATTGACTGTTTATCAATTCCTTTTTGACAACCAATAATATCTTTTTGTATTCTTTTTTGGCCTTTCCCATAAGAGTTAAGACGTACGAGTAAGAGTGTTTTGTATTCAACTTTTAACTTGTTTAATTACTTTAATAATATAATATATATAAATATTCTTACTAAAAAGAGTCAGATTACAGCTTGTATGTTTGGAAAGTGTTTGAAAAGTTGTTGGCTAACTTAAGTAAATGCCGAAATCCTTAAACCTTTTGGCTTAGTCTCTCTCTTAATATACAAAGCCATGGCATACAACAGACTTTAGACCGTACTTGTATAAGAGCATGAACCTGTGTCAGCTTTAAAAACAGAATTCCATCAAGCTTGCATTCTCAGTTTTATTACTTAACTAGGTATCTTGATCATAAGCTCATTTATGCAGTTGCTCTTGAATCTGTTGCAAGGTCAAGCCTTTCGTCTCGATCACAACGCATACCACAAATAAGAACGCCAGAGCACATAAGGAGCCAAACAGCCAGAACGCATAGTATGCACCCAGATCGTTCAATTCTGGAAACCAACGTGTCACCACGAACCCAATCAACCAGAAACTTGAAGTTGCAATCGACGTAGCAATTGGTTTGATATTCGATGGAAACATTTCACACAAAAGCGCCCATGGGATCGGCCCAAATCCAAACGCATAGCAAATGTTGAACACAATCAAAGCTGGCACCGGAAGCCAAACAATGGCGGACGCATCACCAAAAGCTTGAAAGTAAAAGAATGCGCCCAAGGCAACCAACGCCAAGCACATACCAAAGGACGATATTAATAGAATTATTCGTCGCCCCGTTCGTTCGATAACAAAAGGAGTGAGAAGATTCGAAACGAATTGCACAAGCCCCAAAATAATGGTGGCAATAACAGGATCTAAAGTCGATTTGGCGCTGCTAAAGATGGATTGACTGTTAAAGGTGACAGCACTGGTGCCCGAAAGCTGTTGAAAAAACAGAAGGCCGCAACAGATTATGAGCGCTTTGGTGTGACCACGACTGCGAAATATGTCCAGCACTGTTCCTCTATTGGACATATCCTCGTCGACTGTTGCCTGAATGTGGGCCATCTCTTGCTCAACCGCTTCAGCGGTCTGTCCGCGTAGGAACTGAAGGGACTTAATGCCGTCCGCAGTGCGTCCTTTTGCTGCGAAGAAGTACGGGCTCTCTGGTAGAAACGCGAATGCTGCTATGGATGTAATGGGAATAGCAATGCAGCACCACTGCAACGCCATGTAGCTCGCATAGGGTCCGATAATGTAGCAGTAGAGGATGCCACCTTTGAAAAAGCAAAATCTGTTATGAACGTTCATGCCACATGCTTGCATACGGTACCAATTATCATAAGTGTAACTAGGGAGGCCACAGGTCCGCGTAGGTCGTCAGTGGTAATTTCACCAATGTACATTGGAGTCGCAGTCACCAAAAGGCCCCCTGCAATGCCCTGAAATAGCACAAAAGCTTAACACTGGACTGCGGGCTGGAAGGAGCTTACCTGTACTGCACGAGCCACAAACATGATCCATACTTTGCTTGCAAACATCAGCAGAATGTATGAGACAATGATCAATACCGAACTGAGTATCATAGTCCATTTGCGCCCAATCCGGGCGGCCAATGTTCCTCCTATAAGCGAGGCTGTTAAGAAAAAATGAATTGCAATGTGCTACTTTAAGCCAAAGTCTCAACTCTCAACTCACATGCGAAGGCTCCAATGGCAATTATGGAACCAATCCAACCTTCATCCGCTGTCGTTATACCAACATCCAGTGGAGTGTCCGGTGTCGGGACTCTCAATTTTGGGATAATGGGAGATGGCCATCCCACGCAGGTGCCAAATGCGAAATTCGACAAATTCGCTATGAGTAGAAAATTGTATAACTTCGAAGGCTTAAAGCTTTTTACATTAAGGGGTTACCACAAATAGCAGTTGCAACAATGCGATGTTTTTTAATCGGGTCCATTCTGGGAATAGTTAGGAGTCCTTACAATCTGAGAATGGGGCGTCTGTAATACATACAAAAACAAAGTGTAAAGCGAATTTGATAGGAAAAATGTCCCCACAAGGACAAATAAATCCCCCCACCAAATAAATCTTCTGCACCGCCACTGTGAAAAGTGTGACCAGAGTAGAGTTTAAAAAAAAATTTAAGCAAATATTAGTTCCAAGAAAACCCTTTAAACTGCAGTTTAAAAACTTAATTGAGCTGTGGCAATGATAAGAAATAAATAGATAAATAGTGAGCGCAACAGGTCTGTGGGACCCTATAGGCCTAGATACTCACAATCATTCGTTTTGTGTGATTTGTTAATTTTTGCGACGAATGACAGGGATCTATAATTTTATGCCGAGTCCAAGCAGCTAATTGAGAAGCTCATTCATGACAGTTTTACTCTCGGATGTTTGTCAGACGTTCGCGAGAGGTGGCGCAGTGGAAAAAAAAACCTTAAAATGGAATTTGAAGGCAATTGAAGGCCTTTTAAAGCAAGTTAAAAGTACACTTAAACAGCCCTAACTTGGAAGAGATGACTGTTCTTCTCTTTTCTTTTGAAATACTCGTAGAAATGCGTGGGATTATCGTCCTTTGACATTCATATCACAAGTGGATTTTCGTTCATTGTCAAGTGGCAAAAGTATCGAGTAATGATTGACGCTTTAGACACAAATTAATGCAATGTCTGGAAATTTATCGAGTTATTCATCACTATCTAGTTGAGTTTGAACGATCATTTTAAAGCGACCTTTTTTAGTTACAAACGCAGTTCCAAAAAAACACTCACTATTGTCTACGATTTCTCTCAACAAGATCACGTAATAGCGACAGCGCGCTTACAAAATCAAATATTCTTATCGAAACTTTTTCTATTATGCTCGCGCCCTCTTAACTTGCGAATTTCCCGTCCTAGCACTGCACAATTAAAGCACTCAGTAGGTGCATACTGAGACACCCTATTGATGCGACTGAATTAAAAAAGATTTCGCAAATTCTATATAGAAGAGAATTCAAATCTGACACGAGCTAGGAATCGTTATCAATGACAAGTGCATTTAATATAGATAAAACTATTATGCGTGCACATATTTTCGATAACAATTGTATTGATTCACTCAAATCTGAAGTTTTGTTTTCTTCAATAAGCAGTCCGTCAGTGAGGGAGAGGGTGGACATTTGCTTGGTACGGTGTGAATCCTTTCATGGAGATTGAACTCAGTTTGTAGCCTAATTCTTGATCACTGACCCAAGGGTAGGCAGGTAGTTTGTTTGTCAACACATTCGGTTTTTATTTCAAATCACTCCCTTTTGAAATAAAGTTATTATGAATTGAGTAAGCGAGGAGCAGCTACATCGGTTCGAACTACACACATGTTTTTCGACCTACCCCGCTGCCCTAACTCATCAGCAGACTCTACTAAATAAAAGATTTATGACGTTTTCGATTGAAGAAAAGAATTGCCCTTAATATTAAAACAGCAAATCTAGAAGTGTTCTTTTTAACTGCACTTCCATGTCAATTCTTCTTAACACAATAAAAGAGTCCGGAACATTAAGAATTGCCCTTAATTCACCACCACACACTTGCCAAATGTCAGATTTTTGTTAGAAATAAATTTTTCGCTTTACGAAACGATTTCAAAATATTAAAATAAACGTGCAAAATGTAAACTTTTGTTGAAATGTTTTGATTTCGTCCACAAAAATCTTTAGCAACAAAAACCCAAATCAAACAATTGATGCACCACGACGAATTTCATTGAATAGTGCAATTCTGAATTTTGGGAGAAAATTTCTTTAACCTTCAATGAAAAACGCCATTAGTTTTCGAATTCACAACACAAAAATATTGACATCTGCATCTACTCTTTCTGGTTTGTCATTTCACTATTATAAGGCTTGCAATAGACAGACAGCCTTAGGTACTCGAAAAGCAAGTCGAAAATAGGAATTTAAAGTTTTGTGTTGACAGCTGGCAACACAAAATAGTAGGTACCTATTCCTTATGTAGTTTTCGTTTCGGCTTCTTCAGATTCACTCTCAGATGTTGTTCAACTCAAAGGCAGAAGTGCTTTAAAATCGGGAAAGATTACTTTTTTCATACCAAACAAACAAAAAAGTGACCTAGGGCACAAAAAAGTGCTCTGAGAGTGCCCAATCGAATACCACATTAGTCGGCCATTTTGTTTAAGTGAACGTTTTGCGCTTTCATATTTTTTATATAGATGGCTGACGGATTTTTGTTATCCTACAGAACAAAATGGCTTCCGCAAGAGGTGAAGGATCGACTTTAAAGGGCCCAACCCATAGAATCCGTCGCGTCCGTTGCGTGCGGCAACGTTTTCGACTGACAGGTTGATAGAATACACAGCAGCTTATGGTAAGTGACCAATAGGCACCGCACGTGCCGGATGCGACGGATAAAGTAGGTTTACTTTATACTTTTCTGTGTGCGGCAAGCGTTGACAGTTGGTACAGCGGAAGAGGAAGCTCTTTCATTGGTGAAAATACTGAGAGTGAGAGAAACTGTCATGGTCGTTTTGAAAAATTCAAAATACAAATATTTTGTGGCGGTCAAACAACTATTTTAAATAACTCATGTGAGTATATTGTGTTTTCAATGCAATTCGCACCCAAATTTCTTCGAGAAACATGTTGAGGAGCATCTCATTGAGACTATGCATGAAGTGAAGTCATCGGTAGTTAACATGTGCGACGGATTCCATGGGACTGCTCGTTCCGTCGAATACGTCAATATTGCCGGATCCGTTAGGCCCTTAAGATAGTTGCGTTTGAGTTATTAATTAAATTTAAATTGTTAGATAACACTCTTCCATAATGGAAATTTTTTAAAATTTTGTTCGCCGGAACTTGTGTTTGGTTTCCTTTTACATGTATTTATGACATTTGCGACGTTTGATTCACTTTCAGCGAGCGACCATTAGGAAAACGCTGAATTAAACTAAAAGTCGAGACTTACACCAGAAGAACTAGTTGACAGCTCTTAACCACAAATGCTTGCATATTTACAGATGTTCAATAAAACACATCGTAAATAGAAAAGCATCACAATCGACTCAACAATTCATCTGATGTTTTTCGCAGCTGGGAGGAATGGATTCTCTTGTTTTGTTTTCTCTCGGTAAGACCTCAAAGTTTCCCAAAATGTACCTGCAACTTTTATATGTTACAACTAAAAGAACACCCAAACCAACTTTTTTCTTTGATCACATTTATTTTACGCATATTTGGAACGCAATTTACACACCTCTTTAGCAGCTTAAATCTAACAATACTTTGACAACTTATTCTCCTAAAATCTGTAATTCCAACTAAGTCTTAACAATGAAATCATTCTACTTTAACCCTTTAACCCAAGGACCTCATTTGCCATTGAGTTTGTCTTGAATCTGTTGCAGACTCATGCCCTTTGTCTCCATCACAATGAACAGCACAAAGAAGAAGGCGATTCCGCAGAAGATGCCAAACAACCAGAACGCGTAATACGGTCCTAGTTCGTCTAGAGCAGGATAAAAGCGGGTCACCAAGAAACCCAACACCCAGCAAGTCGATGCCACAATTGACGATGCAATCGACTTGACATTTCCTGGAAACATTTCTCCCAGCACCGCCCATGGCAACGGACCAAATCCGACGCAGTACACAATATTGAAGATGATCAAAGCCGGCACGGGTAGCCACAAAATTCCCGATGGATCGCCAGTAGTTTGGACATAGAAGAACGCGCCCAGCGCAAACAAAGCCAAGCACATGACACTCGCCGAGATGAGCAGAATGATTTTGCGTCCCAAGCGATCAGCAATGAGTGGGGTTAGACCACTGGATCCCACCTGAACGCATCCCACAATGATTGTTGCAATTGCCGGATCCAAACCGGTCTTGGCGTTAATGAAAATTGTCTGGCTGTTGAAGAGTACGACGTTGATGCCGGACAACTGTTGGAAGGCAATCAGACCAGCTGAAATGAAGAGTGCCTTGCGGTTGCCCTTGTTCCTGAAGATATCAATGAAGCTGCCCTTATTCGCCATGGACTCCTCGACAGTAGTTTGGATCAGAGACATCTCATCTTGTACTCCCTCCGGGCTCTGACCGCGAAGGAATTGCAGAGCTTTGCTGGCGTCTGACTTGCGTCCCTTGCCGGCAAAATAATACGGACTGTCGGGCAGGAAGAAGAAGATTACACAGAAAACGATAGGCACGGCCAGGCAACACCACTGCAGTGCCATATAGGAGACATACGGTCCAATGGCGTAGACATACAGAATTCCGCCTAAAAGTTGAATGAAATAAATCAGCGGATCAGTTGTTGATGGTAGTTGAGGACACTTACTAACGATGAACAGCTGCATGAGCGATCCCGTCGCACCACGACAATCGTCGGTGGCGATCTCACCCACGTACATCGGTTGGGCGGTCATCACGAAACCAACTCCGAAGCCCTAAAGAAGAGACGCTTGTTGAAGAATTTTGAATTGTCAAACTTAGCAGTGGATGCATACCTGAATTAAACGGGCCGCATAAATGACTCCAACTTTGCCTCCAATCATAAGCAGAATATAGGCCAAAACGAAGAAAATCGAACTCGACAGCATTGTCCATTTTCGTCCAATCCAATCGGCCAGAGGTCCGGCAACAAAGGGAGCTAAACAAATGGAAAACAAAATTGAAAATGTGCTGTCACAAACAATGACTTTGTTTTAACTGATCATTGACCATTCTACTCGTTCACATTCATTTAATTTAAGAGCTAAATTTAAAATTTAAAACATAAAACAGTAGTGCCAGACTCACTTTGTAAGGTTTCTCTAAAATCGAAATTCAAAAATTGGAAAGTGCTTTTCTTTAACTGTGAATCTAAAAAATCAATATTTACACAAAAAGCCAATAATTGATAAAAAAAATCATAAGAGGACTACATAGAAACAAAAACAGAGTTTGCTGTCAAATTGGGAATGACAGTTCATATTAAAAGTTAATTTCTGGACGTACCATACCCAAAAAACATCCGATATTCGAAAATACCTTCATTCGTGTTGCTTAGCGAAAATTTAAGTAAGCAATCACCACAAATTTGACACTCAAGTGTCAATTTTGGTTTAAATCATTGGGCGCATTCAAAAGCTTAGTTGTCTTAAGTCGACTAGATTGGCCTGGAGAAGATGTAACCTTAACGCAAGAACTAGATTAGTCGGGAACGTAACTTTTCCTACGTCAGCCACATATGCGAACTGTCAACTTTGTACTCAGTCAGGTTTTTCTTGACTAGACTTGATTGCTACCCCTCCACAAACTTCAACTGAAACAGTTGCCAATATGACTGATCTAGGACAATTAAAATTAAGATACATCAAGTCAGTCAGCTGTCAGACTTACTTAACTAGATACTTGAACGTCGCCATTAATCCGTTTAAAAAAAATTGCTAGCTACAGCAAAATATCAACAAATTATTCGTACACGTCAAAAATTGTACACGCATGTCTGACAATAAATTGTGCGCGGAAAAGGAGTGGAGACATCTTATAGGGCCCATACACTACACATGCCTGCATGCGCATACAGTGCTTGCGCATGCAAACTGCCAGTGTATGGTGTGAAAGTCTGCTGCACTTATTCACTTCAGCGTCATTTCGTGGTGGAAGAGCATACTGCAATAGCAAAGATAGACGAAAAATGTTCGTGTACAGGTAGTATCGTTGTATTTTGCATTAAGATTGCAAAAAAAGCAAAATTAATGTTAAAATGCTCTAAAAACAACAAAGCTAACCCAACCGCATGACATACACCTTTACTTTAAAGTGATGGACTACAAAATCCGCAAATTAACAAGGAACTCCACTCAGCCGATAAAAAAACATAATATTCTAATGACAGTCAGTGTCAGTGTGTTAACACTTTCCATACGTTATCAGTTGACGGCGTCATTACGTGATCATCTCTGAAGTGCAATCATTTGATTAGTTGCAATCATGACATACTATCACGACTATCGCCTAACATTAGACAACTTAATTTGCCAAGACGTAAAAACAATATCGAGACCATTTCACTTGACAGATCAAATCGTTGTACATTGTACAAGTGTAAATAAACATGTATAGTTTTCTAATCGTGACTTGCAGTCAAGTACACAAAGGCGCCATAAGTTACCACTTTTAGTGTCACATTTTTGGTACTAGTGGAAATAAAACTCCCTGTCAAATGGTATACCTACTACATAAGAGTTTCCAGAATTTCTTTTTGGTAAAACGCCTTAAAATTGTCTATACGAAATTGGGCCTTTTTTACTTTTAAGAGAGGCCAGCATTTTCTGGCATAATTTTCAAACCAAATTCTGCCATTTTTTCCAAATTTGACATTTTCTGACGTAATGTCCTTTAGCGTAATCTCCGAGAGCCTCACATAAATTATATAAATCATAGATAAGTAATCAATGTCAGAATGGTTTACAACTTTGTACAAAGCTACAAATAGCCTGTGCTATTAAAAAAATCGAAAATGGTAACCACAAATATATCAAGTTTCCTAAAGAGTTACAAAGTTTGAGAGCAATAGTGTAAGTGAAAATATTCTCAGCGATACTTTTATTTAAACGTGTCGATATGAAAAACTGTCAGGGAACATGATTATTTGTTACGTCAATCCAAATTGTTAACAGACGTCTTTGAAAATTTCTACTCGTCCCTACAATTCCTCTCAAACTTTAAATCGGCATCGGCTTATTTGGGGACAACATTTTCTCTACTCTATCGCATGAGTGTCTTTAGTTTTTTGTACCAATTTTAAATCTCTTGTTAGTACAAAATACCAGTTAGGAACTTCCTACGTCATTTAATTTGTTTAGGGTTTCTACTATTAAGTCTTGTTTTCATCTCATCTTACCAATTAAAGCTCCAATAGCAATCAATGAAGAGATCCATGCTTCTTCCTCTTTATCCACCATAACATCCAATGGACTGTCGGAAGTTTTTTGTTTTAGTTTCGGCATAATTGGTGATGTCCATCCTAAGCATGTGCCGACGGCAAAACTTGATAAATTGGCTGCAAACAAATAAAAATAAATATTGCCTATGTGTATACAAGAACTATGGATATAGGCACTAGGAGCAGTGAAATAACCCCCACGGGTCTTAAAAAGAAAAAACACCCGCGGGCCTGAATTCCTCTTTGAAGTGGCTATAAAAGCTGTGAGTTTTCATACTCCACATTTGCATAAACAGTGGCATATGTAGGAAGGGGCATACTTTACCCTGTAACGCCCCTGCTTGGATTCTGAAGATTGGGTAAATGCGAAGTTTCCTTAAATACATTCGAAACATGAATGTAAGAAAGTTGCATACACCCAACCTAGCACCATACTCCAAAACCGACAGTGACCACAAATATGTGGTAGCATGGCCCCCATAGATATTCCACTGTGGATGCCAATGCTCTTTTGTTGGGGGCCTTATTCCAACTTCAAAGAAGAAATAAAGCCCGTGGGTGTTATTTAACTGCATACCTATTTTCTTTATATTTCAAACTTACCGCATACGGCAGCCAAAAATATTCTTGACTTCTTAACTGGCTCCATTCTGCCTCTACTACGTCCGTGATCGATCTCAAAAGGACTTACTTCTGTATAATTCGTAGGTTGTTCCGATGAACTCATTTAGTTTTGAGCAAAAAGCCAATTATTGGAATGGCTGCAATTAAATCGGTAAAAAAAATTGTTTTAAAAAGTATCCTTGGAGGCTTCAATTAGATATTGTTGAGTCCAAAGACGTCTTTGCAATTAAATAAATAATTTTAGACTAGAGGGTATCTCGTGAGGTTGTATTCGTTTTGGGTTTGTTCTTAAATCGGTCTTCATCATCACACAAGTATTTAGATTGAAGGGACAAATTTATCGCATAGAGGCAATAGTTCCTGTCCGACAAAAGTTAGGCTTCACCATTGCCTGCGTCCGCAATACACTGTTTGTACGTTCGGTGGAGACTTTGGTGGTTAAGCCTTTTAAAGCAAGTACTTAATCAAAACTCGACAAAGTACCAAACCAATGACAGTAAAAATTTTGGTTCAGCTCCAACGGGAGCAATCAATCTAACAAGGGCTAATCCTAATGAGAATTCGCCTCTGTCTTAAGGCAGTAAGCGTTCTCAATCTCATCATAAAACCATCGAAGGACTCCATGTTCCAGCGCCAAAAGTCGCTTAACAAAATCCTAGCATCTTCAATCAATAGCTTTTCCCTATACTACGAGCTATACTCCCAACATATTTTATTGTATACCCAAGTTCTAAAGGAGAATCTGGTTATAGCGTTCCTAGCCCAATTTCTGTTTGTGAAGACTGAATATAGCTTGAGGGTCATGTAAATTACACTAGCTGTATTAAAAGGTACCTGTGACCTAGTGCTCGACTCAAATCGCGATGCTATTAATCATTTTTAGTGTCCAGGCTAAATTTTTCGATTTTCCATCAAAAATTGGATATTTGAACCTACAAAATATATAAGGTGACGGTTAAAAATGATTTTTAGTAAAGCTTAAAGACGATTGGGATATTTTAAAGGCAATCGGTGGCTAAAAGACTCAGTTAGGCTAACGAGCAGGTGGCAAAGAACGCCTCCATTCCCCAAATGACACCTGCTGCAAACAAAACAGATAAATTTCATTTAGGAACTACCCCAGTGTTGGAAATTGGAATTCGTAACACAGGTATCGAGGTTAGCACCAGAAGATAGTTGAGGTCTGTATGCTGATCCAAGCACGATGAAAATTCACTGCATTAGCCTTGATGGTATAACCTGCGGGCCATCTAGTGGTTTCTTTTTAAAACTTAGGTTTTTTTGACACTGACAGATGTTTCCCGCTCGAAATCTTGACAGAAAGTCGGTATCATTTATCATACTTCCGTGGAACAAAATGAATCGCTTTGGGCTTAAACATCGTTGGGAAATATTGAAAACTTATTTTTTAAGTGGTTGCTGTGCAATTTTGGGCGAAAAATCATCTTTTCATCTCGGTGACTACATAAGGAAACAAAATTGCGGAATATGGGGCTCGGAAAAGCCGCACGATATTGTGGAGAAGCCAATGCATCCACAGAGAGTGACAGTTTGGTGCGGTGGCATCATTAGATCATTTTTCTTCGAAAATGAGACTGGGAACATAGTTTCGTTCAACGGTGGGCCGTGTTAACCGACTTTTTTGGATGGCGCGCCAAGCCACACAACCCAAGCCACAATCGTCTTATCATCCGTAATTTTATCGATGTCAATTGGCCACCTCCGAGCTGCGATTTGGCCACTTTGGACCTTTTTTTTTGTTGGGAACCGTGAATGACCGATGTTAGCCTAACAATTCGGCAACTATTTAAGCTCTTAAAGCCAATATCATCCAAGCAATCCTTGAGCTACACCCCGAAACCATCAACAAGGTCTTGGAAAATAAGAGTGATAGAATGCGCTTCTGAGAAGCCAGCCGAGATAGCCACTTAAACGACGTTGTTTTCCACAATTAATGGAAATTTTTGATCTTACTTATACCAAATTTAATTTTGTTCATTTTATTGAATTTTAAAAAGAAAATTGCATTTGGCCCACCCTGTACAAATCACAGTTCCAACTGAATAGGTTGTTCGAAGATGCAAGTGTCCATAATTTCAAAAAAGCCACGCAAATCACCCTTGCGTTTAATCATAAAGCTGCTCAAAAAATTTTATTATTTAAACTTCGAAAAATCGCTCGAATAGATCTCCCTTTTCGTTTGAAGGCAAATTAAGAAAGTTGAAAATGTAAGCCCACTTATCTGTGAATAAATTCCGCCTTACCACTCGAATCTCGGCGTTTACACAAAAAATATAAATGACGTTCTGTCAAACTGTTTGTACGGAACATATAAAGGTATCCACTTGCGGTCAACAGAGTTGTAAAGTTCAACTCCGATGGCGGATGCACTTCTCTCAAGACTATTGAAAAGTCAGTGGGGTTACTTCAAATTCATATTCAAATCTGCATTATGCCCAGCAATTAACAACACAATGTCTCATTCACAAACAATTTGTCACTTGGCGATACTTAGGGTAAAATTTTCCGTTGGCACTTATTTATTTTTGCATTATATTCCAGTCAATTAAATTGTTGGTGCATATCTGGGCTTTTGAAAATCACTTGAGCATAATAATTGAGCAATTGTGAGATGTGTCAAATGCGTACACAGTCATCTCCATTAGCGGAGCACTAATAGTACAATTCACAAAGAAAGTGTAGACTCACAATTATTGTCCTTCACGCAAGTACTGGCATCCCCCAACTTACACAGTAATTTTATTCAACTGTTGTCCGCGAAAGCGTTCACGATTTCGCGATTTTTACAATTCGAGAACTCAACTAACAATACTGCAGTCGATGGCGTTTGTTGGTGAATTTAAAGATTTTCCAAACTCCTTCGAAAACCCTCCAAATCTCTCAAGAGTCCTTATCAGTGCGGTATTGAAGTGCATCAGCGACAGATATCGCGTATAGATAAAGATGATTGCGTATTCTGCTGACAGTAGTCATAGTCACATTGATGGACATTTGCGCTGAACAAATGCGATTGGCACCATTGTAAGATAATTTTTTGAGTCATGCTGAAAAAAATCAAACCTATCACTGAACCAGTTTAGTTTTCAAGAGCAAGAACAATATTGTTCTAACACAAACATGTTATAAGTTATAAGAACTTGGCGACACTGTTCTGACACAAGTATGTCCGCTGTCTAAATGTGCTGTTTGTATACTTGGACATGACATAAAACTGTTGACGCTTTCGGTCACTTTGATTGGAAAGTCTACAGGCGCGCATCCGTTTATTGGCTGATTTGGGGGAAAACCATTCATTGCGGAAATATTTCAATGATTAGTGTTAAGCAGATATTTGATTAACTTAAATGCTGACAAGCGAACCGATGATAATTGCACCTTTTAACTTTGTACATGGCAATTTTCACCTAAATGAAAAATTAGGTGGACATTTTGTTAACTGCAGTCGGGCGTAACAAAGCAGCAAATTTATAAAAAAATATTAAAGCCATTCGAGGTCGGAATAGAGTGTGAAGATGTTTTGACTTTGTGAGCGGTTTTTTTAATTATCTGCATGGATATTTCATACAGATTCTCCAATTTGTTAATATAGGTAAAAACATAAATGTTAAACAAAAAAGAGTCAAGTTCTTCTATATGAATACCTTTATGTAACAACTAACAAGTCGGTCGTGAATGCTCTGTAAGTACGTCAAGTTCTTACTTCATGGGGGCTTAATACCAATATTTTAACTAAAACAGTACTGAAATAGCAACAAATTAAAAGAGAAATTTTATAATTTATTGATTACTGACTAAGAAATTTGGTGGCTAAGATTTATTACGCCCAATTCAAAAGGTTTCAAAAACTTGGCCAGTGAACCCACCAAATTTTAGACCGCTGACTTCTTACATAGAGATTTTTATACGAGGGTGAGGCAATAAGCCCCTGGATACTTTCTGCCAAGAATTATCTTTTAAAAGAACGCATCCAAATTACCAGATAGATCTGTCAAATAGTTTTGTTTTGGCAGCCATTTTATATAGACACCTACGAGCATTTTCGTTAAAATGGAAGAAAGGGAATTTCGAGTGCTCATCTAACACCATTTTTTTGCAAGAAAAAGCACAAGTGACGCCGAACGTTGGATGATTATGTTGAAAAATAAAATATTTTTATGACGACATGAGTTTTGCTTATTTAATTTTTCAGAGACTTATTGACCCACCCTCGTGTATGTAGAAGATCTTGGCTCTTTTTTTTAACATTTATGTTATTGGTCTCATCTCACTCCTTTTTGCAAAGACTTTAAAATTTAGAAGTGTGGACTCTACTAAAATCAACTCAGTTTACACCTTCCTATTTCCTTTGGTAGAGAAACACTTCGAATGAAAAATGTTAGATTTCCAAGCTCTACCGCTCTACCAAATTTCATTATTCTATACTCTACAGCAATCGGTATTGGAAGTGCTCCAAATAATTGACAACAATTTTGTGAAAGAGGGTGGAAACCACGCCCCTTATAGAAAAACCTCAAATCCTTTGCTTGGACCACAAACCTACCGTTGTGCAAAACTACAAGATTTTACGATGCGGGCTCCATAATGTTGATTATCTGTCAGTCAATCAGTAAGGAATCAGTTACGGTTTTCGTGATTTTTGAAGCTTCATATCTCAGGAACCACTAATGCTATAAAATTGTTGAAGCGCCTGTGCTTGATCAGCTAAGGAAAGTTTCTAGCTTTATTGGTACTGAAGATAGAATCACCTGAGCCGATTTCATTTTGCAAAGTAATATTGTAGACCATATGGGGCAAGTCAAGGACTACACTTCAAAAATACGTATCTGTTCATCGTATGGTGATGCTTGGCGAAGGTTACATATAGATTTCGAGAGATTTTCGTATCAGACCATCGTTGTCGGGTCCTTTTTCGTCTCCTTACCACTATTTATCTTACCCAGTGACACTTTCTGGATTATTTCAGAGTTCTTTCCTGGATTCGATTGCTAGTATTAATGCTAGAATCTTTTTAAGGGAGATCTCTTTCGACCCAGTTATGTCACAGGATCCTCATTCTTCTGACAGCCACCACCGAACATTGACACAGTATGTATGCCGCTGTCTCAGATTCCTTCTTCTACCATGTACTGTGGACAACGCCACCACCCTCAATGAGTGCAGCAGGTCGGCCACTTTATTGCCACTTTATCGTGTCTACAATTCTACGATTGAACACCTTTTCAGAAGTTCTCTCGTGATCTTCTACCAATTTAAGGGAATAGTTTTGGTCGCACAAACTTTCCAGTTGACCCCCTTTGCATTGCCGTCGATCCCTTAGTATCCTCGTACCCGAATCAGTGTTAATTCAATTTTAGATGAACACTTTACATGGGTTAAACTGGCATGTTATCTTGACAAGCTCTTACATTTTTGCAAGGGTTCGACATGACATCCATCATCAACAGACGATACACAATAAAAAGCAATATGACAGACACCAACATCATAAAAAAAACTCTCGCGCCAATACCAAAGATAAATAACCTCGATCGGTTCAGTGATTTCGTGGTCAATAGTTTGCATAGGCACATTTACTTTTATGTAGAAGATACCAAGCACCTTTTGAAATAAATAAATAAATCAAGTTGGATTAGTTTTACACAAGTGCAACAGTAACGAGGTATTAAAAACAGAGCTACGAGAAAGAAACTATGAGAATATTTGAGACTTTAATAGGCACTTATTCGCATATACATTTGACATTTTGACAAATTTAAAAAAATATATAAACTCAAAGTTGCATTCATTGAGGACATTCGGATTTCTGGTTTAGTTATACCTATAGTCTGACGTGATGTATTTCAGCTTTTATGGACCCTTGGTCACGAGAATAGTTTTTGCGTAGCCAAGAAGTCAAAAAAATCCTGCCAGTCAGTTGACATTACTTAGTGTCAAAATCCAAAATAAACCACAAGAATATAATAGCAACTCAAGTTGACTAGTCAACGCGTTCGTATACCTAGCGCAGACAAATCTAGTTGACGTTTTACAAGAACTAGTTATCCGAACATCGCCATTTTCTCAAAAGAATATTGTTGTGTTTATATTTCGAAGACAACTGACAGAATTTGGCGTCAAGCTCCTTTATTGAAAATGCGTAAATATGGGAGCGATGCGTTTCTCATTCAATGGATGATACACTACTCTTCTGGCTATCGAATTCAAGTTGTTTTAAATGGTTTCAAGTCTAAATATATAGTAAAAATGATGATGTTCAACGCCAATCTGATGTTCCTTAAGGGAAACTTGAATCTAAACCTATTATCCATGAAAGGCATAAACGAAGCTGAAGGACTCTACATTCTCAGTGAACGTGCTTTCACTATCTTTGTGGAAATGACCATTTGCATGAAGTCACCAAAAATGCAGCGAAATATTTAAGTCTCCTCAAATATTTTGCGAAATATTTTATTCCTTCTGATCTGGCTATAATAAAAAAGAAATTTATTCGTCGAAAACTTGAGTACGAATCTCATATCAGGGGTTGAATTACCGAATCCATGGTCGAGTAATACGTGACTGAATTTTTTTCTTGTTTTGCACTAAATTCAATGACGTATATGTAAAGTCCACGAAATAATAAACATTAAATATTAAAATTTAAAATATAATAAACTAATTGGAGATGCGAATATTGAGAAATCTGTAAATCAGCTGATAAGTTCTGATGATGTTCAATTGCAAATACAGAAAAACGATTTTTTTTCGAAAAAGGTGTTCAAATTTGATAAAGTTGTTTATTTTTTTGTGAAATTTAAATATTATATAGTTCTTGCAGCATAACCAAAATAGTCAAAAGCAAAATTCTTAAAAGTTTCATTTGTCCTTGGCAATCAACTAAAAATCCTCCCACAATCGATGTAATTGTCACTTTTGTATTTATAGCAACTTGCCATTCTTCAATCAATTGCTGATAGATTTTTCAAACAAAACCGGGAGATATGTTTATATGTTTAAAGCTAAATAACGCTTCTGCTATCCCGAAATTCTGGAAAAGAACTCTATCCGATACGTAGTGTTGTTGAGGGTTTTTTAAAACGTTTTTTTTTCATCACTTAGATTTCTTAAGAGCAGTTTTCCCTCATTTTATATCGTCGAGGGACCTTATTAGAAACTGATAAGTTTGTTATTTGTATTCATCGGATGTCTGGCTATTTTAAAACATGACCCAAAAGACCTTTTGGAATCTTTTTCTGTTACTTAACGTAACTCATAATCAAATCTTTCAAAGAGGCCATTCCTGTAGGCCTACAGAATTCCACATTGCCGTCCGCAGTTTGTGACATCACAGGCAATTTTTCGATCATCATCAATACAAATAATGCGTTATCACGAGAACGAGAACAGAACAACAGTGGTACCGAAACGTGTTCAACATCCTTATCATTGAAAGTGGAAAAAAACAATACAACCACTCCCGGTATATCAGCAGCCATACACATTTTGGGGTCAAAATTACATACATGTGTGATTTGCAAACACTTCAAGATACCGCAGTCAATCGTCGACTGGAATGAGGTCCTCAAACCTCAAGTTCTCAAGGCGACTTGCAAAAAATAATTGTTTTAAAATTTATAATTAAAATCACCATTTGCACATATTATCCACTGATGTCACACTTGTACGGGTTGTCACTATGATATGAGATTTGATTTCCAAATAATTTCCTTGTTCCTTATCACACATACACTCCGAACTTGGGTACATTTATATGGTTTTTCGTTGTGCACTATAATTATTGAGACTTACATCCGCACTTCACTTAAGACGACACCAGCTCATTATTTAAATTTAAGATATGCTTCAACATCCACACCAAGCGTCTAGTAGCTACTAATTCGTTGAGTTCATTTATGGTACTACACTAAGTGACTTGATAGTACGTACTGTTGAATGCTGCTTAATATGAGAACAAATTTCAAATGATACCCGCAATACAGTAAGGAAAAACACAAACAGAAAAACGAAACACAGGGTGAGATGAAAGCTTTACTTACACAGATACTTGTGCATGTACTCGCACTCACCGTAATCAGGGTTGAACTTGCAGCTTAAACTGGAGATTATGTGTATTAAAATAAACAGAAGGAAAGAAGTAGTGACAGTTATAAATACAAGGAAATCCATTAGGTTTTTCAAATGCCACCAAGGACATTAAAATGAGTGAAAGAGGTGAGAATAATTGCAACGAGTTGAGGTTGAGCTCGATGGAGGCAAGGTAACATTTGTCCAAAACGCTCTCATTAAGAAATTAGTTTTCCATGTAGCCCAGAGATGGTGTGACGATAACTTTTATTGCGAACAAGATTAATTGCAACAGCAAAAAAGTGCCCCCTACTGCCACCTAATGAATGTTGGAACCAGTTGGTTTTTTCCTATGAATGATAGTTTGAGCAGTTGTTGATAGCGGAGACTGTTTGTTTTTTATTTGCAGTGTTAACCTTTCACAAACGAAGATTTGGTAGGTTCAAAAAGAGAGGCTATTACAACACCTTCCATAAAAATCTGAATGTTTTAACGCACTCCAATTGCAGGGGATTATAATTCAAGTCTTAAGTTAGAGAAGGTACTTAAAGGCAACTCGAAAAAAGGCTACATCTATTATTACAAACAAAAAACACCAATCACTGTGACGCCTCAAGGGAATGTCAGACATTTCGTGAGACCCTTTCATAGTTGTGCTAAACATTAACTACGAATACAACTGTCAGATCTCTCCATGAGCTCACGGAAGGTGAAGGAAACACTTTCTGCTGTTGCATCAGCAGTGACCATCGAAATGAATATACGTCAGTTGCAACCAATCTGAACTGTTGCACTGAAAACTGTATGTATTAAATCTGTTTATTTATAAATAAAATACGGGTTATCAAACATTCAATTTGTTATTTATAGAAAGATAGTTGGACAAACGACTCAACCTCTTGATATAGATCTTTGGAAAATTGATTTATATGAAATTTATGTAAAAATTCTAAAGATTTACAATAGATGGCGCCCGAGCTATCGACAGTTCTATAATTTCGAAAAAAGTTTATGTGAATGTAATGGGACAAGGGGGCGTGGCATCTCCGATACCGAACAACATAAGCATTTAAAGCACTATCCACTTGATCTAAGGTTGCAAAATTTGGAACACAGAAGTAGGCAGGTTAGAGATCCAAAAGGGCATACTATTGTACTGAGTTCTGTACTATTTGGCTTTTCCGAATACTATTTGTACTATTTGTTTCTATTTTCTCAATTTTCGGTACAATTAAGAAGAGTCGATTTTCATCACTGCTGGTATAGTAAATACCAAGAACTTCGCCAAATTTGGGCGGGATTGGGGAGGTAGTGCCACCTATCATAGAACAATATGAAATACGGCATTTTTCATATAAGCGAAATGCTCGTACAAATTCGAAACAGTCAGCTATACAGAAAATGCATTCTATTTTCCACTCGTTTTTACACTCCAGCTGTCACTCAATAGAATTCCTAACTTAAGAAATCTCTCAGGACTGCGTGTAGGTACAATTTAATTTGGGAATTTATATCCATGTCTGTATTAAATAATGGAACTATAGACTTTTTGGAATATACAAATTGCTTCCAACTGTCACTGGATCAGCAATGTTTTATTTATTGAATGATTCCTTAAAAGAAATTGATTGTTAAAAAAGACTGGTTCAATTTTATCGTCAAAAGGAACGACTACCTTTTGGGTGCATACGATTTCCTGTGTCCTTCATTAACTATGGCAATCGGAAGAGCAACTAAAAGAAGTCCTGAGTCCTGAGTTAGAGGACTTCTTTCTTGAATAAATGTGTTCACTTTGTTCCAGAGCCAAAAGGTTGGGTGAAACAGTGAAAACCTTTAGAAGACGAAGGCAAAAATCGGATAAATACTAGAAAAACACTTCGACAAAATTTGAAAGTTCAACAGTTTTTGTTATTTTTTAGACACTTTTACGTTCGCCTTATTCACAATCGGTGGGAAAAACTTGTAGCCTGGGGTGGGATTCTGTAAGATAAAAACGTTCGATCGTTTTCGTTTGCACGAACGGTTTGCTTCATGTAACTACAAAACCGAAAGGAATTTTCGTGTGCACGAAAGCAAAAAAACGAAAGCCATTTCGTTTACGTTTTCGTTTATTTTGCTTCATGTTACTCTAAAAACGAATGTAATTTTCGTTCTGTGCGAAAAGAAAACAACGACAGCTTATTCATTGACGTTTCTTATTTTCTTTGATTGCTAAATTGGTGGTTGTTATTTATTTCATACATAATATGCTGGCGAGTTATTTCTTTAAAGCAAGTGATAGTGATGATAGCGGTGGAGAAGATAAAAATCTAAAAAGATCCGAAAAACTCATCGGGATTATTCCAATCCGCTGGGTGGGCCATATTCGTTCAATATTTTAACAAGTTGCTCCCATCTCTTTGCGGCCTTATCTCTTCCCTGTGCATTGTCCTGCGAATTTTTGGCTAAAAAAGGATACTTTTCCATCCATTCAATTATTATATTTTGTTGTGTTTGCGTTGTTGTTGACGTCCTGTAAGTATGCAATTAATTCAAATAATGTATGTGTGTCGGTTATTATTTATTGTACTTACATTATTATTATCAATTTTGACCCTATTTATTATAACCAAAACATAAACAACAACAAATAAAATATTTTGAAGCTGTCAGCTGTTGGCTGTCACATGCTCATTATGATACATTCAGCTTCTCAAACTTTAATTTCTTCGTCACACTGTTTCTTAAACCCATGCGAAAGAGAAAAAGGAAACGAAAGGAGTTACATGAAGCAAATTTTCGCTTTCGCGTGATTTCTTTCGTTTTTTAAGATGCGAAAGTCGTTTTCGTTTCTTTTTTTACAGAATCCCACCCCTGATTATATTATTTTGTATAGGTATATCTAATTTTGATCATTTGTAATAAAAAAAAACTGTAGATACCTGCGGCGGAAAATTTTATTAAAATCTGTTCAGCGGTTTTGGAGATCGACAACAGCGCCACCTGTTAAGCGGTAATTAAATAGAACTAAAAAACTAAACTAAACCGTCATAAATGATGTCAAAACCAAACTAAATCTTACAAATGACAGCTATAACTTTGAGATAGCTAAGGACGTTTATCAAGCGAAAAATTATGTTTGTCAAATAATGTTGCCTTGGCCTAAGAAAATGATTGATAGGAAACACCAAGGAGACTCCATATTACACCAACATAGGCATTAACCAAGTCAGATGAAGATAGCTATTTTGAAAGCCTCTTCGAGAGATCATCGGTCCGACTTGAAATTTAACAGCAATTTTACGAACTATACATCAACCTGAGTTAGGATATACAGAACGAATAGTCACTAACGGTCCAGGGTGAATAGAAACATCAACCAACTTGGAGTGCGTATAACTAGGGGCAGTTTACCAAAAGTCGCTCTAGATTGGCGAATTGGTCGAAGCCCAGGACTCTGACATCACCGTAGCAAGAAAGTAGGTAGCCAAACGTAAAATAGCGTATTTCAACAATTGCTACACCAAACTGAAGTACGGTCCAAAATAAATTTATCTCCCATACTTTTCACCCATGAGTTATGAACAAACGACTAACTTTCCTTCCTTAAGTTGCCGACCCACTGAAAATGTTCAACAAAGATGCTATTGAGTATATATGGAAAGAATGCTCCCAGCCTGACCTTGCATAGTTTTCCACTGCATAGGAAGGTCATGCACCCTGAGTTTCAAGTAGGAGCCAGTCTGACAGCGTCTAATCAACAGCCGTACTCACGTTTCAGGGGTCAACCATCGTCGTCGGTCGTCTGGAGTGGCTCCCCTACAGATGACCTCTTGACTCCACAATTAACGATTCTTATCACCTCACGCTCGGACCATATGTGCATACTATAGTTGTATGCAAATTTCCCAACAGCATAGCAGTCCACAAGTAAACAAATTAACAGCTGATAAGGACTGTCCCTCTATTCGATGGGCGTCAATCGGATGCCTCCCTATCTACCTATTAATATTTTCTTATCACTAAAGTTGCGAAACTTTCTTCACACGAGATTTACTGCGACGTTTGTTAAATGAAAAATGCACACATGCACTCACATACACTATGGGATTCTATGCATACAAATCGACCCAAAAAAGGGCATCTCCTTGATAAGGTAAATGCCTTTTAGGGAATGCCAACTATGATGTAAGTCCCATTTGATAACATTTTGGAACGCGCTTCAATGGCTTTCATTCGATCGTAATTCATGGCGCTTTGTGCGGGCAGACATAGACGTGATCGGACTGTTTATCTACCGACAGCCATTTGGAAATCTATTTAGAATTCAATATCAGGGCAGGTGACATTGATCATTGCACACAGAGACAGGGCTTTGCAGTTTCGCGGAAATAACGTGTGTGCTCTATTGTCAAGGGCACACGTGAAATGGTGTTATGTGAATAAACTTTCCAAAGTACCCGTGCTTTTGGTCGGTCGGGTTTCATAATTAAATCGAGTGCAAGTGTTTGCATTGATAGCCAATATCATAGGCGACGTTTGATAAAATTTCGTTCAATGCCAACAACGCCCATCTATATTTACATTCTTATGTAAAGACAACATGGACGATGTACTCGACGGCGCTTCTGTTTGACACTCGTGGCTGGCTGTAGAGTGTTAAAGAGAAATGCAGGTGGCATAATTAATAAAAAAGTGATTGATCACAATTTCAGCTGAAATTGTTATGGCAGTTGGTTTTTTGAAGTTTCTTAATAGGTACGTCCTTTTAGGAAACTACATTCTAGGATGGGTTGGGTCTTAGAATGCGGGCTGGGATTGACAGCTGTTGCTCGTCAATTGCCCCTTTTTATATTCTTAAATGAACTATGGAAGTGGCGAATTTTATTTAAATAAAACGTAAAAGATTTCGTATTGTAAATTTCGGACATTTTCTTATTTCACATTTCCACTTTTTCTTTTTGGATAACTGGCGGACTGTAAATTTTGAATTTGACTCCTTAAACGCTTGAATTGGAATTATTTCTTGGAATTGATTAAAAGTGCATGGATAATTAAAAATTATACAGTAGTTTCCTCTTTGTCTCTTTGTAGGGTTGGTGATGTCGATCTTTAACAAACACATAACCCATAGCAAATTTATCCTAAGTCCCGAACCAGAACATAAGCAATCTCTATGTGAAGTTTCATCAAAATCCGTCCAGTAGTTTCTGCGTGATGCGCGGTCATGCATTTTTATTCCACACTTTTATTATATGTAGAGAAGAGAAGAGAAGAGAAGAGAAGAGAAGAGAAGAAGAGAAGAGAAAAGAAGAGATAGAAAAGAAGAGAATATTAGATAGAGAAGAGAAGAGAAGAGAAGAGAAGATAAGAGATAGAGAAGAAGAGAAGACCCTCTTAATGATGATAAGTGGAACATTGACCGTTAAAGCTTCATGACTCTACAATCAGCGGTTTGGGTTTGGTTTTACATTGAGAATTCTGACAGTCTGTCAGAGAAAGCTCTGTTTTTGTTATTATACACCCACAAATACTGTGAGTCGTTATATTTCTTTTGAAATGGAACGAAGGACACAAATGTGTTTTTTGTGCTAAAAAATATATTTCGACGAACTCCTTCTTTTACATTCCAATGGAATGAAGTTGCGCCTTAAGGTTAAGGTTTTCTATAAATAAAAGCAATTAATCCTGATTTTCCTCTGGTAACAGAAACTTATGCCTTCTGGCCATCTTTGTTTTTTTTACGATTTGCACATCCATTCCATTCAATGAATAGGACCGCGATCCTTTTCAAAGGTGACTCTTTCTCTTCCGATCGTCTGAGCTGCATTTTAAGTTCCGCAGTTGGTTTCTGAATGAACCACAACATCAGCAGTTGTGTCAGTTCAAAGAGGGGAAATGTCATTTAAGGAAAGTCACTGAGAAGCGTGGTTGGTTTCACTGTCAATTGTCAACACCACCCGCCTGACATTTGTCTTTACTTCACAAAGTGTTGCTTTATAAAAAAATAAGTGTCATTGAATTTGAATTTTTTAATTAGTAGCAAAAACTGTTTAAGATTCCAAAAGGTAACTGAATAATAATAATAATAGTTCCTTGCATAGAATCAATGTCTAAACTTGGGTAGGTTTCGCTCGTCACTCATTTTTGAGCATTACACCCAAAAAGAGCGACTCTTATTCCATATTCCATTTTTAAAAACACAAATAACACAATTTCTTTAAAAAATAATAACTATCTGAATTAATTTTTAAATGATTGCTTTATTTCGAACTAAGTAATTTTCCAACTACCCAGCATGTGAATGCAGTTATTGGCAAACTGCTTCCCCGTTTCTAACCAAATTTCGCAGAAATATTCCTTGCTATTTAAATTTAATTAAAAAATGAAACAAAATATTGTTCTATACATAAATATATTTTTTTAACAAAGTTGTACAATATGATACAGAAATATATTATTCTAAAAAAAAAAAAAAAAATCTTCTTAAAGCTTTATTTTATACATAAATCTCCGTTTAAATAGGTAACATACACTTTGCATATGTACACGAGTATGGCTAGTGTCAATCTGCGCAAACTAGATCAACAAACATGATTATGATGAGTCACGAATTATAGTTTATAAATATTTATTAATTTATTTAGTTTTATTTTTTTATTTGAAAATAAAATTTTCTTCGTTCATCAGTCTATGAAACATTATATGCATGAATGTACACATAAGTTTAATTTTATTGAGTAAACTTTTCGCCTACATAAAACATTATAACAATAATACAGGACTACCGAATGACAACATTTGAATGTGTGCCGAGTTTCGATGTAAGCTATAAGGCAACCATTTTTATTTCAAATTTTCTACACTTTCTACTTTATACAGTTTCGCTAAGCTAAAGCTATTCATTAAATAAAATCTCAAAAATAAAAATTACAAAATCTAATCTCTCTAATGTCGTTTTTGGTGTTACTTATCGCCGCCGAGCAGCATTTGAATTTGAGCCGCACTCTTGCCCTTTGTCTCGAACACCATGAACCATACATACAGCGTGGCGGCAAACATGCAAAACGCAAAGAACCAAAACGTGAAGTCCGAACCCCAAGCCTCTATCATTTGTCCGAAGCATTTGGTCACCAGAAATACCGAAAACCAATTTGACATGACTGTCAGCGCTACGGCCGTGGCCTTGACATCGGGTAGGAAGAGCTCGCCCATCATTAGCCAAGGTATAGGACCGTAACCCAGCGAGAATGTGATCATGAAGAAAACAACACACAGCAATGGCAGCCATCCAATATTGCTGACGTCTTTGCCGTCATCCTTCATGTCGAAGTAGACGCCCAAGACTGCCAGGCAAACCGTTTGGCAGACACTGCTGAAAATTAAGAGAACCTTACGGCCAGCTCGCTCAATCAGGAACGATGACAGTAGAGTCATGACGACTTGCACGAAACCAACGATGATACTGCATGCTGACGGATCCAAGGTGCTTCCGGCTGACTTGAAGATGGGCACTGTGTAGAAAATGACAGCATTGACACCGGAGAACTGCTGGAAGAACATCAGCAGCATGGAGATAACGAGTCCGTTGAAGGCGGCCTTATTTCTAAAGAGATCCATAAAGGATGCCTCACCACCCACAGAATCCAAATCGGTTTGAATGATCTGTATGGCCGAGCGAGAATCGCAGTATCTGCCCCAGAGCCACTTCAACGAGAGAGCTGCATCTCCACGACGACCCTAAACGGAATGTTATTGATATAGTGACAGTTATGCATGACTGAGTCTGAGTGGATATACCTTTTTTAGAAGATAGGTTGGTGTTTCCGGCAGGAAGAGCATTCCGATGAACAGCGCAATATTCACCATCAGACACAAGATGCTGAGAGTTCGCCAGGAAACCACAGCACCGAACAGGTATACCAAGAGAATGCCAAAGGAGAGCGTCAGCTGAAATAGGGTGCCCAGAGTACCGCGAATTGACGTCTCGGCGATTTCAGAGATGTACATCGGAGCGACGACACAAAAGCTGCCAGTTGATAATCCTGCAAGCGGACAAAAGTTAATTCAGGACTTTCTGTAAATTTTCACACATGTTTTACTTACCAATCATAAACCGTCCAAAGTATAGCATGCCAGCTGATTCGGCAAAAATGATTGACAACCATGCGACAATAAACGGGATGTCCATGAGAAGAGCTGTGTACCGCCGACCGATCGCATCAGCTATGTATCCCGTCGGCAGAGCTCCAAGAAAGGCACCAATCGCGAGTAGTGAGCTCACCCAAGTTTCTGAAAATGCAAATGGCAATGTCGTAAATGAAAATGTGACAGGGAGTTTTGTTTGTTATCAAATGAATGAAGGCGCTCCTAGTCCTGATTAAAAATGATCTGCGGTATTCCTCGAAATGAGGTCTACAAATTTGACATGAGAAGGATGGTGTTTACAATCACCTCACTGCACTGCCTCTATTTGACATCTACGCAGCCAGTGGGACGGGTTGACGTTGAAAACTCTATTGTACTAACTGTGACAACTGGCCAGCTGTCAGACTTTGAACGTATGAGTTTTTATTAACTGGGTACATTGAAAAACTTGATTTTCTTAAGTCAACTAAATTGGTATGGAATGGATGTAACCTGAACGCAAAAACTAGATTGGTCGGGAACGTCACTTTTCCTACGTCAGCCACATATGCGAACTGTCAACTAAGTACTCAGTCATTAATTTCTTGACTAGATTCTTCAGCTATGTCGGCGCAGTGGCTTAGTGGTAGTGTGTTGGGCTACTAAGCGAGGGGTCCCAGGTTCGAATCCCGAAAGGGCCAAATTACATCTTAAGGTTTTTTTCCACTGCGCCACCTCTCGCGAACGTCTGACAAACATCCGAGAGTAAAACTGTCATGAATGAGCTTCTCAATTAGCCGTTCGGACTCGGCGTAAAATTGTAGATCCCTTCCATTCGTCCCAAAAATTGAAAACCCACACAAAACGAATGGTTGCGAGAAGCTAGGCCTTGGGTCCCATAGACCTGTCGCGCCAAAATATTTATTTATTTATTTATTTTATTTATTCTTCAGCCCCTCCATAAAAGTCAACTGACACATACATCAAGTTAGTCAGCTGTCAGACTTACTAAACTAGATACTTAAACGTCCCCAATTATATTAAACCGTTTATTCAGGTGACGTTTATCTACTGAAAATCAAATGTCTGTAGACATTTTGATGGTATTTGGATTTTTAATCTGCTGATTGTGTCCTGTTACGTTGGAAGATTCTTATAGATTTGTGGAAAGTGTCAAATACGTGTGGCTTAACTGTAGTTAATTGCGTATTACAAAATTGCTTCGCATATGCCCATTCTTGTTCTTATTCTTGCCGTTGCTAGAAAACCGCTTTAAGCGCCATTCACTTTTAGCGAGCGGGTAATAAGAGAACATTGAATCAAAACGAAGGGAAAGTGAAAATATTCTTATGATAAATATCTGCTGTCAATTTTTCGTAATATTTATGGACACTGCAACAAAACTTTTTGACGTAGAACAAAAGTCGATTCGCTCGGCTTTAAGGACTTCCCAATGCTGTTTCCCGACTTTAAACAACTGATGACTACACCAACGCCATACGCCTTTCATTAAATCAACTCCTTGTGTACGTAAATAAAGGTGCAGCTATAAGCTTGCCACTAGTGCACATGCACATAGAAGAGGAGGTATACAATAAAAATCTTATCATAGTGCGGATGGCTTTAGTGATAAATTATGATCCATTGTAATTGCAAGGCAAACAGTCTTGCCTTTGTGCACAATAATGCCAGGACTGCATTTGCTTAAGTAGAAATCATTTGTGTTCCGCTCGTAAGGATATGACTTTATAGATGGAGTGTGTGCATGTGCACGTGTAGTTTCGTAATTTATTAAGGTCGCTGTTTCTTGTTTTTGTAAATGACATTTAATTTTAATACTGAAATTTGTCTTGTACCGAATGTGCAGGAGTGGATTTTTCGCCCGTGAACAGACTCTGCAAAACTCACTCTCAAGATCTGTGAACATTATTTCAAAATTTAGCAATTTAGCAAAAGATCTTACGTGCGGAATAAAAGAGTTTTTGTCAGCCGAAATTGCGGAATTGAACTCTTCCCGAGGGACGGATTCTTAAGTCACATTAAGATTCTTGGGCACATTCAAAAACTTAGTTATCTCAAGTCGACTAGATTGGTATGGAATAGATGTAAACTGAACGCAAAAACTAGATTGGTCACTAGACACATATGCGAACTGTCAACTTAGTACTCAGTCACAAATTTCTTGACTAGATTCGTCGGCTACCCCTCCATAAACGTCGACTGACATAGCTGCCCATGTGATCAAAACTGAGATACATCAATTCAGTCAGCTGTTAGACTTACTAACCTAGATACTTGAACGTTTACAGTGATTAAATTCATTCAACTGTGCACACAACATCTGTCAAAACAGAAATCACCCTCACGAACTGTATAAATTTGTTCGTGTTTGACAGTTAAACTCCATTTTAGAAAATCGGACTACTAGTGAACAATTTAATTCAGTTTGTACTCTTTTATTATAGAGTAACGCGTGAACTTTGACAGAAAGTCTGTCACTTAATTATAGAAAAAGTAATTTTTAAATAGCGCGTATAAATTGTGAAACATGCTATTTGTTAAATTGATCTTTTGGGCGACAATGGCGTCTATTTCCTTAAAAGCAGATGAGTTTTATCTGTCTTTCCTTTTTCAATTTTTTAATTGTTGCATCACAATACAATACAAACCTGCAACATTCTGAACAACCAATCGAACAAAATGCAACTACCGCGACAATATGATTTTACCAAGCGCGGGGACAATATGGGCTTTTGAAACTGGTGTAACGTTGGCCGAACCAATCTATTATTGACTGACGAGTGCATTTCTATCAATTTATTGAGCAAAGCAAGCAGATGTCCCCTGTGAGCGATCAACAATTTGCGTAAAAAACGAACTTAACCTACTAAACTTGGTAAACAATAAAATAAACAAAATTGAATTCTGGTTTTATTATTGATTTGCCGAAGCTGTAATTCAATGGGGACGTTCAAGTATCTAGTTTAGTAAGTCTGACAGCTGACTGACTTAGTGTATCTCTGTTTTGATTGGCCTAGATCGGTCACATGGGCAGCTGTGTCAGTTGACGTTTATGGAGGGGTAGCCGACGAATCTAGTCAAGAAAATCGTGACTGAGTACTAAGTTGACAGTTCGCATATGTGGCTGACGTGGGAAAAGTGACGTTCCCGACCAATCTAGTTTTTGCGTTCAGGTTACATCTCTTCCAGACCAATCTAGTCGACTTAAGATAACTAAGTTTTTGAATGTGCCCAATGTAAGACAAAATAAATTCTCTCAATTGTTTGACAAATAAACATCATTCCGTGTCTTTCTGGCGTTTATAACCGGGCACTTGGTGATGGATTTTTCGAATGAAAGTACTTTGCTGAATGATTTTACAAGGCAATAAAAAATGTGAAGTGTGATAGCGTTTGTCAGTTTTTATTATCGACTATTAAATGCACTCAAGTGCTGTGAATTATTTGCCGAGATTTTTATAAACCATTTATCGAGCAGGTGTTATTGGGGTGGATCGGATTTTACAACATAGCTTTAGCTAGGATGACTTTTGTTTACTGTCACACTTATCTGGGAGTTGGTGTAGTATCAAACTTGTATGAGGAAGTGGCTATTTTTTAGCTACTAGTGTAATCAGATAGATGGCTTTTGATATTTGAAAGAGCTTTCGACAAATTGTTCGCATAGTTTTGAAATAATATTAATTGTCAATTGAGGAGTCAAACTCAACTCTCAAACTGTATTGGTGAGGCATTTGACACTTCTCTTACGCTATATATTTCCAAAAAATCGCTGCCCGGCAAACTACCAACGAATTGAGTACTCGAAACAGAAAAAAACAGTCGTCGAATAAATAAAATAAAACATGTCATCAAGTGTGTCGAATTTGATTTCAAGTTTGAGAGCAATGAATTAAATGGGTACGTTCAATAATCTAGTTTAGTAAATCTGACAGCTGCCTTACTTAATGCGTTCCGTTTTTATTGGCCTAGATTTTTCACGTGAATATTTTTTTCTGTTGACGTTTACTGAGAGGCAGCCGACAAATTTATTGAAAAATTTCGTGACTGTTTACTAGGTAACTTGACAGTTCGTAGTTACATGCGGCTAAGTGACGTTACCGACCAATCTAGGTTTTCAGGGTAGATCTAGTCCAGACCAATCTAGTAGACATAAGATAAACAGATTTTTAGCTGCGCTCATAAGTCATTTAAAATTTGTCATTTGAAATATTTGACAGCTATCTCTCAGTTAACCAGGATAACAGTATGAGTTTATAAAATTCTAAAGTCTAAAGTCATCAATTGCATAGTTTCCTCTGTGAAAACTTATGCATGACTGTACAGCAGTCATCGACTCGATGATGATGACAAACGTACAACGAGTACTACACCCAACTTAATATTCTTATGTAAATAAACAATCACAATACAAGATATCTGATATCTAGAGTAAAACGTCATTGTAACCACAAATGTCGCACAAATGAGTTGGTAAGACAATTCCAGATTCAGACCAACAACGTGGGAGTAATCTAACACCCAACAGCAAACAAATCGGAAAATAAATTTACTACTTCAACCGGCGTTGTTAACACATGTTTGGAATAGAGTTATTACAATGACATTCAATGACAGATATTTGTAAGTCATTGATTCAGTTTAATTTCCGGACGTAAATAAAATGCTTGTGAGTAAATTTTTTTTTTTTAATATTTACTCACGTTGTTCCATAGTCAATTGCAGTCCTTCATTGCCCGTGGAATTGGTGGTTATATTCACTGTCGGATCAACGCTTATTTGTGGGAGTACGGGTGAGGTCCACGCTAATGCAGTACCAGCAGAAACGGCGCCAAGACACACTGTAAGTAAAATTAGGAAGGTACATAAAGCTGTTTTTTAAATGACGAAATTTACAGACGACTTAAAAGGAAGACTTAAAAGTAAAGAAAATCGAGTCTAATATTGATTTTTCTAGATGACATTTAACTGACTCGATATTCCATATTGTGCAGATTTGTATTTGTAATAAACTCACCAACTAAAGCAGCAAAATATTGCATAGTTTTCGATGTTTTAACTGTTCCCTCTGTAAGAGGATCATAGAGCATTGGATTCCTTGCATTTTGATCAGCATCTTCTTGGCTAACCGTCTAAAATAAAAAAAAATAATAAATGAATTAATAACAACAATGTAAAATAAATTGACGCAAATTTTCCGATCTTCTTTTTAGTCGAAATGCTCATGATTATACACCACGAATTAATAATAAAAAGAACTAAATTAAACCACATGATCATTTTTTCATTGTGCAAAATACTAAATTAGAAAAATAAAGTAAATAAAAACGAATAGTAACACAAATACATTTATCATGCACCTCTTCCTGCTTTGAGACGTTTTTTAAGTGCCGCGCCTTCGACTTTGTACTTCTTCTTCTAAACGTGTGACAGTTTAGAATAATAATTAAAAATAGAATTTTATAACAAACTCACACGTGCTCGGGCACAATGTTGCCAAAATATAATCAAAATGGCGCCATTTAAATTTAGTTAGATCGAAGAGTGACGTATCGTGTAGAAAAATTGCGCGAGGTTCTTTAATGTAGAAAAGAAAACTGTTTCGATTGTGGGCCGAAATTAATTTAAAAAAAGAGCAAGGTATTTTAAAAAAGTATACGCGTATTTTGTTAATGAATTTTTTTGTTTAATGTGGCTGTACGTAGGTAGAATGTGAACGGACAGTAAGTCCGCTCATTAATTACCTACTAAACGGTAATTGAAGTCATTATAACTTTAGGTATACTTTTGTGTATCATTTATCAAATCTATTGACAGACAGTTCTCTGTGTTTTTGTTTTTTAAATTGCTATGATTCAAGATTTGAATATTTGAAAGAGAAATAACGTTTTCGTGAGCGCGATAAAAGTTGGAACGGAATTTGTATATGACATATTAATTGGAATGCGCTTTTTTATTTGAGAAGTCAAAAAAATTCTATGAGTGTATTCAGACCATATCATTTTTGACAGATAAAAGGAAAAGTCATAGTGCATTTTATTATCGTGTAGTAGAATTAAGCTGCGACAATCCTTCGAATTCTGGATAAAAATCCAGGTCACCTCCATTTGTCTTCAATATATAATTTAACTGAAACCAAGCAAGACGGACCTGTTGAGCTATTTTTTTGTTAGGTCATTAAATCACTTACTTTTTTGTCATAACTGACGGCCATTAAGGATTTAAGATGTTCAAATTATTGTGCTTGAAAAGTGATTGTTCTCCAAAAAAGCTTTGAGAGTATAAAGAAATTCGTGGGCCCCCCTTGTCCCTAGGCAGATAATTGAAAATATCTTCATTTCGTGAATAAGTAAATCTTTTCTAGTCTGTAATTCAAGCAAATGCTTTTCCAGACTTTATTGTAAACTGAAGAATCATGCGAATGGCATCACAAGCCTAGTGCCTGTGTGTCTAAAGATTAACACTCACATCGCAGTGACTCAATTGAAACTCCTCTCCTCGTTCAGCTCTTCTTAATTCGAATTTGTCTGGTTTTTCAATATATGATTTCTATTGATGTTGATTACTTATCGTGCAATAAAAACTTAAATTTAAGACATTTTAATAACTACTCTTTTTGTATATACCTTTTGTATATAAGCGTTGTCGGTAAATGTTTCTTAATATACTCATATGAAGCACAAAAAAAATACCTCTCATCATGTGTATAACGATCTGAACAATTATTCAGTATCGGTACTTTAAGCAATTAGCGTGGCATATTTGATGTTTTTTTTTTTTTGTTATGGCTTAGTGATTGATTTAGCGCTACACCGTGCGTCTATACTGATCAGTTCAGTTTGGTCATGGAATCAAGGAACTTAAGACCTATTTTTCTTAGCAAAAGCTTGTAAATTCAGGGGCGAGGTATACTCGCCGATACTTTAAAAGATATTTAGCTCTGAAAGAGGGGAACCCGGGCATAACTTCCCGCAATTACAAGCGTTGCTGTAATAGTTTTTGACGAATGCACTTGAAAATCCTCGCAATGGCTACGTGAATCGTTTCGAAGACATTGTTCCGTAATACCGGGATTTTCTAACTTTCATGACGCTTTTGCTTGTATTTATATTATTTTACAACAAAAGAACAGCTATCCGATTGTCACTTAAATACTTTCAAGGAACATAATATTTTATTAACTTTGACACAAATAATTACATCTTTAGTTGTCTATTAAAGATTGCTGTCATTTGAGTTTAGGGAGTCTCCTTTCGGAACATATAAGAGGTCCGTTTCCCTACCTGAAAGACTCAAATAGTTCACAGCGGTAATGCATCAGTTTGAAGTCACAATGTCATGCCACTAATACAGCAACGAATGGTAGAACAAATTAAAAAAATATATGTCAAGAGAGTAAGAAGGTAGACCTCGGGTGCTATATCAAAGAAATTCAAGGTTACATGTCCAATAAAAGTCCAGGGCATCACTTTTAGACAAGTCAAACATGCAATTGTAGGACTCTTGGTTGCAGGGAAAAAATTGTCAGTATTTATTTATCCAGCCAATAATTGACAATGGCTTAAATGTTTCGTAGTTAAATAAATAAATTGATGTCTGTAATGACTTTTGAAATATCGGAAGACGGACGCACTACTAAAATAAAATCATATGCGTATAGACTACGCTGATTTTAAGTGACAGCTCAGACCGAATTATGTTATTTTTAAGACAATTTCCAGGCTTACAAAAATCTGTCATAAAATCCCTTATATTCATATGCTGATACAAATACATGCGGAAAATTATTACACAGCGCCAAGCAATGTAATTTAAGATTTAGGTCAATAAACCAAACATGCATTTCAATATTCAATTGGAAATATGAAATAAATTGCAAAATGTCTGCGATTTAAATATGTGCTTGATGTAGGTCGAACGTCAAGGACTTATTAGCCCAAAAATGTCCGCCAAACCCCTCTCTACCTAAGGTGGGTTGATAAATAGTGGTCCAACTCCTACGTCTGTCTAAAGAACGACGCCTTTATTTAGTAGCACATAAGACTTCATAGAATTCCATCGCAAATATTACTAAAATCTCTATAACCTCAGATATGCATCTAATCCTATTTTTAAACTCTTTACGCCACGCAATAAAAACACACCTGTTTATTTCAAATTTCTAAATACGTTTGTATACCGGCCAGACAACCGAAGAGCTCTGACCTTCAAAAGAATATAAAATATGGCACACTTTCCATGACAGGCAGAAGACCTCAATATCGATTACAAGTTTGCCAGTTGTGACACTCAATGAATCCCTTGTACGAAATTAAGCTGTTGTAAACAAGTGTTTTCATAATTGGTCGGATCAAATAATTGTAAATTGCCAATATCTATTAATAACAGCAATTAGATATTAACATTTAGAAAATGTTTTTAAAAAATGTTTACTCAGATCTTTCGGTAAACAATAAGCGGTGGATTAAAATTGTAAGCAACGCCCTTTAAAAATGTTTTTGAATAAATAAATTATTATTTGACTGGATTATAAACAATTGTTTTAAATGTTTTGCCTACAGCTCTAAAATCATTTATTGCCTCATAAAATGTGTGACTAGCAGCCACTATTAGCACGCTAAACACAAGGACACATACGCGTTTTATACCCTCGGTGCGATGCAATTAAAACTAAATAAAATATAAGAAAAAATATTTTTGTAAACAACGTCAAAACGACGTCAAAACAACGTTCTTTTCAACACAGGGAACCACCGACTAAATTTTAGTACGCATACGCCACAGTGTCTCATTTTATTTCAGTTTTCCATTGCGAATTTATTAAATCTATCTATTGCGTTTCTGTATGATGTGAATTCGAATACGTTTTCGAAATTCTTTCAACTAAAAACAACCCCCGACAACTTATTTGGCACATGGCTCCCATCTCGATTGTGAACGCACAGCGATGCGTTTTAGTGGCAAATTCCTTTCAAATCTTGTAAAGAACAGAATAGATTCATGAACTTGATTTAAACGGAAAGAAATTTGTTGCTTCTAATCATAGAACACAATGTTTACATAACACATATGCACAGTTAACTCGCAGTAGAAAGTTGTGCATTTTTGAAATATTTACCTGCCACCAGCGGGCCATCGCTCTGACAACTTTATCCGCATCCATATTTATTGTTCGTTCCTTTTGTTGGCTATATTATATAACGAATAACCAGAAAAGAGAAAAACTATTTATTTAACCGCTAGAGGTCACCGGAAAAACTAATGTCTATCTGTAAATCCACACGCACTTTGAACACTCCGATTTGCGAAAAATTCTCCCGTTTGGGAAGCGAATCCCTTTTGGAAAATCCCCCTTCACAACTTGGGAATTGTGATAACGAATTGGTGTTCGTTTGCTTCTTTGCTTCTTGTCAAAAAACGTCCGTTTTCTTCGAAATATTTATAAAGACTGCACCATTTCGAAAATCTCAACGTCGAATGATGTCGTATACCCATCGCTGGCCGATGTTGGCTGGTGGTCCTTCTCTTTAATTATATTTTTGTTTTGATTCTTTTTGGTTTGTTTGTGTGCTTTTGATTTTTTGCAAAGAAGATACAAATAGAAAAAGGAAAAACAAATGCTTTACTCTTTTGACATCAATTGAAAACAACTCTATGCTTCTCTTCGTATTTGCTTGTGTGCGTCTGTATGGCCACGTATACAAAGTTGTGCATACCCAAGATGCGAACCAATTAAAGAGGATCCGCTCTTCGTCAGAACAAAAGTCATGTATATGGGTGCAATTAAATAAGATGCACCAGAATAGAAAAACAATTAAAACAAACATTTAATCGGAAAGCAACAAATGAACCATTTACATTCTACGTAAATTGATTGAACGCCAAAATATGTATCACGTGCGCAACATATCTTAGAGATGCAAGCAATTAAGTTCGAAATTAAATTTTGGTGTACTTTGGCACACTGAGGAAGTGCACCTACTGCAGAGAGTTCAGTTTTACAATCGAAATTGTGACCCCTCTTATGGTTCTTGTTTCTTTTACTCAAACTAATTTTTCATAGCTCGTCATTAGTAAAATATTCACAATTAGAAAAGGTTGAGTGAGCCTGATTAAGCGATCGTTTTCGCACTGGCAGCAAAGTTATCGATAAATCGGCATCAAGTAGTGAAAATGAGCTATAACCACTCACCGTTGTCAAATTCAATCTTGTTGTCACAATCTCACAACACGCGTCAAATGAAACATAGTTTGGATGAAAAGCAAAAAAATGTCCATATAAAAACGGGCTATTGTGACCTTTAGTATAGACACATTTTGGGTGGTTTTCTTCTTTATGTAACTTTGTGTTAAAAATTTATACGAGCCTGTAATAAACAAATAGTTTCAAGCGACCTGATCATGCACATGATCTTGTTTGTTTTCCAATTATGTATACAAATTTTGTACTGTCAGTTAACAGACTCTAAACTACACTATCACCTGCTTATTTCCTTAAAGCGCTATTAATAAAAAATGTTTTTAACACTAGTATTACGTTTTAGTGCAAAAAAATACAAATGGGAGCACTGCTACGCTTTCCAATCAGTAATTAACAACGATCCCCAGCTGATATTTTCTTGTCATTAGTTATTCATCCTCTTAACTTCCTCCTTTAGTGGTAGTTGAGATAACTTTTCGTTATTTAAACGTCAAATAGCTACCTGACAACTACGATTGTCCTTCGTTCCTGTACGCAAAAGTTGTGTAGAAGAGAGCCACAAAAAGAGAACAAAACATTTCCCCTAAATAAAAAAACATGCAAATAATAGCCCAAGAAATTTCTTTGGGCTAGTTTGTTATATCTGACTTTAGCTGTCAAATCTCTCAAAAGTCAATTTGAATTGGCTGTTTATTTCGGTTTGGGTTATTGAGTGCTGACATTTGTAATCAAATATGGATAAATTGCCAAGAAAAATAAATATTAAACTGTATCCGAGTGCTAATTGGTAATTTTTTTTAGACCCTCTGACGTTTATTTTTGAATATTATTTTTCTTTCTCGCATATTTTTTTAACAAACGTCATGCAAAAAGTTCGTTACTGAACTTTATGGTTATATTCTCTCTTTCTGAGAGAATATACCCCCACGTTTTGATATCTGACATTTTGCCGAAATTGGCCAAAAAAAAGTAAGGGAACATATATAAAATGTTTCACTCTATTGTTGTGTCAAAATAAATAACAACACAAAAGACATTGTTGGCGCAACCTAGCGTTAGCTTTCCGCAACCACTTGTTTAGTTCTTCATTCTTGTATTGAGACTCGGTACAAACCCCCAAGCGGATATTTTTGAAACCACCAATTGACGAAATTTTATATTTTAAATAAGGGGTCCTCCTAGCTCTCGTTCGCTGGAAGTGAATGACACTTAAAATAGGTTGACATAAAGCTAAAATAAGCGAAAATGTATATATACAATTTTGTGGCGAGTCGCTGAACTTATTCGTTGAAACTGTAACACTCAATATTTTTCGATGAACCCTTTGTGGACGATAAACAAAATCTGATGAAATTCAGACTCAAATACTTTAAAAACGGACTATATCTCTGTTCCGATAAACGACTGTCGAATGTCGATTGCTGACTTCAACCCATCTGCAAAAAAGTTACATTTCCTTCCATTTCAACGCCTTGGAATCAGACTGCAGTATCCACGCAAACGGCATAAAATTCTCATCAAAATATATTGTAACTTTCATTATGTATAATTACAAAGTGTAAATGATTTGAATTTAATGAATAAATTTAGCGCGTCGAGTAATTTGGGTGGCGGCGCTCAAAACAGAATTCTGTCGCCTGACAGAAATAGGTGCACACCGTTCTAACAGCAATAACAACAAGAAATGCACAAATGCATAACCGTATAACGTATTACATATATACGTACTGAGCTCGTAGACGTAGTATCGTTGATGTAAATTGAAAATTATTCATTCTGAAATTAGACCGACGCAACACACCCTCTTTTGTATCGGGCCCACGTCACAGCGAGATCTTACCCCGCGTGAGTAAGACAACTTCATGTGTGTGTGTACATGAGAGAGAGAGCTCTGTATAGCACTACCTTACCTACATCTATTGGTGAGCAATGGCTGATTGATTTATTTGAAAATAAGTTCGAATGCCTCGGTGGGCAATTTACCAAGTGCTTCAAGGATAGGGCAGTGACGTCCATTAAGTTTACGCCAGCACGTGATTCACCGGACCCGCGTAGGGCGCCAGTAGTTATTTTTTTTCGAATTAGTAAGCGAGTGCTAAAGTGGATGCACCTTTATTACGCATCCGCAGATGCTGCTGGCGAATTTCAGTGATTTACATTTACAATTGAACGAACTTACAAGAAGATTACGTGAGTAATGGGTACAGCGCTGTGTAATTGTTGTAGCCTGCTTAATTGCTTTGGATGACGGGATGCATTGGAATTGAATTGTTCATCTGATTTAAGACTTGAGGGTATTTAAAAAAAATAGGAACTATTCAATTCAAGGCGGATATCGAATTATTTGCTTTTAATTGACACAGAGGGTAAATATATTATTTCATAGAGCAAAATTTAGAAAAATGTGGATATAGTTGGTTGATAGTGGCAACTTCAGTGTCATAATAGTGGATCGCATTTGACACTAAATCAAAATAATAGCTACCACAATTCTGATGACAAGAAGTGCAGTTGGAATTTGAGGAAATTATCAATTTTCGATAAAATTTCAGTTACTTGTGTCCACTTTGTCCACTCAGTACTGTACTTAGTTTTCCAGTCTTTCGAAGAAAGATGAGAAGGAGCTTCAGTGATGAGGAGCTTAGATGTTCGGCACTCACCACGTTAGCCCCAAAGATCCGCCACCTGATGCGAGCAAAGACAGGACAACTACAGAGGTTCAGCCCCTGAGAGAGCTTCTTCTTGTGTCCACTTACGGATATATTAAAAATGGTTTTCTTCATTATTTAGCCTCATCAATAAAAGTACTGCTTGGGGACTCAAAGATACTACTTTTCAGAGTAACGTTATAAGCCTAGCGATATCAAATCTTTGAAAGTGGCTTCTGCTTCAAAATGCGTGTCTTTGACATTTGCGGCAACGTCAGGAATTTCTGCTTGTTTGTAAAAATTTTGTAGACAGGTCTTACTGGTGCAATATTTAGTCTGTAACGCATCGCAATCGGCTTACTCATGCAGAAGTTTTTTTTTAAAGAGGACAGTTTGACTAAAAGAAGATCCAGCACCTATATCCGGTTGCTGATCTATGAAACTACTGCAGCAGTTGTTTCGAAGAACTTATTGCTTCGAATACGACACCGCGCCCTACAAAACCAATAGCCAATGCTCACCAATCCCTACACTTGAGAACGTCTTCTAAAACTTATTTTGCTATTGTTCTTTCAAACTTTGTGAATTGCTTTCTTGATACATTTTCCGAAATGATATAAACTTACAACAATTTGAGTTCAGAAATATCATCAATCTTCAAGTATATCAGAGCTTTCGAGCCTACGAGGTTTATATACAGCTTTATAGTTCATGCCTTACAAACGCTCCACGTGAAACCAACCCTTATCCTCATTTAGATACATGAAGCATTACCTACATTGCCTTGCGTCATATCTATGGCAGAGCACTGCGATAGTACCAGAACAGACCTTATACTACTACTACTCACTGTATTAACGATTTTACCACTTGTATATGATAGAAACTGGTACGCAGTTCGCGTGAAATCCAATTTTTTACACAAATTTTTCACTGCGAATTGTCAAAATGAACTTTCCATGCGAAAATTTCACCAGGCAGTACGCTGTTCAAATGAAAAATAATTGTTCAAAAAGTGATTTGTAGGGGGCGTTACTTGCTATTTCACTTGGCTTTTATAGGCTGGTACGCTGTTCAAGTGAAGTGAAATTTTCACTCCTCTCCAAAAAATTGCTGTGAAATTGAAAGTGAAATTTTCACGCCGAAATATCAAAAAATTAATGCGACGGACAATAAAAGGCAAGTGAAATAGCTTAAGTAACGCCCCCTACAAATCACTTTTTTAACAACTATTTTTCACTTCAACAGCGTACTGCCTAGTGAAATCTTTACGTGGAAAGTTCATTTTGACAATTCGCAGTGAAAATTTTGTATGAAAAAATTGGATTTCACTCGAACTGCGTACCAGCCTTAATGTCTTGAAATAGGTACATAGTATAAAATCACGAAAACTGGATTGATGCGCATACTCAGCGCCCTACCGGATAGCTCCAATAACAGATTGAGTTAAATATTCATTCCAACCTTCAAGAAGTAATGTCTTACGTCAGATCCGCGGTGCACATCCCACATTTGTCATTCCGGAAGGGAGGTGGTTTTAGTCGTTAAAAATCCGTCACTTCCAATGTTGCCTTCTGCAACGTTTCCACTTTCCATCGCCAGAAAAAACTTTTGCGATCAGCGACATCTTCAGGTGATAGTATAACAACTCTAAGCCTTACCTTGACGTATAAAAAGTTGGATTTCGTATTATTGCTATGAATTCGTGTTAAAAAGTGGTTCCTTTAACGAGAGTAACAAAATATCTTCGTTGTTCACAATGTCAGCCGAAAACTGTGCAGGTATTTCTTATCACTTGATACGCCATGTTGTGTTGAATGCCAACTGTGTACATTTTTGAAGGATCGACATTACTCCAATTACGAAAACATCTTGAAGTGTTCACCCTAAAACTCCGATAGTAAGTTTCTAACTTTTTTTGGGATCTAGGTCAAATAACAGTGCTGAATTCAAATAGAAACGTCACTTAAGCTTGATGTTAAATTTTCCATTAAAAAATGCCCCAGTGCACCCAAGTTTCACCAATTACCAAAAGAATAAGTGTGTACCAGATGAAGTAAATGAAAACCACAAACAAACGTCAAGTTTAAACTGTCACATTCAAGTAGATCTTGAAGGCAGCAATTGGAATTTGAAAACTCAACTTTATTGCATTATATAACTGCTACGCATTTAACAACCTATTCCAATGTGTATTCCATTCTCATTGCTCATTCGTGGCATATAACAGAAACAAGGCCAACTAACGTCATAGTTCCGTGTGAACAAATTAAAATTAAAACGATCCATATGCTTCCGGCTGCACGAAAACTTGCATTAACCATTTAATTAATCTCCAAACGATATCCTCACTCAGAACCATCGATATTTTTCCACATCCTCACACGTATTTCAATCTTAAAGAAAAATAAATATTTTGACAGCCCAGATAAATGTAATAAAATTTGAAAAATCACCCCCCCATGGGCATCATTCGGCGCTGTATTTTAAAATCTTTATTTTGGACTCTGAAGTGGAGAAATACCTTCCAGTCGTTTGTGTTTGTTTTTTCCGTCATACGTCACATCAAAGAGGAGAATACAAATGTGCACGACCCCCAATGGATGCTCTCCCACTGTCAAGGCTAATGTGTCGATGGCGGTGTCGGCAATCGGGAGTCAAATAAACTTCGATCGATATGAGATGATTTTCTTTCAATTTAGTTTGACATTTTTTCTTATTGTGCACAAGCACAATGTCTAATGAGAGTGCATTTGACATTCTCGCAAATAGACACTAATTAGTTATGCCAATTATTGCGAATGGGAATAAATTAAATGTTAAACTGGATGGAAATGCCGTTGCGCACGGACTGGAAACAAATAGCAAATATTGTTCAATTGCTGTGCAGGTTGGTGGTGTGCTTGTTTGCAGGCTTAATTAATATTGGGGTAGGTTACAGTCATATTGTTTGACACTGACGGTTAGTGCACCCACTGTTGGAGGGCGCTGTATATTAGATTATTTTTCGCTATAAAATAGTAGTTCTAATTGATGCATTAGATGTTAAAGTTTAAATGTCAAATACGAGCGGCTGAATTGAGAAGCTTTGTCAGGACAGTTTGGTTCTCGGACACCCTTAGCTCAGAATTGCAGTCATTTCTAATCATTTCTAAAATAAGAATAATTCAAATCCACTTATCCATAATGAATCTCTGCATGGGTCCGAATAAATTCGACTGATATAAATATAAGCTTATCGGATCACTTACCTACCGCATGAAAGAATAGCCTTCGTCACATTTCTTTAATTGCACTGAATCTCTTCTTATCGATCACAATATCAAATTATTCACAAAATACGACCGTCATCACAGTTGATAAGATTTGAAACACGTATGCTATGGGAACCAATGTTTCAAAGTGCCCATCATATCGAAATTGCGCCATAAAATTAATAATTTGTGTTATAAAACCGAAATACCCTCTCGTGATGGTTGCATGATTACCACATGTCATTCATTGATGAACGAACAGTGCCACTTGAAATTGCCTTTTTGAGAAATTCAAGTCAATAGTCAAGCAAATAGTAACTGCCGTTCATTTTGGTGATTCACGTCAACACCAAATCTGTCAACTGAAACTGTTGAACTGAAGTTATGCATAGTATGACCAAAAATGAAGTGAAATAATCTAACAATTCAATTTATACTTATACGCAAATGCAATATAAATCATGCTAACCAGATTCTAGAGACTGCACGGGTGTGAATTGCTTTTCCATTTTCTAACTTTATTTATGACGAATGGTATCATAATATCATAACAATAAAATATTATGGCTGCTGATGTGTCACTGAATTGAATGAATGTAAATTAATGACCTGATTGATTTAGTGCAGGTCGATGACATTTTATTTTTAGATTGAAGGCATGTTGTTGTTTTTTTTTGGTTTAAATGGAGTTTGACAGTTGTGACTGAAGTTGGTTTAAGCTAGATCTCAAGAGTAAGTCGAATGAAGGAAAATGCGTTAATTTGTTAGGTGTTGAGTTTTACATTGCGGTAGTATAAAATAACTCTATTTAGTTTCGCTTAACTAAAAGTAGTTTATAAATTCTTCGAACACAGCTACAGAGTTGCAAACATGCAATAGACTGATACACCGAAACTGTCAAATGCTATTAAAGAAAAGGTGCATTCGCATTTATGGCCACAATGATTGCATTCCTGTAAATTACGTGAATGCACCCATTAAGGGCCACTGACTAAAGCCAACTCGGCTGTCAGTTGCATTGATCTGTGCCTTGATTTTGTGCGGTTTTTGCCGCAATTGCGCTAGGGAACGTTCCGAATCGGATTTGAGTGTGTGAGTGAGCCACTGGCTTTGACTGCGTTCAGGTAGTTCACACTACCATCAATGTGCATCAAAGAAATCTACTCGACGCGGATTGGCTGTTAAATGTTGACGAAATAAATTAAATGAAATCTTAAAAACTAGATCGAAAAATGAGTCGACATATTTACAACCAATGCTTAATTTTTTTTTATATATTTATAAATGAACATTAAGGCTTAAAATATTTCATTTTAAAGTTTTCTTTTTGAAAAAGAATTGCATCTATACTGTTTCATTGTGGTGCATAGCTCATCCGCTGAACGATCTTATTTACATCAAATGACATTTGGGTTGTTTTTTGTTTATTTATAAAATAAAATTTCTGTGAAAATGATCAATTTACCGTCTATACTGTATTACGAGCGTAAAACAAAAACTAAAATTTATAATCGATATTTACGAGATGATATCCATTCGAAATATCGGATAGCGTGTCAATTGTCGTCAACCGACATCCTTCTCGCTACCTAGATAGGTTGCGTTAGGGAAATCCCGCCTGGAATTTCCAGGGACAAAGCGATATTAGAACAGGAAATATTGGAAGTTGTCAGTTCTCGACATCACGCACACATTTATAGAATCTGCCTATACGTGAACCCTTTCCGCAAACCGCCATTGCGGGAAAAACCGCACAAAATCAAGGCACTGGTGTGGGTGCTGCCAAAGTAGAAATAACATATTCAATATTACTTTGATATTATCTACTTTGTGGTCTAAAATGAGTAATAAACATTAGGTACACAATGTTGTCTGAACAGAAATTACGCATAAAATAATTTTAAGGTTGATACTTGCTGATCCAGCCAAGAAACTTTTACGCGTAAATGACAATCAATTTTTGTAAGCCTAATATTGTATTACTTGCGTTAACTATGTAGTGTGTGTGCTGGATATTATGACATTTGATATCTTAATTGGTGGTGGTTAGAATAATAAACAAAAAGAATGACTAAGAAAGTAATTATTTAAAACGTTTGTATTGGACATGACTTTGGAAAATGACACCAATAATGGCGTGAGAAAGACATTATAAACAAAAACACTTTAAAACTCTTATTCTGGTTTTCAAATAGTGTCTGAAAGGTCAGACGGAGACATGTGCAGAAATCTACACAGTCTTTGATATTAAGATGACTTCCACTTACTAGCAAAGGTACAGCGCAATTTTTTATTGCAAGTCATAGGATTTATTCATTTTGTTTGACAAGCGATTAGTCTTAAAAACACTTATGGAAATTAATCAATTTCTCAGAAATGAATGTAACCATGTAAAGTTCCATTGATCGCTCGATAACTTTCGCTGCGTTAAACTCCGTTGACATATGTTAATTTGGGTAAGAGTTCTACGAAAACAGTATTTTAACATTTGTCGAGTGTGGTTGGTATAATTGGCTTTATTGGTTGATTACTAAACCCACTCGATAAGTAGGTATTAAATCAATATTTGATGTGTTTTTGTATGTATTTAATTTTTATTTTCCCATAATTATAAGAAGCTCATCGATGAAAGTGTGTAGATGAGAAAATGATTTGCGATCTTATTCTTACAACTTTATTACCATTGGGACTTGTTATAGTAATCATTTCTTAACTTTTACTTTAAAACAAGTTGTGACTAACAATAGAAACAGTGTTTTGATAAATACAACTAAATGCTCGATAAGTGCCACCACCATTTTGCAAGCATCGTAATGAAACCAATTATTTGGTCGCGATAAGCCGAATCGTGACCATATAAATTCCTCAGCATCACAACGCCATTTTGACTTGCTTAAAAAATATAAAAATTTTAACAGTGAAAATAAGTACAGTCGAATCCCTCTAAGTCGAACCTCTTTTAACTCGAATTTCCCTCTAACTCGAATTTTTCGACACAATTTTTGCATTCCCTTCAATTTTTGCATAGAAAAGTCATCCTCTAAGTCGAAATCCCTCCAAGTCTAAAATCCCTTGACCTTTTACAATGTGCTTCTAAGTCGAGTTTTTCCTCTGAAGAAAATAAAATCAAAAAAAAGATCTCCCTTCCGCAAGTATTGCGTAAATATAGTAAATCCCTCTAACTCGAATTTTTGCAGAAATCCGACTTTAGGGATTCGACTGTATCTCAATTTTTCTATTTGTTAATTTCCTATCAAGTTAAATGTTGTTTTGACACTGACAAATCGGCGCTTAAAAGGGGTTACAGAAACGCAGAATCATAACTCCTTGGAAAACGTTTCGAAATTAGGTATACAAACTTATTGTGAATGAAAGTTACAAAGGAAGAAGGAACAAAGAGAAACTATAAAAATACAGCACGTCAACAGTGTTTGCTTTGCTACACTTTTCACGGATCTACTTCACTTTTTTTGTCAATTGACGTATTGCTTCTGCACCAGCACCAGACAACAAAATTTCAGCTGTCCAAATCACTGCGCCCACAAGAGACGAACTTGTTGAAACTTTTAAATCCAGATGGATCAACCCCAACCATTATGCCGCAGAACAATAATTGAAGTATGAGTTACAGAAGCCGAGGGAGGAGTTGAAGATTAATAAAATTCACGTAATAGAGGTCCTCCCATCATTAACCAGGAAAAACAGGACGTAGAAGTATTTTCACAATAAAGTCGCATCAAAGTTCATACCGAACACATTGAACATCGAACCCACCTCTTACTGTAGTCCTTACAAGTCCTTTTTAGGCATCATAGTTCTTCTATCTGAAAACTGAACCCATCGGCAACCTCAAACTCGAAAAATCCCTAATTGCACATTTATCATTAAAATATCAATCAACCATAAAACTATTTAAATGCATTTTTTACTATTGGACAAATTCTGCAAATTCAAGGACAAAGATGCAAATTGGACACTGATGTGAATCCCTTTAGAATGCAGTTATAGCGACACGAAAAACCAAACCGTAAAAATGTTCTTTTGCTTTTTTTTAACCACTTAAACTTAATGGTTGAACTCAATCTTGGTCTTAAAATGTTGCTTAGGAATTGTTAAGTAAGTTTGTCAAAAAAAAGTAAGTAAATTATCTTCAATTTTTCTAGAAAAATAACTCATTTATTTTTCTGAACGAATTAATAAATGTTTTTTTTTTCGAATATGTAAAGATAATTTGCTTATTTTTTGATAAACTAACTTTATAATTCATAAGCAACATTTTAAGACAAATATTGAGTTCAAGCTTTAACTTTAAGTGCATTTGTCGTGTCGCTATAACTGGCCCCTTATTTACAGAAAATGTATATAATCGACACAGCAAGTAAAAACATTCAATGCCCTTTGCCTTACCTTCTCAGGAACGGGTATCGTTGTTGTCATTATTGTTACTTAAAGTTCGCGAAAATCTACTCAAAATTTACAAACAAATCACAATCCCATCAGTAGGAACACTTAACTCTCACTTTCCCTTTATGACACTCGATTGAAATAACTCTTTAACTAAAGATTGTGATTAGCACTACTTAGCCTCAACACTTGCGCTAACCCGCAACAAAACTTCCACACAATGGAATAGACGACAAATTTAGAAAAATAAAAACGAAAACAAAAAATGCATAAGCAAGGAATACTAATTAGACGCGGTAAGAAATGCGTTCTACTATTTGTTCGTTATAACTTGGAGCTGGCTTTGGAACCACCTCTGACCGGAATCGTCGTCTAGGTAATGCGTCGAACTGATTTTCTGAAAAGGAGACTTCTCCATAATTCCGAACGCGCTAAGCCATTGTCAGATAAATACAATACCTGTACCGTATACGTAGTTTCTGTTCTTCCATGCCGATTCTATGTGTATTTTGCAATACACAATAGTGCACACCCCTGCTGGGTGATAGGAGCTGTGGTAGGGTGCGATGGAACACTGACTGACCACCGCACTTGTACATACAAATCTTGAATTATGATATGCGGTGTTACTGATACCCGGCCGAAGTGGTATGACGGGGATAAGATCTACCAAAAGGTGTGAAATGAATTCCACTGCCATGTCGAATGGTGTCGGTGTGTGCCTCTGTAGAAGGGGATGCATTGAGGGTAGTTGACTTGTAAGGAATTGCAGCTTTTACGCGATTCTAAAAATACTGCCCGTACAAATTTGTATAGTGATGTAATTCATCTCGATGTAGGGGTTGCTTTTGTTTGTCTATTGTTAACACTGGCCACATGGTGTGACTGTCATGGGAATAGTTGTTTTGATCGGTATACTGTTGACAGTCGTGATTTTACAACTTCAGGTGATGTGCCTCCATTTAATAAGTCGGGTGTCGCATAGACACGAGCTGACTTATCACACTTCTACCGTGTCGATTGAGAAGTGTTTTGCACAATAAACACTTCGGAATGGAAATGCACATGCAAAGATATCTTCTGCTACGCAAACTTGAGTACTGTTCCATTAATCGAAGGCCTCTAAAGCCTCTAAACCTTTGAAGCTTTGAACTTTTGAGTATCTATTGGCGCGACTTGGGAGTAAAATCGATTCGACCAAGACGGAAATGACCCAAACCCGATAGGTGGCGCTGTTTTTGATCCACTCAACCAATTTCTATTAAATTTTGTGGGTGGATATGGTTGGTTGCAACTTGAAAGATAATTCTTTTTTTCAATTCTTTCAACTTAGTTCTTTAAGTTTATACTTAGGTATATGGGAACGTTGGACCTGGGGAGTGAACTGATAAAGCTAGGTCTTACATAGACACTAAACTACTGAATTAAATTAAACCTTAAGGCTGGTACGCTGTTCGAGTCCTCTCCAAAAAGTGCTGTGAAATTGAAAGTAAAATTTTCACGCCGAAATGTCAAAAATTGAATGCGACGGACAATAAAAGACAAGTAAAATAGCTTAGTAACGCCCCCTACAAATCACTTTTTGAAAAACTATTTCCAATTCAAAAGCGTACTGCATGGTAAAATTTTCATGTGAAGAGCTCATTTTGACATTTCGCAGTGAAAAATTTGTATCAAAAAACAGCGTACCAGCCTTTAGTCTTTAAATTTACAAAAAAAAACGCCAAAAAAACGTAAAACATAAATAATTTTTTACTGTAGACTTTGTTCAATGTTTATTATTAATTTTTAAAATTGTTCAGTGCATTAAATATTAAAGCTACCGCGGCCAAATATTTGAATATATCGCAATGGAAATTCACTGAACTAACTTTCTACCAGTAATTGTTTCTACTGGCACCGGTGGCCCGCAATAATGATCCGGCAAATTTTATCAATCGATCTTTCCAAAGTAGGCGAAATTACTTTTTGTAAAACTCCTTTCAAATATTTTCCCACTGCCTCTGCCATTACCTAATATTCCATAATATAAACATAAACAATATATTTATGTATCAAAGTTCTATTAATTGTTAACTACCCTTATTTCATCACTTGCAACATTTTGTCGACAGTGACAGGCGACGACTGGAGATACTATTCCATGCATTTGAGGCAAACCCTCTAAGCCCTCGAAGATCATAGCTTCCAAGGTGTTGAATATGTTATATGGATGAGCGTGCAGTGCCTTCATTTTCAACTGTCCATTTTCATCGCGAAATCGGTTAAGAATTTCTTCGTGTTCTGTAAAGAAACTATAAATGCAAACAATTTCCTTCATTCTCTTTACATGAGAACTTAAGAACTCACACCAAAAATAGTTGCTTTGCATGCTCTTCAATATTAGGGCTCAATAACGTCCAGGCATTTCTTAGCGCAATCTTTTCAGACGTCGTAAATCCGAGCTCATCTGTGATAGTTTCCAATATTAAATCGGGAATCGGCAGTGGCACTTGATGCATTTCATGAAAATTTATTCGCAACTTCCAATTTTGTGTGATTTTGTTTTAAAATTAACAAACTAATAAATCAACTATAGTTTACTTCGTTGTGAATAATTTTGAAAGGTACTTTAATTTCAAACCAAATTTCAGTTTCGTAATACTTTTCAGATGCAGTTATGTTTGTTGTTTGTTTTCCATTGCTAGTGGTTGGAATATAAAATTTCCTCTGGAACAAAAATTTCATCCACAATTCTATTCCAACAAAAACACCCGACTGTTCGCCGAAACCGGACGAGTTCCCAACACCTTCTATTGTACATAATTAAGAAACCCCCAAATGCACTGAACACTTCCGTTGACTGTTTGTTTACCGAAATTCACCGGCTCAACAACACCCCCATCCAGCTGTTATCTGTCAATAAGTGACATCTAATCAGTGTCAAAATATTTTCGTTTTCCAAGTAATCAAAATCTCATAAAGAAATTTCCGCATCAAATTAGAAAAATTCACCCAAAAAACATGCAAAATTAAGCGAAAGGCTTTAAAAAAATATGGAACAACACTAAACGGGTGTCAAATTGTGTGCAAATTAAGAAATTTCCAACAAAACATTTAAAATGTTTAAACTGGAGTCCTACATTACTCCAATCATTCTAAATCATGTCGCCAAGTATGTGAAAAATATACGTCCCGAGGATTCACAGGTAAAAATAGTTTCATAGTTTTTGCCTTAAAACTACCTCTGTACATATTCATTTTCCCCCTAAGGTATCCCTGTGGGAAGGCGAGGTTGCATTTCAAAACCTGGATCTTCGTTTAGATGTCCTGGAGGAGGAACTCAATTTGCCATTTGAATTCCTATCTGGTCATGTTCATGAACTTTCCATTCAGGTGCCATGGATGAAGATAACATCGGAGCCGATAAAGATCACCATAAACACCATCGAGTTTGTGCTGAAACTAAAAGATGCCAAAACAGATGCAAGTCCTTCGCCGAAAAAAATGGAAAAAAAGAAGAAAATCTCCAAAGTAGAGGATGGCTCACAACAGCAGGGCTATATGCCTGGTCTGGTGAACAAGATAATCAACAATATTGTGATCAATTGCCACAACATTATCCTGAAATACGTTGAGGAGGACATTGTTGTCTCGATGAACATCCAGTTGTTGTCGTTCAGTTCGGCCGATGAGTCTTGGAAGCCGGCATTCACAGACATTCATCCGGTGAGGGTTTTCATGCGAAAACTGGTACAAGTCTCGGACTTGACAATTTGCCTGGACAAACGGAATGCTGCCGGACAGATTGACGTGTGCCAGGAACCCATACTCTACAGGTAAATAGATTTTAGATCAAAAAATCGTCTATCTCACTGTTTGGTTTATTCGCAGATGCTCACTGGAAGTTCGCATCGTACGCAAGTACAATGTCAACACAGCCCACCTGGGAAGCACGACAAGAATCGCTATCTTTACAAAACTAATGGAAATGAATGTCTCTTCCCTGCAATTTCCCATGGCCATGCGGCTGTTCAAACTGTTACTAGCTCTCAAAGCCGGTGAGCTCAAGTCCAAGTCAACGACCGACGTTCACGACGAAGAAAATGACGCTCAAGATGGTACGGTAAGTGTGCCACGATCCTACCTATCTTGGGCATGGAATCTTATTCCGAATTTCGGCTTTACCGAAGAAGACGAAGAGCAGAGAGTCGAGGAAGACACCTCTGGTCAGTATTTTGACTTGGGCCTCTACATAGAGGCATTAAACTTCACGCTGAAGAGCTCAGAGTTCATAACCGATTCGATTGTTGGCGCTACAAAGAAAATACGTTACTCACCCATCGTAAAGCTGATGTTGGGCGGAATATATTCCGAAACGTTGATAGTGTCTGATAAAAACTGGTCAAATACGAAAGCTGGATGTTCTAGAATCCACATTGAACCACTAGACGCATTTAGAGATGATGAGTATGAAGCCGTGTCTTTGGTGACAACCGCCGCCTTGACTAATAGGGCTTTCCTTGACCGAAGTCTCTTCGATGAGACGTTCGTAGAAAAGGACTGGAACATCACTGGCATTCAAGAGTACAATGTTCGGGTGACTGAAGAATACCTTCTCTATCGCAGCCCAGCGCTTGCCTTCGACTTGTTGCAATACAAGGAAGAGACGGACGCGGAGACTTCCGACGCTGAAACTGAAGAAAACACCAATCGCACTCGAGTGATTTATCGAATTCTAGCGTCTTCGATGACCCTACGCTACAACCAGACGTACTCTCGAATCGCTGCTGTTTTACAAGAGCTCATTCGTGCCTACGATTATCCGCCATACTACGAAGACAAACTAGAAGCAAATGGGGGATCCCCGAAACTCCACCCACCGCTATTGGATGACTTTGACTCTCTTATGATTGGAATTCCTCTAAAAGTATACAAATTCAATTTAAACGCCATAAACTTCGAGTTCTATCCCAAAACGGAAGCGGTCAGCCTGAAACCAGGAAAAAAACTACCAGCCACCGTTCGAAACAGTCTTCCTTACTTTAAGCTGTCCATTGATACGGTCGAGGGCCAGTGGACGACACCCCTGGATGCCGATAAGCTTGTCCACACAACGTGTCAGCTGCCAGATAAACCTATAGAACTTCTTAACGCCTGCTACGACAATGCACAGATTCGTTTCAAGAACATTTCTCTTGAACTCAAGCAACACTCGACCAGCTCAAAGTTGATCTACATCCCAAAGGGAAGTCTGAACTTTGGAGATCTATTGCAGCCTATGTTGTGGAAAAACGAAGAGGTTCCTGTGCGCAAGCTGGACATGGCTTTTGAGAGCATATTACTAGAGTTCTCCAAAAGCGAATTGATAATCGCCCTGCGGCTCGTAGCTTTGATTAAGGAATTCGATAGTCGAACTATTCAACGAATCTCGCATCAAGCTGCCATTGACTGGGCAAAGTCGGTAAAAGTCCGAACACAGTTCAAGAAATTCAATGTGGACATTAAAAAGTTCTGCACTACAACCATGTTCCGTGGAAGTCTAAAGCAATTGCAGTCGCACATAGTTCAACAAGGCGTTCCAACTATTGATGGGAGTGAGCTTCTCAACACAACCTGTGGCGGCCAACGAAATAAATGGTTAGAATGGTATTCGCAAATACCAAACGATTGTTCAAACGATCTGTGTACGCGGTCCGTGTTTGCGTTGTGGATGGAGGAATACGATTTAAAAGTCGACGAGAATCTAGTGGAGTTCCTGAACTATATGGAAGCCGAGCTGCCAGCGCCTAAGGGTAAGTACGCTTGAAATTATTATTGTTGTTAATTTAACACTTCAACTATTCCCTTAGAGTCAACACCAGAAACAAATCCAAGCACTCCGCGGCCGCCACTTGTGCGACAATCATCGAAGAAGTCGTTGCCCTCCGAGAGGCAAGCGCGTAGAGCGTGTTACCCGGCAGAGACCATTCACGTTAGCTCGGAACGCGATGAGAAAGTGAACGTCGAGACTAGTCGCGAAAAGGAGCTGCGCGAACAGTTTTCCTACAGCAAAATGTAAGTTTCGCTTGTGATTCGCTTGTGATTTTTTATAACAAATAATCTCGTAGTTTGCCGTTCATCAAGAGTATGCTTGTGCGAATACAAATCGCCAATGGGCGTGTACACCTCACTACAGGTTCACACAAAACCGATTTTACTCAGATAACGTAAGTTGTTGTTTTTTTTAATGTTTCCTCTTTCAAAAAAGTGTCTTATTTGCAGGCTGCCAAGACTCCTTTTCAGTTCGGCATCGGCTGAAAACATAACGCGCTACAACGTGCAGAGTGAATTCCAGAATCTGAGTGGCAAATCCTCCAAAGACACGTTTCCCTGGACTTGCGGCATATGTGACTTCGGCGTTCACAGTACACTGAGCAGTGAAACGCGCGCGGTCGTTCATCCCATTCAAACTTCCATCACGATAGCTATGACACATAAAAAGGAAACAGTCGCCGTCGGCAAAGCCGATCAGCAACAACAACCTAACTTGGCAGACGAGGGTGAGGCGGAAAAATCAAAACAAGCGCAAGTCGCGTCACCCTCTTTGCCGAGTGTTGACTTGAACTTTAGCCCACGCGCTTCAGAAGACTTCCGTCGCAGGACGACGGCGGGCGGTAGTGTGTCAGCCAATGGGAGAAGCCAGTCGTCCGAAGAAAACGAACAAATTAGCAAAGGAACCGAGAAAAGAAAGAGCTACCTCCAGGAAGCGGTCGAGACTGTCTTCTCGGGCCGCAGGAAGTCCCAGACAAAAGATGTGGTTGCAATTAGCCTGCACGTTGATACGTCACCCATACACGTTGAGTTCAACTCGGAAAGGACTCGACTCACGCGTGAGCATCTCTCGCTGCTTTTAAAGGCCTTAGGCCTTCTGCAAATGTCGAAAAACAAAGTGACACAGCAGCAGCAAGATGAGATACAAATCATAACTAGTGTAGAGGAGAACACCAATATAAAGCAGTTCCTCGAAATGGATACCAACTCGGAGTCGTCACTGCTATCGCTGGACAAGTCGCCAAATAAATTCGTCGCCTCCATACTCCTGCAGTGGACAATAACTAAATTCACAGTAGAACTCGACGCATCGCAGGTGTCTAGATGCAAGCTCGTTCTTGATATGGAAGATCTTATATCATCAGTGGACAGGCGCGAGGACTTTACCAAGTTCACCAGCAAAATCGGAACATTGAACACCCGGTTCTTCGAAGTGAACGCAACGAATGAGTGCGTTTTGAGCGATCGCTTGAGAATCAAAATGCAAACTGACTCCACGCAGTCGCCGCTGTTCAATATGATCGTCACCACTGTTGGCGTGAAGAACTTTTTCAAAAGGATTGGCGCCAAGCGGAAAGAGGCCGATCTCTGTCGGGCCATATCTGAAGTTATTGTTAAAATGGAAGCAATCGAAATGATCGTCGATATGGACAAAGTGGCGATATTGGCGCCAGCCATCGTCGCATTGACTGGCGCAGAAAGTGCTGCCAAGGAGAGTGAACCAACAGCAAAGACGGCTTCTGCTCCATGTACCGCATGTCAATTGCCAATGGTGCATCTGGACAGCAAGGGATTCACGATCTATATGCCAACGGAAACCAGCAAATCGTGGTGTTCCGTTTCAATTCTGAAAGTTGGCTCGATCAAAGTCTCGCCGAATTTGGAAAATCCTCTGCAGCGATGCCCTGTGCGAACTGATGTGTTCCAGAAAGCCGCCCAAATGGGAATCCTAGGCACCCCTGGCTCCATAATAGAGGACCGCCAGTATGAAGTGACACTGCAGAATATCTCCGCAGCGACTGGCAATTGGAGCGAAATCCTGGCGCATATGAAGGAGCACACCGATAACTTCCACAACACCAATCCCGCCTTCGAGTGGAACAACCAAAGTCGCAAAACGCCCCTTGAGCTAAGGAAAATATTCAGCAATTTCACATTCATCACGACATACGCGCCCTGCATCACTTGCAACGGCGTCCTGGTGTGTGGACAAGCGGTTGAGTTTAACTGCTCGAACGACTTGGTTGCTTCATTGACCACCGATCAGCTGAGTCTCTTTAGCTGCATTCTGATCAAATTGGAAAACATAACGAAACCGAAGAGCACCGCGCAGTACAAGGTGACGAGGTCCAAACTGAAAACCAGAAAAGTCTCATCGCAAACAACGCTGAAGCGGTCATCCAAACAGCAGCATATGGAATTCAAGTCGTCCGCGTCTTACCACTCGCTGGACACGATTTTGGACACGAATGCACGTGTAAACGAGGAGTCATTCGAGAAACCCATCACTGATTCTGGTTTTTGTTCAAGCAGGCGATCGTTGACGAGAAAGATCATCAAGGACACCCCTGCCAGCAGCCTCCAAACCGGTGTTCGCCAAATGCCGCACACAATATCGTTTGTCGCAGGGATGTTTATTATAAACCTGTACAGCTACACCCGCACGGTGGTGGGGCTACCACAATGCGACGAACCAACTATAGTGGAAAAGCTGACGCCGCTAATATCGATAAACCTCAGCCAACCAAGTTTTCTCATCTCCCAGTCGATCTACGAAGTCACGAAGCGGTTTTCCCTCTTCAACTTCACCTTGAGTCTGTACCACCTGCCCGATTCATCAGACGAAGATCTCGAGTTAGATGAAGACGAAGAAAGGACGCCGGAAATTCTATTCGATACGAAGCGTGGGGAAGTGGGCTCATCGGGTATCCCACCACCCCTGGTTGTGCTCAAGTCGCACACCACTAAATCGAAAAAGCTCGAAATCGATTTGAACTTCTCCAAGCCAGCCACAGTGCGTCTCTCGGAGAACTCCCTCAAAAGTTTGACCAAACATGTGATATTATACTACGAGACGCTGCTGGAGAACCCTTGCTTCCAGACCCGTTCAGAGAAGTCCATATTCCGAGCGACAAAAATCCAAATGATGAGAAATATTCTCTTCAAGGCGGACCGCTTTAATTTGAACATCGATATGCTGTCGCTAAAGTTCTCCGAGCCGAACAACTACAGCTTGAAGATGTGCCTGGTGGATCTAAAATTGTCAACAAAGTTTCTAAGTCGACCGGAAAAGATCAATGCAAAAATCTCGCTGGGTGGGCTCTACACGCAGTCCGACAATAGGATAATTTTGCACCCGGTAGGCGTGAAGTGTAACTTGGATTTTGTCCAAGAGTCCTGGAATCGATTGCCGCTGATCACGGCAAATGTTAAGTTCAACATGATCCATTGCGATGTCGGCGTTGAGATCGTTAGCAAATTCTCGGAAGCACTGCGAGCCTTCAAAGCCAGCACAGAGGTGTGTAATAACCTCTGGGAAGATTTCCTCTACCGACGATGTGGTGATAGTGTTGAAATAAATCGCGATCGCCTGCTGAAGGTGTACCTGCCAGAGGTTGAACGAAAGAAAGCCGCCGAACCGAAAGAGGAGTTCTACCAAGATGATCTGAGGTTTGTTTGTGCATTTTTGCGTGTCCGTGACTAGTGTTTTGTATCTATATAGAGCTGGCGCCTTTCAATTTGTGGAAATGGTGTCGGACACGTTCCTGCCACTGCCCTACCAAATTCAAATCATCAAGAAGAACTATGGCATCATTTGTTGGCGCTATCCACAGCCCCGTAAGATGAACAAAATACATGTCTTTCCCGTTCCAATGGCGGTGAGTAGTGCCCACAACTATGTACAAGGAGAAGTGTGTTAATTTATGTTCGATTTAGGTTCCCAATCCGATTAGTATCAAATGTCGCATGGAGTACTTTAGTGACGCCCATGAAAGTTTCCTGCACTTTTGCGATTTCTGGCTCTCGGAGACAGATTCAAAGTCAATCGAACTGCCCGAACGTGAGATAACAGCGCACATATGGCGCGTCGTAATACTGCAATCTCTGGTGTCAATAAATCAGGAGTGTTTCGATACCAGCGAGGAGGACGAGGAGCTACGTTCGGTAAGTGGTTTTTTGTTACATGGAATTCGATTGTTAGTTTGAATTGAAAGAGGCTTTAACTCGTTTAAGTGCGAGCCAATTCCAACAAACAACCCCGATGCATACGAGACGAGTCTTATCATCTTATAAAACGTTTTTGCTTACTTGTGTCCTCTGTTTCAATCGTTTTTCTTCTCTCCAGGTTGTCAACATAAGCATCAATGACATTTTAAACTCGGCGAAAAAGGAATCCGACTTCATCCTTCACCCCAAAGTGCTGGTCGGCTGCATGCGCGTAGACACAGTCTTCAAGCCATCTGCAATTCCAAAGGTTCAGATGCTGCTCAGCATCAACGACATTCTGGTTAATCTTCAAAACTACCAAAACACACACTCCGAACTGCCGACGCAGTTGAAAAAGTTCAAAATTGCCGAAAACAACAAGCCCATCAGTCAAACATTCCTCAGCGTAAGCATTGAAAAGACCAGCATTCACGCATCATTCCACACGCTCAACAACTACTCCGTACATTCCCAAACGACAATCGGTGTAAAGTGCCTAGACTACGGCTATCTAAACCTAATCTATATCTTGGAGCAAGCAAACATAACCGCTTACTTTAGAGTGAATGGCGCCGTGGAAAGTAGCATCGTCGCTGACAAGATCAGCCTCAATGCCGGCCCATCAGTCCTGCATAATTTGTTGTGCGCGAAACAAAACTGGCAAAGCTATTTCAAAAACGAAGAAGACCGTCGTACGCTGCTCATAAGCAAATTTATGGTGGCAAACCGAACACATGCAATCATAAGTTTCGGCCAAACCAACACGGGGGAACGAGTTCTGTTGCAGCCACGCGAATGCTGTAAATACTCTTTCCAAAGTGAATATTTCGATCAGCAGCTGTCCTTTTACGTATTCGACGGCAAGACAGAGTATGCAAGTGATTCGGTTGTTATAACACTGGAATTTCCGACATCCTCTGATAGTATAGTTAATCACATTCCGGTCGACGATCGATGTTTGGTTGTGACCATAAAACGACTCTCGGCAACGCAGTATTATATATTAATTAAAGGACAGATAGAGCTGATATCCATGGTGAATGAGTCATTTCTTATGGAGTTCTATCGAGATGATAAAAAGACTGACGATGGTGAAGTTCACGTCGAGAAAAAAGATCGCGCGACATTCTTGCAATCGGTTACGGAGGAGACCAACATCTGTATAAGGTAAGTCGAACTTGGAAATTTTGAGGTTATCTGTTGTGAGTGACAACTAAAATGTCATCACAGTGTTGGATGTTGCCATCAGCCAACCTTGGCTGCAATTAAAACAAAAAAAGGTGGCGCTACAGTCCGGGGTGGACCTGGGCCTCAACCAACAAGCGTCTCCAGCCAGCGCGATCTTTAGCTAGCTGTCTCCAGTTTCGCACGCTAAGTTGGTTAAGGTCCCCTTCCACTTGCGTGCGCCACCTGAGTCGCGGTCTTCCTCTACTGCGCCTTCCCTCGGGTATGGATTCGAAGATCTTCCGGGCCGGAGCATTCGTGTCCATTCGCTCTACATGACCCAGCCACCTCAGTCGTTGGACCTTCACTCTTCTGACTAGGTCGATGTCGCTGTACAGCCCGTACAGTTCGTCGTTAAATCTCCTTCTCCATTCACCGTCAATGCAGACGGGACCAAAAATAACACGAAGAATTTTTCTCTCGAAACAACCGAGAGTTACCTCATCCGCTTTTGATAGCGTCCATGCCTCTGCGCCATATAGCAGAACTGGGATGATAAGGGTCTTATAAAGGGTCACTCTAGTTGTTCGGGAGAGGGCTTTGCTACTCAATTGCCTTCTTAGCCCAAAGAAACAGCGATTGGCAAGAGTAATTCTACGTTTAACCTCAGCGCTGGTGTCGTTGTCTGAGTTCATAGCGGAGCCTAGGTAGACAAAGTCCTTAACCACCTCAAAGTTATATCTGTCTATTGCGACGTTCTGTCCGAGCCGTCGGTGTTGGGTGTCCTTTTTTGTTGACAGCATATACTTCGTCTTGCCTTCATTAACCGCCAAACCCATCTTCGCCGCCTCAGTCTCAATACTCACAAACGCGCCATTAACATCACGCTGCGTTCTGCCAATTATGTCAATGTCATCGGCGTATGCGAGTAATTGGACGGACTTTTGAAAGATAGTGCCTCTGGTGTTGGCGTTTGAGTTTTGCACTATTCTTTCAAGAACGATGTTGACGAAGTCACATGACAGCGCATCGCCTTGTCTAAATCCTTTTTTGACATCGAAGGTCTCGGTAAGTTCTTTACCGACCTTGATGGAGCAGCGTGCATTCTCCATCGTCATCCTGCACAAACGGACGAGTTTGGCAGGGATGCCAAAACTAGACATTGCTCTGTATAGTTCGTCCCTATAAATGCTGTCATAGGCGGCCTTAAAGTCGATGAAAAGGTGGTGGGTATCGATTTGAAGTTCCTGGGTTTTCTCCAAGATCTGCCGCAGTGTGAATATTTGGTCTATGGTGGACTTTCCTGGCCTGAAGCCACACTGATATGGACCAATCAGGTTGTTTATGAAAGGCTTCAGGCGTTCACACAAAACGGCAGATAAGATCTTGTAGGCAATGTTTAGAAGACTGATACCTCTGTAATTGGCGCAGTTCAGAGGGTCTCCTTTCTTGAGGATCGGGCAAACAATGCTGAGGTTCCATTCATCGGGCATACTTTCCTCCGACCATATTTTACAGATGAGTTGGTGCATGCTCCTAACCAAGTCATCGCCTGCCGCTTTGAACAGCTCGGCGGCTATGCCATCTGCTCCAGCGGCTTTGTTGGACTTCAGTTTAGATATAGCTATCTTAACCTCGTCCAACTCGGGTGGACGGTATTGTTGATCCTCATCGTCCAGGTTGAACGGTTCATTCTGCCTGACAGCGGAATGTAAGTCGTCATCGCCGTTAAACAGTCTGCAGAAGTAGTTCTTCCATATCCTCAGCATCGACTGCGATTCTACTACGATGTTCCCTTGTTCGTCCTTGCAGGCTTCGGTTCGGGTTCTATAGCCTTGTGAGGTTCTTTTTACCCTCTGGTAGAACTTCCGAACCTCATTCCTGTTGTAACATCTCTCTATTTCCTCGATCGCGCGCTTCTCATGCTCTTTCTTTTTTCTCCTTAGAAGCCGGTGTTCGTCTCTTCTCTTCTTTACATAGTTGAAACTTAAGACTTCTTGCCTAAGTCTGGCGCCAACGACGAATCCACATCCGAATAAGCGCTGTTTTTGTTGCCGATAGCAGTCGCCGTAATTAATATCGCAGTTTTTCATCCTCTTTTTGCCCGGGCCATCCCATCGCACTTCTTGGATGGCGGTTAAATCTGCTTTATATTGGTTCAGGGCTTCCGCTAATTGTTCGGCTGCACGCGGTCTGTTAAGGGACCTAACATTCCACGTACAGATCCGAAATTCGTTGTCCTTTAATCGTTTGCCAAAAATGTTGCGACGAATACCCAAATTACAAATTTTGTGGTTGACGTTTTTTTTTTTGAAACTCATCCTAAAACATCATCGCTCATATATTACAATCGTTTCCGATAAATAATGTTTCTTTTCCTCACAGACTGAAAATGGAAGGAGCGCGAGGCAAGGGTCAAACTGGCAACATTCCCCTAAAGTCAAACAAAAACTATCCCTGGCTTGTAAAGGGTAAGTCCTCAAAATCGGTTTCTTGTATCCCTTTAATTTGTTTCCTTACATCACAGTTCCTGTCGTGGGCTCCGATAAATTTATTAGCTACTGGGTGCGCATTGTACGTGAACCTATATCAGAACTACGCACAGACACGAGTCATCCGGAAAAAATCCTCATAAGCATTTGGCCAATTTTCGAAATTCGATCGATGATGACCGCTCCCATGACTGCCATGGAGAGTTCTACAAATAGCCAATTCAAGCTTGCGCCCGAAGGCAAAACGTGTCTCCTTAGCGTTCCGGCCACCCATCAGACCGACCATCGAATATCCTTCCTCAATGAGTAAGCAGTCCTAAACCTGCGAGTCGTCGTTTTCTATTCAAGTTTGCGTGTTTTTTTTTTAGGTTTGAATCGGCGCCCGATTTCAATCTAACCCTCAAGGCTATCGATTGGAACAAGTTCTTTTGGTACGACGAAACGGTGTGGACTGTCGAGAAAACCCTCTCCGAGTTGAGCAGGCCGGCGCCCACCAAATGGCCAATGAGTGACGAAGAAGAACTCCGAGTTAGGCGTGCTTGCATGGACAACACCACCAAAAGCACTGTTCTTTACAAGTGTTTTCCCAGTCGAGAGTTCTCGTGTACCCTAAGCCTTGAGGTGGCCCCTTGGGGCACATTTATAAACGCAACTGGCCAGAGGGTAGCAGTTCAGGATGCAGAAACTGGTGAATCAGTTGAAATAGCGCCGAACGCAATAGCGATGTTGGCACTTATTAAGACAGAGTTCACTCTAGCGATTCCCAATGCTCAATCATGGGTGCTGTCGCTGCCGATCGTCTTCGACAAGAGCGTTGATACTTCGAAGAGGAAATGCTATCGTTTGAATGAAAACGATTCAGCAGACGTTGTGATACTGCGAGGTGAACAGATATACAAGTTTCACTTGGAGTTCTGCACGGAGAACGAGAGGAACATCTTCATATTGAAGCCCAAGTATGTAATAGCAAACATGACGAAACAGCCTCTCATGGTTGTGCCATTTTCGTTGGATCACAAGGAAAGCATCACCCGAAAGGATATGACAGAACTAGCTGTTGAAAAACGCATTTCGGCTGTGCCGGTCATGACAACCTCAGAGTATAAGTGCGCCAGGGTAATTTGCTGTTCCATGGGTAGCTCTCTAAAATGTGTCTAATTTTAGCGTTGGCATCTGTCTCGATGGGTTCTACGACTCGAATGTTAACAAAGCCAAGCGATCAACCGACTCGGCGTTCATTTTCTTCGTGTGCATTATGATGGAGGAAACATCCGAGATATCCATTCCGATAGCGCTGATGCATCCATTCAATCGAAAGTGCTTCAGCATACAGCACAATGAGTCGTCTGTAAGTATGGAGTGGGGAAAAGTTGTTCGGTTTTCATCGTGATTTCTCTTTTAGATTCCCCTCTCGGCGTCGCTTCTAGAGAAAGGTGGTCAATATTTCGTGAGTGTCTTTGACGACACATCTCCGATGATACTACTCAACAACCAGACTGATTTGACACTGATTGTGGCGCAGACAATCACCGCTGAGAACAACAAAGTATCGAATACGATACCCGAATATGATGGGAGGCATTTTGAGTGGTATCAGCTATCAAGACCACGAAGTTTGCTGTACTATACACCGCCGACATTGTACGCCAACTTCCCAGACGTCGAACCGTCTGTGTGTAATCTAAGTATAGCCCTGCATAACGGTGAGTACGGCTTTGTTTGGTTGCTTTGTGGAAGTGGATCTACCTCGTTTTGTTTGTTTTAAAGAGAATCACAACAAGAAGAATATCAAATGGTCCAAGTCGATACATACTGACGCCTCGTGGGAGAAGTTCCTTCATGTGCCCACGTATGGGGACGTTAAAATCGTCGTCTGCGATAAGCACCGAATCATCAGGGTGTCCATCTTCTACATTGCACAGGTGAGTAGCAGAAAAAATCACTACTTGTCAAATGCAATAAAAATCCCACGCATGTTTTAGCAATTGGAGTTCTCGGTGAAAGACTTGCGTTCGCGCCTACTTACCCCTCAGCCGAACGATTCGCCAGAGAACGTCGGAAGCAACGCACAAATCGACGCCAACGCTGCGCTTAACGACCAACTACTGCAACGAGTCAAACCTAGCATATCGTCCAAGTGTATCCACCAATCATCTGATCCGGCGCTCGTTCCCAATACCCCATTCAAGTTTCACTTCTCCGTGAGCGAAATCAATCTTAAGGTCTTCGTTGAATGCAAGACGGTGGACTATTTAAAGAAGGAGATCTTCGCGCTCTACATAGACGACTTTATGCTGACATACGACAACAGTAAGCACACGCTAAATGTGCTCCTTTCGAATTTACAAATCGACAACCAGCTGTTCTCGTCGGGAAATTATGATTTCCCAGTCGTTCTGTGCTCCCAGCAATTGTATAAGCGCCCTTCATCGAACCAATCTGTGTATTGCATCAAAAGATTCGGCGAGGAGCTTCGACCTACCGCCATGGCCGAGATAACCGCTGTCTTCTACGATGACGAACTGAAGGTCCGTTCGATCGGCTGCCGGGTTAGTCCAGTTAGGGCGTACATTGAAGACACATATCTGAACGACTTGTTGGATTACATGGTGGATTGTGCTCCCAGCAATGTGGTTGTATCGCCCAAGTCCGCCGACTACTACGTAGACCTGGCACCGGGGGAGTTTTTGATACCCAAGGATATTGTCGCTCAAGCTTTGTACATATCGGAACCGCTAAAGATGCAATATTTTCGAATAGACTCAATGAACGTGATGCTGTCAGTGCACACTTGCGTGCGTCTCTATATCGCGCTCGACCACAGCCCGTTGCAGTTCTCCACTTACGAGCGGCGGGATGTTTTAACGCTGCCGCTTCGGTTTGGTCATACGCTGGGAATGCATTACTTGTCGGGGGCGCTTTTCGGTGCTGGTTGGGTTGTCGGATCTCTTGAAATGTTGGGCAGTCCCAGCGGCTTGGCGCGCTCATTCTCGGTGGGTTTGAAGGATTTTGTATCAATGCCTGTACAGGGTCTGTTGCGTGGTCCGTGGGGTTTCGTCGTCGGAGTGACTCAAGGCTCAGCTTCGCTGCTGCGAAACATCACAGCTGGTACTGTAAACTCGGTCAGTAAGCTGGCAGCGTCAGTGTCGCGAAATTTGGACCGTTTGACCTTGGATCCGGAACACATTCAACGGACCGAAGCATTGCGAAGATGCCGCCCACAAGGATTTACCGAAGGTTTCACGCAGGGCATAACCGGCCTGGGAATCAGTATTCTAGGTGCTGTTGGCGGCATTGCTAGGCACGCCCTTGAAGCGCGCTCCCCGGCTCAGGTTGTGACTGGAATGGGCAAAGGAATAGTTGGCGCCATTGCAAAACCCATCAGTGGAGCTGCTGAACTGCTGGCACTCACCGGCCAGGGTGTCCTACATACGGTGGGCTTTAACGCCATGCCACATCAGAGAGCACCATCCGTTCCGCGAAATATTGCCGCACAAGTATCGGAACAAAAACTCTGGAACCAGCTGCTCAGTATTCTGCCTTCGGTGTTAGAGAAAGATCAGATTCTCTTCTATCATGAAGTCACGCTGGTGGTGAACGAAAAACTACGGGCTGGATCTGTTTTCCTCACCTCAACGATACTGGCTCTCTTCGAAACCGAAAGCGGTAAGTTTTCGCTGATCAATCCTGCGCAAAGGCTGGATGTTTCTTTCGACGCCAACGATAAGACGTTGCTTAACATTACCGTCAATAAGCAACAGAATGAGCTCGAAGAGGTAAGTCGACAGAGCAGAACTAGTTCACTGCTAATCGGTTTGTTCCTTTTCAGGGCTCTCTGTACACAACTCAGCGCATAATGTCCTTCCTGCAGACGTCCAGCCATCACATGGGAATGAACATGACAACAGAGTCCTTGGAAGACATTCTAAAAAAAGATTCTCGTCACGAGAATCGTTCGTTTTATATAAGCGAGCATTTGGGGCAATATCTAATTGAGTATTTAAGAATAATTAACTTGAAAAAATCGTAGGACCTCCGAACTAGCTAACAATGAACTTGTTTTCAAGCAGTAGTAAGGATTTAACTTAATTTGCCAAAATGTAATTTTGTACGTATGATATTTTTCTACCTTTTTGTTGTTTAGGTAAAACATTTTTAGACAATTGCAAATGCATATATTTAGTTGAACGAAACGAAATAAAACTGTTACATATTATTTTAAAGAGACAAGAAGTTTTTGCAGTTGTAGAAGGATTCGCAATATGAACAATTTAATTGGAGGTTTGTGAAGATTTGAACGTTCATCACACAATTTGGGGAAGCACGTCATATGAGGCTCAAGATTATAATCATGATGTGGTTCATGCCACTTTCCATTGGGACATTAGATGGCACCCTTTTCAGGTTGAGAGCAGTTTTTCTGCATTGGACGGAAAAAAGCGTCAGGGGGGCAACTATGTAAATCGATTCTACTTTGGATTCTATTCGAAATTGTTCCGATTCTACCTTTAAACAGATATGTTATATTTGAAAGTAGAATCGGAACAACTTTCGAATAGAATCCACTTACATAGTTGACCCCCAGAAACAGCAAAAGTAGGTATTAACATTTGCAGACGAAGAGCTTCTGAAAACTACCGGTCCGGTGCAAAGAATGTCAACAAAAATGTGTGGAATTTTGTAAACACAAATCCGAAAGCAAAATCTGTAAATCCTAATGGAAAACAACAGCAAACAACTTTTCTGGTTCATCCCACCAAGACTCGTACCGATCCTCCTACTGATTTCTATGCCTATCATGTCATGTGTTAGTCCTTCAAGACCGCGCTTTGTCCAAAATTCAGCGGCACAATGTGCGCACAAGTACAAGGTGGCGCAAAAATTGTCACCCGATGTTTTTTTTTTTTAAGAATGAAAAACTTTGGTTGTGTTTTTCGTTTTTGTTTATTTGACGTCTTAAGTTTTTTTTTCATTTTCCATCACGTGGAAAACTATAGAGGCATTGCAAAACTGTTATGTATACCTAGGTTAGGTTAGGTTATAGTGGCAGGCTACACACAAGTGCAGCCACACTTAGGCCAGAATTGGCCCATTGTGACACCACAGGATCTAATGATCTCAAACTACCCGTTGAACCAACAGGAGCTCAAGGTGAAGCGGCGGAGGCGATTGATATTAATAATATCGAGTTCACCAAGATTATCAAAGAAGTACTCTCAGAGATGTAAACTTCTTCGAGTTGAAAGAACAGGACAGGTGCATAGAAGAATGGACTCTTCTTCCTCCTCATCCATGCAACTTCTGCAGAAGTCAGAAGCGGGAAGACCCAGCCTGAGGACATGTCTGCCTATTATGCAGTGCCGCGTGATCACACCTACTACGGTGCTTATATCTGATCTCTTTAATCTTATAAGAGTGCTGGAGCGCTTGAGATCCAGCCTGGGCCAAATTTGTTTCGTGATAGAGCAAGTGGTGCAGTTTGCCCACCTGCGGTTAGTAGCGTTTATCGCGTTTTGTTTGATTAGGAGTTTGCAAGTAGGGAGAGGTATGCAGAGATTCTCCTTTTCCGGTAGAATCGCGGCAGTTGTGCCATGTCTGGCGAGTTAGTCGGCCGTACAGTTGCCTGGAATGTCCCTTTGGCCCGGCACCCAAATAAGGTGAATTTTGAATTGTTCCGCCATCTCGTTGAGAGATAGGCGGCAATTGAGGGCAGTCCTCCTGTTTCCGTTTTTGACCCATCTGTGTAAAAGCAGATGGATTCCCTTCGAGAACCTGCACTTTATACCTAAACTCTTTGAGAAAATTATTTTTAATCATATGGATTTTCACTGTTCTAACATTTTTGCGGAGGAGCAGCATGGTTTCCGTCCCAAGAAATCAACTAAACAAAACAAAATGTCAAACTAAATGGTTGTTTGTCAAAAAATATCTTTGTCTATTCTGGTGTCCCTCAAGGTAGGGCTCTTGGTCCAATTTTGTTCCTGTTATTTATCAACGATTTATGTGTTTTTATTACTTACTGTTTGCGGATGACTGTAAGCTAATATACTCTTATAGAAACCCACAAGGTTATATTTTCCTACAGCATGATTATAGGTATGTTCCTTTACTTTTAAATCTTACGAATTTTTACGAATTCTTACGCATTTTACTCAATTGTCGTTCCCTAACTCGAAAAATTCGTAAAAGAGAGTGGCTTCGAGAGAGCAAGATATTTCCCCTCTTACTAGTTTTTACTCAACAAATTTCTTTGCGTAAGAATTGAAACTGTCAGTCGCCTGAAAATTGACAGCTGATTTGAATTTGTTATTAGGTCTGTTCCTTTACTTTTGTAGTAAGAATGGAAAAGACTGTCAAAATGGCAGTGGTGGGGATAAATTCTCTCACAGAGAGAGTCACTAACGAAAAAGTTAGGGAACGCTTTTGTAGTAAGCTATGAATAACGACAAATATGACAGATACTTAATTCAATAACTTTTTATTTCATATTCTCTAATGTCTGCTTTTCATTTTCAATACGATGGAATGTTCGAGGTGAACATTCAATATTTATTTTGCCGCCTGTTGATACCATTTTAATCCACAAAAAATCAAAACAAATGCAATCGAATGTCAAGAAAGACAAGAAATTTCAAATCAGCTGTGACTGACAGCTTTTCCACTTCGTACACCAAGAAATTTGTTGAGTAAAAATTCGTAAGATTCTCAGTGGAGGGGTAATATCTTGCTCTCTCGATGACGCTCTCTTTTACGAATTTTTCGAGTTAGGGAACGGCATTTGAGTAAAATTCGTAAGAATTAGTAATAATTCGTAAGATTCAAAAGTAAAGGAACAGACCTATTCTATTTAGCATTTGGGTGGAATATTCGCATTTGTGTTTTGCACAGATTACTCCACAGGCATTTTGACAGTCTTTTCCATTTTTACTAATAAAGTAAAGGAACAGACCTATTGTTCGTATGCAGGAATGGTGTAGGGAGAACTATATGCAACTTAACCTGAAAAAATGTAAATGCATTCACGAGACGTCAAAATCAAACTATACCGATTTATTTCATCGATGATGAAGTTATTGAATTTGTGAATCACTTTAATGATCTTGGAGTCATATTTGACAAGAAGCTCAACTTTAACCTCCATCTGGATTCCATTGTCAGTATGGCAAGAAGCCGATTGGGACTTATAAAGCGTTTTTCAAAAGAATTTAAAGACCCCTATATCACCAAACTTCTATACTGTTCCCTAGTTCAACCTGTTCTGGAATATTGTAGTCCGGTTTGGTCTCCGAACTACGAATCTGGAATTTCAAGAATTGAAAGTATTCAAAAACAATTTTTTCTTTTTGCTTTACGCGATTTACATTGGGACAACGAAAGACATCTTCCCCCCTATATAAATCGATTAAAGTTGCTGAATTTGCAGTCTCTGGAAAAACGGCGTCCTGACCGGCAACATAAACTCCACCTATATTCTAAGTTCTATTAACATCAATACCAGACCGAGGAAAACAAAGGACATCAAAGGACATCTAGATGTAACTATGGAAGTAATGGCCCATCAATAACCTGACCAAGGATTTTAATAAGTTCAACCATCTGATTGATTTTAACCTAACAAAATTTAGTTTAAAAAAAAATATTGAGGGAATCGTAAAATAACTACCTTTTTTTCAAAAATAATTTTGTTAATTGAGTAACTGTGGTTTAAATGTTAGTAGTTAAATAAATAAATAAATTGCTTCGCGCTCGATCTGTGGCATTTTTTATTGCTCTTGACAGAACTTCCGCCGAAAGATCCTTGCATTCTTGACGAATATTTTCTTTTAGGGCTTGAAGAGTCGAGGCTTGTTGACATAGACTCGTGACTTCCGTCGCGTACTATTTTTGTTTTTGTTGTTATTTTGCATTTAAAATCAACAAAATTCAGTAACGTTTTGCTCGCTCACAGATGCGGTAAATCAACTCCAGGTGATCTTGCCGGTCAGTGCAAATCGCCAAAACGAGAGATGATTGTTTCAGCGCGTTTGGCGGTCAAAAGCTAACACTGTCTGCACTTTGTATCAGAACATCTTCAAGTCTTTTACACTAAAATTGTCTGTAAAGACCGATTGATATCCAATTGCGTGGCAAGTCGCCTGGTCGATACTCCGGGGTTATCTGCGATTTTTGCTCCATCTTGTAGCAGAAGTTCAAATTAAACGTATCGCATACAAGTTTTACGTTTATTTCATACAAAAAACATGAAGAAAAGAAAATATACCAGCGGAAGAGTAAATTCCTTAGTTACGGCAAAAATTCTAGGCTCAACAGCTCCTTATAGTACCTTACACTCAATAATTGTGTTCCAGACATACTCACCACTGATTCTAATAAACTTCTGAAACTCTCTCAGTATCATCGACTTAGCACATGTAATGAGTGTTTTCGGAAACGTATGCAAAGTTGCACCCACGAGCAAATGACCGTCAATACAATACCTACATCAATTGACCATTTTCTACTGAACCCAGCGCTTAATCTGCCTCCTGGCTGATCTGCCCATGTGACTCCCCACAACATCGGCAAAGCTCGTGAGAACGACATACTGCGCAACACATCGAGTAGATACGTAAACAAAACAGCGGTTGAGTACATTTTGTAAAAAAAATTATATTACAGTTACATTTATCTTTATTACGGTACATTTATGAAATTTGGGTTGTATGTATATGTATACAATTTGAAAAAAAAAATGTTGCTTTAAATGAAATTGATAAAATGAAATTTATTAATAAATCAGATGCTCGATCAATTGAAAATGAAAATTGAAAACTATAGAAATGATGTGAATTTATAAAATTTGTCTTTCAATCTAAAGAAAAGGATTAAAAAAAAACACTTAACATACATTTATATACGAAGAGGCAAGTGCAAACTATGTAGATATCGATTCTGTTCGATACGTCACACGCTGCGCTCCGCCACCTCTTTAATTACTAAACTTTCCTCAGATTAACTCTAGATTACCATCAAAAACAAAAACCTTACATAATAATACACTTTTTCTTTGCCTGCATATCGGCGTTGGTGAGTGTTTCCTTAGTTTGTAGATCATCATCAGACTTAACATCGATTGGGTGTTTTGCCGAGCATGTAGCGGGCTCTTCTTTTGGATTATCATCTTCGGGCATCAGTATTTCAACGGTGCTATCTGGATTAACAGTCAAGTCTTCGGTGGCGGTGATCTCTTCTTCGACAGAGATGCCCGATACATTCTCTACGATGTCGTCCTCGACTGAGATCTCGATCAGCTTCTTGGGCGTACTCTGAACTGTTGCTCGAGACAAGCGAGCACGCAACATTGTTATGGGACTGGCCATGGCATTAAAGAATCCAGCCATGCCGGTTTCAATTCGTGGCCGTTTCGGACTCTTGGGACTGATGTCGCCCTGGATCTCGATGGTCGATTGACGGGTGGGTGACGACCTGTCACGTTTACGCGATCGAGAGAAGAACGAAAACGAATCATTGTTTGGCACCTCAGATCCGACGGTGACGTTCATACTGGATGTGGTGAAATCCAGTTCGGTGTTAATTTTGCGATACGACTCGCGGATATGTAAATTGCCGGAGAATGTGTAGTCGCCTATGGGGCGAATGGTACGACGGCCTGAAATCGACGAGAATGTTCGTGGGCATGATTTTCTATCGGGACTCTGGGTCAGTGGCGGTTTTGGGGGTTTTGTTTCCGATTTCGGAGAAGCTTTTGGCAGACCCTCGCTGTAGATGGAGCTTTTTGCTGGTGTTGATGCGGCTGAGATTTTCGGAGAACGTTTAAGCTCATACACTAGCGGCTCCATCTCTACATCTTCTAACTCCGCATCGATAGTGGGTTGTACTGGCTTTGCTTCTTGTTCGGTGGTCTCCTTCACGGACGATTCAGCGATAATCTGCTCCGGCAAACTTTCCAACTCCGAAAGCTCCATCAATTCTTTTTCTGCTTCCTTGTGCTTTTCCAAACCCTTTACAGGGGTGACCTTCGCTTCCGAAGGTTTCTCAGATGTCGCCTCAGATGTCTTCTCAACCGTCTTCTTCTTCTCCGCGATGTCCTTCACTTCTTCTTTCTTTCTTCCATCATCTTTTTTGGTACCGTCTTCTTTAGTCTTTTCCTTGTTGCTCTTATTGTCATCGGCCTTGATATCCTTGGGTGGAACCTTTGCTACTGCTTCAGCGGTGGTTTCTTTTTTCTTTTCTATAGACTTTTGAGAGTCCTTCTTTGGGGTGCTCGCACTGCCAGACGACGTCTCCGGTTTAGGTTTGTTGGCGGAACCTCCTCCGTTGGTGGCCTGTTTCTCTTTGTCTTTCACGCCGTTACTACTGTTGACACCATTCTGGTTCTTCTTGTTGTCGTCGTTCTTTTTAACTTCTTCTGGCTTCTTTGAATCATGAGACGATGGCTTTCGTGTATCAGTCGATGATGGTTTCTTATCCGAGGAGGGTTTTCGCTCGGGTTGAAAGTCTTTTTTGGAAGTATCAGTCTTCTGGTTGTTGGTATTGTTGTCCTTTCTGGTATTGTCGTTTGTCGTTTGCTTATTGGTGTGCTGCTTTGTGGAAGCATTAAGCGAGAGCGGGGTCCGACGACCAGGCGGTTGTGAAGTTGTTGTTTTTGCAGACATTTTATATAAAACCGATGAAGATGATGAGCTGTAAGTAAACCAAAAATTGATATAAGTTAGAGAGGTTGAAAGTAGAAAGACTTTCGTCGTCAGCGATAAATTGACCAGTCACATTCATTGCTATAATATAAGACAATTTTTCGTTTCATAGGGTTGTACATGAATCACGCCCTCTACTGTTAACAATTTATTAATGCACATGCGACATGCCCGCTCATCCAAAGCTGAGAAATTTATTTCTTCCTCTCTCTCGCATAGAGTTCAGTTTGACTGCCTCAGAGTCAAGCAATTTAAAATGACTCGTCGTATATAAAAAAAATCATCATAATCTTGTTCGCAGCTTCCCCATTCAACGCCTCCTTATAAAAATACACCATGCAGCTGAAAAGTACAGCGCACATCAACAATAGCGAAGCTCCGCTGTTGTTTCAACTCTCTTAATAGGGCGACAAGTTGAAATACACCACACATTCTTCCTGTTTTTTTATATATCATTGCTTACAATTTTCATTTTGTTTTGTTTTATCTGGAGTGAAAAAACTTGCGCCCACTTGAGATTGTTTACTGTAGTTGACTGTCAGCGTTAATGATAGATTAGGAATGAAAAAATAAATACCCGCCGTGCCACATCCGATTTTCAGTTTATTTACGCTGTGCGTATCAATTTGATTGCAATGGGGGCACGATTTCAAGAGCAGCCAGTAATTCAGTAACTCATAGCGTCATATATGCATAAAGGGTTCCACTTCAGTGCAGTTTTTGGAAATGTATTTGTGCAAATTGAAAATAATGCATTGTTGCATAGCAATTGCAATAAGCACAAATGGAAGAGCGAAAAGGAATACCAAATGCTTATGTTGTTTGCATTATCATACACGCTGCTTCCACGGAGATGGCCGCTTTAAAGAGAGTGTTTTGAAATGTCTCCAAATTCTATTTCGAAAACACGGGTAGGTCTATACATACATTCAGGAAAACGGTCAATGACTTTTATATACAAAACAAAACGCGTCTGATATAACGAAATAAAGAGTTTGTGGCTTCTATTTTGGTAATCAATTTTATCTTTAGATTCGAATGCGTGGAAGAGATAACAAAAATGGAAAATTGTACACACTGGCAGTTGATTTTAGTCAACTGGAATTGCGTTACATTGACATTGACATTGATATTGTGGACTGATAAGGTTGGCGGTTAGTTATTAGTAATAGCAATATCTTAAAGAGCCAGTCATATTCTTCAGTCGGAGAAAAAATATCAAGCATTGGTCTGGACTGCTTTTAAAAGATATCTGTACTATATTTCTGGTGTACACTTTGCATGCTGTATTTCTGGTTACCTAATTGATTCTATTCACGATCATGTATAGAAGTTTCTTCCAATTAAAATGTCCTTTAATAAACAAAACAAAATAAAACATCAACAAAAACAAATAAGTCCGCGGTATTTACAAACAAAAGTCGTTAATTCGGTTTCAATTCTTTTGAAATGTCTGCGTATAGAGAAGAGACGTGTCGGTTGTCAGTAATTTTCTCCCCTTAAGGAATGTGCTGCATACAGAGAGAAACCCACGAGTAAACAAGAAATTCCTTGATAACTTGCTTACGAATTTTGTTGTGGTTGTTTTTCTTGCAAAAAAGGAAAATATAAACAAAAACAAAACTAGGAGAAAGCACAATCAGGTTGGACTACGGATGGCACAAATAGAGACAGGTTATTTACTGCATTTTGGTTCTCCTAATTTTCTGATAAATAGCTAGGTACATACCTAATATTAAAATTAAGTTTAAAATACAACAGTGCAAGACAGTCTTCTGAGTTTATAATTTATTATGGAACAATAAACTTAACCAACGAAAGAAATGAGTCCCTGTGCACTTATTTCATTACCTGTTTTGTTTTTGCTAAACATCTATAGTTGCTAAGTAGGTGTAACCTTTAAAGCGATGCTGTGCGTTTATAGAATACCCATACGTACAATTCATGGAGATAGTACTTATGGTCATGCAGGTAGAAAAAAGTGAATTATAAAGTAAAATGCTTGCATATTGTTTGGAATGAAGTTGCCTCGACTTTGATTCTGTGTCTGCGAGTGTTTTGCTCTCTTGACCAATCGGAAATGAAAATGTTTCTAGACAGTTAAGAAAAGTGGAATTTTGAATTCACTTTTGCCAAGGCAACATAAATATGAACGGTTTTGGAAGTAATTATGATTGAATCTAGACGGAGACACTTGTCGTTTAGAAACGATTAGGACATAGCTGATCGCTCAACCAAATGACTTTTTAGCGTCGGAAAACACGCACGTGCATTGAATATGGAATATTATATGCATCGGAATGCATTTTCGGCCTGCTGCTGCCGATCATCAAACAAAATAAAATATAGTTGCTGTGTCCGTATCGCATCATTAAAGACTGTTTTATATGAGTAAATTATGATATGGAATATAGAAACCGTTTGCAATAGCAAAAACAACTTGTACTGTATGTACCTATCTATAATTCCAAGTGAATAAAATTGTTTCAAGTAGAAAAACACCCAAAATACCTATCTGAGGGCATTTAGCATGCAGCTACGCTACCTTTTCCAATTCGAGACACATTTTCGTACCAAGCACGGCAGGTAATATGCGTAGCTACTCGGACAACAAACATAAAATGCACCAAAATGCAGCAATGCAAGTGTTTTTTATTTAGTGTAGACATTAACATTCCAAAATATTAAAGGCCCTAGATAACAAACGTACAAGTTACCCCTGTAATGTAAATCTTTAACAATTCAGGCATCTCAATCCGGGGTACTCTTTTTAACTGCCGCCACTGTCGATAGGGATAGGGAGTCAAATTCTGTTTGAAAAAAATGGCGGTTTTTCACAGACCAAACGAAAAAAAAAAGATTTTCTTTGTTCCTATCAAATTCCTGGGAATCACTTCATAGTTGGGAACTTTCTCCGTTTTATTCTGCAAAAACGATCACATCGTGTTAATTTATTCAACAGAAAGACCGGAAAACAGTTTTTTATCAATTAAATTCATGTTAATGGGGTGAAAATTATGTATGGCTGTTGTATGTATGTACTACCCCAACAAGACGCCGCAACTTTTATGCAACCACACAAAAAAAAATTGGCAAAAATGCCCAACACTTTCACACATAACTAAACGTAACAACATTTCATAAATAGTTTATTTAAGGGCAATTTCGCTCTAACCTTTTGTATATTTTGAAGTTAATCCTTTTTTTTTATTCAACAAACGAAACACAAGAGCAATATTTTATAGAAACACACGCAACATAAAACAAACAACGAAGGCGACGAATCAAACTGAACTAATAAAAAATACCACATATCGAAGCATATTCCGTTAAAAAATGGGAACTCTTGCTATAAAACAACGAAGGGAAATTTTTTCTAGGGTTATGGATAAGGTACATTTCGATGAACAAATTTGAAAATATATTTGCGCGCTTTCTATAAAAGAAGCTTTTGGGAATATTTCAGTTTTGTTGGCTAATTTGAAAAATGAAATACACAGCCGAACAAGTTTGCCAATACGAGAAAAACTAGTAAAATGTGTCATAGAAGTTGCAATTTAAAATTTATGCAGCCTTATTAATCCTGGCCTATTTACCTGGTAAATATTCGAAATGAAAATATTTCAACTATTGTATGGGTCCTCAATTTTATAGGATGGCATTATATGACAAAACCCAACTTCCCTATCAGAAGGACTGTTCGCTTTTAATTCTCACGCAGGTTCGTTCTCTGTTCATGAATGAACAAATCGAGTAGCGAACAAAGATTTGCCTAGGTATTATAATACGGGTTTTTATTTTTCACTTTTGGACGGTCCGTTTTTTGCACTTTGGTCCATGAAAAATACAAGATTCTAACCTAAACCGACAGCAGTAACAAATTTTAAAGATTGGTCCATCCTAATAGATGCAATTTGAACTTGCTCTTCCTTGGCACTATTTGTATACTACTTAGTATAACTTTGGGACCAATATTGCTTTAAAATTGAATTTCAATTTGAAAAGGTAAAAACCAATAAAACGTGGAAAATATAAATAGGCAAAGCTACAAAGTACAAATTTTGAATAGAAAACTTTTTTAACCACAAGACCCAACATTTAGCTCCATTAAGGCAAAATTGCCTCTACTCTCTTATTTCCGCTATCTATGAAAAAATAGTTCACCTTTAAACCCTTAAGCCTAGTACGCTGCTCGAGCTAAACTAAATCTTAGCTGCTCTCCAACTTTTCTCTATCACATGAGCTAAAATCCCAGCTTAATTTTGACAAGCTTTGTTTCTTTCGTCCATATCAGCGTCTCTATCAAGGATTGCCGAAAAAACGAACATCAAAGAATATAAACGTGAATTGTAAAAATTTAACTTGCTTATCCTATAGCCGTGACGGGGATGAAAGAAACACAGCTATACATGTAGATATGTGTTTGCAATTATTTTAGAATAAAAGTATGTACCTATATAAAATAGGCACAAGGGTTATAGCTACTCCTAACTGACCAAAAAAACATTAAGAAACTCAACAACTAACCATTGACGGTAAAACAACATAACCTACAAAAATATTAAGAAAGAAAATACATATACACACATAAAAAATATATTAAAATTGCTGAACAAACAAATAACAAAATTAATGCTTTTCTTTTGTTGCTCGTTGAGTCTGGCACTTTTCTGTATTGTGAAACTATTTAAAAATATTAACACAAAAGAAAAACTACACAGAAAATGACATTTCCGTTCCGGCTACATAAAACCATGGCTTTATCTTGAAAACGAAAAGAGATATTACTTGGGAACGCAAAACTGGTTTTACATGGGATTTTACTTATACACTAGTGTTCAACACGTTTTTACAGATAGGTTTTGTAATAAGTATAACAGGCAACGCTTGCAATCATGGCAATGCTATAAAATATCATAAAATATCGTTTTACTAACAACGATGAATCGATTGTTTTAAAGTTCTCAACACCGATGTTTATAAACGATACATCGAATTTACAAAACATCGATATATCGTTTGCATCTCCAATTGGAATTGGAATTGGAAATTTGGAATTGCTTAGCCATACATTCATTTCTCTCGTGTGGTATTAAAAAATTTTTGTTCTCTATATTAAACAAGTAAATACAAATTGAAAACTCAGTAAGTTAAATAAAATTGGTGATTTAATAGGCAATAAATATAACTGTATAGTTTTTTCATTACAAACACATATTTATCACATGGAAAAAGTGAAAAACATTTCATCTGTTATAGGGTTCAGCACTAACTTGCCGCACCTACGCGTTGTTGTAACCCCTGCAGGCAAATTTCATTTCTCCAGCCGTCTATCTAAAAGGAATTCTAACAGAAAGTCATGGCTAATGTCCTAGAAAATCAATTAATCAATGCTGCTCAGCATATAGAACAGCAATTGGACCAGCAATTGGATCGCTTGGAAAATATGGGCACCGATGATCTTCAGCTAATTCGAGAGCAAAGAATCAAGGAAATGAAAGACATGAATAAAAAGAAACAGGAATGGTTGGCTAATGTAAGTATTGTTCTAGAAACTTAATAGATTTGTACAAACAAAAAAAAAACAACAGTTTTGTTGTGGGTGTGGAGATGTAGGTAGGGGTCAGTTGTTGTGCTGCCTTCTTCCACAGCAACGATTATTATCGACTATTTGCAATATAGTTTAAATGTAACAAGGTACATTTCTGGTAAAATGTTTCTGTACCTCCTCACGCTTATTACAGCCCGCGCCAGGCTTTTTATGCAGCTGACCGAACAGCACATGTCTTACGAATTTTTTCTGAGATCTGCTACAGGTGCTGAACGAAAAGGCAGTGAGTCATCAAGATACAAGAGCTATAATATCTATGTTCAGTTCATGCTCTTTCTATAATGAGGTGTATTTCGAACTAACTAGCAACCATTAAAGCACTAATTAGGTTTTTTTTGAGTTATACAAATCGATATTTTGTTCATTAAACGGTTCCCAATCTGAAATCCCCAGGTACATCTTTCCATTTAGCATGTTTTCCCCTTCAGTCACGCTTAACTCATTTGCTTTCCCAGTCAAAGAGCGCGAGCTGGCCATTCAAGTTTGTTTAAACTTCTAAACTGGTAGACTGGTTTGCAGCCATTCACATTTCTTCCAACTCGTTTAACTTGAGTACATTATAAGAACGTTTAACCCGAACTAATACCGTGTCTCGTTTATTTTCAGGGTCATGGAATATACTCCGAACTGGCAGACGAAAAGGAATTCTTTGAAGTGTCGAAAAAATCCCCCAACATTGTCTGTCATTTCTACAGAGATTCAACCGAACGTTGTCGAATCGTTGACATGCATTTAAAAGCCCTCGCTGCCAAGCACGTTGAAGCGAAATTCTGTAAAGTGAATGCAGAGAAATCTCCATTCCTCACCCAAAGGCTGAGAATAAAAGTTATTCCAACAATCGCTCTAGTTAAGGATAGCAAGACAAAAGACTTCATCGTCGGTTTCACTGATCTAGGCAACTGCGACGATTTCTCCACAGAAATGATGGAGTGGAGAATAGCACAATCCGGAGCAATTGAATACAAGGTTGGTCCTATACACTTATCGATCTGAAGCGGTTTCCTTAATTCTCTTTTTAATTTTTAGGGCGACCTCATCACTCCACCCGATACAAAAAAATCAGCAAAGAGCTTTATCCATCGACCAAAGAAGACTATTCGTGGTGGATACGATTCCGATGACTCCGACATTGATTTCGATGATTAGCAGCTGAGAATATAAGCGTGCACCTCACACACTCACTCTTAGCGATATTACATGTAAAACAGAATTAATTTAAACATTTTCTTTTTTTATTTAGAAAAGCATACAGCAGAAATTTATAGTAAGCGAAACCAACAAGTGAATGTCTCACAAAGTAGTCGTTGGCAAAGCATGAGATAAACTGAAAAAATATGTAATTCAAATGAAACGGACACTGCTCATAGAGCGTGATCCTTTTCTCGATGTTTAACTCTCAAAATCAAAACTAAAATGAAACAAAAATTCTCAAAAAGTGCACAAAATTTATTTTATTTTTCTATTTACAAACAAACTATATACAAAACTAAAAGACATGACGAGTATTCCCTGAGTTTATGAACACTTTTTTACGTTTTTTACTCTTTAAATATAGAATTTTATATTTCGTTGCTAGGATGTTGCGATGTTTTGTTGTCTTAACATGCGATTGATGTTTGTTCTAAATTGTTCCCTTTTTGTTTACTTGTATACCATTGTAATAGATTGACCAATGTTTATTATTAATTTTTCATTTAAATTCTTTGTAGTATTGCAGTCACAAACACCTTATTAAATTCATTTATACGAAAGTCCTTGAATTTCTACGCAATATTTTTTTACATTGTCACTAAAATAAAATTAAAAAAATAAAAAACAATGTATAAACCACAGGATTTTTGGTATTCTGTCTTAAGTTGAGTGACTGGGAGTGTTGTGCCACAAACATGCGCGACCTTATTTCTAGATATTGTATATCACGGAATAAGACTATCGTGCGAATATACACAATCAGCAGAATCGACATTGTGGGAAAATATTGAATCGGATACGGCACTGCATTGAACTTCACTCATTTTTGGACAGTGAGTCGTAATTAAGAAGCTAAAGAGAACGGTCGTGTCTTTTATCTAAAACGCAGGTCATAACAGGAGCAGAAACCTGTCTACTTTTGGCAGGTTAGTCTTCTTATAAGAGTTTTGGGCAGTAATTCCGAGCATTATTGAAACGATTTAAGTAAAACTTCTTATTGCTCATTTAGCAGTAATTCCAAATTCACATGAGACCAAAAAGCGACATGAAGCGGACGGATAATGCGAGATGAAGAAGCGCGGCGAGAATGACACATGTGAGAGAAGCGACAGACTCAGTGAAGGGAACCCAAGTCGTGGGTGTTCTCACTTAAACTAAGCCCCATCCAAAAATGTCCCAGGGACAAAAGCGTATAGTTGAACAGTTCAAGCTGCATTAAAGCAAGTCAGTGTTCAACAAACAACAACTTTTCAGTTATTATAATTATTTTGAAAAGAAATATTCAACGGAAAATATAGTAAGAATGAAGGTTTTCTTTTTATGGATACCAAAATCGCATCCTTTTAACGGAATAATTCATTTTTGCTAAACTCTTTCTGATACTTTTATTGATAAATCTAGAGAAGTTCTTAAAAGAAATCGAGTTTAAAAAAACGTGCTCTCGATTCCGAAAACATTGTTTCTTTTTTGTGCCAATCAAAGTTGATCTAGATCAAGAGAAATAACCCCTTTCTGTTCAGTCAAATAACATGTAAAACAGGTTTCGAATCGCGTCGTACGTAATCGAAAATTACGTTCACGGAATTAAGTTGATTTACATGTGAAACAAAAGCAAATTCCGTCACGTAATACTCGTTCACGGACGACGCGATTCGACTCCAGTTAGGTGCATTATTCTAGTTAGACAAATCATCAGCGAGTTCAAATTCCTTTTAATATTTTCCTATTAATTTATAAGAAGAACTTCGATATACCGATCGCAATCCCACCGATGTTGTCGACTTCGATGTTTCACTTTTAAAAACATCGATGATTTTATGAACGATGTTTCATCCCTAATTCCAATTCTTTGGACTTTTTTTGACAGCTGTTTATATTCCTTAACAAAAAAAAATTTAAGTAACGAATTCTCCAAGAATTATTGCCCAGATTTACAAAATATCATCCCAAATTGACAAAAAAGCAAAAACCGAGATAAATAACTAACACTTAATTAAATTGTCGCAGAATTTAAGACTGTATCGGAGGAAGTGAGAATTGATTGTTGAACTTTAAGTGAGATGAGATGTTTCTTTTAAGTCCTACAACAAAAATAAACAAAAATGGACCAATTTTAATATTTTTTTATTTCTGTCGGCTTAAAAACATACAAAAAAAAAACTCCGAATTAAGTTTTTAAAAAATGAATAGATTAAAAACAGCTGTAATTCAATTTATTCGCCATTAATAAATTTCTTCCTTTGACGTCATCTTCAGCAATAAGAAATTAGAAAAGAATCCAACAAAAAGTCTTATAAGCAAAAAAAAAACGCTCATTCCACATGTGTTTAATTTTTGGTGGGAATCGAGCCCTAATCTCCAGTTTGAGAGCATCTGTTCCATTGTGACTCCAACACACTGGACAAACGTCATTATAACCAAATAAAAACACCACACAATGCATACCCTACAAATACACTGGCCTGGATGAATACAAAAGTTCATTCGTTTTGACTTTTTTTTTGCTCGATTTGCACAAGTATATAAGAAAATAGAAAACACCGAATTTTACTACAAACTTGGTCATAAATACGGTTCGCCAAGAACAGGTCATCGCCGTCATTCGTCGTGTCAAGTGCGCTTTGCAGCGAAGCTCTCTCGTTCCCACAGTTCATCTCTTGTATTGCATGTCAGTGAAGTTTATTTTCATGTTTTAAGTTTAACAAAAATTCAATTTCCACCTTAGTAAAGTTTCACCGTGAAACAACCCTAAATTCTTAATTTTCTATAGATTTTGTTTATTCCACCCCCCTATCCGTCACCGTCCCACAAAAACGTGTCCCATTTTGGTGCAGAAAAAAAAAACAAGAAGAAAAAAAGTTGCTCGTTCGATATCCGCAAGGAAAGTGACGAAATCAATTTTTATATTTTTTCCAAACTAAAACCGAGAAAAGCTAACTTTGCAAAGATATTTCAATTATTATTATTAAAAGATTCGCACAACAAAATCGCGCGTGGATTGTGTAATCAAACGTGAAACCGGAAAATCATGTTTGGCCGCTAAGCAATTGATTATTATTTTCTCCAGAGAGATTTTCATTTGCGTTTTCAGACGAGTAATCAAAATCAACCCTTGTGCAAGATAAAAAGTTGAAAAAGACAAATTCTCAGCGGGCAGCGTAAAAATCGAATTCCTTCCTGGACTTAATCTATTATGAACAACTCTGACCTTCAGCAGGAGGAGCATCACCAGCAATCATCGGCAACTGGCACGACAACAACATCCGCGACAAGTATGATTTCGAATAGTACCCCAATTCGAATTGGCAGTGGTGAACCTTCATCACCTGGTGGCAATGTTATGGCCAGCAGTGTTCCAGCGGCCGGAAGTGGCCTGCAAACTCAGCCTCCGTCGCAGCAGCATCATCATGGTTTGCATCAAAGCGTATCTACTTCGTATGTGGGATCGACGGCGAATGCTTCGTTGGGTGGATTGGGTGGAACACCGCCGAGTAGCGCCGGAGGCAAGCATTCAGCAGCGGGTATGAACGATATTATTTCTCATTTGGTTATTAATTATTAGTTTGTTGAACAAGATGAAGGCACAAAGTTGTTGGCCAAACTTTGACCAATTGTTGAGTTTTTATTTGAAGTTTGAGTTTGAGTTCTCAATTTAGTTGATCCAGTTAAACAGTTAACACATATTTCAGTCAATTTGAGAGTAGTATTTATATACGTGTAATAAACTAGAAACAAGTGTAAATTGCCAGAGAATGGAGTATTTTTTTCAGTTGGTTTTCTTTCGTTATGCGATTGTTAACTGAATTTGATTGAGTAAATAAAATAATGCAAACGTTTCAATTATAGATCTGGAGGTGCTGTACTTAGCAATTCTTGAACATAGTCATTATTTGAGTTTGGATTATGTAGGTAGGAAGGCTTAAAGCGTAATCATAGGCATAGGTACCTACACACTTTTTATTTAAAAAAAGTAAGATTGCGAGTTTGCTTATCACCTTTCCAATAGAATTTGCGAAACAGGGTTGCCATCCCACACTTTTATATTTTGCAAATCCACTCTTGCGCGTTTTTATCAAGTGTAAAGTTAATTGGAAACACATTTTTGGATAAAAATATCATAATGATAAAAGCAAAACATTGAACATGACACAAATGATTGCAATTTTAATATCGAGTTAAATGAATACTATTTTCACAACTGTCATTTATGTCTTATGACGCTTGTCAACTAATCGACAGCTTAAAAGTTTGACAAGTCAAATTCTATTTATTTTCGTCCTTAACGATGTCTGAGGAAGAAGTTAGCTAAATGTTCTAGAACATTTCAGCGCATTCAAAATAGTTAGTTGAAAATTCAATTATTTAAAGAGAAAGTTGCTCAACAAGTAAAGCCTGGTACGCTGTTCGAGTGAAATCCAATTTTTCATACAAATTTTTCACTGTGAATTGTCAAAATGAACTTTTCACATAAAAATTTCACCAGGCAGTCCTACGTTGTTCAAGTGAAAAATAATTGTTCAAAAAGTGATTTGTAGGTGGCGTTACTTGCTATTTCACTTGGGTTTTATTGTCCGTCGCATTAAATTTTTGACGTTTCGGCGTGAAAATTTCACTTTCAATTTCACAGCAATTTTTTGGAGAGGAGTGAAAATTTCATTTCACTCGAATAGCGTACCAGCCTTAAGCAAGGTACTTCAAAGCCAAATTAAAATGTCAAAATGACATTTCTTAAACTTTTTAAAAGAAAACCGGTCTGGTACTTTTCTTGAAATTGAGAGAATTATCTCTCGATTTTTGAAATTTGACATTTTTCATTTTTCAATGCTTTAGTACACGAACGAACCTTAAATTGTCATTCCTCAGCTCGAAAAATTCGTAAAAGAGAGCGGCTTCGAGAGAGCAATATATTTCCCCTCCTACTAGTTTTTACTCAACAAATTTCTATGCGTAAGAATTGAAACAACTGTCAGTCGCCTGTAAATTGACAGCTGGTTTGAATTTGTTGTTCTATTTGTTTACTCCAATTTATGAACTATCTGTCATTAAGCGTTTCTTAACTTTTGCGTAAGTTTCCATCTTCGAGAGAGAATTTGTCCTCAATTGTCATTTTGACAGTATTTTCCATTTTTACTGCAAAAGTAAAGGAACAGCCCTATTAAGTCTGCTCCCTTACAATAATGCATTCGAACTAGAAGGGAACAAACTTTGACTGAATTTGAATTTTTGTTTTTTTATTTTTTTCTACTTAAATAATACATTCTGTCCCTTTCATCTCCTCTACTGGCTCTACTGAGAATCTGTCTCTAATTCCACTACAATTTAGGGCAAGGTAATGGACACATTTAAAAATCTTGTTGTCTTAAATCAACAAAACTATCGATTGGTCAACAATTTCAAAACTGCGAGCCATTTTATGTTTTATTGGTTAATTACTGTTTTCAATTTCAGCGAAATCTGGAATTGGAAAGTTTCCAATTCGAACAAATATCAAATGAGTGATGCCACTTACTTGCGAAATCGTACTGAATAGGTATTTCGTAAAAATCATTTATATTGTGGAATTATTCTTCTAAAATGTCGCAACATAAACGGGGCACATGTTGATTAGCTATCAACTGTTAATTCAGGTTTCGCTGGAAAAGGGTTGTCATCGTATAAAGAAATCTCTAAAAAAACATAGTTGGTTCGGTCCGATTTTTTATTTTCTTTCTTGATAAAAAGTTTAGCCACCTATTGTAAGCGCGTGAAATTAAAAAATTGCTGCGAAATGTCAGAATTTACAATTATTCTCTGGTTCAACCTGCACCCCCTTATGCTTCTGTTGAACCATCTATTTTATTCAGTCCAACGCATAAAACCGTTTACTCCACATCGATTTCAGTGAATTAATTTCGCATGCATGTCATCGTTTTGTTAATTTTTAGTCAGCGATGTTTGGCATTTAAAACTCGGACTGAATTCAGTCCCCCGTTGGTACTTGTTCTAGAATCCAATTCAATTGTTTCCCTAGATTTAAATAATCAATGGTCCGGCAAAACAATTAAATTCAATAATTTTGAAGCACTCTGATTTTTTTTTCTCTCTATCTCTTTCTAAGTCACAAGAATGTATTATTTTCTGCCCCATGATGCTTATGAAAATGATACCCACCATGAACTGCAAAACCCAATTCGGTCCAAAAGGTTCCAGTCGTTGAATTCAAATTGAATTGCACTTCAACTCCCTTCTGGAAAAGCCATCTGCAAATTGCACTTTAATTTATCGATCCATATAGTTTCAAGTCCTTCCTCTTTTCTGTAGTCAGTTGGTAAAAGAGAAAAAAAAAAGAAATCCCCAACAGGATGTAGATAAATGCGTTTTTTGTCTGTGCATCACTCCGATACTGCGGAATGCCTTTCAATTCATTCATTCATTTGCCTTTTTTTCACTGGGCTTGACCTTTGCCGTTTGTAAAATAAGCTCTAGAGGACGTTTTCCAAATTAGGTCACAATCGTACACTCTAAAAGTTTTTAATTCAGTTCCAATTACTATTGCTGCTCAGATATGCACTGAATGATGTCTGACTGTATGACGACTGACGCATTAAATGTTTGCACTTAAAAAGTCCTCCGCAGAAATATGTAGTACAAATTTCAGGATTTTCCCATATAACTTGGGAAATATCATGCTCATTAGCTGCACCTATTTATTGCCTTCGCAATCAACCGCATCTGCCTCAGATTTCCTTACTTGTCCTCGTCACTATTCAGGTGAATGTGGGAATGTTGAGCTCTTTGCCGTTTCAAACTCAGAAGAGTGCCCACTATTTCCATTTCGATAATGAAGTACAAGTGACTTGACCTTTTTTTCATGCATTGAAACCTATTATCAATAGAACCAAAACTGACATCACAATGTAGTCATCCCACATCCTCTGCCCCTGACCTTTCCACGCCACACACACCCGTATACGCAATCAGATTGGTAGTCAATTATCCACTGTTATTGACGGGCTTACCGTCCAATTGAATAATTTACATAATAGATGTTATGTCTACGAGTGGCTCTACAATGGTACTCAACAATCGCCGACTAGATATTCTATCTATAAGTACTGTGCTTTCTTCTATTCGACATTTGGATCAGTTTACTAATTGTAGCGAGTTCTGAGTGTGTGTGTGGATATGTTTGTGTTGGCTTCTTCCAAACGCAACAAAACAAGGAGAGACTGCTAAAGGAATTAACAAAAGCAAACCACACCCTTGGCAAATATTTTGAAATGGCAACAAAGGCTTTAGACGTTCGCCCGCAGCTGCTGTCCTCCACTGTCCACCTCCACTCCCAGATCCCAGTTGACAGGGGTGCGCGCTCGTGTAGTTTATGATATTGGTTTGGCAAATTGGCGGTTCACCAATCTTAATGATGCCTACATTTTTATATTGATTAGTCTCTCTTATGTGGTCTAATTTGTGTCGGGTTTGGGGAATAGTTTTGTTGTGTTGATTTTGTTTTGCTTAACCTTGGGGTTGGTTATATTCTCTGGTAGTGATGTCACTTCGTTGGGAACACAAGAGCAGATGGTTTGTCATTAGTTATTTCAGTTGTAGCTTTGCACATGGCAGGCGGTGTGTGGTAGGTTTAAAGCTAGAAACTGGTTAACTATAGTTACGTAATATTGATTGTGATTTCTTTCATATTCGACTACATATTTGAGTGACTTCACTTTTGAAATGTCAGTTTTTCATTGGAATTGAATTTTCGTTATTCTCTACAGATCAGTTCAACTTGGATCAGCATTTGTTACCTAGTTGTTTTAAACTCTGTGTGTCCGCTAAATTAAATTAAATTTTTTCCGCTAGTTTGGTAGATTTTGACAGTTTACCCTTGAAGGTCGAAAAATCTAGTCATGAATTTTTACTTGTCGTTTGAACTTATGACTGACGTACCTATTGAAAGTGACGTTATTGACTAATAAAGTTCTTACGTCCAATGGAAATCTAGTCAAGACAAATGCAGTCAACTAAAAACAATCAAAATTTTCGAAAATTGGTCAACTATTCCTCTGTCAACGTTAATTGGAAAATTTTTCGCTATCAATCAGATCAACTTAAAACGAAATAAATGATAGACAGCTGTCAGACTTACTAAACTAAAAGTTCTTATTAGGTCTGTTCCTTTACTTTTAAATCTTACGAATTTTTAAGAATTCTTACGCGTTTTTGTCAATTCCAATTGTCGTTCCTCAATTCGAAAAATTCGTAAAAGAGAGCATCTCCGAGAGATCAAGATAATTCCCCTTTTACTAGTTTTTACTCAACAAATTTCTTTGCGTAAGAATTGAAACAACTGTCAGTCGCCTGAAAATTGACAGCTGATTTGAATTTGTTGTTCTATTTGGTATTTTGGTGGGTGAAATATCTGTAATTTTCACAGATTACTACAAAAGCGTTCCTTAACTTTTGCGTAAGTTTTCCTCTCTGAGAGAGAATTCATCAATGTCATTTTGACAGTAAGTAAAGTAAAGGAACAGACCTATTAAAAAACACCTTTACTTTACTTTTCATTGGCCGCTTTCCATAGGAATATAGAACTGGTCGATGATGAAGTACCTAATTGTCAAAATAATATTTGTTTGTTCGTTTGGGTACTTTCAAATGTCAAATCTCAGAAATTGAGCTATACAAATCTCAGAATTCCAACGAAAGTAAATTAACCATTGTCAAGTAGGTACCAATAACGCTATGCGCTACCGATTTAAGGCGGATAACTTCACTTCACGTTAATGGCTAATTCTGACAGCTGATAATTTGCGTGTACTTTCCGTAGGAAATGCTTCGAAGAATTTGGCTAAAAATGTAGTTATCCTTATCTTAAGTCGAATAGATTGTTCTGGAATACGTGTACGCTAGACGACGCAAAAACTAGATTTCTCGTTACGTCACTTTTCCTACGTCGTCCACATATACGAAACGTCAACATTAGTACTCAGTTACGAAGTTCTTGACTAAATTTGTATGCTGCCCTCTCATAAACGTCATCTTAACAAAACTGTTCACGTAAACAATCTAGGCTAAAACTGAAACTGAAACGCATTAAGTGAGCCAGGGCCAGCTGTCAGACTTCTACATTATATAACTTTTTTAGGCGACAGCAGTGGTGTTGAATGGGAGCGTCTTCCAGCAGGAATACAAAGTTTGTTTAAATACATACATAGGTATAGAACTTCAGTGTACAGTTTTTGAGTTCGAGTTTATTAAGGATGCGTTTTGATGTCGAAATTTATCAAATAAGTTTTCAGAATAGACTTATTGTTTGTCACTTTGCATAAATTCCTCCGCATAGGTGAAATTTAAATATTTCCGTTCGCAAACTAAATTTTCGAAATTGAACAAAAACCTGCAGTCGATAAGGCAGTTGATGTGTTTGTCGAAATTTTACCATCGCTAACAAAACACGAATTTAGACAAAAGACGGTACTAAGTAAATTGTTGACTATTGAGTCAAATGAGAACGGTTGGATTTCTAGTTTTGTAAGTCTGACAGCTGACTGACTAGATGTGTTTGAGTTTTTATTGGGCCAGATTGTTCACGTGATTTGTTTTTACAGTTGACATTTATGGAGGGGTAGCCGACAAATCTAGTCAAGAAAATCCTGCCTGCGTACTCAGTTGACAATTTGAACTGTCAAAATTCAAAAATAAACCACAAGTTTACAAGAACAACTCAGCCTAATTAATTAATGCGTTCGTATACCTAGTCTTGACAAATTTAGTTGACGTTTTACACTTGTCCTTGCTAAGTACCTACCTACTCTTTTCCCGAGTGTCTACTCGTTCATGTTCAGCAACGTTATTGATAAGTTAGTACTCACCAATTCTTGTTTCCATCGATAAGGCTCAATGCGCTAACCATGCAAAAAATGTGTATATAATAATGGGCTTCACAATCTACGGTTTGTTCGACTAACAATTAAATAATTATACCTACTCGTATAGCCATTTATTTAACGATAACTGGCTTATCGAAACGCGACTTCATTTTTTCACCGTCAACATTTTGTTCTCTGTCTGTCCAAATCTAATTGATGAGCCAAATGACGAAGTTTAGAACATATAAATGTAGTTACAGGTGTTGAATTCGCATTTGGGTGGAAAATAATTGTAATAGCTTTAGTTGAGTTGATTACTAGCAATTTGTTTATCGGTTTCTATAGTTGGAGCATGTTTGCCGACACTGATAGCTCGGTATGGGGGATATGTGATATATATTTTTTTTTGAATTGGTTCTCCATTCCCCCTAAAGTAGTAGTGTGGCGTTTTCCCAAAGCGCTGGTAGGTTTTTTATAAAGTGGTGGGTGGTATGTGTGCAATAAAACCGAGTGTAACCACATAGAAAAAAAAATGGGCTTTTGGAATAAAGACTGGTGCAACAAGCTATGTGAGTATAGATGAAGAAGTTTTATTGCGCGGGTTAGTGCGACTGAGAGTTTTATGCATTTTTTGCAGTGCTTTCTATTTGTTGTGTCTTTCCATTTTATTCTGATAATCAAATCCGATGAAGTGATTTTTAATGAGTTTAATCTCCTAACGCGCTTTGGATACTTTTTTTTGTTGCAAATTCTGATTGACCTAATCGATTATTCATGAGGTTTGCAAACTTTGTGTTCTTCCAAAGAGCCCTCGATATACAAAGCCACTCAATCGGTTATTAAAGAGATATATATCACCACCCTCGTACCCATAGTGTGTAGTCCAAGTTGGTTGCTAGACAAAGCAACAATTCAAGAAGAGGGTTCTCGGATGAGTGTGGATGAAAAATTCAATTTCCACTAAAGCGGAGAATGATTCTGATGAACATAGACATATACAAATCAGAGAGTATGTTGGTGGGGCGTGCAGAGTGCTTTACGAGCCAAGCATGACAATTTAGTGCAGGCGACAGGAATCCATGATAATTATCTTCTACATTCACTAATAAAGGAAAAAGTCGATCTCGATGGTGTCGGATAGAACAGACTCGCATCAAGCTGTGCTATTGTATAGCACAGACTCTGACTGTGCGATGATGTAATCGGCTACATACTCCTAGCCATGTCCTTTGTTAGCATATTATCAACTTAATTGATTGGATATTGGACGGACATGGAGTGGGTCGTGTTCGTGTGCGGAGTTTACAGCCGTAGAGATTCCGGGAACGTGAAAATGCCATCAGGATTTTAGTCCATTGGATTAGACATTATATTGGACATCAAACTGTTTTGCAATTAAGTTGGGTAATATGATTTTGTTGGCTCGTTAAAAGTGATGTCATAAGTTTGTTTTGTAATTGGGACTAACTGAGTTGCTTTTGAGTTTTCGTTCAATTTAAGTTCTGGTGTTTTTTGGGTAGGCGCAGTAGCTTAGTGATTAATATGTTGGACTACTAAGCGAGGGGTCCCCGGTTCGATTCCCGAAAGAACATAATTAGCATTTTAAGGTTTTTTCCACTTCGCTACCTCTCGCGAGCGTCTTACAAACATCCGAGAGTAAAACTGTCATGAAAGAGCTGCTCAATTTGACGTTTGGTCTCGGCATAAAATTGTAGATCCATTCCATTCGTCCCAAAAATGGAAAACTCACACAAAACGAATGGTTGTGAGAAGCTAGGCCTAGGGTCCCACAGACCTGTCGCGCCAACTATGGTACTTGGTACAAAAACCCATATCCAACGTTGCCAGTCAAATCTGCAAATCGGATTGGAAAAATCCTCATAATACTAAGAGCATTAAACAAGACATTAAAAGAAACGTTTTATTAAAAATTCTGCTGTTGGATTGGGCTCAGCGAGAAGTAGCAACGGTCCCTGGAAGCAGTTTCTAAGAATTATTGCTATTGGAAACCTTTTGACGAGTTATTTTAAGAAGTCTCGCACAAGCTTCCTGTGGATGTTCGCGTTTTGTTCTTTAGAGTGGATTTTAGCGATTACATAGTCGACTTTTCCCCTGTCATTTGCCGCGACATAGATTTACTTGACACAAAACATGTAGATGAACCTCCTCGATGCCTTGAAAATCGATAAATTCTAGTACAAAATCGTTAAATCTTTAGGTCTGTTTCTTTACTTTTGTAGTAACAATGGAAAATACTGTCAAAATGACAGTTAAGGGAATGACTTTTCTCTGTGGGAAACTGACGCAAAAGTTAAGGAACGCTTTTGTAGTAACCTGTGCAAAACACAAATGCGAACATTCAACCCAAATGCCAAATAGAACAACAAATTCAAATTAGCTGTAAATTTTAAGGCGACTGACAGTTGTTTCAATTCTTACGCAAAGAAATTTGTTGAGTAAAAACTAGTAAGAGGGGAAATATCTTGCTCTCTCGAAGCCGCTCTCTATTGCGAATTTTTCGAGTTGGGGAACGACAATTGAGTAAAATGTGTAAGAATTCGTAAAAATTCGTAAGATTTAAAAGTTAAGGAACAGACTTAAAGTGACAAATGATTGTCAACTGAGCGACTTCAATTTTATTGTACAGTTGAATAATTTCTAAAACTACAACGAATTTCTATTCCCAGCCATGAAATCATACCAAACACGATGTTACCTGACATGACAATGATATCGTACCCACCACTCAGTCAGTAAACTGACCGCAAACCGCTGAATTAAAAATCCCAATGCCATTCGCATACTAAAAACTTTGTCTAAGAAGCACATCTCCCCTTAGCCTATATCAGTTAGTATCTCTATCTATACATAGATATCTACTGCTGTAGAATATAAAAACGTAGTCAACAATTCAACGCCACATTGTGCTTTTGTTTGCGTCACATTAATATGTCACTCAAAAGATGACGTTTGTATATTTTCTACTCATGTTTTCGGTGGAGTCTGTCGTTTCGAATAAAGCTTCCATCATTCTGATCGTGTAACCCAACAATTGGATGCCTTCATATGTATATGGGCAAAGCGGCTCTTTTGAATTATTCACCAACCATTGACGAGCAAATAAAAATAAATTATACTACACAATAAAATTTAATCAAATGCAGACAAATACGTATGGCGAACGACCTTCCGTGTTTTTTTCTTAACAAATGTTCGTCAGTTTGTGTATAGGTTTAAGTTTGTTTGCGTGTTGGCATATCGAAGTAAATTTTGCGACAAAATTATTTCAATTTTACTGAATAAATTTACCGTCATGCAATGCAATCGACACAGACCGTTCTGCATATTGACAAGCGAACTCTATTTGGTAGTCAAATGCCTGTTAATGAACTTGTGGGTTTCTTTTTCTTTCTTGACAACTTGAATGAACTGTCGACAGAGTTACAAATGGAGATGGAGATGTTGGCGACAATTTTATTGTGTATGCAGATTTAATTGGTGGATTTTGGCATTAAAACAGGCGGTGAATGAACATTGAACAGGGATGTTATTTTCGCGAAATTGTTGTAATGGAATAATGTTGCAAAATGCGGCAGAATGTCTTCATTTGTGTGTAGTATCAACGTCAGAGTGGATTTATGTCTTAATGTGAATGGAAGTAGTCGCGTCAGCAAAATGGGATAAATTAGATATTGGCGACGTTCAAATATCAGTTTAGTAAGTTTGACAGCTGACTGACTTGATGTATCTCAGTTTTGATTGGTCTAGATCGGTCCCATGGACAGCTGTTTCAGTTGACGTTTATGGAGGGGTGGCCGACGAATCTAGTCAAAAAATTCGTGACTGAGTACTAAGTTGACAGTTCGCATATGTGGCTGACGTAGGAAAAGTGACGTTCCCGCTCAATCCAGTTTTTGCGTTCAGGTAACATCTATTCCAGACCAACCTAGTCGACTTAAGACAACTAAGTTTTTAAATGGCTAAGAATTTAAACGCACATCGTGGAGTTTATATTTTTAGAGCAGTGGTAGGGGATCGTTGAAAAAATCCCTTTTTTCGCTCAATAAAAACCCATCCATTGACAAGTGACTACACATTTATATTGATTAAACGAGTGCAAAAATATATCCAGACACATATTTTATCCGCTCACGTTTTGTTGACACCTTTCCTTGCATCTGTCTGGATAAACCATTTCAATAAATCTAGATTAAGTTTTCCCAAGCCGTCCACAGCTGTCTGATATCTATTTTTGTCCGTATTTGTGTGCACCGCAACAGCCTTATAAATCACCAATTGTAGGCGATGATGGATAGCGTTTGATTGGTTTCATTTGTTGGCTTCATATGGGTAATTGTTGATGACAACGTCACGTAAGGAAATCGAGTCCACACCCGGCATTTGTGGGTCTGCTTCCCACATGAATAATAATTCATCCTCGGAATAAAGCTAATGACACTCGATACCCAGCCCAATGCCCGAGTCCTTGCTATTGTATGCCTTATTCATCCGAATCAATTAGGCTATGAAATGTTTGCCTAGAATATTTTCCAAAGTGGGGTATATGTGTTTCGAGGATATCCATATCGCCATATGGAGGATGGAAAGTTAACTACCAGTCCTCCATTAACGGTCGATTAATTGAGAGAATTTTTTCAGCTGTACGGTGGTCTATTGTGAGCAGCTGTTACTATTCCCAAGAAGTGTGTCAAAGCTATTTGTGGGTAGTTTTTTTTAAATATAAAATGGCAAATGTGTGACTCGGTTTGTAGGGCGTTAATTTGAGGGTAAAAATAAGTTCAAACGAGGCGTGCTTGAGTATGTAATTATGTCTGGATGTCTATATCACGTAATGAAAGCGATGACCGTTGCTATACGATTGATTGATTAAAAAGACGAATCGATTTGGCCTTAGTTTCTGATTATTCTTCGGGGAGAAATAACAAAATCAACAAAAAGTTTGTGTTTTTTATGTCACTAATCGATGCATGGTTTATTTAACTGATTATTAATAGATTGACTGGCATTTTTGTTAGTCACTGTCAAATTCGAAACCTTGCCGTCATATGACACACTTAAAAGTCAATTATTTTGACCTGGCAATCGGTCCACTCAACGAGATTCTATTACAATTTTTGCATTCATCCACTCTCCTCAGATGTCGTCGGCCCCTAGTAACTTATGATTGAAAAATTGCAAAATACCAAGCTTCGTTGAATATTCCATCTCAATTTGTTGAATTCAATCAATTGGCGGACGTAAAAATGTGGAAAAGTATCAAGGAGAACATTGATTGAATTACATTTCATCACGGGAATGTTGTGCAATATTAAGCGTAGCAGCTCCAAACTCGATATACCTAATCAATCTCAGACTCAGGGAGATGAATTCATTTTTACAACCTCCCCTGACGGAAGTGCGACTTTTGCATGAACAAATTTTGCACGCTTCTGCAAATGCAAAGTAGAGTAGATATGCAATCAAAGGGTGGCACAACGCATACCTTTTTCTAAGAGGAGTTGTTTGTCGTTCATAGCTTTTTTGGAAACAGGTAGAAGGTTCTTTAAACCTAAAACTTTTTTCCCACCTTTAACAAAAAGCCGTATAGTATTTTTTTCTAAATCTAGATCTAGTTCAGGTTTCCTGAGCACCATTTCATCTGAATACATTTTAAAAAAACAGCTCAAAGTTTTTATTTTTATCTAAAGTTGAAGGTTACGCATGTGGGAAATAATAAAATAGATATTATTTTAAGTATACTCAGAACATTCTAAATCTAATTCTCTGAAGTCACTTGATTTATATAGACTACATAAACGTAAAAACTAGATTGGTCGGTAATGCTACTTTTACTACGTCAACTTAGTACTTAGTTCAGTTATAGAATTCTTGACTGGACTTGTCCGTTACCCCTCCATTAAAGTCGACGGAAAAAAACTGTTAGTGTGACCACCCAATAAAAACTAAAACACATCAAGTCAGCCAGCTGTCAGACTTTATTAAGCTAGAGTTTTTAACGCACCCAACGTATTTAAAAACTTTTCACAGCTTTATTGGTGTTCTTGAACTTTTGCAGGAGCTTTTAATAAGAAGCTTATGAATCGAATGCGGTTGTGCTTTTGATTTTGGATCAATATTTTGCAATTTTTCTACTTTTTGCATTGATCCACACAACACATGTTACCATTACCCTCTTTCTGGTAAAACATGCCACAAATGCAAGCAAATATGACATTTGTTCCGTACTCTAAAGTACGTTGTCAATTAGTTAATTAGTCTAATTGTACTCTTAGTCACTTCATCTTTGTGTAAAAACTTCGAATACGAATTGACAATCATGCGACTGACTCTAAAAAAAGATTGAAGAGATTGAAAGATTTATAAAACAAATAAAAAATGATGATTAACAAATTTCTGAACATTTCAGGTAATTTTTATAGAAAGTTGGTCCACCCTGTACAATTTTTAAACGTAAACAAATTATTTCGCCCTGACCTGATACACAGTACTATAGTAAAGAAAAATAGCAACGTATTCCCTCGGGTATTTGGAGCTCTCCGGTGTGTGTGTACGTTCTAAATATGGAATGGCGCTACACTATTGGCATGAAATATTGATTTTCTGTCGTTTTTATTTGTCCGTTCTGTTTGTTTAGTTTTTATTTGCTATTGCCATTTGAATAACAATCGAGTGGTGGGACTTATTAAAGAGAAGATGATAAAAATCAGTGTCGTTTTGTAAGGCAATTTCTCTTGTTGCTTTCTTAACCTTTGGGAAGGAATTCTTTTGCTTTATAGGGTTGCCACTTTATCGACTACGTATGAGATATTTTCAAAGCTTTTCTCGATGCGCTCGCCGTGACGAATGATTTCGTCAGCAATAATAAAAAGAAATGTGTTGTAGGTTTTGTTTTCCTCCTTTTTTTTTGTTTAAGAATGGAACGGTCGCGTGTTCTTGTACCGTTGTGCGATTTTGACATACAAAAGGTATTAACACGGAAGTGAGGGATTATATTCTAGTTATGGTAACTCGTTTTGTCTGAAAGTACTTATCTTGAAAAGGGATTTACTTCAAATTGTTATAAAAAAATGCAACAACAGGGGTTCCGGGTTCGTAATAATTGCTCCGTTATAGTTTTGTTCCAGCTCATCAGTGTCTTATCACGTTATACCTCCAAAACAGACATGTCAGATGTATAATTAAGCTTTCAATTGTCTTCATATTTAAATATCGCTGTTCAGGTTTTTTGCCATCAAAAAAGAAGATGTTCAAAAAAAGTAACGAGTAGCGAGTAATATGCGTCTTATAAAAGAACTAAGCGAAGTTTTTCCGTCTTGTATGATCAGTCATATGTTATTTAGTCAGCGTAATCGTCGCCACTTGGTGTTATTATTTAAATATCGCCGTTCAGGTTTTTTGCCATCAAAAAGGAAGATGTTGAAAAAAAGTAACGAATAGCGAGTAATAGGCTTCTTACAAAAGTATAAAAGTTTTTCCGTCTTGTATGGTCAGTCATAAGCCATAACCTTTAAATTAAAAAAATTGAAAAAGAAATTGTAAATGTCAAAAATATAGACGTCTATCTCTATGTAAACCAATAAAAAATAGTTCAGAGATGTTATTTACTCTGTGCATATAGCGTATAGAATTAACGATAGAAATGACATGACAGATCATTCTTTATTATTGGGACTAGGAGTACACTGCTTTTAATGTCAAGAGTTATTTACATACTCAATATTTCGAATTTGACCCTACTGTCAGTACTTGCCGGGGAAAAGTACGCATAAATGTTATTTAAAAATCTCTCCTTGTGCAGAATGACATGTTTCGCATTTATTTTATATACTCAATCATGTTTTTGAATTAACTTCAACTTTCACCACTCAATACACATTTTTGGATTTAAGTTAATATTGAAAACAAAAATGTGTGTCATTCTCCATTAAATTGGCTGCATTTAGTTCTCTTAGAAATTTGTTGACTTATTCTGAAGTCGTTTAATTTTTTATTCGTTAAGTTTCACAAATTTTATGTGTGCTCTCTGCGTGTGAAAACTCTTCAACTACACATGTTTATAAGAATTGTATCTTAGTAACTACATAGTTTGATATAATTACATTAATTAATTGGAGCCCTTTAACAATCATTCTATTTAATACATTTCAAATAAAACTATCAAATTCTACTTGTGTGCATAATTAACTTCATTCATTTACACATTTTTCTTTATTTATTTATTAACTATTTATTTTTCTTTTAATTGTCCTTTGTGTATGCTATATAAATTCTAAAAAAAAAAAAACAAATCTTCTTTCATAAATATATACTTGTGTAATATAATCTGCCTGACAACAAAACGAACCGAAAAATAAACAAAATTTAAACAAATTAGCTGAAGAGAAAATACTTCGACGAACATCCATGCAAGTCCTTCTGCCAAAACGCGCTTCAACTGATAGTTTGAGCAACAGTCCAGGTCCTTCATCGCCAGGTGATCAAATATCAAATAGTAGTGTTGGCTTAAAAATTTAATTATTTTATGTACATAACGTATTATAACGTATCCCGAATGATTTTCGTGTTTTGTTTTTGTTTTGTTTTGTTTTGCCTGGTAGATGTAACAATTTAGATGTAAACGTCGTATACTAAACAAAAAATGCTCACAAATTATATATAACTACTAACAACTTTACACCGAGAAACCAAAATGACAAGAAAAAAATGAAAGCATTCAGCGAAAGAAGGCAATTACACTGCAAACGTGAATTACGCCCTCACAGCCAAGCCATGTGCGTTGCCGCGTACAAAAATGTTATTGTTGTCACAGTTGTTATTTGTTTTTATTGTTTTACCCCATTTTCGTTGTAACTTATGTTTTGTTTTTTTCTTTCTATTTTGTTTGTATTCCCGTTTCGTTTTCATTTGGATTTTCTTCTTTGGCTTGTGTTCATGAATGTCAATAGTCAATGTCATAAAGAAGAGTATTTTTGTTGTTTTTGTATATTAAATGTCACCGCCATTACATAACATAAAATGGAAGTAAGGTACGTGGGTAATTGACTGTTATTTGGCAGCAGACAATCAGCAGAAGTGTGGCGTTGGCTGATGATCATTCTTCATTAAGCTCTGTGGATGATTGCGTTCAAGGCTTTTGACTGTTCAAGTGTACATGAAAGTGAAATGTCATATATTTTTTATATGCATTCCTCTTTCTGTTTTGAGGTGTTAATACGATGGATTACGGAAATTATTATTTAACTTTCATGACGTTAATTATGGTTGTAATTATGTATTTGCATTTGTGGGCCCATTTATGAACGTTTTCAACGGAAGGAAATTGGATTTAAATTGATTGAAGGCGAACGATTGCTGGGTGACATCTGACAGCTGGGTTGAAAACCAAGCGACTGGAGTTGAATTCAAAGATGTGCGAGGAGGGCAGAATGAATGTGTGCATTTTAGTAGGCACAAGAGAATGATGGGTTGTGTTGAAAACTAAAGTTCAATCGTTTTATCGGTTCTCTTCTGTGTGCCTTTATGTGTAAAGCGACGTGAACAAAGCTAGGTTAGGTATTGTGTTTAAATTTGACAGAGTGACAGTGACAGCGAAAGTGAATCCATTCTGGTTTGCCCTTAAATAACCATAAAATAGTGGAATGATGCTATTCAACAATTGTTCAACTAGATACTAGACAAACAGTCAAACGTGCTGCATTTGTATGTGTTGTGTCAGTAGGTAGCTGATTTCGGATTTGGTTCAAGGCCGCCATTTTTTGGCACACTTTGGCAAGCAAACAATCAATTTTTCCTATCATTTCCAGCTATCGTATGGTAAGCTGGGGTCGAATTACCGCACCCGTGAGCGAGCGATACGTCACTGAATTTTGTTGAATTTACATGCAAAACAATAACAACTTCAGTCACGTATTGCTCGATCACGGATGCGGTGATTCAACCCCTGTTCTCAAGGCCTTGCACTATTAAAAACAATTTCCTACTTTCAGTTTCACAAACGTACTAGAACGTCAATTCCTACGCAATGTAAACAAAAGCTTACCTTGACCTACAGCCAAACAATAGCCAACAAACGAATGAAAGCAAAGTCTCTTTCAATTGTCTTCAACAATGTTCAGCTAATTAAATTTCAACTTAATCGTTTAATTAACGTTGTTGAAAAATGGCGGCATAGCTGTCCCTTTGATAGACATTTGTCGGTCTTCAACATTCGCCTAAACAATTCGCATTAGAATCCTCTTTCTGGAAACTCCATTTGAACAAACAAACCCCTTTTGGTGGCTTTGCCCATTAAAATTTAAATAAAATTTCAACTACTCCTGTTGTAGAGTACCTACTTCATTTAGGAACGAATACTTTTGTCTTTAATGAAAACATAAGCAGTCAAGGCAAACAGGTCATTGCAGTGGGTACTTAACATAAATCACTTTCAGTACATTAAACACGAAGCACTTATCACTCGAAAAATGTGTATTCCATCCACCTTTTAGCCAGACACAGCAGTTTCACCTAGTTTTGTCAATTAAGCAATCGCTGGAGCTATTGTTTTGTTGGCCTTCAGTTTTATTGATGGCAAGTGCGGTAAGAACAGTTTTGTTGTTCGTAATCATTCATTAGAATTTTCTATAGCAAAGATGGCAGAACCTATTCCGAAAATTGGACTTACAACTGTTCATATCATACTCACATTCCTCATTAGTGTACAATTTTAGCATTTTTATAGTATGGCTTACAAAAAAGTATACAGCTCGTGGGAATCATCTCTTCTCTTCTCTATCTCTACATATAATAAAACTGTAGAATAAAAAATGCCTGACCGCGCATCACGCAGAAACTACTGGACGGATTTTGATGAAACTTTACATAGTGATTGCTTATGTTCTGAGTCGGGCTTTAGGATACTTTTTAACCCGGAATATAACTTGGTTTTTACAAAATAATCAAAAAACCCGAATATATGTAAGGAAAATTCTGTTTATACAGAACTAGCTCAGTAATGGCTTATCGGATTGAAAAATAAAATAACAGGTGAATTTAGTAAATTTCCCCCTGAATTATTTAAGATATATAACATCCTGCTGCGTTGTCCTGAAGCTGAGCGATGGTCAAAACAATTATTCAAAACATCGCCCACAATTTTCCTTCAGTGGATACCACTGTCGGTAGTCATGCAGCAGCAAGTATCGTTGCAGTAGTGAGTGTGTGTGATTATTATGTGCGCGCTCTAATGTAATCATATGTTTTGCGCTTCAATGGGCAGTCGTGTCTCTTTTCAGCATATACATTCAGGTTGAACACGTTTTCAGGTGTTGTTCATTCGGAAAAGTTTGAAAATGGGCTGAGGTGGGGTTCGTGTGTCAATGTCAAGCTGTTTCATTCGTTTTGCTTCTTTTCGCCGACATTTGAGGTGGGTAAGAGGGAACAAATAACAGAACTTTGCGTGAATCTTTTTTGTGTAAACTTTTTAGAAGGAATTAAAATTATGCTTTTATTGTCTTTGGTTTTTGTTTAATATTGCTTTTAGAGAGGTCCAAGGGAGGGAACATAATTATAAAAAAACGACGGGTGAAGCAAGGCGAGCACGGGTCAGCTAGTTTTAAATATGGCAACTTGTTAAGTCATAAGTGTAAATGAATATTTTTGATAACACAGTCAAATGCCGCCGAGTACCTAATAGATATTTTTCAGTCATGTTTTGCCGAGCCTACTTTTCGCAAAATTGAAAAGTGACAGTTAGCACCCTGAATGGAAACTGGAAAACATCATTGATACCTCACAAGTCACAAAACCCGCACAAGGTGAGGTGAAATTGATTGGATGAATTGGTTTTTGCATTCTGGCAGTACACTCACAAAAACAATCGAAATTGTGATCTCCCATGAAGTAGGTCACAACACTCAAACTCAGTCATTACTCTGTCATAAGTGCTGACAAAAAGCGATAATGATTGCATGCGATGATCCCATTCAAAATTTTAATTTCATCTTTATATCATTAATTAAAAATATTTGTAATCCATTTTTTAGTCAATCGTAAAGTGTATACGCAAAGCAGAATTTTGAGATCGAACAAACCTTTTAAAATGTGTAAAATCGCCATTTATTTGGTGTTTTGTAAACTTCAAACATTCCTTTTTGTTTGTGCTTTGATATAGAGGTTTAGTGTCGATTTTAATGCTGTTGAGATTACAGAGTTTGTGTTAGAAAGATGTACAAGATCTGCAGACAATTGACGAATCTACCTCTTCATTTGAGTTGCAAAAAACTACGTACGACATATCAATTGCATGCATTATATCTTTCTATTGCCCGCATCAGGCTTTGATTGACAACAGGACACTAGTGACCTGCAAAATATTCATGCCTATTCCATTATAAATCATTTATGTCAAATGCTGTAGCTACCAACATTTGTGTTTTTTCCCCCTTCAACATGGCGTGCCCGCTAATTATTCAAGTTTTTGTGTTGCCCCCACGTTACGCCGCGACTTAACAAGCAATCTTACTTTACCGCATTATACCATACACCATTTGTGTATAGCTGAATACAAATCTGACACACATACAGAGCATTGACATTGCGTTTATCCGCACCGTTTCGACTGCAGCTCACTTCACACGACATTATTACTATTTCCAGCTTAATGTTCGTAGATTTAACTGTACACACATAACATTGGCTGTCACCTTATCGGTTATTCGCTCACCTTTATTGCGTAACAGATTCTGTGGTCGCGTACAACTTACCTATCATTGTTTGAATTTTACACAATTTCCACAGGATACAGATAAAACTATGAATGAGAAAACAAGCTCATTGTGGCATATGCCTCAAGTGGGTGTATAATACCAGAGGGATGCCAAACTCTGTGCAGTGTTGGAATATCTATGTAGGTACACTGAAAGGATGTATGTTACACAATTTTCCCATGCACAAAAAGGATGGAAACAAAATATGTTTCGTAGAAAGAAAATATTTCAGATTTATGTCAAGAGAGGAATTCCTGTGGAAATTCATTCGAAACACAGAGCACTTTTGATTAAATTCTATGCCATGTGGGGTTGGGTGCTAGGTCAGGAGAATAACCTCGAGATGTCGTGCAGATCCTGGTAGTTTTGGAAATATTTCAACGAACCAAAGAAAGGAGTCATTTTGAGCATGAATGTTTTTAGCAATTTTGCTTAGTGGTTATACGGCAATTCATTTGCTTTTGAATTGTGATTTGATTGGAAATGCATCCTTAAATGTATTTGAAAACCAATACATTTTAAATTTATAAATTAACTATCTACAGTGGCGAATTGCATTTTAAGCAAAAAGTCCAAGATTTTGTTAAGTTTTATTATAAAGCGAAATCCAGCATAAACAAACAGAACTACAAACTGCCCATGTCTAGGAAAATATATTTTTCATATTTTATATAAATAATTGTATAATTAAAAAAATAACTACAAATCATTTTTAAAATTTAAGGCTGGTACGCTGTTCGAGTGAAGTGAAATTTTCAATCCTCTCCAAAAAGTGCTGTGAAATTGAAAGTGAAATTTTCACGCCGCAATGTCAAAAATTTATTGTGACGGACAACAAAAGTCAAGAGAAATAGCTAGTAACGCCCCCTACAAATCACTTTTTTAACAACTATTTTTCACGAAAGTTCAATTTGGCAATTCGCAGTGAAAATTTTGTATGAAAAATTGGATTTCACGTGAAATAAATGTGCTCTCTTATGGAAAAAGTCGCCATTGGTGAGTTAAAAGAGAACGGCAACTGTTTGACACCTGACACGTCCATTTAGTTTTTGCTAAATTTTAATTGGACAATATTATGTAAAGATGGAACTGCAAACTCTACTCAATACTTTGACACCTGAAACCGAGAAATCTCTACTGAGAAAACAACCCTTCGTTAGACAACGTGTTCCGAAATCAGTTTCCTCTGTTCCCGAACTTTTTAAGATTATGGGCATTGGGCACATTCAAAAATCTAGTTATTTTAAGTCAACTAGATTGGTCTGGACTAGATGTACCCTAAACGCAAAAACTAGATTTGTTGGTAACGTCACTTTTCCTACGTCAGTCACATATACGAACTGTCAACTTAGTACTCAGTCACGAATTTCTTGACTTTTTCGTCGACAAGCCCTCCATAAAAGCCAACAGAAAAGCCAATCAAAATTGAGACACATCATCCCAGCCAGCTGTCAGATTTACTGTACTACTGTCTTCACGAGTCGTCATTAAAGTTCACCTTTCGGTCGTAAAATACGCCATGGGGATGGGGGTGTTTGCATATTTTAGTTAACCTAAAAGCGAATTCTCCATTACAAACTGCTACAATTGATTTAACTTATTTCTAGTCATTAGTTCCATGCGGATTTATGCCAAGCGTAAGATGGCAACGCTCGACTTGCCATCACGTCGGGACAACATTAAAGTGACGCCAGATTATTTTTTTTTTCATTTTTCAATTTAATCGTCTGGCTGAGCGTTTTTTTTCTTCTTCTCTCTGTTGCTCTATTATAATTTCAACTTGGTTTTGTTGTACAATACAATAATTGCTCATTAATCACAATGACGTCAGCGAAGAGATGATGATTGATAAAAATGAAAAGGCATTTTGTAAGCGCTTGAGAAACGAGTGCGGCTTCTTAAAGCGTATACAGGTTTCATTTCAAGATTCGCTTGTGCTAAATCAGTTTAACTGAAAATGGATTCTCATATTTATTTACGCATTACCGATGCAAATTGCTTGTAATAACGGATAATCTAGTTGATGCAGTAAAGTGGCGGATTGTGGTATAGTATTTTGTAAAAATATGCAAAGTTATGAAGTAGCAAGTGGCGTCTGTAGTACTGCACATGGTGTGTCACTTCAATTAAGTTGTTTAGTGTGTAATTGACTATTTCCGATTTATGTTAGTGTGGTATGCGATGGGGTGGGTAGTTATTTTCTGTTTAATAACTAGGTACGTTGTACGTAACCGTGTGTGCAGGTTTTGTACTTGCATATAAAAGTAGTTTTTATACACGCTACCTCGGCGGCCGACTTTACCGACGCGTCAGCACAAAAGTGACATTTAAAATTGTATTAAATTGAATAAATTTCCAATTGAATATCGAATTTTAACTAAAAAAATAATATTCAAGCTACATCGTTGCTGAAAGTTAAAAATGGGGTGTAATTTTTTCAGCTGACCGCCATTTTGGTTTTCGCTAGATCTGAATGCATTTTCTTTCCCATTTTGCAAAAACAGTGTTGTCAAGGCCACTTTCTTTGTTCGACCGAGCTGTCAAATATTTATGAATACACTATTCCACACCCAACGAAAAGAAGCTTCAAACGAAGACAGTGGACTAGTCTTTTGATTTGTAAAGCGTGCAGCTCCAGGCAGTTAATATGCCCTTTGAAGTTTGCAAAGAGAGTGGAATTCCAAGAGGAAACATATAACATATAACAGTCAACGTAAATCTCGCTGTAGCGCCATCTTATCGAAACAATATTTGACACCGTGGCAGTGGTAATCCAGTTGCGGTTTTTTAGCTTTGCTTTTGCAAAATAAGTTTCTTCTGATTTGTCACGAGTTTCAGAAGATGTCATTCTGCAAAAAACACTGTGGCTGCGATTTTATCTGACAACACAGTAGGGCAACAAAATAAAACCCACTGACGTTAAAGACTTTTACCAATTTAAAAATGAAATAAACGATTTGTAGTGTTGATGAAATTGTGATTACTAGTTTTAGATTTACTTATATTGCATACTCGAAAAAAATCCACTATCACATGCGACCCGGGAAGACTGATCAACTCTGATCGATCAGATAACGTGCAAAGGGTTTAATTTTAAAATTTAACAAAAATTATTTTACCCTCGAATGAGACTACATAAATTCATATAAAATGGACTTTAAAATGTGACAAATGGCCCCATCGATCAACCAATACATCCGTGACTTTTTTTTATCGTTGCCACATATATCGATAACAATACCAAACTCTTTAGATAATCGAATGTATACAATTTTTAAAGGTTTTTTTGTATAATGAAAAACTTTCAGTTCTAAAAACGGGACTTTCAGCCAATTAACTAAATTGGCAAACGCGAAATAAACCTAATCGCATCAAAATCATTTTTTACCGCACATCAAATATTTGAGTTGGTACAATCGAGTAGAAAATTGATATCGGTGCACGTATACTTAATTTGGGACATTTACTGAGCGTACATTTTTGTTATCGCTCAAATACCGCGAAAAGCTCTTTTCTCTGCCCATCGATAAGTTCAATCAGTGACTAATTTTTGAAAAATTATTATTGTGGCGGCCATTGATATATATGTAAACAAACCGCTATAGCGCGTCGTTTAATATTTTTTTTTTCAATTAAAAAGAGTAGGTGCGTTCAAAGATATCGAGCTGTGTGTTGATATTCATTGATAACACGCGATAGATAAACAAAGATAATTGCGACACATATAGATGCAATTATTTTAAAAGCACCTTATCCCGCCCATCAATCATATTACATTTTGAGTGTGTATAGTTAGCTATTTTCGTGACCCAAATTTTTTTAAATTGTGTACATTGAACTGGGAGATTCCATTTCAGTGGAAATTAAATTAAAATTTTAATACAGCTTATTATATAAATAAATTAAATATATATACGTCATAGCTAAGCTGTTAAATATTTTAGTAAGCGTTGAAAAGTGTGTTATGAATGATACTATCAGAACATGGTTGTCACTCACTTCGCTTCACTTTTTATATCTGACGTAAGATGAGAACGTCTACCAAACAATGTTGATTTGATTTGTTGTTTGAGAGCAACTTGTTTGCAAGCACTTATCGTTTGAAGCTGTGGCTATTTCGAAGTAATCTACTAGTTTGTCAAAAGACTCCTTGAAGTTAGAACAGCGAAATTCTTTTAGTCAATTCTTAGTCCACAGAAAAAGTTATTTTTAGCAGATTTGACCTATCTATGCAACAACCCTATCAATGGTGGAAAATAAATGGAATGTCAGTTGGCTACAGCACTAAATACTTATAAACTGAAAGTTAGGCATTGAGTGCCATTTGGGGCAACCTGCCATAAGTACGTTATTCAAGGGAACGTATCAAAGACCTTTTTAACATATTTTATTAAGGCTCTTTTCTAAACAGTTGAAATTTAATTATGTGTTAAAATGGCTTGTAACGCTGCTCCTGCTGAAGGTTGGAAGCACCTGCACATCAACATCGCTAAATCTAAAATCGATGTCGATGTTGCATAAGTTCCTGCAAAAAGTGCCCTTTTTCTGTCAACGTTGATATGTCAATCTGTTTCTCGCATAAGAAGTACTCAGTCACGACCTAGGCCAATCAAAACGGTGACACATTAAGTCAACTGTTACCTCTTTGAGACTTACTTTCGCCAAAAAACATGCTCTTTTCTTTATTTTGTCGCTCTTCGGGGAGTGGTAGATTTGATGGCGGACCTAGCTTACCGGTAATCCTGGATCCGCCACATTGACTTTTGAATAATTTTTTCCACAAACGTATCACCGATTGCTTTGGGGAAATGCAATTTTTTTCAATCAGATAAGCCGTTCGCCCACAATCGCCATTTTTGTTATTTTTTTAACTGCCAGTTCGCAATAAAACTCTTTTGTTTTTTAAGAAAGAGGCAAACAATTAATAAAAAATGTACGCGTTCGAATTTTACTGCGCCGAATATCTCAAAAGAAGGGTACATTTGTGGCCACCACTCCATTAAATCAAATATTTTGTCGTTCTTCTCTAAATGGTCCAAAAGCTGGACCTACCAAACACAACAATTTTTAAAAATTAAAAAAAAATGGATTCCGTCCGAAATCTACTAAGCCACGTCGATCAAAAGAAGCGTCTGATCATGAGCTATAAAACCCATAAAATAAAATAATTTGTGGCTCTTCTTTGAATGTGTCACGCACTTTTTGCTGAAAAGAATTTCTATGATTTTTCTTCAAATCGCAGTCGGCAGGCTTATGTCACCCCCTACCCCTAACATATACTAACTACCAAGGGGTGATACCCACTTAGTATATGTAATTCCCGAAGAATATTCAGACGAGCTGTCATGCAAAAATTTTCAAGGAAACTCATTGTTTAACGCCTGCAATAATTGAACCCAATGGCTTGGCTGGCCTTGCCACATGTATTCCACCGTAATAATCTTCTACCTGTGTGCATTGTCGTTGTGTTCTTGATTTTGTTCTTATCATAATGTACTTTTGCTCACTCCTTTGGCCGCTGACAGAAACTCAAAAATATGAAATAAAAAGCTCTGTTGTGGCGCGCACTTGGCTCAATCCACCCTCAGAAAGCAGCACACACAACAAGTACAAGTACCTATACTCGGTGACGTTTGTTGGCTTTTAACTTGTTGTTTTCTTATTATTTTATGTTTTTGTTATTTCGCTCATTTTAATTGTTGATTTTGTTAGTATTGCTGTAGACTGTAGTCTAGCCGCGCACCGATCTATCTTTTTCTCACTCTGCGTATACTTTTCGCTATTTGTTGCTCAGTAGATATATTTTTTTATTGTTTTTTTTTTGGCTCTCTCTACTCATTATAAACATTTTGTTTGTTTTTTTTTTTCAACTCATCGCGCTGTCGAATGTGTGTTATGTTTAGTTTGGTTCGGGGTTCGGGCCCTGTGTGTTTAGTTTTCTTTTTGGCCACAAAGTGGACAGTACAAACTTAATTTTTGTGTTTCACTCTGTTGTACATAGCAAAAGATAGAAAAGAAACTATAAGTAGAATAAAAAAAAATGGAAAAGATAATATAAATAGAATGCATGTTTGTGTAGTGGAGTGCGGTGTTCGGGGTTCTTTGCATACACCCTCAGAAACATTAGTGTCTAGTTTGTTAGTTTGTTCTCTCTCTGTTAATTTTGATTTCTTGTTAATAAAACTGTATAATTTGGCGGTCTCGTGAAAGAACGCAGCGACCAGCTAACTGGTTGTACCGCGCAACTATTCACTATTCTTTTAAAAACAAAATCTAAAGTGCTCCGCATTATCGCTAATTTCGCGCAATGAAATTCTTTTTAGGCATCGCCAATTGGGGAGATAGCAGCTCGAAGTTTGATGGCAATTCAACAGACAAGGTGAGTTGGCATCGAAGTATTTGCTTTATTTTTTATAAAGATCGATAAACAATTGTTTTTTCTTCTCAATGTCAGTTATCAGATACATCGAAACTTAATCGCAAGGAATCATACAAAGCACAGAGGAAAAATTATCGACGTGAGAAGAAGCGTGTCGCATCTGAATTATTAAATTCGCTGCAGGATCCAGCTGTTATTGTTCTCGCCGACTGGTTGAAGGTTAGTGTTTATATTATTCATGAGCTTTAAGACCACCATGCACTATTGATTAATATAGTTCACCATGAAAGGGGGTACAATTTGCAACATTTTTTGAATGCCGGTTGTAGTGCTTTTGACTGTCTTTATTGTGTTCTATAGTCTCAACTGCAAATCAGATCTCCTCATCAATATTTTATTAGAAACTTGTAGGGTAGCCTATTGCCTATACCGAAGTCACATTGAAGCGTGAGTGGGTTGCCTAATTGACAATTTGACTGAATTTGTGTGATGTCATTGCGCTGGCATTCTCGGATGTTGTGCGCCGACATGGCAATAAAAATTATTTAAACATTTCTCAAAGCTGGCGATTATCTTTTAAGAATGATCTTTAATTGAAAGCAAACAATTTTCAACAACCTGGTTTGCGATCATTTTTATGACCGAGAGGTAGAACAATTTCCCCTGCCCAAATCCATGAAAAATGATTGCGTTTCATTGGATATAATGTGCAAGGTCGAGGCAGCGCAACAAAGAATGGACTTATTTAAAAAATAAATATAAATAAAATATCTAAATATTTTGACGCGAAAGGTCTGTGGGACCCAAGGCCTAGCTTCTCACAACTATTCGTTTTGTGTGAGTTTTCAATTTTTGGGACGAATGGAAGGGATCTACAATTTTACGCCGAGTCCAAACGGCTAATTGATGAGCTCTTTCATGACAGTTTTACCCTCGGATGTTTGTCAGACGTTCGCGAGAGATGGCGCAGTGAAAAAAAAACCTTAAGATGTAATTTTGTTCTTTCGGGATTCAAACCGGGGACCCTTCGCTTAGTAGCCCAACACACTACCACTAAGCCACTGCGCCACGTGACTAATTTGCGTTTGTTTTTACTCAAGATCATTCAAAACCGCATTACAAATGGGAAAATATAACTAAACTCTTATTCTACGTCAACAAAATGTACACCTTGGGTTTCACTCTCTAATTCAACTTTTATTAGTCAAATTCTGTCAAACCTCGTTCTATTCGAATGCATTATCGTGACTTCCTATTGCAAGTTTTATTAACAACTCCACCATCACTTTTGTATGATTTTTTCAATTTGTTTACTTTTAATTGCATTTTATTGACTGCTCAATATTTTCCCTTGTTTTTTCTCTAACCAGGTAAATTTTCGCCAGAGCGACAGACTTCCCCTTCACATGCTAAAATCGATGTTCAATAAAACACAGCTTGTCTGTTTGATTACTTGTCGTAATGTGTCAAAAGCATTCACGTTTACGTACTCCAATCTTGGAAACAGAAGATCTCCGCCAGATTGGTATTGAACGTTTCTTGCAGGGGAAATATTCATCCATTCTTCCAATATTTTATATTTTACAAATTACGCTTTTAATCATGGAAAATCTAACAAATCCAAGCACAACTTTATATTTTCTGTTCAAACTTTTTGACTACCCTGAGGCTTTGAGATGAATTTCGGGACTTGTTATAGAATGTTGAGATAGTTGTCTTAAAAATGCATTGATTTTCACTTTATTATTTTTTTTGTAAATCTGTAATTATGTAAAAAACCAATTGCTAATTTTTTTTAAGACAATTACTTTGTCAAATAGGTATTAAACAAATTATGCACCACTGCAATTATCATTGAGCATTTTCGCGTAGACGACAAATCGACAAATAGGCAGTCCACACTTCATACCTTGTGTTGCTGCTCAGTTTTGAGTTTACAATTCTAGAATTTTGTTTAATTTAAAAATGATTTTGGAGTAAAAAATCGTCCAGTCTTTATTTGGGAATAGGGTATTGCAAAGTTTTAAGCAGTGTCAAAATTAGATCTGTCTTTTGAATGACATTTCAAATTATTAAGGTATACCACAAGGAAGTGTTATAGGGCCTCTTCTCTTTTTATTTTCGTTGAGTAGCCCTTTGAATATTGTAATGACTGCAATTATGATCAAAATAAAATCACTTTTTTTCAGATACGACTTGCCACATATTTGGTTATTTAAATTGAATTTCCTACTGATATTTTAAGTAAGGTTATAAAAATCTAGCTCACAAATAATATAAACTCAAAAAATAAACATAAATTGTTCCAATGACTCTTTCCCTGTCAATTCAAATTCTTAAAATGTGACTTTTTGAAAAAAAAACTACGCTAAAACTTTCATTAGTGGAGTCTTCCATAAGCCTTTCATCTGACACATAACACTACAAGACTCGTATGTATTTTGCCAGAAAAGAACAGCTCTTTCTGTTCCATTACACTTCTGCCATTGACTTCTTTCAAATATCGCTTTATTTCTATCTGAGTAGCTTGCTCGAGCAAGATTTATAAATAGGTACACACGAGGACATTTAAGATTTGACAGTTAATTGCATCGGCATAGACTTACTTGAATTAATTAAAAACTAATAAATGTTTATAAATAGATTTAGAGCAATTTAATATCAAATTTAACGATAGAGTATAATTCAAATAAACATGCCATTAAAAACAGTAGGGGCTACAAGGTAGGACAAAATTAGTGTTTTCTTGTAGGCGAAGGCAAATAGTTAAGGACCACTTTCACAGTCTTAAACACAACATATTCGTTTGAATTTTTTGTTGGGACGATTGTGCAGAGATACAATGCTGTGTTGTATTTTGTTATCCAATATGTACCTATAAGCCAGGTCACTATAAGTGTAGAATTTCTACCACTGGACGAGGTCTTGTAATGTAAATTGGCCGCCATTTTGTTAGAAATCGCTCCATTGCTTGTTGTCAACTAGTTCTCAATCTGTTACATAAATGTCAAAGCACAATCACATTTGACGACGTTTGCAGAAATTATGGCAAATTGTGAAATTAGGTTTTTTTTTTTCAATCCATATTCGCGACACGATTCTGAGAATTTCAAATAAAAACCACATAACATAAAATCTACAACTCGTTTAAAAAAAAGTACAAAAGATTGACCCAAAACACTTAGACAATCATTTTTGTGTGTCACATTTTGAAAGCAACCTCAATATTTCCACAAATTATAATCGCAGAACAATAAACGACAATCTTTATAATCAATCGATAGCAAATTATGTATGTAGTTTCATTTTATAGTTTCTTTTATGAAATTAGCAATAAAATCTGGGGGTTTTCGGTGGACCTGAGTCTCTGTTCTGAAATTTGTACGCATTTGCACACTGCAAGTAGCAAAAGCTACTTTCCGTATGTTAAAATCCAAAAATTACCATCCGCCAAAAAATAGGGTACCTAATGAGAAGCTACGTTACATATGCCTTCTTTCTTTTCTGTTGCACTAATTAACAGAGAAATGCAAACGATAACATGTTCATTATGAACTGACTTAAATTGATATTTTATGTAAACACTATAAAAGTGTTCGCTGAAATCTCAAGTACAAGCTGTTAGGTAATTTATAAAACACCCACTTAAATGCACCGTCAAAACATTGTTCACTTTTCAAGGGGTGTTTTGTTGAGTATCATTCAGAAATTCATATAGAAAATGTTGCGAGCCATATTTATTTGATTTCCTTTTACACCGCCTTTACGATGTAGTTTATTTTAACATCGCGTAAGGATTTTTCGCAACCTTTACGTTATTTTTTCGTGGCCACTTTAATAAAGGACGTCGGTCTCTATTTAAATGCGAATATCTGGTAAAATATTATAACGACATCTGTCGGACAGAGAGGCTGCATTTAGCGTAGGTTTTAGCCTTGACAGACCAGCGAAAATGGAAATAAAATGTTACGCTCGTATTACTGACAAGCTTCAAAACTAGATCACGTGCAAAGTACTTTTGTTTTTATCATCCGGCTTCCAGTTTTATCCATATTGGTATTCATGCGCGTTTTGATTTCTAAGACCATATATTTTGAAACTAGTTTTGGGAAAAAATTAAAACCAATAAAACTAGAAAGAAAACTGTTTACCAGAAAATAAATCGCTGACAATAAATTAACGAAACTCAACGGAAAATATTAATTTAGGCAAATGGGTTTGAAGCCTTTTGTCGATGAAGATGACGTTTGTCTTTTTTCGATGACAGCCTATAAACATTGCGCAGCCCTGCATTCCACAGATAGATGGGTTGCGGCGTTTTATAAGCGATTCAGGATGACAGCACTTTTCATATGCGCAAAGTCGGTATGAATATTTCATTTTCTGGCTTATTGCTTATTAATTTTGAGATAACTCCAGTGGCGTTAAGGCGCTGTTTGGCAACATAATGTTTCCCGGAAACTTTCGGTGCAGTATAGATGTGATTGCTTTGGCTCTCAGGCATTTGGCACCACATATCGGTCTGCATCTATATCATTAGCGGCCCAATAATCCCTCCAACCCAAGAGCTACAATTAGTTTATTAAACAAGTCTATTAAGATAAAAATAAGTTTGTCACTGAAAAATCGTATGTCTGCTTGTGCTTAGTGCAGTTCAAGTGCATCCAATTGGCGTTAGATGGGCTTTGGAAGCTTTAAAATCATTCAGTGGGCGTGCATACTTAATTCCTTTCTTAAAATTATAGAGTGGTTCGCCGTTTGAGGCTTAATGACGAGTGCCACAATTTTGACAGCCAGCAGAAATCAGAAATGATTTTATAGACTTTTCTTACTTAAATGAAGGAATCTCAAAGATGAGCACCAACTTCGGTAGTTCTTAACACCTTTTGCTATTGCAGTTTGTATAATTTGAGGTTAAGTTCAAGCAACTTTTTCACTCGCAGCTATCGAGGTTTTCTTTACCTAATGCAAATGTCTAAAGAATTGTCCTCTTGTAAATACAAACCGAAAAACATCATGTTGTGCAACCATGAACCTCGTTCTGGTGCAATAAATGCACAAAAATAATAACAAAATTAATTAATGTCAACAAAATAATAAAACAAAATGTGCCCGTGCAAGAGGACATTATCTATTTTGCTTTTGCTAAACATTTAGGTAGCACTACATGTGCACAAATAGACTTCTCATCGAGTCGACGATCTAATTGTGTTTACTTAATATTTAGCCTACATTTCGATAGACGAATTCACAAAGATCACGTTGCGGATCGTTACCAATGATTTCTTAATTTTCTCATGTTTGTTGTTATTCGTTTTTGAACGTAAATATTTGTAAAAATTATATTAAAATTTGTAGTTATAGGAAATTGGGGCTCTTCCGCGTAAATCATGTCAAACTCGCACGCTTAACTCAACGAATTTGGGATTGTCCGAGTGAAAAAATAAATACACGCGCTTTGCTCAGAGATGTATCGTATATGTGATGATCACTACTACGATCAGCTACGAGCAACGACAACGACATCATCATCTTATGCTTATAGCTCTATACCGCTTTGGATCTTGTTAAAAATGTTAATTGACCTACCCTCTCTTGCTTCGCTTAAGTATTATCTTTATCATTACGATTACGAGAGTTCTTCTTCGCTTCGCAAATCGCTATGAAACAAAAATGTAAAATGATAATGACGTCGACGTAAACACCTACACGTAGATATGTTTCTCTGAATCTTTTATGAATTTGTTATCTGTTTCTTTTTTAAATTCCGCTTTGGTCGTATGTTTTGCGTGAATTCCTTTCTTTTCTAATTTCTAAACTAAATGGCATTTTCATTAGTTTTCTTGCTTCACATTGAGTTTTCGCAACCGAATACACAGATAGGTGAGCATGAGTGGAGGAAAGCATACTTACCTGGCGTAGGGGCTACCGTGATCATTAAGGCGGTTCCCCCGGAGTGAGACTTGGCCATTGCACATTCGGTTGAGTTGACCTCTGCGATTGTTCCTAATGCGAATAACTCGTGCGTGTAATTTTTGGTAGCCGGGGATGGCGTTCGCGCCGCCCCGACGTTAATATTTAAAAAAAGTGGATTGGTTGAATTAAATGAACTCGAACGAGATCGAAGATCGAACTGTAAGAAAATCTTTACAATGTTCAAGGTTGGCTAGGAACGCAGATTTCCCCTCGGTGCTGCTGCTGTGTGGTCTGCGGTGAATCGTGGTCGTGGACCATTTATTTTAATTGTTCTTATTTAATTAGAAAATTGTGTAATTTCAAAATACTTAAAAAAAAAGATCTTGCTGATTTAAATTGCTCTGTTTTTTTAAAGCGCTCGAGTTCTCAGGGCTGCCTAGGGAAGTGTAACAGATCGCTCAAAAAACAAAGTTGATTTGAAAAAAAGTGTAGCACATAATGAACAAAAATAATAATGCCTATAATAGGTACTTTGGAAATTGTTATTAAAATTTAATCAGTTTTTTAAGACGTAGCATATTTAAATTTACAAAAAGTTGAACAGGAGTAATACCTACTAACAATTTAATAGGGACGTTCAAGTATCTAGTTAAGTAAGTCTGACAGCTGACTGACTTTTAGGTAACTCAGTTTTGATTGTCCTAGATCAGTCACATGGGCAGCTGTGTCAGTTGACTTTTATGGAGGAGAGTAGCCCACAAATATAGTCAAGAAATTCGTGAATGAGTACTAGACAGTTCGTATGTGGCTGACGTAGGAAAAGTGACGTTCCCGACCAATCTAGTTTTTGCGTTTAGGTTACATCTACTCCCGACCAATCTAGTCGACTTAAGAGTTAAGACAACTAAGTTTTTGAATGTACTCCGTATATCTGTTCTTTTTTTCATGATAAGAAGTTTGACAGTTTGGAAAAGTGAGGGCAAATTGTAGTACATTTGACAAGTGCATTCAGATCAAGCAAGTGACTTTTTCGATTTGCAAAAATGAATCAAGAGAACACATAATGAATTAAATTTTGATCGTTATATAAAAATGAGTCAAACGGAGTAGAAATAAGTTGCTACGTAACAGACGCATACAAAAAAATAAATTAATTAGACCTACTACATTTGAAGAACATTGTTGGCCCTGCTCTAGTTTCTCTTTCTATTGATGCACAACAATCATATAAGTCAAATTTACAAACAACCGACAATTAAACCCCATAAAAATGCTTACTTACTTATCGGGCTTCCGATCCGTGAAGAGTCTCTGCCTGAGACACTGCAGCCTTCCATCCTCTACGATCCCGGGCACGTTGTTTCATTGTCCAGACCAAGCGCTCTGGCATTCGCGATGGCTTAGTCTTTGAAAGGGAGCTTCGGTCTTCCTTTTCTTCTCGAACCTGGGGGCTGGGATTTGAAGATTCTCTTAGCCGGAGCATTATTGTCCATTCGCTGGATGTGGCCGAGCCAATGTAGTCGACGTGTTTTGGCTTTTTTGACTACATCCACAGCTTGGTACAGCTCATAGAGTTCGCGGTTGTATCTTCTCCTCCATTCGCCCTCCTCGCACATAGGACCAAAAATCCACTTGGCGCCATAAAGCAGGACTGGCAAGATAAGGGTCTTGTAGAGCACACATTTCGTCCTTCGAGTTAGGAGTTTTGAACCCCATAAAAATACTTAGGTTTTAAATTTTCGCCAGCGTATTAACGAAGGAAAATATTTCGTGGGGAATCCTGTGGCGAATTTCGTCTAAAATTTCCCTTTTTCGAAATTCATTGCCTATACCAAAAATCGCTAATTTGCAAACCCGGTTACAAAGGCAAAGTCTTCTGTTTTGATTGGTGAAGACCAGTTTTTTAAACCCACAATATCCTATTACTTATGGTTGACCTCGACTTCCATACGCTATACAAAAGAAATTAGGTAACTTATTTGCAAACGGTCCGCGTTGGGAGTAGTTATAATTCCACCTGCACTGCGTATCTAAAACAATTTACCCCAACTTCTATGCTTTGTGTTTTAATCAACATAACAATTTTCCATTTTTCAGGTTCGTGGAACACTAAAGTCATGGACAAAGCTGTGGTGCGTCCTAAAGCCTGGATTGCTTCTGCTCTATAAAAGCCCAAAGACAAAGAGCAGTCACTGGGTGGGAACCATTCTCCTTACATCTTGTCAAGTTATCGAGCGACCAAGCAAAAAGGATGGCTTCTGTTTCAAACTCTTTCATCCACTCGAGCAGTCGATCTGGGCACCGCGTGGCCCAGACAAGGAGACCATAGGTTGTATAATCTATTCAACATTCTACACCAAAATCGAATCTAACTTGTTTTATTTTTATTTTTGTCATTTTTTACAGGTGCAGTCGTTCAACCCTTACCAACGGCTTACCTAATCTTCCGAGCACCTAGTCAAGCTGCTGGTAAATGTTGGATGGATGCCCTTGAGCTCTCCTTGCGCTGTTCAGCTCTGCTATTGCGTTCGAACAGTAATTCAGGAGCAAATCCAAGTACCGATGCAAATGCAACTGGGCAAATTTCACATGAGACACAGTGGTCCGAAGCGGACTACGAGAAGCATTTCAACGATCAGGGTAAGTACTTCAATTTAAATGCTTTAGACAATTTGCCGTTTGTTTTCTTTAAATGCAATTACTACCGAATGGACTAGATAGGGTGGCTCAGATGCAGGCCCTACTCGATAAGCATAATCAGCGATATGCATCGAATAACCATTTGACAGTCGATAGCGCAGCGAAATGTTCATCGAGTTCATTAAGCTTGGCCACATCGCAAACGCCGATATTTCAACAGTTGTATTTAGCAATGACCAACTGGGATCGCATGATGGCCAATACACCAGATTTTCAAAAAATCCGAAAGTTTCGCAAACTACGCCATCTCGAGAGTAAAGATTGCGGCGACATGAGCGATGTGTCGTCTAGTTGCGCTGATTTCATCCAGCCAACACGTCGAATGCTTACGAAGTCACTGTCAATGCATTCCCTTGGTCGGACAAATCAAACGAGTGACGAGGAGGAATCACCCAGACGACTTAGCACACCGGGCGTTCTGACCAAGCAGTTTACTTCTGGTACTGGATATGATAGTGTTGTATAAAGTGGGGCAGCTATGAAAGAATTTGTATGCTCGTTGAATTCAATCATTTGGTTGGCCTGGGACAAACATTTTGGTCTAGCTGCTTGGCATAGGTACATACTGATAGTTTACCTTAAGAGGAGTAGTAAAAACTAACAAAGATGCAATAAAAGAGCGACGCACGTAGCTGCAAATATAAGCGAACCCGTAGCTACGTTTTTGTGCGTCATCGTTCAACCGACCTGCACTGTACATGGGAATTAAAATATTTTCTTACGAATAATCATCAAGTTATAAATCATAGCCTGTAGTTAAATTATGAAAAGAAGAAAAATTGTCAAATTGTCAAAATTCCGTCTAGGCCCTCAAAAAGTGTTCCAAAATTTGTGCAATCTGATAGACCAAGGATCGAAGTCGTAAGTCATACATGTGCTAATTGCCTGGAAATGAACACAAGCCTTTCCCAAAGCATTAAGGACATCAAAACGGACTGCACCAAGCGAGACAATGATTGGTTTCTCAATTTAGCGAACCTTCTGCCTACTTATCAAATGAAAAACCGGTCCATAAATATGTTGCAATTTGTCTAGCTCTCTCCAGAAGTATATACAACCTTTGTAACTATTTACTTACGTCAGATGTTCACTTTCAAATGGTATTAGCTGCTTAGAATTTAATTAAAGTAGTCAAAGACTGAGCCTCTAGAAGTATCACCAAGTCGTTAGACTCTGCCCTCGAAATAGAACAGAGTTTCATCAAATTAATTGGCTTCAAAGTCACAAAGTACACGTAGATATGTATGATATCAGTCTCTGCTCGTCAGCACTTATTTCGTTATCAAACTTGTTCTTATCAACAACCATAGTAAACAATAGATTTCATATTAACTGGCATTATTGGAAGCCATCTTTTGTAGGCTAAGACTTGCCCAAACTAACAAAGTTCAAGTCAGTAACAATATCTTTCCCATGTCCTTGTAGATCTTGATGCTGACAGTCAGAACGAAGGCGCTGCTGCAGTGATGTCTGGACCGGATTCTGAATCGGATTCTGATCTTGGCGATGGACCGGAGCCGGTAGGCATTGACCCGCCAGAGACGCCCTATACACACTGCCCCGAGGACGAATTCGGCGATGTAAGTATCTAGCTTACAAGCAGCTTAATTGTTTATTTCATATTTTTCTTAAACTTGTAGGCAGGAGAACAGGTTGAAGAACTAGCCGAGGAGCACAAGAGTCTGATTTGGTTTCTGGTGAAACAAGTCCGTCCTGGAATGGATCTAAGCAAAGTCGTCTTACCGACCTTCATATTGGAGCCAAGGTCTTTTCTCGACAAGCTATCCGACTCGTACTATCACGCCGACATCCTATCCGCGTGAGTAGTCACCTCCTTTACTGCGTACGCCATCAATAACATTGTCTTTTCCCATTTTAGAGCCGTTGTGGAGGACGATCCATTTACACGAATGAAAAAAGTCGTCCAGTGGTACTTGTCGGGTTTCTATAAAAAACCAAAGGGTCTAAAAAAGCCCTACAATCCGATTATAGGAGAAACTTTCCGCTGCTATTGGGCCCATCCGAATGGCAGTCGGACTTATTATATCGCCGAACAGGTGTCGCATCATCCGCCAGTGTCGGCCATGTACGTGACAAACCGTCAGGATGGATTCTGCATCACATGCAGCATATTGGCTAGATCCAAGTTCTATGGCAATAGCACTTCGGCGGTGCTTGAGGGTGTGGCAACTTTGACACTCTTGCCACGTGGTGAGAGTTACACCCTGACGACGCCATATGCCCACTGCAAGGGCATTCTAATGGGCACTCTGTCCATGGAGTTGGGCGGAAAAGTCAGCATTGAATGCGAGAATACTGGTTACAAGACAGATATCGAATTTAAATTGAAACCTTTCCTTGGGGGGTCAGAATATACAAACCTGGTAACTGGAAAGATCAAATTGGGCAAAGAGACACTGGCCAATATAAATGGCCACTGGGACACGGAAATCCGAATAAAAGATTCCAAATCATCCGAGGAAACGATTCTGTTTACTGCTACGGCCGAGACGAAACAAAAACGGCTGATGAGGTATTGCGTTCCCATGGACGCGCAGGAACCAATGGAATCGGAGCGTTTATGGCAACTAGTTTCGGCGGCAATTCGCCGTGACGATCAAGTGGGTGCAACCGAGGAGAAGACCGTATTGGAGGAGATGCAACGAAATGCGGCCAAAGAGCGGAAGGCTTTGTGCACGGAATGGGTACCGACGTTTTTCCAACAGGATATCATAACTGGACAGGTAAGTCGTGGCCCAAAGAAGAACTTAGCTCATATCGAATCTATTCAAATTTAGAATCTGCTCAAGGACAACCTACAGCTCTCAATTTAATTTTTCTGTTCTATTTTTCAGTGGATCTACAAGTACGCTGACCTCCGTCCGTGGGATCCGCGTAATGATGTAAAACAATACGAATCCGAGTATCAAGTTTTAACAAAAACCCGTCACAAAGCACCAATGGTTCGTAACGCTAGCATCGTAAGCTCCGACCCGATACATGTTATTCGTGCTGACTCTAGACAATCATTATCTGCTTTAAAGGCTCCCAAGCGTACCGCAATACTTTCGAGTAAATCAATCACTCAGCTGTCGCACGACCGAATGAACATCCATTCCGACTCGAGTCAATCCAATGAGGAATGCGTAAAGAAAGCCTTAACCGGAAAATCCGTCAAAAAGTAAGAATATTTTCTTTTTCCTATTAACCATTTCAACAATCTCTCAATCGTCTTTTAGTATAATGGCGTCGGTTGAGCAGGTGAACAAAACTCTGGAGGATCACTCGAGGCAATTGAAAAGGATACAAGCAACCTTGGAGCGGATACAATACGCACCCGTTGCACACCCTTCTACATCGTTTATGCCAACTGCAATATCACAAACAACCGTAATAAAAGGTCTAATTTATGCCTTCATGGCGATCGTGTTTAGTGTCTTCCTAAAGTGGATCTTGAAGTAAACGAATTCTCACGAGCTTTTTCTGCAAACAACAAACAATACCAGGCAGCGCTAACAATATTTCGGTTTCTCGGATAATATTTTATTTGTACACAACACACTTAGTATAATTGTAATAGATCTTCCTGATAAATGTAGCTTAATAAGACTTATCACGTAAACTATGTAATATCACAAGGCAGGTGAAGTTCGCTCTTAAGTTTGGGTAAATAAATAGTGCGCAAAAGCAAAATAAGAAAAAATAAAATAACATTCAATCGTCGAAAACGCTTTAATTAATCTAATCATAAATCTATTCTAATCTACTACGTATTTTGGAGAATTATGTAAATGATGCGCAACTTTGTAAAGCGTCGTCTCTCTTTTTAGCCCAGTTATACATGCATAATACTTTTAAAAATATATTTACATATTTAAACGTAGCGTATTTTAATAATTTTTACTTCCCGAATTAATAAATCTTCGCATTGTAAGTCAGTTTAACGAAATGATTCTTCTTTAGATAGGAACAAAAACATAAAAACCTATTTAATTGTTAAAAAATATATATAAATTATAAAACGAGTGCGGCATCCATGTCGGGCAAGAGGAAAAAAGTAATAAAAGCGATCTACTATAATCATGTTTGTAGGTGATAATTCAAATAAACTGATATTCGTTTTATGTGGGTCTTTTTTTGATTTAGAAAGAAGGAGGCATGCAGTTTGTTGCTCTCGTGCAGTAATAAGTGACGTTTTTTGATTACAAATAGGCACAGAGTGGTCCTTCTATGTTTCCTGTTTTGAAAACACGAGATATAAAAGATAAAGGCCTACCTTTCGTAAACAATTTGGGGCATTTAATCAAAACCGTTGTTTTAAAATCAAAGGGCCAACTATGTAGTTGGAATCGGAACAACTTTCGAATAGAATCGAATTACATAGATGGCCCCTGCATTCTGAAGCTCTACTTTTTCAAAAATTCGAGGTTGGATCTCAGAAATGACGGCTTTCAAAACTGAAATCTTTGTTTACATTATAATGTGGCGCTACAGTCCGGGGTGGACCTGGGCCTCAATCAACAAGCGTCTCTAGCCAGCGCGATATTTAGCTAGCCTTCTCCAGTTTCGCACGCTTAGTTTGGTTAAGGTCCCCTTTCACTTGCATGCGCCAACTAAGTCGCGGTCTTTCTCTACTGCACCTTACCTCGGGTGTGGATTCGAAGATCTTCCAGGCCGGAGCATTCGTGTCCATTTGCTCTACATAACCCAGCCACCTCAGTCGTTGGATCTTCACTCTTCTGAGTAGGTCGATGTCGTTGAATCTACGTTGAATCTACTTATCCATTCACCGTCGAAGTAGACGAGACTAATTTGGCAAGAGTTATTCTACGTTTAACCTCAGCGCTGGTGTCATTCTCTGAGTTCATAGCGGAGCCTAGGTAGACAAAGTCCTTAACCACCTAAAAGTTATATCTGTCTAATGTGACGTTCTAAAGATCCATGTCTCCAAATAGGTACCCTAACAGGTACATTTCTAGAGATAGTTTTGCCATCGAACATTAAGCTGCTTCCTCTTAAACGATCAACAAAGTACATTTTTTAAGCACTATTGGAAGCTGATTTTCGATTTTCATCGCTTAATCTTTGCTCATTAAAATCCGTTTAAAAAAATGTACAACTTAAAGGCTGTGGCTTGCAGAGGATTTGATTTCGATTTCAGCCCAGAGGGTCAGCGCGGAAGATAAAAACTTTGCCTGAGGAAGCGCTTAGAAGTAAAAGAGGGCTCTAACAACCTACTTAAGGGATAAAGGACCTGGCTTTCTCCAAGCTGTTAGTTAAGAGGCCCTACCGCCCTGGATTACCGTAGAAAACATCTGATAATGCGAGTCAAATAAAAATAAGAATAAATGTCATTCATAGGTACCTAAAACATTCTGCAAAAGAATAGAGTTGCAGGTAATCTAGTACAATATTTTACATTTCCGCATAATTTCGCAGTAGAATAAAAAGCGTACCACAAAATGAAAACAAGAAATAATGTTTTGTTTATGTGATAGAGCGCGTTGTTCCAATTAATGCCAGACTATTAATTTTTTTTAGACGTCAGTTCTAATTGCAACTCAGAGAAATTTTAAGATTGACATCATCGGTCGCTCCCAGTGTGCCGTGATAGAAGCGTTCAAGGCGATTGAAGAACAGGCGAAATACGTTGACTTTGAAGAAAATGAGGGCAAGACCAAGTACATGCTATCAACAAACAAACAAGCAACTGTCCACCGCCTAGGACAAAACGTCACTGTTGATAGCAACAGTTTCGAGGTAGTTAAGGAGATCACGTACCTCGGAGTAAACATAAACTCCACGAATGACACCGTAGTGGAGATCCGGCAAAGAATTACGCTAGAAAACCGCTGCTAGTTGCTAGTTGCTAAATAACTGGGTTCAGAAATACTACTCGAAGGACGAAATCCTTACCTTGCCAGTCCTGCTTTATGGCGCCGAGTGCTGGACCATAGGCAAGAAAGGAGAGCTGATACTGGGCTTCTTCGAAAGAAAAATTCTTCGGCGGATTTTTGGTCATATGTGCGAGGAGGGCGAATAGAGGAGAAGATGCAACCTCGAACTCTATGAGCTGTACCAAGATGTGGATGTATTACAAAAAGACAAAACACATCGACTACATTGGCTCGGCTACATCGAGCGAATGGACTTTTCGAATCCCAGCCCCCAAGTTCGAGAAGACAAGGAAGACCGAACCTCCGTTTCAAAGACCAAGCCATCGAGGATGCCAGAGTGCTTGGTCTGGACAACTGGAAGCAAAGTGCTCATAATATATTTTGTTGCAGACTTTTTGGGACATTATTGAAAATAGCAGAACAAATTTCCTTACTCCGTCCCGTGTATGGATCCAAATATCTTCGTAGCTCATACTGCAATTATGTAATTAAAAAGGCATGCAATGTTAATTTATCTAGTACAAATACCTGATTATTTAGTACTGCACAGTTAATGTAACAAATCTACTCCAATTTTGTTCCATACATTGCGAACATACCCTCTTCTCTGCGCCTTACCTGTCACAGTCGACGTTTCCTATTCTCGCATGATATAAGTGAATTTTCTTTTCATCGAAAAGTGAATATTGTAAACACGGCCAATTCCACGCGATTAACTAGCGTTCTCCGTCGTTTGTCATCTTTAGACATTCGTTTTACTGCAATTAATAGAATGGCGGACGATAAACCTAAACCAGGAACGAGTGGTAAGTGTTTCTCCATATAAATTGTGAAAACTTGTTTGTTTTGGTACAAAGTCTAATTGGCCATTTTGTCCCCGTTTATTTCATGACACACGAGTGTAGACACAAACCATTGTAACAGTAGAGGAAAGAAAAATGAACTAATTTCTAAAATTTGTATTTTGACTACCAGATGAACCTGCGGTGGAGGCGATACGCAAATTCTTCGCAGAGAAGTTGGGATTTTCTGACAGCACCGATGCCGTTGAAAAGGTTTATTGTATCACCACTCTATGTCCATTTATATTGTCTGTTTAATTGTTGGTATATTTTTTAGCCCAAAGTGATTGAAGATCTATCATTCGATGGCCTAACTAAGCACTGGAAGGATAAGGGATTTAACAGAATTGTTACCATGGTTGGAGCTGGCATTTCAACTTGTAGGAAGACGAAGGCTTTACATTGAGAATAAAAATAACTGGATTTCCTTTGCAGCTGCTGGAATTCCGGATTTCCGGTCGCCCGTCTCTGGCCTATACGCTAATCTACAGAAATACAACCTTCCACATCCGACTTCCATATTCGAAATGGATTACTTCATGGACAATCCTCAGCCGTTCTTCGCGTTGGCCAAGGAGCTGTATCCGGGCAATTTCAATCCAACTCCATCGCATTACTTTGTGCGGCTGCTGCACGAGAAGGGTCTTTTAGTGAGACACTACACCCAAAACATTGACACTTTGGAGCGAATCGCTGGAATACCAGACGACAAACTGGTGGAGGCACACGGGACGTTCTATACGAATCACTGCTTGGGTTGTCGCAAGCGTTACTCCATGCAATGGATGAAGGAGCAAATTTTCTCCGACCAGGTGCCATCGTGTACGAAATGCAATGCCGTCGTCAAGCCGGATATTGTTTTCTTTGGCGAAAATATGCCAGAAGAGTTCTACGAAATGCCTGAAAAGGATTTCAAAAAATGCGATTTACTCATTGTAATGGGGACGTCATTGGAAGTACAGCCGTTTGCGTCGTTGATTGACAAGGCTGGGCCCAACTGTGTTCGACTTTTGATCAATAGGGACAAAGTTGGATTGGGGGGCAAACGATCTTGGTTCACTTTTGGACCGGGCCTGCTCTATGACAAACCAGACAACACAAGGGATGTGGCATATATTGGGGACTGTGATGATGGTGTGTACGCTGTGGCTGACGCATTGGGTTGGGGCGATGAATTAAGGGATTTGATAAAGTCGGAACATACGCGATTGGACGAGGAAAATAATGCGGACAAGTGTTCCAAGGAAGCAGGTTCTAAAACTGACCTGGAAGACAAACCTACGGATGACAAGCCTGATGCTACAGCGTCCAAGTAAACTTGGATTTGTGACGCCTATTAGATAGAGTCTATTTTATTGATAAGTGTGAACGGATGCTGTAGATATTTACCGGCCTATTGCAATAAATAACGTTTAGTAAAGCCTTAGAAGTGTTATTTCTTACTTAGAGTCCGAAAAGTCTTTGTCTTGGGTTTAATGTGCGGTGTCACATTGTTGTATCGACTTGATTTGCTGCATAGAGAGCCTTAATGGGGTTCTACTACTGCGGCCTCTTTAAAAAGGTGGCTATTGCGCCTTTTATGGTGAGGTTGTGAAGTTATATTTCGCTCCGGAGGCGGTCAGAGAGACAAGGATGAAGGATATTCTCTGGTGGTACGAGTACGTCAGCTAGATTTGCTGGGTAACAATTTTCTCGCCAAGTTTCTGAGACGAAAGAAAGCCGGACATGTCATAAGATTGTGAGGAGATTTGTCGTCATGTAGGGTCCTGTGATATGCCAATGCAGTGGAAATGACAACTAATTATTCCTGCCAGGATTCTCAGTTAGTTTTTGTCCAGGATTAATGAGGAAGTAGGACTTTCTAGGTAAAATTTGTGGACAAATTTTCTGCTGCAGTTCTGTCCAGGTTATTTAAGCCAGACTTTCTTTGATTCGATACGAGACAAGCTCTTGATGTAGTTCCTGAAGTGTTTTTTGCTGACACCACAGAAGAGTTCAGGTGCGATGAGTGGCACTTTTGCGCCACCTATAGCCAGTGACTCAGCTTCTGCCCCTTTTGGCTGGAATTTAGTGGAGAATGACTAGGTTTTTCTTAGCAAGTTTCTAGATGGCTATGAATGCTTTTAAAACAAGCTTAGAATTTGTGACAGATGAGTCAAGACTCAAGAGCTTTGAGAGCTGCCTGGCTGTCTGAGAAGATAAATGTCGTTTTTCCACGTGTTTTCCAGCCCTAGGGAACCTGGGGACAGTTGATCCCCCCTTTTTAAACTTCACATTATTTCAGAAAGTATAAGATGTACTTCCTTCTAAATTAACGGTTTTGTAATCCTTTTTGATGTTTATCGTATTGTTAAGCCAAATAAACAATATTTGCTCGATAAGATATATTTTTAGGCCTTTTTCTAAAATTTTCAAAAGTAATCAAGTGTCCCTGTATAGGGGAGACTTGATCCCATTGTAGGGTAGACTTGGTTACAGGGGGATCAACTATTCCCGATTCCATATATTAAAAAAAAACACTGTTTACTTATGTAATATTTTTTTTATTAACATTGGATAAATTAGGTTATAAAAAGAAACAAAATAGGTGTACATAAGAATACTTTATATTTTTCATTAATATTCTGTAAAGTTTTGTTATACGTTATTAAGAGAAACGACGTTTTACTCTAAATTAAACTTTCTTAATGACTTTTTAAATTGAAGCAAAATAACTCGCTTGGTGTTAACCTTGATGATTGGTGGATTTATTTTTTTAACGCGTTGGTACCTTGCTATTTCAGAAATAATTTCTTTTATTGGGCATTTAAAAGTGCTGTTATTGATTTTTTTAGCAAAGCGTACTACATACCCATGATCCGTTAGTGATTTTATTGTACCAACATAACGGTGTACTCGGTTTTTCATAGAAAGCAAATACACAATTACCCAGTCATCCACACAGAGTAGCGAAGATACCTCATTTTGATTTTCTGATTCGGAGCTAGATGAACGAAATGACTGATTGTCGCCTTCAGATACATCGAATGTCGATTCAGGGGATGGTAGCAATTCGCCTTCATCTTCGAATGATGACGAAACAGTCGCAGTTATATTACGTTTTACCTTCGCAGTTTGTTTTTGCACCTTTTTATTTTTTTTCATCTGCCGCAATAAAATTTCCTCTTCGATTTTGTTTTTTTCTGGTGTGTAGGTATGTCAATATTTTTGTCGAACCTCTTTTGGGTCCTTTTTGAGCAAGCTTCCGTGGGGCTGCTTTAGGAAACGAACGAATTTCTTCAGGAGTCCTTATATATGCTCTGGATGTTGAAGGATCTGTGAGACTTGATCCCGGGACCAAGTCTCCCTTACTTTAATGGGATCAAATCTCCCCTCTGGTAGTTTCTTACTTGTTAACGAAATTTGTATGGAAAACAAACTATTTTTAATTGAGAGATTTGCACAAATACTTACCAAAATAAACACTTTCTAAAATAAATATACACCAAGCACTTCAGTTAATAACACTGTGGAGAAAAAAACACAAACAAAAACTAAAAAAAAAATAACTTTACGGCTATTAACACAAAATACACCCTTGAAGTTCAAGTTCTTCCGCACGATTGGCAAAATGGTTTCTGAGGTAATTTTCAATATCAGAAGCAGTGATGCCACCTTATTATTCCAAGAAAATAATTCTCGTTGTGGAAATAATGCCCAGGGATCAAGTCTTCCAGGGGATCAAGTGTCCCCATGTTCCCTATTAATTGAAAAAATATAAAAAAACAACTTTCAATGTCTGCAATGTCCTTTTTCGAGTACAAATCGAAACAAAATTAACAAACTGCGCATCAACGAAATGTAAATGCAATTTAATCAACTCTGTTGGTAGGTACCTACGAAAAAAAAAAAACAAAAAGTTTGAAAATTCGCTACGCGAAATACACAGAAATCCGCATCAACCGACTTCGGTGTGCATACAACATTTGGAAACTATCAAACCAACTCTTAATTAACTATGGCTGGGTGAATTCAAAATAGAACAAAGAATTGATGAACTCGTGTGGCAGAAAAAAAACGAGTAATGCAATTCAATTCGGATACGGAACTAGAAAATATTGTCAAATTCGTATTCTAATTGAAAGCCATTCCTAACTGCCTTAAAAAAAAGGTAACCAAAAAAAACCCTACACATTTAAATAAAGGAACAAGGACGCGAAATAGTTGAAAAGTATGTAGATGTATTCATTTTCAAAGGGCTACAATTGGTAAATTGGAAAACGGAACGAAAGTAACTAATCAGCCGATTCGGTTTGCAAAAAACTCGAGTCCTTTGTTAAATTGCATAAGTATTGGAAGTAGGGTAACAACGAGAGTTACATTGGAAACAAACTAAAGGTGCTCCCGGATTTGTATTCTGTTTCGCTATTTAATTAAATAATGTCCCCATCCCCACTAACTTTTCCGCTCATCTATTGGGAGGGCAATGCCGTAGAATACTCGGCCGAACCTGGGCTCCTAGCTCCTAGTCCTAGTAGTGGCTTTATACAGCGATATTGACAGTTCTGTCTGGTGACAGGTGTTGTCAAGGGTCACAAACCTTCAAACTGTTACAAAGGGCACATTCAAAAACTTAGTTATCTTAAGTCGACTAGCTAGAACTAGATTGGTCGGGAACGTCACATTAGGTCTGTTGGAAAATGGAAAAGACTGTCAAAATGCCTGTGGACTGGATGAATTCTCTCTCAAAAAGAGAAACTTACGCAAAAGTTAAGGAACGCTTTTGTAGTAACCTGTGCAAAACACAAATGCGAATATTCCACCCAAATGCTAAATAGAACAACAAATTCAAATCAGCTGTCAGTTGTTTCAATTCTTACGCAAAGAAATTTGTTGAGTAAAATCTAGTAAGAGGGGAAATATCTTGTTCTCTTTTACAAATTTTTCGAGTTGAGGAGAGGAACGACAATTGAGTAAAATGCGTAAGAATTCGTAAAAATTCGTAAGATTTAAAAGTAAAGGAACAGACCTATTTTCTACGTCAGCCACATATGCGAACTGTCAACTTAGTACCTACTCAGTCACGAATTTCTTGACTAGATTCATCGGCTTCCCCTCTATAAACGTCAACCGACACAGCTGCCCATGTGACCGATCTAGGCCAATCAAAACTGAGATACATCAAGTCAGTCAGCTGTCACTGTCCGACTTACTAAACTAGATAGGTACTTGAATGTCCCAACTTGCTTCCCTAGTAGAAATAAATGTCATAAAGGTCTTCACGGATAGATCTAAGGTGAATTTAGGGAATTTACTTCAGAGGCACTGGCAGTAACAACAGCTGCTTAACAAGCTGCAATGATGAAAAAACCTCATGCATAAATGGGTCTTCATCCCAGTTACCACGAGTGGTGACATTTTCTCGCTTAATACTTAACTGGGCTCGATTTTTTGAGAGCCATATCCGTAGCTTGTTTTTCACCTGAGTCTATTTTTAGACTGCGATTTTAAAGAAGCATATAACTTGAGTGAATATCTTTGGGGCCTCTAATGATTAACTACACCTACCTTGGGGCGAATAGTTTCCACTTATAATCTCAGAAAAAACTTTAAGTAATAGACTTTTGAATTAGTTTAGCTTGGTCGCGTTCCAAATTACAGCGCAAATACCTACACTCGCACTCTTTAGAATAAATTTTCGGCCCTAGCGATGTATCCGTCGGAACGGAAAATTCTCCGATTTTATACGATTCGGAGGTTTTTTGCTTCGAGGTATTCTTCGGAACATCTATTCGGAATATTTCTCCGACATTTTGTAACGCATATCGGCGAATTGCGTTGAAGTGCGATTAAGTGCATTTTTTTCATCAATTTTTGACAGCTAGGTTCCGATATCCTCCGACAGAAATTGGTTGCGGAATTTGTTAACGATTTGGATTTGAGTCTCCGACAGAGTATGCGTTGCGGAGAATTTTCCGTTCCGACGGATACCTCGCTAGGGCCGATTATCAGCTACCACTTCTTCGACAGTCCGAATAAGGGTGGCTTTCTGCTGCCCAAGCCAAACGAGTTCATGCCGCCAATCATGTTGTATGTTGATGAGTGAGTATCGTTGTTTATGCTCCGGATCCGGATTGCACGGATGCATAACTCTCGCTAGTCTATAAGCTTTTCATAGGTACCCAAAGCGTGGGGGCTGTAAAGCCCAAGGCCATCACAACAGATCTACATTGATCTAAGTGTGACGTTTACCTTATCTCGCCAACCCACCTACATAACCTAACCTAACCTCATCTATTAATGCTACTTAAAACGATGTATAGAAAAATCGATATCTCTCAGCATCAAACTATCGATTGACCTAAGCCGATCCAATTAAGTTAATATTTATGACGGGTTCCTAGCCCAGTTTACCTGGTACGCCAGACTAAGGGACGTAACGCCATGGAAAACCGCCATCCTCTGAATAGATTCCAGCTTGCTCAATGTGCTCAACCGCAATACGTTGGCGATGGGTTTTGGTTATCGTACGACCGACGTGCGAGTGTGTGCTTAAACCATTTGTCGCTGGATCTAATAAATGTTCCATTAGTTTAATTACTTTCACAATCTGATTGCAACATCGGAACGGAATGCAACCAACTTCCAACACAATTTTCCTCTTCTCCCTCATCAAATTCAGTCTTCAGCGGTATGGTGCGTTAGGTGCATCCTTCTCCATATAATGTGGCATACCTACCGACCCATCGGTCCCCCCAGCACAGGGGGCTTACTACATACAACATTCGTATAAATTTACTCACCGTGCTCCTACTTTGTTTCGCTTGATTTTAATTAGTCCCCCTATGAGAAGGGAACAACACATCGCTGTGCCTTCAATAGCTTCTCTCGTCCTTCAGTGCGCTATTAACCACAGCCATCTAACCAGGCATCCGACCAACCAAACACAATCCAACCAGCCATCTATATCTGGTAAGCAAATCAATCAGTTATTGCGGTCTGAGTGCCGAACATCCTTGTTCGACCAAAGCAATGATGACTATCCCACCTTCCTGACGATGATGATGATGTATGCAAAAACTTTTGTTGCTCGAGCTGAGTCTTCGCTCTTCCCACTGGTTTTTGTGTGTCTCTGACTCTGAATCTGTTCACTGCGTTTCCGATAACAGAATCCGGATTCCGGAATATGAATGCACCGGAACCGGGATGCCTACCGCTACCATGCGATGCGAAGTTTGGTTTTGTGTTGCCCTTTTTGTTTCGCATTCTTTTTGTAGTGACTTCAATTGTTGCGATGTGCGTTGTTTTAGTTGGATGCATGGGGTGATGGTAGTAGTGGCAGATAGGTAGTATAATCCTTGAACAACAGTATGTCAAGCTAAACGGTAGGAAGCCCTTATATATTTGACCTGAACGTGGGAGCACATTGAGTTAACTTTGCTGAATGCTCATTGCTGGAGGCTTGTGTGTAGTTCCAACTGGTCTGGTACTGCGGTTATCCTTTTTTGTGGTTAACAGACGGCGCGGTCGGTATGTGTGCCGAGTTGCGCCAGATGAATGTCGCATGCATTCTGCATATGGAATGGATGTATCTCAGTGGATGATTCTCGCACAGATGTGGCCCTTTTTGTGGATTTTACTTGCAAATGTCATCGAGGACTCGTTTTTGTTCATTTTTCCCATCAGTACTGTGTCCTTGTGAACGAAATTGAATTTGGTGAACTAATCGGTGCTCCAGGAGCTCATTGTTATAGATTGGATACATAGAGGGCGCACCTATTGAAATTGTTGATCCTTGACCTATTTTGAGAGTAAGGCTGTGATGTGTGGAAGCCGTTGCTCTTCTACTTTATATTCTGCACAGCAGGATTTTGTGGCCATCATTAATTTGATTTCGAAACATCTGGTGTCCTATGCTCATAACAGCAGCACAAACAACCTAAAATAGACCCCCAGATTAAGCAAATCAAGAGAGGCTTCCGACAAGTTGTTTTTAATGTTAATGTGGGAAAGTATGTCAGCCATGTTTAAGTGCATTAACAATTGACTCCGTATCGTTCTTAGGTAATCGTATATTTCTTCATTGTTACGATTTTTTCTACTCCCTTCCCAGTTTCTATACGACTTGCTGGTTTTTTTTTTAACGATATTTACTATTTTAAAAGGATTGATTGAATAGGACGTTACAAAATTCAATGCCTAAAATCTATAGCCCAAACCAGACATAGGGCACTAGGAAATCCTTTTTATGTTGACCTATCGGTCTTCCATGATATCCAATTCAATAGAATCATTAAATTTATCAACTCCACAGGCTGGTTTTGAGCTCCTGTAACATCCTTCTCCCCCTTCCATCTTCTGATTCTGCTTGTTTGTGGTTTCAAAACGGCGCTCATGCGTTATTTGTGCATCTTCCCTGGAGGGGAATTTTGTTACAACCTAAACCAACCAACCAGGTATGTGAGTTCAAGTTCAAGTAAAGGGTTTTTCAATAAGAGCGCTACAAAATAAAAGAAAACGGTTTTGGTTATCAATGAAATTCTTTATTCCTGTGAAAGTACGTTCGATGCCATTGTGTATGGAAATCGATTTGTTTTGCATGGCCACCTCGGGCACGCTTGCAGAAGTGCTGAGCCCAATTTTCGACGGTTTTCAAGCATAAATCGGCCGATACTGCTGCAATTTCACGTTCGATATTCGTACGAAGTTCATCAATCGTCGCTGGCTTGTTGGCATAGACCATAGACTTGACGTAGCCCCACAGGAAATAGTCCAACGGCGTCAAATCGCACGACCAAGGCGCCCAAGCGACTGAACCATTTCGTGAGATAACACGTTCTCTAAACTTGGTTTATAATAAATTAATTGTGACATTCCTTGGTCCTCCAAACCGTAATTTTTTTGGGACGCAATGATGACTCATGGAGTACGTGTGGATTGCTGCCTGACCAATACAACATATTTTGTTTATTGACGAAGCCATTCAGCCAGAAATGAGCCGCATCGCTAAAGATGATTTTTCGACGAAAATCCGAATCATTTTCAAGTTGTTGCTCAGCCCAATTCACGAACATACGACGCTTCTTGTGGTCAAGCGGCTTCAGTTCTTGCATCAATTTAATCTTGTTAGGATGTAGGCCAAGATATTTTCGCAAAATTCGCCACAACGACGTCACAGAGATGCCCAACGCTTGAGAACGACGTGTGAGAGACACATTTGGGCTTTCTTTAACTGAAGCCTCAGCGGCAGCAATATTCTCGACACTACGGGCATTTCTTTGTCTCACTGGCACGGGAACATTTTGTACTGTGCCTGTGGATTCAAATTTATTATCAACCCCTCAAAGATAAAGATTAGTATAGCATTGGACTTGACTAACCATGAATGGTGAATAGTTTTTGTCAGATTTCGACAATTTTTGTAAGCAAGCGTGTTCAAAAAAACTTCTTCAAGATACGTAATGGCCGCGTTCCACTGCCCGCTGGATGAACAGCGGCATGTCAAACTTCATATAAAAAAAATTGACTTATCACCATAGGCGCTAGACATCTAGAACTTTTTGTGAAATATCCCTTTTAGGGAAATTTCTTAAATTTCTTAATCTAGCGCAAAATAACGCGTTGCATTGAAAGAGAGAGAGAAAAAAGCAACAAGTCAAAGGCAAATCGTTCAAACGTTTGCAAAATTTGCCGCTGCCGCTGCACGAGCGTTCCTTCATCTGGGATATTTTGTGCTAGATGTCCAGCGGGCAGAGGACTCGACCTCGTGACCGCCGATTATAAGCACCATGTTATCGTAAACTTGTGTGCAACTCACAGAAGAAATAATTCATTTTAGTGATCGTAGACGTGGAGTTCTATTTCCTCTAGTATTTCTTTTGCTACCACTAAACGATAGCGTTCGAAAATTCGATAATTGACACTTCGCTCTCTCGGCTTAGATTTATATATATGTTAACAGTGTGCTTAGAATCACTTTAAATTACCATCTCTGTCTCTTTTCCTTTGGGAGAAAATAGTGCATTTTTCGCAAGTCTCCAAGCTAAAAATTTCCCACACGAATGGCGAAATTAACCGCTTTTCCCCATTTTGTTCGTGGAAAATGCCCACAAGATTGACCATAGGTCTGTTCCTTTACTTTTGTGGTAAAAATGGAAAAGACTGTCAAAATCACAGTGGAGGGGATGAATTCTCTCTCAGAGGGAAGCTTACGCAAAAGTTAAGGGACGTTTTTGTAGTAACCTGTGAAAAGTGATATATAGTTCATAAATTGGAGTGAGCAAATAGAACAAAAAATTCAAATCAACTGTCAATTTTCAGGCGACTGACAGTTGTTTCAATACTTACGCAAATAAATTTGTTGAGTAAAAACGAGTAAGAGGGGAAATATCTTGCTCTTTCGAGGCCGCTCTCTTTTACGAATTTTTCGAGTTGGCAGGATGATCAAAAATACAATATTTATAATTTAAAGGCTGGTACGCTGTTCAAGTGAAGTGAAATTTTCACTCCTCTCCAAGAAATTGCTGTGAAATTGAAAGTGAAATTTTCACCCCGAAATTTCAAAATTTTAATGCGACCGATAATAAAAGCCAAGTGACATTGCAATTAACGCCCCCTACAAATCACTTTTTGAACAATTATTTTTCACTTCAACAGCGTACTGCCTGGCGAAATTTTCACTTGAAAAGTTCATTTTGACATTTCGCAGTGAAAAATTTGGATTTCACTCGAACAGCGTACCAGCCTTAAACAAATTACAAGATCAAAAAACATTCGGCTTTAAATTAAAAAAATTTTGTAGCGGTTTTGTATGTATACTGTTACTTTGTGGGTTTAGAATTAAAATTGGAGAAGTGAGGCAAGCACGAGTCAGATATTACAAAAATAAAAACAACCTGACGAGACTCGAAACTAAACAATTCAGAATACACAAAGGATACAGGACGTTTAAATGAGGTCCTTGTATGAAAAGTCGTTGGAAGAAGCATTCAATGTTTGTTTTTATGCGCAAGAATTTTCGCATTTCGTAATAAGCGTGATGACTTCAGACTTCAGAGTATGGTTTCATTTTTTCGCAGATTGCATTGAAATATGTAGGTACTTACTTAAATAATGAAATATTTTCTAAATAGAAAATACCGTCATTTTTGTTTTGGAAAAAAACCCCTTCGCCCTTGTAGTTTATTTTGAGATGCGAAATATCAACTGAATTGGTAATTCGCCACGATTTGGCATCACTGCTGCAATCCTAGTTATTGAGATTTAAAAGCTTTCCAAAGATTCCTTAAAAACACACTTACTGGTCTTTATATGTTGGGAAGCAGCTCAACCGCGCAGTGCCGTGGCTAAGCGTTATAACACCTAGTCATCAGGCTTTATGTCACTTTTCCGATTTGGTCTTATGACACATCACGCGTCCATGTTCCGACTGCCATGTAAAGTCGCCCTTCATTAAACGTGTCTCTGCTCAGAGTAAAATTATATACTCAGCACCAAACAAATGAAACACATGCGGCTCACCATAATGCTTAAATTATGCGACACTTAAGCCACTTAAGCGCAGCTTATGTGAAAACAATATGCAATTTAATCCAAAAGATAAAAAATAAAAAAACACGACACATATCCGAGTCTCCTCGATAAATGTCTCAAGAAAACTCAATCATTTGCACGCAAATGGTTTCATTTAAACCGAGGAAATGTGTTCATTTCACAATTTCCCAAGGACATCGTCAGCAGCGCGTAGTTGATAGGCTCAATTTCCTTGAAATCTCTATTCATCGCCTTGATGTGAATTCATTGGCAACAAAATATACGAACAGAAAAAAAAGATGTAAGAAAAACCAACAACCACATTCGGGTGTCACTCATATCATATTCCATTTCAATACGTATACTTGGCCAAATTCCTAAGTGTCACCCCCACACAAAACCAACATCATTCCTCCGACTCCGATATTATACACATACTACATCAATTTGTGGTGACATCTGGTGATCCCTTTGTGGCGAACCACAACACAAGGACCAATGATTACGTTAAGCGATATCAACAAATAGCCTCCATATGCACGCGCATTATTGCCAAATAATAGGGAATCGTTTTATTAACAAATTGAGATGTTCAAACGAGGAACACGCATCAGCATAGGCAAAAGGACCATCGTTACCCCCAACCGCCGGAGAAAAAAAAAAATGTTTACAGTGTTCGCCTTCTCCCGCCCTTGGCATATTTATACCCGCTCTATTCAGAATCAGTGGGGGTTCGTTTCGGAGAGCAAAGAACACCCGTGGGGCCAGTATATATAGGAACAGCAGGAGCCGCACCCGCCCAGAGAGGGACTTTATGAATATTTTATATACACGAAGGACACAAATGATGCGACATTATGCGGATTACAGAGCAACATATTGACGATCGTATATTCAATTTTGAACAAATTGGAGCATGGTTAACATAATCGTAACCAATGAGACAGGATTTATCTAATGGATTGCTGAATGGCAGTTGTAGGGTCGTCGCCGGGAGTGTTCGATATACATTTTTGGCTATGCCATGAAAATAAGTCGTCATAATTTTATAGGTTATCAATATTATGTCGCGTGGCTGTGTCCTGTGTGTTCATGAATTCAGAAGGGATAACCAGCCAGAATCGCGAATATACGGGGTACTACGGTGGAGTTTTTTTTTGCGAGTGCCGGTTGATAGAAATTAGACAAAAAGAATGCAGCAATAAGTCGATTTAAATCGATTCTGTTTGATGGTGAATGTGTTTACAGGAAAAAAGATGGCAAAAGGAACAAACCTTGCAGCGTGCAGAAGACCGCTATTGCACGTAGTAAAAATGGGTAACACAAGCGCTATTTCTCACTGAAAGAGATTGGCCGCGTTCTTTTGCCCGCTAGACGTCTAGCGCAAAATATCCCAAATGAAGGAATGCCTGCGCAAAATTTTGCAAACGTTTGAACGATTTTCCTTTAATTGGTCGTTTTTTTTCTCTCTCTCTCAACGCAGCGAGTAGTTTTGTGTTGCATTGAAAAATTTCCCTAAAAGGGATATTTCACGAAAAGTACTAGATGTCTAGCGCCAATGGTGAAGTGTCAATATTTTTAATATATGAAGTTTAACATGCCGCTCGTCATCTAGCGGGCGCACGCCTTGCAAAATACCGTTAATTTTCTATTGTTAATAACTACGAGACCAGTGGTAGAACATGTAGGGAAAAATCCCCACACGTAGGAATTTTCGATCTTAAAATGACACCATAGGGAAAAACGGACAGAGTTGTATAACGTAAAGATTTTTGTTAGAAAAAAATCGGTTGATTTTTCCAAAAAATCGTACCACATGCCCTTATAACACTGTTTTCATTTTAATGTTTCTCAAACCGAAATTCGGTGTCGATATGTCTTTCTATTTTTCGTCTGCGCTCGGTATACCTACACGACGCACGGTCGACGAGGCACTGGCTTTTGTATTACAACTGTTAAGGTCGCAATGGATAGAGTATCACTTTCTGTGTTTATCGCTTAGCGTTTGTTTTGCCCGTGACGCCAGAATTGCATCGTGATCTGTTTATGTTTTAGAACTCTTGACGTTGCAGTCCAGTACCTACTATGTCCGTCTGTCGTGAGTTGGCAAAACAGACTGAAAAATGACAATTTGACAGATTTACCTAGCACTATCCACTGTCAAAATTCGGAAGTCCTTGGGTCTGTTCTTTACTTTTAAATTTTACAGATTTTTGCAAATTTTTTTACGCCTATACAATACTCAATTGTCGTTCCTCAACGTAAGAATTGAAACAATTGTCAGTGACCTGGGGCCTAACTCTGTATTTCGATTCGAAAGTAAAAACTGTTCGAAAGTTGTTTCCGATTCTAATTTCAAATGATACTCTGTATAACTTTCGAATCGAATGAAAAAGTTGCAAGGAAATCTTTGCAACTTTCGAATAAATGTTCCGAGTCTCGAGGTGTTTTTTGTCAAAAATGACATTTAAATTAAAAAAAAGTCAAATAATTCGTTTTCGATTTTTTAATGTCGTTCTCCATTGGTTTCACTCGGGGTTTCACTTATTCTGAAATCCAATGGGACAAGAAAACTGATTCTGGTTGAATCCACGTTAGTATTAGTGAAATTAGTGAAACACTAATCTACGGCTGCTATCAGCTGGCTTGTATAAAATAAAGTACCCTTGTGTTAGTGCTGCTTGAGTGGATTCTTACTTTAAATCGAGAAGCAATTTTCTCTTCTCAGAATCACCAGAAGAGTATTTTGGGCCAAAGGACGCTTCTTTTTTCCCAATGGAAAACCACATACATTTATTTGTTGATAATTAAATTTCACTATGGATATGGATTCGGTTGCAGTTTTGAAGAAATTTGCCCTGAAGAAAGATAATAAGATACATTTCTAACATAATGGGTTTGTCAACTGAAAGGTAATGTGATAAGACACAAAATTTTATGATGAAATAATCTTCAGTCATTGGTTGGTAAGCTGCGTTCAAATCGGTTGATAAATTCAGACGAGAATTTATTTTGTATTATGTAGTATTTTTGTTGTGGTTTCCCCTTTGAAATAAAATAAAATTATCAAAAATATCATCAAAGTTATTATGCTTCAATTAATTTAAAACATATTATTAAAAAATATTATTTATGTATCTTTTTTAAATAACCTACTTACATTTTAGCTTTGAGAAAAACTTTTCCGTAAGGCAAATAGATATCGAATAAAATATCAGAAATTCGAATGTATTTAGCAACGAAAATGGATTTGTAAAGCACGACATTTCCGATTTTCGGGCAAAGGTGTCTAGATAATTGAAATTCGTATTTCAAATATCCGATTTTCGAATAACAGAGTACATATTTTCCGAATTCGAACGATTTAATTTTAGAATCGAATTACAGAGTTAGGCCCCTGAAAATTTACAGCTGATTTAAATTTGTTGTTCTATTTGGATGGAATATTCGCATCTGTCATTTTTCACAAGTTAATCCTCGTATGCAGTCCACGTGAAATCCAATTTTTCATACAAATTTTTCACTGCGAATTGTCAAAATAAACTTTCCACGTGAAGATTTTACTAGGCAGAACGCTGTTCGAGTGAAAAATAGTTTTTTAAAAAGTGATTTGTAGGGGGCATTACTTAAGGAATTTCACTTGGCTTTTACTGTCCGTCGCATTCAATTTTTGACATTTTGGCGTACCAGCCTTTTCTACAAAAGCGTTCCTTAACTTTTGCGTAAGTTTCCTTTTCTGAGAGAGAATTCATCCCCTCCACAGTCATTTTGACAGTCTTATCCATTTTTACTACAGAAGTAGAGGAACAGACCTTTTATTGGAAGGCCATAAAAAAGGAGATTTGACCTATTCAACCCCTCGAGGGAATTGAAAAAGCGTTGTAAAGAATTTCACTCAGCGTATTTGCTGCCTAACATAGTCGCATATACAATAACCTTAGATCCAGCTCTTTCTAGTTATATTTTTACAACCTTGATGACCCAACAGGTTGTAAACATGGCACCGAATCCAGAAACCTCCTTCTCGCTCCACAAATAATATCCCCAACGTAATTTAAATTGAATCCAATTTTATCTACCTAAAAGTATGAGACAACAAATGTGATGGCCAAAAGTTACCCCATTCCCTAGAACTCTTCCCGAAATCATGCGACTTTATTGACCAGTTAAATGAATTTTTCACACCCCATATCCTGTACTGTTATCTCGCTCTCAGTAAAGACAACTTTCAAATATAAACCAATTTTCATATGACACCAAAAGGGATGCCGTACTCGTAAAAGTTAACAAATACCAAAAGGACACATAGCGCCGCACTAAAGTAGCACCCTTAAAACACATTTAACTGCGGTTACACCTTAGATGCCAAATTTATCCCAATTAACCTAAAGACTTTGTAATCCTGCGAGATCTCCTATTTAACTTTTCCCATAAAAGGGGCCAACCAAACGAACTGACTCCTGTTCACAGGATAATCCATTCGAGTCAGCAGGCATATTGGTGCGGTCGTTTTCTTTAAACTCCGCCATTAAGAAAGAGTATACCGTATGACTGGTGTGTTTGTGTTGAAAACTTGCGTCCGGGCTCGGGTGTATGGTGCGGCATAAATATTTTGTTGTCCAAGGGTTCTGCTTCCTTCCTTCGTCCGTTCCGTCGTGCTCGCTCCAACCACCGGAAGTGACTGCGCATATTTAAAAGTTTTACTACACCGCCGGCCGCCTTCGAATGTTATTCGTCGGTGTCTAGACAAAATTTATTAGCGTTTCTCGACTTTGGGCATTTTTCAGTTCAGTTTTCATATTCGAATGGTTTTTATGTGTATGGCCCTCGCTGCTTTGGCGGGATAATTTTGTTTTATTGTTTTTATGGTTCAAATTAGCATAGAATCGCGATTAGGAGGGTTTGGGCCCCCGGTAATTGGTAAGAGAAGTTGTTTGGAACTGAATCGGATTAAGTGGGCTTGACCTCGGTTTGATTCGATTTTACAGGTGGTTTGACATTAAAACAATTTGGTGGGCATTTTATTTCTCGACAGCAGATGTCTGTCATTTTTTATTTTTGGCTTTTTTAACATGAGACCTACTTCCATTTGTTGTTCTCGTAGTCCCACTTCGATGAGATACCATGTATGGGACCGACCTCCAAGGTGAGCATGCGTTTAAGCTGAGCCTTCTGGTGTTCTTCGTCAAATGACTCTGGCAGGTCCGGGTACACTGAAAGAATAAATCACTCAGCGCCTTGTCGAATCTAATACCATCAGCACTTACAGTATACATTGTTTATGATGCAAACCCAAATGCCAGCAGCAATGGCCAATAGTGCGCTACCCACGTGCATCTTCCACTCTCCGGTGGCGGCTTTCATTTCGGCAAAGGTCTGGCAAAATGAGTGCCGGTAGAGGGCTTTCTTCTCCTGAATCGACAGCTTGGTCCAACTTAACTTTTCCTTAGCTTGCAGACAGATGGACTCGTTGCTGGGCTCCTTAAATCGAACAGCTGGCATGGGAAAGGCCGGATTGTCATTGTAGCAAGCGGTGCCGTTCAGGCCGTGACCGACAATTTCGCGTTTGCCAATTTTCTTCAACGTGTGAATTGAGGCTGTGATGAACGGCCTTGCAAATGCCATTCGGAGGCAACTTCCAGTGGTGGTTAGAGCCATTTCTCAGATAGTGCTGAAATTGCTAAGATTCTTTGTCTTTTCAGGGTCTGGTTGAACTCAAAAATTGGCACTCAAATTGAAAACTACTTACATACAAAAGTTCAGTTTTTAAAAGATAAGACACGGGGCTATTGATTTTCTGACAGTTGGAGTAGAATTTTTTTTAAACACTGAACTGCTTTGATTTTGAATTTTTTTTTACCTGCTGGTAGGTTTTTATATTTAAAATACAATAGGTTTGAAAATGATGCCTAATATTTCAATGAAGGTCCCCAACCGCCTTCAAACTCCGTAAACCGTAAACTTAAGATTAGTCTTGCTTTTAAAACGACCAAGACAGAGTAGGACTTAGGATCTTTTCAGTCTTTTTTGACAATATATTAATTAGAAACAAGAATTTCTGGTGGGACGTTGGTTTACCCCATTTTTTGCCAATTCGACAGTAAGAATTAGTGACAGTATGCTGGTTTCAAATCATTCCCATCAGACAAGCTACGTCAGAAGCAGCAAAAGCTCTAAAAAAATGCTGCCTCTTGCTAGCTTGCCATGTCCTAGCAAGGTGCTCGAGAGTTGTATTAAAGTGGACATCCATCAGTGGCCTCCGTAAGATCATCGTCGGCAGGAATGTCAAAACTACACTGAGCTCTGTATAGCCCTTTTCTATAAAGGCCTTGATCTCGACAAAGCTTTGGCGTAAACATTTAGTCGATTATGGACCAAGGTAGCTAGGCTCAAGCTAGACTTTTGTGACTCGTGTAGAGAGTCATTTCTGATTGATCATCTTAACGTTGCTATTTTCTTCCCCTTCAGTAGTCGCAATTAAAGCTTTAGCAAGTCGAGTTCAGATTGTTAAGGAACAATAATCATAATTGATGTGAATGAGACCGATTCGTCACCGGTCATGGGTACGTTGACGTCAATCACAATCCATTGAAACTCAATGTTTAATACAAGACAAGCAATCATTTGAACTCGCTTGCCATATGATTAGAACTCATAGCAACATTGACATCTACTTGCAAGCTTAGGATGCGAGGTAGGCCTTATAGGGGGTCTTCTTAAAGGGTTATAGTAAAAATGCTGCAAGAAGCTCTCAAGCAGCTCTCGAGAGCAAACTCGCAAGTCTTGAGAGTAGTTCGCGGAGAGTTTACTTTTTACTCTCGAGATTCGAGCCTTTTTTTTAAAGGCACCAAAAACATGTTCTGATCACTATCGAAGATTAGCTCGCAAAGTTAATCCGCACTTAAAACATTTACCTGGTCGCTTTGGTTTGTCCTTCTTCTTATACTCGGGTTGATTCTGCTGTCTTACCGCACCAGTATTTCGCTTTGCCAGCAACGTTTCACTCGTTCGTACTTCGCTCAGATTCAGGTTTTGAATTCCTATTCGACTTTCTTCAACCAAGAGTCGATTCGTCAAGTTGATAATCGTTCGATGTTCCTTGGCTGTTGAGTCCCATGCCGTAGAAAAATGTCAGTACTCTGCTGGTAGTGTCTTGAGTATTCTTGTGACCAGCATACTGTCGTCGACGGTGACACCAGCTACCTTCAATTTTTGAACCAAATTCTCTAATGTCGATATATGAGTCGCGATATCGTGAGTTGGGTTTTTCTGGTACCTATGCGTTATACTGCTCTTCCAAAAGATGCTTGGCTGAGTCATTGGCTTGCTCGTAAACAGAATGAAGTTCATCCCACATAGGAGTAGACCCTGCACCGAGTTGACGACGACGATAACCATGATTTAATCAAGCATTTCTTTTTTTCTTTTTATTCTTTTTTTAAGGGCAGTGCTAATAACAGCGCAGCGGCAACCTTTTGCCTGTAAGAGTAGATTTTAACTTGGGACCAGCAAGTATTCTCATCTGCTCTCAAAGAACTTGCGAGATTAAAATCTCGAAATTACTACTCTTAAATGGACAGGCACCTTAGGACAGTTGATTGCGACCATATTGTTGAAGCTACATTTGTTCAAAGTACCACTCAGATGATCACGCCACATTGGAAATTCTGTACGAGCTATGGTCATGTCACATGGAGGTGTTGTTAACTATGGCCACTGATATCGTGCCATTTGACCCCGTTTAACCTTTTCTTGCTGAGTTTTCTGAATAAGCCACAGTCAAGCACAAGAGTCATGAAAAAATTGATATTTCGAATGCGCCACCCAGTGAAGCCGCGCCGGACATTTGAACGATGTTCCAGATTCGATATAGGCCTTTGAAACGAATAAGAAATTTCGATCGTATCTCTATAGAAAGGGTCTAATAAAAGACCCTTTAGTTCGACTCTGTCAAGAGAAGTTTTTAAAAACAAAAAAATGATGAAAAATATGGTCTAAAGACTTTGTGCCCTTTATGACCCTGTTCGAACTGCCTGATGGATAAGCTGTATACCAGTATCGTCAGCGTACCACAGGCAATCTTGCATGAAAACAGTATATGAGTCCCAAAACGCTGCACGTTCCAATTATATCGTCGTAAATCGGTCGACTGTTGGTCATTCGCTGTTGTGATTAATGCTTGTGTCACTTTCGCTGAGCCCAAATTATGCTGATTAGGGGTATATCCAGTCCAATAATACCACCACTCAATTATCTACAATTTGACATCAATCGATAGTTGTCATTGAGCACTCGTACGATTATGGGCGTCATAAAAGTGCTCGAAACCAACACCAGTCCATTGTCAGCGTCCGTAAGCACTCACTCATTCATGTGACACCCAACAAATCCCTCCTAATAACCATAATATCATCAATTTCATTTACACACTTAGCTTAATCCACCGTGAATCGCAAGGAAATGTCAACAATTGTCAAAGGCATGTCTTACCGCCCCCCCCCACTTCCAACGCTCTAAGAAATCACTACCCCACTCTGCGTAAATATTTGACAATGAACTTTCTCCGCAGATAGAGGCGGCTTCGCCCGTATACTCGAGGGCAGTTTAGTACAACTACAACAGTCTCCACTGAGACCGGACCGGGACTGCCGGAACTTTTGCGCACCGCAACCGCCGGCCAACAGCAAACTTTATCCTTCGAAACTTCCTCTCCTGCGTGTTCTGTATGTTTATCCCGAGTCCATGGATGAGTAAATATTTGAAAATTAATAAACGAAATTTTCTACTAAACAAGCGGAATAAGTAAACAGAGAGAGAGGAAAAAAAATGAAATACACCGATCCAAACAAAGATGAAAAGTTTCTTTTCTTTTTTACTCTACTCGGGGTAGAAAGCTCACATCCCTGCAAACCTCAGTTCGAATGCGAATTAACAGATTTATTAGATTCGATACAATTTACCACCCGCCTAGCATCTCAGTGGGAAATGGCACCAACCGACAAGCTTCCAGTCTTCCCACTATAAGCATGTCCTGTCCGTGGCCATTTATAAGATCTGAAATCCGAGAAGTAGCTTCATCGATGATGGTGAACTTTTTCTCTTCTGGACAGCAACCGCATAGACCACCAACTGTGCTTGAGTGTGTGTTTGTGTGTGCACAGGATACGATATCGAGGAAAGTTTGAACAAATCTCGGTGGAGATGATATTAGGAATATATCTACGAGTGTAGGTACGCGACTACATGTATCTGTGTTTGAATCTAATTGAGTTATGCCTAATGAAAATCAAATAAAGGAAAGGACGTCGCAACCAGGACTTTGTTCTTGAGATTCTTATTTCGATTTTCTTGGCGAAAATTCCCATTCTCGAGTTGTAGGTATATTTGGGAATTCAATTTTAATTCCGACTTCTAGACGATTGTTCCCGTCCACAGTCGCATTTTATTGTTTTGTCGATAAGAGAGTATTTGTTGATCGGGTTTGGGGGCAGAAGGAGAATCAGTATTTAGGATTTAATCGTGTTTGCTTAGTCATTGCAATAAGCTGAAACCATGGATGAGAGTACAGTCTTCGAGACTATTCATCGCACTAAAGACAAACTAAGCTGGGCTGTCGATAGATTTCCCCGTTTAAATCCCCAGGATGGGGATCATGCTGCAGAAAGCTAAGACCACCTTTAAGTTTCTTTGCAATGCGGCTACATTCTTAAAGCGAGAGGTCAAAAGCCGTCTTCATTCCGAAGTCAGGGATAAATCTAGGCCTATAAGTCTGACATAATTCATACTTAAAAGTAAGTGATCAATTTTATATCCGCCCCGCTCAACATGCTTATACAAAAGCCAAATGGGTGGACACCGCATCGCATGAGGGAGCTCGTTAGCACTAAAGAGAATTTGTAATTCACCATAGCTGCTTTTCTGAAGGAGTCTTACCATGAGCGATCTGTCAGTGGCGTGGCGTGAACATTTTAAAATGGGAAGTCGAAGTAAAATTAATACAAACTAGTAACGCCCGTGGTCGAAATTCGACCAATTTTGTCTGTAGATAAAGTAATGAAAGCTAACTTTTTTTACATAATTTATTTATTATTTATTTTAATTTATTTATATGCTAAATCTTAATTCATATACCTTTCCGCTATGCAAAAAGAATGGAAAAGGGCAAAACATGAATGTTCGTTTACATATTAACACCTTAACCTAACCTAACCTAGAGGTAATAAAATTGCGTGGGTTAATGAGACTCTCCAACAAATTTTAATCAAAGTTGATTAAATTCGTTACTATGGAAACATGACGGCGACAAATTGAATGGCAACAAAATGCTTTCGATTAACTGCCAAGCATTTTGTATGGGAAATTCTTAACTTCATTTTACCAGTCTTAATGGCGACATGGCACAGTACCTTTCGAATGATATAAGTTTCATTCTCCTCATTTCATGATAAATACTTAAAAAGTGCACGGAAACTTTCGATGTTTACGTATTAATATAATGATGTAAAAAACTTTACATTTGTGGGGTTACGTAACCTTCGCTGTTCGCTTTGTCGTGTTGATGACTACGATCAACGAAAATGGATACACACACATTATTTTGTTTGATGGCTTACGTGTGTGTACCATTTTGTGAATATCGAATTCACTTGGTAGGGTTTCATCTCTCATGTTTAAATGTACATATTTGGTTTTTGGTAGATAGTGTTGACTGGTGAAAATTTAAAAATGGAAGTCGGTGGGAATCGAGTTATATGTACGCCACGCCACTGCTACCTGTTGGGAAACACACTTAGGGCGTGCCTACTACGTGGACAAAACAATGCGGCCTTGGGGTAAATGCCCAGATAACTGAGCTTGACTTGTTCACGCATAAAAGAATAATACCGAAATTCGAACCACCGACTCTTGAGGGAATACTCCTAATTGTGGCAGATAGTGCGAAATATCTGGGAATAATCCTTGATATCTACTTATTGGAAGCCAAGTGTCAATAACAAAGTGAAGAAAGCTGCGAATTCTTGGTTTGGGACCACAATCAAAACTATCCTGTGGATGAACACGGCGATTATGCGGACAATACTCACATGTGGCAGCGTTGTCTGGTGGCAAGCCGCTAGCAAGGCGATCAATTTTAAGTCAATGACCAAAATAAAAAGAATTGCGTGTATAGGGATAACCAGCGCAATGAGAACCACACCTACAGCTGGAGTAGAAGCAATTCTCAATCTGACACCTCTGGACCTATGCATGGAAAAGTCTGTTTCTAAAGGTGCCCCAAGGATCAGCCAAGTCTACACTTGGAACCCATGTTATTTTGAGGGTGCACTTCTGACTCTTTGACTCCCCATCTGGACTTCGACAGACCATTCTTCTGCTCCCTCCCGAGTAGGGAGAAATGGAACAAAAATTAACCCACGAAAAGAAAAACAATGCCCACTACACGTAAACAGATGGGTCAAAGATAGAATGTGGAACAGGTGCCGGTTAATTTCCGAGGAATTGCTCAATCAGATTGTAAAAGTGTCTTTCAAGAGAAGGTTCTGGCAATCGCGGAAGTGGCCCGCAGCGCGTTAAAGTAGCCAATATCTCCTAGGCATATCACCATCTTCATTGACAGCGGCTATAAAAGGCAGTTTCTGTCAATGAAGAAAAAGCCAAACTAGTCCACCGTTGACGGGAAGAGCCCAATGTTACTTGTTCGCAGCACACCGCGAATCTCTCCCTGGACAAAGACGCAAAGCTGGCAATAAGAGGGCGAATGAACTGACGAGAAATGGGTAGATAATGGATCGTGATCGAGCTCTTCCGTCGATCAAGCCCGCACTTTGCAATATTACAGGTCGAGTGGAGAACAAAATTCGTATGAAAACCGATAACAAGTGGAAAAAACATACGACCTGTGAAATATCACGGAAGCTTTGGCCAGAATAGACCAGAGGCCAATTAACAACCTTTGACAGGTCACCGCTATCCAAGAAACCACGAAATTAAGCTAAATATCAAGGATGGCAATATATGTAGACTGTAGAGGCTGTGGAGATGAAGATGTCCACAAGGACATTTCCATTATCATTGCCCGAGCCCCTGCCACTTGAGGAACAGAACATACTTGGAAGCTATTACTTCCATGATTTACAATAACTTTCTGATGTCTCACTGTCTGATCGTTACAAGCTTTTGAGGACATCGGGATAGCTTGACCGCGTCTGGTAACCGCAAGGGGGAAGGAGATGAAGACAACCGGTCCAACTCCAACGGTTAACCCCAAAACAAGGGCATCACAATGGGTCCACGAGCACCTAAGTATGGTATGCTTACGGGGACCATCTGTACTCTCTTTCAGAGGACAGTCCTCTTTTTCGGTATCGTTTCCTGTTTTTTTTCTGAAGAGGACAGTAATTTGTCCTCTTTTTGATAAATTTGAATAAATATAGTTTTTTTCTAAACTTGTTTCAGTTAATTAAAGATTGCCCCCTTTTTGGCATCTAAGCTTCCAATAATCAGTATTACGCATTAACTGCAGCCTTTTAACTCTATCGACAGAATTCAAGGCTGCTTCCACCAAAGGCCCTAAAGGTACATCTACTTAATGGCAAAAATTTGGTATGACTCTGCACATCGGGTTATTGTCCTGTTTCGATTAAATAGAGGCGATTTATAAACAAAAATTCTCCGACTCAGGCAGAAAGACAAAATCTCCACCCAATATTTTTGAATAAAATCCCAGCCAAGATCGGAAGGCCGATACTTTACATAAAATCCAGTACATATGACCTAACAAGTCCGATATTGCTACTTATCACGAGCTGTACCCAAAAGACCAGAAAGAACCTCACCAACCTTAATGAAACACAATTTATGCGTATCTAATGGACCGAATCACCGAGCTCCATCGCCAATAACTCAAGACTCAAGATGGCAGTCCTTTCTCACTTTTCAACATGCTTACAATAGCGGCATAGAAATTCCGTCACGTTTCTCCCAAAAATCTCGATGGCGTCCTTGGAATTGCATTTTCGTAATCAAAGTCAATCCTTTCATTGTAAACGCGCTCACGCATCGGCACCCCCAACAACCAAAGGCCCACCATCACGTAGCAAATGCAAATCCAGCTGCTGCACTACCGCTTTTGGGGTAGAAGACGTTCAATGGTGCATACAAATGGCGGGCGGTTGCAAAAAATTTCATATAATCCCCCAAAAAGCTGGCGTGAAATGCAAATGCCAATCGCTCGGCGGAACTGCAGTGCCTCCATTTTTTCCCCCCTACAACCAGGAAGTGATTAAACAAAAGTGTCCAGCATTCCGGTGGATGGGAATACCTGCATAAAGTACTTAGGCCGCCGCTTAATTGCATTTTAATTGCATTCAAATTAAAAGCAATTTTTCATCCGGATATCAAGTCGGAAGCCGCCGCCACTTCTTTTCGGGGTGTAGAACTAACAGGAGATAGGTCCAGGCGATAATAGATATACCTTTCGGCCCAACTCAAGTGACTCGGGAAAACACAATTCGGCATTCCCAAACAAAAATTACGACCCCTAATTGAAATGGACTTGAGGGAGCTATATTATGCAACTGATGTGTTAAACAAACCCCCATAATGGTTGAACGCAATTGAATTTGGGGCCAGCGAGTAGTCCCCGAGGGGCGCCGCCCAAAGGGGTTATCGTTATATACGCCAGCGCTCGGTGTGCAAATTAAATGATATTAAAATTTTATTTTCTGTATTTTTGGCATGCAGTCGACGGCGCTGGCAATTAGATTGTTTTTGGGGTCTACTGCTGCAGCGGGCGTTAACTGAATTGGGAATGTGTGTTTTTGTGGTGGTGGCGGGCGGGTGGGGAGATCGCGCAGCTCCTAATTCCATTAGATAGAGTGGGCAGATTGTTGTTCACAATGATTATGATACATTGCACGGGACATGGTTGCACCAGGGATCATAATGTTTTTACATAACGACAATATTACCAACTGGGGTGTAAATTAGATTAATGACATTTTCGGATATTTTGCAATTTCCCCCCAGGGTCATGGTAGGCAATTTCGGCGACGCCAAAGGATTTAAATCTGTACTTTAAATTTTATCCATCACTATGTATGTATTTCAGATAACATACAAAAAACTGCATGGGCTGCAACTCCTAAAAGAACAAACAAGACTAAGCGAAACTCGTATGTGAAACCATTACAGAAAAGAGGAAAGCGTTGGCAACGCCTTTGTCGCTTGACAAGGGCGTCAAACGACAAAACCACACTTAACAGCTTAAACAATAAGCTCAGAAAATCAATAATGAATCTAAAAGAACTTACCTAAGCAGTCTTACAAATAATGCCAACTACTCACTAGGGAAGGCAACAAGGAAAATCCACAGGCCAATAGCTCATATTCCACCAGGAAAAACCAAAGAAGGTAACTGGACATAAAGCAGCCAAGAGAAAGCAAACATTTTCGCAAAGTATTTTGGGGACGTCTTCAAACTCTAGGAAGATAAAAGCTACAAAGGAATAGAAGAAAGGAAGATCCACCTATCCACCTGGTAACTAAAGCTTAAGAACTTGCCAAATAAATTTAAGAAGACATAAATACAGAAAAGGTCCAGTGTTTGATTTAATTACAGGGGAAATCTTTAAACAATTTCCACGAAAAGGCTTAAAAAAACTAACGCAGATTATGAATGCTGCATATAAGTTAAGGTATGCGCCAAGCAAGTAGAAGGGCGCGATGTAACCTCTTATCGCCCAATATCTATACTACCAAAAGTTTTTGAAAAAAATGCTTGATGAAAAATCCCGAGTCCCAGTTCATCAATTGGATTTAGAAATAAGCACCCAACAATTGATCAGGTGCATACGATCACAGATAAAATCGAAATGGCATTTGAAGTGAAAAAAGTGTGCTCTACAATACTTCTTGATATAGAACAAACCTTCGGTAAAGTCTGACACAAAGGAATGTTCCACAAATCACAGAAGCAACTGCCGCAGCAGTAATCGATAATTCTGGAGTCAAAGATATTTGATTGATTTTTAAAAATTAAATAAGCGACAGAGAAATTAAAGCCGGTGTACCGCAAGGCAGTATTCTAGGTCCAGTGCTATACCTCTTATTCACTAGCGACATGCCTGTAAGTGGAGAAACCTCTATAGCAACATTTACAGATGACACTGCAGTACTTGCTGCGGGAGTAACTGTCGAAATAGCGACAAAAAAAGCTTTAAGCGGCGATAGACAGTATTTCAGAAAAGTAATTTTTTTATTTTACGTGTAATAGCGTATCACACATTCCAGTATACATAAATACAGATAAATATCTAGGCATGACTCTAGACGCTAAACTTCGTTGGAAAGCGCATGTAAAGAGAATAGATTATTGAGTTCAATATGCGACACAGTAAAATGTATTTTTTTATTGGGAGATATTTATGTGGGATGGGGACAACACACGACAAAACAAGACAAAACGAAGAGTAAACAAGCGATTTGAGAGAATTCGCGTCCCTCATCTTTTGGCATTTTCTTTAACCAAAAGCGAAACGTAATTTACTTGAAGCAGTCGAAGCCAATCACTCAGACCGACAAGTCGTCACTCGCCACGAACAAAGTAGAACTAGAATGTTGTATAAGAAAGTACCTATTTTTAAATTATCTTAAAACCAGTGTTTTAATCGATTTCAATAACGATCATCAAAATAAAAACAAGGATCTCGTGGAGGATGCTATATTCATCCCTGTCCAACCAAATACAATTAGTTATTGCTATACAAGCAACTATGGGCCTATGGACTCCAGTTGTGGTCATGCACATGCCAAATAAAATTACAAAAAATGCAGGTCTTCCAAAATAAAGTACTAAGGATCTAAGCCACCCAAGCGCAATGCGTCAAGTGCATACTTACCCAATACGATACACACGTAACCCAACTCCGATTGTCCGGCGACATGCCAACATATGACAAAACTGCAATGGTTGCATATCTGGAGAATACTACGATGTGCTATCAGGAATATAACAATAATTTATGAATGGATGACACTTGACACCAGCGTAAGGTAAATGACACCCAAGATGTCATTTGGGCACTTTTAAATGGAAACAGAAAACAATTAAGCAATTGGTCCCTAAAATAGCTCGTATGCACATATGGTAATTGGTAAGGAAACTCTCCGTCCGATACCCTTCTCCCTTCGGGAAAGCACGGTATCGCGGACGTAGCAAATGGTTAAAGATGAAGTTAGAAAAGTTGCTCAAATTCACAGAAGTAGGCTTCTCAACTACGTTAGCTTAGAAATAACCGAGTTGTAAAATATAGGCAATGTAATCAAGAGATAAAGGCAGATGAAACCTCTTGATTTATAAAAATTAGCAAGATAATTTTCTAGCAAAAAATTCAGAAAACCGACGGATATTTTCAAACAATTCCAAATATAAATTGCCGATTAGTTGAACAAATGGGTGCAATCCCATACGGGATGACGAAAGTCATTACCCCCATCATGGAGGCTGCTTAGATGGGTTAAAGTCCCTCACTATTGCAGAAGCATCACTCGCGTTTTAGCTCGGCAATGTCTTTCGATGATTTTCCCTTCCAGCGAACCCCCAAATAAAAAAAAAAGCATATAAGGCTGGCGGTTTTATTTAGCTGATTGGCGTCAACCTGGCGGTGCCCAGTTATCGCAGCAAAAAGGTCTTCTCTTTTTGGACTTGCACCAAGAAACTGTCTGAATAAGTTGCAGAAGTGGATGAAGAAGCGCGGTTAAATAAACAATTTCGCCAATAGTCAGTTTAACAGATATCTTGCTATACTTCTTCGACCCATTTCTAGCTGCCTTTAGTGAGGATTTTTCAAAGCTAGGGAGCTACACATCACATCAAAACTGCCGACTTACTGGTTTTAGTATATGTTTCCAATCTTAAACCAGATAATTTTCATCAAGTCAACTCTTAGAAAAAAAACTCCACCTGACCTTTCCACAGATAGTCCTCAGCGAAGGATTCAAATCGCAATCAGAGATAATCAATAGCACAAGTGATTTATGGCACAGCTTCCACAATTTATATTCGGAAAAATTCGAAAAGGATTCCGGGTTTCCATCGAGCGCATATATATAGAACTATCGCCTTTCGCTTGGCTTTCATCGCACTGACGACGACAGTGACTATTGGTGCATAGCTGCAAATCTGCAATATATCTTTCCTCTGCCCTATTTGTCTTTCGAGGATGGTTCCCATTTCGGCACGACGACAAGCCAGTGAAATAAAAATCCTCCTCAGAGTGTTGCAAACAAAATTGGCTACCGCAAAAAAAAACAATAGGAACCATAGGAAAAGCACCATCTAACGGGAACTGTTTTATGTGCGTTTTTGCTGTCCAAAATTCCATTTACAATGTAATTTTTGGATTACGTCGATGCCAGATCTGGGATGAAGAACTGCCATTCAGACCGAGTTACCGAGTTCAGATGGCTCCTAGATGCACTCGGTGATACTTGGATGGCCAGTGTAGATTTATGGCGCAGCGTGTTTGTGTTGATGCCATGAATTTGCATATGCTGTCACCGCTCTTTGGATGACCTGACTGCAGCAGGACACATGTGAAATGAAGAAAAGCAAAATATTACGCATACGCCACCGAAATAGATTCGTATTCAAAAACCACCTTGCAGATTAGGAATGTGATTCATAATGGTTATTATCGAAAAGGGTATCTTCGAACGAAATAAATTCCAAGGTTACCCTCAGCTTTATCTGCAAATGCGACCTCGAGACGGTGCGGGCACATGTACTCAAATTCATTCGACCCGGGTAAGGTGCTCTTCTTAGTGGTTACCTTGGTTTTTCATCCCTCCTTACCCTCCCTACATTTTTATCGAAGGCAGAACCGCAAGTCGTTCGTCCTCAGAGTGTGTGTTTTTTTTATGATTTCTTCCCCCCGAAGGTAGCTGAAGTTCAATACCCTTGTTCGTATTGATTCGCCGCCACATTTGCATTCCACTACGTGTACACGTACACTCGACGATTCAAGCAACCATTACTGTAGTGTAGTCGTAGCAGGAGATATAAATTGGAATTGAATGAGATGTCATAACTGCAGCAAAGGACTCGAATTTTTAAATCGCTTTCATATGTTATGGCAGAGCGCTGTCCATTTTCTTCATATCACATTCGAATTGCGTTCGAGGACAAGCGATTTTACGGACTTTAAGTATTGGAAAAACCAATTATGCTTGGATGATATATTCAAAGTCTGCTCTAGGGGGAGCGGTTTACTTGCTTGCTTGCTTGTGTCTGCTGCCAGACCGGTGTGGTGGACCTTTCAATTGAGTACACACAAAATGGTCGTTCACAGTGCGGATGAAATGGAATTGTAGTTTTATTTGGTTCTTCTCCTGGGTGGAACTGAATATCGAGTGTCTTTGGGATTTTTTTTTGTATTCCAAATTATGTTTAAGTTTAATTTAAGTGCAGGAATATTGGAGGAGGAATGCAAGTGAGGGGGTTACAGTGATGTCTGTGCACTTTAACGCCTTAAGCGGGAGGATATATCAATTGAAGTGACATAGGGCCTGCATATGGGAAGATTATTTTCGTCACCTCATGAAACTGCAGACCTGTGGAGTGGAACATTCGATTGAAACTCATTGAATAAATGCGGTAGTAGTCCTTATTCATGGTGCGAGCTGCATCTCTAAATACAGCCGCAAACAAGAACATTTGGAAGAAAGGGAGACAGTTTAGTCTGTTAAACTGAACACCTGTTATGCGTCTCAACTTTCAGAAGTGCTGGGGTATTTCCTTGCGTTATTATAACGTTTTTTGGTAAGTTTTTAAAGCATTTTCGGGTGTTTGTTTGGGTATTTCTTGTGGCGTTTTTCAGATCGTTTTCTAATTTATTTTTTGGCATTTTTCTGAGCGTTTTTGAGGATTATTTTGCAGCTTTCTAGACCTGTTTTGGATTTTTAATAAAGCTTTTCGTCATTTTTTTTCGGAGATTTTTTTGCAGCTTTTTGTGATATTTTCGGGGCGTTTCTCAAATCGTTTTTGAGCATTATTTGAGACTTTTTTCGGCACATTTTTTGTTTTTTTTTAGTGTCCTTTGGGCGAGATTTGTGTTTTTTTTCGTCCATTGTAGAGTTTTTCTAAGATCTATTTCGGGACTTCTTTTAGACCGTTTTTTAGAAAGATTTTCTAAATCATTTTTAAGGTGCTTGCGGAAGTATTTTTTTGAGATTTTTGATGCAACATTTTGGTTTCCTTTTGGGAGTTTTTTTCCCGGATTTTTGTGTGATGTGTTTAAGGCAACGTTATCGAATTTTAGTTGCGCATTATTGGGAAATTTTTAACGGGTCAACGTGAACGTTTTTTTGAAATTTCTTTGTGGCATTTTACGAGGGATTTTTTGGAAACTTTCTGAACATTTGTAGGGTATATTTTTGGTGATTGTAGGGCGTTGGTTGTGGTTTTATTTGCGCCTTCTTTGGTGGCTTTTTTAGGACGGTTTTAAGGTACTTTTGGAGTATTTTGAATCGTTTTTGAACGTGATTCGGGTCTTTTTTTAATGTTATATGTATCTGTTTGATATTTTTTGGGGTTTTAAGTCAGTTTCTAGGTTCACCTTCTTAAGGCGCAGAATACCAGCTTGTTTATTATATGTCGACGTTTTCAGCGATAGATGACCGCGTCTTCCAACTTATTACCCAATTAGTCAAATGTAAGTCATTCAGCAGCTCAATCAAAGTAGTGTAGATAGGAAAGGTTATCTTCATCAGGCCGCCAATCATATGCTATCAGTTAGGTTAAAAAAAGGAAAGGAACTTGGACGTACTCCCTAGACCCTAGTATTTGCACTTAATCTCCAACTCTAAGGATTTTTGCATGTTTTCTCCTCGAAATCGACTTGTCCTTCTACGTCCATCAATATTCCAGCTCTGGTTTTCGTCACACATCGATAACTTCCTTTAAATACGCGTCCTATTCCCCACCATTTCCTTATCTTGCTGTTGCTTGCCTTCGTTGACACACTGAACGTCATCGCATCCATCTTCAGCGAGCACTGAAGAGGTGCGGCTTTCACCCATATTGGCATATCTCTGCTCTGATTCAATTCAATAAAGTTTAATTAATTTCACCATTCCACCAGGCAAGTGGATAATTTATCGTGAAATTGTCGTTTTCGAAATTAATCCAATTATCTTGATTATAACATGACAGACGGCTGTCAGAAGTCGTTTCTGCTTGCCGGCATTTAATCCTTTGCCTTGGAAAAATCTTTATCGTTTCAAAGTTTCAAGTTATGATAATTGTCATTACACCATTGAACTGCGGATAGACGACCGACGTTGATGATGGTAATGATGGTGATGATGATGGTGATGGTGATGATAGGGAACAGCTTGAACGTAAATTGAATGAGCCACTTACGGGAAAAGCACTCCAGCGGCCCTAAGATTTTTGACATTGCTTGTACTCGCAATGAATTAGTTTAGTAATCGCTGCTCGTCAGGTTAGATGGCGAAGAAAGATATGAAAAGGATTCTAGAACTATTCAGCGGGGGATGTCATTTTTGTTGTAATCCCAACAAAATCACTTGCTAAAACGACGCACGGTAATAAGAATAAGCATCAGGAAGGGGGAGCTTTTGAAGGTGAGTGCGCTTGTCCCTGGTTTGCTGAGGATTCGAAAAGGCAAATGCGTGGGAGTATACATTTCAAATAGTGAAAGTGGCAGTTAGTGGAACCTGAGGAGTATCTGAGTCAGAAATATCATTGCGAAAAGTTCTTTGATGTGCTTTTTGGAAGAACAACAAATTTTACCTCTAATTCCTTAACCGATGATTGCAACACGTTGTTTGATGGGTTGAATTTTGACCGATAATTTTGTATATAAAGTCCTCTTGTTTGGCCTACCAGAAAGTGTCACTTCGTGTCAATTGCAACACAAATCTTTCACTTCGAGAACTGGGCGCCAACTGCTGCGCCATCAATTGTTAAATATAACAGAAAGGATAAGGACAAGATATACGAAAAAGTGAACTTGTACCGCAATTCAGGTCTGCAAACAATCACTTAAACTGAATAGAAATACAGTGCACGACTGGGTCGCTCGAAACTTTTTCTTTTCGTTTGGTTGATTGCTTTTTGTTTTTAGGTAAAACTCGCAAGTGATACTAGATAAAATAAGCCGTGCACACACCGTAAGATTGAGCACTTTTAGCTTGAACATGTTCATTTCAGATTGCAGTACAAAAATCAGATTGCAGTACAAAAATAACAATGTGAGGCTTAAGCTTTCAGTAAGCAGCATTTTTTGAAAGTTCTGTTTGGAACGTCTTGGCGCCAAATGTACTGCTCGTAGGCTCTTATATTTTACAAGAGTTTTAAGTACAATAACTAGCGTGGCAAGAGTTTCTGATCTGTTAGGGAATGTTCTTGTATTTGACTCGGATAGATTGGTGATGCTGAGTTTTAGGTGTCTATGGTTGCCAATGGAGGTTTTTGAGTTTGCAATCAGTTATGTGTTTTTTTGGGCTCCCTGAAATTACGCCAAAAAATGTTTTGGAAAAAAGACCAAAATAATTGGGGCGTAATAATTTTGGCAAAAATGCCAAAAACTAAAATGGAAAATTCGCCAGAATGACAGGAAATTAGGCCATGTTTTTGGAAAAACTGCCCAAAAAATAAAATGGAAATAACGCCAGAAAAAGTTTATTGTTTTGGCATAATTTCCAAATTTGATTTGGTAATAAGACCAAAAAAGCTGTTTTATTTCTGGCATAATTTCCAGAATTTATTATGGAAATTAGGCCCAAAACTCGCTGTGTCCGTAGTTCTTCTCAAATAAAACTAAAGATGCGTGATGAAACGCGGGAGGGGGGGGGGGGATGTTCCGTCGCGTTGCGGCCATCGCGGCCACCAAGGCCTTTGCAATTTGAAACCTGAAACATTTATAATAAAACATGTACTATAATCACTTTTTTATTATTTTATTTGTGAATACTGGGCTTGTAGTTTAATGTTACACTCGGAACATACCTTCATGTGTTGGCAAGGCAACGTTACAATATTTGGCTGAAGCGCTTGACACACTACACATAAAATAACGTTTTCAAGCTCTGAGCTTTTTGCCTGTTTTCCTGCCACTAACTTATATACTGATCACGCTTGAACGCACGTGTTACATCAATGCTCTTGAAATTTAACGGCAAAAGAACTGAAAAGTAAGCCAAAGAGTAGAACTTTATGGCGCTTTTTTCTAAAAAACAAATTTTTACCGTATTTTCCTTTTTAATTTGGAAAAAAGAACAAAAACTTTTCTGGTGTTTTTTCCAAAATATTTTTTTGGGCTTCTTTCTATTTTCCTTGGAAAAAATGCCAAAAGCATTTATGGAAAAAAGCACAATATCCGCGCCATTTGCGCCAAAATATTTGGGCGTTTTTTCCTAGGAAAAACCAACAAAACTTTGTATGTAGATTTTTGGGCTTTTTTTCCATTTTAATTTTTTGGCGTAATTTCAGGGAGCCGTTTTTTTGTGGGGGTTCAAATAAAGTGTGCGTTTCTGATTGTGCAAGCTCTAAGTGGTTGCCATTATTTAAAGTTTCATGTTGAACAAAAAAGAATTAAGTAATATTTGCTAAAATTTGCAATTTTGTATTAAGTTTTTTTTCAAATATACAGTTTGTGAACATAGATTAAAATTTTAGTAGTAATTTTTCAGAAATTCTTAAAACTCGGCTTTGGAAACGTTTTATTCCAAAAATTCTATTGCTCCTTTTAGCTATACAGTTTTATTCAAATCGAAAATGACGTTTTTGAGCTACGAGCAAATTTGAAAAGTAGCGTTTTCGGTGATTTGAATGTTAAGTGAAGGACGCGCAGTAATTTGGAAAACATCAATTTTACTCCAAATATGCATTATGGTCAAAATAGTTGTAGTCGTTTGCAAAAATATAAACAAAACAAAAAAAATGTCTCAAAATATCCTTTTTCAAAAATCCATTGTGCGGTAATTAAAAGAAAAACTGAGTTTGCCATCAAGTTAGAAATGACCACATTACCTTAGTAATGAATTTATCTTACAATCGTATGGACCGTTTTCGAGATAAGTCCGATTTTCAAAAATTATTGGATTTTTTGTCTAAAAACTGCAGCCATGGTAACCCAACCTTCTTAAGCTCAAATATCAATTTCGGTTGGAATCGTCGAAGCCGTTTTCGAACAAATCAAGCGGGTTTGAAAACGTTATGTAGGAAGTAGGTATGAACCATTAAAATGTTACTTGCTTTGTCAAAGGTTTATTTATTTTTATTTTTACTTAGATTCACTTAGCCCTGAGTGTTTGTTGTCGTCTTGAATTCTTTCTATTGAGTGACAGAAGGCAAGCTGCAGCTCATATTTAGTTGTTTTGTCTGGAAATAGTGTTCAAGAAAAATCCACTAGTTAAAAGAACACCTCTTGCCATAGGTATGAGGCTTTGAAAACTTTCCCAGTCTTTGAAGACATGTTTGCTCACCTGGATGTACACCGGAACCTAAACCAGTTATAGAGTGCTTAGACTTGTGACTTGCGACGAAGTTTGGAGGCTTATCAAGCACGTGCCGCAGTTTCTACTTGATAAAGAAGGTTTTATCAATTTTTCTCTCATGAGCGTATATAGTATATTGCGTAACTCTAATGAGAAATGGTTGTCTTCCTTGTGAGAAATAAAAGAAATTGAAATTCGACCCCAAAACTCTAGACTTTCAATCAAAGCAGAGCTTCGCAATTTTACTCTCAGTCGCTTCATCAATGAGAGTCTGGCAATAGCATATTTCTCGCGCAATGTCACCTAAATGCGAGAAGTACCAAAAACCACTTCTCCCTAAGTGAGGTATGTTCATCGGAGATGAAACTATCGGGTGCCCGAACTTGTATATGCTCTCCACATGCCTCTGATACATCAGGACTAGAATCAAAGACAATCATATCCGCAACTAAGATCTTTTCAAAAGTTTTAGCTGCCTCCTAATTGCAACTATCATGAAACGTCACAGATCCGCTCATCAACTCGAAAGCGTCATGCAATTCCTTGCCGCATATTGTTTGCTTTTAGTACGAATTTATAATGAGACACGAGAATTTCTACGGGGCAGAACTAATTTACTGATAGATGGGGTAATTTTCGGGTCATAACGCCGCCCAACAACAATCAATAGCGACAAAAGCCTACAGCAAAAAAATATGCACCCCCAGTTTTAGCAGCACAAATTGCAAAAGCTTAATAATTGACATTGTTATTAAGCTGGGGAGGCTCTATAATTGAAAATACCTGTATTAATGAATGAAAGCCAGCAAAAAAAGGACGCAACTACATCCACCATCGAAATGGGCTTTTTTTTCGGCACGGCATCGAACGACTGCATTCTAATTACTTGACCGACTGGTCCCGCATCTGACACAAAATTGGTGGACATCGGGCACGAAGGTAAACCACGGTTCTGCAGAGACACACACTCACACACATGTGTGCATTTTAATTACGAGTTTTAATTAACCCCCTGCCACGGTATGCAATCGCATTTGAACGTTTGTGGTTTTGGGCCAAAAAATGTTCTCAACCTCATGGCAGAGGCGGTCGGTCGGTGGCGGCACAATGACTCTCTATTGGCATGCCTGGGCGCCAGTTAACAATTCAATCCTAAATGCACTGTTGAATGGCCATTGAATTAGACCCCCAACTGGTTTAGAGGTTCCAAGTGCAGGTAAACGACCACGGCGGCGGGCGGCGGCCCCTTATCCGATTTGCGGTTCCATGGACCATTTCCTGGTTGGGATTTCGATCGATTTGACAATAACTTCCTGGTGCATTGTAATTGGTGTCCTTTAAGCTGGTAGTTTGAGAAAGTGTTTGCTTTTGGCTCATCCAAATTTGCAATGGCAATACGATGGACCACACTCTGCGTACATGCGGAGCTTTGTCTCTGTCGAAGCGTTGAATTTTTAATTGGATCAATGCGACTGCGGAAATTTGCATAGCGTCATCAGACGGTCCATCAACTTTGTGTCATGAAAAATTCAAACTGCCGGCGCATTGTTTCTCTATAATAGGGGGTATCTAAGACAATACATTTTACGGATCTATGTATATGCAAGGACGAACTTATCAGCTGCGTTAAGTTTGACGGTCTGTGCTTGAAAGGTTTCTTGAAATTGCGGAATATTTTGGTATGAGTCGCTGAATATTTGGCATTTGAATTTAGAATTCATTAGAATAAAAGTCGTTTGCATTTTTCACGAGAGAGACTCTATTAGAACAATGACGAGGCAAAGTTCGTCGTTATATGGTGAAGTGGGTCTGGTCTGGGGGAGGGTGACATATCCATCGTGTTGGGCTGTAGATAATGACGTGTCTGTACATGTCCTCCGCCCAAGATGTGAGCGACCTCTATATGACTGCTGGATGCACTCAAAAACTTAAGTTTCAATTATTTTCTGGTGTCAGGTAGAAAGAGGTTAAGTCAAACAAATCTGTGTTCGGATTCTTATTGGCATTCAGGCAATTATTTGTCCCTATTGTTTGGTCCCATCAGCATAAGGCTAGCTCCTTCCTACAGAAATTATTTTCTATCTAAAATGGGTATAAGTCAGGAAATTTTAGAAATGCTTTGCTATTAAGGGCTTAAGTCGACTTAAGTCCATTGTATTTTTACTAATTTTATGTTTTGAATCACTAAAGACGCTCCTAAGGGCTTAAGTCATCTTCCGCTGTCTACTAGTTTAGGTAAGGTTAGGCTGAAGGTCCCTTATGATACCACATGAATCTTCTTAGTTATTTCCCCTACTCGTTGAACTAGTTGGAGCTCCTGATGAAGTGTTGAAGATGACGAAAGTTTGTTTCTATAAGAGCGCAGCTTTTGCAATAATCGTTTGAGAATACGCCAAGCGTTGTTGCATGCCTGCCTAAAAGACAGTGTCCTGTGATGACACATATCCCAGCACTGATATGGTTCCTATCGATTAAATTTTTAGAGTGTTATAGATCCAGCCTTGTCCGGATCTATTTTGTCGCTAGCTTTATCATGCCTGTTGTCCACCTAAAGTCTGTTCGTTTACAAGAAGCGATCGGAATACCTAAGGACCCCTTACCTAGAAGAATAGGAAGCGTAGTTCCGTATTTGGCGAATTCATAACCATTGCTGGGCTGTCTTTATGCCCCGGCACCCAACAAAGGTGAGTATTGAATTATTCGGCCATCACCTCTCTGAGAGACCAGCGCCTGTCTTAGGCTATTCAAGAGTTAGTAGAGATTGCTCACTATTAACCTGTTTTTAATGACTTCTTTAAAACATTTTAATCTTTAATATTATTTTGCGGAAAACTATTATTTCTGACTTACCCCCTTTCTACCTAACAACAGAGAATATTTAGTTTAAGTTTAAGTGATGGATTTCTTAATTATCGTTATTTTTAACTTTCTCGTATACGTAGTAAGAGAAAGGTATTGTAATCGTACAAAAAATCGAACTCGAGATTTTAATCAAATCTAACATTACGATGATAGAGGAACTCGAAAAAGTGGGTCTCGCAATTCTGTCCGTCTGTCCGTCTGTCCGTCTGTCCGTCTGTCCGTCTGTCCGTCCTTCCTGAGCTCTACAGCGCAAACGGCTGGACGGATTTCATTCAAACTTCGGATTTGGAGTTGGTGGGCTTACAGTTCGGGGCCACTTTTTTTTTTGCACGTTAAGTGTTGCCGTTCTAACGGTATTCAGCAATTTTGCGTTTCTCGAAAACGGCTCTAACGATTTCAACCAAAATTGATATTTCGGCTTAAGTAGGTGTAACTAAGATGGCTGCATACCCACTTTTTCGCAGAAAAATCGAATAACGGTAATTTTGAAAACTGGTCATATCTCAAAAACGGTCAAAACAATTTCGACAAAAATTCATATTTAACGTAATACGGTCATTCCCAACATGATGGCAAACTCAGTTTTTTCCTAAATTATCATTCAACGGACTATTTTGGAAAAATTTGGTTTTTTAAGACTTTATTTAATTATGGTTTACTTGAAAACGGCTTGAACGATTTTAACCAAAATGTATAATTGCACTACCATATATGGGGTTAACATGGCTGCACACCCAGTTTTTGGCTAAAAAGTCGAATAACGGTACTTTTGAAAAGTGGCCTTATCTCGAAAACGGTCAATACGATTGCAACAAAAATTAATTTTGTATGTAATATGGTCATTCCTAACATGATAGAAAACTCAGTTTTTCTCTAATTTGTCTATAATAGATTTTTGAAAAAAGACACATTTTGAGAATTTGGTTTTTTAATTTTTTACCTACATGAAAACGGCTAAAGCGATTTTGACCAAAATGCATACTTGGAGTAAAATTTACGTTTTCAACATTATTGCGTCCCTCATTTTCGATTCTAACCACCGGAAACGCTGATTTTTAAAACTGTTGAAAACTCGAAAACGCCATTTTCGATTTGGATAAAACTTTAAAAACCACGTAATACTAACATCCTCAACAATACCCTATACTCAGTTTTTAGCAAAAGAGTGGAGCAAGATTATTTTTCGAACTCAACATTGCAATATTTGTTACTCTTTTGTTCGCATTATTTTACAAAATCAGCTCTAAATATTTTGACTAAAATGCTTATTTATGATTACATAAGTATTGTAAATAAAACCCCGTACTTAGTTTTTCTTAGAAAATTGCAAATAATGCCGTCTTATAAACATTCCCGCACTACCAGTTAAAATGTAATCACAACTAGTACTAGAAACTCCTTTTTAGCAAATATTTCCCACTTCTTTTTTCAACCATATTAATCAGAACCTTAAAATAATTCCAACCAATTGGAGTCTACACTATCAGAAACCCGCACTTCATTTACCCCCAAACACGTGCAAATTCAAAAACAAATCTCTGAATTCTTATATCACAAACCGTGCTTCGAGTCATGGCCACCTACCAGCATCACCAATTTGAAAAATCTTGTTTTATAGCCTATAAACAATAATAAAAGAAAAATAAACCAACTTAACTGATGATATGAACGAGAAAGTTTCGTGCGATCCAGTCGTGCACTTTATTTTGTATTGATTAAGAAAGCGCGCATTAGTGGGTAGTGTGTTTGACTGTTAAGTGAGAGATCCCAAGTTCGATCGACGAAGAAACGACACATTACATCTTATGTTTTTGCCAGTGGTGCGCCATCTCTCGCGTACGTCAGACAACATCCGAGAACATAAATAAAATAAATATTTTGGCGCGACAGGTATGTGGCACCCAAGGCCTAACTTCTCACAACCATTAGCTTTGTGTGCGTTTTCAATTTTTGGGACGAATGGAAGGGATCTAAAATTTTACGCCGAGTCCAAGCGGCTAATTGAGAAGCTCATTCATGACAGTTTTACTCTCGGACGTTTGTCAGACTTTTGCGAGAGGTCTCAATTCAGCTGTTCGGAGTATAAAATTGTAGGTACCTTCCATTCAGCCCAAAAATGAAAATCTAGGGACCTTTACAGACTTACTTACATTTTTATTTGAATAAGAATATTAGAAATGGAAAGAACAGCTCAGTTGAAAAAAACACATTTTGGTGAAAAGAGCTGAAAAAATGTTAGCGTGGCAACGAAGCCTGTAGTGTCCTGGAGTCTCAAGAAATATTAAAAAATAAACTGTTGGAAATCGGTTTAAATCCAGTAAAATAAAATATTATAGATTTTTTATAGTTAGAAACTATAGGTATCAAAATGTAACATTCCTAAAAGTTGGCTTAAATTTATAACAGCATATAAGATCCTGTCTGGTGCAGTTTGTGAAAGCCCAAAAATGATTTGTCTAGGAATCCCGGGTATTTCCAACAACTCCAGAGCAAAACCAAATATACTTTGTCATAAAGAACACCCAACGAATCGGACAGTAAGTCACAATTAACCTCTATTACCTTAATGGGACTTTATCTACCTATTTTAGTAGCAATATGTCAGCCGAAACTAGGCGAAGATCAATCGCCAATCGCTAGTTTTTCGCTTGGCTGCGAAGGCCATTGAGTTGGAAAGCCCCATCCCAAGGAGATCCTTTATAAGTCCTAGTCTGAAGTACGGACATTTTCAAATCGATTGATATTTTGCATTTCTATGTCCTTTTAAGGAAAATTCATAGCCAATGGGGCTTTAAAAATAAATTTGGAAGCCACCTCTGATCGTGGTTACCCAAAGATCGTGTTTACTGGACAGTATTAGTTGAGACGCAGGTTCATCTTGAAATGCAGTGCCACCTAAATAAATTCTTAAGATAGGCGCTTCATATCTACTTACTCTTCTATTATTGAATCCAGAAAAAAAACCTACCAATTACAATCTTATATAGGTTCCTGTCTTTATCAGGTTTTTTTTGTCGTACCGATTTCGGCGCTATTTCCAAACTGATTTTTATAAAATAAAATCCAAATACAAGGTCGACTTTTGCATATGAATTCCCGCATTTATTGAGTTTTCTCGCAAAAGATTAAAATTAAGAAAACGCTGAGTTGCTGATCTACATATTTGCACAATAAAATTAAATAAAAGAACTAATATTATTTCCATTTGGCGCAGAAATAAGTTGTGAGTATTATTACCCACAGTTAATTGAGAAATGCCGCTTCAAATGTTCCCTAAAAAATGCGACCGAATTTCCGCCGCTAGGTTCTCCTACTTCCTACGGAACGAGCTTGAGCTCAACTATGAGTGTAATTATTTTTACTACTTCCATCTGTGCCCGCGGCATCAGATTTAATTACCTATTCACCATCGAATTGAAAACCAGTTTGGTGGCAGTGCCATGAATAAATACCCAATAACCGTTGAAACTATTTGCCATACACTATCCAAAGAAAATCCAAGTCCCCCCCCTAGTGTCAGCCAATAAAGATCATCTGGTTAAGCAATTAACCGCGCGCACTTATTATAATTATATTCCCCAGAATCACGGCCAAGTCGGATGTCGGCCACTAAATTGCCTAATTGCAAAAGTTTTAATTGTTAATTTCCCAACCCCTCCCCCGCGGAACCGACCGACGACGACTAACATACCAACCACCGAAAAACACAAAAACGTTCATCACTTCGCTTATACTAATACCGTGCGGGCTGGCTGCTGCCACTGCCGGTTAGCGGTTGTTAGCTGTTCTGTTGGTTTGTCCTGGCATATTTCCTCCAACCCCAAATCGAGTTATTAATTCTTAATTCATCCTGTTTTTAGGCTAATCGCTATTCCGCTGCAGCGCAATGTGGCGCGGCAAAAAGGAAAACCCCAACAGCGATGGCAGAGTTGGTGGCCTTTTGGCCCATCTTCAGAAAACATCAAATCGGATTTCAACTGTTCGGGTTCGCGTGGAGCCTGCCAGAGAGGGAAAACTTAGAAGTGGAAATATTTTTTTTTTCTTCTCCCATCTGATTAAAAATAAACTCGTTAAGATAAGGAACAATCTTGCGAGTGGTAGGTATAGTCGGAGGGTATAGTCCCTGGCCCCACTTTGTCGTTTTGCGACTGTTTTCCGGTGAGTTTTGAGTTTTCGTTTTCCGTTCTACTATTTGGCGCGAGTTCTTTATTGCTTAATACGTTTGGGGGTCACAAATTCTCGTTGACGTATATCAAAGTTTCCCAAGTGAGATTATTGGATCAAGATTCACTAATGGCTTGAGTGGCTCTCGAGTTGGGGTCAGGGCGAGTCGGACCATACTTGGTTATGGCGCTGGAATTGTGCATTGCAAAAGAAGTCATTGGCAATCATTTTTCATGGCGGCACTTGCCGACCTACAAACATATTTTTTACATCCGCCAAACCTGTCGGAAAGTGCCAGCAACTTGTCATCATATTTTCTAAAGTCGATGTTGGATCTTGGGTTTGATTTTAGTTTATTTAAGAGAGATTAGGGCCTCGCAAACTTTTTCTCTTTCACTTTTGGGAATTTTGAATAAAATAAAAAAAAAACTGTTAAAAGCTTCAAAAATGATTTAGCGATTGGTTTGAAGGCTATTTTTTGAAATGATCTTTATATAATTCTTATGGTTTTCAACCTATAAAAAAAACCCAATAATTATAAAAAAATCAATTTATTTTGGAAAAGAAGAGTTTTAAAAATTACGATTGCCGACTTTTAATTCAACCTATTTAGTAATAGAGGAGTTTAAAAAAAAACTTTTTATCGATTCAAATTATTTTGTTTTATTTAAAATAAATTTTTAAATATTTATTAAAAAACTTAACTGAAAACATAAAATTTCAACAGTCTTCAAAACTGGATCACAAAAAAGTATTATTAATTATTAAAAGTTCTTAAAAATAATGTATGATATATGTATTTGAATTACCTATTAAAAAAAATACACAAGTAAAAAACTGACTTTAAAACTTTCACTCTTCATACCGAAATATTTAAGGAACATAAAAATTATTAGTTTAAAGTCTTATATACGAAGATCTTTGATTTCTTCTTGTTCTTCACAAACTTGACTTGTTTCAGGTTCTGTATCAAGATTCTCATCCATAAGTCTTTTGTAAAATACAAGTCTATTGAATTTTTGCTACTCAGCTGTCTTTACCTTTTCTTCTCATCTTTGACCCATAGACAGAGCATTTATTTTCATGTCGGAATTTTTTTTTTCAGCATTTAGCATAGATTTTGCAAACACTATACATATTAGTTTACTCTAAATGACATTGGGTTTTAAAAACGGCTACTTTTGACTTGCATAGGAAAAGAAGAGTTTTGGAATTGTGTAGAATTAAAAAAAACTCCATTTCATACTCAAAAGTATATTAAATAACAAGTTTTGATAAGTTTTAGTTAAATACTTAGATGAAGGCCCTTCTTAAGAACACTTTCTCATATTTAATTCATTTTTGAAAAAAAGTGTAATAGAAGTATTTTAAAATTGTACACCTCCATATCGAGTGATCAGTGACAGATGACAGTGCTAAGTTTGCAGGAGCTTTGAAGCTCAACCTTGAAGTGGACACATTTAAAATTGCGATATTTAAATCTTCAGTACTCAGGACATGAACTGAATAACCCTCCAATAATGGAAAACATCGTTGAAGGCTGGCATGTGCCCGATGAAACGTCTCTATTAGGTCATCAAACTTTCTAACGCCTACGACCTACGCACATATTAAGCTTTCTCGTATACGTTTAGTAGGAGATTTTAACCAATTCTGACATAAGAACGAAAGAGAAACTCAAAAAAGTGCGCCTCGCTATCCTGTCCCTAAGTCCGTTTGCTCCTGAGGCCTACGCATTTGGTTTAAGCTTTGGATTTGGAGTTTGTCGGCCTACAGTTCGGGGATAAAACTTTTTTTAATTTTATCAATCATTCGTTATTTTTTGTGGGAATTTTTGTATTTTTTCGGGATGAATGAGTCTAGAGTCTTCAAAACCAGTTCAGACAGTTTCCTTTGCCAGCTTCTGTCTTTCTTTGTTGCTGACACGGTGAATGTTGACTACTCGGAAGTTTCTTTGCGCTCCCCATCTTATGACATAAGCTCTTTTCACAAAGTTCATCCATCAGGAGCGGTTGCTAACTTTCGACTGAAGTTTCATACATACTTCGCATCGTCCATTTTGGAAGAAAGTTTACAACAATTAGAAACATTGTCAAGAAAAAATACATAAAGTCCATATAGGACACTTGATCATCCAGATGAATACAAAGAACCTACAGAGCTATGTTGCGAGTCTAAGCGGCGGACTCAGAACAATTATACTCTCAGATCTACGACAAACTTCCGCAAAAGGTGGCCTTGTGGCCTTTTCTGTGTTTCTATAACGATGATCGAACGTGAAATTCTCGCTCAGTACTTCAGCACACTAACAACTCTGATTCCTGATAACTTAACCGCTGCTTCTATTGAGCCAATTTGTTCGGCAAGGTTGCATTTCGGCCGTGAACAATCTGGGTCTTGGGTTGTCATTCTTAACCGAGAATTCTAAATGCCACTGGGGCCACTAGCCACTGGCGGTTTGAATTATTCCTAGCTACCCGAAAGTCAAAAAGTATACCTTCATTCATTTCTCTATTAGAGTCCAAATGTAAATGTATCCAACAACTTCAACCTGTAAGAAGCCGTTGAGGACCAAACTTTACTTATGACTGCAATCTGAATTTGTTGATTAAAATCCTTACACACCCGCACCCCCATTTTCACTCAACAATCAGTCATGATCATGGAAAGTAACCAAACGACGCTGTTTTACATTGGCGCATATAATTCACAGTCGCTTTTTGCAACAAAAAACCGAAACTAACGAGGAAATTAAAAAGAATCGAGCAGGCTCAGAGCGACAGTAACGAGTCGGTGTAGTACAGCTGATCTGTAAAGCTCGTAGAAATCAGACTTGTTGCCTTCTTATAACCAAGACATCCAAAAGGAAGAGATGTCGTTTTGCAGGACTAGACTAAATGTTTTTCAGAACAATCGTATAAACAACTTTTGCCATCCAGACCTCAACACGAGCGCGAACCGCCAGCCAAAGACAAAAGACCTCGTTAGCACAAGATGCGCGCTTGATTAAGATCCATTTAACCTAAGACTGCAGCTTTTCCTAAGCTCCTTTGTGAAAAGTAAAAATTGACAAACCATTGGGAGAGTCTCTAATAAGTTAAAGCTCAGTCTCCTTCGATGAATTAAGACTTAAGAGCGGCAACAGTGGAAGGAGGTCGTCGTTCTTCTCAATATCGATTTTATTAAAAGCCCTAAAAGTTTTTAAACCATCATCTAAAACTCAGCTTTCTCTTTAAATATGCACAATAGCAGTAACGGAGCACAAACAACTACCTTAGGAACTGATCCAGGCTTCTTTTTAACGACTGGCTCCATTTCCACTAAATTAAATAAACAAAACAAAGAATCCCACTCTGAGGGTGCAACACTTCTCTAAAGTGAATCCCACCCTATTTTTATTCCCTTAAAGCCTGCCTACTTTCTCTAAAAACTTCTGCATCCTATGTACGGATACTTCCATCACAAATGCAAAGAACGCAAAGGTGTATCCAAAGGCGAGTGCCAGCAAGGGTCCGGAGATGTCCGATATTGGTATTGCAGCCTTCGAAATAGTGTGCCCCGACGCGAGGCTCAACAATGTTTCCTGAATCTTTTTGTCCAAAAAGTTTGAAACATGCTAAAAAAAATCACAAAAAAAACTTTTTTTTTCGTTAAGTTCATCTGCAGCTTGTGTCGAGCTAACCTTCCACTCCCAGTAGTTGTACAGGCCATGCTCCAAGCACCACAGCACGTGGGTGTTGAATTGTTCCATCAGCGGCCATCCGCGCACCGAGAAAGCTCGTGTCCAGTCGAAGAACAAGTCGTCTTTGCTAAGCTATCAAAAGAGATGCTTAAAGCTGCACTTTTAAGAACTTTTCGCACTCACGATCATCCTGTTGAGCGCCCCATCTCGTATGTAGTCGCCAAAGCTGTACGTTCCTCCGTGCAATCGCTCCACAGCAAGCCCGTAGCTTCCCTGGAAAGTTGCGTTCCTGAGCTCGCCGTAGCTGCGGATCTCGAACTTCTTCGTCATAATTTGTTCGTAGGGTATATCGGAATTGGATATTGTTAGAACCCAGGCTGGGGCCGGTGCACCCCACTTCCAAGTGGTTGCTGCAAACTTGTTGATCGTATCCACGGGTTCAGTAAATAGGGGAATCGTTAGCAGGGACTTTAGTTGCCCGCTATAGGTGTATTCCAATGTGATGCCGGCCAAGAGCAGCGCACTCATGAAGAAGCGTGCCGCGAAGTTGTTTAACCTAGCCAATGAATATTGCTTAAAGAGCAAAAGACTTCGTTGTCACTTACCAAGTTTGAGAGAAAGACTGCTGAAAAAAGATGGCCGTCATTTCAAGCAGCGTCAGCATGTACGAGGACCAGTGTTCAAACTCCCTGATCCTGTGCCTATTTGTGTTTCCGTTGCGATGACGCATTCGAAACGAAAAGAACTTGATGCCGTGCATAACGACCGAGCTGACAAAAATCGACAATATAATCAGCGTCCAGATGAGGTTGCTGAATGGCAGAATGTTCGTCATGTAGGCCGGGTATCGCCTGCGGAAAAAAACTAAGTATATGGGCGAGCTAGAGCGAGTGGGTATTTCTTACGAAGGTGCGGGCGCCAAGATGGTCACCGCCGATTTGGCGATTGCAATCGATGTCTCGAAGATGTCGTTGTACCAGTTGTAGTAGCAGCCGATGCCGAACTCAGCCTCTCCGCTGTAGACGGAACCGATCATTCCGTTCGACGATCCGTTGGGGTAGATCCCACCCCAGTTGTCTTTGCCATCTAGAAGATAAAACTGATCAAGTTTGAGAAGTCAATTTAGGTGAGAGCGACTTACAGGGCACAACTTTTATGGTGCAGTTCCGTAGAGCACAGAAAGATCGAACGATATCTGCCTCGGATCCGCTATAAATTATATTCATCATGGGTTGATGTGGTTGGATGCTGTCAACGTCTCCGCTGCCTTCGGACTGAAAGGGAAAGTTGTATTAAAACAGCAATATAATATTAAGCTCTCGTAAAGTCGAAGCCCTTCACATCTACCCTTAGTGGGGAACATCATATTCGACAGGAAGCTTGAGCTACAGCTGCTCTAGGCACAACTGTTCTACGGAGGAATTTTAGGCCTCCTGCGACAGCCGAACATTTTCTGAAAAGGATTTATATGCTAAATTTTCTAGAAACGTACTCTCGAAAATTACAATGGCATTCATAAAAAACAGGCTGCATCGACATTCTTGAGGAAATTCCAAATATGTATTTTCAAAAAAAACCTCAACACAAGACACTACAATCCACTCAGAGAAAAATCGCAAGCTAAACTTTAGCGCTGTCAGACTTGTTTTTAACTTTTATTATTCTTATGTGCTCTATATAAATAAAAAAAAAATAAAAAAAAAATATATTTTGGCGCGACAGGTCTATGGGACCCAAGGCCTAGCTTCTCACAACCATTCGTTTTGTGTGGGTTTTCAATTTTGCGGGACGAATGGAAGGGATCTACAATTTTACGCCGAGTCCAAACGGCTAATTGAGAAGCTCTTTCATGACAGTTTTACTCTCGGATGTTTGTCAGACGTTCGCGAGAGGTGGCGCAGTGGAAAAAAACCTTAAGATGTAATTTGGCCCTTTCGGGATTCGAACCTGGGACCCCTCGCTTAGTAGCCCAACACACTACCACTAAGCCACTGCGCCGACTGTGCTCTATATATGACACCCAAAATTCTTTTTGTTATTGCGTTATTAAAAAAAAAAATTCTTAAATTAAGAACAAAATGCTTGATTTAAGATTACTCATTCAATATTATCTAATTGTTTTACTTATTTCTAAATTAAGTTCCAATATCTTGAGTTAGTTTTTTGTTCTTAAAATAAGCGGAAAAATCTTAAAATTTCACATTTAAACACAATAATTAAGAACAAAACAATCTTATTTCAGGAATACTTAAAGCACATGCATGAAAATATGTATAACTTTATGAAAATATGTACCTAATCTATCAAACAGAACAACAGTTGTTCGCTTGGTGTCGCTGTTGCGTCGTGTCTGGATTTTAGTCATTGAATTGAAAGTGATTTTCATTTAAGACAACAAGTACTAAAATTTAATAATGAGTAAAAATCAAGAAATGTAATTGAAGATATGTACATAAACGCACTGAATGTAAATGAACTGTAATTTTTGCTTGCTTAAATAGCTTATAAGTTAAGTTTGAAACAAATGATATGTTGAATAAGAAATTGTTTCTTATTCTGCACGGCTTTGTTCTATTAATAGGTATTTTATAAGATTTGTTGAAAAATGTTTTTCCATAAAGACTGAAAGTACAAACATGAAAAAAGTAAGACCCAGATATTCTTAAAATGATCTTTTACTTAGATCTTGAATACTTAAAATAAATTTGTTTGAGGAACCACATTCTTAAAAACAGTATCCAGTATATATTGAAACAATCAGCTTAAGCTTACTAAAAACTGTCCCAAAATAAGAATTTTTCTCTTATTTAAAAGAGTTTCCTACTCATTTTAAGCTGGCTTAATTTAAATTCTCGGCATTTTGGAGCTTAATTTTAGTTTAAAAAAATAATCCAAAACGTGGCTCTACTGTTCTAAAAATTAATTTGCTTTTGGCTTAGCTTAATAACCACATTCTCAAAAAAATTCCTAAAACTCTATTAAATTAAGAATTTACAGCTTATTAAAATCAAGCTGAAAATAAGATTTTTGTACTTGGAATAAGATTTTCTGAGTTTACTAGATTTTCTTCAGCTTGATTTTTTTGTCTGAGTGCTGATACATTTCCAAAAGATTACGTACGTTTTTAGTGATCATATAGTGACTCCCCTTGGGGTACCACGAGAGTCGGAACTAGGGCCGCTACTATTTAATAAAATAACATTGATCAGTGTTTCGATTTCAACAAATGCCGTGTATCCGATTGAGATAAAGCATTAGAAATATAATACTTAAGAGATCGGACCAGATAAGATTAGCGCAGGCTAGGAAGACGCTTTCAGCTTAGACTTTTCGCTCCCAAGAAACTTTGGACCAGCATATGGTGGACCTTGAACTCAAAATGACTTCTGGAGTGCCTCAGACTTTAAAACGCGATAATTCAGGTAAAATATTATATGCGATCTTGAAAACAACAATTACACTCTTTTTTATAAACAGGACGACGCGGCGATGGTAACCTAAGGATATGTATTTCAACATGGGTTATTTTATCCTTTTAATTGATAGACATCCAGAAGTCGTGAGCTTATATGGCATACGACCAGACGAACTGAAGGAGCTTACAGCTACGACACAAGCAAGGAAAAGCAACCTCCTTGTAGGCTGTGATCCTAAGTAGGTACACCCTCTTTGGACAGCTGCAAAAGCAACGAAAGAGGTGAGTCCTTAATTGGTTAACAATTTGTCTTCTGTCGATTAATCCGTCTGTTCAACATTATTTTTTTGAAGGACGAAGAACTGCTTTGGATAAGATGAAGTGTCAGACATCACACTGCAGAGTTTCCACTCAAAGTCCTTCACAAATCACAAGTAAACTGCCTTCAAACTGAATGTCGAGAGCCGAGTGTTTAATCTTATAAAAGTCTAAAGAGAGTGAAGGAGCCGTTCCAATTGAATCCCTTGTGTCAATTGCGTTGACTGATCTGCAAACGTTACCGTATCCAATCGAAAGAACAGTCTCATAAAGTATGTTCTTTATAAGTGAACTGTCATTGACAAAACAGGACTTCCTTTTATCATTTACGGGGTCCCGCGAATTGTGGACGTTTTAAGGCTAATTCCACAAACCAATCATGTGTCCACTATTCAGCACTAATTTAGCCATCCTTTAATGCCAGTTAGAGCTCCAACCGACCGACAAACAAACATATATGACTCCAAATCGACTCACCACAAAGTAACTAACCAAATACGGGATGTAAGTTATCGAAGCCACTGCCAACGTTCGCCCCAGCATATTGACAAGTTTATTTGGATAGAGTTCGGCATTTCTGGCAAAACTTTCATTGCCAAAGTAAGTATCCAAGTGCACTGCATCCGAATTGCCCTCTGCGCCCACAAACTTCTGTGTCCACAGCTCCAAATCAGGACAACTCCTTGCCGATACCAATAGGTGATGGGGATAAACTGTCCGCATAAAAGAAAGAGAACGAAAAAAAGTGAGTTTGTCAGTGTGGTTAGGTTTTTTTTTTGGTGGCCATATCCTTGCAGCTGTCCTCGGTGAAGTGTTGCTCAATCTATACTTCGCAACTAATCCTCAGCAATCAGTCAGTCCCTCTGAGCTTAGATCCAAGCACACTTCACTTTCGCCCGAGGCAATTAGTTGCAAAGGATACACCAGGACAACTTCAAAGGATTCGTGCGAAGGAAAAAAAAATAAAACACACACAAACAACAAAAATGAAAGAAAATTGGAAAATTCTACAAGTAAGAAAATTTACGCCTCAAAATTTCCCCAGCAAGGACATCTATTGGACTTTCATCCTCCGACAAAAATAGATAGTATTTGTCCTTCAGCCGTAGCATAGAGTGCTCAGTGGCATACCAACGAGCGTGCAAAAACTCCACCACACTCGCCAGAATAGTGATGTAGCCCTAAAACATGCAAAGGATACACAAAATTTGTGTGAGAAATTAATTAAGACACGTCCTTCCTGCTGTGCGTTCCTATCAGCTATGAATTTTAACCAAACCTGTATCCCCATGTCGACATGCTGCAGCATCAACTCGTTGAAGTCGGTCTGAGTCCTCAATCTGGCGACGTTTATCCAGTGCACCCCAACTGGGAGTCCTTGCCGAGAGAGATTCTGAAAAGACGCCTCCGTTGCCTGCACAAAGCGCTGACTTATCACACCGGTAGCTGACGAGTTGTGAACGATGAGAACACTCGTCAAATTGACAAAGTACTTCGATACTAGAAATGGCAAATAAGGACACTCTAAAGAAAACGTATCCCTTTCGATATGGAATTACTTAAGACTCACTCAAATGCCACACCAACTCGTTGCCGCACATGTTTGTCACCACCTATGAATAACCGCAGCGCACAGCTTTATATCGCTGACTTGTGTCAACAGTGAATCGCTTTACGATTTGACATATAATTGACATGTCAATATTTATCATAACATTAGCTATAATTGAATAGCGTTTCTTCGGCAGCATAATTGAAAATGGAAAATCTATTTACTTTTCGTTTAGGGTAAGGTAGGGCAGTTGTCGTTCGTCTTCTGATGCCCGGGGCTATATTAGGCAGTACGGCGCACTTTGAAGTTCCCCCATGCATTAGTTATGCGAGGGAGAAGCTTCAGGGAAATTATGACAATTGGAAGGGAAAATATTGAAAACGCTGTTGACAGGACCACTTATCTGCGTTATAATCTTTGTTGCCCTTATAAAATATGGAAGGCGGCGATTAACTTAAGGGTTAGAAAGGCCATTCGTACAGTGGGTGGCGAAGGAGAGTTGCTAATGGTCAGGTGAGCTTGGACTTGGACTAATGAATGTTTTCTGACCACCTGTAGTACACCAACCCGGATTTTCCCTCAAATTTTGTAAGAATATCCTCTTTCGCGCACTCTTAATTTTCCTGTCTGTGAATGCGTGTGAACTAATGGCCGCCGGGTAGAAGCAGCAGCGTTGCCAACTAATTCTGGCATTTCAGCACCGATTTTTTCATTTTCAGCGTTAATTTTGATCTCTTGGGCACCAAAAGTAGTAGCTCGAAAGTAGATAAAAAAAAATAAAAGTAAAAAAAAAACAGCAACAAGAAAAGTTTGTTCATATTCAGTCATTTATGCCGATTGCACAGTAAAATAAAAATAAATAAAAACAAATGCTGCAAAAAAGCTTACAAAAATAAAAGGTATTTACATTTAATTTGTTTTTTAAACTGCCCCTGTGATTGAACTAGTATTAAGGGATGTTTGTATTCATATAAAAAAAAAGGGTTTTAAAAAAGCACTAAAATATTTTTTTAAAAACGCAAAAACGTTAAATTTACTTTTTTCGGCTCTAAACTGAAATTTTGGGCACTAAAATTAACGCTGAAATCACTGACTTGGCAACGCTGGGTAGAAGTATGTCAATAACAAAAAATCTTTCAATAAATTTATAATAATAAAGGTTGAAAAATAAATTGTAAGAATGGTCTGCGGATTGTTCCAAAAATTAGTTCACAATAATTAAAATTAATTGAATTTTCCACAAGGATTTATGTAAATTCAAGAAAATGTTTCCAAACACTGAATTTACCAAACTTTCTATCAGGCTTATTGGGACATTGGGTGTTACCAAATTCTTTTATTTAGCACCATGCTTGTAAAATCAAAATATTATTTGAAATTCTGTAGTTTAATAACACTAAACAGTGCTGAATAATGTATAAATGGAACAGTAAGCAAAATGCAGGTTCTATTAATATATTTAATGCAATTTTACATAAAGGTGGACGAAAAAAAATTGCGCTCTAAAATAAAGCTTTCGAAACCGTGGTAATGTGCCAAAACAAATTCGAAAGAAACACAATCGTCGGCATAAGTATTTTGACAAAATCTAAAGTTAATAAAAATAAAAAATAAATTAAATTGTTTTATCCAATAAACAATTAAACATATTTATTAAAATTCACTAAAATGAATAAAAGTGGCGCAGTGGCTTAGTGGTAGTGTGTTGGGCTACTAAGCGAGGGGTCCCAGTTTCGAATTCCGAAAGGGCCAAATTACATCTTAAGGTTTTTTTCCACTGCGCCACCTCTCGCGAACGTCTGACAAACATCCGAGAGTAAAACTGTCATGAAAGAGCTTCTCAATTAGCCGTTTGGACTCGGCGTAAAATTGTAGATCCCTTCCATTCGTCCCAAAAATTGAAAACTCACGCAAAACGAATGGTTGTGAGAAGCTAGGCCTTGGGTCCCATAGACCAGTCGCGCCAAAATATTTATTTATTTATTTTTAAAATGCATAAAATAAACTTTTTAATATAAAATAATTTGAAGTTTAAAAAGGAAACCAAATAAAATTAAAAAATACATCCGCCATTAATAACTTTCTGCAGTGGACTTGAAACTATTTCGATGAGTTTTTGCAGCATTTCTGCAGGAAACGTCATCCCAGAGCTTTATTATTGCAAAAATGTATTACATACTCACTGCTCGGAGTCAGAGAAACAGTTCCCCATCCTTTAATGTAAACTCATACATTTTTAATGAAATTAAATCTGGGCTTTGCAGTGTTGTATTTTTCTAGTCAGTTGCATCATCATTCGGCTTTTCTTGCAAGGAGTGTTTTTTTGTTGAACAATAAATGACAGCCGAATTAGCATATCGTCAGATGGGAATGCATAATTGTATAAAGCAATTGTGCTGGTTCATTGCCTAATCGATTGGAACCAAGTCTACCAAGCCCTTGAATAATATACAGCCCCTGAACATTTTCTTTAAAATATACAAACAAAAAGCTTAAGGTTACAAAATCTTTTTTAATAAGAATTCAAAAAATGAGATATTACCTTTAAAAACTGGGACTTCTAGAGTACCTATGCTTTCTGGACTACACCGCAAATGCTTGAGCCCAATTCTAATCGAGAACGACTTAAACAAAACCACCAAAGCCATCTGGAAATCGTGTTGTCTGGAGGGGCTTCTTTGTTAGGGCTGAGGGCTTTGGAATGTGAGCGCCATCTACATTTGCAGTAGGTACAAGAAGACACCACTTGACACAGCAATGCAATCAGTGAGCCACGCCGTACAGAATTACATAATAAGACCGAGACGTATGGACATTTTAGCGCTCTTAAATTTAAATTTCTAGATTGGCACAAAAAGCCCCAAGCAATAAGCTTCATTAGGTTTATACCATTAATAGATAGAGGGTCAATGAGTAAGGGTACAAGGTGTGCAACGTTTTCAATATCAAATGTTCTATTAGGCGTTTTTCTTTTTTGGTTCAGAGCTGAGCTCTAAACTGAGCGCGAGCATTATGAGCGGGCTCTGAATCGAGCGTTCTCAGATCGTTCAGATGTGTTTAAGAAACACACTTGAGCACAATCTGTCTAATGTCAGTCAAAAAATGAAAAATAATAATTAAAATGGATAAGCTAATTTGTTTACCTTCTGTGTCAGAACCGCCATTATCCTGTTTTTTTTCTGTCAAATGTGACTGAAATTTGTATGCATATGTGTAATCAGCTTTTTACTCAGGATGCTCAGTCAATTTATTCTGAGCTCATAGAGCGCGCTCTGAACGTGCTCTGAACGAAAAAAGAAACACAAATTTGAGCTCTGAAGTCTCTGAGCTAAAAAAGAAACACGAACTTTTTGTATAACAGTTCAGGTTCTGCTCTGAACTAAAAAAGAAAAACGCCTATTGTGACCTACGGTTTGTGCCGGGTCAAAACTAAAAATAATTATCGGTTATTCGACCAACTATGTGAGGTTTTGTGACTCAAATAAAAGGATAAAAGTTCGGTTTTTTACAGGCTAACGCCCAAAAATGTAGCCAACTCTTATTTGCGTCACATACTGTACAGTCGTTCCCATTCACTGTTCCATCAATTTGTTTGATTAAAATCTTGAATTCCCCGCGCTCCCACTAGCTTCCTCTCTCGCTCTCTCGTCGTTTAATAGAATGATATCATCGACTAAATGCCGATGGTCACCCAACCCCCTATCGTTCTGCCAACCCTTGAAATATCGCACTGAAATCAAGTCTTTTCCCATTCGAAAACAGTCAACACTATGAGATTAATTAAAACATTTATCTCCGATTGACAGAGAGAATGGTTGGCTCCGCTACCTGCCTATCGCTCAGCGCGGCGCACGGGTGGCCTGGCTTAATCGCAAACGAAAATCATCGGCAACAACTCTGAATCTTATCTCTCGGAACAAGGAAGCAATACACTGTCCTCCTTTGCGATGAATCGAACAAACGAAAAGAACAAACAGACAACAAATTCGAGCTGCTAACGTGGTCGTACTTAATTAAATCCTTAAATCACTCGAAACTATGTGTATACGAATGGGTGCTTTGGGGTGTACAGCAGAATTAACAGTGACCTGATAAATTAAATCAGGACACACCGGCAACAGTGGTGTTTTTGAGGTATCCCTCTTTGTTTCTCGGCGCATCCTTCACCGGGCATGCTCTGGATGGTAATTAATGAGAGGTAATTACCTTATATCTCTCTGTCCTTGAAATTGAATGGGACTGATTTAGTTCGATTGGTATGTAGTGTGGTCAGGGACGTACTCGCAGGAGTTTCATTTCTAAATTTAAATGCCAAGAGATTTGAATTTCGCCCTCCACTCAAAAACCATACATCTGCTCAATTGAACGGTCCAATTATACCGAATCCGTCCAATTTCATTTACACGCAATTTTATTTCCATGGGCGTAAATTTTTTTTTGTCGGGATGTCGCACACAATACACTCCAACCCCAACCCCAGCGACCAGCCCCGCAGCATCGCATGTTCATTTGACAATTTTGTCTGGTAAATTGAATTGCCACACAAAAACGAGCTGCCAATTCCCACATGGAATTGAAAGACAAATTAAAGAGCTCCCAAACACACAGGCAAAGCCGCCACAGGACGAATAGCAACAAGAAAAAAAAAAAAAAAAAACAAATAACATCGCGCACACCGTGCGGTGATAAAGCGCAGGGTGGCCAAGGACGGACCGTGTTTTGTGTGTGCTTAAATGTTTATGGGGCACCTTTATATGGACACTTTACAGCTACGTTCATCCCGTTAGCAATTAGCTTTTAAATGCTTTCATCTTGGCTCCGTCCCAATAGGCAATTGGCCCTAATGGCCGTAACCCGTAACCCTGTCACGTAGGTAGTTCGGGTGTTTTGGAGTACAGTGACCGGTATTGTCACTCTGTTGTGTAGCATCCGTGTGCATTTTAGGGGGGCTTTGCATAGCAAGGGGTTATTCGTTTTTTTTTTTCGGTCAATAACTGGTTATGAACCCGAAAATTCCTCAACAATAAACGACGCTCTAGACTGAAGTGCTTTGTGTTGAGCGGACGCCCTTCGGTGTGTGCGGGAAATTGTTTGTACATTGGCTACGTTATGGTGACACTCAGTGAAGTGCGCTCTCCTTTGGAACGGTCCCTTGTGGACTTTTTATTCCTCTGGTGAATTGGTTTTGAGCGATTCCGTGACTTTTGCCGATGCGTCAATGCGGCAGTTATTGTCGTTAGGTTGTTTGCTGATGCTGATGGTCATCTAAAGAGATGTGGGCGGTAACACGAGGGACTGCGGTTGTCACCTCCCGACGGAGTAGTGGATAATGATGGAAGATGAGGGACTTTAGATTGTCGTTTGAAATTCGCTATCGCGATACAGGTTGCTCTTAGTGGCAATATCGAGGATGAAGAATGAAGTTGAAAAATGTTCAAGGATGCCTACCGATTGTGAGTACCTAATCTCAAATCGACTCTGGGTACCACCTTCAAAGTCTCATATTACAACGAATGGATTTTTCGAATTTCAAACGATATTAATGAGTTCCTTTTTTAAAGTAGGTACCTATGCTTGAAATAGGCTGAAAGGTCAGCTCCCAAATCGAGAATACGTGGTGCGTTTTTCAAAATCACGGAATACAACTGGATGCAGGATTACAAACTCAGCTGTAGCATACCTATAGAGGTTTTGATGATGAATGCTCTGAAGTCAGTTGAAATTCGTTCGTACGGACATATAAATAAATAAATATTTTGGCGCGACAGGTCTATGGGACCCAAGGCCTAGCTTCTCGCAACTATTCGCTTTGTGTGGGTTTTCAATTTTTGGGACGAATGGAAGGGATCTACAATTTTACCGCGAGTCCAAACGGCTAATTGAGAAGCTCATTCATGACAGTTTTACTCTCGGATGTTTGTCCGACGTTCGCGAGAGGTGGCGCAGTGGAAAAAAACCTTAAGATGTAATTTGGCCCTCTCGGGATTCGAACCTGAGCCCCTCGCTTATTAGCCCAACACACTACCACTAAGCCACTGCGCCGACGGACATATACCGTATTGAAAAATCGTTAGGCCAGGACGTGAGACATCTGGCCACGTGTACACAACACACAAGGCGTTTCAGGGTGTTTACCGAAAAATTTTGGGGGCGTATTTCATTGCGTATTTAAAGTCTGTTTTTTGGTGTGTTTTTCCAAGCGTTGTTTTGTTCTGTTTTGGGTTTTTTTTGGAAGCATTTTAGGGGTTTCTTGTTTTTGCATTGTTTTTCAAATCCTATTTGGGGCGTTTTTTTGGAAATTCATTGGTAGCGTTTTTGATACTTTTTTATGGCTTTTTCCGTGACACTTTTTGCATTATTTCATCGTTATTTTTGTGGCGTTTTCAAAATGTTATTTTAAAGCGTTGCCGTGGCATGTTTTGGGCATTTTCCGGAGGGCTTACGGCATTCTGCGTTTGGTATATTTTTCAAGGCAGTTTTCAGAGTATTTTTAAAAACATTTTTTGTGGCCATTTTCGAGAGTTTAAGGGCGCCTTTTGGGTTGCTTTACTGGGCGTGTTGCAGTGTTTTTTAAAGCGGTTTTTGGTGCATTTTTCTGAGTATTTTTGGGTCACATTTTGGAAAGATTTTTAGTTAAATTTTTTAAGAGAAATTGCAGCCTATTCCGTGGTATTTTTTGGGGTGTTTTCGGAGGGTTTGTGATGCATTTTTCTGGACAGTTTTTGATGAGTTTCTATGAATCTTTTAGGTGTTTTTTGATCTGTAACTTAAGGCCTTTTTTTCTACATTTTTAGGGCCATTTTTGGAAGCTTTTTCAGATTGATTACTTTTAGATGAACTGATGTTATTGTTTTTCGGGACTTTTTCCGTACTTTTTGTAGGTCGTCTTGTGGAATGTTTTTAGGGGGTTATCTGTGGCATTTTCAGCGCAATATTTGGGCTTTTATTATCGATTTTTGATAGTGCTTTTTGTATATTTTGAACGCCTTTTTGAAAGTTTTTTAGGGAATTTTTTGGGTCATCTTCCGAGACTTTTGGATTTTTTTGGACCGGGTTTCCCCTTATTTTGGTGTAAAATGCTTTTGAGTCTATTAATAAAATGTCACCTTCACAAAAATTTCCTTAAGGTTAAATTAAGGACAAGAACTTTTTAAAATCACTTTTAGGTCAAATTCCAAAAATTTTAATTCGTTTGACTGTGATAAACCTTTAAAAGACACACCGTTCTTAACATATGCAGACTTTTGTCTTCATTAATGAGCTCTATTAAAAACCCGTCATCTCACAGCCATTCGTCAAAATTGGTTTCAATATGTACAATCTGTGAGAACTCATTCTAAGGACCTTCACCAGATTAGACTTTCGTATGTATTTGTATGTACCCCTCGAAGGAACTTAACTCAGATTTAAATGCTTATTCTCCCCATCACGGCGAATCAACCTCAAACATGTAAAAAATGTCCACAAATTAGTTGGCTGTGTATTCAAAGAATAAAATCTTTATACAGCACTACAAAGACAAACTCCGTCACAGGGATATAAAAAGAGAACCAAAAAACAACTCGTACTCGTATTGTGCACTCAGTTTTGGAATGAATAAGTTTACTGCGCGCCAAAGTAATCGAGTGCTATTAGCAGATGAAAAGCTAAATGCGAGGAGGCAAAATAACGGCGCTCCTGTCCGGAATAATGACGATAATGATGTCTATCCTTGAACTCCCCGCAAGGATATACTGTTTTAAGCGGGAATACACTTTGCATACATTCAATTAGTGGGCGCCTCGTCATTCAGTCATATTTGCACACAAAAGCGATATCAAGGAGCATTATCCTTGAGCATCACACTCACCTGCAGTTAAATTTTCTAAATAAAACGAAATAGAGTCTAGGGCAACTTTCTTATTAATCAAAGCATGGTGATGGTCGTCGAGATTATTATTATTATTTTTTTGTTTTTATTTAGCAGAGCCGGGTGACTTCGTTCTCCCTTTGTACAACGGACGCGCCAACGACGTGCGTTTTATTTCAATAAGCGGATAAAAGAAAGAAGCGCATCTTGAAGAAGGAGCGGTGCCGCTGTGGAGCACTCACTTTTCATTTATATTCCGTTTCGAGTTCTTCACTTTCTCTTTTCATTTTACGAGGTCGTGTGTGAATAATTCACGCATTGATGGCTTGCAAGCCTTCGTGCGTCTCCCTTTCTCTTGTTCTCATTTCGATTCTTTATTCCGTGTTGCGTTGAATTCTTCTATCCATCAGGACGATTGTCAATTCTTTTGATATTATTCTTTGTGCCGATTCCCTCGCTCACTCACTCCTGCGTATGGTATGGTGTATCTCTTACCGTTGCAGTGTGCTCTTCGTTTCTGGCATTTCATTTTCACTTTTAATTAAAGAAGGACGAACGACAATGTAGGACACAACACACGGCAAAAAAAAACTTGTTTCAAATTGTGTGCTGAACTTTTTTGTTGGAATACAAGTGGTATTCCCTGTGATGAATGAGAAGCTTGGGCCGGGTCGGGCCTTGCTGGGTGGGTGCCTTCTCAAAGCAAATCACCATTCACCACCCGTGAGAGCATATCGGCGGATATGTCATATGTGTGTGGATTGGTTGTGGATGAGGGGGTCGGTATGGTTCCACCCCTATATTTGGGTGGGCATCTATCTATGTTTCATTGTGTTCTTATTGTGACTTTGAAAATGAGTATTGTAGGTATAATGCGATATCTATAAATGATTGATGATCACCCAAGCGGGTGGGGATATACCTATGGAGGATGCCATTGAAACGGGCGATTCGGGCTGTATTGTGTTCCACTTTTAAATGGGGTCAATGGATAGATTTCCTTCTGAGTCTAAGGAGCGTTCGACTTGAATATTCGCAAAGGCTTCTTAATAGACTAAAGCGAACCGAGGCATACAAAGTTTTGTTGGCTTTAATGCAGTCGAAAACAGAAGGTCTTAAAATAAAAACACTTCTCGCATGGGCTTTTATTGTGAATAGCTGGGTTTTTTTACGGTTTGTCTCCAGCAAAGCAAAGTAAAGTAGAATTTTTAGAGTAAATTATAGTGAGGCCGAGGTTAACAAAGTCCCTAACTACCTTAAAGTTATAGCTGTATATATTGACGTTCTGTCCGATTCGTCGATGTTGTGTGCCCCTTCTCGTTGTGTGTTCCTTCTTGTGGATGGCAGCAGTGATACCAGATTTTGGAAGCAGGTTATACCACGGTTATAGCCAAAAAATCCCTTTGATTCCTCGCCAAAATGTAAAAGAATCCCATTTTTATCTCACCAAATATTTTTGCGCCTTTCACTTTGTTTATGGTTTTATCTTGATTGCAAAAAAGTGTAGATACTCACTAATGCTGTTCATTTTAAAGTTTGACAAATGTTTACAGCACAAAGTGTGTCGCATTATCTCGGTTTTGCCGCAGCGAAAGGTCGCACCACAAGCTTTGCAAAATGCTTTCTAATCGTGTCGTGCGTCGGTTTGAACCGGCCTCAACCAAGCAGCGATTTGGGGATCCTTCATCCATCCATTTTTTCTTATTGCTCATTCATTTTATAAATACATTTTTTTTAATTTTAAAAAAATTCAAAACCAATTAACTGAATCAAAACAAACCGTACATATAAAATCACAAAGCCAAGTGCCAAATTCTGGTTTTATGTTTGATATTTCATCTCATTAGTGGGTGAGTTGAGATTTTCACAGATATGTCAGTTTATGTAACAGTTTAGGGAAATATTATTTAATCGTCCGTTGACCAATTTTTTTCATTCTTAATAAAAGTTGCAAATTAGGAACAAAAATTGACCATAAAGTAAAATCCCTTATTTTTTTACTATTAGCTTGAAAAATTCCCTTTAAGTGAGAAAATCCCGCAAAAAGGGATAAATCCCCCAATCTGGTATCACTGGATGTCAGCCGTCGGATTTGATGCAACTGTGCTGTCAACCATGAGACAATGGCCGCGTACCTCTGCCTGCTAAACATCTAGCACAAAATATCCTAAATGAAGGAACGCTCGCGGTAGAGCCAAAGCGGTAGCGGCAATTTTGCAAACGTTTGAACGGTTTTCCTTTGACTGGTCGTTTTTTCTTCTCTCTCTCAATGCAGCTGGTAATTTTGCAGTAGATTGAGAAATTTCCCAGATAGGGGTATTCCACAAAAAGTTCTAGATGTCTAGCGCCTATGGTGAAATGTCAAAGTTTTTTTATATGAAGTTTGACAGGCAGTGAAACGCGGCCAATGACAGTTGCCCTTCTCTCAATATTTCCACTCTACCAATGAAAGTGCTCCCTCAGACGCTGTACCAACTGTCAACGGGCAGAAAAGCAGAAAGTAAAACTAATTTATCCGTCACATCCGACACGTGCGCAGCTTTTGCTGTGTATTCTATCAAACTGTCAGTCGAATACGTTGCCGCAACGGATTCTATGGGTTGGGCGGGGCCCTTAACTGTGCCAGCAAACGTCAGATAGAATAAGAAAAGTAGGCATACCGGAAACCTGCTAATAATTCTAGCGCAGCATTTATTAAGACGCGTTCTTGTGACGTTAAAAACGTTTGAAAATATTTGCATTTTAAGAAAAGTCTGATAAAGAAATCAAGTCGAAGCGTTCTAGATATGTACTTACAAAATTAGAGATAAAAACTAAGGCTAAAATTCATTTTCACCACGACAGTAGAGCACAAAAAAGTTAGTACCCGATTTGTTTTCTTGAATTTGACAGACGTCAGTGATTTTGACATTGCAAAGCTGGCACCTCTTTTGTGTCATATTTTATTACCATTAAAAAACCCACTAAATCATTCTTCACTTTCTGCGCTCACGGCATTCTGGTTTTGTGCATACATCCTGGTCACCTGTGTCCGGAATGGAAGCTTGCTTCGCCAGTACAAACTCCGCCTGGGTATGTTTCTTTCGCCTCTCTTCAAATGACAATGAACTGCCCGACGTTATACTCAACGAAGCACTGATTACACTCCTCTTACTAGCAGCACTGGTCGAGCTCGTACCACTAGCCGTACTGTCACGTTTGCTGTCACTATTGTCATAGCGCGACCTATTTCCCAACTGGTCGTCGTCGTCGTCATCGCTTTCATGTGAAAAATCCATCAATCGCTCCCTCAGTTTATTGGGATCAATTGGGGCCACCTCTCTTTCGAACGGCGTCTTTGCCTCTGTTATCTCCTCAAAGCCATAATCCTTGTCAGCAGGACGGTAGGTCTCCTTAATGTTCTCCTCGTCGAACCGGGCCGTCTTCGTTCCACGTGCCTCATTTTGCGGACTGCAGCCGCTACTGGTGGACGCTTTCTTTATAATACTCTTCTTGGGAATGTCGGTATTCGATGATTTTCCAGACATTACTCGGTGAATGCAGGGAAAACCTCAAATAGATGTCAAAATTGCTATCCCAAAATGCTTGTCACTGTAATTTCAAATTTAATACTCGGCCGTCTGAGGTGAGGCTTTTCCCTTCGCATTGCTCTTGGGTTGAAATTTTAATAAAAACAAGTCGCATGTGTTTAGAAGTTAGGACTGCGGACTGTATTTTCGGCGCATTTTTGTAGTTAATATTGTCGCAAATGTATTCGCAATTCCCAGAGTAGGTATACCCCGTACCCACTTACCAGTTGTGGGTTACACGGGCATAATTTCGTTTTTATTTAACTTTTCTTTTTCATTTGGAACATTTCGCTCGCGGCGAGGTATTCAATTATGGGATTTAATAAAATCTTTGTGGGAATTTACAAACGGCCATTGTTTAATTTGCGAGAAAGGTATTCGTGTTGCAGGTACGAGTGGTTATTTCTTTTATGTATGAGAAAGGGATTTACATTTTTTGTTTATATATGAATTTGTCACATTTGTTGAGCGCATAAGACAAATATTTGCTGAGAATTTCTATTGCTGTTCAATGTTAACGACAGATAAAGGTACCAGAAAGTCTGGCATATATTGTGTTTGAAAATTTTAGCTTGAGAACGGGACTCTCGATTTCGGAGTACAACGCATGTAGGTGTCGAAATGCGAGTTACAAATTATGTTATAGACCGAAACCTTCTTTTTGTAAGAAAAGTTTTTTTTTAACATTTTGATGCATCATCTAACCTAGTTGTTTGAGAGAGAATGCGAAATCATTTTAAGAGCATTTTTCAATATTTCTATACCTTGCTTATTTAGCCAGGCAAATTTCTTGTTCTTCGTGGTTTAAATCACCAGATACTTGTTCTTGACGTAGGCGACTCTGGAAAGCAATCGAGTTGGTGGAGATGGAGTCGCACGCAGGGCTGTCGTTTGGAGACAAAAAGCTGCAGTACTATCAGTCGACAGAAAGCAGTACAAAGCAGTACCTCACCCAATGCACTCGTATGCGGTGCTATTAACACATAAATCGACTGTAAAATTAAAACACTCAACACACTTGTGTAAATTGCTTTCGGTCTGGATTTTAAGGTTTTAATATAAGTTGGCCAACTTCGGAGTTGATTTAAAATCGGGAGTAGAACTTTAAGTTGTAAATTACTATTATTCACTACGTTAAAATTTGGATAACTAGCGACAATTCGCAGCATAATCCATTTGAGCGTTTATGGAAAACCCTCCGTTACGATTGCTATAATATTGCCTGGATAAGATAAAATGCAGAGATGCGTACAATAAATCGCGTCAATTGTTACGTACTGCTTGCAGATGAAGTCACGATCGTCGCATTTTTCAAGTCCAACATGTGGTAGCATCTTTTATTTTGTACTCCTGTCTCTTACAGACCAAATTCTCCTACTCTTCATCATCTTCGCTGCTCTTATAAGTAGTAGTAGAATTAATTTTAATAATTCGATATTTTACATATTAATATTTACATTTGTCACGTGATTTGCTAAGCTAACAGTCGAAACCGTCAAACAAATCTAAATTTACACATAAAATACCGAGTTGATTTCCTAACTTCTACTATTTAGGGAGTTGAGCAAGTTCAAAGTTGACCAATTTCGGGTTTTCTTAAATTTGGAATATTCAAAGCCTTTCAACTTGGAGTAAATAAAAGCAATCTCTCACATTGAACTTTGAGTAAATAAAAAGGAAATTTTTTTCGTCTTTCAGATGCTTAAAAAGTTTTTATTCATGATTGATAATAATGTCCTACAAAATGTATTGATAACTGAATATTTGAGGAATTATTTCGAAAATTCTAATCCAAGAAGCGCATCATTTTAAAAAAGCAGTATTTTAAGAGGGAGTGCAGTACAGCAGTATAACGGTACATAAAGCTGTACAAATACTGTTTTTGCAGTACAACGACAGCCCTGAGTGCCAGCAATAGTAAATACAGAAATTACTTAAGAGCGGTAAAATAAACATCACGGAAGGTTCGAAAGCATAATCAATTAGATATATATTCAGCACTTGCTTAAAATTTATGTATGAACATGTGCAAAAAAAAACGTTTTAAAATTCAACAATATTTTTATTAAATTATAATTTACCTACAAACCTTTATTCACATTTTTGATTACTTCAAATTATCTTTTTATGGCGTTTGTTATATTCTTTCACGTATTTGACAAACAGACAAACAAGAACCAAAACCAAACGTATCACCTGTTGGGCAAAAATTAACGTCAGAAAATTTTAAATATTTTTTTTTTGTTTTGGGAAGTAGATTTTAGGTATTTTTTTCACTGAAATTGAAGTATAAATCTTGTTCAATTGAAATAAAGGCATCATCTCGTGTTGTTTTATAATCTTCCTTCGAGCGGCTAAGTGTCGCAGTGTTTTTTCAATTGGTGTCGGACGTCCGTGGACACTTCCGAAAAATTATTCCGAAAAAAATCGACACAATTATTATTCTGCGTTCTTTCGGAGTAGGGATATGATAGCTCATTCATGTCTTGTTGATGTATATTAATATTAAAGTAGAATTGACATTTCCCGCCATGTGCAAAAATTATAGCATCTTCCGATAGCGTGATGATTTCTGCGCCACGTTGTGTGATTTTGACTCAGACAAGAAAACTTTTTTCTTTTAAATTTTAAGAAGTATACAAAATAGGAATAAAAGTTTGTATAAAAAATATTGTTTGTTTATTTATTTTTACATTTTAGTTTTTTAATGGTCGATCAATTTAATCATCAGACAAACCCCAGAATCAGAGTACTTGTCAAGGAAAATCAAATAAGCCCAAACTCGATGGGTTTGCGCCGTTTTATTACAGAGTTCCCATAACTACCTTCCAATGTGCCACCTTTTGGCTCCATCGTCAGACCCTGGATATCATCTAGGATCAGAGTGCTCGTCAAGATGAATCATATTGAATGTGTAAGACTGTAGGTATACCAAATATCCAAAATTTCGTGTGTCTGCTCATAACCATTGAAGAGGTCAAGGGGCTTGAAAAGAAAATGTAGTCTGTTGTCTTGTAGGCGCGGCCATTTAAAAATAACGTCACTCATTTTATCGTTTTCTACTCTTCAAGTTCTTTCAATTGAAACCCCGGCTCCCAGGGTTGACAAAAGTTCATAATCAGCCATCTTGTAGCGGCGGCCATTTTGTAAATATTTTTTTATTATCTAAGTACCAATTGCGTATTGCATTTTTACCAAAACAATTTCAGTAAAATGGTTCAAAATTCTGTTGCAACAGCTTGTAAAAAACGAGAAAGTCAATGGAAACGATTTCGTTTTGCTTTGCGTTCGCGCCAATGGAAACTTCTTTCGTTTTCAAAATTGCATGAGGCAACCCTTTCGTGCCAGGGAAAACATTGCTCAATATCATAATTTGTACGGTTCGTTGGTTTATGATACTCTTGAAGACTGGGCTCGCCACCTACACTTTGATCGAATTTGGGTTTCTTGTGGGCTTAGAAATATAACCGGAACCAACAATGATTGTGGCAGAAAGTGACGCAACATAGTGATTTCCAAAGTATTTGATTGAAGCACTCAAAGCATTGGAGGCAAAGGGGTTGTTGAAACGATCGCTTAGCTGTCATTCATTCAACATTGTGTGCGGTTACCAATTAAAAGCCCAACATCCCGATAAAGTTGCCAGTTTTAATTCGCCAAACAATGCTGAAAATTACTCGCTTCTATTCGAATTGAAGCAAAAACCATTTTGCCCAGTGCGGGTGACTTGAATTTAATTCGGAGCTTTCGAGTACGAATTAAGGCCTCCTCCCATAACCCTCTCTATTCACGTGGGTACGGCTGGTCCCAATCCTCTCTAAGAATCACTGTGTTTATGATAATCCTTTTTTTTTTGGATACACATATCCTTTTAGTGCTGGTGTGCATTTGGAAATTTCACACATTTGTTGGAAAACATTTCAAGGGACATTGTGTGAACAACTAACTCCGGTTAGGGATAGAGAAGGAGTGCGGTTGTTGGGTGTGTATGTATCGCCCAGCACAGAGTGATGCCATTTTAAGGCAACTTTCCCATGTTAGTTATATGCAAATCACTAAAATAGGTTAACAATTCGTCCAGGACTAGCAGTGGTATAGCAGCAGTAATCCGAGCGGTACTCGACAACCATTCGATTCTGTTAAGCCACATGGTGTGCTGACTGCCCGGATGATGGGAGAAATGGGAGAAAGTGCGACGGTATAAGGGGTGTGCTAAAAATTTACATAATATCTAACGCAGCAAGAACACATCCCGTAGAGATTTTTGAGTTTTGCACAATTTTCTATTTTTTTTTTTTTTGAAGCAAGAATGTCGACGACTCATGCTAGATGAAAATATAGATACTTGCTTCCCACACAGATAAGAGTATGACAATTGTCGCTTGTATGGATGGAATTGGGTTTTTTTTTGTTCTTGGTATCCTTGCAAAATGCTAGGAATAATGTCGAATCCCTTTGCCGGAACAATAACAGCAAGTTGTAATTTTAGTGGGAAAACATTTGAAATCCTTGTAGCGACTGTCAGTTAGTATGGTTTTTAATTAACATAACTTTTTGCATTTTCGACGGCCGTCGGCTCTGATGCCCATTGTCACATCAGTCAGAATGAAATCGCATCAACATGTTCAGTTTAGATATGATGTCCTTAAAGGGCATGGTTGCGTGAATGGAGTGGAGTATACTGCTGTGATTTATGCTAATTGTCACAGGAGGCTGTTTATTGTTATTTCCCAAGGATTTGTGGCTGAATCCTTGTATATGCAAAATGGGTATAAAGATGAATTATTGTGTGCGCATTATCTGCTTCATGGTGCACAGTGAGTCCTTGCCGTTTGATGGTAATGAAACAGTTGTTGGGTCGCCTTGTGCCTACTAATGATTTTCATTTTTAATTTAGAACAAAATTGTACGTAGATACGTGCATTGTGAATGCTCTGTAGGGTTTTGTCATTTTGATGTGGCGTAAACGATTTGGCATAATACAGGATATTTTTTATTTTTAATTTAGTGCGAGTACCTATACCTTAGTTTTGGTTGAGAGGCTTTCATTAACTTGGAATATTTTGTGAGCTCCGCAAACAGCAACAATTTTTTAATTTATGTAGGCTTAGAATGGGGTCACCATGCTCCAAAACTTGTGCAATCTGTTCCCTTTTCTATAATGGGAAAAACCAAGTGCATCCGACTCATACGCAAGGAGGGCAGCAATAATGAAACCACAGGACATCATAAATACCTTTGTTTGGAATTTTTTTTTATATGAGAGTGAAATGTGAACGAATTGTAATCGCAGAAAGTTTACATACGTTGCCAATCAAAATTGTTGGAAGAAAGAAAAACTAAAAAGTAACGAGTAAGTTCCTTTTTAGCTCTTTTAGGTCCTTTTGCGGTGCTCAAACTGAATCGATCGAACAAAGTCTGTACACGCAGTTCATCATAAATGAAAGAACTAGGTAAACAACGAGTAACGAGTGATTTATCGTTTTGGGAACCTATTAAAAGTAAAGAGATCTATTTGTGAAACGATCTCACTTAGAAATTATAAAAAGCGAAAGAACTTTGAAAGTAACGAGTAATGGGTAACTCCATTGAAGAGTTAAAATAAAAGATTTGAACTTGATTTGAATCGATCGCAGCCGCATGAAGTCTATATACGTACCACATGGCAAGAAGGAGAAAAGAAGGAAAATAACGAGTAACTAGTAACTCCGATTTTGGTTCTAAGGAGACATGATATCAAATCCATACGCGTACATGATTTGTTTTAAATTAACCAAACACGTTCCTTACCTTAAATAACAGAAAACAAGAAAATTAGCAAAATAACGAGCAATTCCTGTCTTGGCTCTAAAGGGCCTGAGATAATAGGTCCATTCCAATACTCGATTTGAATCGACCGCAACTGCACAAAGTCTGTAGTTACAGGTATTTGATCTGGGAATGAAAAATCTGAAGCAATAACGAGCAACGAGTGTTTTTTTATTTCGAATCTATAGACTTCGCGTAACTCATTTAAATCGAGCTCAACTGCACAAATTGTTTGCCTACCTGATTAATAATCAGTGACGGGTGACCGCCTGTTTGCTTCAATGATTTAAAATAACACATTTCATTTGCATACTCGCACAAAGTCAGTATACGTAACTCATCATAAATTTTAGGGAACGAGAAAATAAGAAAAGTAACGAGTAACTAGTAACTCTATTCTTGGTTCTAAGGAGATAAGATGACAGATTCATTCGCATTCTTGATTTAATTTAAAACCCACAACAACAAACGTTACTTTCACAAATTGACATGAAAAGTTAAAAGTAGAAACATAACGAGTAAACAGAAAATTTTTAGAAATAACGAGTAACTTATTAAGTCGACCTCAACAGCACAAGTTTCTTGCTTAACTGATTAAACAATAGCATATCTACAACGAGTGATTCAGTAAAATATTAAGTAACGAGTAATAGGGGACTCCCCTATGAATGAAAGATCTCGTTCGAATACTCGGTTTGAATCGATCGCAATGAGGTGGAAGACTGTGCTGAAAGGTTAGACGTTGACTCGAAACCAATGCCAAGGGAAATCCGACTGTTTGGCGACTAGGAAAACTAATGACTATTTTCGGGATAATTCCAGATCTGTATGGGAAGTATTTGCCTAAAAATGTAGCTGCTTGTGCTAGGCTCACGGTTGATAGCCAAGATTTTACATCCGAAAACTTCAAATCACTGCACCATCGACGTCCATGTCCCTCACGAACTGTCACTACAAGTAACGAGAGTCTGCCAAATCCGATCTAAATCAATGTGTCAAAATTTACGACGATCGCCTTATTGGACGCATTCCAGCACCACTGCACAGCTTCCCAAACAACAGCCATTTATAGCGACCTAAAAACTTCTAAAGTTTTCAAAAATTACGACCTCCTGCGCTGCCTACTCCAACTCCAACTTCCACCATACGGCATACGGCATACCCCATTAAACTTGGCTTAGTGTTTAAATTTTGTTCGCAGAATTATTTCCCAACTACATATCACAATTATCCAAACAGCTTAACATCAACCACCTGGTGACTACCTCCAACGGCTCCACGCTGCCAATCCAATTTGTACAAGTGTTTTCGCTCAAATTGTCACGGTCTTACCGTCACACTGAAACTTTTTCCTTTCCCCACAAAACTTCATCTTTTGTTCCAAAAAACCTAACCCAGAGCAAGACAGGAAAAAAAATCTCACAAAAAAAAATTGATTCTCTTGGAACCTTCATTTGTCGCGATTTTGTTTTCGCAATTTCACGTCTCTTCAAACTATGTACCCAGTACACCCAACGAACACACTATTCTTCATTTCACACCTCCTCCAGGACTCGCTGCAGCAATGCGCCTCAGTGTGCAATATAACACTCTCCAAAGTGCCAAGTGGTACGTTGTGCAATTCTGCCACCAAGAGATGTCGTCAGAATTCGTTTGCCGGTGCTTTTCGAAAATAAAATAAAAACCGAATTTCAATGAAACTTTCCACAATAAATAAGTTGAAAAGTCTCGATACACTCGTTCAGCGAAAACCGACTAAAAAACCCACAAAAATCCGGAACAACAAAACGTGTGCGAAAAAACCCCGTGTGGCTGAATTTTTACACGGAAACTTTTAACTTGTTAAACGGAAACCAAACCGCTTCTGTCGCTTAGAATGATGGAGCACAGAACGTATTCAAGGAGTCAGGGCATGACTCAATGGTGCGATAGTGCAAAATATCCCGATACACACACGGGCATGATAATGTATCAGGTTTTCGTTAAAATGGCGACATTATGAGGTTTAAAACGACACGATTTTCCGGTTTCCGTTTGCCATGGCGGAAGACCGTAAAATCGAGAGAAACATTTGAGGAACGCACCTACACTGCACCTATATACACAACACATACACGGCGGATTGATCTGAGTGTCCAATGGAACTTGAATCGAATCAAAAAGTATCAAGGTATGGGGGCCAGCAGCTGTTGGTGGGTAAATGGGACGTGAACCGCATTTTCCAAGGACACTTTGATATATGCGAAACGAAAATGGCGGTTATGGTTTTGCAGCCTTGTTCAGCGAATGGGTGTGCGTTGCAGTCATGCAGATGATGGACGTGTACCGCCATGAAGCATCAAAAACTTTGCTTCTAGTTCGAAATTGTATTCGTTGTACTATAGTCGGATGTTCAGAAGATGTGGATTTGTTGATTAAAAGTGACAGCAATTGGAGAAAAAATATTAAATGACCAAAAATGGCAACACAGCGGGACAGGTTAAAAGTGTGAAAACATGATCTTATGGCGTTTTCGATTGAAGAAAAGAATTGCCCTTTCTATGAAAAGAGCAAATCCAGAAGTGCTCTTTCTATGTTTTCCATGTTTCATTGAAAAATAAATTGCACTTCCAGGTCAATTCTCAACACGAAAGAAGTGTACGGAATATTTTTAAAGAAGGGCCCTGAATTCACCAACACACACAAGCAAACTGTCAGATTAAAATGTTTGTTGTGCTATTAAAAACAAATTTTGCGTTAGGTGAACGGAAAATACCCAATTATGAGTGCAAATGTAAATGTTAATTAAAATATATTGATTTGGCCCATTGAAACATTCTTATTTAATGAAGAAAGCAAAAAAAGTAGCAGCAGAAAACCAAATCTCACATATGACGCGTATATATGGTGTCTACAACTATTGCAAAAGTGTGCCAACGAATTTCATTGAAAAGGGCAATTCTGAATTTCGGGGCAATTCTCTCGGATCTTCAATGAAAAACGCTATTAGGCTAGACTCGCTTAAAAGATAATTTATGTTGCATCACGCGGATACGTTTAACTGGAAAGCAGAAGCCTGTGCTTGATATGAAAAGGATTCATAGAATTATCGACGTTTTGTGATCGTGTGCATCGTAATTGTTACTATTTTGAGGTTCAATACTATGCTCCGACTCCGATTCGCTTTTCCCAGTTTATACGATTTGCTTACTTTTTACGACACTTTCGTTTTTAAAGGGATTGAAATAGGATTGAATTAAAAATATTTTACGATTCGTTACAAAATTCAATTCCTTTTTTTCTTGTTATTTGAGTCAGTAGTACCAACCTCTCACAGATTAGACTTATTATAGCATCATACTTGACTAAATAAGGCTCAATTTTTGCAGAATAAGTGCAGAGGGTGAACAGTTTTATTTTAAGCTATTGATAAGTTTTGCAAGGTCGAGTGCAATATATTTTGGACTCAAGCACTCATGCTCGACGACTTTAAATACTATTTTGGCGTGAACTTGCCACTCACAGAAAGAACTGGTTCAATTTAGTGGTCCCTGAAGTGGAGTTCCACTTCCTCTAGTTTTTCTTTTACCACCACAAAGCGATAGCGTTCAAAAATTCCATAACTGGCTCTTCTCTCTCTCTCGGCTTAGAATTAGGCAATAGATACAGTTTAACTCAGTGGGCTTGGAATCGAGCCCTGTGAGGAACCGCCACTTGCCATATAGTTAGACCTTAAATCCCTTCTCAGAGTCATTAAAGATGACTTTATTCACAGAGTAGCTCGTAATCATTTTACTAAAATAGTTGTGTGTTTTGGTCCGATAGAGAAAGCTTATAACACGTTCTCAATTCAATTAGAAGAAAGGTTTGTTTGAACTCCGCCTTTCTGTTTCATTAGCACAACTATATTTATCTATTCAACCTGAGCTAAGGAAAAACGCCCTGGCAAAGGCACATTTTAAACTGTCTAGCACTTAACTCGGGCCATGGTTTTATTTAATGTACCATCTAATACTGGGGCCCTTATGTCATGTACCGTCTTACATGAGCGTCTCATCTCATCATCACATCTCTCTCTCTCTCTCCAAGTCTTCAAGTCAGTGATACCAGACCATATGAACCAAATTTCCCACACGAATAACCAGAAAAAAAAACCTTCCACTAGTTGGTGGAAAATGCACACTAGATGTTTTTAAACTGGCCCAATGCTTGATTGCCGCTGGAAGTTTTCGCTCTGTCCGAAAAGGAATTTTGTACCACAGGCTTTGCACGATTCTTTGTTATCCGTTAAATCTGCAGAACATTTTGCATTATCTCACTAGGCTGTAAGGAAACTCATTTTATTTTGCTTTGCCGTCGACGTCGTTCTTAAATTGAATGGCAGGAAGATCACAAAACACTCGGCTTTAAATTAAAAAAAAACTTGCAGAGGTTTTGTATGTATATAAAAATAAAAACAACCTCTCCAGACTCGAAACTAAAGAATTTCGAATACACAACGATTACAGGACGATTAAAAAATTTCGAGGCTTTCTGAAACATCCTATGAATCCCACTGTTTCTACGGACCAGCTGAAAAATGTCCAAACGATGGTAAACTTATTCATCTCGAAGTGCTTCTTTCAGGCTAAAGAGTTCGAGCCACAAACTCAGATATGAAAGGAGTTAACCAAAACCTTTGGACGAGCTGTATATGAGACAGACTTAAATTGAAAGAAATCTTTTACTCAATTGCGATGAATTGAAGTAGAATTAGAAAATCTGCTAAGAAAACTTTGCAAATCTTATACAAGAAACGCTGTCTATAAACACAATATTAATTGAGAAAAGCAGAATGCGAGGACATCGATTGCGAAAAAAGTCCCTATAATTCGGCCCTTTGTCCCTTTAAACAATAGAAACTAGTTTCAGAAAGACCCAATGGCCTTTGTTCAAGATGTCATTGCAACTCACATCTTCAGGTCGACCATAAGTATGGAAATGGAATACGATTAACAAATTGCATTCCATGGCCGTGAGGATTTAATAAAATTTATTGCGAAATTTAATTTTTCCATTAAGCGAACATAATTAACCAACGGCACGCAGTTGTGCTTAAGCAATTACCTGTAGCGTGCTCAACTCTTACTTTGCTTTTGTACATTTAACTCATTAAAAATCATCTGTTCAGGTTAAGAGGATTACATACCCATTAACAACAATGGGTAGAGAAATTATTGTGTTTATGGTTATGATGGGTATGGCGATGTGTGAGGTACGTGTTCTGTTTAAATGAAAATCTGTTTGAGAGGATTTGTACTTAAAACTGTTCCAGTCAACTTTGGTTAAGTACGTAATATTCCAGATTTTCGAGCACCAGTAAAGTCAAAGTGCTGTGCAACATTGCAACGGACAAATCTTTTATTTTGTTGTGGATGGATTATTTAAGCTTTGTGATGGGTCTGTTGTTGGTGTTAGAGTTAATAAGGCTTATGTTCCTACATGTGATGTATTTAGTTGTTGGTCTTTAAGTTGTTTTAACAATTTCGGAACTGGGCTGTTTGTTGCTGATCCCACCGGATCTGTAGGTCCATTCGTTTTAAAAATAAGACTCAAATGAGCTATGTTAAAACTGTATCAATGTTGGCAACATGTATTTTTTTGACGTCTGTCTAATCGAGAGTATTTTTATTCAGTCACTAATGCCAAAGTGCCATAACAAAATGAGTGTCCATCAGTGCAAACGTGGTGCTAATTTTACGGCAGGGGCGGTAGCCATTTAAAGTCGACTCTTTTTAACCACCGGGTCGGTAAGCAATCAGCCAACATCCGTCAAAGGAACACCAGATCGGATGAGAACATTGCCGCGGTTCGTGAAAGTGTACAGGAGAACCAGAGGCTGTCAAATTCCCGCAGTGAGCAAGAGGTAGTCCTTTCGCAGATTTCAATTTTTGCGAATTTTACATCGGGACTTGAGGCTTCTCCCGTACATGATCGAATTGACAGAGGAGACTAAAGTAATTCACTATAGAAAACGCCATTTGTTCCCCGACTGGACTTCGGAGCGTTTTGAAGAGGACGCAAAGAGGCCAAAAGATCATCTTTAGCGACGAGACGCATTTTTGGATGAATGGCTTTGTCACCAAGCCAAGTTGCTATTATGGGACCAAAAACCACACGAAGTTCACCAGGTGGCTGTGCATCCGCAAAGGGCTACTTTTTGGTGCGGATTTTGGGCGCCGTTGGTCCATATTTTTTTAAAAATGATGTTGGTTAGGCCATTATCACCAAGGCTGAGCTTACCGATTCCTGCCTAAATTGAACGATATGGAGGTGGACGACATTTGGTTCCAGCAGGAAGGGGCAACGGGACAAACAGCAGACACCATGATGGACAGTTTGCAGGCACCATTTGAGGGTATGGTTATTTTTCGCAGAGGCAGGCGGCGTGAATTTCCCAACGAAATCGTGCGGTGTGATATGACCCCGATAGATTTTTTTTTGTGGGGTTTCCTGAAGTCGCAGATCTAAACAAATAATCATACATTGCAATTTTAAGGTCACTGACTGCTTAGATAAGTTTTAGATGAACGCGTGTGCCCTCGTCGAGATCGGTGGTAAGACAGACGTAAATAAAGTGCACGACTGGATCGCACGAAACTTTCTCGTTCATATCATCAGTTTGTTTGGTTTATTTTTCTTTAATTGTTATTTATAGGCTATAAAACCAGATTTTTCAAATTGGTGATGCTGGTTGGTGGTGGTGGTGGTTATGACTCCAAGTAGGGTTTGTGATGTAAGAATTCAGAGATTTGTTTTTGAATTTGCACGTGTTTGGGGGTAAATGAAGACCCAATTGGTTGCAATTATTTTAAGGTTCATGATTAATATGGTTGAAAAAGGAAGAATTGGGAAATATTTGCTAAAAAGGAGCTTCTAGTACCTAGTAATTGCATTTTTACTGGTAGTACGGTAATTCTTAAAACACGGCTTTAATCCCATTTTTTAAGAAAAACTAAGTAAGGGGTCCTATTAAGAATACTTATGTTATCATAAAAAGGGGGTTTTGGGCAAAACCGTTATGGCGGTTTTTGGAAAATAATGCGTACAAAATAGTAACAAATATTGCAATGTTGATTTCGAAAAATTATCTTGCTCAACTGTTTAGCTAAAAACTGAGTATAGGGTATTGTTCGGGATGTTAGTATTACTTCGTTTTTAAAGTTTTATCCATATCGAAAATCGTGTTTTCGAGATTTGAGCAGTTTTCCAAATCAGCGTTTCCGGTAGTTAGAATCGAAAATGAAGGACGTAATAATGTTGAAAATGTCAATTTTACTGCAAGTATGCATTTTGGTCAAAATCGCTTTAGCCGTTTTCATGTAGGTAAAACAAAAGAAAACCAAATTCTCAAAATATGCCTTTTTTCAAAAATCTATTATAGACAATTTAGAGAAAAACTGAGTTTTCTATCGTGTTAGGATTGACCATATTACCTTAAAAATTAGTTTTTGTTGGAATCGTGTTGACCGTTTTCGAGATAAGGCCACTTTTCAAAAGTAACGTTATTCGACTTTCTAACCAAAAACTGGGTATGCAGCCATGTTTACCCCATGTAGCGTAGAGAAAGTATACATTTTGGTTAAAATCGTTAAATCCGTTTTCAAGTAAGCCATAATTAAATAAAGTCTTAAAAAACGACATTTTTCGAAAAAAGTTCGTTGAACGATAATTTAGGAAAAAACTGAGTTTGCCATCATGTTGGGAATGACCGTATTACCTTAAATATGAATTTTTGTCGAAATGGTTTTGACCGTTTTTGACATATGACCAATTTTCAAAATTACCGTTATTCGATTTTTTGCCAAAAACTGGGTATGCAGCCATGGTAACCGCACCTACATAAGCCCAAATATCAATTTTGGTTGAAATCGTTAGAGCCGTTTTTGAAAAAATCAACTTTGTTTAGAACCGTTATATGGGAAGTACCGTTAATAATAGGGTTAGCATGCAAAATAAAAAATGGCCCCGAACTGTAAGCCCACAAACTCCAAATCCGAAGTTTGAAAGAAATCCGTCCAGCCGTTTGCGCTGTGGAGCTCAGGAAAGGACGGACAGACGGACAGACGGACAGACGGACAGACGGACAGAATTGCGAGACCCACTTTTTCGAGTTCCTCTATCATCGTAATGTCAGATTTGATTAAAATCTCGAGTTCGATTTTTTGTACGATTACAATACCTTTCTCTTACTACGTAATGCGAGAAAGTTAAAAAACTGCTGTCATTGCGTAGCTGTTGGTAGCAGTGTCACTCCTCGGTTACCTGGTGTTTAAGTAACACAATTCAACACACTAACCACTGCGCCGTCCTTATTAAAAACCTTTTACTTGGTAAGGGAACGATAGTCCTTGTTTGCGTACAAAATTTCGAACTCGATATTCTAATCGATTCTGACGTTAAAAGATAGAGGAACTCCTGAGGCTGTTGTTTCAAACTTTCGATTTGGGTATTGTGCGCCTTTGTTTTTCTGCATATTACCCCAATGTAAAAGCTACTTCCTACATGACAATTTAAAGCAAGGATGCCCTTCCTTCAGTGCTGAATATTAAACAACAAAATCCTTTCATTTTTATCCGCAGAAACACAGCAGCTGATCTCCTCTTCCGAATGCACGCTCCGATTGTTGGACCTGCCGGTCGTGCGCCTGGATAATTACTGTGTAACGACTATAGCTGCCGTTGATTTAGCTTCCTGTTTGTAAACCATTACATCGGCCCGACACATCTCTGCCTTTGAAAATGAACTGCTTATGGTAAACGCAAACTGAAATCGCCACCCTCACTAACTGCGACAGTATTTAACCGTATTTAGTTGCCGGCAAAATTGTTTATGTCCTCATCCTGTGTGCCAGTCTACCTACAAGTACTGCATATAGTTGACACTCTACGGGAACAGCAATATTACCGGTAGTGGACTGGTATGGCAGGTTTCATTTCTAGGGCAGCTCGGTTACCAACTCAGGGTGAATTCCTGTTTGTAGCTATATACCTCTGTTGCTCCTGCTGCGCTGCTATACTGATGATGATGATGATGATGATGAGAACGACTATTCATACATCCTGCTTTCGGCTGTCATTTCCGTTTGCCAAGGATTTCATATTTCCGGCTGTGTTTGGAATTTTTAAGTGACTCGCCCTATCCGAAAATTCCAACTCAGTTGCCATGCATTAGTTTCAGTTACGTTACAGTACAGATAGGCTGCTATCTACCTGAATGTTTATCAGGAAAAGTATAGAGGCTAACTATGCTGTGTTATGTGGTGACATCCTTGGGTTTTCGTTGCGGCGGTATGCACGTCATAAAGTGTGCATTACGACGGTGAGGAGGTGGGTGGCCGGCGGGTAAATATGGAATAGGAAATTCAAGAAAAAAAAAGAAGTAAAAACCGCTTCGGGGTGTAGTACTCGTATAATTTCCTCAAAAGGACTAGGAGGTAATACACAATGCAACAGATACGAGTTTGCAGTAAATTATGGATGCGGTTTGGAGTTGTTGTCAGAGCGGCAGTTGGAGTTTCAAAGCGGTATTTGAGTGAAGGGGTGTACTATTCCAAAAGGCAGCATATTTCCCAAAACGGATGTATAATGGAATTGAGGTTTTATTTCGTACAGATACTTTTTGGCGGAAGGAATTATATAAAGGACATGCCTGTAGGATTCTTTAGAGAATTGTTTCGGGGACTTATCAGGAATCGTATGTATAATAAATTTAGCGACCTAGATTGTGGAAGATTGAATACGCGACCTTTTGGAGTATAACTGGCGCCCAACGTGAGTTCACAGCTTTTGCATTTATGACATTAATGAGCGGAGAATATGTCCGTTGAATGGAACTTCAGCTTTATTTTCACGATCCTCAAGAAAGGAGATCCTCTCAACTGCGCCAATTACAGAGGTGTCAGCCTTCCTTACAGATCTTATCTGCCTTGATTGATCCATATCAATTTGTTTCTTCCATTGAACAAATATGCACACTGCGGCAGATATTGGGGAAAACCTGGGAACTGCAGATCGATACCCACCACCTTTTCATCGATTTTAAGGCCGAAGAGGACACCCAACACCGACATTTCGGACAGAACATCACCATAGACAGATGTAACTTTAGGTAAGGGACTTTATCTTTACCTAGATTGCACCAAGAACTCAGACGATGACATCAGCCTTTGCAGTTAAAAGTAAATTAAGAGAAAAATCGCAGGATCGATTGGGCTTGCTTTAACATTTTCTGAGTCCTGATAGGACACCCATAATTCTTTATGTAAGTAATAAAGTTATTTAAAGAATAAATTTTAATTCTTAAATTAAGAATAAGAAACTTGATTTGAGATTACAGATTCTGTATATTTAATGGCTTTAAAACCGAATTATAATACCATGCTCCTAAATTAAGTTCCAAAACTTGTTTTGTTGTTCTTAAAATAAGCTAAACAAAATTTTAAACTTTACATTTCAACACAAATTAAGAACAAAATAATCTCATTTCAAGATTATTTGTAATTGCAACAAGCCACAACAACACTAAAAGTAAATGCATGAGAACAAGTATTAAAATTTGATAATGAGTGAAAATCAAAATAATTAAAATAAAATTAAAATCAACTGAAATTTATTTCATTGTTGACTGAACTGCATATAAGATTTGTTGAGAAATCGCGAAACAGTGTTGAAAAAAACTGACTCTACTTATTTTAAGAGAGTATAATCCTTAATCCCAGCGGTTTTGAGCATTATTTAAATTAGGTTTAGTTAGCAATTTTAACAATGTTCCAAAACGTAACTTTTGTAAAAAAAATTGTTTTTGGCTTAGTTTAAAAATCGCGTTCTAAAAAATCATCGTAAAAAAGCACTAGTAACAATTTTAAGCTAATTCAATTCAAAATGAGCTGAAAATAAAGTTCTTTTACTTGGGATAAAATTTTACGAGTTTCGTCAAAGAATAGGCTTGAAATATATAAGATTTTCTTGATTTAAGCTGTTTTTTTTTAGTTTAATCAGCCAATCGCCGATTATTTGATCTTAGAAGGCAATTGAGTAGAAAAGCCTTCATTGGAGCAACTAACATGATCGTTTATATGATCCTAATCGTCCCAATCCTGCTCTGTGGCACAGAGGCATGGATTACAGCTGCTTAAGTAACTTGGGTTCTTATTTCTTGAAGATCTTTGTCAATTTTGAGACCAAAGGAACGTTCTTGTTGTCAAAGGATGTTATCTTTCATTTTATTCAGTTCTTGTTCTTCCTTTTTACATGATAAGCTGGTTAACTGCTAAAGCAGCACTTTAATTAAACAGGGACGCGAATTAGCAGTAACTTGTTAATTAAGTTGGCAGTTCATTTCAAAAAAATTCACATTCCTACTCCTGTCATAAATTGTCACCAATTCCCAACAGTCTGAAAATGAACCCCATGCATTCTGCATTGCACTCAGTGTCAGCTTGACATGTTTTGTCGTCGTCGTCATCAGCACACAGCACGCAATTATTGCATCATTGAAAGAGCTTGTCCCGCCATTCAGCAAACAATGCTATACCAACATGGACCCGACCAAAGAAATTTATTATCAAGGCCTGACCTAGACAATAACCGGCATCTCCTTTCACTTTGTTGGTGGTGCGATTTATGTTGTTCTACCACACACCGAAGAGGGGCCTGCCTGTGCGTGTACGTCCAATCTGAAATTAATGAACATTTAGCGATAAATTTGCTTGGCCATAGCTCCGACCTGCGATGCCACTGCAGACCGACAGTCTGTCCAATGGAATAATACATTCATCACGTATCATTCCTCATTCAGGCTCATACTGCAGTGCAATACAGCTCGCCCCCCCTTCATCGTAATTTGCATGGCACGTTTGTGGCTTAAGTTACATTCAAATAATTTCCATTGTAATTTGATGGCAACATCTGGCAGCGCAAATGCATTCATAAATGCATTTCAAATACGGTTCGTGCCTGCGGTGAGAATCTGGCCGCATGAATGTGCCAAAGTTATTAGATTCAATAAAGAGGGCAGTGTTGGGAATTGCAATGAAGATGGGTCAGATTTACGTATCTGATGTTAGTCGTAAAATCGGAATTTATAAGCGCGAAATGAAATTGATTTTCAGCGGTTTTGCGTTTTTTGATCACCGATAAAGATGGGTAGTTTTTATAAACGGATGTCATTATTGGTTTTGACATCAGAAGGTATCTATTGTAGATAAGATTGTACCTAACAACGAGTCTAACTTTACCGCGCAGGTTTTTTTGTTTGTTACTAGTTGGCGTGAAAACTACTGGACAGATTTCAGTGAAACTTTTATTGCAAGGACTTTTAAGACTGCGAGAGGACTATAGGCTATATTTTTTTCGCCACGCCTACTTTATTGAGGCGTTTTAGACCAAATTACATTTTTTTACTTTTAGCCATGAACCTAAATAAATATAGAAAACAATGCTTAAGCGATCAAAAACTTCCTTAAATGTCTAAGGCTCCCAATATTCAGACAAAAATCTATCATGGAAAATTCGATAAATCGCAAAAATATGCGGAACGCGTTTCTGCTGGTGGGGGATAGTCAAGTTCCACGCCGTAGATTTTTCGTGAAAACGTCGGGATAAAATTATAACAAGTATTTGATATTAAAATGTATTTTTTCATTTCTTCTTCGATGCAGTTTTGACATTTTTTACAAGTTTTTTTAAATTCCTTTTGGTGCAAGCTACCTCCGATTTGTGATTTTCTATAATTTCGTGCTCTTTCGACTCTTTTTAGACGACATCTTAATTTTTTGGAAAATTTTCAATTTAATACCGATTTTTACGTATATGTATTTCGGTGGTTATTTTTATTGTTTCACTTAGAGTCCTCGTGTCCTTTTCAAGCTCTTTACAATGACAACCGAGACAACGTCCTAGCTAAACGCGTTCTTTCGGTACACGTATTCAGAACTTTAAACAACAAATTCTGCGCGATAAACACTGAAAGAACTGCTCTATCTATTGCGACCTCAGCCATTGTTATCACATTATTAGTCTCGTAGTTATTAACAACTGAAATCTGACGGTATTTTTTAACGCAAGCAAGTTTGACCGGCTATCACTGTACTTAAAAGGCAAACTTCAACGTATAATAACCCAGAATACCACTTTTCATTTGTGAGTGTTGCCACGTGCTATAAGTGAAATTCCCAATTACAGGCCTTAAAATTTCCTTCTTTCCCCATTCTTCGTGGTGGCTTTCCCCATGATGCTTTTTCTCACAACGCTTTTTTAAATAGCAATTTAGGTAGTTAGTAGAATAGCAGTAAAAACGAATAAAAAAAACGATTTTCTGCACTACACGAATAAAAATTTTGAGTAAACTGACTGCTTCTAACAAAATTTTCATCGAACTTAAATGGTCACCCTTAACTTAAAAGAATACCCGGTCCCCACCATTGTAAGACGCTTTTTTAATTACAGGCGTTTTATATTAAGTTATTTTTTTTTTAGCTTATTTGAAAAGGGGAAGAACTGATTTTTTACCAAAATGAAAAAACATTTATGTCTCCGCAATAACGGCCTCCTTCGTTCTCCATTATATTGGAAATAAAATAAGGATATACTTTAAAAAAAACCGCTGGTTTAGCACTGCTTTCTTATCAAATAAAAGTAAGTTCAACCCATGTTGAATTGAACGAGTTTTGTGCGACCCAGTAGCGCATTTTATTTATTTATTGTGCAAATGCATAGTTTGAAAGGATTTAAAAAATACTTATATAACAGACTAAGGATATATGGGGATAGCATATTCAGTATCTTGATACGATAAATCAACCTCTGAATTTACGAGTTCTCAGAGTCCGTACTACGAAGTTGCCAATAAATTGTTTCCGGCGCCTTTTATATAAAAAAACATCCTATTGCAATCACGTCTATCCAAACGGATGTCGTTAGAATTCGAAATTTCATACCTGATTAAAATTAAATTAAAATCACTTTCCGCTTCATTTTCAAAGTTATTACGCTCGTTGACTCCACAAACATTCCGTTTTTTTAGGATATACTTTCCTATAAATAGGTGTCCCTTCCCGATCCATTAACAGCAACAAAAAAATCCAAATAAAACAGACCAGACCAATGAATAATTTCCCACAAGTTTTTGCGGACGATTATCCCCTAAATTGTTATCTCTTCGTTTTTATGGCTTTCGAAAAATCAGCCCTTACCGCAAACAAATCCCATGCATAGATAGCAAAACACTTTTTCAAATCAATTTGTTATTGAATCCCCTAAAGTAACATTTAATTCAGTCAATCCAACCCTTCACGTGCCTGAATATATGTATAACCAATTCCAATGCTGTTTGCCTCCGACACAGATGTTCCACAGTGACAATTTCATTTGCATATTACCACACAACCCTCAGCCAGCGGGGGTCGACCAAAAGGCGGTCTCATTTCTGCCAAGGTGAAAATCCAACCCCCAGAAAATGCCTCTCTACCCTTCCACTTATGAATTCATATTATGCCCTTAACATCATTAGCACTCAGTGCGCCCGTCTTCCTGATGACTGAAAAAAAAGGATGCTAATGACGAGATACCCAAAAAAAGGGAGATCGAAAAGCCTGCCCCGAAAAGAGAACAAAACATTCGACGGTAAAATGTAAAAGAAAACTGTCACATCACGCCGAAGCCCAACAAGGACAACGAGGAAAAATCACACGGAAACTCTCATTCTAATGAAGGAATATGACGGTGGGACGTGACGCCCCTTTATTATGCAGCCTATTAAACCCTAATGGTGTTATAATGGTCCGAGAATGGCTTTCGCTTGACTTATTGGAAAATCGTGATTGGCATTCTCGAGACAGCACCGCACCGGTGTGAAAGGTATATAGACGTCATTCTACCGGAGGTTACACTTGTCGCCATGTCGCCATTACCGGGAAGAGCGAGGATCCGATAAAAGGGATGAATAACCAAATTGAGTAATTGCTGTTATTTTGCGGTAACAGATTGCCCATTTGGCAAGTGGATTTAACAGGTTCGCATGGTAATTTGCCGCGAATGGCAATTTATTAGCGAATTAAGGAGTATCAAATCATAGACCAGGTGAGGGCAATTGATGAAACCGATGCTGGCTTATAGGTGGCGTGTCTAATTTAAATTGAATGGATTTAGCGGACACGGAGTGGGTATTTCATATTGGAAATCCGTTGTTACATGTGATGTGCATTGGTGTGCTCACAGGAAGTTCTTTGTAGCTTTTCTTTACTCAACTAAGTTATAAAATGACATGCAATAACTTTTCGTATAGTTGATTGAACTGACTTTCGACAAATTAACGGGGCTGTAAGTCGATTTATGTGGCGTAGCTCTAAACTGGCTACAGGCATACGACCGACCGACTCTGTCGAAGTGCAGGTCAGAGAGGACCAACAACCAAGTCCGAATTGGTAAGTTGAGAAGTTCTCCAAGGACAGTTGAACTGTCGAATGTTTACCCGACGTTCAGGAGCAAAGCTGAGACTGAACACTGAATACTGAGCCCCCGCTAAAGTTAGACAACCCTGTACTGCTCTGAAGGGAATTATTATTTTCTCATTGCAAGGCCCTCGCTGGCTGCAAGGAATCCGTTGATTGATAAAGGACTACTACTTCAATAGGACAGGCAATCGCCACCCAGAAGTGACGAATATGAGAACTTTAGTAACTAGATATGCGATGTGGTAAATATTGCCCAAAAAAATTAATTGCGGTGTAGGGCCTCAATAAAAAAAATAAAAAAAACATCCTTAGTGACAACAACACGAGTAACTTATTTTTGTGCTCCAAACTTTTATTATCTTATTAAAAAACAACTATATCCATATATTCATTACAATGCAGAGTTTTAGAGATTGCATACTCAAAACGCAGAAGTATTCACAGCGAATTTTTAAATCTTTAACTTGAGAAATCGTTGGTTTCGCATTTAAAGTTTCGTTTTTAACAAAAAGTAAAGCCTATTCTCCAAAGTTCCATCTAGCTCTATACCAAAATTCATATAGCTTGGTTTATTGATTTAGGCTTGAAAAGGCAACAAACAGAGGTACTTTCCCAAATAAAATATTAATACCAAGTAAATACTCATCTTGCAGCAAAGCAGGCGATAAGCATTTCATTCGCTTTGAGTTCCCCGAAAGGAGATTTTGTTCACCAGCGAGCTCATATGAGAATCGCAGGCGATAAAAAATTTATCAGAGCGCAGTGTGTTTGACTTCAGATATCTCGTGGTACTCCACCCACTTAAAGTATTTCTTGGTGCTGCACACATTTCGAAAAGGTGCAGATGTAGGTTAAAGAACGCATTCATACATTGCAAGTGAATATAAATAAATAAATAAATAAACATTTTGGCGCCACAGGTCTGCGAAACCCTAGGCCTAGTTTCTCACAACCATTCGTTTTTTATGAGTACTGGGAGTTTTCAATTTTTGGAACGAATGGAAGGGATCTACAATTTTACGCCGAGTCCAAACGGCTAACTGAGAAGCTCTTTCATGATAGTTTTATTCTCGGATGTTTGTCAGACGTTCGCGAGAGGTGGCGCAGTGGAAAAAAAACCTAAAGATGTTATTTGGTTCTTTAGGGATTCGAGCCGGGAACCCCTCGCTTAGTAGTCCAACACAATAAGCACTAAGCAACTGTGCCGACGAATATAACTGCCCACCAAATTTTCGGTGAACATTATAAGTACATTTTTTTCAGTCCGTCTGTCCGTTTGCTCCTGAAGCCTACAGTCTAAGCCCCTGGACGGAATTTTTGGGGCAACAGTTCGAGACCATTTTATTTTTTTCACTTTAACCTTAATATTAATTGTACTTTCCATATAACGTTTTCAAACGTTCAAAAACGGCTCGATCGATTTCAACCAAAATTGATGTTTGACTTTAAGAACGTGAGGCTAAAATGGCTACATACCCGGTTTTTCGCTAAAAAATCGAATGAGGGGCTTTAAAAAAATGGACTTATCTCAAAAACGGTCCATACGATTATAAAGAAAACTGATTTCTACGACTCTATGGTCATTTCTAACAGCCTTAACGATTTAGACCAAAACGAATACTTTGAGTAAAGTTGATGTGTTCAAAAATATTATGTCCTTCCATTTGAATCATCGAAAACGCTGTTTTAAAAAACTGTTCATATCTCAAAATCAGCACTTTCGATTTGCATTAAACTTCAAAACCAATTAAGGCTTAAATCCCCAACAATACGCTGTTCTCAGTTTTAAGCTAAATAGTTGAGTTAAAGCATCACCAATCTACCCAGTCAAAAACAATAACAGCTTCTAACTAGATCAGAAACTCCTGCTTCGCTTGTCCCTGTACTCAAAAATTGTGTAAACTGTCAGAGCTTACAAATCGGTGACTTTCTTGGCTATATAATGGCGTACATCTGGAGGCAGCCATCTAGGTCATCTCCTTTTCATCCTAACTATTAACGATCTTGAAAGGGTCATTCAGGACTCAGCACTTTCTCTCTGTGCTAACGATGCCAAACTTTTCAAACCCATTTCCTCACAACATGACTCCAGCCTCCTTCAAATAGTTCATTAAAAGGTGGTCAAAGAATTCCCCGACCCGCATGTGACCAGACCTCTGTACTTGAGTTTTGTTCGCCCCACGCTCGAGAACGCTAGCCAAGCATGGTCTTCCTTTCAACGAGTTCATGTAAACAGACTCGAGAGCATCCAACATCGTTTTCTTCGATTTGCTCTTCGGGGACTATCTTGGAATAACCCTCGCATCTTACCTCCATTTTAAGACCATCTCAAACTCATTAACCTGAATACCCTTGAGGAACGCAGGGACATAACCTTCCTTCACCGTCAGCTCTCAGGCTCCATCGGCTCCATCCCATCTCCCGTATGCTGCGGAGGGTTCTTTCATACCTGACGTTTTTTTACTTCAACCATAGAACTCCCTAAAATTCGATCTCCTTCACCATCCTTAGGTATAACGTATAAGCCCTAGTTAAAAATCTTAGATGTAAATAGTAGGTTTAAGTTTTTGTTTTAAGTTGGCCCAACCAAACTTTTGATAAACGAGAAAGTTTCATGCGACCCAGTCGTGATTTTTTTTTACCAGTAACTGGGGAGTACAAAATTCATCTGAAAGAAAGCACACAAGCCGGTTACCCTAGATTAAGGAGCTGGCACAGCCAAAATAAGCCGTAGCTTTATGTTAAGAACTCAAACTCTAAAAAAACCTCAAAAATTGTCAATTTCAAACTAAAGTCCCCTCCATTTTAGTTAAACCCGTCTAACTAAGTGCCAAAGAGGCTGCAAAGATACTGCAAACCTTTCTCATTGACCCGACCACTGCAATTATTACTGCTTCCGTTTTTAAGTGTCCTTGTATGACATCACACTTCAGCGCCTTATTATACATTTGGGGCTAACATTTCATTTACAACAGCGTGCGGAGTACCTACTCCTACACACCCACATAAATATTGCCAAGCAAATGAATGCATCCTAACTAAGTTGAACACGTTCCATAAAGCTCAACCGTTTTGGGACATGCCCCATCAGGCGCAGAAATAAAACGAAACCAAGTATGAACAAAGTCGAAGAAGAACTTCCTGCGAACTCTGACGAGGGATTTGTTCACCGTTGAACTTTTAAAGACGCTCGTGTCATTCAGTGGCAAAAGGGTTACACATACGTGCTGATATATGTAACGCTCCCCATAAAACCGTGCAAAACCAACAAGATATCCGTTCACAAGAAATCTTTAAAACTTGCCGAACTGCAATTTGTTCTTCTCTTATTTCTTTTTTCATAGGTAGGTATGTGTGCTCGACGAAGAGAGATTTGATGTTCCGGTGTTTTGTCATGGAGCGAAATTCGTTTTAGTTTTTGCCCTAAAAAATGGCAGCGCAACCATTTTTCAAGGTGTTGAATTGGAAACACATTTCCAGGATCCTTATCGGAATTTGTATGTCGAGTGGCAGTGTTTTTTCTGTTTTTTTTTATCGAAAATTGAATCTGACAGAGGTTGTTGAAGTCGTTCTCAATATTCAATTCAATTCGAGTGGGAAGCATGCCAGATTAGGGGAATTATTTCCTTATTTTGTTCGCAAAGTACTAGTCCTGGCGAAGTTTAATTATTTGATTTGATTATACAACAAACGCAACTGAGAGTAGTTAATTAATAAATATCCAGCGTTTGTAATGCGTTATACACCAGTGAGTGGGTACCAACTGGCAATTGGAAAACTAACATAATCCCAATGAAAGATATCATCATAACTCTGGGCACGTACACAGCAGGAATATCCTTGCTTCTGACACTGATATCACGAAAGTTAGCGAGCGAGATAATCCCCTTGCCATTGAAAGCACTTTAATTTATTATTAGTTCAGTGACTTTGTTTTTATTTAACTTAACAGTGTTATTGTTGAGTTGGCAGCCATTTGCCTGGCAGTTGTATTTATTTGGACATGAATGCAGTATTGGTGGTTACATTCGTACATTCTTTTTGGTTATTTGTTATTGCCGTGGGTGGTTTATCGAACTTCACTGTAAAATTTGGAACAGAAAATCTTTAAGTTTGAAGTTTATGTATACTAAGCAGGGTTGCCCAACCTTGACAGTGGAAAATATTTTACACCAATAGGTTAGGTTATGTTAGGTTTGAGGGAAGTGCACAGCTTTATGTGCTGTGGCAACCACGGTGGCCTTTTGGTCCATTGTGATCCCTTAGTTTTAGTCGTGGTCATAAAATTAAATTTTATTTGACAAAAAAAAACTTGCATAAGCACTTAACCTGATTTCTTAAAGTTGTTCCTTGGCGGAGTTGGCCTACTAAAACCAACCCGTACTTTTAACAAACCTGAAAATGTACGTCAATGGTACCTGCATTATGTCCTCTAAGTATCCGAAAAGTCTGTCTCCCAACTTTCGGAGTCGACTTGGAGGTTTGGGCATTCGCAGAGCAGGTGCTAGATGATTTCCGTTTCTTCTATATCTTGACAGCTCCTGCAGTAGTCTGGTGAGTTGATGCCTAGTCTCGTGGCCATTGTACCTATGGTGCAATAGCCTGTTAGTACACCCGTTAAGATATGAACATCTCGTTTATTCATTTTAAGAATACACCTTGTTCTATTTTCGTCCATTTTTGGCCAAAGGCTGCAAGATATTAAACAGTCGTATTTGTTAGACCAGGTAGTGTTAATTGCTTCTCTTGATTTTTGTCAATATTTATTTTTGCTGTACTACTTGGGACGTCTATTGATGTAATCGTATTTGTTGCATAAAGTTCCGATCCAATTCTTGCTAGTTCATCTGCTTTCTCATGTTCATCAATGTCACTATGTACGGGAACCCAGCAGAGAGTGACCTTGTGCTTTTCGCCAACTTCGTTTAAGGCTCTTTGACAGTCCCTGACTGTTTTTGATTTAATAGTTACGCTGTCTAGATAATGTCTTTAATGGCGGCCTGACTGTCTACGAAGATTGTAATCTTAGAAGGGTCCAGATTCTTGGTAGATATGGTTTTCACTGCCCAGTCGATGGCGACTATTTAAGCTTGAAAAACGCTACATTCATCTGGGAGTTTGTACGAGTCATTTATTTTGACTCGCCGGTGTAGATTTGCATTTCTTGTACGCTTGCGTGCGTGTTGGTAATACAATCCTGTCTTAGGGGTGTAAAGGTAGAGTAGTTTTTTTTGAAACTCTGGTACGGAATCATGTAGTCTGTTTTTCTAGTCAAATTGATACTCAAGTATTTTTAAATAATGGAGCCATGTCCATGGGTGCTGCATTTCCAGGTTTTCGCCTCCTTTAGGCTGAGTTCTCCCTTGGCTGCCATGCTGCAAATGTATTCACCTAGGGGTGGAAGATTTAGAATCATCTCCAGCCCAGGTTCGAATCCCGAAAGGGCCAAATTACATCTTAATTTTTTTTTTCCACTGCGCCACCTCTCGCGAACGTCTGACAAACATCCGAGAGTAAAACTGTCATGAAAGAGCATCTCAATTAGCCGTTTGGACTCTGCGTAAAATTGTAGATCCCTTCCATTCGTCCCAAAAAATTGAAAACCCACACAAAACGAATGGTTGTGAGAAGCTAGGCCTTGGGTCCCATAGACCTGTCGCGCCAAAATATTTATTTATTTATTTATTTATTTATTTTTCCTTGCATGCGTAGAAGGCACATAGTGCTTTCGTTGCTCTTTCTTCTGTGTTACGTTTCCAGGTAAGTTTAGAGTCCTGGATGATGCCCAAATACTTAGCTTCCGAGGAATGTTTAAGGCGAGGTCCGTTCAACTTCGGCTGATCGAATTTCTCGATTTTTCTTTTCCTAGTGAATAGGACAGTTTCGGTTTTAATTGGATTAACTCCTAGGCCGTTTGGTTCTGCCCAATAGGATAATTCTTTCCGAGCAGATTCCATGAGTACGGTCTAATGGTGGGGAGGTACTTCCCACTTATAAGGATCTTTGGTCTTTGATCTTTAGAGCCAAAAGGATCTTATTGACCACTAGGAGTCACAAGAGGGGTGATATGACGCCCGCCTGTTTAGTGCCCTGGTTACCATTTTCCAAATGTTAATAAGTCTGCTGTTAAGCATTTCATAAATTAAGTTTGTAATTTCTTGTATCACTCCCAGGTCCCAATCGACTTTTGTTGTATTCGATTGGGCTTCTCAGATCACTTTTTTTTGTAACAAGCTCTCTTTTTATGTTCGATTGGTATGAAAAAAGAACAACATTTTTTTTTGTGATTTTTGTCAAAATTTGATGTCAAGTCGCTTAACAACAATTTTTGTCAAATTAAACAGTTTAAAATTTTAAACAATTTTCGCAAATCTAACGACCCCAGCCTCAGGTTTAGTCCCAAATTCGACACACTTGTTTTTTGACGTACCCATTCATCCAGAAAGTGGCCTCATCGCTAAAGATGATTTTTCGATGAAAGTTAGCGAAAATTAGCAACTACTTTTGATAAAACAATTTTATCATTTTGACGTTTGTTGAACGCTAGTCTGTCAATGGTGATTTGGCAAAGCAGATTAAATAAATGACAGCCAGTTTGACTGATGCAGCTTCAACAATATGGCCGTGGCCGCTATCAACTGTCAAAGTCTTATTGGAAGACCCTGCACTAGAACAGAAATTTGTATTTAAGCATGAGTTCTTCAGGAGTTTTCACTGAAAAGCTACACCCCTTGGGGTCTCTAGCATTCTATGGAAAATTCCACTTTTTTTCGCTTTATATAAAGAGCGCTCTTATGAAGATGACATTTCGCTAGCAGTCCACAAATAATATGCCAATGGTTACACCTTTCTACGAGTTAAGGCAGGAACGGTGCGTTTAAATAAATTAAAACAAAACAATAACAACAAATAGCAACAGTTAGATTTACATAATTATTTATTTTATTTATTTTTTTAGCAAAGTCAATATTTATTTCACATCAACACCTAAGCCCATCCCTTTAATCTGCAATTAGACCCTGCCAAGCCAATTAAAATAAATAAGCAACAAATTAAAGTGCATTCGTCTCCCGCGTGATGGGTGCCGCATCTCGTCCGAACATCCTGTCCGCACAAACTCACCCGCCAAAGGGATTAAATGCCCGTATTTATCGGTCGCGAATCGCTAATCGAATCGGCCATTTACATCAATGTAGCACAGCCTCAGCCAAATATTAGCATTCGGAATGAAGTACGCTTAATTAGGCATTATTTGCGCTACTAATTGGCCCATTCGACGAGTGGTGGAAAGCATTCCAAGTCCAGTAGCTGAACCAGGAAACACACAGTTAGTTCATCATTGATTCACGGTCCTTCGCGTGTAGGCGTACCACTAAAAGGGTCAACAGCAGCACTAGCCAGTGTCTATATCCTCCTCCTCTCATCGTCCTCTAAAAATGTGTTCGTTTGTTTTTAAAGTGATGGAGTCATGTGTTTACCCGCACGGCACACGGATATATCATGCGACGAGGAGGTGGCTTTTAATAGAGTCAACAGCGAAATATACGTCAGACATCTGACATCGATATGCTTATTAAATCTGCACTCGCAGTTCGCGTAACACAATTTAAAAGGACTCCCACAGCAATAGCACAAACAATTCAATAATGGAAAATTTGCATACAATATGATTCCTGAGTTCAGTTGCATGGCAGCTCCATCTGGCAGCTCTGTGGCGATGTTCGAGTGCGTGCACGTCTCGCTGTACAAACTGCAATTAGAGATTGGTTTATTTTGGCATTTTGCATTTAGCTCTGATTCAAAGCTGCTGTTCTGTTGCACAGTTTTTGTGAGCTATCGGTGGCACAGGGCGGTATCGTTTTATGTTGTTTTATCTAATTTAAGAACTCTTCTGAAATTGATGTGTTAAGCATTTTGATTGCATATTTACAAAATATGTAGTTGGGATTTAGCTGCGGCTCGCTATTTCTGATTAAAAATGTTGATAATTTTATTTAAATGTGGCAGGAAAAACCTTTTTTTCAACTTAAATTGCGGAGGAAACACTGAACAATTTAAGTTGGAAAGCTTCGACGATACCCTTTATCCGATTTCTTAGTTTGGTAAACTTACTAAAAATTTAAACCTTTTTTTTGACATAAATTGCAAAGGGGGACAAACAATTTAATGACAGTAAATGCAAATATTTAACATTTTTGTTCGGTTTAGTAACGTTCGCATTTTTTTTGCCTATATACCAAATTTATAAAAATTAGGCATTAAAATTGTGTTCGTTTGTTGCCGATTCACGCCTTAATGCATTCATCGATTTTAACCAAACTTTCACACATCATTGGTATTAATCAGTATATGGTTTTTGCTAGGTTTGGTTGAAATCGGAAAACGTGTGTGTGTTGTGCGTGCGTGAAAAAACACATCAATTTCAGTACATTTTGAGTTTGTTTTCTACACATTAACAATGCGTATATAGCTCAAAGTTGTTGCTTTTACTCTTTTTGTAGCTGAATATGGTCTCGCGAGGTGTATTACATGTATAACATATAACAGAGTCTGATAGGGTCAGATAGATCTTCTGTGATGTAAGCCCGATTCTTGCATGTATAAATTCGCTGGCTCTTTTGTCGTTGGTGCTCCCGTTTCAATTTTTCTCACCAGACGGTCTGAAAATGAAAGTAAACAACTCCTCCTCTCTCTACCTCCTCTGCTGAATTTTGGCGTACGAAGTACAATATTAAAATATTTTGCCAACATTCTCAAAAGCGTTGTCCCTAAAATACCCCGTTCCCTCACAGTGTACGGTTGTACTAAATATCTGAGCGGATCTTTCGTATTATACAAATCCATATCGATTTGTGGGGTATTCCTTTTCAATCGCTTAAATACATGTTGACCCCCGAAAACGAAAACCCTGTTTGCCAATCAACCCTCGAATCGCCGAGCCAGACATTTCCCATCACGTCAGAATGCTATACAACTTACAACGCTCTTTATCACCGAAAACCATACGATATGGTAATTCGCCTTCAGAAAACTTTCATTTTCCAAATGGACGAAGGCAAACAGATTAATTTGCATATTTATGTATCCATTCCGGAGATTTACCTGCGTATATTCATCTGCAGGATGAATGGCCCTTGTAACGTCCGCATAAATATTCAACCAGGAGAATTCATAATTTTTTTTTACCAGTAAGACGGCCACCCCACAAAGGTCAAAAAGTCGGTGAATAAAAAGTCCAAGAGACTAGAAAAGGAGGTTGTATTGTGTGCCATGGATAATGATCTCTCTCTTTGCATTCTATAGGAGTGCCTTACTGGGTTTTGGTGTTTGTGTTTTTTTTGGTAAACGAATTTTATTGTTATATTGTTTGAAGAGGGTATATGTTTACGAACCATTGGTCTTTTGAAAGAATAAACCTATATATGTGGCAGTCAGCAGGGTTTGATGTTAAAAGCATTCACATCCTAATCCCGAAAGAAGCCCAAAAGTCAATCCAAATCTAATAAATGATGGCAGTCTAGGAGGAGGCATTTAGTCGAGTATGATGACTACTAGACGGCTATCATTAGCATTGATTTATGATGGGGGTTTGCTGGATTTTTCTCTACGGACTGCCGTTAAGGGAATCATCAGTACGGATATATATTTCTATTATTCTTGTCTAAATTTAGAGGTTATCATCGAGTTGGAAATGGGATTTTTTTTTGCGTAGAACGATTTCAACTTTTAATTTAAGCAATGCGTATACCATTTGCAAGGATCTTAGGTCACTTACACACGGATGTGACTGACTGGGGGTATAATAATAGGTGCACATTTAAATAGATGCGTTCTTACATAATGGGTAGGATTTTGCGGTGTAATAAAGGGTCAGTCATTATATAAAAATAATAATGTAAGTTGAGGGGCGTTCGATGAAATACTGTTTTAAAAATAACGCTGGTTTTATGAGCTCTCTAGCCTTGTCGGCAGCTGTTGCGAGCTTATTCGCATACACCAGGAATTTTACCATTCCCGATGTATTTAACTTACATTAGCTATATGATAAATCCGATCGTTGTTCGATGCAACTTTCAAAAAACAAACTTAAAAAAATTTAAAATTAAAAAAAGGTTCAATTCTCAATTAAACGAAGAATCTTCACTTAACCCTGAATGGTTACCCTTCAGAACACCTCTTTTATTTTTTATGATTTCTCTTTAACTATTCGTCCTATTCTATTCTTCTCTCTTACAACATCAATTGGCTGTGTTTTCTATCTGAAATATTTTTTTTTACCTTTTCGTCGAAACGACAAAGGATACATTTTGCATCTGTGGTGAGCAAAAAGTTGAAGTCTGTGCTTCTTGCATATAATACTGTCTTTTTTTTTATTTTTTGTATTTGATATGGATTTATACTTTTTTTATGTATTTATTTTGAGGGTGCTTTTATTTTTTTTTATTTTTTTTTTTCAAACCAATAGCTGTTAATGTAACAAAATGAATTGATATATATAATTAACATTTAAAATGTGTCAGAAATGTGGAGACCTAAAATAAATCTATTTTAAATATGCCTAAGAGTCTTGTTGAAAAAATGTAGGTTAAAGGCAAGACAAAGTTTGGAGTATGAATCGTGAATTTGATTTTAGTCTTGATCAAGCAATTAGCGCTATTGAAATTAAAATCAAGCAGGATGTATCGCACACTGAGATTTCTCTAATGAAAGATCGAATTACGCAGTAAGTTCTTATAATCAAGCTTGGAGAACTCCTCGACTTGAATGCTGTGAAGTTCTTCGGAAGTCCAGAGCCAGTCAAAGTTCCATACAAAATCACTCATCGTTTTGCTGCGATTGATCAAGAAATCAAATGACGAAGGCTGTCTACCTTACAGAAGATAGCAAAAACACCGTCTTGAGTGGAAGCCAATAAAATCTTCCCCATATGCGAACTATGGCAAATGCTGGTCGATTTCCTGGCCCATTGAGTTTGACTGAATCACGTAGGCTGATTAAAGCCATAACCAATCGGACTTATGCTACTCCACAGAGAGATCCTGGCTTTGTCTATGGTTTTGAATATTTGACTTCTTTTAAAAGAAGTGGTTTTACTCTGCTGGAACGTCTTTTGTCTTTTCCCGATTCCGCATTTTTATGAATGTAACTACGGTGCTCTTTTTAGGGTCCACAGTCAGTTCAACCTTTTCATACCAATCAGCAACGAGTTCCGAAATTGTTTCTTCGAATTTTCCTCTGATTAGGATCACAATGTCATCAGTGTATCCTTGAACATAGAAACCGTCATTGTGTTAAGAAGTTAATTTTATTTCAATTATAAGTAAGAAAGGGAAACAAGACCGGAACAGAAACCTGTAGAGATGAACGAGGAAACCTTGTAGTATAATTACAGTCGGTTTCTGCAGACTGCTTAAGGGCGAAGACGACACAAATTCCGCTGTCAGGCAGAACGAACCATTCAACCTGGACGATGACAGCCAAGACTTCCCTCCACCTGACCAAAGAAAACTGAGGATAGCCATATGAAGATGGATAACGCATCTGCTCCATAAAAGTCGGAAACAATCTCACCGAGACCTTTGATGTCAAGAAGAATTATGAAAAGGTGACGCGCTGTCATGTGACTTTTTCAACATCATTCTTGAGAAATTTGTGCGAATTTTCTAAAAGTCTGTGCAGTTTCTTACATACCTCCACGACATCAATATCATTGGCAGAACAAGGCGAGCTGTCACTGGTGCGTTTGCAAGTATTAGTACAGAAGCGGCAAAAATGGGTTTTGTGGTAAATGACAAATAAATAACAAAATACATGCTGTCAACAAAAAGGGCCACACAACATCGACGAATCGGACAGAACTTCACGATAGACAGCTAAAACTTTGAGGTAGTTAGGGACTTTGTTTACCTCGGCTCCGCTATAAATTCTGGAAATGACATCACCTCAGACATCAAGCAAATAACCACACTTGCCAACCGCTCTTACATTGGCCTAAGAAGGACCTTGTCGAGAATCAATAAATAGAAATTCTATAAGACGCTTCTTTCCAGTCCTCCTCCTGTGGTGCAGAATCATGGACGTTGTCAAAGCCCGATGAAGATCTCCTTGGTCTCTTCGAACGTAGAATTCTTCGAGTGATTTTCGGTCCCGTTTGTGTTGACGGGTTTTTGGAGGAGGAGATTTACCAGCGAACTGTACAGTGACATCGACCTGGTCAGAAAAGTACGCAACTGTCGTTTGAGATGGACGGGACATACAAACCGAATGGACATCAACGCTCCGATTCGAAGAGTCTTCGATTTTAACTCGGAGGGACAACATAGTAGAGGAAGACCTCGCTTTAGGTGGCGCGCATAAGTGGAAGGGGACCTCATTTAACTTGCAGTGCGTAACTTGAGACGGTTAGCGGTTAGCCAAAGATCGTGGTTACTGGAGAGGCGTATTGGTTGAGGTCCAGGTCCACCCCGGACTGCACTCTAAATAAATCTTAATAAGAACTTGGATTGTAAACCTCCACTTATTTATTAACTCTGTTAAGTTCCCGACAAAATTTGATTTGAAATTAAATGCAGCTGTTTATGCAGAGTAGGAATAACAAATTTAAATAAATGAAGCTGCACAAAATTCGCAGCTAAGGGGAACCTTTATCAAGAGATATTTCATGGTAAACTTTAAACGTAAAAGTTCCCTGCGATCCAGTCATGCACATCTTTTTCCCTTAACTGCAATTAACTTTAATACCATGCTCGTGATGACTAGTAGTTCGTATTTACTTACTCCTTCTCAGGACATCCAAACAATTGCCTTTCAATAAATTTCAGAAAATATACATTAAAGTCTAAAGCTGGAAGGCTAAAAGCTCGGCAGATGTTTTCCTTGCTTGCTTAAAATTTCGTCAACCAATTTGTTCACCGAATCCAGCCCAGGTATATCACATTGTCAGTCTGCCGTCAGAACCAGAAAACCCCCAGCCTCTCATTCACAAGATTTGCACAAATTAAAAGTAGATACTTCTTCTTATATTTTTCTTCCTGGATGTTCAAGTGTGCGCACTTAAGAGTCGAGACCGCAATTCTCTGCATGGTTCCTTTTCGAAGAAATGTGTCATAGAGTGCGGTGTAGCTAGGTACTTCTTCAATCAGAAGAGAAAGCATAACTTTCTGTTGGCTGTGTTTGTGTGTGAGTATGCAACTGACAGTACTGCATGGCTGCGTATACCATACATATTTGCATGTGGAGGAAAACTTCCAACTTTTATATTCACTTCCGACAAGCACTTAACTCTTCCGCAGAAGGAGATAGAAATTATGAGGTGTTTTAATCCAGATAAGCAGAGTTCTTAATTCCATGCATTTTCACCTAGTTTGGCATTCGTTTTCTTCTTCTTCATCGTCGTCGTCGCTAGCTTAAGGGCCGTGTCCCTGTGTAAACAAACAACAGCGAGCGAGTGTGCAACTGAAGAGCGCCTATTCATTTATTCTGCGAGTACACAGCCATCCATCGGAGGCTTGTTTGCCCGCCTTAGTTGCTGCTGGGGCTTGTTTGGAACCGGCTTCGTACACTAGCCAGCGTGTTGATGTGCCAACAGCTGCAGGGACTTCAGAAATAATTTCGCACAATCCTTTATTCTTCCTTAAATGAAATTTAATGTGCAACTAACAGCAGTGTCCTGCGAGTGTGCCTGTGTATGCAGGTGTAGTCATAAGAGCTTCATATATGGCGTTTTGTCTAAATTCCAACTGTAGCATTAATTCGAGGAAGTTTTCATGTTTTCGCACTTGTAATGGACGGGGTTTTATTTTTTTGGAAAATATGCATAAATGCAAGAAAGGAAGGAAGCAGCAGTAGTTGATTGTTTCGGCTTGAATGCTTTTAATCTGATGATGTTTAGGTCTTGAGTTGGCTCTGTTATGATGTTTGGGGAACGGATTTAGCTTGAGGAATTACCTCGCGTACGTCGCGTCGGTGTGCAATTAATGTAGAGTTGAGTTGATCTGAGTGGTTTCTATTTACTTTATAATCACTCTCAACGGATATAAATCAAGATTAAATTACTTTTAGCTTGGTTCCATGTTAGAGGATATAGTTTTTCCCTATAGAACCAGAGGTCTACCAATTCAAATCGAATTGCGTTGCCATCGTGAAGCGCCTTCGAGGCTAGAATTGGCAACACGCGAAGCAGAACTGGGTATCCATAATTGGGTAGCGAATGCTGGCGTATAACTTGCTCAAAAAAATCAGAAGCCATTCCAATAACCGGCAGAATGTTTCAGAAAAGAGTTGGGATTGGGACAGGACAATAGAAGTAAAAATGTTGTTAAAAAGATAGAGCAAAAAGGATTGCTGCAGGCGTCAAGTCTTTGCAACTTTATTCTGGGGGGTTGCACTAAAAAATCGAAGGTGATACAGAGAAGTCTTACTTCACAGACTCTGTCTCCTGGAACGATTAGCTGGTTCAGAATAATATTTCATGGAGCATCAGCAGTTACAGAGAAATCAACAGCTGATCACACGATAAGTTAATATGGTAGTTGCACTGTGCATAGTGGTTAATTTTTGTGTAGGGTTGAGGTCTAGCATGTACAGAGTGCGGCAACATAACTTCGTTCTTTCAAAAGCCTTTTCACACTTTTTTAAAATATAAACAGATAAATAAAGTTCAGTCTTTCACAGTTTTGAAAATCATATCAGGCTGTCCATACATTGAATAAGCTGATTTCTGGAATTTGTCATGACCCTTTCCTTGGCAGCGGTTATGTTGGACACTTTTGCACGGATGTTGGCCTTCAGGACTTGTACTGCTCTAATAAGCTTGATATAAATGCGGGGCCAAATCAGAAGAGCGGCTATCGCCTCTTATTGAGATGAGACCCTCCGGGAAGTATTCCCTTAAAACAGCCATCGTCCCATCGTTTCAGTGGAAGCTTCAGCCTTTATTTTGTCCTATAGGAACGAAAAAGGATTCGGACTTAAACAATCCATTTATGCAGTAGACTTTTTTTTTTTAAAGTGGAGTAATTTTGAAAAAATTGTCACTCACTATGACGGAATGTTAAAAATATGTCCTCATTATTTGTTTTCATAATTTTTATATTTATAAAAAAAAAAAGAGAATAAATTAAGTTAAAATTGCACAATTTAAATAAATAAAATTAAAATATATCACAAATCTTTAATTTTTTCTTTTGAAATTCATTTTTAGCGTCATTCCAAACATATTATATTTTATTTTTAAAAAAAAACTTTGCGAAAACTATACAAAAAACTGAAAATAAATTTTCCATCGATAAACTTACCTATATTTTTTTAGGAACTTGATTAATTGTAACAAAGGCTCCATTAGACATTTAACAAACAATAAACCTTCTACGGTTTTAACATTTAATTTATTTTTAAATTTTGTTTAAAATTATTTCAGAAAAATTTCTCTCTTCAAGAATGTTTCCGACTGAAAAATTTTATATTTAAAATGTGTGTCTTTCACTATTATTTTAACTTATTTCTTCAAATGAAAGAAGAAAAATTTCAGATGAAGATTCAAATTACGGGAAATCGAAAAATCCCAGTAGATTGCTAGTCAAGCGAAGCAGCGGAGTAGATTTTAATTTTTTTTCTAAAATCGAAAGTAGATCTACTGCAAGTCCGAACACTGTACCAAAATGTCTCCGAAGTCCGATGAGTCAATAAAGTCCAAGGGGAAATGCATGTTTGCGCACAGAGCGGCATCTGAATATATAGCAAGTTTGACACTCTTACTGCCTCAATATTCTCAGGTGATCTGTGGCGCCGAGGGACTCCAGTTCTAGTCTTGTCTCACTCGCAGTTTGCCGGAATGTAGTGACCAGTGTGAACATTAATATTTAGTCTCGGACAGTGCCAAACATTGAAGCGATTTCGGAGGTCGCGCTGGGTTGCGATCACAGAACATCCCTTCGAAAAGTGTGTCTCGACGGTAATCGCGCGTTCCCCAATGTTGCAGCGCATAATGACAACTGCCCTGAAAAAATAAAACTCCTCAGAGCTGTGCCTATCGAACGAGACCACTACCGCCCCACTACAGCCCCTACAGCCTGAAAGACGTGTATTTGAAAAATCAAGTTCTGTTGCCACACTCTGTATTATAAGAAGGACTTTTCATCAACTGCATGTTGTACGACTAGGATTCGGTGGCGAAAGATCAAGAGTCTTGAAAGGTCCACATTTTAAGCTGAGTAACTGGTTGCCGAAAAGCGCTTTTTAAATATAGCACAGGCAAAATGTTGTAAGAAAGTTCGACTGCGATCACACGTATTTGTTGGGGCTTTTACCAAGAAGCTACAGGTCCTGTGGTTCAGTGGATAGATGGTAGAACCAACAAGGTCTACAAGTAAGCAGAAACCCGCAGTTTGATGATTAATGCTGACGACCATCACATGTAGCCGAGCAGCTCGCAGTTCGACTGTTGGAAAATGTCACCAAAGGTTTAAAAAGCGTGTCAAGTTTATATACTCTCAAAGTCTGAGTCAAAGTCTGAAAAAAGGAACAGCGGACCAACCGCATTTCCATACACATATACCCATCAACCCCATCTAAATGCAAATATAACTGTACAAGCACTGGCTGTGTAAGAAACTCTGAGCTCTCCCACATACCCGATACCCGTACTCATTAAGACGGCTAAAACAAAACCGCTGAAGTAATCACAAATTCAAGTGAATGCAGTCAACTGACTCGCTCAATTTAAATTCAACTTGCAGGCAAGAAACGAGTGCGATTCCATAAAGAACTCCACAGAACGATTGGAGCACAAAGACTATATATATAGGTAGGCAGAGCACCCAAGTTAACTTCGCTTCCATTTGGCAGGATGATCAATTCAGAAAAACCATTCACTGGAGAAATTATATCGCGGCGAAAAAAAAAGGACGAGCAAATCCCAACGTTTGGCTTACTGCCTAAATATGAAATGAAAAATTCAAATCTGCTCCCTCCTGCCGCGAGCCCATTGATGGCTTCTCACGAGCAGACAATGCAAACCGAATGGAAAGTCCCAGTCAGTGCCAAGTCAAAGATTCAAACCACAATTTTGTGGGCGCATAAAGTCGACACGACAAGTGCACAAAGGCAACCACACAAGTGGAATGAAAGGAAGCCTGGACCGGAGACGGAGAGTGGTAGTAGGTAGCAGCAGGACGAGAATAAAAAAAAATACATTTTCACACTTATTTTAACAACCGACCGCAAAGAATGTTAAAGTGTTGCCATATTTGGTGGCAACTGGTGGTGGTATGTGGTACAGCGTTGAAAGGAGTGAAGCACCAGCAGCACCATGGATGCTGGCCAAAAGAGAAGAGAGAACAAGAACAAGACGAACGCTTTATGCTGTGACAAATTATGTTAATGAGCGAACGTCAACGTCCTTATGTTGGAGTTTATCTAGGTTGCTTGGTGGGAAGAAGCATTTTGCATTCATGTCCATGTCAAGGCATCTGTTCTCAGTCCTTTGAGTCCTTTTTTCTATTTTTTATTTTTTTATTGTCTGTCCTCTTGGGAATTTTCGTATTACTGCAATGGGACTAGTAGGGAGGGGGGCCCCCACAAAGTGCAACAACCACGGTAGCTGTTTGGCTTGATGTTGGGATTTTGAATAAATGCCAGATTTTGATTTATGTGAGTGGATTTGAATTTAAAAAAAAATGCAACTGAATTTATGGATCGCATCAGTGTAAATAAATCATATTCATTGCTCTAGGTTTTGGTTTTGATGGCTCTGCCAGAGCAATCATTTCGGAAGAAGTCGCATCTTTTGAGCGTGAGCGCGGCTCTGGAAGCAGGCCAAAAATAGAGTGTTCTGTTATAGACTTAATTTGCAGGTGAATTTATTACAAACCGAAAAAAAACTTTTGACTGATTTTGGTCAAACGTTGGTCAAACGTCAAACTTCGAACAATATAATTTTAACAGTGGGATTCTTCTTACCCGACATTGGGGCTAAACATATAATCCGATAAAGGCTGAAATTATCGTTGACAGCTAGAAAATTACAAGTTCGAATGTTTTTATGAACACTTTTCAATGCGTTGATTGAGAAAGGAACGACTGTCCGTGAACCGGTCAAAGGAACCAGCTTCATAGTACGTGGCATGTGATTGATATAATTGATATTCGAATTATTTTTGAAATACTGAAAACGTCCTCAAACGATGTTTAGAAAACAGATCATCGGGCTGCCGTTCGTTGCTAAAGGCAGGGTCTCGTTTAACATGCTGGATCTTATAAGAAAGTGGAGCCTTGTCATCCTTGAAAAATTCTTTGACTTCTTCCTTTGAAATTAATATTTATTTTGTCTAGTTGGGATGTAATTCTGAACCTACGATGAAACGGTAGCGTTGAAACGACACGCGACGACAAAAACGATGAGTTGTGCTTTCCATAAAATTGTTTAGGGATGCATTAAGAATACTTTCTGTGTAGGTTAAATGTAATTTCAAGGGTTAAATTTACATTTTTTCAAAAGGGCTTATTCACTAAAATCCCGGAAAATGTTAATTTTTCAAAATGCCCAAAGATATAACAATAGACTTAGCCCTAAATCTCCTAAGCCCCCAAAAATGGCCACTGCGTCGAAAATTTCCTTTAAAACAATCAAGGATTACAGTTTTAAAGAATGTCCTCGACTTTCAATGATTTCAATGACTTTCAATTATTTTCATTCAAATTTAACCCTGAGTTAGAACTTATTTCAGATAAACAAAGTTAGTGTATAACGAAACTAGTATAGGTACAGTAGAATCTCAGATAGCTGAACAAAAAACAAACACTTTTGGAAAGTAGAAAGGTGTGAAATACAACGTACCAGAAATAAATGTAATTTTTATTAATAAGAACAGAGGAGAACAAAAGTTATATAGAAAAATTTATTTATAGAGACTTACAAACAATTATTGATTAATTTTTTCCGCTAATCTTTCTGGGTAATTCATTTTTCAGAAGAGTTTATCTTTTCAACTTTACTGTATTGCAATTTTTAAGAATATCTTACAAAGGCTTCTTGGAAATCTAGTTTTGTTTAAATAGTTGTGAACTGATGTTACCCACTTTATTATAACTATTTAGGTTTGCTTTTTTTCACATATGGCGGCAGCTGTATTAAGTTAGAACAACCTTAATACATGCTAACCCGCTTAAGTTAAATGACAAAAAACATTAACTTCATTTCAATTAACTTTGTTTTTAAGTAAAACGGACATCGGGTGACTGAAAAATCAACAAATTTTTCATTTATTACCAAAAAATTAATAAATTTATAATAATTAAGTTAGTTAATTAATCCATTTATTTATAAACAAAACAAGCAAATTATTTGTTTTATTTAAGCGGAGTTTTTTCTATGAAATCTTATAATGTTTTAAAAGAATTTTGTTTCATATATCCAAGCTTTTCACCTAAGGGGGTTTCAATAAATCGGAGTTATTTGTTTGAAATTGTTTTCAAAAAAACAAGGGGATTACGATTTAAACAAGCGGGTTTTTTAATTTAATGGATTTTAGTTAAGCCGGTTTGACTATTGACGGAGCAGTTGGTAAGGGGCATTGTGAAAAAATGTTTCTCTAAAATGTTTCTCTAAAATCTGTCCTTCCAGCTTTAAATACAATGCAAGCTACGTTGTTATAAAAGGCTTTGAATGACTTCTATATATACGGAATCTTTTTGTCTGCTGAAAATCAGCGACGGTTCGGCGAGGTTTCGGTTCCATCTGGAAAAAATACATTTCTTCCTTGCGATTTTCTCCACTGCCTCTTCTGTGTCAAAAAGGAAATTATATCTATATATTATAGGAAATAGAATCTTAGATCCCTTCCACATACATATACGAAGATCATTTGCCCAATTTTTTAATAAAACCCTGAGTGGGCTACAGCCTACAGTGATCAGGAACTTAGTTTTTCAGCATTGAGCACTCAGGGTTCATTTTTAATAGTGATTGAGTCAGACCCTATTAGATTTCTACTTCTTGTGGAGAGAAAAGCACCTTCGATATCAGTGGAAATGCATAGCTCGCACTTCCTTCCCTCGAGAGCATTCTTGAATTTTCCAATAAAGCCCAAAAAGCTATAGAGCAACGAAAGCCTTATTAAAGGCTCCAGCCCTGTTTTGTGTGGTTAAGTAACTGCTTATTCGGTCACAGTTAAGCTGTTATACCACCAGTAACATGGCTGCAGGTTATGAAACAGAACTTCGAGATCCATCAAACAATATTTCAGGACATAAAGTTAGCTGTCGTATACAGGGCTGCTAGAATCTTCTCAGAGAGCTCATGAGCAAACATCGGAAGCTCTCCTAGCCACTTGGCTGATTTGTAGTAGAGCTTTATAAGAACCTTATACTTTGCTTGTAGAATAGAGTCTCGAAACAAGTGAATATCTACGTTTATCTCTTTAGCTGCTCTTACCAAACGAAATTTATAAGACATCTTTAGTTCTTTGAAACTAAAAGCAATCGAAGCAAAGACAGAAAATTTCTCAGTACACAACACATAGCTCTCATGACCACACGTCATTAGTTAATACAAAAACGAATCAGTTGTCACTTGTCACATGTTGTATGAGCTAAAAAAACAACCTTACTCGCCGAACGTAAATAAGAGTAGCAAGCTTGGTGGGTAAAACGACTTGGGTATATGGTCTTCGTGCCCGACTCAAATAAAGCTTGTTAACAACGTCATACTTAAAGGCTATAACTCGATTTGTAGATATGGGTAAGCTTTCAACGTTCTGCGTATATCAATCAAATTTTGATACTAATATTTCTAAATCTAATTTTTGTTTTTCAGTGAACGTTTTGCAGCGCAGTATTTACGAATTTGTTCGTGCTGATAAAAACCTTGCTTTCGAACGCCTACAACTTTTGAGTAGGAAAAGTCTTACAAAGGATGAGGTGTGAACCTTAAGAACCACTACGTGTGTACATCGAGTGCACCAAATGAACTTTTTCCGTTGCCAATAATCTAAACAATTCTTAATCCCTTGTACATGTGTTTGTCTAATACTTGATGATTCGTTTGCAGCTTCAACAAGTAGTTAACTACTTGTGACATCCGTAGATGCCTGTCTTTTTTTAAAGCGCTTTGAGTAAACACCATGGGGATTACTTAGAGACATCACTCTATACTCTACTTGCTACCTCATCCTCTGCCAAGCCTAAAGAGTAATGCAAGTGTACTTTCGAACACGCGCCACCAGCCATTCATTTAAACTTCATTCCAATCCATTTTCCTTCTACTGCATGTATTCAAAAATCTAAGCTTGTCCTTAGAAGTGCATTTGTAACTTGCACCCAAACCAGCCACACCCTCTAAATACTCTTCAGTTCAATTTTACCGCTTTCCAATCGAAATCGCCTGCACATTACTCTCCTTGTGAAGTGAAAACTTTTTAGGGTCATCAGAGACATTTTTCTTCGGGGAATCCTTGGCACAGTTAAAAAACGTCCTTACTACCTAATCCCAACTAATTTCATCCCTCCAGAGTAGCACCACAACGAGACCACATATCCCCCCCAGCCCCACATACCTAACAAAGAAGACGACACAAAAAAAAAGAATCTCTGCCAAAGTTTCAAGTCGTAATTTTCTACCATAAAAACAAATTGAGTTACAAAAGCGTAATTACTCCAGTAGAGTGACTTCAGTCAGTACCAGTGTATCAACTCGGCTCCAACTCGCTGCTCTGCTTTTCCACGAACACACCACCCTTCCACCACCTCTCCTCATCCTGCCGAAACATTCAAAAAGACCTTTATGAGCACGCTGTGCTAAGGTAACGCCAAAGCATGAAAAAAAAAGGAACGAGCACTTCCAAGGGACAAAACGAAAAGGTTCTTAGAACAATCAATTGGCCCGCGCCAACAAATGCTCCTATACTCTGCACAGCATCTCCTCCAAGTCCTGGCCATTGTCTTTTCGTTCGCTCTCACTCTCTCCCTCGCCCTCTCTCTTCGTTCGTTTGTCTCGCACTTTGACGGGTTCTAAAAGGACCAAACGCAAACAGGCGAATACTCGAGAAACCCACCAGCAGCAGCTACCGTGTAGGTAAGTGTGTGTCCGTAATATTAATTGTCCTGGAGAGCAGAAGTCTTTTGGAAACAAATTTTCTGTGACATAAACTTAATTAGCTTTTGTCCTTTTGTCGCAATTCATTAATGGGTGGCACTTTTTGTTTGCCATCCCAATCGCGCCGCTTCCTTCCCTTCTTAAAATGTATACAAAACTTTTTCCACCCACAGCACAGAAAGTAGGCCGGGACTCGGGCGACTAACGAAATTAACTACACTGATCTTGGGTACTTTTGTTAAGTGCAGATGAACTCGTCCTCAATCAGCATTAGGCTATACCTGGGAGTCCAGATTCCGATTAAATTTGTTGTAATTTGATTATTCGTTTTTTGGGTGGGGGGCAAAATAAGGATGAAAGGCGATTCGGCGAAAGGATTCCACGACTATAGCCATGGCTGTGCCATAACAAGCGAAACAATTACGCAAACGTTGAACCGAGTCGTCTCGACATTGAGATGATAATCTTCAAAGGAAAATTTGAGAACCTACGCAAATTCAAAATTAAATTGCTAAGGGTTACAGGTAGCGGTTTCATCCGAGGTGAGCGCAGTCGAGAAAGGAATCTGGCTGCCGATCGACAGACTCTTGGTTATTGATATGTCAGGAATGTATCGATTGGTTTGGCTCTTTCAAAAATAATTTGAATTAAAGTGAGATTAATTTTAAAAAAAACTGCATCAAAAAGATTTAACTTCCATCCATCCCTGACACATCCTATGCACCTACCATTTCAACAGACATCCCTTAAGAAACATCTGCTTCTTTTCTGGTGACGGGAACCCCACCCCAAATGCACTCCGCCCCAATTTGATGCTGCAAGTTATTTTCCACTCGTTAGCTTGCATTTTTCAATTATGTGAAACCTAATCTCATGATCGATTTATCAATTGGTTTTTCTGCACATGCTGTGATTTCTTCAAATTGTAAACCCACTTGGAAATTCTGCAGCTTTTTCCGCATCGAACGCAAAAACTGTATTCCTCTTTTGGAATTGCAATCAATTTGAAATGCAGACGATTCACTTTATTGACAGTTAACAGAAGACTATGCGAAATGAGAACTCCTTTTCCGCCCTGAAGATGCAAATATGAATTATGCCGCAATATACCTCAGCAACAGAAAAACTCGAATATTCTTGAAGTAACGTTCTTTGATTGATTCCATAAATGCGTTTGTATGTATTCGCTTCATTTTTTGCAGCTGAAATTTATTTATTCACTTATTCCTTGGAGCGTATAAATAGTTACGTATACGCCACAGTGAATCGAATCAGACTATTTCATATTTCCGGGGTTTATTTCGATTCAATTTTCGAAAATATCCTGACGGCATTAATTTGCTGTGAGTTCAATTACATTTTATATGTCTTCGAGGTGTGTTTTTTTGAAATATTAATCCAAAAAGAGGAGAAAACAAGGACGTGACAGGGCGTTGTTAAAGCTTATTACAAAATAGCAGCCTCTATCAAAGAACGTTAAACAACAGACTCCCTCATCTCGTATGCAAGGTATTTTCCAGAAGCCTTCATCCACTAATCCAAAAGAACCACCGCGGGCGCCCATACCATGACCCATCAAACTCCCCTTGTGGCGATCAACCGCTGTAATTGCAATTAACCGCAATAATTTTAACCTGGTCCCAGGGTGCAATTCACCTTTTCAAAACTTACGAACCCAAACAACAAAAGCCACACACAACAAAATAATAAGCCAACGGGAAGAAGCAAAAGACCGACAAAAAAATAAGAGTTACAAAAGATAGGCCAGTATCTATTGAAATTTTCTCGAAACTACGAAGCTATTAGCATAAACGCGCCCTCAAGAAACTTATGCTTAAGTTAATTATCTCTAAGGTAATTAACTTTTGAATAAGAAGTAGACCGAGAGCAAAGCGGATAAAATATAGAAAAAAAGTAAAACTGGACCACAACCGAATAGAGAAGAAGAATTTCGCACTTGTAAAGTCGACGGGAAAATTTTCATAACGCGGCCACTGCCACAAGGAAACTCCTCACTATGGAAGAACTCTGAAGGATGTCGGGGGAAAAAAAATTGTATTCCCTCTGTGCAGACTATAAGGAGGCCGCAACTTTTGCCACCACTTTTCCACACTGGCTTAGAAGTCTCTTAAAGTGTATTTGCAGGATACGCAACCCTTTTCCCTTGTCAGATGGGGGGAGTGTTTGAACGCCGGAAACTGTATCAAAACAGCTTCACAGAGCGGAGCGGGTGGCTGCTATGAAGCTATTGTACGTATATGCGGGAAAGAGATTTATACAAATTAGCCGAAGAGGGTACTTAATTATATTTTCAAGGATTTTCTTTTCTGTATAGGGATTTGGGTTTTTTTTTCGTGCCAGCAATTTTTTCCTTTGTTTTGCGTTTGGTTTGTTTATTTTAAGTAGAATGCTCTAAAGGGTTTGGTTCTATGGAATCTTAGGTTTATTCAGTGAATGAGATTCAATCGTATTATTCTTTTTACATAAATATTCGTAAGGGTGAATAATTTAAGAACAAACAATTAAAATGTGTTTTTCTCCATCAGTTCTGTCTTGTTATTGCGATTTTGTTTGTGGCGACAGAGATTAGATGGCCATAAAGCAAACACTGACCGATGATGGGTCGAATTTGTGTAATTTAGAAGGACTTAATTCAATTCAATTTATTTAATAATTATGGGATGTACATTAAGATAAAATATTTTATAGTACTTAGCTTATATATTAAGAATTTTAAATTCAAGAAGAAAACAAGAAAAAAATAATTTAAAAGCAAGAACAAATTAAAGAAAAAATAACATAAGAAGAGAAAGAAAGTTTATTTAAAGAAAAAGAAAATAAATGACAGATAAAAATCAAAGAAAGAGTACTAAAATTCGTTAAAGAAATGTTGGAGGTTTGCACTTTTAGATCTTGTGGCGTTGAGTATTCCCCTAATTTGTTGGGGAAGTGAATTCCACAGTCTAATGGCGTGATCAAAGAACAAAGGAGACGAATTTACGTATTTAAAGCGCGGTATAATAAAGTTAAGTGTTCTCGGTGACCGAGCGAACACTAATTTGTCATACAGATATGACGGCGACTTAGTAACAATTATTTTATGCAAAAAAATACAATTCCTGGCATTGATATATTGCGTCAAGTTACATCCTAGTATAATCCGAGGGTACTCAGAGATATGATCATATCTGCGAAGACCATAAACATATCGCACTGCGTCATTGAAAGCTACCTGCAACTTACGATGAGATCAGTAGTCAAGCTTACTGTACACAGCCTCAGCGTAAGTTATGATTGGAACAATAAGGGTTTGACAAGTCTCTTTCGGGTTTCAACTGGAGTAAAACTGGCAGTCAACCAAAGCTTGCGGAGACAACCATAAATTCTTCCAACTACAATATTAACGTGGTTATAGCCTGACAAATTGCGATACCCGAGGCAAGTAACGGTTTCAGCAAGCCTGATCTTGCTCCCAGACAGGCATATATCTGGTAAGAGCTTGGAGTCAAACGACACATACGAAATAGGAAAGAACCTGGCATTTCGAAGGGTTAAGTGATAGTCCATTTTTCAAGGACCATTTTTGGATTTCCATTAGATCCTTATTGAGCCTGGAAACAAGTTCATCTATCAACTTCAGAGGCAGGGCAAGAAAAAGTTGGACGTCGTCGGCCTATAATCGTACAGAGCAAAATTTGCATACAGAGGGCAAGTCATTGATGAAAATACAGAAGAGGATTGGTCCTAAAATCGATCCCTGTGGTACACCTTGAGTAATTAACTTTAAAAACGAGGATTTATGACCAATCACCACTTTTTGTTTTCTATTAGTCAAAAAGCTCCTAATAAATTGCACTGCCCTATCACTAAAACCAAAACAGTTCTTCAGCTTCCAGCAAAGCATCTTAGGGTTGACCCTGTCGAAGGCCTTAGAAAAATCTAGCAGGCAGAGAAGGGTAACATGACTCTTATCAAAAAATTGTCTTATGTCATCGAGGATGTTGACCATAGCCGTGGAGCAGCTGTGATTCTCTAAGACCTTGGACAAGCATGGTAAGATACTGATGGGTCTGTAGTCACCAAGAGACACAGAGGTAGCAGACTTTGCAACCGGTATCACTTCGCCCTTCGCCAAAATATTATTCATTTTTAGTGCTAAGCTTACAATTTTGGAATTCAAAATGACAGTTTTCAATTGTTTTTAATGGGTTTGTGAATGCATTTTCAGGTATTTTTATTTTAATTTGGGACGCATTTTTTGAATAAGTTATTAGAAAGGTTTTCGATGTCACTTTATTGCTTTTTTAAAAGCATTCGTTTCTAACATGGTTTTTGACGCGTGTTTAGACCGTTTTTGATGGCGTTTCTTTAAGTCCTTTTGATGCTTTCTAGGACGATTTTTTTTTAAATTGTTTTGACTCGTTTTTTTAAGCGTTTTTATATAGGCTTTTTTAGCGTACTTTAGGAGTAGGTAATTTATTCCTATTTATCTTTGAATCGCTTTTTAATGTGTTTTGAATGTGTTTTTTATTGCGTATTTGTAGTGGTTTTTCAAAGTGTTTTCATACGTTTTTTGAGGTGTTATTTTATGCGTTTTTTGTTGGTTTTTGATCATTTCTCGTTTGAATTCGTGCATTCTTAAATTGTTTCTTGTTGCGTTTTTAAAAAAAACTTGTAAGTATTAAAAAAGATGTCGAAAATAATTTTAAAAAGAAAATATAAAACCAATCAAAAACATACGAAAAGTGTTAAAGTAAAGAACACGCCCAGAAACACATTAGGGAAACCCTAAACACTAATCAAATGCATCAAGAATACCTATTTAAAAAAGGCGAACAATGGTTTAAAAGTAGCATTTTAAACACTTGAGGGAACGTTTCAAATAACGCATCAAAATCATTTTTATAAATGTTTAAAAACGCGCCCAGACAGCATTTTGCTAAAGGGCTTATGAAAGTTCAAAATAAAAAAGATCACAACGAGTAAAGTACTAAGATCTTTAAAAGGAATACTGTAAACAATATCTATTCCTCTAATGACTTGATTACTGACTGTGGTGACTCCTTTCGTCAGTAGTGTCGCTCTTTTTTTTTTCGTATCTTTGGTTGACCAACTCCTTTGACGTAGTTGGCTATGAAGGAGTCTCCTTGCAGAATCAGTGGCCTATACATCGCTTGGCAAAATAATAAAGAACATTCCCATATGCCAGACATATTTGGATATATTGGATGGGTTAAAGTTGCAAATATTGTAGACTGACAACGAGGAGTAGCGCAAGTTCGTTTTACTTTGTGCTTGCTTAAGCTGGATCAAACCGTATTTAGTTGTGAATTTATTATGTAGGTATATTCAAAAGGTATTAAAAAAAATTAAAATAAAAGAACACCATGCTCAAATTAATAACTCCAAGTCGAACCACCACTCACCCAAGTACTGTCCCTTTGACGACCACAATCCTAAGCAATGTAAAATTACTTCATTAGCCCCATCAACCGTCAATGAATCCTCAAAAATTCCGCACAGCTTATCGCAACAGAAACAACGTTTACAATAGAATTGTGCAACAACGAAGGAAATTGATGTAGAAGTTTACCCAGCGGAACGACAGGATATATTTATTTTTAATTATCCCTACAGACACACGTCGGATGCTGTTTGCTTTCTTTCTCCTCGTTTTCCCGTTTCAATTCGATTGTACTAGAACAAGGGAGGGGGAGAAAAATAAAGAAAAACCTAAAATGGAAGGAAAACTAATTAAATCCTCGTCGGATGCCCAATTCCGATACAGCGATATAGCGAATCCGTCAGACGTTTTAAATTTTAATCAACCCGAATGAAGTCCCTTTGTTTACCGCTCCATTGAGTTTCGACATTTTTGTTCTACTGCTGTGCAATGAACTTTTATTTTTCATCTTTTAAATGGAAACTACTGCCAAAAGTGATGTATGTCAGAAGCTTGTTTACAGTGCAGCGGATGCCAGACGCCAGAGCACATGATCTCACACATTTATTCAAAGTCCCGCGCCATTTCAACTCAATTTATTAACTAGTGTCAAAAACACTCACATACATTATCGTCTGGCGGAAAATACAAATCACCCGCCTCATGAAGCACGCCTTTTCGCGGCAGTGGGGCTCCGATATGAACCTCAGAAACTAGGAAACAAAAAATGTGTATCCACTAAAACTTTGGAAACGCGCGCGCCTACAAATATTTTAAGTAAATTATCCCCGCTTTGGTTGGCACGCAATTGCCTCATTAAACTTTCCTTTTTTTTTCTTCTTTCGCTTCTGCGATCCCCGTTAGAGGTTGAGCGCCTTCGAACAGTTCCATACTTTCAGCGTTTTGGCTTTTGATGAGACTCAATCTCAGGCAATTACTTTTCGTCTTAATTTGACGCTGGGTAAGTGTATAATTAAAGCAAATAGACCTAAGGATTCTAGCGTGCTTCAAGAGAAGCAGCCTTGCCGCGCCTTGTCGTGTATCCTTTATTTTTTGTTTTTTGTCTGCGGCATTGCAGATGCTTGGGAAAGTTCTCGTTTATGGATTTGTAAGACACGATTCAGCCGCCAAAGTGATTAGGATAATTTTTGTTTTCGCATTTTGATATTCGAAGGATGCGATGCCGAGGCCGACACGCTCAACAGCAACAACAAGACTGGCGGATTAAAAGTCACGAGCCATGAATGACAAATTGATGTGATTAGTGGTGAGAGTAAGGGCTGCAAGTGGTAATAAGGAGATTTCGCGAGGAGTCATCATTTAGCCGAGTGATTAATTGATGGAAATTTGGAAATAATTTTGCGAAAGATTATTCATAGCGGCTTTGTAAGTGGAGCATGGTTGGAGAGCTAAAGAGGCTGCGTTTGTTTTGGGGGGAGGGAAAAAGACACTTTCTAGGGAAATGTGTATAGCTTCAGTGGACATGGACATCTCCGCGTTCGCACACTGGTCGAATGCAGTGCGAACTATTTTTAGTGTCCGGACTATTATTTTGCATAAATAAAACTTTTATTTTCAGCTATTAAGCTTTGTTCTATGAAGAATTTCGGCAAGCACAACAAAAAGTCTACACAAGGCAACTAGGGAAATAATCAATCATGTCCAGGAAAGGGAGAAAAGAAAGAGCACAAGGAGCACCAAGTCTAAGAATTTTAGGCATACTACTGTTAACGTAAAAATGTAAAATAGTTGCGTCGTCAAAGGAATACCTGTAAAGATGAGCAAGGAAACCTTAAAGTTGAATTATTTTTGGTGTTGGAGATTTGGAAAAACCAAGCATCCAAAACTGCACAATGCACAACGGTAAAATTTCAGTCTATGCGACTTTCAAGGTTGCGCAAAAATCATCACCCTATCGGAAGATGCTATAATTTTTGCAAATGGCGGTAGTGTAAACAGATGCAAAATATACATTAACAAAACATAAATGGGCTATATTTAAAATGATAAATTTAAATTTTCCGTCCTATATTTGTCAAATTGTCCGTAGTTTCTTATCTAATCTACGTTCTAAAGTGCACGTTAATAGAGGTGTCTCTAATACTGTATATTTTCACTCAGGTGTCCCCCAAGGCTCAGTTCTTGGTCCCGTCTTATATAACTTGTACACATCGGATTTCCCATGTCTACCTCATTGCGAAGCAGCTATTTTTGCTGACGATACTGCGATATTTTCATCGCATGAACTCGCTCTTGACATTGAGAGGAGTCTAACATATGCTATGACTTTATTAGAGGCCATCTTTCTTACAAGAAAAAATGCTGTATCCCTTCATAAATTGAAAGTCGCAGCTTTCAAATGAAAAGATAATAATCATCCATAAAGTTATTTTCCAAGCAATTCTGCTTTATGGGTGCCAAATTTGGGGAAATTGTGCAATGTGTCATATCAAAAAACCACAGGTTTCTCAAAATACACTACTAACAATTATGCTTAATCTACCGTGGCATCACTCGACTCTGGAAACTCATGATAAAGCGAATGTTGAATTGATCTTTCAAAGAATTCAAAAATTAAAGCAATAATCCTCTTGTAAATGTTTTAAATACGAATTATATTTAACTCGATACTTAATATAGCTTTTTGTTTTTTGTATTATTTTTGCTATTTATTTATTTATTAATTAATTAATTAATATATTTGTAAACTTATTTATTAATTCATTAATTTGTTACTTATTTATTTACTTATTTGTTTATTTATTTATTTGTGTATTTATTTTTTTATTTATTTATTTATTATTTATATTTATTTATCTATTTATTTATTTATTTATTTATCTATTTGTAACTGATTTTTTTTTCTTTTGCCTATTGTAAATTTATATACGAAATAAAACTATCTATCTATCTACTCCTAAATAACGCGGAGTAATTGCCTCGATTTTTTATAGGGAATAATTTGATCGACTGGAGTGCTTTATCTCGAATTAATACGGACCCATTTCCCTCCAGTTCATCCGGCCTCTCATTAACGGATTTGTCACTGTGTCCAGAGATTTAGCAGAGGTTCGTGGTGTTCTGCGAGCAAGGAACCTTAAGCTCTTCGTGGCAACGGTCGACTAGTTTGGAAATTATTTCATTGGCAGAAACTGTCTTTTATAGCTGCATGGCTGTCAAAGAAGATGGAGATATATTTAACAGATATTGCCAATATTGACACCCTGTGGGCCATATCCGCAATTACCAGAACCTCCTCTTGAAAGATACTGCTGTCATAGGTAGTCTGATTGAGCAATGCATATTTAATTCCTCAGAGAATATACCGGCACCGGTTCCACCGTCCATCTTTGATCCATCCGTGTAGATGGATATTGATTTTCTTTTCGCGAGTTCATTAGTGTTCCATTCCTCCCTACTCGAGTAGGAGCAGGAGAATGGTCTGTCAAAGTCCAGATGGAGAGATATGTAGTCAGAAACGATGGCGTTCCCTACGTATTGTCTTAAGATTTGTGCGTGGTTAAAATTACAGGCTTCCAACTTTTCCAAGCAGGTTCTTCTTCGTCAGATTGAGAATTACCTCCAATCCAGTCCAGCTGTAGGTTTAATTCTCATTGCACTGGTTATACATGTTAGCCTTTATATTTTAGTCGTTGACTTAAGATTGATCTCCTCCGTGTCGAAACGGATCAGACAACAATTGCAATTTCTGACTAACAAAAATTGTAAGCTTCCTCACTGTCAGTTTTAAACAAATACGACTCCACTTCTGTCAATATGATGCTACTGGTCAGTTGCGAAACAAAACTTCATCCGAATCTGTAAATGAATCGAAAGTCAGGCTGACAGAAAGATCGCTTAAAAGTGATCTGAAAAAGGGGTATTCGGTTAGAATTGCCAAACAAATTAATTCTTTTAAATTAAAACCCTCTTAGGTTTTTTTTATTGAAAGAAGGAAGGAGAGTATTATGCATCGCTTGTTAAAATAGACAGAAAGACAGTACAATCAATAGCTGTCATACAGACCTTACTTTTTACGATCAGAAAGGTCAAGGAAGCCATTACCAATCAACTTCTGCACAACTTCATTTCATTTATCAGCAATTTACTTAAAAAATCAGTTGCAGATTCAGACAGGCGACAGATGACTTTGCGAATTTTTCTCCATTTCAAGTACATGGAAAAAGGAACAAACCCCTGACTCCAAGGAGAAAATGCAACAAAATGTATAACCAACCAACAAATAGTAAACTCATTTCCAATTCGAAACAAACCAATTAGAATTCGCCACGCACTTGAGCGAATAACTTCTGGCTCACAAACAGTCCGCTCACCAGCATAACAAAATATCGCTTTCCTTACCAAGCCAGCAGCGTAACTCTAATTTATTTACCAAACCACATGAGTTGTCACTACCAACCCGTGTGTCGTATAGTTCAAAAAGTGATTATAACCGAAAATCACCTTTGCCAGAAACTTTATTTCCCACCCTCACAAAAAAAAAACAACGCACAAAAAACTAACCTGATGGTATTAAAATCCAAAAGTAGGTATACCTGCCCACCTTCGCAGCAAACATGAAAACCTGCTGCAAGGTTAACACACCGACACGACACCCTAGCCATACTTCTCTGGACTGGAACGTTTTTAAATCATTTTGCATGCAGGTTGCTACTGAAAACTTTCTCCTGCATCCCTTTCAGAGGCAGTCAACGAAAGAGGTCAACTTACTTTGTTGCCCTCCTCACACACGGAGAGTTGCTGCCCAAACTAACCTGCAACGCTGATCGATCCATTTGGCTTGGCCCACATCGGTAACTGAAAAGATTTAGGTGAGTTCCACCACTTGGCTCGCCCCAACCTGGCAAAACTGTATAACGAACATCAATCTTAGCAGTAGCCGTGGCCAGTTGCCATAAGTCCAACGCACACCTCTATACCGTGCACGAGGGAGTAGAAAAACTTCAAACAGACACAGGGAAATATACCCCGCGCGCCGGCCGACCACCACAGCCGCCACCGCCGCCGCCGGTGGGAAGCTTTGAGAGGCATGCCCTTAAGGACACTTGGCCTCATTTCTGGCATTTTATACATTCATGACCATTGCACGGTCAGAGCATCCCTCATATATCTCTTTATTATGCATTCAAGAGGGTTTTTTCGTCGACTTCTTTTTTTCCTGTGTCGGTTTAATTTTTTTTTCGTTCCCTTGTTCCCCGCACTGAGCAGGCGACACGCTTGGAATTTTATTCACGTCTGACCAATTTATAAGCATATTCCAGAGACAGCGCAAAAAAAAATACGAATATTAGAATATGTATGCATATGTTCGTATGGGGCAAACCAACATGTGGTGGTAAGGACTCTGCCAAGGATGTGGTGGGCGGCATAAAGTATGGAAGACTGGTATTTATTCAACTCTTAAATCGTTGATTTGGAACTAAGAAAGGAGTAGTTTGCAAAATGGTTCTTTTTTTCACTCTTCAATTTACAACGAGACTTTGCTTGTGTTTGCATTAGTATTGCAACCGCACACACAGTTGGGAGATCCACTGGCGTTTCAGATCTATGCTTGTAATAGAGATGTCGGTAGTTTGTCAGTTATTGCCACGCCTTCATTTTGTCGGCGTTGTTTAACAAAATGCACGCTTCAAAAGCTAATGTCGACGAATTGTTGACTCTCAACCTAAGTAAAAATATACAGCAATATTGAAAAGGTACCAATCAAAAATTAGACATCCACAATCGACATTTCCAAGTGTGACAACTTTTTTTTAGAATCTATTACATTTCTTGTCTTCGGAGAATTTAAATTTTCTTCAGAACTGAAGCAGGAATACTTGAAAGTAGGAAGATGTCTCAAAACCATTAGCACCAGTTCCAGTATAATTTTGATTGTAATTCCTAACAATTTCTTATTGTTGTTGTCAAATGTCACTTTTACTCAGTGATGCCAAACCTGCTAATTAATTAATAATTAATATTTTGGCGCATGCTTGCTTGCTTTTAGTACGAGCAATTGCAGCAGAGGCGGCCACTTTGCCATCAATATTCTCACGGTTGACAAGCCAACGTGCACACAGACCAAGAATTCAGCGACAGCGAAACTGATGCGAGAATGCAAAATCATCATTTGGGATGAATGCACGATGGCGCATAAACGAGCTTTGGAGGCAGTTGGCTATGATATTGCTCTCCGGAGATTATCGTCAAACGCTTCCCGTCATCCCGAAATCTACTGCTGCCGATGAACTCAATGCATGCCTGAAATCGTCTTTTTTGTGGAGACATACAAGAAGTTAAAATTGACCACGAAGATGAGAGCCGCATTGCAGAACGACCAATCGGCGATTGGATTAGTGAAAGGGCAATACAAGCAGCGAAGCATAAGGACGTCGATATCTTGAATTTGATTATTCGAAGTCAAATCGCTGGAGAATTGCATTCGTACAAATCCGTTGACCGCGTGACCGACGAGAATGAAGCGACCAACTATCCGACGGAATTTTTGAACTCGCTTGATGTACCATCACGAACTCCGCCGCATAATTTACAGCTGAAATCATCCGAAATTGTGCAACGGTACGCGGTTGTCCGTCAAGAAACTGATGAATGTGATTCAAGCGGCAAGGCCAATCGTTGCAAGTCTGTGGAATTAATCTCGAATTTCCCTGCTTTCGGATGGGCAGCTGTACGTTGCCTATTCGCCTGTTGGCAAACCATCTTCGTTGTTTGTTTTTGCCCCGGAAAACAAATCGTAAAACATTGTTTATCATATCGGTCTCTACTGATTTCGATTCAATTCAAATAAATTACATTGAAAATTTTACTATCTGTGTTTTATTATCCCTCTAGAGTTTATCTGAAGGCGTAAAATTGGGGCGAGATGAAGCTCGCCGGGTCCGCTAGTAAACTATATACTACGAACTGGTTTTTCTAAGTTTCATTTTTAACAACGAAAACAAACTTATGTGTACAATAAACAACACCGAATGACATAACCATATTTCCGGATTTGATTTTGCATTTTGACGCAATGTTGTACATAAAAATTATTGATGCGACTTCGATCAAAGTACCAGATCTATCAAATTTAAAATTTTGTTTGTATGATTGCAAAAACAATTTACAACAATTACTGCGTTGTACTTGTATAGCAGCTGATGGAACTCTCTTCATAAATTATTTTCCGCTGCCTTTTCGCAGACGCTGTCCATTTGGAGGCCACTGGAAGATTTCGTTCAGTAATGCCCTATAGATCAGTTTTCGTTACTATTTATTTACAGCACGACTTCCTTTATTAATCTAGGATCAGTTGTAAAACAGATTTTATTAGAATGAAAATGAGGTCTAAATATCACAATTGATCCTTACCAAGTGAATATTTTTAGAATTAGAAGTGTCCAAAAATGCATGCAAGATTTGAGTTTGGTGCTGTAGATCCTCATCGTTAAAGTTGTCGTTTATAAATTCCACAGATGATTATTAAAAAACAAATGGATTTACAGCCTATCAATATTCTGTACAGATTTCAGGTTGGAGGTAGGTACCATCGGACCGCTCTTCTTTAAAAGTGCGGCTAGTCAGGCAATAAAACCAAATCGGTTACTCTAGTTGAACGAGTTAATGCTTAGAGAGCACATTAAGTTCGAGATCGGAAGGACTTAAGAAACATACTTTGGAAATATTGTGTCAAATTCAAGAAAAAATCCTTTCCGATTTCATAAATGCAATCATAATGTTTCATGCGCTGAACGCACTCTCCTACAGTACACCATGGATGTGATTTTTTATCAGCGGAAGTGACCCCAGCAGTGGTAGAGTTCATTGAAGTAATATTTACATAAGTACAAGCAGGCCAAGCATAAAATGATCAATGCTGTGATTTATATTGTGCCAGCATCGCCCATAATTTTCTAGCACCCAAAACAACTCACGCCGACAAAAGTCAAGAACTGAATGATGTAAAAAGAACGGGCCTACCGGAACAGTTGCAATAGTGCAGTAAACAACGAATAACAGACGTTGTCAACGCTTTGGTAAGACAACATTGAGTGTTGAGATCCTTCTTCTATAAGAGTTTCATAATCAGATGAATTTGAAATTGATCCACTGTGCATTAAGTGCGTAGAATGACAGTGCTTTTCACTAATTTATGTGAGTTCAAATGGGGGTACAATTGCTATCCACCCAGATCGCAAATGTTGTGAAACTTTGAAGACTGATCTTGGTTTTTATGAGCTTGCAAACAATAGACTTAAGGGAGTGTTGTTGCGTGCAGAGCCCGACGTATTAAAAAGGAAGGTAATCCCAATCAGATCAAGACGACCTTGCTTCTATTGACGATATAGTTGAAGTCATTCCCGAGTCCCCACTGACAACTTGAATGGCGGTCAGCTGAAAGTGCAAAGGGATGTTCAATAATACAATTTTCCTCTTACTACGTATACGGAAAAGTTTCCCTTAACCTTCAGCTGACCCTACAACAGAAAAAGTAGCTGCTGACCAAGTCAGAGTTTGAGAATTTTATTAAAACAAGAATATACGCCTCCTCACCTGCTTGTCCAATGTCCTATTTTCATTTCCCGTCGATTCTCTCGAACTCGAATAGCAGTTTTCAAATATTCAAAATGCAATGTTAAATCGATCATAAATGGGCATAATATCCGACCATGGTGGTATATTACTGAATTCATGACGTTTTATGACCTATGTAACACCTGCAACGTATTTTCCAACCAAGCATAAGACCCCCTAACGTAGGGCAAGCCCCTCTACCACAGAAGAGCCCAGAAATCGTATGCAGACAAACAAAAAAACTGTTGGGAATGTGAGCACAGCGAGGGTTGCCGAATCGAAATGCGATGTGCAAAAATGCGGTATTTGCTGCCAATATCCTTTGCATGGTGCGGAACTCGCCTCTCCCGCACTCTAAGAAGAAGAGCAAACTAACGACTTGAGAATTGAATAAAATGCTCCTTCAGAACTCAATACAACTGCATATAGTGGGACAGGAAAAATGTTTGAATGGAATAAGAAGGAACCGAATTGAAAACGTTGTATGGAAGAGAAAAAAAAAAAAACAACACGGGAAATATTTCCTTTGGAGGAGGAAGAAGTGCTACAAGGATAATGGCAGTAAGAAGAAGGATATTGTTGGTCGGTCGGTTCTGGGAATGATGGAAAATGTCCTATCTACGTTTTTAACAAATATTTCTCACTTCAGGGCAAGTGCGGAATTTCTCCTCGAGGAGCATTCTGCGTCCTTTTTTCCACATGCACACTTAAATCCTTAAAAATAAAATCAATAGGGATCCATTTTGGAATGTCGATATGGGCATGCAATCAATTTATATGCATTTTTCAAGGGATTCTAGTTTTCTTTTTTTTTTTTATTTTTCTATGATCTTTCTTGTGTTTTCTCGAAGGAGTTTGGCTATAAGAAAGGATGCAAATGCCAAAGGAGCACGATGGCAGAAGCAAGAGAGAAGCAAATTGAAATGCATTTCGATTCTGGGAGAGCGGAATCTCTACCTTTTGCGCTAGAACGGATTGAAAAATGCTCCTTTATCTCTTATAATGGATTTTGATTTGTAAAATTTGCCGAGGACTAGCAATTTTTTTTTTTTTGTTGTTTTCGTTCAGTCGGGCCACCTCTTGGTAATCCCTCGCAGAAGGAAAGGGTGGCTGAGGGAGTAACGGGGTGGGAATGATATATTGAGTAAGAATCGGGTTTCTTCCAAACCTGGCATAAATCTTATTGATTTGTGGGATGGAAATTAATATTCACGAGGACAGCAATGATGATGGTTGTGATATTGAAAAAGCAGAAGAAATAAAAATCAAAAATCTGCCGAAGGTCGAGTGGGGATCCATCCTCAACAGTATTGCTGAATGGGGGGTTTTACTTTTGGCACTTTGGGTGGGATAACAACTTTTGACATCGAGTTATTAAAACTAAAACGGAATTCGAAATTGAGTTCTGAAGACTTGAAACATTGTAGTGAATTTGGAGGTGCTAAATAATTAAAATCACCGCAGATTTTTAAGCCACTCTACGTAGACTGCATATCAGTTCCACCATTGCTAGTGTTTACTTTATATAGATCATATATATACTTTGGTTTTGCCCAATGCAACTATTAACAGTGGATGAAGCTTAATTTTAGCAGGTGCACTTAAAAAAGAGATTGTAATTTCAAAAATTTTATACTTTGGTCCAAAAATGTTATACTTTGGCCAAAAATTTGAGAATTCAAGTTCAAGACTAATGCAAAAAATTTAATTTTTGACTTAAAGATACAAAATTTAAAAATTTTAAGAATGTAAACTGTTGTCTGAAGGACGCGTTGTTAGAAAAGATCAACAATTTAAATCGTGTGGCTAAATACGAAAATATTCAAAATTTTAAGAGAAAAAAATTTTGGATCAAGGAAAATAAATGATAAACTTTTAAAAATATAAATTAAAGAACACGCACACATATATTTTTTTACAAAAAAATCAAGAAAATCAAACATATTCTTCAGAACTATTTGAAGTTACACTTATTACACATGTTAAAAATTAATAATATTTCGATCCTTTTATTGAAGATCAATTTTATGCAAATAGATAATTTTAAGCAGTTAACGCGAAGCTATGCGACACTCTTCGAATACTTTCAGCCCGTCGCCGGATAATCTCCAACTTACAAACGCAATTTAGGAACAAATTGTTCTGTCTATTGTTCGTACTAAAAGGTCTACACAATAAAAAAGACAGGACAACGCAGGAGGATGTTTTATTTCTTAAATAAATCAGGAAAAAATTTAATAAATTCACCATTTTCTTTATTTTTCAATCCGATAAGCCATTACTGAGCTAGGTCTGTATAAAAAGAATATTTCTTATCCGATTTTTTGACTATTTTGTAAAAACCTCGTTTTCTTCCGGAAGTATCCTAAGTCCCGAGCCAGGCCATAAGCATTCTCAAGGACAAGTTTCATCAAAATCCGTCCAGTAGTTTCTGCATGATACGCGGTCAGGCATTTTTTATTCGACAGTTTTATTATATGTAGGGATAGGGATAATAATTGTTAACTGAAGAACGAATTATTGAGTCAACAATTTCATTTTTGAAAGGATATTTTGTCTTAAGAATTATTTAACATAACAATTTTCTTGTTGTTTAAGAATTAAAAAATTGGTTTGACAAGAATTTTATTCTTAAACTAATAATTTGATTATTTAAAAATCTATAATGAGTTGTTCATGGAAGAACTTTTCTTGAGCCAACAATTTTTCACTCACAACCTGACAAGAACTGACAATTCTTCGGATATCAAGGTTTTTTTTTTGCGTGTGGTTTACCGAAGAGCTGATCCGGATAATCTGAAAACTACTGAGTTTTCTTCTTAACTTGTCATTAAGTAAAGTTTCTAGATACTCGGCGCGGGTCATATAACACCTTTTTCTACCCCCCAACGAAAAGAAGGCTGAATGAAAAAGAAATTAAGGATTTTTTTTGTGGATAGAAATATTGGGAAATATCGAATGGTTCCACGCTAAGTGTACCTAAACCTAGAATAACGTGCAAGCATTTCAAAAACCTTGCATTTACATGTTTTCACTGGTGTACTGGCTCTTGAACGGCTGACTACGGGATTTTAAGGGCTGTGTTTTTTTTTTTAATTTTATTTATCTTTATATATATAATTCTACTGTACGTGTGTATGTCACTGAACTCCTCCTAAACGGCTGGACCGATTTGAATAATTTTCTTTGTATGCGTTTGGGTAGCACCATGGATGGTTTAGAAGCCGATTGGTCAAAATTGGACAAAGGGGCGTGGTATCTCCCATACAAAAATAACATTCAAAATCTTATATCTTGAAAACCACCGAATCGATCGAGTTCAAATTTACACATAATCTTAGGTATTAACCAAGGAGTATTCCTGTGAAGATTGGTCAAAATTGGACAAAGGGGCGTGGCACCGCCCATACAAAAATTACATTCAAAATCTTATACGTATTTCAAAAGCAACCGAATCGTGACTGCGAGTTATTAAGTAAAATACAAAATTGATTTATTTGGAATATATAAGACAAAAAAAGTTGTAACAATATCACACTCCACTGTTCATACGGAACATACAAACACAGTGCCCCAAAAATCGATGTATTATTTAAAAACAAAATTCTAAAAAAAAACGCTTTTTTGTAATGCATAGTAATGATATTTCCGGTGTCGCATTTCAATGAATATTAAGTGTATTATACATACTACAATGCCACGTCTTCGTAAACGAGGAGGAAATATTGGTCGACGTACTCCGAATTCACAAATAGTCCAGAACCGTTGGTTAAATAGATCGGCAGAAGATAAATTGACGGACAATGAAAATTTAAGAAACCAGGCTTTAATTAAACGTGTAAATGAAAATCAAGAGCAACGCAACGAACCTCTTCGAGCCAATGCATTAAGATAAAGACTGGCCCGTCAAAGAGTCACCGATACATTTAGAACACGTGAACAACAGCGTTTGCAAGTGTATCGCGCATTGACACGTGCATCACTTCTTCACCTTGCGTTTGAATATGAGTCGGACATCGACTATTCGTCATATTCACAAATTGTAATCGGTTCTATGAACAAACAATGCCAATACTGTCATGCACTCAAATACAAAGGTGAATCGGCCGGTTTCTGCTGCGTGTCTGGAAAAGTTGTATTGAAATCGCGCAGAACGCGGATGGTCGCAATTTTCAATCAACGTTTAAGATTCAGGGCCAAGTGTATCATCAAATTGGTTCTTTAATGCCGATGCCTAATACCGATTCAAAATTTCTCCAAATTTACTTCATGGGTGATGAGGAACAGCAAATAAACGCACGCTGCCAGTACAACCATATCGAGCAGATGGAGAAGAGACATATTGTGGGTATTTAAGAACCGTTTTTTTTTTTTTTGCAAAAATGCAAAATTATTATCTGGGATGAATGCACTATGGCACACAAGCATTCACTTGAAGCTCTCGATAAAATTATGAAAGATCTAAATAATAACACCAGGCTTTTCGGTGGTGCTTTACTGCTGCTGTCCGGTGATTTTAGAGAGACGTTGCCGGTCATTCCACGCGCTACATATGCGGACGAAATTAACGCATGTATAAAACAATCATATCTATGGCGAAATGTATGTACAATACGTCTTAACACAAATATAAGAGTTCAACTACAAAACGATCCATTGGCACTATCATTCTCCGAGCAATTGCTCAACATTGCACACAATGCATCAAATTGCCGGACAACTTCTGCAACATGGTAAATACGAAAGATGCTTTGATTGAAAGCATATTTCCCGATTTACAAGCTAATTATATTAATCATACGTGGCTTGAAAAAGCATGCAGGACAACGTCTGCCGGGTCCGCTAGTTATAATTAAAATGCAAATCTTTTCATACATATTTTTATCGCGAACTCAATTAAACAGAGTTTACTTTTAAAATAAATTCATTTTTGTTGCCTCTTAATTTATATTTAAAATAATCTTTGGAATAAAATATTTGCACTGCTGGGTATAGGTTACCCTAAAACACGTCATCATTCAGCTGCTTTAAAATGAAAAAGTGCCAGATTCAGCAATTTCAAACTGTAAGCAAAAAACGAAGACAACCTCTTCCAATTAGAATTCCATCGAAAATTTCCTCTTTGACAACAATTATTGTCGTTGCCGTTTGGAAGGCCTTTGATTCCATAACACTTCACTTGAAAATCGCATTTGCGACATCAAAATCAAAATCAAAATCGTATTCATCTCAACCAAAGCCGAGTATAAGTAAGTCGTAATTCCGGAGGCCCTAAATCACAAAATTACAAAGCTCACATGCAAAAAATGAGCTCGCCCGATATTCAAAATGTAATTATCTCGATCCATTCAGGCGCGAAATCAAAATCGTCTTCCTTCCTCCTCTTTCTTTTTTTTGTTGCTGTCTAAAGTGAATATCTTTTCCTGTCTTTGTGTCCTCTCTGCCTCTGCCTCTGCCTGTTTTCTGTTGTCTGCATCAACGAACTTAACATTTGAATAATGAAACGATACCAAAGCATCTCGCCCAGCAATGTCAACCGATTTAATAGGACATCGATGTTTAGAGGAGGGGAAGGGCGGTTGGAACTTTTTTTTTGCAAAAATATCAAAAACGCCTGCCACCAGATGTCTAATAAATAATCCTGCACATCCATTTGCGCGCGCGAACAGAAACAAATTTATTCGGCACGAGGACGCGCCATATCGCTCATGTGTGTTTGTGTGCGAGCAAATTCATTTTTCTGCATCAAAAATTCAAACAGCCCGAGTATTGTTTCTCTTTTGGCGGTATGGAGGGAAAGACGACATTATATATCAGATAATGTATCCACTCGTGTCTCAGTGTAACTCAATTTAAATCCAGGCCATCGACGACAATGTCTGCATGGATGTGTTTCGTTCTCAAAGTACCTATACACGGTAGATGACTTCAATGATTTGGAAAATTTTGTTGATCCAGCCCCCAATGTAGATTACATGAAAAATTGTCAAATAATGGATTCTCACGGAGGCAATTTGGATGCCGTCAACAACGGAGAAATGAGATAACATTCACTTTGCTTTTCACAAAAAACCAAACGAAAAGGAGGAGCGTCCTTTTGTGTATGTGTGTTTGTGTATGGAACTGGCTATATGGCTACCGAAATCACAGGATGAACATTTCAGTCAGGTGAGTGATTTTGATGGAAAAATGTTCGGAAATCAAATGTCAAAGGGAACATGAAATTGACATGGCACATTATGGTGGCGGAGGATGCTCCAATAAGCCTGCCGAAAGCCGAATGTCATGTCCGCTGAGAGTTGCCTCCGAGGGATGGGCAAATGGAAGTTCTCCGCACGAAACTCGACGCGATTTGTAGTCATAACTAAACAAGTTGTCCCTCGGATACGCACAGTCGAAAGCACTTGTCTTTCCGCTCTGCAAAAGAAGGTGTCAGTTAGTAACATATTTGAAATCAGCGCTTCTTATCTCCACCAATGGAAAAGCATTTTATCAAATTGCTGCATCCTTCTGAGACTGCATTCAATATGGATAAACTTTTAAACCTTCAAAAGGATTTAGGCGACCTTTTCCTGATTAATCGTATACCCCAACCAAATGCAAAATCAATTCCTAGATCTTGGCAAAGAAAACTCTTCGAAAACTTTCGCAAACCGATTGCATGCAGACCGATAGCGTGTAATTTAATTAAACCCAAAGGATCAAAAATCAATTTCGCTACACGTTCCAATTTGTTTGTCAAACTTAAATACTAGATTCCGGCGAATGTGCGATAACATACTATCGCAAACCAAATGTGCCCATCGCACACGGCACACCTAACACCCTATACGCAGACAGCTGCTGCAGTGGTGAACGATACAGCATACAGAGTGGCGAAGGCAAAACTTGAGGACTTTAAAGGATGCTATTACCTGACAGTACTCCACCACATGTGCCGCTTGCATATGGTTTGAGAATGAGTGTGCATACTGGTAGTGCGCTTATCCTTATGCCAGCAGAACGAAGAAAACGATGATGATGGAGGTTCTGCAACAGTCGAGCGTATTGCTGCTGGTGGAGGTGTAATCTTTGGTAATGGGTTTCAGATATCCTGGGTAATAGAATAATGTACCTACTGATGTGATACTTATGCTCGTGCTCCGCCCCACTGCTGCCATCAGGGATCTGTCGCATCAGATCAATATGCAATTTGCAAGAGAGGATTCATTATTGCTGGGCTATAAGGCTTGGGAGCATTTGGCCCTAAAAGACAGGAGGATGTAAGAAAGGTAAGTGGACAATCTATGACAGTCAGTATTCTGCCACCGATTCTAAGTCATCAAGGACAATTTTTCCAACTCGAGGTCCTACGTCAGACAGAATGGACTCCTTAGACCTTTTTTTTGATACACAGAAGGATGGACATGTGCGTCCAAAAAAGTAGCTACTTTACGTTGAAAATCTCACGTACTTCGGAATCTTACTATGACACATTGTATCAGCGATCTTTGTTTTTTTGGCCAGTACCTCGAACCGTCGCCGAATTGAAAATATAAATTTTGATACCAAGTTTGGGAGACCTAATAACAGCCAGGTGTCTTAAAATATAGCCTGTTGGTCAATAAAACTCCAACAACCTACAAACAGCATGCAAAAGCCGTTGTGGAAATGACCAACGCTTCAAACTTGTTTACATTTATCTTCATCTCAACTTGAATACTAAAAGACTTTTGGTCTGCCCTCTAAAGCTCAGTCAAGGCAAGACCCATGAGTGACTAAGTCATCGGCGAAGGTCTTAAAGAGAAGAGCAGGCAAGAAGCAACCCCAACAAGGTCCAAAACCCATCATGAAAGGTCTTGTGCAAAGATATCTAAGTGGGTTACTTCGTGGGGAAACCCTGTCAAAAACATTCACCTTTTTACCGACCTAAAAACACAGAGTCTAAGCATTTCAAACAGCCCTCCATGACGTAGAAGTCATGACAAAACTGATTTCGACATGGGAAAATTTGGAAGAAGCTCTTCCGAACTATTCATAAAATGCACCAAGGTTTGGTAAGGAGAAAGGGGAAGAATGGTCCTAGCCTATAGTGACCACAATTTTTTAAAGACAATGCGGGACAAATTTTAAGAAAAACATTTTTTTTTTATTTTTAAAATTTCTTTTTTAAGTTTTGTTATTGAAAATTAAAATAAAATCATTTCATGATTGGTTACATGTAGTTTATGGAATTTTAAAACATACACAAGTTTTAATCAGTCTATAGAAATATTTTGTAAATTACTAAATTAGATAAAGTCAATAAATAAAGTAAGCAATCACAAAAACTAAAAGTTTTCATAAAAAATTCTCCAAATTTACTGCGCAGGTCAATTTTATTATTTTCTGCAAAATTTCGCAATTTGTTTTTATATGTATTGTAAAAAAATTTGGCTGGAATTATCAAAAAAATATTTTTAATAGACCAATAGACTATTAAAAAATAGAAAATATTTTTAATAATATAACAATAAACTTTAATCTCAGTTTTTCATTTTAATTTTGTATATTTATAATTTTGCGGGACTTTACGGGACAAAATTGTAAATAAGTGACATATTGCTAGAAGTTTTTGATGCAGTCATGTGAAATACGGGCCGTCTAATCACTATATTTTAGAGCAAGAGTCAATATGAAATGCACTATCGTTAAGAGCCACATTTTGCGTTCGAGCTTACTTACATTACTCCAGACTCTTAAAATAAAATATTCGTGTACTTCAAGTAGAAAGGTGGGGTTGTAGTCTAAAAGAAAGCAAAATGCGTGGAGATAAGAAGGATAGGCGAACCTTTACGGTACGCAAGGTATTGGTTTAGATAATTGGATTATATCGTCCATAACATCCCAGAGAATGGAGGGCTGCAGCGAGTCTTCACAAAGTCAGTTGTCGTCCCAGGATGAGCCTTCCATGGACTATTTTATTCAGTTCATCTTTAATCTAGAGATGTTTGGTTTCCTTTAATCTTTACTTAACCACTTTTCGACAACTGTCCTTTCTTCAGGGCCGCCGAATCACAAGTCTCGTTAGACTTCAAACTCTCGTCGTTTATGTCTAAAGTCTTCGACAGTTGCCTGCCACTTATTGATGTCATACTCTATCACACAATTCATCACAACACAACTTGCAGCAACGAATATACGAGGCCATTGTACATACCTAGTGGTCCTTACCATTGGCCACTCGTGTAACAAAAGTTCCGAAAAGAAGTAACACACTTAAAAATCAATAAATTCCTTCGAATGAACTCGCAAAGCACCAGCCCCAAAACACTATATAACACAATAAAGCCAGTTCGACATTCTTTCGTTCCTTTCACGATATTAATTGCCGCCAGGACCGAGGGGCTATGCGAAACAAATTCTCTGTGACATAAACTTAATTAGCTCTTATCTGTCTCGCGCTCTATCTCCTTCTAGGGGGTACTTCTCTACCTCGTTTGGCCCTTGTGACACTTGTCCAACTTCCCGCCAGATGCTACATTTGTATGATGGTGTTCTTTTGCACCATCGGTCTTCCTCTTCCTCTTATGCATATTCAAGTTTTCGCCATCTCCTTTGCCAGTCCAAAGTTGTTTCTCCTTGGTGCTCTAAGAAGCAGACTTTTGGAACGGGGCAACGCAAGAACAACCGGCGATAAGAAGAAGATACATATTAAGTGGAATAAGTCCTTGGCGCTCTCTGCAAAACACGGCGACATGGAACTCCTGCTACAAGTAGTCACCTCTGTTAGCCTCGATTTTATGTGTATTAGTGTATTTCCCACGTTGGTCGTTTTTTTTGTGCGGATAGGGGAGCGGCGGAATTTCACAGTTATCCTCGCAGACGAAAATCCATTGTTATGGATTTTTGTCCGCTACCTCATTTTGCTGCTGCGGATGGAGTGAACGATATAAATTATTCCGGTCCACTGGACATTTTTAATGTTAATAGAATAATAAACACAGACATGATTAATTGTTTTAAAATTAACAAATTCAGACAGAGAGTTCCAGTACCGAGTCCCAAGTGGATTTTTTTGTGGGAGCGACATCGAGGAGAAATATTCTCAGTTCGTGGGAAAACTATTGCAAATTTAGGGCTCGGTGGTGGATCCGTCAGAAGTGGCTGACAATTTATTTTGGATCAATAACTAGTAGTAGGGTAGTCAAGGCCGTGGAGGTCATAGCAAATCGTAGTTAGTGGTGGTAGACTAATAAGTCCCTGGATGATTTTGGCTCAGTGAAAAAATGAATTTGGGACACATAGGACGGTTCTTTTAGAGGTGTCGCTGATGGCGCTTTCAGTAGGGAGCAACGCTTTTTCTTCGGCGACTAGCCAATACAAAAGGGCGAGCTTTAGACTGAAAAGACGTTAGACCTTCAGCCGAATCGAGTTCTTAAAAAATTAGAGGGTTTGATTGAATCTATAGATGAAGAAATCAGATAAAATAAACTGGACTTGTTTCACTAAAAATGTTTGGAATACTATCGAGACTTCTCTCAACATAAAGAACGAGACAAAGGTTGGAGGAAGCTTCTCAGGATCTGAATAAAGTCGATATAAGTTTTGAATTGAACGGTAAGTTATCACTTTCCTAACTCACCGATTTCGCTGTGAAATGTCGTCCTGACTAGATTTGGAGAAGAAAGCAGAAGGTTTCTTGATAGATTTGTTTAGAGAAACTTGGCTAAAGACTAAACTCCATAGAGATTAAGCTACAGGATGCTTATTCGGCAGTCGCAAATGTCTTTAGATATTTAAGAGGAGAAATCGCCGCCCTTAGTGCTACTATTCAGGTTTTGAAACGGTCTGACTGCTTTTGAACTAGAAACAGCCATTAAAAACGAGGGTACCTTCAATGAAAAATCAGACAATTTTTTCATACTTCTGTTTGAGACATATATTTTCTGGGTAATCGTATTTTTACATCCTCGTAACAACAGTGGGCGATAGAAAAAAAAGATTTAATAAATACATAGGTTCATTTAATATCCTTACCACTCGCATCTGTGAGCATTTTTTTAGGGATGAATGGAAGAGATGACAAAATTATGAAGCTTCCTCTGGACAGTAAAATTTGCAGACGTTCCCAAGAGGTGGCACAAACCTTAAAATGTCATTTATTTCGACCTAACTTTTTAACCACTGAGCAACTGAAAGCATTTTCTACTAGGGCCAAAGAAGTTCCAAAATAAACATGTTGGTGTAGCTCTTATACTGCTTTGATCGTTGCTACTTAAGGTTTTAACTTATATTGTTGCATATTTTTAGGGTTATAAGTCTCTTGACACTGGATGTATTCACACAATCGTGCTGCAACGAAGATCACTAGCCTAGCCAATCAATACCAACCTTGAAGATAAGTAAAAATGAATTATCTTTTGTGAGATTCAAGACAATTAGATAAGGATTTTTCCCGTGGAAGGGCTTGAAGGGACTAATGGAGATAAACCTTTTTTATTTTTTAACTGTCACATGATAATCTTCGCGGAAAATCCTCAATAATCAATGGTGAACTCGATGGGAAGATTTATCCACTAGGCTTTTATAAAAAGTGAAGCGGGGGTGCTTTTTGCGGGAGTCAACATGCTGAACACGATAGATTGACATCGCGGGTCGGAAACGATACCAGTAGTAAGTGTGGCTGGTGTTTGATATGTGACGCGATAAACATAGGTATTGTTCTGTGACCACTTTTATAACGACTCTATGTATGTAATCCACCTCTGTACGCAACCAAAGTCTATGCTAATTATGCGTCTGTTCTATCTGTCGATTCATTGCCATAGAACCGCTTTTTTTCGTAGCTTAGGCTACCCATTATTGACATTTGGGCCACCAAAGATGGCTTTTAGGGAATAGGTACTATTAAAACGTTGAAAACTGATGTCTGCGAAAGTCCACGAAGTCTACGAAAATGGTTTAACAATCAAGCAAGCCCATTTTGGGCCAAAGATGTTGAAACGAAAAAGGCCCTTGTAGCTATCTTTAGCATTGTAAATGTGATTTTCCTTTTTTGGCAAGACTTCAAATTCATAAATAAATAGCTAGCTGACGCAACCATTAGTTTTTTTTTTAAGTTTTTAAGACTAAATAAATGGATAAAACTAGTAATTTCCGGCTCGATACAAAAAGGTGCAACTAGAGCCTTCTTAGACCACTTCTAACTAGCCACGTGACATGTTTAGGGAAGAAAAAGTGAATCGAAGCATTTAAACTCCAAAACCAACCCACGAAGTTATGGAATTTACTTTAAGAAGTCCTTGGCTAGTTTTAGTAAAAACCGACAAACCACAAATATTAGTTTCGTCCCCTCAAGTTGGACAGTTGAGTTGTGGCGGCGATGTCAACCTTGTTCTTCCATAACGTGTCTATCGGTTGGTTTATCATCTTATCGCAGTCATGTGCGTAGCAACTTCAAGGTTGATTTTCCCCCATGTTTAGAACTAGTTTTCTTCAAATTCTGGAATGTCAGGTGGGCAGTTTTAATTTGTCTTATGTGTCTAGTGTTCCATTGCTTGTGCTTCGTACAACTATTCAAAATGCCGGCTAAATCCTGATTCTCATATATTTACGTGTCTGCTTTTGAACCGAAATCCTAGACTTGGTTTGACTTATAACTTATAATGCTCATTGGCATAAAACCTCGGGCCGCTTACAGGTAAAATATTTTTTTTTTTAAAGTTCGTGGCGTTCATCTCACTCCAACAACGCGAAAATTCGTAAACGAAAAATGAGGTCCTGAAAGCCGACCACGTACAAAATTGAGTTGAGTTTAAATGACATAACAATTACGAGACTTGTAAAGAGACGGTAGAGCACTTAATCTTCGAATGCGCTCCCCTTTCTTATCAGACAACAACCTACTGCTTAATGCAAGAAGCCCTTTCCTTGCATTGTAAGAAATACAAAAAACACAGTAAAAATACATTTACCTGCGACATGCTGGAAAAATAAGATGGCGCTCCATTAACCTATTTATTTATAAACTCATCTTCAAACATTCCCGCTCTCGACCTCCTTCCAAATCAAGGGTCCCCTTTAGTCGCCATAATAGGTGAGATAGTATTTCGAGGCGCGCGGTCCTCTTCCTCCTGCTAAGGAATAAAAGTTTCAAATAGAAAACAATTACAGTCAACTGGAATTGTAAATTTGAGTTACTCCGAATTAATTAAATTCAAAGTATGGTAACTATTTTCCAAATTAATTAATGCTTTTTTTCCTCCACCAGACTTAAAACTTAAAACCAACTCGAGTTGGAACCTTCCTAGGTATACCGATTATGATGGCAACAATTAAAACTTAAACCGAGGACGAAAACAAAAAAATCATCAAAACAGAAGAAGTTGCAGATAGTTGTGCTGGTGTTTTTGTGTGTGCACTTCTCGGAGCGAAAATGGAAAACTGTGGCATCACAATTATCGTTGTAATTACTTAAGTTACCCTTTCCCCAGGTGGATCAACTTCTGCACTGCAACATGTTTCTCGGACGCCAGTGGGTGGCTGTAAGGAGTTTGTTGTCATTTTGTCGGAATTGTAAATGGAATTTCATTTGGGAATTTGTTTCGCGATTACTTCGAAAAATTCCCCGCATTGAGAGGTGGCCAGCCCTATAAAAATCTGGGTACGTCAAGTGGGAATAAATTGCATTTAGTTTGAGTTATTTACAACAAGTCAACTTACCTTTTTTAGCCATCTTTTGGTGCTTCTTGATATGTTCCTTGAACCGGATCTGTTCCCATTTCGAAAGCTGCTGAGAACGAAGTGCGATACCACGCATCACCTAGAGACTTCTTTAGCAGACTACTGTCCTCTTGACGTATTCAAGTAACCCTCTAATTAAAAGAACGCCCACCAAATAAACCGGAAACTATTTTCTTCCCCACCTGGCCCCTTCTTAGGGCTGATAAAATATAATCTGTATTACCTACGTGCATTTTAATTCATTAATCAGATCGCCTGGTGCGGGGATACATCATTCTTCGTCAGTGTAATAGACACACGGGCATGAGTGCCCACTGCATAGTAACTTGCCACAAATGAGGTTCAACTGAGACCGCACACGAGTTCGAGTATATCCATTGTCCGCATCCGCATCGAAGTGAGTAAGTAATTTCACGACAATGAATCTGTCGTCCTATTATCCTTGGCCCCCAATCGTCGTCGTCGGTCGTCGACCACGTCGCCCCCAGATATTAATCTGCAAATTAACCTCCACTTGTACCACAATTTTCATTACTAACTTGGCCATTAGCACATCCTTTTGATACCCATCTCTGCTAGGTCGTCCCGCCCAAATAGTTGACTGTGAATGGTCAGAGCACACATATGTACACACATATATCCTACTGATGTCATGTGAGCTTGTAGGTCATTCATTACTGGAAATGATTTCGGCCCTGTGTATTCTACACACTCGCACACAGAGTACAAAAGAGCTGTTCTTTGCCAAAGAAAAAAAGAAAGGTTTCCCCATTCTGCTCCCCAGCAAAGGGACGAGGACACAATTTATATCAGCGCCGCAACAAAAGGATGGATGTAAGAGGAAAATTGGTGGCACAACACCAAGATGCTTACATGTATGAGTATGAGCTTCCACTTAATTAGGTAATAAATGATTGAGGAAATTATGTCTAGACGTGACAACAATTTTCTATGAATCATCTGACGATGTTTCTGGATTGGTCCTGTTTGTGCAGATTTCCGGCTCTTGGCCATCTATTATATTTCTTTTTTGTTCTCTTGTGTGTTGTGTGTTTATTTTTTGTGTTGATGTTTTCAGCAAGTGAGAAAAATTCATTGGAAAACGTGTACGGAATTTGTTGAATTGTTGGATTTTTTTTTCATCGTTTTGTGTGTTGTTTAAGGGGCAAGTGAGAAATAGTTATAAGCGGTTTTGATGATTCTGTAAATCGCTGGACACATTTTTTGTTTAAGCAAAGTGCGACAAATGCATTGATTGAAGGATTTTTTATCCATTAGTTTGTGCCGTTTTGTTTGGGTGAGCATAAGTTTTGAGTTGTTACCGTCGCACTATATAATCGTTAGCTCCTCGGGTTTTAATATTACAAAACTACCTAAATGGTCTTTCATTAAGCGCTTCCTATCTTTAAATTTAAATAAAACAAAGTGTGTTTAAGATATAGGTAATATATATTTTATATTTTGGATGTAATATGACATCGTTTCGCGCCGGCTTCACTGGGTGGCGTGCATCCGAAATGTTCAATTTTCGATGACTGTGGCCGGGCGCATAAATAATTCGCTCTAGTTTGTGGCTTATTCGCAAAGATCTACAACTTCAGAAAACCTCAAAAGAAAAAGTCCAACTTGGTCAAATCGTACGATCTTGGTTGGCAGTTCACATCAGCTCCTAAAGATGGTGATGGAATGACTAACGTCGTGTCGTCCTTAAAGAAATATGTACCGATGACGCCGCAGCTCAAAATCCACACCAAGCTGCGACTTTTTCGGGATGCATTGGACGCTCTTCGATTTTGTGTGGATGTGGACTGATATCGTCTAAAATTGGACAATTTTTTTGACGTTCCTACTAATTTATCTAGAAATGGGCACCAGCGCTGTAGATGATTTTTCGATGAAACATTGCCCGAACAGAATACCCATTTTGATACAACAATTTTATCACTTGCACGTGTTGTTGAACATTCATGATGATTTGGCAAAACAAACTTAATAAATGACAGACAATTTGACACATGAAGCTTCAACAATATGGCCCTATCAACTGTCAAAGTTTGGAAGCACTTTTGGAAGACCCTGTATTTGACGCCAAAGGTCTATATAGGTCTAAAGCTTCTCCAAACTGATAAAATATTGTCACTACTTGTCTTTATCTCACAAAGCGCTTAAGTCATGCCGCATTTTGAAGAATAATTTCGTTAAGTTCCTCGAATCAACTGCCAACAACAATTGGCCGTACCTCGTCAGTGACTTGTCTTTTAATCTTCATTGACTGTTGTCGAACCGCTCACCTCTATATGGCGGCATACATATAGCAGGCTATGTGAATATTTTGGGGCACAACTCCATTCAGTATTCAAACTTTGGTCTGACCTGCCGTTTTTAAAAAAGGAATGAAAGTTACTTAACTTTGAGGACCCTGATCTTGTTAAATTGGAAATGTGATTCTGCTACGTTACTACCAAATGTAATGTGACTCCATATGGACTTCTTGACGCAGATAGATGGACGTTCATCTAAGTTTTCGGCACAGTAAAGAAAACATTTATACGGTGTACCGCAAGGTTCAGTTTTGGGGCCCATTTTGTTCAAAAACTAAGAAACCGCGTTACAGCTCTTGCCAACAATATGACAATTATCTACTGCAATAACTTCTCATGCTAATCAGTTAATTAAATTGCAAGTAGGCCTTTAAGTTGTCAGATGGCGGTTCACAAAATGTCAGCTCTTAACGAGCGAAAAAGCAAAGCAAACGTTTTTTTACTCATGATTGAATAAGCCGATTTATTGTTTAATACAAGCTCGCTCTACTTCTCGAACTACAACCGCCATAACTTCTATTGATTTATCTCACTTGGTCACTTGTGGTAAAAACTAAAGTATTTCATGTAGGTACTGTATCTTAGTTGGCAAAAATATTATTTGGAAAACACATCCAAACCCAATTAAACAAATTTCTTTGACCCGAAACATGAACTTAAAAATAGACTTCTTATTCAATTCAAGTCAGAAATGGTTGTAGTTCCTACCCCACTTTTAATCATTGTCCAACCATTATTGGACGACTTTATGTCACACCTTCCATATAGAATGACGAATTCTTTATTATAATACGTAAATTTACATGATCTTCTTATTTCCATTAGAAAAATTGTGTTGCTATTATCATAAAGTGTGTCTATTTCAACGGCATTTAGAAAACTCCACCCTAGCAACGCTTTACCAAATCGCAGTACTTTTACGTTGTAAAAATGTGAAGAAAGGTGTTCGTACCCAATCTATCTATACCTACTTAGCGTTATCGGCATTTTCTATTTTAAATTGACAAGTGACAGTCCATTAGTTAGGTCCCTCTCAAGTTTGGTACTGATTTAGTTCAGGTCCACACGTTTTACATATCTTGTTTATTTGGCAAGCTTGAATTTGCCCAACAATCACTACTTTACTTACCCATACTAAAACATGACCTCTACCCAGTCTCCCCACCCTAGTAGCGTTTGTAATTAATATGGCTCTTCTGCAGTCTGTTCCCTGTAACCACCGCAAATACCACACCACGTTTGATGACAACGAAAAAAGGTTAAAATTCCGAGAACTCGTCAAATTTCACTGACATTTAACTTACCACAATTTCCATTGAAAAAGGAACGAAAAATTCCCCCATATTATTTATCAAATCCAGAGAAAGGTACAAACTACAAAGCCATATACCCCGAGTCACGTTCTGCGGTCAGACAAATTGGTTTCTTTTTGGTTTTCATATCTCTGACCCAAAACAATCGAGTCATTTGCATCCAACGAATGTTGAATTTTTCAATTGACATCTTTTATACACAGCGATGAATGAAAAAAAAAAAACCAAATTCAATGTTTTATTTAAATTGACAATCAGTTTTTTTAATCCAATTTAATTTTTTAATATATAGTTGTTTAAATATCTACTATATTTATATATACCTAATATTATTTTTTTAACAATTACTTGTTGTGTTAAAAACCAAAGCCATCCTAAAAATAACTGTATTATGCGATTGCTTTTTTTTACACATCTCTTTTATCTGCTATTGTATTTTCATTTGTATTTACTTATTTATTTTCAATGGTACATACTTAGCGTCGCAGTCTTCTCAATATACATAATTTCAAAAGATGTTGCTATTATTACACTCAAAGGATGATTTTTTCTTTAGAACAATTCGGTGCGGAGAATTGCTTCGGTTCCAACAGGAATGGCAATGTGTTCCCGTTTAAAGTTGTGAATTGAAACTTAAAACTTGGTACAATTTGGGTGTAACGAATAAATAAATAAATAAATAAATAAGGAGGACGGTACATTTCTCTTGAAATTGTGTGAAAAATGTTGCAAAATTGTAAATAAATCAGCTTAATTTTGGGATGAAAAAACACTACCAGTAAAAAAGCTGAAGAGTGTTGTTTAATTTTTATTTTCAGCTTTCACATACTAAACAAACCATCGATAGTTACATTAGAAAAGAGTTTGTTCCCTGAGTCTCCGCAAATTACAATGATGTAGAATTATACAAATAAGTGGGAATTATGGCGTTTTAACGATTTAAACCAATATTTCAATCAGTTTAAAATGGTAAGTGAATGCAATCCTTAAAGTGGATAGACTATATTTTCAAGTGCATTTGTTCGTTAAAAATATTCCTGACTCTTCTGTCATGTTAGGAATTGACCTGAAAGTGGCCTTTTATTTTCAACGAAACATAGAAACTGGACCACTTCGAGATTTTCTTCAACCGAAAACGCCATAAGTTTGTGCATGTAGGGTAGGTAGAAGTATATTGACAAAGAACCGCCAATAGCATCTTTAACAGCTGCGCAAATGCTACCAAAGCTAGAGTGACTTTTTGCAATTTTCTCAACTTTAAAAAGCAGTCCATTATTCCCCAGTTTTTGTTTTTTATGAACTAAAATAATTTTAATCTCCGTTGAAAAGTTGCTTTCAATGTTTGCCATATTATTTTATTTTGTTGTTGCTGTGTTTATATATTTCTTGCTATATTTGATGTTGCTGAAGAACCATTAACAACTTTGTTGTTAGGATAGGATCGCGAGATCAGTGTCCTTCAAATAAAGTTTCCTATTTAAATCGAAGAGAAACTTCAGCCTAACTTTATTCGCTACAGTCATAAACTGCACGTCTCTATTTTACTGGAAAATCGATAACTCATTATTAATCATTCTTCCTTTTTCCTTCGTTATTCTTTTTATTTTTAATCAAGCTAAAGATTGTAATTTTTGAAAACTACCTTTCAATTCGTATATAGCTGAATAAAATATTGCTTAATATGGCCGATATTAAATAAATGTGATCCTTCCAAACCCCAAAAAGTTGTATAAAAGTTTTTAACTCACAAGAACTTTTTTAAAAATTTGGGTTTCCATACGTACCTTTCTAGAAGTTGTATTTTATTAAGATCAAACGAATCTGCCTTATTTTGGGTACCTACTATACCAAACGAATTTTTTTAAAATCAGATTTAAATATTTTTAAAAAATTTGGTTGTGAATTTTAACAATAATTCTGTTCGTCGGAAAGGGTCACTACTCTTTTTTGGCTGCCAAGTTGAAGCATCAATTTTGATAGTTGAGATCTGACAGTTGTAAAATTTTGATGCGGCAAGATGATCATGCTATAATATATGACTTTTCTACTGACGTTTCTTTATCGCAAGAAAACTTTTTCAACATCTGAAATAAAAAGGCAAACGGAGTATAGAGGAAACTCGAAATCCGATCAAAACCAAAGAATAAACTGACGCCAATTCTAACCGGCAAATGCTAACTAAAACAACGGAAAAATTGATTACCTGTGCGTAAAGTGCATATTCACCCAAACCGAAAAAGCTGCAACATCCATTCCTTTGTAACAACAAACCTGTTTTTGTTTTGTTTCTAACTAATTTTGAAAAGAAAAATTAAAATTGTCTAATATAGCTAGATTTTTTTATTTTCATTTCTTTTTTGTTTAAACAATCCACCACACTTTTCCTTCCATTACATTTATATATTTGTTTAAATTACTAAATATTTGCAGCTAATATTTACAAAATATAATAGGGATTGTGTTCTCGTATGTGTGTGTGTGTTTGGGAAACAGGAAACGTGAACGTGTTGATAGTTTCAAAACAGAACAATTCTTCGAATAAGGGCTGGTGGTTGGCACCACAATTTTGGAAAGCTATAATTTTCGTTTTTTTTTTTCATATATAATTTTGCATGTATCGTTAAATATATGTTAGTATATATTATTTTGTTCTCACTTAAAGGTTAACTGTAATTTGTCTTGAAGCGTGGCTTAAATAGGTTTTTGTTTAACTAATTTTGTTTTTATTTTTATTTTGTTATTAAAGCATTGCCATTGTTTATTTAAATTTTCTTTTGGAAATTTATATACGTATTTTGTTGATAATGATAGTTGTAGTAACAGTGTTATTTTGTTTCTTATATTTTCTTGGTGTTTTTGCTAGAATTTTTTTAATAATTTGGTTTTAATTTTTTTTCGTTCTCCCAAAAGGAAACATTTTAAATAATAATTGTAAATTGTTTAGAACAAATAATTTCAATAATCTATATAAATATAATTGGTGACTATACAATAATAATGTTTTCCTGGCTTGTTAATTTGTTTTAGTGTAAACTTTTGCCATAAATAACTTTTATCAGCACTGTGTATCTAGTTTTAGAGTTTGGTTTTTGTTTAAAATTTTCATAGCGCAATTAACTAAATAATTGTATCTACATAGTATATATATATTTCAATCCTAGATTTAGTTATTTGCATACGTTTTTTTTTTTTGGTTTGTTACAAACAAATATAGCAGTTTTTTTTATATAACACACATTTTCTTTTTTATATATAAATATGTTCACCTTCGCTTAGGGATATCTTTTTATTTTTGTTTAACAGATAAATATATATGTATTTTTTGTGTGTAACTAATTACAGAATATTTTATGTATATATATATGTATTTGTTGTTATTTAAATTTACATTTTTTAAGGAAGACTTTTTACTTGATTGTGACCATTTTCTTGTAAGATTTTTATTAGAATTACTATTTACATCGTCGATTTAATTTTTACATTTAAAAAAATGGTCTGAAAAAATACAAATGTTCTTAGAGCATTTCATGTATTTGATTTCTATTTCTTTTCCGATAAGTAGTGTTGGAAACTCGAAGAGTAAGGCAAAGAATAATGTAAATCAGTAGAACATTTGGAAGTAGTTGGGTTTTTCTTTGTAAAACTTTAAAGAAGAGGTTTTCGTGTTAGTTTTCTTTTTTTTTTGTAATACAAAATATTTAGGTGTTCAATTTGATATGTTTAGGTTGTTTTATTCATTCATTTCGTTTGTTTAGTATTTCTTGTAAAATTAATAGAAACTTTCAAAATTTGTTTGTAAAAAATTAAAATAATAACTAAAACTGATATCTTTTACTGTGTTTCGGGTTTCTGTGTTTTCTTTTTGTATATCTAATTTTTGGTTTATATTCATGTATACATAGTTGTGGTAGTTATTATTATTAGCTAGCATTTTCTTTATTTACAATAATATTTACAATTCTATCCCTATGGCTAAGTTTTGAAGGCTGCGCCGAAAGTTCTGATAATAAAAAACTGATCATGAAGCGAGGACATCGCCGCAGGATTTCCACTTATAATTTATAATAATTTATTTTTGAAATGGTGAAATTAATAAGAGTTGGAATATTTTAAAAATGTTCCCTACTTTGGTTTTGGGCTATTAATTTGAGTGGGTAAAAATGTTTTTTTTTAAAGAGTCTCCTCATAGATCTATAAGTTGAATGTGTTAAAAATATAAAAAAATACTGCAAATGGCTTTTATCATTTTTAAATGCATTTTATTTTCAGCGATCCTAAAAAAGTAACTATCTGCGGGATCTGGTAAAATCACATCGGTGTATTTCTCAAGCCGTGACATTTTTCACTGTTTCCTGCGATTTTCGTCCTTTCATAAATATCTACCAAAAATATGATGGAAGATAAAAGACGTTGGTTTCTAACACAACACCAAAGAACTTGAGGCTTATAAGCTTTGCACATCCGGACATAGTATATAATTGAATTGTAAAGTTTGTAAGTTTGTATTTGGATATGTTAACACATCACGTTAAGACTACTCACCCAATACGTATGAAACCTTCAGAAAAACTTAAGTCCTAACATTGAGAAGGTTTAGTGTTTCTTTCATCGCAACTGGTCAACTCATTCCGATTTACACAAACTCACAGTTTTTAATGCCAGTTCACCGGTGTCCCTCATTGGGAAATGTTTGTGAATGGGAAGGTAGAATAAATTGTAAATAGCAACATGTAGGCATGTCGACAGGGACAGCTTCTAGTTTTCATTTCTAGAACTTTAGAAAAGTCAATAGCCAAAGAATTTAAAATGATATAGCCCGTCTTTGATTAAGATTGAGAGCCATAGTCACTATAGATATTTAAAAAGCTGTCAATGACAAGGATAGTTCACTGGACAACCAAAAACTGTTGAATAAGTTTTGATAGGAGTCAGATGAGCTAGTGAGGCCAAGATATAAATCCATAGTTATATAGACGAAATATTGATGGCGCTATTTGAAACAAGGCTAATTGTAACTGAGTACAACAATACAAAATAAATTATGTACAATTATAATATCACTAAACGAGCAAAACAAGAGTATCAGTAGAAATGTTCACTTAGGTACAGCGGTCAAAAATTAAATTAAATGTAAATTACCCTAAAAGTATGCACTTGAAACTATACTGCTTCATAAGAAAACGAAAGGAGTTGTATGACACAAGTTCTTCCTTTCGCACGATATCTTTCAATTTTAAAATTATTGGTTTTGCTTTCGATTTTTAGTTGACACCGTCTTCTTCTTCGAATCAATCTCAAAAATGGCTTTACTCTTAAAAAAAATTTTATTTAAGAAAACGAATTTTCCTGTTAAGCTGATTTATCCAAAGCTTCCTCATAGTTCATGGAACTCGGTAAACGTTCAAGTACAATTTATTCCAAGGACGCAATGTCATCTTTCAGCTAGGCTTGTGCATCCAATGGAAACCAAACCAATGATTTTTTGTAATCCCTTTTAAGTTGCATCACTGCCTACTTAATCTATGCAAACACATATTTTTCTATGCACATTTTCGAAAATAATTCCATCCAATCCTCCACAAAATTAAAAAAAAAAAAAAACGGTGCAATTCAGCTAATTGAATCAGTCCCTTCACTCAAAGCAATTTTCAGCCCCATTTAACTAAACACATAAATACTCCATTGAATACAAACCGAATGCAATACGCAATACCCAATAAATTTCCCGCCGAATAGAGATTATATAAATTTAATCCCTTCACACAGGATTCAACAAAAGTCCCTAACTCAAACGAAACGCTCTTTAAATTTGTTAAATATGCCATTCTATATGACGTAATCCGAAAAAAAGGAAAAAAAGAGATAAAGCCAATCATTTGTTAAATGCTTTGATTTCCCCCTTCATTTACACAATTTCGTCATGTAAAATCTGTAAATATAGAGTAAAAAAAAAAATTGGACGTGTGATTTTAATAATTTACAAAAAAAAGATTCTCCCCATCAGGAAATTCCGAAACGAACGCAAATCATGTGGATCTATAAAAAGCTATTTTCTCTGGATGGGTAGGCCAGCAAAATGGGTAAAAAACGGGAAAATGTCCTCACCATGTCATGTTTTCAATCAGATTTTCACGTAACGCCTGTTAGTGTCAAGAGCGATTCATTTGAAATTCCATTTAAAGGACTATGTACATTTGTTTATAAATAAATATTGTTCTATACAGTAATAGGCGATTGTTGTTTTTATTTTTACACTCTATAACATAGCTTACCTACATTGCTAAGCTTTGTTTACTTAATTTGCAGCAATCGCTTTTTAAGGCCTACCTACGATGTTTCTACTTCTTTTTTTTTGGTATATTTTTATTTTTATTTTTAGATAGACAGCAGTCCGTACAAAACAATACTCTAGAGTTAAATTTATTTATATAATTTATATATATGTATATGTGTGTGTATTTGTAGTTTTTATTTTCATTTAATCAACTTCCAGTTACACGTTTATTTACACTTTTAAGTCAGTAAGTTTTCTCTTTCACGCACTCATACATAATGTTCGGTAAAAATCAACTTATTGCTCGTGTGATATTTAAATAAAAAAACAACAAGATTCCTACGATGAAGTGGCTGCTTCGATATTTTTTACCAAATGACTTAGAGTTTGCTTGTCCATTTATTGGACATGGCTATCGGTGTTTTTTTTGTAAAAAAGGGGTAGTCCATTGGGGGAAGAACCAACAAAAACTAAAATGATTTGACATTTTGAGAAAGCTTGGAATGGATCTTCCTCATGTCCTTATATTTGAACATCGGTATGACGAACATTTGACCATAAGTACATTTTTGAACCTGGACAGTAAACATTCATTATGTAGCTTAAAAGGCTGGAAAAATAGCCACTTTCTGTAACAAAGATTATACCCAATATTTGAGAGATAAAGGATATGCTATTAAAAAGGGTTTTCGCATTAAAAATATTCTGTTGGTTTCAGATATGACCAAATCATGCAGGGAAAATTTAGAACAGTTAACCTTCCACCTACAAATAAAGAACAGGAGGCTCTACAGGTGGAACAGGGCGCCCAAAAAAAAAAAATACATTTTACACATGAAACAAATTCACAAATTTAAAACTAAGCAATATTTCCATCAATATTGACTTTCTCTTTCTGGGTGATGGAATTGTTAGTAAATAAATAAATCCGTCACTTAGACAACTATCGCTTTTAAACACAAAATTACATTTCTTAGAAAGCGCTTTCGTTTCTCAGAAAAAGGCGAATAATAAGTAAGCGGCTCTTGAGGATAGGAAAAATTTGCCATCAAAATTGATCTGCTTTCGGGATTAGGCTAACAGACAGTGCACTGACGTATGTTGAAGTACATTTCTGTCATATAACCAACTGCCACTATTTTGCATTCCTGTTACTGACGGGGATGAGGATTTTTATCTTATCTTAGGGTGCAATTATAGACACCAAAAATGCAACCAAAAAAATGTCTTTTGTTTTTTTTTAACCACTTAAACTTAATTGTTGAACTTAATCTGAATCTCGAAATGTTGCATAGGAATTGTAAAGTAAATTATCTTAAATTTTTCTGAAAAAAGAATTCATTAATTTTTCTGTGCAAACAAATTTCACGTACAGACAAATCAATAATTTTTTTTTTATTCTTTTCTTTTTTTATTTATTTCAATTGGGTAAAAATTACTTTAACATTTTTTAAGAAATAGAATATTAATCATTCTGTAGCACAAAGTGACTAGAGGCGAATGATCCTTCAATTCAATCTATTTTTTTTTATATTTCATGTTTCATGTGGGGTAAATTCAAGAATAAATTAAATAAGACAAAAATAATAACGCAAAACAGGGAATATAACGTTGCAAACATTTTAGATATACTATATAATTAACAAATTAAATGGCTGTATTTACAACTATTTTGACTGTATATCTATCCATACTAAAGACAAAATTTTTTACTTCTCTGAGAAATAAAGTGGGCCTTGGTGCTGTCGCAGTATAAAATTTTAAACAATGTGTTTTATTTGAAATTGGAATGTTAACGATTAAATAAATAAAAAAAAAAAAAAAAAATATTTTTGCGCGACAGGTCTATGGGACCCAAGGCCTAGCTTCTTACAACCATTCGTTTTGTGTGGGTTTTCAATTTTTGGGACGAATGGAAGGGATCTACAATTTTACGCCGAGTCCAAACGGCTTATTAAGAAGCTCTTTCATGACAGTTTTACTCTCGGATGTTTGAGGGACGTTCGCGAGAGGTGGCGCAGTGGAAAAAAACCTTAAGATGTAATTTGGCCCTTTCGGGATTCGAACCTGAGACCCCTCGCTTAGTAGCCCAACACACTACCACTAAGCCACTGCGCCGACAATGTTAACGATTGCCATATGATTTACTCTCAGTCTGTATATATTCGAGCTTCTTAATTTAGCACTATAGCTGCTTCGCATGAAGAAAACTTTGAGAACCTTAAAGTTTGTTCTTTTTACCGAAATTTAAAATAGTTTGCTTATTTTTTTTTGATAAACTAACTTTAAAATTCATTAGCAACATTTTAAGACCAAGATTGAGTTCAACAATTAAGTTTAAGTGGTTAAAAAAGGAAAATATTTTTCGTGTCACTATAATTGGCCCCTTAATGAATAAAATGCGACATAAACGCTTATACTTTCTGGTATAGGCAGAAGGATTTATTTTGTTAATTTACTATAGTCAAAAATCAAAAATTTAATAAAAAGGACAAATTTGTTAATACTCAACACAAATTAGAGTCGCGAATTAGAAATAAAGTCCCTACACTAGTAACACTAATGTTAACAATTCGTTTATCAAACAAAATTTAATTTTGGAGCACCCTGTTTGACGAACAACGTTTAAATACTTCAGAGTTCAACTTCTAAATTCAAATTGTATTTTAATTTTTGTTAAAAACAAATTAATCCCAATTGATATGGTTAACGAATTAAGTTTCAGACTCCGTCAAATTTTACTTCGAAGCCAATAATTGACCCATCCAAGTTTAATTTGCAAGTCTCGTACCTACTGATAAAGAAACAGTTAAAAATGTGCCAATTTTAAGGAAGAAACACGTCTTGTGCTTTCTAAAAGTCTTAAATAGATCATTTATGATTAGACGGACGTACGGAAACCTGCCAAAAAAATATGCATACGTTGAAGCGATGGTTTTGGAAAAAGGTGCAGTCATAAGGTTTTTTAAAAACACCGACAGTTGGCTGACGTTAGTTTTTATTTACTAAAATTTCTCCTGTAAACAGTTTTTTTTCCGGTTGTCATTTTTTGTAGGGATAACTTTCACTCAGTTGACATGTGGATGGTATGCCTGACCGTACCCAAAGTGACGTAATCGCGCCATATTTTCGTTTCGGGAAAATCAAGTCCAGCCACATCTAGTCGACCTCAGTTGACTAGACATCAGTGTATTTATTGACAGAGCTATTAGTCAGTCACTAATATTATTTTAAAGCGCCCGTCCTTCACATCCATCACCCCTCGCGTTGATCTTCAGTCAACGAGTGTGAATGGATACCTTAATCGCTAAGCGAAGATTTTCTCCGGCTTAGGACTTGCTCATTTTTACCCCATCACTTCGCTTTCTTTTCTTTCTACTGACCGCATTCTTACGTCTATAATCTATAAACCAAAATTCTATCTGATATACCTATTCCTTTAAAAAAATCTGCTCCTTATCAAATAGGACAACTAAAACTCTCTCTCTCTCTTCCTCTCTTAATTGGTTTTAAATTAAAACTTGAGAAAAAACTTGAAACCACTATACAATGTGCCATAGGGCCATCGCCAATCGCCATCGGCATCTCTGTCGAATGCACACCAACACCAGCCACGACCAAATTCCAACACACCCTTGAACTGTCGCCTTGAGAGTAGGTACTCTCTGAGTTTCTGACTCTGCCTCGAGTACGTTCACTCTGTGTATGCCTTCATGGTAATTCTTACAAGCCACTTGCCGTAGCAACCACTAGATCCAATTCTTGTCACAGTTGTACATACTTTACGACTAACAATAGTCATCTTTTCAGTTACCTAATTTCTTACACCTACCTATACAAATAAATGCGTTGTCGACACTTCTCCTCGTTCTTCGTCGTCATCGTCATCGTCGTCACTGCACACAGCGGTGGTGCACAATTATTTTACAAAAACAAAAAGGATGCATTCTTACCCTCATTACTTACAACGTTTCTTAGAGCACTAGTACTTATCCTACGCGGTTAGTTTGAATAGCAGACCACTTCTTGGTTTAGGAGAGGTATGACGATGTAGCTGTTTGCTATATCTGTTGTTGTTGTTGTTCATCTTGATGTTGGCTGGCTTGTGTTCGCATAGATTGCTTAATGTCATGTCTCTACTTGGGTGAGCTTTAAGATAGTCCAGCTGACGTATGGCAATAGGGAAAACATCAGCGATGTTAACAGGGTGCAACTACCCAGAATGGAAGTCGGCGAATTGGCGCTACTGCTCTCGGGCCAGATGACTTCGACTTCGGACATTTTGAATATGCTCAACAGTCGGTGGGATTGCAGTTCACTGTGCTCGGTGTTGATGTGATGACTGATGGTTTTAAGGATGTTTGTGCATTCCTCCTGTTGAGCAAAATATACAAAATAAAAGATGTGGTTTAGCTGTGATGCTTTGGCCGAAATGAAAGAGTGCAATCTTACCTTTTCTTTGCGCAGCAGGTCGATGGCTTTCAGTTTGGCGTCATGGGGTAACCTCGCCGCTATGATGATATTTTCATCTGTCATATTGAAGAGTGTCAGTGTGCACATTGTCTGTGGAGTGGAGGATTTCAAGGAGCATTTTATTGATAGATGTCTGTTAAATCACAAAGAATCCTGAAAGGCACATAAACACATACATACAGAAGGAAGGGCTTGAAAATCGAATGGAGGACGAACCCAGCTAAAAGGATCAACGAAACTCAGGTCTTTGATTGTAGACGACAAGGAAGAGCGAATAGGCGAATGGAAAATCCAGACGAGTGGCCTCTGTCTTGGTAATTGAAAGCAACGTTCCCGACATCGCAGAGAATGGAGGGCTGGAGCCTGTTTACAAAGAAGTAGTATTTTTGAACTTAGAAGAGAGACCCATTGAGCTTCTTTGGTCACGTTTATTGCTGTAGCTTAAATGTTGATACCTTTGCAGCTCATTTTATTGAAAGTCTTGAAGACATTCGCTTGCAAAGTGCCGACAGTCCATCAGCTACCGTCAATCACGTTTAAGCTACACTAACGGCATCCTGAACCACAAAGACGAATTTTCGGTCATAGTTCATCATGAGTGACGAGGCCCATCTCCATCTCAAACTTGCGCTTCTGGGGCACTGAATACGCAGAACTGTTACAACCACTCATGGTATGCCATTAACGCTGGAGATGTCATCGGGCCAAAGTTTTTCGTGGACGCCATGGGTAACACGGTTATTGTCACAGGTAAGCGATACAGAGTTTTAAAAATAGATGAGATCATGTGGTTCGTACAAAACGAACACACAGGATATTTTCAAGGAAGCATTTTTAGGTCACCTAATGTTTCGTTTTGGCAATTTTTACTGGCTTGCAAGATCGTACAATTTGATCGCCCCAGTCATCTTTCTTTAAATTTTTATGAGCCTATAAGTCTATGAGAACAACGCACAGACCGTGCAAGCTCTCAGCGAAAAGAGTACATGAAATTTCGCCGTAAAAAAAGCCCAAATGGTCATCAACTTGACCACCTTCGAAAAATTGTAAAACAAACTTTAAGGTCCAAATAAACATTTGAAATTTCCCAAATTATATCATTTTATTTTAAAGCTATAGCAAAAGACGATTTTGGGGCCGCCGGTATATATGAAAGGGAGGACTTAACCCTAAAACCAACCCAGTTTTTTACGAGTTGAAGCCACAAATAAAAGCCGAACCAAAACACCATCACTGCTGCCCTTTCCGCACGCATGCAACGGCTCTCTTTAAACTCGTATCCTGTTTCGTTTAAAACCGTATCAAACTTAATGAAGTGAACTGTTTTTGATAGCCCTGCAGTGTGCATTCCTTACATGAGTGCATTTCAAAGCATTCCACAAAAAAAAACATCCCACCACTATTGCAAAAGGATAGTGAAAAAAATTACTCAAAGCTGCTGCAAATGCTAAATCAATTCCTCACTCTTGGATGGTTGTCAAGACTTTAGTTCCTTTTGAGGATACGCGAGCTCGGTTATAAAAATGTATTGAAAACCCGACAGATAAAAGCCACGCCACAGGGGCTGTATTTTCTTCCTTTTGTAAACTGCTTCTGAATTCATGAAGAGTGGCAACGGATGCGCCTTTTCGTTTGTCTTACCGCTGTTTGCGGTGCTGTGCTCTCAGTCGCTGTCATCATTGGGTGTAATATTTAATATGATTTATGCGCACAATCATGCCAGTGTCATTAATCAAATAAATCATAAATATTGTAGTTGTTCCGTATTGTGAAGGTGTGTGTTGTGGTAGTGGAGAACTACCAAGAAGCCAACATTTAGAGCAGATCTTCAGATGGGACTGGGCGATGATTAAGGAGGTCAAGGATATATAATGAGGGTGGCTATTTGTTTATGATGAATTTTGTGGTGTAAAGTGTCGATAACCATTTAAATCTTATTGAGTGATGATTAAATGGGAGGAATCATGGGGGCAATAAGACACCGAGGAAGTCTGCTGAATTATCGGTCACTGAATTCAGTCTTACGAATGATCAATCCTTGTTCCTTGAATAGCTGTGTTTATCAGGGGATGCCCTAATATTTAACAAAATAATTGGAAGCCTGGTTTTTGTGTTTTCTATAGTTACGGACACAATTAGCAGATCTAGGCTTCTGGCTTCAACTTTGAAGCTATTGATTATCGAAAACACGCGCTTATTTGTATGGCATCTATGAGTAAATATGAGTGGTTAGTGGTTTCTTTCTTGCTTTTTAAAACTTTTATTTTTTTCAATTTTTTTAGCCTATCATTTGATTACCGTAATTACCCATATTTAAAAAAGAAATCAACTAAATTGGTTTAAAACTACGGGCGACGGAGGGTAACATACACTTTTTGTCATTTTGTTTTGTATCTATAGAGAAGAGATAGAGATTATTTATATTCTTTGTAGACGCGAAATGTGTCTGAAGTTTAAAAGAGATGCAAAGGAAGCTCAGTCCTTAGCCACCGTTAAAGGGGACATATTGTAGCTTTCATGATAACGGGTATATATTTCTTTCAAAGATTTTGGACAGGTGGGTATCGTTTCCTTTTAAAATGAAATGTTTGCGTTGGTTTTGGTCCTACCGTTGATACATACTGATTCGGGATTATCGCATGTAAATATGCAAGGAATACGCAAACGCCTGTGATCTCTTAGATCATTAGATGTTCCCTTACATACCGACCGTCGAGGTCTTTAATCGAAGACCTAGAGGTAAGTTTAACTTTAGGTGAAAGAAAATTCAAGGGGAATCGGTAATAAGAGCACGTGAAATGTTGTGGGGTGACGGACAATAACTGGTAGTTGATGAAGATGGAGTGGTGGGATTGATGATGTGGGATAGGACGAAATTTGGATTAATCGGCCCGGAAAAAGTATTTTGAGAGAAGGGGCGTTTATAAAGAACCTAAATCAGGCAGTAAGTTTAAAAAAACTCACTTAGGTAAGGAACTTTCTGGACAGTTTTTGAGAAAATGTGAGAAATTGGACAAAACGTTTTAAGTGACTATATTACGATAAAATTGGGAGAAGAAGATTGCTTATTGTTAGAGAAAGGCCTAGTTTTAGAATTATTTTTACTGGTATTAGGGCTAGATTTAATATTTATTTGTCCACTTTGACGCATTCATCTCGTCACATTTAAAGAAATCCTGAATGAGATTGCAAGAAAACCATGTACATTTCGTCGGAATGAAGTACTGGGGATATTTTAATGCACTTTTTTTTTTAACAATGTCTGCAATCTGCATCCAGACAACATTGGCATGATGAGGAGCGCGTTTGTTAATGAAAAGGAGCAGGAGCCCGTAGGTTGGTTATCGGTGTAGTTTGCCGGAAGTTGGTAGCAAGATGGCAGTTGTTTGAGTTACAAGGTACATCAACAGTTCAGACAAAATAGAAGTATTATAGACTGACTGAATATGAACTTGGTTGATATCAGACAGAGTGTCGATTTTGCTATTTACTGACTTCAACTCGTCGACTATAACTCCGAAGGTTAGATTGTCGCTAAAAGCATCGATTTTTTCAAGCACTTTATTGACAACTGACGAAAAGTCACAAACGGAGCGATTTGGTGATGAGCTTTGGAAGAAGAGATCAAGGTCAGTTCGTAAGGAGTTTATTTGTGTTTTAATTTCGAAAAGCCACAAGTAGGTCTTTGTTTTGGAACGCATCTTTTAAATTCATTGAGGCCTTCAGTTGTTTTTCGATGCTAAGGAGTTTTGACTTGATGAGTCAATCCACTTTGAACCGACCAAATCGAACCTTCATATTTGATCTGCCATTTTTTTGATTTGCATGCCAATGTCTTGGAATGTCGAATTCATAGACTCACTAATGGCGATCATAATATGCGATAGAGATATTTGTTAACCCTCATCAGATAAATATTGGAAAACACTCGAATATTCCCTAAGGTAGGTCACGGATCGTTTACTTAAGCCAATGCAATTTTGGATAGAAAGAATTGGAGCGAATTTCGCTGTAGGTGATTCATGCAGCTTCAGCAGAAACATAGATAACGTAAGAGTTTAACATTGTGAAAACGATAACATCATTTGAATATGCCAACATACATCCATACATACATACGACAAAAGCGGCCTTCGAGGTACTCGATAAGAGATTAAGAGATGCAATTTAGCTTTTAGGTCATTCGTTCTTTGGTCAAGGAAGTAGATGGAAATCATAAAGGGATAGAGGAAAAAACTTGCGTGAGCAGCGGGAAAGGTGAGCAAATACAATTCCCGACTAGACTGGGTGGAGGTTGGGACTTGACTTGACCTTCTGCAAAAGCACGATTGTTTCTTTGGAAGCACTTAAGGGTTCCAGTGGTAGTGTGATGGGCTACTAAGCGAGGGGTTCCAGGTTCGAATCCCGAAAGGGCCAAATTACATCTTAAGGTTTTTTTCCACTGCGCCACCTCTCGCGAGCATCTGACAAATATCCGAGAGTAAAACTGTCATGAAAGAGCTTCTCATTTAGCCGTTTGGACTCGGCGTAAAATCGTAGATCCCTTCCATTCGTCCCAAAAATTTAAAACCCACACAAAACGAATGGTTGTGAGGAGCTGGGCCTTGGGTCCCACAGACCTGTCGCGCCAAAATATTTATTTATTTATTTTTATTATTTATTTGTTTGTGGAAGAGCATAAACTCTTGTGAACCCATTTAGCAGTAATTCAAACGATTTTTTTGATGTCTTGAAGACAAAATAACTCATTTGAGATGATTTGCACACAAATGATGTGCGCAAGACCGCCTTCTGTATAGATAAATGGACTGACTGCAGAAATGCAGATTTGTTTAAGTTACCAAATCATGTTTCGGGAATAGGCTGACAATAATTGAAGAGACCAAACGCCACATACCTATTAAACCCAATAGCAGCTTAAAATAAGTACAGCTTACGAGTAAATCAAAGCGAGAACTCTGCAGTTGATATCACAATTTACAGCCACAGTTGCCAACTGAAGCTTTCGCATAAACTCCACACCAAATAGGTAGCCAGTATAAACGATTCATAAACAGCCAGATGGCCAATAATATTCCATCACAAACACCGCCGCCGTAAAGACCAGTGTAAAATTCAAAAGGAATAAAAAAATCCCTGTAATAAAAATAAAAATAATATCCCTTTGTGGTTGCCATTCATCCATCAAATTCCAACCAGATCTCCGCTTAAATATCAATAAAATAATAAAATATCCGAAAAGTCGCCGCAAATCATCTTCAAAAAGCGATAAACAAAAGCAAACCCCCCACCGAACAATCACTCACTCATAACGATATTTACCGATGCGAATAAAAGAAATCAATTTAGGGTATACGAGCACTCTCGCCATCTCATACCTGATTGTCAATGTGTGTGGTGACATACTGTTGGAGGGCTCGCACTGCATCCTGTACTCCGAGATTTGTGTGCGGACGCAGCAACGCTTCATCTGCTGAACTGTAGCCCAGCAAAAGGAATACTCCACCTGAAACGATCCAAAGGATATACGCCAATGATGGAGCCAACGCCAGCAAGGATAACGAACAAGAAAACAATTTCATGCAACTGATTGTGGCAATAAATTTATGTCTTACGCAAAGAAAACAAAATCCAATTATTGACGCAGACGACGACGACAAGGAGAGTAGTATGGAAGCACAGTTGCCAGTGCCACTGCTAGTGCATATCCACAGTGGGTCTGGGTATAGCTTGTAAAACTGCAATGGCGACGAGTAATTTTTGATGTTCCACAGAAATTGGATGCCACGTCATATACTGGTAGTGGTAACTGTGGTGCTACAATGCAGCAAAGGATACCATCCAACGAAAGACAATGCATTGCCGCACATGGCTTTTATCGCCTCACCGGCATGTGGATGACGTGTCCCTTATTTACAGGGTATCCGTTGCAAGTCATGATTTCCGAATCCTTTGATTTTGCCAAGGTTACTCGCAGCAGCATCTTTTTCGTTTTTATCTTATCTTCAGTCGATTCGCTTCCTTAAAAACAAGAGAAACAACTACCGGTGCAATGGCGCTGGGATTGGGACGAGGACCATCCGGGTGACTTGCATTTAATGACATTGCAAGCTACATAAACCTACATCACAGTTAACAAAGTATAGCTTTGTTATCTACTTCTTTACTACTCATTTCGTCGTCGTCCTCATCGTCGTCGTCCTTGTTGGAAGATAAACAGGGCTTTTCGCCTCCTTTCCGTCACAGAGTTCGTCCAACAGAGTTCGTATACTTACCGGGTAGAGTGTACTCGCCAAGTGGCGGTTTCATACAAATGAAACGCCCCGAATAGCAAAGGCATCTGCCTCGAAAGGCCTGATAAGCCGGTGAAGCATGGCTGTAAAATGCAAGCGCCGTCCTACACGGAGCAAATGGCACACACAGTGCATGGCATGTTAACGTTAGTGATTCGCCACAGGTACACAATTCACTGCATTCGGCGTCGTCCAACGAATAGATCTGCAAGTAGACAAAAAAACACAAAAACGTAACAAAGAGATACTCAGATACATTCATGTTCGTCGTCATCGGTCGTACCTTGGTGAAATTTTTAGGTGAAAGAAGAAGGAAAATTGAAAGTGGTAACATGACATGAACATTTTACCATGGCACACAACTACATGCATCACAGATGCACCACGAATGGGATTATAACGGCACAAGATGAATGGCTGCGATGGAGACATCGGTTACGAGCAGACATAGTGACCTTCTGGCCAATTACACGTGTATCCCGTTGTTGCTGGGAGGCGACGGCCATGCTCGAAATTGCCATAGAAAATCACACACCGAATTGTTTGAGTTTAAGCGATCTGAATGCGCAATTTTGGGCTTATCGGACATTTCGGCACATGCCCCAGATAGGTGCCCCTCTGACTGTGAGTAATGTGATTTTGGAACTACGAGCAGTGGTAGCTCGGGGGAATTTTCTGTAGAAAAGATATTGGGAAAAATTGCTGTTCTTTTAGTGGGATTTCTAGCCAAGATCAGAAAAGTGAAAAAATTAGCTCAGCAATCCTGCTGAATGTGGCCAGATTTTTAGGAAATTATATCAAGTCCTACAGCCTGCTTAAATATTTGATTTAATTTTAAATAATACATATATAAGTACAAACAAAAGTTTATCAAGGGACCTTAGGCTGGCCTTTGTAAAAGAAGCTGCTCAGCTCAGATTTTTAGGCGGGAAAGAGCCAGCTCCAACGGAAGACACGTCTAGGAAAGGCTGATTATTTTGCCACAAGAATTGAGAAGTGCATCTGGTAAGCATTGGACATTTTTTCCTATAAAAATAAATAAATAGGTTTCTTTTTGAACAAAACTCCAAGCCCGGAGACTAAATAGCAACTCAAATAAAATTCATGAAGTGGTTTGACAGCCACAATCGACACTTAAAACTCCAATATTATTTACAGTGCTCCATTTCAGTAGGAATAGTTAGGGGAGTGAAGCAAAGATAGCATCTGCGGTATTAATTCGATCCAAAATGACATTACAGCATCCGAGGAGGTTTGCTAACGTCATCGCAAAAACTAAAATAGTTTCACGTTCTCAATTTGACGAAATCGAGGCTACAAAGCTCTGAACAACGGAGAAGAGCGGGAAGGACAAAATTTGCCATTAAACAGAAAGAAATAACAATAACCTCTCAGAACTACTGCCTTTTGACAAACAAATCCTTTTAAAAACAGAGCCATGAAGACGAAAGACACTCATTAAGTCTTTCAAGGCCGACTTGTACATTTTAAAAAAATCTCCCTATTCGTTGGGGCACTAGCCCTCAACCTTTTATGTCTTCTTATCAAAAACGGCAGGGTTTAAACAAAATTTCGTCACTTATCCAGTGGGACTACCAATTGCGTTCAGTATTTCCAGCAGGTTACCAGGCTTTTAACTCATTCTGAACTCGGAGAGAGGCAAATTCAACATTATAAGGCAGCTATTTTCACAAGTCTCAGCATTTTCTGGGGGCGTTATCGGAGAGCTTGTTAGTTCGTAGGGCAGTCAGCTCTGAGGAACAGGGTGAGGAAGAAACTTCATTCATATTTTTTTTTTTAAATTTGCCTTACAAGACTCGAAAAATTCAATATGTAACACAACCGAGCGATTAAGAAAATGAAAACCGACGGTCAATTTTATTTGTCTTATTTTCAAAAGCCCGGCAAGTTCCCGACAGTCAGTCAGTTAGAAAATTCCCAAGTTACCGGGAGGACTCATTCGGCGCAATAAAATCCGTGCCGCAACTTTGCAAAATGTGTAAAACAATCGCTGGAAAGAGCACAAATGTACGAAGCAAAAAATGGCCTTCATTTGTAAGACGCAATCTTTAAAGTTTGTTGGAAAAAAAAGGTTTGTGTACCAATGTCCTATGAAATAATAAAGTAATAACAAAATCAAAGGGAATGCTTTTATTATGCCACCTTGTACCAGAAACAACTTTGAAAAATGTCGTCAAGGCTCTTTTCGAAACTAACTGCAAGTTCCATGAAAAATTATAAGGTCCTTAGATCTGAAACTCGATAGGGTAGCAGAAAATGTCTTAGGGGTGATCGTAAAATTCTCCCTACGACTTCTGCTTAGCTTGTGAACCTACTGCTAACAGGAATGGGTTTTCAACATGGGCTAGAAAAACCAACGACTCGTGCTAATAAGCAATGAAAAGGGAATACCCACAAATTTTCAGAACAGGCCACCTATCAGCTAAGTAAGTTCAAAATCGGACATTCAACTAGAACAGTAGAGGAGGCGGACTTGTCACAAGTAGATGCCATCCAAGCACAACTTGTCATTCTGGAAACTATAGATGTAGGCAACGATTTTAACTAATACATGTGGAGGGAAAGGTCGGCGCAGTGGCTTAGTGTTAGTGTGTTGCGCTACTTAACGAGGGGTCCCCGGTTCGAATCCCGAAAGAACCAAATCTTAAGGTTTTTTCCACTGCGCCACCTCTCGCGAACGTCTGACAAACATCCGAGAGTAAAACTGTCATGAATGAGCTTCTCAATTAGCCGTTTGGACTCGGCGTAAAATTGTAGATCCCTTCCATTCGTCCCAAAAATTGAAAATCCACACAAAACGAATGGTTGTGAGAAGCTAGGCCTTGGGTCCCACAGACCTGTCGCGCCAAAATATTTATTTATTTTTTTTTTATTTGGAGGGAAAGACTGAACGCCTTAGAAAACAATTTCTTAGAGGCAGAGAACATATTTTCGACCGCCGAGCAGTGCTAAAACAAGCCGTTCTTGTGGTCATTGCAGTTATTCCCGTCGATAGAAATAAAAGAAGAAACAGGAAGCTAGTAAGGAAATGGCAGCAGTTGAAGCTTAAGTGATCCGAGGCGAAGTTCTTCCAAACTCAATTCCCTATCAGATGCTGGTTCATCAACGACTATGTCAAAAGAACAGTAAAAACATAACTTGAAGCTCTTTATGCAGTCGAAAACACTGTGGATTGAAAACTAGTATGCTCCTAGATCGAGAAAGTATTGACCAAAAAGTGCAGAGAAGAAGACATAAATCCGTCGAGACTCGAGACCATAGTACAGAGAAGAGACTGAAAACGTGGCAACACTCTAAGATAATGCAAGTGGCTGTTTTGGAAACTGATTTGAGGCATCACCTTTAAAAATACAAGTTATCCAGTAGGTAGGTAGTAGGTATGTTTCTACCACGCGGTTAAAGAGTTCAGTACGTTTCTCAGCATGTAAGAAAACGAGACCGTTTTTGGGCTGTAAGCCGCTACTTTTAATCATCGATAGTCCATTTTGTTATTGCTGAAGAACCCGATTCAGAGTTAAAGCACTTGTCACATTCCAGAAGACTTAAGTACTCGTTGGGATTGGATGTTCTTTTTTAAGCTTTGTGAGAAAAATTTACGTAAAAATATAGCCAGCAGTTTTCTGCATCTACCCGAATCCGATGGCATTCTATTTGAAGTCCCAGATGACTTGAGTTACTCAAGTTATGCACAAAGGTTCGACCGATTACGATTAAAAGAAAAACCACCCTCCTAGAGACTAGAAGTACAAAAGATAAAACACAAAAATAGCATAGAACTCACCCTTTTACTCGTTCCTTCCCGAATGAGTTGATCCGACTGATGAGGCCTTTGTACAACACAGTTTCCTGAAATGAAATTGTACAAAATTCGTTTTAGTTTAAACACAGGAATAGACTGAGACCCAAAATTAACAACATTACATGGTCGTCCCCATTGGCGACGGACCCACTACTCGATTAAATGTTATTTGTTTATATTACAACACACAAGACATATAACAACATTTGTTGAATGCAACCATAAATAGAGTACATTGCATTCCCACAATTAAATGGTTTCCCCTGAGGGCTTATCCCTGTAAAATGGAGTTGTTCACAAATAGACGAATTCCGCATCAAAATGAAATGTCTCACAGGACAACGTCGTGTGTCATACAGTTATTGCAAAGTACAAAGTATACACAACCTGGGATAATTTAATATAATGCTTGACAATTTATATACATCATTCATTCAATCTGAGGAATCCTCTCCAAGGACATCGACCCTCATCGTCGTACAAATAATGTTGTGTCCCCATAGGAGGAGCATCATTCGTGTTGTCATACATCATTGCGGGAGGTTAGAGAATCCACCGAAATCCTTCCATCAGCTACATACAGCTACAACTACAACAATAACTGACCAGGTAACCTAAGGGAAAGTTTGTTTGTTTGGTTAGCTCATGGCTGTGGAGTGTGGAGTGTGGATGACTGGAATGGTTGACTGTGTACCTCGGATTGCGGGCGGTGGGATATGTGTTGTATATCCGGCGTAATGGAGTGCAATAATAAATAAAACACTGAGCAATCATTTATCACCGCAAGCAAGACCTTTCATGGAGCACGGAGAGTATCTGTAGTTCGTCTCTTATCGTCCAACGCCCAACTACCAACAACACTGTGGATGTGGACTGTACCCAACGCGCTCTGGTGTGATTTAATGGGATTTTATTTGAGTTATTTGCTTATTTAACGCTCTGGTACGTCAGACTCATCTGTCAACATCGGAGTCCTTTACCTGCCTTGACTACTTCTGTTTGACTGTCGCCAATGATTGAAAGATAAATGAAGTCACATGTCAGCTTGTCACACTTTACACTGGATTCAAGTGTCGTTACGTTGGTGTCGGCGTCGTTTGGCTGAATTTCATTCAATTTAAAATCTGTGGTCTGGGCGTAATCAATCATAAAGGCCGAAAGATACTGTGGCTGTTTGTATTAGATGTGGCCTACCAACTCAATTTGGTCAGGGATTTTTTAGATGATTGAGTTTCTTTAGGTCTGTTATGAGAATATGTGGGGAACTGGCTTTGAATCTTTAGGTCGGTCGACTTGTGCTCACAGCAGCGGGGTTGGAAAAGTTTTTCTAGATTGCCTCAGAAAAGGGCTTTCGAAACTAGGTACCTTACAAAGTGCATTCCCTGTCCGTCTCTAACAAGTCTGGAGGAAACGAACACACAACAAACATTAATCCGCCTTAACTAGGTATCTGTCCGAACTGACCGCATACTCCGTCGGAGATTTAAATTACAGTCGAGGTATCCGCTTTTGGAGAAGAAAACGCTTCACAAGAAATCGAAAATAAATTCCGCGACTGATTGCTGTCGTAGGATATCAGAAAACAATTCTTATGACGCTGTCAAAAAGTCAATTAAAAACAAACATGATCGCACTGCAACGTAAAACGCTGGAGTGCGTTCCATTGTATCAGAACAATGCTCCGAACAGCTGTTTGGAAAAATACCTCGAAGCGAAAATCCTCCGAATCATATAAAAACGGAGACGTTCCGTTCCGACGGATACCTCGCTAGAGCAGAATATATTTTCAGTACTAGTTGAAATATGATAAGATCCCACTTCAAATATCGAGGAAAAGGAAGCCAATAAGAACAGCATGACACACGACTCCCGGTTACCACAAGTCCATGCGCAAACATTTTCCAAACAGAGACGCCTGTGAATATGAGCTCACTGACAGCTGCAAGGTTTGTATGAAAGTTGCAATTGCAAACAGCATCAAAAATTCAAATTGTTGACAGTGACTTTAAAAATAAAATATTTTCTAGAAATGTTCGCCGATTGCCATGAAAAAAATACCAAATTTTGCACAATACTGAGCTGTCTAACGTCTGAGAAAACCATAAGAATTGAATGAGTGGTTGTAACGTGACGGGTGTTCAAATCCACGTACGAACTGGGAAACTACTCGGGAACTTTTGGCAATGTGATGGATGCGTTTTTCCAAAACGTTTTTTGACTTTTATTTCAATGCTTTTAGAGTGTTTTTCGAGGCTCTATAAATGTGTCTTTTTGACGGCTTTTTGCATGTTTTGAAGCGTTTTAGAAACGATTTTACCGTGTTTTTTAATGGGTTTTCTGGTTTTCTGGTTTATTTTGGCGTTTTTAGACGTCGTTTTTGAAGCGTGTTAATTTCGTTTCTTAAGAATTTATTAACGATTTTTTGAACCGTTTTTTGAAGCTTTTCTGATGCGTTCCTATATCGTTTTTTAATTTGGTTTCCAACAGGTTTTTAAATGCGTTTTTCATGCTTTTAAGAGCAGTTTTTGGAGCTGCTTTTGAAGTGTTTTATATGAACGCGATCAAAGAGTAGATTTAGAAGAGTTTTTAACTTGTTCTGTAAGGTGTTTTTATTGCAATTTTTGTGCGGTTTTGGACACATTTTTTATGTATTTTATATAGACTTTTCCAGGCAGTTTTCGAAGCGTTTTAATGTGATTTAAGATGGCTTTTTTGATACGATTTAATTGCATTTTTTGACAGCTTTTTAGGCGTGCTCTTTAAGGCGTTTTTATTTAATTTCTTTAAACGTTTTTTTATTTTGTCGTTTTTAAGCGTTTTTGATGCATTTTCTGAAAAGTTTCTTGAAGCGTTTTAATACGTCTCTATTGGGTTCCCAAAAACGTTTTAATAATGCTTTTTTATTGCGTTTTTTAAATAATTTTTTTGACGAATGTTTTGGTGCATTTTTTGACATATTTTTTAAAACAATTTTCGCTACATTTTCATTGTTATTTAACAAATTTTCGGATGTTTTTTTTTGTTCTTTACCTTTCTATTCGTCTTAAAAACTTGCAGGATTCAAAAATAAAATATTCTTTTGGTAGACCATTTGCGCCATCTAATAAAGGGATTGGAATATGATGCAACTTTTTTCGGCAGGTTCTTCGTTCAGAGCAAACATGTAACTGGCACCAGTTCCAAGAGTGTTGACCTCTTTTTGACTATGATTTACCGATTTGCGTACTAGTCGCGTATGTAGCTTCAAATGTTGATGATGGTCACCATATCGCCACCGAATCAATACATTTCATGCAACCACAACCACCCTTCCTATTGAAAATCGAATTCAAGATCAATTTCCATCAATAGTTACAGAATTAATTTCCCACGACGGCAAGGATACCTACTCAATAAGCCGCATATTGAAACCTGTTACATGCAGTGGCTGCAAATGCATCCGCAAAGCCAATTCCGATGCCTTTGCCCACTCGCACAGATCGAATGCACTTAAACCGCAAATCCGATTAATTGCACACTTGTGGGACTGGGCGAGGAATAATCCAAGCCCAGTGGTTGTAAAAGCTGCAGAGAAAAACAATCACTGCGTTAAACTTCGTTATTATTGTTTGCTAACTGGCTGCATCCCCTGTTTGAGGCGATCCTTACTTATTGTGCGAGTGTGTTTCTTGCAAAGTGGAATATAAAACGCAAAATTCATTTCATCCCTACGAATCTTTGCTGTGATAATTGGCCTGGTTTGTTTGGCCGAAACCGAAAGAGGTTATGCACACGTGGCCCATGTCTGGCGTATCTCATACATACCTAGTTAAAATTCTGTCTGCATATTTCATTGGATTCCACCACAGTTGCCATTGGAACTAAAGAAGTCAAAGAAGTGAATGTAAAGTGGTAGTTGAGGAAACCAAAAAAAGGAAGGCAGCAACGTGACTTCCTAATTTACGTAGCATAACGCCGGGGGAATACTTTCGAAAGCACCGGCATCAGGATGAGCAGCGGACGGAGGAGAAACTTTCTTTACCATTGAATCAAAGTAATATCCTCATCGAAGGAATGGTCGCCGCAAAGGTCATTATGTAATTACAATCTTCTGTGTTCCGGTGGTGGCACTCAAAGGGATGCTACTAATCCAAAAAGAAGCCATCAACCGTACAGAAAGGTAGACAAAGGTTAATTTCGACTTTCACTGAGGTATGACACAAAGAAAATTGAATTGGGTTCGGAAGTGTTTGCCCTTTTAATTAGGTTAACCTTTGTCGGTGGACGATTTTCCCCCCTAATCGTTTCCACAATTAGATCACGGCTCATCCACTTAATTTGGACAATTTTCGCAGTGTACCGGAGTCTAAAACCTTGTATACATATGTGATAAGGTAGGTTTGTCCTCTTTCTTTTTTTTTTTTGAGTGACAATGTCGTGCTTTGACAGGTAGGTGAAGTCAGGTAGGTCGAGACAGTTTTCGAAAGACAGCACGCGAAACAGACTCGCAGTGCGCAAATAAATTAATCACGGGGATGTACTTATTTAAGGTGGAGAATGAAGATCAACAAGAAGAATGAAAGACAGATGTGCATGCTTGGTAAAGTTGGCATAAATAAATAATGGATAAATCATTTTTCGGTAACTTTTACTCAAAATTGTGAGATTAAAAAATGTCAAAAATTTGTTCAAATAAAATTCTGGCTGATCCTTAAATCTAGTAGAAGTTTCTCTATTGAAAATCTTTGCTCACAATATAAAACTTAAATAGATTTTCGGTATCACACATTCCAGTAATTTTGGTCAAAATTAAAGAACTCAAAATTTGAATTTTATTTAGTATTCAGTCTGATTCGGTTAAAAAGGACACGCAAAATGATTTCAGTATTATACATCACGTACCATTAACTTGTGTTCAGAATTTTCAGAAGTTTGTAAATTTTTCTGGACAAACTCAAAATTGTCACCTACAATATTTTAAGGTCCAATGGCAAGTTTTTCAGTTTTTTTCTGTATATCTTGTATTTATTGCAAGACGATCAATTTTATTCAACATAAATATATGTTAAAAATAGAGGCCAGAAGATTTTAGTCAAATTTTTAAAATGTCAATTTATTAAGTATCTTCAGTAACAAATTTGAAATTTATAGTGTTGACCAATGTATGAATTTCTTAAATTGTTGTCTGGTTGCGTTATGTAGAGGTTTACGTTGTTGTCAATAACACATGTTGGTTCCAAAGCAACAAAACATAACTTCTCAGGTGTAGATTTTAGACTAGCGTTTTACAAGTTTTGGTCAGAATTTTTATATTAAAAAAAAATTGGATATATTTCTTATTTATGGTCAAGTTCGAATCTACAAATTTCTGTCAAAATTTTTACGTTCAAAGCTGGATTTGAGTCAAAATATTAGTTAAAAAAAAAAAACACTAAATAAGAATCTAAGTTTTTTTGGTAAATTCAAGTAAATTTTTATTATACAAATTTCGACCAAACACTAAGATGGTTTATCACCCATGGATACATTTTTTCGATCTACTAACGGTTGTCAAAATATGGATACACTTAGTTCTTGCATTAAAATTTGTTTCGAAGAGAAATATATTTTTATTTACTACGGTTTGCGCCATAACAAACGAACACATCCGCGTCGTAAAAGCATAGTCTAAGCACGAAACGTTTCGCGCACATAAAAATGAATAAATTTAATCTAATTCCAGTCAATTTTTAACAGCGAAGAGGATCAGAGCAACCATTATCATAATCAGACTGTGTCGCTGATTGACTCCACTGTTGTTTTTTCCCTCTTGCAAGACATAAAGGGTACTGTATTCCCATACTATTGTATAAATTATGGCAATGTAATAAACACTCTTGAGACTATGCACACATATCTTGTGGGGACACTTTTAGCCAGTTACACCTTTTACCCAACCCACATAAGCTATTAACAAACGAACACGGAGGCACATCGAGGCAAAAAGTACACCCGATTCGCTATGAAGCAGATAACAACCGGCACGGCTCACTTGAGAATCTGGCTGTATATAGCACCCTATTAGCACAAACGAAAAATTCAAGACAAGGTGAGTTACTTACAATCTTGCCCATCTTTCACTTTACCCTATATAAACTCAGGACGAACAATATTTATTAGCCAAGAGGGCAAAAGAGACATGCACACTACATCCTGGGGCATCCAAAATCTAAATTGATTAATTTCCAATCCCTCACCAATTTGAATTTACTAATTATCCATACCCGCGCAATTAATCTGAAACAAACTAAGGCGATTAAACACTAAGCCTAAACGGCTGATACCTAATTGCCAATAATCCTCTGCACAGTGTATCTGCACCGCTCTACACCAAAATCATAACCGATAATTCAATTAAGCTTTAAAGTTTCGCTTCGCCCCATCCGAAGCTTACATTTAAACATGTTTTTTTTCTTTCTGGTTCGGTACTTACTTGGCGCCTGTGTCGTTGTGGTCATCATTGTTGTGGTGGAAGTAGTGGTTGGCTCTGTTGTGGTTGCACGCTCCGTTGTCGTTGTCGGAAGGATGACTATCATTGGCTCTTCGGAGTCCTGTCTATCGCGGTGGTGACCACTACTACTGCTGCTACCGCCACCGTTGCCATTGGCTTTACGTTTGCTGCCATTGGCACCATTGTTACGACCCTTGTTGTTGCTGTTGCTAATGCCACTATCTCCATTTATGCCATTCGAACCGCCATGGTAATCGTCATTTCCCGCATTTCCGTTCTCTCCATTTCCGCTGTGCAACAATGTTTCCGGTATCGAATCTGGTTGCTCAATATAATTGGTTTCAACCGATGTGGGCTCCGATTTCGTTTTCGTCTTTTGATAGTAAATAGTCAGAAAGTGAAAGAGAAAAACATAAAATTCAATATTCGCAAATGTAATAAATATAAATCTTTTTGATGGTAATACCGGATGTTGTCGGTATACCTCGACTTTGGTATTTTTTGGTGCTTGCTGCACTTGGACTGGCGGTAGCTTGGTTGTTGTCGTTGGTGGTGGAAGGGTTGTTGTGGTGGTGGTTGTTGTTGTTGTCGTCGTTATAAGAAGACCCAACTCGGCTAGACGCTTCATGTGGAAGTCCTTTTGAGCTTCAACTGTAAGTGGAGAAATGACATTATATAGGTTTCTTGTAAATTGGAAGATGGATGTTGGGGAGTGCGTTATTTACCGACACATGGATTCATCCAAAGCAGCCGCCTCCAACCAACACATTGGTACAAGTATTGTGAGTCAGTTCCCTGACAGGCACATGTCGTACGCAGCGACGTTCCCAAAATGCCCAGCATTGCTTGACGACAGCCACTTGGCCGGCCGGCGCATTTTTTCGTAACACTGTCGACAGCACAAGCCTGCTCGTAGTATTCCAGTTTTATTCTAAAAAAAATTTAGATAAATAATAGAAACAGAGAGAGTGACAGAATAAAAAGTTAGTTATGTTTTTTTTTTTGTATAATTTGAAATTCTGGGTGTATCGTATTAGCAAGATAAAATTCCTTTCCCGGTGTAGTGGAGTAGAATTTTGTCCTTCAGTTTTATGGTCGGTGGCTGAATGTTGTGCGTTTCCCGCTCGGCTGATTGTCATGCACTCTAACCACGCACCGTGGCGAGTGACTATGAACGTGAGGAGTGAGAACCTTAGCAGAATATTGTGCAGTTGAGACAAATAACAAAATTGGATACTGTCTAAATTGGCGGTGATGAAAAGAATGCACATTTTAAACAGCTTGCTAACAGGAGTACGAATCAGCTTACTTATTTGGGCTTCTTTAAGGATAGAAGCTTTGAACGATCTTAACAGTGCCAATGATCAATACATTTTTCCCTTGGTCAACTTTGACACTCATTATGATATATAGTTTAGTAGGTAAGGAAAATGATGAATTGGCATAGGGTGTATCGTAGCTCAGGGAAAAAAACGAATCACAAAACAATGACCATCGGAATAAATAAAACACAAAAGAATTTTAGTGGAAAAATATTAAAAACCACTTTTATTAGACCTGCGACCTGCTCATGCTCGCTCCTGCTATCAGACTGACTCTTGTTATACAATTACTAGAACCTTCTCGCTCTTTCGTTAAGTTTATATGTATACTCTTTCAATACATCGACTGCAGAGTTGCAATACTCATGCAGTTCGATACATAGGGATTTAATATTAGGACCTATTCAATCTCCATAAATGACTTAAAAACACAGGACTGATCTTCACAAGAAAACAGGCCTGGTGTTCGATACATACGAATATCAGACAAAAAGCATTCTCAGTTTTGATTGATCTAAGAGACGTAGTGCTCAAGGCTGTCTAAGTGGAATTAAACCGAAACAGACTAGAACAATATGTTTGAATAAACAAAATCAGCTAAAAGTAAGTAAAGTTAAGTAAAGAGGAAAGTTATATAAACGCAATTTAGGCAAGTTCTCGGACTTATTATTAACTTACGTCGAAAATAGGGATTTTGTAGTGCGAATTATGGAAATAATTTACGAACATTTTTTTTAAATCCAGAAGTAACCTCAGCCGAAACCTAAGTAAAACAAAAACAGATAAAGAAAACTCAACTGAATTTAAATGCATTGTTGTCTAACAAATTCACTAATGTTGAAACGAGTATATTAAAAATACCATCGGTTCTGTTAAAAGCCAAATACAGTCCTGGTCGGTTGAGAGCTTATTAGTCATCACCTTTGACATTTGTTGATGTTTAAAAAACGTTCGATCTAAGAACGAGCCGAATAAAAATTATTGCTTAGAGATATTGAGTAAACTAAATGTTAAAAATTATTTTCGAAGTTTATATCTCTAATCGTAAAAATGGACAGCTCTTTTTCATTTTATAGTCCATTTTTTTTTATTTTATTTCCTTTAAGTTTTTTAATATTTTGGTACGTTTACTCTATCTCTACACTGTATGAATTGAAAAATATGACTGAGATCGAGACTGTTTATAAGAAACTCTGATGCGGGAGAAAAAAAATGTTGTTTGAGTAATTGCTAACAGCAAGCTAAAAAATTGGTTCGTTAACTTAGACCCATTCAAAGTTCTGATCAGAATTATTATGAAACACCCTGTAACAAAGTCTTGATTTTTTTGACAAGATCCACATTTCTTGGAACTGTTTTTAAAGTAAAACATTCCGCTTATTCCATTTTAAAAAAAAAATCTTAATTCGGCCAAAGACTCTAAAACGTCTTGTGATGTATTTTTTTTAAATTTCTTATAGCATTAGCAATTATTTTCTTAAATCTTAAAAAAATACTGCAGCAATATTCATTTAAAACTTATGATTTTTTATAGGAAGAAGTAATTTTGGATCAAATTTCAGCGGTTGAATGGTAAAGCCAAATCCAAACTGGGTGGAATTTTATGTATTATCAGCATCCTGAAGTTTAATTAACATACTTTTCATTTTTGATGCCAAGGATGCCCTTTGTGCCATAGACAAACTTACATTTTAAGAAAACAAGCTTACGACAGTTTAGACTTGATGTTTGATAAGCCAATGTTATTTCATCATTTAAATCACTCTAAAGGTAAAAGCACATTAAAAAAAGTATGAAAAAAGAACTGTTACTAATTTGTGTTACAATTTTTTCTTAAATCAGGAAGCCAGGAGTTAAATTAGTCGAAAAAAATGATTTTTCGCAAATTATACGAGCTAACTTGCGTGGCACAATCAAGGTAACGTGGTCTATCGCAAAATACAAGCAAGGGTTGTTTCTTCCTGGATTTTTTTGTATTCTGTTAACAATGGTTGAGAACACGGACACTTGGCTTAATTTTTCGAGCGACAAACTTCTATTTTTACCCAAACATTCCTTTATTCATATTTTTTTTAACACTCAAATAAAAAGAAGGAAAATGTTGTAATAACTTTGGCTGGTTCTAGTCCTGTTTTTGTTTTTTGGATGTATTTAAAATATATAATTGTTTCAGCTTCTTGTAAAATAACTTTTCTCTTCTTAGGGCCATTTTTTTTTGTTGAGGACTAATAAAATTGTAATTAAAGATATTTTGAACAGCCCTACTAATTCAACGTGAACGATTTAAGCGATTTGATTTAACATATTTACTTCTTGGAAAGACATTATTGTTTGTTGACTGTCAGGAAGTGAACCTGCTCTTCCATTAGCATTCAATTGTCCAAGCAATAAGTCCAATAAGCAATGAGAACTAAGCGAACAATTCTTAAATAAGTATACAGAGATTTTGCCAACCGTTAGGGTGAAATCGGCAAATATGACAGCCCTTTTTGGTTTTGCTTTTAACTCAGAAAATAAACAAACTGTTTATTTTAAACAAAAATAACTTTATTTCTCATATCCTTTGAAATTATTAAATACAACATAAAAGCAATTCGGACTTAAAAAACATTTTTTTTTGCAAAGGATGACCTTAAAACTTGGAAAGTAATATGGCGCCATACGAGGGCGAGGGGGTATATGGCACCCTACTTTTATGGACATTTCAGAATTTTGAACTACAGCAATGGGTGCTGTAAAGTTGGTTTGAGTCCATTTTGCCCGAATTGAATAGGATTTTCATTTATAAACTGTTGGCATTTCTAAAATAAAATCTTATAGTAGCAATATACTCTAAAGTCTGTTCTAAGTAGGCTTCTCTTAGCCTCCATATTTTGTCCTTCTATTTGTTGTTAAAATGTTGTTAACCTATTAAGTTCGGTGGTAGGTATAGCATGGAGTTCTTAGTGGGAGACCAGTTTAACTCCAGACCTTTCATCATAACTGTTGCCATTTATATGAAACATAATAGCGAAGCCTAGACCTTGATCAGAATTTTCCGCAATAAGATGCAGTGGCTTTGTGGTTAGTGTGTTGGACTACTAAGCGAAGGGTTTCAGGTTGACCACCGAAAAACTCAAATTACGTCTTAAGGTTTTTTCTACTGCGCCACCACTCGCGAACGTCTGACAAACAAACGAGATTATAACTGTCAAGAAAGAGCTACTCAATAAACCGTTTCGATTCGGCATAAGATGGTAGATCCTAACGAAAACAAAACGAATGACTGTAACAACTACTTATTTATTTTTAAATTGTTCAGATTGCATTTTCCGATTTTGTAGAAGTTTATTCATCACAAAGAACGAACCTTTTAGGGGCTGCACCTCTATATCATTTACAGACTCTCCTTTATTCAGCTCATCTTATAACAATTTAATAAAACATACACCACCCTCCGTTCCACAGGTGACGAAGAGTCCACTGCATAGGGCACACGTAACCATTTCACAAATTAATTAGCAATTGTCGCGTTTGCGGTTGACTTACGTTAACAACACAACCAACTCGATAAAAATACGCCATCAATCGATGCAAGCCTTGAAAAGAACTCCCAAAACTAATTAACACTTCATCGCCCTCTTGATGGAACAATTGTTTTCCCCCGCAAACAATGTAAACCAATCCCATAATTAAAACCCTGAAAAACAGTAAATGCCTTTTGCAAAATTTCCACCTTCCCCTCAAATGTAACTACCCTCCCTGCCCCCAACAAAAAACCAACAATTATAGCTTCGAAACTGTTTTCAATTAAACTTTTTTAATTAAACCCTCCAGAGCAACGAGCTCTTGCACAGTGTAAAGCAGCAGAAAATACAAAACCCGCACCCAAAAACTACATCAAATCATGTAATCAGCTACGAGCAACAATAATCCGATTGAGAACTCAAAGAAAAAAAAAAGAAAAAAACTCATTTGTCACTCGACGTCATTGCCAATGAAATTTCACCCCCACCCCGACCGACGCATACATTTGCACATGTCATAGCTAACAACACACTTAAACGATGACACTCACTTTTGTCACTTAACAAAATAGGTACACGTAAAGCTTGAGCAGCACCGCACACACTGAAGGGGTTGTAAAATTAATTGCCATTTAACTGAAGCTGAGCCCTCACCCGCACCCTCGCCCCTCTGACTCGGCGACGTCGTAAATGTCTTAATTATAATATACTATGCACAACAAGAGATGCCAAAATCCGGGGCAATTAATAAACTCCAGCTGAAGACTATTAATATCGTTTAAACATATTTGCATCGGGCGCCCAAGTCACTGCAGTCACTATGTACTTGCAAACGACTCTCTTAGGATCCGGTATGAAATATTAACTTGTCATGTCGAACAGCATCAACCTGGCCGACCTATCACCGGGGGTAGTCGAGTCGAGGGAATGGCTGCAGTGGTGTCTAATGTCGTTAAATCAGATAACATCAATCTCAGTCGGTGGAGGGATTTGTAAGCAAGTGCAAGTGGAAGATACCTGCAGCGTAACCGCTTAAACATCTGCTCACGGAACATGCAATGGCAGTCGTGCCGGATGGGGTCTTTGACACGGCAAGCAATTTATAAACCCATCACACAGGGTATTAGACGCTTGTGTCGGACTCGGAAAAAAAAACGACATCTTCTTCGGCATTTTATTTCCAGGACGCGGTTTGTGCGGCCCTCCAGCGTCACCTTACAATGGTGTACTATCCAATCAAAAAGACCGCCAAATTTCTAATTTAGATGTTTTGGAGCTAATCACTGAAACAGACATGCCACATGTCGGTCCGCACTCAAAGTCCACCGACCACCACAATGGTTGACAACTGAAATTCCATATAGCTGTGGGCGAGGGGCGGCATGATTCCCTTGTTGCCCGAACACGATGCACGATGACATACCAAAGGTAAAGGAGAACGACATGCACGTACACCCATATGCGTACTCACGTATATTTATGTATGTGCAGATTTATACTTTTATATCACTTACCTGCATTCTCGATCCTCTTTGCATAAATCAGCCACAATGTGACATGCCGGCGGCGGATGGTAGAATATTCCGTTCGAATTCTGTGGATTTATACTATCGGGCGGTCTTTGTGCGCACACTGGATGGAGCTTTTCCTGGGCAATCATGCACATATCGTGGCGATTCGTTGTTTTCCTGGGTGAAGAAAAAAAGATAAAAAAAAAACGAAAATTACTTTAACCATATACGACAAGGAAATGAGGTTGAAAAGAATTAAAATTCATGTTGGCAGCAGTTAGATTTTCATTCCCTTATTCAGAATGTACGCGAGAGAGGATATTCGGGGATAAATCGCTTAGACTCCAATTTATTCAAAAGGTTTTTAAGGACAAGTGTTTCGAAAATTTTGAATTTTCAAAATTGCGTTTTAAAAAGCTTAAATGGGCTCAACTGGAGACAAACTAGGTTTCGCCTCGTTGTTAAAAACTTAACTGGGTATGTAGGAGCACAGTTTTTAACAGAATTACCTACAAATTACTTATGACGCGGTTTTTAGACACTCGTAGTGGACAACATACTGACGAAAATGAGAATAAAACCTTTTTGCACTTTCCTGTATGAATGTGTTCAACATATGTCAATACCCGAAGGTGCACTAACTAAGTCCGTATTTGACGAGCTCTCCGAAATGTCCGACATCAAATTCGCTTACCCATGATCAGGGGTCAAATCGCGTCGTCCGTGAACGAGCATTACGTTCACGGAATTAAGTTAATTTTACATGTGAAAAAAAAAAACCAAATTCCGTAACGTAATGCTCGTTCACGGACGACGCGATTCGACGTCAGTTTTCTAAGAACCCTAGCTGACGATGAAAACCATTCAACAAGAACGAATACGTCAAAAAGTTCAAGTGTCAGAATGATCAATGGTTCGTTGACGAACTTTTGGACACGGGAACCTTGGGCCTTCTCTACAGATAAAGCATGGAACATGGGAATTAGGCGATCGAATCTTTAGGCGAACATGTTTGTCAAGACTATCAAGGGCTCACTTGACGTCCTTCCTATGCGGAAACAGACACAGTTTCATCGATTTTGTATTGAGCCAAAAAAATGCGGCATGCAACACAAAGCTACCATACCTAAACATACACTAGCCCAAAATAGAAGTCGTCCGATCAAACCAATTTAAGTGTTCGAAAGTTCTGAGCCGATACATCAAACTTCGGTGAAAGTTGCTTGAAATACTATAGCCCCTGCACGGGACCCTTAAGTTCATACTAAGTGCGGCTTATTGGGGGCAATTGGACTAGAATCAAAATCACTTGGAATGGGAGAGTTTTCTACTGTTTCAGCTTTGCTCGTGCCGAGTAAGGACTTGGCGAAATTTTTATCTTTTGTTTCAATTCTTGGAAGTATTTCATTCTTTACAGATACAATGTCATTGACGCCTTCTTAAAAAGAATTTGATTTTACGCACTACAGTTTCAATAGTGATTTTCAAATTTCATGCTCCACCGATGCATGAGTTAAGAAGCATGGGCAAATGTCTTGGCCTTGGATGTGGTCTGCCCTTACTTAAACTATAATTATTGACATACACGCCAAAATTTGACTACGTTTTTGAAATCTGTGATAAAGCATTACTATGACACGTTTAAAGCTTCATGACGAGAAGCTCGTTCTAGAAATAAAGCGACTCTGCCCGTGCGATGAAACAGGGGATTTTTTTTCAAATTTGCAATTTTGCCATCGTGAAAAATAAGCCAACCAGCGGTTTTGAAACCATATTTTTATTTTCATTAAATAACATTCTAAAAAAATAGAAGCCCTCAAATAAAAAAATGTAAGCAAGCGTAGTGCAGCAGGTGGGCGCAATATAATAAGGAAAAATTTATCAACGAGAATAATTTCCACTCAACGATTAAAGTCGGCGGTCAGTTAAGGGTCTTACACAAAGAGTGACAAAGTGCGCTACAATCATCATCTTCTCTTCTCTATCTCTTCTCTACACATAATAAATCTGTAGAATAAAAAGTGCTGGACCATGCATCACGCGGAAACTACTGGACTGATTTTGATGAAACCTGACATAGTGATTGCCTATGTTCTGGGTCGGGACTTAGGATACTTATTATCCCGGAATATAACGTGCTTCTTACAAAATAGTCAAAATTACAAAGAGTAAGGAAATTTCTTATTATACAGACCTAGCTCAGTAATGGCTTATCGGATTGAAAAATCAAAACAAAAGTGAATTCAGTCAATTTCTCCCTGATTAATTTAAAGAATAAAACATCGTCCTACGTTTTCCTGAAGCTGAGCAAAACATCGCACACATTTTTGTTTTATATTGCTCTAAGGGTAGGAATATATTTAAAAAAAAACTGTTCGATGTAGTTCGATAAAAATACTTTTTGTCTTAAAAGTGGCAGCCGGGTGAAGTAAGGCGAGCATCGGTCAGCTATAGTTTAAAAAAAAAGAAAAAGCTTAAATGGAAGTTGAAGTTTGTTTTTTTTAGTTATTTTATTTGATTTGGCGAACTTGGGGACAATTTCCGAACTAAGTCATTTTGAGGGCCTTCAGTAACGATAACTGTGAAACAAAGTTTTGGCGTAACACTGACTTGCCGCACTGATCCATGACTAGGGCAGTTAACATTCGTCTATGCTAGGTATGTGAATAATGAAAGTGTGCCAGTTTTTAGCCGTGGGAAAAACTCCGACAAATATTTAAACTTTTTAAATATCTATTGCAAAAATAAGTTATCATAGAGCTTCTTAAATTCTTCGAGTATAGACGGATCTATAAGTAGGTATAGCTGGTCGAGATGTCAAAATGTTGAAACGAAGAACGCAATTATTAGGCACGTCCAAAAACTGGCTTCAGCAATTATTTTTTATTGGCGTAGGGATCGACCGACGTTCGGAGTACTAGATTACTAAATCCCTCTAAACGAAATAGCCCCTGTTTAACGACTCTAAGCTGAACAGACTTTAACAGCAGGGAATAAAAAAGTACTAGGTGATTTTTGCTGTCTGAAACTCGATTTTCTGCACGTGGAGCAGATCTGTGAAAATTGTCAAAATCGGCGCCTATTTGTTGGAGACTTTAGTAAAATGACTGAAACCTATTCCATTCAGTGTAACTCGCACGACTTACGCGTGATAGCTCGGCGATTCTTTCGTGTAGGTATTCATAGATTTCATTTAGACCAATCGATTTAAATAAATATAAGCGTAATTTGGACAATATTTATAGTTAAAAACAACAAGAAAGTGTCAAATAAAAAATAAAAGCAACTCGCTGACATAGATTTTTCAAGTTTTAACCAACCGCCGAGTGCCCCGACACAGCCCCACCCGATCGTCTCTGTTCGACAACTAGATTTTTCTTCTAAGTACATCTTTTCTGAAGCAGATCCTGACACAAAATTCTATATAAATCGCAGGCATTATTGAAATTTGTTTCACCAAAAGCGTAGGGATTACTGAACAACCTAGTGCCGAATATAATTGTTCTTAAATGTCATATCGACTGCTTAAAACTGGAAAATAAAGCACGAATCCTTAAGCAAACAGCGAATGAATGAATGAACCCAAAATTCCTACAAAATGGTTCACCCACTACCGATCAAATAAAGTCTTCGCATAATTTTACATTAAATATCAATGAGAAGTTTCGTGCAAACCCCATTGTGCACATAAAAAAACGCACACAACTCTTTTCCTTAAATGTTAAAGTCTAAAAGGTAAAGCAGAAAACATAACAGTATCATTCCGATCATAAGGACCATCGACAAGGTTGCAAATTGAGGTCATGTATGCTGCCATTTTCCATACTACGAACATAACCAATTCCACTTAGATGGTTATGCACACAATTCCTATTTAATAAACCAAACCATTCGCCTAATAAAACCAATTCAGCACATTCCCATAAATCCGAAAACAATGCACAAGTGCCACTACACTTGTTCCAATTGTTCGCAATTCATACATATACCCTGCCCACACAATATGCCTTGCAAAAGTACTGCCCAATTGACGTTGAAAAAAAAAACAGAAAGCTAAAAAAACAACTGAAAAATCCTCCTAAGTCCCTATTGGATAAAAGCCATCAACGAGTCAATTCCGAATCTCACTCTATCCTCTCTCACAGCACAAGTGAATTGAAAATCCTGAAATGAATAAAGTACGAGTAGTATCTTCAACAATATTATACTCACTTGCAGAGGCAAAATGCAATATCCAGATTCAAGTCCTCGTGCGGACCCTTGTAGAACGCTTGCAGTGAATTCATGCACGCATTCCGATTGCATCGATGCATCTCACAATGCATTAGCATTGGCTGTAGGGATGTCGAGCAGGACGGATCTTCTCTACATGTATCCAATGCTGTGTGGCAGGTACTCTAAAAACGCAACAAACAAAAAAACGACCATAAAAAGTTACAATAATGACAAAGTGGTGACGGGATTTTACACAAAACTGAAAGCGACTCATCGTCCTACTCGTCGTACAAATTGAACTATACGACGGAACAAGAGTGTCCTTCAGTTGCAATGCGCCAACCAGCACGCACTTACAGTACTCGGTCTCGGTTACCTTGTACCATAGTTGCCTCTGTACTTAGTCATTGTTCACTCACCTGAAAGTGTTGCTTGATTATTTCCGATGATAGATCAGCTTCAACGTCCTGTCCACCTGTGTGCGCGCGCGTGTGTGTGTGTGTTTAGGTTTAGTGTTTTTTTTTTTTGTTATTTTTGGATGCAAAAGTGTGTCCGATTTCGATTCCAATTTTGAAAGCGTACAACGTACATACGATGATTGAGTGGCGAATTTCGATAGACCAATGAAAAGATAGATACAAAAAGCGACATTTTTGTTGTCGTGAGTGTATTGAGTTACAATGAATGATAAGAGTAATCAGGACTTATAAAAATATAGGTATTCATTATTTGTAAAGAAACAAAAAACAAAAATAAAACAAAACATTCTTTTGGGTACATTCATAAGCGCTGGTTAACATTTTTTATAAAGTGATTGATGGAAATTAAGGACCGGTCGTAAGGGCCAACCTACTCAATAATACATACAGGAATTCCTGGCAGCAAATTCAGTCGATTTGTTGTAATAAATGTTTAAAACTATTCAAGAATGGAAGCCTGACCAGGAACTTGTCAAGTTTTTGATGAGATGAAAAACTTGTGTGGAACCAACCTAAATCGACAAAGTACAGGTGCATTCCTGGAGTCCTGTGAATAAGTAACTATCCACTGTCTATTCTATTTGAGTGTCGAGTTATTTGAGAGATATCAAGCAACCCTATCTAAGACGTTGCTAGATGCTGATCTTAAAAGGTCTGTTAACCCTTTTGGTCACCTCCAAATCATTTAAAAAATCGAGCAAGGTGTTAATCTTCACTAGTCTTAGTGTGTCTCCGAATCCTTGCGATGAGGAAGGAAACAAGAAATCTTATTGACAAATCTCTGTGGAACTGATCGGCAAGCTTCACAAATCGACGCCATTTTCGGTCTCACAAGCCTCTGCGAATAAAAAGTACTTACACAAACTCGGATAGTATTTATTTGACTGTTGGCAGCCATCAAAGCCCTACAAAGCTGACACAAAAAGATGGTGTGGAACAGCCCTGATAATGGCAGTGGTTGTCTACGAACTGCAGGCGCAATTTGTGACTTTATTTTGATCCTCTGGGATACCACATGGATATATTTCCAAAGGCAGGTCACGCAACTCAATATCTTAACAAGACGTTATTTATAAAGTAACGCAGGCAATTTAGGCAAATGGCTGCTGAATCGTCAAGATTACCAAGCAAATACTATCCGAGGTGGAGCAAAGTCTTATACCCCTTTTTACTCCTGCACCTCCTATAGCAGTCATGCTAAGAACGGCTTATGAGGTACTGTTTAGTCATTGAACCAAGAACCGTGCAATGTATAAGCACTTAAGACGCGATCCAGCGGCTATAGCTGAAATGTCTAGCTCTACAGATCGGAAAAGCTTGAAAAAAATGAACGAGGAACCGAGAAATCTGTGTTGAAAAATCTACAACCCATATTGAAAGGGCCCTTTTAAAAAGGTGATTGAGGAAGACCGCGGTTGGTGGATATATATAGGTCAAAAATGTAAGATTCGTCCACTTCTACGACAATCTTTGAATCTAAACTGTCGACAGAGCAACAATTTCGAAGAAGATGAGAAAAAAGTCTTTAGAAACTCTGCACGGTATCGGTCACGTAGTCCTGTTGGCATAGCTCCTCCATCCAATAGGGTTTTAATTAACTTTATTTATCTTGACTGAAGGTTAGTTTTACGAAAAATATTTAGCCAACGAAACCACTGCAACTTTGAGCTCAATACCTCTTACTCAGTAAATTGTAATTATGTATGTCATGTGCCAAAATCAGAGATTGAAATTGAAAATTCGTAGTCGAAAATACACGGAAAAAAACTGTCCTGGGTCTCCTCTCTCGTAACCAGTTTACAACGATCCACCTAATCCCCCCAGTCCCTTTGAAATGTGGCCAACTCACATTTGTTTCACCACAAATAAAAGCCACCTCTTAAACTCAATATATATATACGATGAAACAAATATTTTGAATTATTACCGCAAGTGCTTCAATGCAATTTAAAGCCATTGACCCTAATTTAAAAACTATGTCCAGGCAAAGAAAAAAAAAAAAAAAACAATACAGGACTGCTGTTTTTTCGCTTTCTCTTAATCCCACAATCAAACGAAAAATAGAAGCAAACAGGGAAAATAAAAATGAAATAAATAAAATGATTTAAATTGATTTAAAATTAAAATTGCAAACAAAAAATAAATGTGTTGGTGCGCATTAGTAAACCAAACAAACTGCAGATGTTATCACCAAAAGTACTATCTATGTATGTAATAAAAACATATCTCTTGCTATAATTCACACCTCGTGTTTATACAGAGATTAATGCAATTCGGACCTAAATGTTCTAAAGTTAACAACAAAATATTCTAGTATTTATTCGATTGTTATTAATTTGTTCGTTATTTTATTCTGTAATTTTGTTTTTTTATGGCTAGCTTTAGGTCATAGGTTTTTTTATTTGATACAAACGGAAATGTTATATTTTACTAACTACACAATATCGTTGTTACTTTAATTAGTCGTAATGCATAATTATTTTTTTATTTACAAATGATAACGCCGTCCCGTTTTTTTATTCTGTTTCCTTCGCATCACCTGCATGAGACTGAAAAATACCCTGGAGGGATATTATTTAATTGAAATTAATTTTGTGGTTATTTATTTGATATTTATGGTTTTACTACAGCCGGGGCCTGTAGTGATGTAATTATTGCGAATAAATTCAAGCAATTCCGTAACCATGGATTGCGATTTAATATATTTTTAAATATGCCCTCAAAGAGATACAAAAATAAAAAAAAATAAAAAAATAAAACGAAATTCATTGGTCGGTGTAGTGCATAAAATAAAATGTCTATTGCAAAATCATATAATTAAATAACTCAACAAATGAGGCACATGAGTTAATTGAGAATATCGAAAATAAAATAATTTCAACCAAAAGTGATAGCGAAATGAGTTTTTTTTTTTTTATTTTAAATCAACAACAATGAAAATGGTTTATTTTTTACTTTGTTCGTTTTGTGCGTAGGTAAAATATAAAAGTTAGCGTGCTAATTTTGTTTGTATTCTTTTTATTCTTTCCTCAAAATGTAACCAGAAAAATATTTAAAGAAAAAAATATATAACTAAGCAAATTGTTCTTTTTGTTAAGAAACGTAACTTTAATTTAATTTAATATAAATACGAAAAAGCGAACTACAAACACTTAAGAAAGATCTGCATTAAATATTTTCTTTATTTAAATGAAAAAACAAGAGTTTTTAAAATTTTGATTCCTAATTTGTAAGAAATTGTTTAGTCTTTCGAACGGAAATATTTTCATTTACCCATTAGTTGTGACCCCTTCAGGGGTAAGTTGCAAATTTAATAAACAATGACTTTACCCATGAAGAAGTTAATAAATAAAATTTAAATTAAAAACAAAAAACGTTGTCATTTTTAATTTGAGAACATACTTTGGTAAGCATTGGTGGTGCCATCAATAGCCGTACTATCTCCGGACGTAGTCGGTGAGGTGCTGCGTTGAAAATCACTCACATTGAACGGATACGTAATGACACTGTGATGTTGGTTTGTATAATGTGTACTTGCTGGTGCTATGAGTGGTGTATCGATAAGGGCCATATTGTCGTCAAATATGCGTTGATGGTAGGTTTCATCCATGCCCATTATTCTGACTGTAATAAAATATTATTGATTTGTTTTTTTTTTAACCAAAAATAAAATTAAATCAAATTAAAAATATTTTTTAAATTATATTTCGGAAGGTAGATTTACTATTTTTATTTTTATATTTATATATACAAATACTTAAGTTTTCTTTGTAATTCCTGGAAATTAAAAGTGTCTGACTAAAATATTTATCTACAGCTAAAGTGGAGATTGCCATTCATTTTTGGCACAGTTTAGTTTTTTTTATTTAAATCACTGATTCGCCACACATTTCGACTAGTTTTAAGGCAGTTTTAATATGTGGTCCTAGGGACGTATTTCATAACATTCTAAAGATGAATAATTCAAATAATGTTTGCTTTTTAGTGTCAGGTTTGTTATTTTTAATGTCCAACAGTAAGACATTCCAAATATCTCCGCAAAACTTCAAGTCGTGTTCTCTATTTCGACTATAAGGTTTCATTTCTATTTTTTTACCTACTTTGACGTATTTCTAACAGTGAAACAATACATTATACAATACATTCTTTGGGTCTTTATTTTTAAAGCAAATGTTTACATTCCTTGGTGGTTTTTTGACGACTTCTTCTTTAAAATGTTGTCTTTAGAATCCCTAGGAGTTGTTAACAATTTTCTGGGGATGTGACGAACAAGGCTTCTTTGTGTTACATAACTTGCAGCTTAACCAACAAAAACATTAATTAAGAAATGTAAGTTCCGGTTTATCAACAGTGAGACATAATTATCAAAAAATCTTCAGCAGTTTTTCAATATTGCTTTTAAGGAAAAGTATAAGAAGTTTCGTGCAACCCTGTCGTGCACGCATTCTCAAATATAATAAGTTCGATATTTTTCAAAGCCTCCGGCTGGGCGATAGAATTGACATACATCCAGGAAAAAATTACACCAACATCACACAAGTCAGACGAACTATAGGCGCTTAATTGGTCATATCAGCAACTCGAATATTTGGTTAACTGCAAACCATTTTGATACGTCATGTTTCGATTTTGTAAAGAAAATAAAAAGCGGTTTCCTGGTCGATGTCGTTATATTTAGAAAACCTGAATTGAAAGTTGCTATCAATTGTTACCGAGTAGCCGGAGGTTTATTTCTTCTATGATATTCGTGTGAAAAGTTGCACGATTGGAACCTATCGCTGAAGAAAAAGTTCGAGAAAGTGAGCTTTCCAGTATGAAAACTACATAAAGCTCTACATTTTTGTGGGTAAAATTCAAATGCAATGAGAATAATTATGTCATAGGAACGTTAAAGAGTTCATTTCGTGAGTCCAGTCTTTCCATGAAATTTACAAAAATTCTTGCAGGACTCTACCTGAAGTCCTGAAATGAAGTTACAACACTTTCGCATTCAATTAATTCATTGATGCGAAAAGAGCTTAAAGAGCTGATGGGAAGTACCAGACACTGAAATGTATGTTAACCTGGAAAGACAAAGAACCGCAAGACTTTTGCAAAGGTTTGGAAACATTCTCTGACCGTCCTCAGCTGCTTTAAAAATCTATCGATCTATCTGCCCCGACCCGAAGTGCTATTCTAGTTTCCCTCAAAAAATAAAGAAATTTAAACTTAGGTGACATTTCGAAAAATTCCTCGATTTAAGACAATTTTTGTATAAACAAAAAATATCCAAAATGATGATTGATTATAATCAAAAGTTCACCCACTAAACCAATAAAGGGGATCAGCCCAAAAGACGGCAATTACAAAGCTCACAAGACTAAGTATTCTTGCAACAATGCGAAACTCCCGTAAAGCTGTAATAAGCCTTAAAAAGAAAATAGAAAAAAAAGGTATTGAGAGATGTTCGAAACAGACCGCCACACATCGGGTTCCTGTTTGTCTGGCTCTGTGTAGTGATAGAGGAACTCGCATATAGTTCGCTTCCATTTGTGGCCATACCCTTTTTAACCTCTTTCTTAAACGCAGTCAGTTTTATTTTAAAATTTGACCTTCTCTGTGGAAAAAAAACTAACTTAACAAGGCTTCCATGGATGGCCACAAAGACCTCGTACATGGGTATTGATATTTTAACAATCTGATCAAGGTGGCTGGCTCGTTTTAGGTACTTTCTCAAGGCAGCAACTGCTAACTCAAAGCCTGAGCAGTAATAACTGTTGGTTTAACACTATCGAAAGAACTTCCCCATTAAAAAACGAGAAAGTTAAAAATGGGATGCCTGTTGTTTATTGCAGATGGCTTTTGCGTAAGGTAAGTTCTTGGGTTTCCTTGCGTTTATCTAAGTAAATCAGTAAAAACTGACGGAAATATCGCTATTCTCTAGTGTGAAATACGTATAAGAATTTATTGAACATTAACGTATCAGGAATTCCAATATCGAACATTCAGTCCGGAAAACTGGCAAAGCTTTTAACTTTTAAGTGGTAACTTCAAAAATAAATTTTTCAACATAATGAGTTGAAACAAATGCGATTCTAAAAAGAACTGAGTGGAAGATGTTTTTTTTTTATCAGACTTAATATGCCAGGCATCTTCGAAGAGTTTCTTTTATAACAAAAATTTCTAATTTTTCATTCACAGCTGGGGTAAGTTTGAGGCCATCGATAAACCCATGACTCTCTTCTTGCACTTTATCCCAAAGGCACAAACTTAGTGATAAGTTCTGATAAAAATTTGGTCAGCTTACAAAAGAAACAGAAGAAAATACCTCATTTTAACAGAATAAGCGATTTGGTCAATCGGTTGGGTTTGAGCTCACTCGTTTATCCAATTTTTGTTGTGATTTCAGAACAGAACTAATGCATCCCTTCCAGCGCTAGATGACATCAACGGTCAAGTATCTACCCGCCTCTGCAGAAACACATCCTCGTGCCGAATATTCCAACGAAAAGAGCCAAATTTATTGCAACTGTTAAAACCCCCAAATGCACTTCATTTAAACTGCACAAAAGGAACTTATTTTCCATGTCGAAGCAATACACCTGCAACAATTCTGGGCATACGGTCCCATTGATTACCATCGCCCACAGGACATACCTACCCAAATGTCATACAGGTTATTTCTGCGTTCGGCTGTAATTGACGAAAGCCGCTTGTCAGCCAATAAAATATTCATAACTGATTGGCGATTATACCGTCATCAGGACACTATATACCGTCACGGTCGTTTGCGATTAAAGGTCAAGCACTCAACGAAGTGATGACCTTGCATCGATTTTGTTTCATTGCAACCTATATTCAACCTCTATTCAGAGCTGAATTCAAATGATTGCCGAAATTGCCTTGCCGAACTTGAAGCTGTTTTTCTTCATTTCTCCACAGAGAGAAATAAATCTACTTCAGCACAATTAAAAATTTAAAGCGAGTCAACAACTTGGCCCAATTTAAAACTTCAACATGACTGAGTTTATTTCAGACTCTTGGTCGCCAGAGAGGAAAATTCTTCGTCTTTTGAACCGTAACAGGCTCACAAATCCTCAGATTTGTACGACATTTCCTCATTTTGTGTGCAAGTGAGACGTTTCCTGTATAAATAAACCATGGGAAAATCGAAATTTTGTTTTTTCTCTTCCACAACTAACCATAGTTCGCACAAAGATCTCTCGCCGCCGCGCCGTCACCCCCCGCAGGCCAAATGCCATCTCGTCGTATGCCTGGGTATCTGTGAACTCCTTTTCAAAGTAAACACACTTTGTTGGAATTTAATTCAGTGTCAGGCAGGCGACCCCCTCGCCAGAGTCTATGCTTTCAATTCATCTAACACCAAATTGTCGCTATGTCTATCGTGTCTATCAACAACTGTGGCTTTATCAAAGGTCCTTCCGTTGCGTCCTTTTTAAGTTGCGAAAGTTGTTGCTTCCACTGTTTTACGTCGGTGTTTCGTTTTATTTTATTTGGGGGTGTGTTTTTTTTCCTGCTCTGTATTCGTAAAAGTCTGTGTTGGCCTTTATCGTTACAAGATAAACCAACACGAGAGGATTACACTGATGAGTGTTGGATAAATATTTGCTCAGGAAATACACCGATAACTGAAAAAGGGTAAGGTAGCGAGTGACGAAGCAAGACGCAAAGCAGAGGGGCCAAAAGGGAAACACACGATGACAAAGAGCTCAACTTTTAAGCTCTTAAGTAAACAGATGATTTTTCTCATCCTTAGTCGTCGTTGCCGGAGCAGCAGCTATCATTCTCCGACCAAGCGGGATATCAGACTGACATCGAACCCCTGTATTTGGCATTTTGTATTCCATGGGAAATCAACGGGATGTTTTGATATTGGATTGTGGTGGGCGGGTAGGTGGGGGGTTTGGCAGAAGAATAAAATCGAATTGGCTATGAATGCGTACAGCTCGCGGGCATTGAGTTTGAGTCCCTTTTTTCCCTTTTTGTGTGTTGAATACATCAAAGGGATTGCTATCGATACAGTTATTAAGCTTGTTCTGTTCGTGTTTTTCCTGCGATACTTTTCGTGTCATATTTATTTTCGTTTACGTATCTTCTTCGATTATTTTCCTTTTTTATCTAGACAAATTTGAGTGGGTGCTCGGGATGTTAACGTTTCGGTATGATGTTCATTTTGTATCTTTATCTGATGGCGGGAGTCCTTGTGATTATTTCAAGTCAAGAGGATGGGAAATCAATCTGTCGACGAGAGATGAGAGAATCGATCAATTCAAATTGTCAATTCGTGTGTGCTAATGTTATGAACTCAATTATTGACGGTGAATGACAAGTTTCAAATTGTGCACGTGCATGGGTTGATGGATATCGTTCAAAGGTGGTTTGACTGGGCTATAAGCAACTTAATGTTGACAGATGAATTTAGCGCACAAACAGGTGTGCTTAGTTTCCCAAAAAAATTAGCAACATAGCTTACAGTTGGTGAGAGTTTTTAGACAGGAACATTTTTTTGGCAACTAAGGACGGTTTGAGCATCATGCACATCTGACAATTTCCTTAGAAAGTACTACCCTTTACTGTCTTTCGTTCCGGTAAAACAGAGAAAACGACATACAGTGCAGTCGATGCCCGTCCATCACCACTGAACAATGGAACAATTGTTGTTCATATATTTGGGTTTAGGTCAGTAATTCTGCTTCAGGATCGAGCTAAAATTGATCGGTTTGGTACCTTAAAATGTTTAGGGAAGTGTGGCTGACTAAAGAATTCTTTAATTATTTTTGAAATCGGAAGTTACATTTTGGACAAAAAGCTCTCAAAAATTTCAGTCTTAATATACCTTTCAGAAAAAAGTTTTAGCAAAATCTTTGCAGTAAGGTTTTCGTCAACCGCCAACAGACAAAAAATGCCCAACCCATTTTGGCTTATTAATCTCATCGAAGCTAGCTCTAAGGAACGTACCAAGGCTGGTAAGGTGATTTATTTTCCTCTCAATGGTAAGTTCAGTTATTAACAAAAGCGGGGTAATGAACTATGTAAAATTTTAACTTTGCGCCATTTAGTAGTAAAGTGATGCCAACGCAAAAAATAAAACAATGTGACAGCTGACAGTTCGGGATTAGGAAAAATGGAGCGCTATACGAAAGAATAAAGCCTACATAGAATGTAATGGAGATAACTCGCTGCATTGAAGTCAGTATCGACCTGCTGACCTCTTTTTAATGCAAAGAAAGGGTTTAAACACGCGATACATTGTCATGCGACAACAACTTTATAGGTAGTTAGTCTGTATTCCGAATAACACTAAGGAGACTCTTTATTGAACCTTAATCGCCCTTTAAATCTGAAGTGTGGTCAACTCTTTCAAAAGTAGTTATTTTTTATACTCTTTAAAAAAAATTGGGTCCATATTAGCTATGAAAGTTTTTATAAGAGACAATGGGCACATTCAAGAACTTAGTTGTCTTAAGTCGATTAGATTGGTCTGGAGTAGATGTAAGCTGAACCCAAAAACTAGATTGGTCGGGAACGTCACTTTTCCTACGTCAGCTACATATGCGAACTGTCAACTTAGTACTCAGTCACGAATTTCTTGACTAGATTCGTCGGCCACCCCTCATAGACGTCAACTGACACAGCTGCCCATGTGACGGATCTAGGCCAATCTAAACTGAGAGACATCAAGTCAGTCAGACTTACTAAACTAGAAACTTGAACGTCCCCAATGTAACGACGAACTACAACGGCTGTACACTGTACAGCGACAACTATGTTTATATTACAGCGGCGGTTTTTTCCCCTTCAAAACGATTTTCTTCTTTTATTTGATGGTTCATTTACCCCCAATAGAACGTGAGAGGATTGTACAAATTGATTTATAGACTACCTGCAAAAGGACGATTTTTCCAAAGACACTGAGTTGAGTTAAACTGGCCATGTCCCACTCCCCGCTAGATAACTAGCGGCATGTAAAACTTTACAGGTAACAAAATTAACATTTTACCATTGGCGCTAGAAATCTAGCACTTTTTGTGAAATATCCCTTTCGGGAAAATTTCCAGTCAAAGAAATCGTTTGCAAAATTTGTCGCTGGCACGAGGGCTCTAACGCGAGCGTTCCCTCATCTGGGATATTTTGTGCAGAGGAACACGACCATTGAAAACAAACTCAATATGTTTATAAAAATCAAAAATGCATTCGAAATGCAGAGGAACTTCCCTACTTTCATTAGTTCCAAAATTTAAAATGTGATAGAACAGTTTCTTGTACAAATAAATTCTAAATTTCCCTACTTAATATATGAGTATATTTTGTATAATATTTAAAGAAAATTTAAATTATTAAAACATTTCTTTTAACAAAAAAACTCGAGTTTTGTACAAATGTACACATCCATTAACAGAAAAAAATTATAATAAAAAACAAAAACACTTGTTCAAACGTAAAACAAATTTATTTTGGCAATTCTCTCCATAAAAAAAAACACAATATTAAATGAAAAACTAAAGTGATCAATTAATTACACTGATGTTGCAGAGAAATGTCATTACATCATAAATCTGATTACGAAAAAAGATTGTAACAAAAACAAACGAAATTAATTAAAACTGGAGTGGAAAACATACAATAAAAACTGAACAAAAAAAATCGGTAAAAAAAAACTGTAATCTCTAAACACTAAATTTTACACAACATAGACAATAAAAGCAGTACAACAAGTATACATAATGGATCCATCAATAATAGCAAATTCATTGAAGTCATGCAATGCCCAGCGGTGCGGCGCGGCGATGGTGAAACACCGCACCCTTGTGTATCCCACCCTGCCCGTTTATTCAATTTCAACTGCAGCCGCTCTTGCGTGTGCCTGAGAATCGAGCTCGCTTCAGTACGTTAGCTTGCTTACTCTCTAGAGCAAATCTAAACACTACAAAAGGAATTTCAATCTAGATAAAGGATATGTATATGGAAAAAAAATTACACATACACTCACGGCAATTGCATTGGACAGGGGGATTAAATATTTATACAAAAGCATTGAGGTGGTGGTGCTCAAGTGTTGCTGGCAAATGGGCGGTGGTGCTGGTGGTGGTAGGTTGTATAACTTTCACTCAAAGAAATAGAAAATGCACTGCATACACATTAACAATCACTCACACACACGCACGCATATATATATTAAGTGCACACACTGCAGAGAGATAGATGCACAGATTGAGTGAGAGTATAGTAGGTTCTATGGGGCGGAAGGCAAATATAGGTTCTAGTTGTGCGTATAGGTAGGTGCATTGGTGCCGACATATTCCCAGGGTGCTTTATCAAATAAATAGCAAGAGCATAAAATATAAAACAACAACAACAACCAACCATTGCCGTAGTATCTAGTGTCGATGAAAATGGCTTGTGCGAAGCAAGCTTTTGCATTACTTGCAAAGCCAAACCATTCAAGTGTTGCTGCTGGCTCTGCACTGCATCATTGGTGGGCCCCGAAGTGGCGATAGATGTGCACACAATTGCACTATTGTTAAATTTTGTATGCACTTACATATATATATATATATACCTTAGATACCGGTTAGTGAACTGGATTATCAATTTTTAAAACATTACAAGCTATACAAGGGCTGTAAATTGAAAATCAAAAATGATTATCGGCCATCGGGGCGTATACGTACTATTTTGTTGCTTTATTCGATAATTCATTTTTTTTTAAGAAAGAAACTTACCACGTTCGTCCATTGTGCTCGCATGATAGCCATCGGGTGTTCCACTTCGATGTTTGTGATTTATATTCAATCTAAGTAAGAGCGTGTGCAATATTGAAATTTGATAATAGTAACAAAAGAACGCAACATATAATAATGGTTGAGGTATCTGTGGTGAGTTTTTATTAAGGTTTGAAGAATTTTTGAAGTTTTTTTTTTCAGAATTCTGTACGACTTTGTATGATGTGTGTGGGTGGGGTTGGTGATTGATGTTTGTCTTCTTGGAATGTACGCAAGCGACCTATATTCAGTATAAAGGGTTTCTAGGAAAATATAGAATGCAAATTGTTTGTCAGGGCAGCTGTTTCAGACAAGGAAAATGTACACGACTGTGATTGTGACAACAAGTACTGAAATTGAACGTGGGGCTGTTTACAATATTGCTGTAAAGCGACCATGGGTGAATTCTTTGAATTGATGTGTTAGGAAATTGTTTGGTGTTTTTATTTTCCCTTTGCAATAACTATAGGTACACAACATTTGTTCACGGCAATGTTTTTTTTTAGATTGAAAGGTGTTGCCGACTGTTGTTTTCAGTGGCATCATTTTGGGGGTAAAGAAATGAAACGCACTAGGATTAAATGGTAGATTTCGGATTATAATTCACTTCAAACAACGACAGTTCGAATGGTTAAAGACGAAAATATCAATAAAATTGTAGGTAACCAATTTTTAAAGTATCCTATCCCCCTGCAAAAAAATGTCTGCATAAATTAAATGGAATTTAAATGGAGTTTTATGAACGCTATAGGCATTTTTATTTAAAGACCTGTGCGGTTTCATTTTCGGTAGATCTCTTGTTGACCAAATCTCTATGCTACGACCGACCTAGAAGCTAAATGAATGATTTGAATAACTACGGACATCAAATAGGGGTAAATTGTAAGGATTGTAATCTATACCTTTAAGAGGGTCCGCCCTGACTAACTAACTGGAAAAGTCATCAATGGAATGCCCAAACTCCAATTGTAGATTCATCAAGCTTTGAAGGTGTTCCACTGACTCTGCAGATGATTCTTATTATCATTTTCTTTTTTTTGGAAAACTATAAAAATATTTTTTTTTATAAATTTCGTCCCTTTTTGAAAGGACCTCCCTGTGCCCTTTTAAAAAGTTGAAATGTTAAAGTAAAGGCAATAACTTTCTAGCCGCTTACCAAATATACCTGTGCCTAATTTAACAAATCAATTGAGAATAGAAAGCAGTGGCGCACTTATTTTTGTTATAGCGAAATAGCCCCTTTTAGGGGGCACCTCATAAAGAAACGGGTATACTAATTTGAGTTGAAAAAATACTATTTGCTCCGTTTGGTTTAAGACTTACATACCAAACAAGAAATGAAAGATGAACCTTTTCATTTAAATAAATATGACCGTAAGGGGTCGCAAGATCACCATTACCGATTTAAAGGGGCAGTTTTTTAAGAAAAAACAGCAAATCGTATCTACTGAATGAAGCTTTTAAAATTGGTTAGAAAATAAAAATCAGTTATCATGTGTTTTGAATTTCCTTGGCCCCCTTTTGGAGGGGTTAGGTCTGTAACATGGAAATAATTTATAAATATTTTCACAGATAAGACCCCCAACCTGTAACGAATATATCCGCCTCAGATCCGAGCCCCCAATAGGGACAATTCAGGCCCACGTTGGGCGCCAACCTGTAACGAATGTATCCGCCTCAGATTCGAGCCCCCATAGGAACAACTCAGGCCCCACGTTGGGCGCCAACCTGTAACGAATTAGGCGGGTAGCAAAAAATAAAATGAGCAAATCTGAGTAGCTTTTTTTATACGTTTCCAAGATCTGTATCAAATATTACGGTTGACCATAAAAATACTTTAAGCTGCTATTCGGCGTCGCTAAGAGTGCCTACCGATAAATTTCTGTGCAACCATCTTGACCACTGCTCCAAATATGCAGACCAATGTTTTGCATTAATCAAAAATTACTTTCAGTCTGCAAGACCAAAAATGTTTCTCTGCAACATCGCACAAAATTCTTACAAAACTTTTGAAAGAGTCCGCAAAATGTTGTAAAATTGTTGTGCGACGTAATCTGGCCACCTCACAATTCGTCATACTCTTATAAGAAATCATTTCAAACAAACTACAAGGAAAACGAAGAATTTCGCTGGTGACAAACAATTTCGCATCAGTTTGCCATTTCATTTCGAAAACAAAATAAATCCACACTGCGAAAATGAAAATGGTTTTCTTCTCCAAACCATCACCTCGTCGCAAACTGTTATACTCTTCACGTTATCCCTAAACAGAGGACAGTAAAGGATTTAAGATTTCAATCACAATGTGTATATTGATCCAAAAATTCCTTGCCAACTTCGCCTGGCAACAATATTCACTGACAAATCCCTCGTGACATTAAATAAATATTTTATGCCATTTCGTAAGGCTTTCCTGTCTATTTGCTTAGATCTTCGCCGCTCACAAAACTCTCCGCTGACAGGTGAATTTTCTACGGGATTAGTAATGAAATCAATAATCCTACTTCCTGTGGCTGCTGTCACAACGACGTCATAACAGGGCAAACACCGTAAGTAAACAAACTCGAATGGCTGGAAGGCTAGCAAATCTCCCCCTCCATTCGCATCGTATTAATTATCCAACACGGGTACACTAAGAGCAGATAGTTCAAGTGCTAATTATTTTGCTTGATACTATAGATGGGTACTTCGGGGTTGTTATGCACGAGCTTCAGGCTTGAGTGTGAGAGTTACGCGCCAGTGATACGAGTAGATAGGATCTATGCTCCTTGCATCGGGTTAATCAGTGCAAATAGCGGTATTGGTAAATATGTATCTAGCCTATAGGATATATTTTGATTTGCGATGTCAGCGTTGTTGCAGATTTCAATGGAAAACATCAAACAAACGACGGAAGGATGGACGGAATTTGACTATGCGGTGACGGTTTACACTGCGGAATGTTGGCATAGAGTCATGCAATTTTATATGGAAGGTTGGCGGGGTCAAGAAAGCGATTTTGTGATTTGCCATCACCCGACATAATTTACAGAGATGTCAAACAAATAAAATTAAACTCATCATCCATGACCTGTGCAGAGGGTGTGAATTAATATTCTTGGCAGACTATTTTTATAAGACTTGAAGGATGACGAGCAATAATTCGTAAACACCTCGATCATCTTGAAGCCTTTAATGGTTTGACTGCAAAATGCATTTACGTTCATCCAAGTGCAAACTCATCTTGTCCATCATTCCATTCCATATGCAAAAAAATTGAGGGACACATTTAAACCGAGCCAGACTTTTGTTCTTAGCGAAAAACCTAACCTTTTCTGATTCAGTGTTTTTCAGGTCTCCCAGGCTATAGCAATAGTCTGAAGTCTAATGATTTTTAATAACCTGGCACTAAGGTAGGCGTGGCATTTGGGAAACCTATGAACAGTATAAATAAAAACACAAAATCAAGTTCTATCGCCGATTAAAGGAAAAAATAAATTTTAAACATTGAACAGGACACTTGACTTAAGTGTTCAATGAAAATAAATATATTTCGATTTAATTCCTTCAACGACCACCAGAGCTACTCCATTTACCAACCACGAAAAGTCGTAGCAAAACCAAAATATTTCATGTTTACCTATGACAAAGTCGCCGACTGTGAAACTAATATGATGTTGTTTTGATGAGTGATACCGTGGTGGTTGTGTGCAAGTGTTTTGTGTTGTGGTTACATTAGGTGTACGCCTTACATATCCAATAACTCACACATTTACGTACAGTGATGATGGATTTTTATGCTTCCTATTTTCAAAAAAGTGCTCATCAGTTTCATGTTCTAGTGGTTTAATTACATGAGTATAATCGGGTCCTTCAGGTTCATCAGCACCGGCAGCAATGGCACCCGAACGTCGTCTAATAACATCATCATTCTCATCCTCAGCGTTGTTTGCGTCCGCTCTATAGCGATGGTCGCCCGTATCAGCAGCAATGCCATCGTTATGCTCGTCATCGGATTCATCATCTGTCGCAGGACTATGTGAGGCCAATGCTAGGGGTATCTTTCGGTTCATTCCCGACGACGGTGGGAACAGAAAGTGTGGAAAGAGCGAGAATATCTCGGCGGTAATTAAGTTTTCCTCCTCCTCCTCCAGGTAGACACTGTTCGATGTCTCCGACGAGGATGTTGCATGATGGGTTAAATGCGGTGGGCCAAGGCCGCTGTGGGAATAAAAAATTATGTCTGCAAAGAGATGGAGAGATGTGTTTTTTTTTCTCGGTTTTTTTCTATCGATACATAGATTTGCGGAAACGGGCAGAGGTGTGCAACTTGGAAGGGATTCAATGAAAATCGGATTAGGACATCGGTTAGGCAGGTGGGGTATATTCAGTATTATCATACATGGAGACAAAATTGTGCAAACTAATTCGTGAAATCTATATATCTATATAGGTGTAGGTGTGCTCATAATAATCAAAACGAAAATTGAACTCTTAACTCGAGTGCATCGGTGTTGCATTTGCTGTGCAAGAAATTTAACACTATGTGCTGGATGTGCGACAATTGTATACACAAATAGTATGTGCGAGATATATCTATGTAAGTGTGAGAGAATAGAGTGAGAAAGGTGTGAGAAAAGTATGTGCGATATTTCTGAAGCGATGGTGATTGTCCACTTGATGAATGGTGCTCGACACAAAAGCGTGCGGTTCAGAGATTTTTTTTTCTTTTAAAACATAAGTTAAATGAAAACAAAAAATTAAGAAAATAAAAACATGATGATAGTACGAAGAGAAATAAATAGTTAAATAAAAACAGGTATTCAACTAAAAGAAATAAAATATAATTTGTTGGATTATTATATTTGTTACCCTGTTGAAGGACACGTAGAGTTTTTTTTTATCTTGAATACTTTATCCCCCTACAAAACATAACGAAAAATTATTTCCAACAAGATGGAAAAGTATAAATAAATTGTTCGCACTCAATTTTTAATTGTATTTCCTCGGCAGGGTCTATAATAATAATAATATTGATAGAAGAGTTTGCTTTTTTAAAATTAAATCAGTGTCCTGTTTCTAGACCGGAAATAATAAGTAATTTTTTTTTTGCTTATTCTTTTGGGGGTCTGTTTGTTAGTGTTCTTATACTCTGTTTGAAAGGGTTACTCGTTTACTTATATACTGTTTGTTGAACTCACCCACACAAGGGTTGTGATTTACAATATTGAATATTCGATCACAGCGCTTTTTCATATGATTGTTGGGACATATACAGCCGAACATTGGCGAGAGGCGTAAGTTCGTCCAGGAGTCATGGCACGCTTCCCTAGAAAAAAATTAATTACAAAGTAAAATTAATAACAAAATTTAATTAAGTAGGATGGGTATTTTTTATGGGACAATCAAAGAAGTAAGATACAAAAAATGGCAGTTTCGGCTTTGAAAACTGTCATATATTTTACCATCCCGTGGCCTTTTTCATCTGGGCTCAAATTTTATGATCACGAGGGTGGGAAAAACTGTCTGAATGAGTATCCTCTCAAAAGATGCACTAATGAAGGCGTTTTACTAGATTACGGGGTCGATAACAGATAACTACTTTATGAGAACTTCTAAGACAAATCATCATCATCGCAAGTCACGGTGGGAGTGGTGGCTCAGTGGTTGGACTGAACGAGGTTTCTCAGATTAACTATAAGGACTGTTCCGCTGTGGCATTTCTCACGAACTTCTAGGGTACATCCGTGACGTTCGCCGACAATACAGCTATCCTTGCAATGAGGATGAGTCAGTCGAATAATCAACGGGAAAACTCCAACGGGCTCTTAACAAAGTATGCGAGTGTACAAAAGGATAAACAAGTTACCTGTTTTCATTAACTCGGTACAAATACTATACGCAAACGAGGCGTAATATCTAGAAATGACCCTAGACAAAGAACAAGACCGTTCGACCTAGCGCCATAAGGAAAAACCGCATGTAATGACGGTTTTAGTATGTGCGTTCGCTGGAAAGCTACCTACCAAACGCGATTAACACTGCAGAAGCGTAAACTACTTGTTAAGGTAACTTAGTCGTAGTCATCACTAAAATGAAAAAATTAGAGGAACAGTCGCGAACCGCGAGTATTAGTGTCCGAAAAAAGCTTGTCTTTTTAACCGTTCGCCTATTGAATGTCTCTAAAGTTGGTGGAGGGGTCCTTTTTGTGCGACAAACTATTTTATTTTATCTATTAAGTCAATTACAGGCGATAGGTTTTGGATGAACTTTTGTGGTTAACGATGTGAGTAAGTAGGTTAGCTGGTGCAGGTTGAGGTGAACGCGAACGCTATACACCTCAAGTTTTTAAGTTAAAATCTGTTTGGTACATTATACCCACGAGATGGCTATTATTCTTGTCTTCATTCTTTTCAAGATTGGAAAAACACGGTATTCTTAAGGGTTCTATACTCAGTACCTCTTTTAAACTCAGTAATTTGGCTTCTACCTCAGCAGAGTGATCATAAAGTACGTGTTCCATCGTCGCATTCTTGTCCTCTACTCAGAGTCATTCTTGTTAGATTACTGCATAGATGAAGCCCTAAGGATATCCTTGTTGAGCTTAGTTTTTTTGTTGGCTTTGGGTCGGCGCAGTGGCTAAGTGGTAGTGTGTTGGGCTACTAAGAGAGGGTTCCCCGGTTCGAATCCTGAAACAACCAAATTACATCTTAAGGTATTTTCCACTGCGCCACCTCTCGCGAGCGTCTGACAAACATCCGAGAGTAAAAGTGTCATGAAAGAGCTTCTAAATTAGCCATTTGGACTCGGCATTAAATTGTAGACACCCTCCATTCGTCCTAAAAATTGAAAACTCAAACGAAACCAATAGTTGTAAAAAGCTAGGCCTTGAGTCCCACAGACCCATCGCCCCAAAATATTTATTTATTTTTTATTTATTCTTTGGGCCTATGAAACTCTAAGATTGTCATCCGGAAAAGGCTCAGTATTCAACAAGGTTATCTGACTTTTAATTTTTAAGTGCACACGACCTACGTTCCCGAAAAAAGACTCCGAATCTCTAATCAGGGAAAATACTGCTTTTCTAACAAGTCAACCCGGACGTTCATCACCCTTAAAGTACTCCTGACCTATGGTAGCCAACAAACGGTGGCTATTTATTCTAAAGTCAAATTTTCGAAGAAGCTAAAAAAGTCACAGCTTTGACAAGACCAAATACGATCATAGGGACTTGAGAGCTATTTTACTGTCCAAAACGCTATGGAGTGCACCTCCGCTTTAAAGATGTCGGGTAGTTTTTCCTGTGGTATAGGTCTCCGGAACATTTCCGCGATCAACACAATGTCCTGAGATTTTATAGGAAATAAATCAACTGGCTAATGGCATTTAAAACGGAACGTAGATGCTTTGAAACAGTGCAATGTAGTCACGGAAGCCTTGAAAATAGTAAATTTTTTATAGCATCTATCGAATCCACTCACGCTCTTTAAGCTGCAGTTAGTTCGAGAACGGTCTGACAGGATCAGGTCAGATTCCTCAAAGTTCAAGTCTTTGGAAATAAGTCCCCAGCGAATTCGGTTCGCTTTCAACAATCATAATGCATAAAACAGCGACCTGATATAAGTACGAGATATTCCACATTTAAATCTTTTGTAAGCTGTAGTCCTGTACAATTTCAGCGTATTAAATCAATCGAAGCGTGATTGGTTAAAATAGCCTTTGAAGTACGAGTTCCACAATTTAAATCCTTTACAGGAAAAACTGTTGAAGCCTTTAAACCCCTCTTAGCTTATTTTTATTCTTGTTAAAAATTCCCTCAATAAAGAATACGAATTAAAAGAAACCCAAATGTTTACTTTTATGCATCCTCCTGTTGAGAGACCAAATCCTGTTGTCTATGGAACAAGTCGTTGACCTCTTTATGAACTGCGTCGGGTGAGAAAAACTTTCAGCTGTCAAAAAATGCTCCAAGCCCTTTCGCACAAAACAATCCGTAAAGCAATGAAAAACTCTTGAGAGTTATATCTACCCGGAACCTGTTTACTTGCCAACCCCATTTGCACGTATACCGTAAAAGAAAAGCAACTGCTAAACAAGACCCAAACCACAATAGCATTTCTTACCGCCTTTTAAGGATAAATGCACTAGCAGAAAAAAATAAAAAACAAAACCAATGAAATGAGGCAAACACGGGACGGGCTAAACGGTAAACGAAATAAAAGGATTCTTACCTGTCATCCATCCTGCATTTATTGTCTCTCACTTTGCAGTGTACCTTAAAGTCCTCGAACAGTTTCAAGCATTTCCTCTCCTGTTGGCACACGGATAATGCATGGTTGCACGTTGGCAGTGCATCTATTGGATATGGATCCTTTTCTGTATGGATTGTTTCACATTGTTTATACATTCGATTGGAATGATAGCGAAAAAATAACCCGCTCCATTGGGGGGTACATTTTTGTTGAGTGTGTGTGTGTATTGCATTATCACCGGATCATCATCAGGAATGTTTTTCCAGTTGAAGCGCACAGTATAAAGGATTTTTTTTATATATATTTGTAGTATGGAAAAAGAGAGAGAGAGAAAACAGAGAAAACAATATTGAAAGGATTATATTAAACTAGCTGTACCCGCCCGGCTTCGCCGGTGCAAAATGTGGTTTCTTTGATTATTCGTTAGAATTAGTAGTAGCTTAGTATTTTTTTATGAACTCTATCACATCCACATTTCTCATAACGCGTATAAAATAATTCGTCTTCCTTCTTATTAACGTTATGTTAACAGTGAGGTAGGTATTCGCTAAATCATTGTCTCTCTCAATCCCGTAAACATTTCACACCGTATCTGCTTTCTGCTATGTCTCTCAATCCCACACCCTCTGGCCACGGCTTGCACAACACCAAAGAGCCAAACACCCAGGAAATGCGATTTATGGATAAATAAAATTAAATGAAATAGAAACTCATCAAGAGAGCAGAACAAAGACGGTGTAAAAGTGTCTAAAGCTGAAGCATCGACACACACGAAACACCTCACATTACATGCCTGCACTGCATCCGCTGTATTGTGTTGTGGGTGTGTGTGTGATTGCGCATGGCCAAGCGGGTTGAACAAAGAGGTCTCACGTTATACTCTTCTCTCCTCAGGAAAGAAAAAATAGGTACAAATAAAAAATGTTCTTTTAAAATCCAGTGACAGTGAGAGCTTTAATAACCCGACATATTTGGGGTTACGATTGCTTTGTCGTGAAGACGACGATGATGGATGAAAATGGATACACACTCAAATATTTAGTTGATGGGTTACGTGTGTGTACTTTTTTGTGAATATTAAATTTATTTGGTAGTTAGGCTTTCGTGTATATTTGGTTTTTGTTAGATAGTGTTGAATGGTAGAAATTAAAAATGGGAAGTCGGTGGGAATCGGGTTATATGGACACCACAGGGTTTATTAATGCATGAGTGAAATAGGAACTGAGCAAGAGAGCAGACACATCTTTCTTATATACACATTTCACAATATAATTTATAGGGTAAAACACCCAATCATTGGCACCTTAAGAAAACTTGAGTCTTATGTGTGTGTAAATATAAAATAAAAATTAATAAAACACAAAAAAAAATAAAATTTCTTAAAAAACATACAGTAAAATAAAGCAAAGTCAATTTTCACCAATTATCGGCACTTCGTTCCATTCATTGGCATTCCTCAGTCCTATTATAGGCACCTATATATTGTGGTTTAAAATAATTTAAAAAAAAACAGGCAAGCGGTGTCTCAATTTTCAATTTTCCAATGATGGGCAGTGTACTTTGTGCCAGTAGCTCATGGTGGGCTGCCAACAATAGGCTATTTTACCCTAGGTTTCTTTTTTGCTTAGCAAACCAAACAGCATACTATCTCTGTCTGTCACAGGTGTAAAATAAAGTTAAAAGAGATGTACCCAAATATATTGCGCGTTTAGGTAGTATGTTTGATTTGAGAATGAAGTGCATTTCCCCTTACCCAGGTGAAAATAGTACAAATGTTTCAAATTTTGTCTATTTATTTAAAAACCTTTTAAGATATCGAGTTAATGGATATCCTATGTTGTACCTGCATATGTCCTCTTTAAGTTGGCATTTACTATATTTAAATGCTCCCAGTATTTTCGAACGCAAAGCGTTGCAAAGGAAAAAACGAAAGAAAACGAAAAAATTAATTACTCTTGTCCAATTTTCTCTGGAATTTATAGAGATATAGAGTTGAAACAAAGTGGAAATTGTAGGCCCAGGTATCCTCTATAGGCGCGTGAAAAATTCATCAGAATAACTTTAGCAGTTTTTAAGATTTTTGCATTCAAAGACATGCAGTCAAATTGAATATAAGTCGAACAGAACTACACCAATTTTATTTATATGATAACATTTTTGGTTGTAATTTTATTTGCCATCAGGGATTGTCACTGCGGAATGGGATGGGTTCTACGAAAGGATACGCTTTGAGCGCAGAAATATTTTATATTGTAGTTTATTTTTTTATCTCTTTGTTAAAGGATATACATATCCTTTAAAGGGATTATCTGGTGGTGTACATGAACTTAATCGCAATTAATTTTTTTTAAGCACTTTGTTTGTAGGTAAATCGAGTCTGGTGTCAATCCTATCTAAGTAGAAATGATTTAACAACTTCACAAAATTGGTAAATGTTTATTTTTAAATAAAATCTGACGCTAGAAAGACCAAGTTTCGGTCATTAGGTAGGAACGGTGAAAGGGACAGAACAGAAGTGACCATCATTGCGGTTAACTATAAAAAGGTCGCGGAAAAATAAGGGCAACATCGAAACACTTACAAAACTTTCGTTGAAAAGTCTGTTCACAACACAGAACTGGCCTTTGGTCAAAAGGTTTGCAGAATTCACCGATGCGCTACTTAAACTAAGTGAGTTTTGAGCCTAGGTCACTTTTAGTATTTGTGCTACTTATATGCCTATTCGAGCATCCTACGAGAGCTAGGGCAGGTAGGTGTTTACAATAAGTCTAGGTCTAGTACCAGAAATATTGCTGTACCAGATAATTTGATGATTGGAGTTTCAGACTATTGTTCAGAAAAGTCTTCATGGAATGGCCCGCGAAAAAATAGTATCACTCGTTAAATACACTGAAGTAATCACAGAAAAACTAGAAAAGTTTGAGCTCAAAAGGGAGTCAAAAAGGAGCGTTCGGGGCAAAATGAAGTTCACCAAAAAATTAACAAAAAACTAAGCCTCGCGAGAGTAGACCACTTGCATCTAATCAACTCCATATAAATCAGGTCTGCGTAAATAGGCTGCCATTAAAGCAAGTGACATTCGAGTAGACTTATAAAACTTAAAACGGACCAACATCTAGAAGAAGAAACCTTCCTTGCCTAACCAAACCCGGAACCTTCTCCATTTCATATTAAGAAAATGTTTAAAATACACCGCATTTATGTGCTGGGCTCTCATCGCGTAATTCATTGAACGATCATCGTCAAACAAAACGATCGAACTTAACGACGTCGTTTTAAGATTGCTTCGCGTAACATCATCGTAGCATCGTTCAATCGAATCGTTCATCGTTCTCATTTTTAACAGTTTGAACACTGCTGTAAACAAACTCTGACAGCAGAAAATGTATGGATTTTTTTTTTCGTTGTAAATTGGGTTGAAGAATTGGGTGAAATGAACCCAATTCTTCAACCTTGATGGTGAACTGTCCATGAACTAGAGGAAAAAATTGCAACAACATGCAAAAGTGTGGAAGGATGTTTACGGATATCAATTATCATGAGAATTTTTATTGTAAATATTCGAGTTGTAAAAAAGGATTCAAGCAATTTCATAACTGCATTTGGTTTCTGATTGCATAACTGTATGCCATTATAAAACAAAATTCATTTGAAATTCTAAAAAATATGTGGCCATTGTGTCACAATTTTTTTGTTGCAAAAAAATGCATTTTTTACCACTGCGTTAGAGAAAAAATAGCAATCGTTCAATCGCAATCGTTCAATCGCAATCGTTCAGTCGTTGAATTTGACAGTTAGACGAGTTATGCGAAGCATAGTTCAATCGTCCAAAACGACGTCGTCCAGACGATCCAACTATTTTAGTGTTACACGAAGCAATACAATCGTCGAAACAACGTCGTCAGACGATCGTCGTCTTACGCGATTAGAGCCCTGGATAAATGATGTTACTCCAACGTAGCCAAAGGTCACAAAAAGGAAAAGCTTGTGGTATACCACATTTTCTTTGCAAACCCCAATAAAAAGGAAAATTCTGGGGTCGAATCGCGTCATCCGTGAACGAGCAATAAGTGACGGAATTTGTTTTTGTTCCACATGTAAATCAACTTAATTCCGTGAACGTAATGCTTCACGGATCACGGATGACGCGATTCGACCCCTGTTTGATAAAAACCGCGGATTTAATTCTAAAATGATACTGAGGACGTACTCTTCAATATCCTGTGCGGGTGTGCCTCTTTCAAGTCCATAAAATATGTAGGTATATTTCAAGCCATCACAAGTAACATTTTGATCTCCCCTAACTCATTAAAATATGTCCCAAAGAATTCTCCAACCCGTATGCGACCAGATCTTTATACATCACTTTTGTCCGCCACCTCCTCGGGTGTCCCTTTTAAGAAGCTCATGTTTCAAGAATCGAGAGCATCAAACGTCGTTTTCATCGATTTTCTCTTCGTGGTCTTCGCTGGAACGATGGACTGATCTTACCTCCATACCGCGGCCGTCTCAAACTTATTAGCCTAAATACCCTAGAGGAACGCAGGGACGCAGAAGGCTTTATTTTCATTCACTGAGTCCTATCACGCTCTATCAATTGCATATCTCCCCCGTCTCTTCTATCTTCCATTTTGACTCTAGTGTACCAATCTCTCGTATGCTGCGAAAGAACTTAAACTTGACTGTTTTCGACTTCAACCATAGCACTACCTCCCTAAAAATCGATCTCCTTAAGCCTGCTCTGCTTTAATTCCTTGTTAAAAGTTCCAACATTTATTTAGGTAGCTTCAAGTCATTGCTCTAGCTTGTGTTAAGCCTATATCGCGATTTCAATACATTAACGAAGTCTTTTCCGGAAGACTTGCATTTCATTGCAGCAGTCTCTTTTAAATCCTCTCTTGAAAACGGGCACAATCAGTACCATTACTTTAACCACAAATTTGCTTTTAAAACTATTGAAAACATAACCTTCGTCCTATACCTATAGTTACACCTACCGTTGGGGGGAGATGATTTAGATCAATCGTAGTAACATGTACAAGAACATCCTTCTCCGTATGACCGCTTTACCTGCCAAATGCTTTTGGATATTGGTGAGTTACTAGGGCTTCCACTCAAAGTAGCTTGAATCTTTATTTTTATAAATATTTAATTTTACGCTTCTTTGTTTTGCTCATAAATCCTCACACCCGAGGAGGGTCTCCGATGATGTCCGACACAGGTTACGAGCAAACTTTCAGTTCATATTGAGGACTTAGCCCTTAAGCTCCTGATGCGGTAAGAGTGTTTCTGTTAAGTTTGATCAAAAGGTGCATTGTCCAAAAAAAGGTACTTTTGCGGGGGCAGGATTTAAAACGAAAGTAACGTCCTTTTAAAGATGAAAGACGTTGCAACAGATTTTCGCACCTAAGGACTTTGTTTTACTTCTTTTCCTGTTCAAGCTGAAGTTTAAAAGTGTTCCAGGCACCTTCCCCGTGAGTTTTTCGAAAGCTGGTCACTCAAGTCACCAACTGACATTGAAAAGGACGTGAAAATGCGCCCAAATTGGAAGGATTAATTAAATTCTACAAAGTAACTCATCCTGAAACTTGTTGACAAATTTTTCACTCTTCTCTAGTCCTTGCACGTATGGAACTACTACAAGTCATAAAGTCACATCATTCAGCATTACTTGGTGTGCTCCTTACAACATCTGCTTTCTCTGTTCCGCTCCTTTGCCTGAACTTCTACACAGGTTTTAGTATTTTTTTTTGCACACGGTATGATTCTATTATTACATCATGTGCAACCACTTTTTCTTTGAAATAAATCTTCAAAGTTTCACAGGGCGCTCCTTTTTAGGGATTTCTTACATCGCTTGAGAGCGCACCAAAGAACAAAGGATATAGGACAACTACACATGTAGCTAAAGTGCGCAATTTGGTGGAAAGAGAGAGATGTGATGCTGATAGTCGTCACTCGTCAGTATGAAATGTCCCCTACAGCCATTTAACCGATATGTCTTATGCATACCGTCTCCTGCTCTATGAACTTCCAAATTTACCAAGAATGGTTGGTATTGTTTCCGTGTTTGTGTGTCTGTGTGTGAAGAAAGGAAGTGTACTCTGGAATGGTTGGAATGCTGGCGATGGTCGATGAGTGTGCCGCGCATTTTACATACATAGGAAGAAGGTGGGTGGGCGGCAAGGAGGACAAGTGTTTCTCTGGGAAGTCATATGCATAAGCCATTAGGTGAGATTAAATGTAACGTTACCTTTCTTGAGGACAAAGCCGCACGGATGATCAAACAGAAAATCACGGAAATGATTACAATCGGGATCAACTCCTGGCTCCTTGCAGAGGCATGTTGGACGAAAGAACTGAAATGCCTGGAGTGTCCTTAATGCAGCTTGGCATTTCGTTACCGTCACTGTGCTACACGAAACTGAAAAGAGATAAGAACACAATTGAGATGTTATTTTCGTAATTTGCATGTGTCATTTGAAAGCATTTTTTTTTTTGTTTTTGAATAAATTGGGCGGGGAAGTTAATTTAAATGACATAGATGGATTGGGATTCGATTTTACAAAAATGGTGCATGCAGTTCTGGCTGTAATTTTAAAAAGGACAGCACCTTCTCTGAGTTTCATAATTCCATTGCTGCTCTTGATTGGTATAACTTTATAAATTTTTGCAGTGCATGCATATGAGAACAAGAACTGTCGCACTGTGCACTCACAAATGCATCTGCCATTCTTATGAGATTTTACTTGGCTTCCTATAAACTAAAGAAGGTTCAACTGAGGTACGTGTGAATGGGGGTGATACCGAAGAGTAAGAACGTTTCTCGTTGAAATTGGGAGCACACAATGCTGTAATTTTTCATTAAAAAAAAAAACACTTTTGCTAGCTTTATGTCAATATGTATGTATATTTTTTGACCTCAGCTAGTTACATATTTAAATTAGGCTTCTTAAAGAAACTGTATGAAGAGTTGAATTTCTACAGTCAATTCTACTCCCTTTCACAAGACGTTACTATTTTTCCTCGGGCAGGAAGTTAATCTGCATAACGTGTCTTAAAAAAATAGGTTGTAACAAATCAAAGCAAAGTTTCTTGAAATATATTCGTATATTGGTATATTAGAAATAGTCAAATGTTAAACAGAATAGTTGTTTAAATTAATACAGTTCACTCCGCTGGCCTCTGTGCACCTTATACGAATCTTTCAGATAGTAGCTCAAAAACGACTACCATCAATTGAGGATTATCCATCAAGGACTACCAAAGAAAAGCAGGATTGTTAACATTTAGGATCTCACGCTAAAATCATAACAAGCTAGAAGCTGATTTCAATGCTGCGCTGAATTAAAACATAGTCATATGCGGATACCATGTTCGGATAGCACACAAATCCAGTCAACGAAAAGCAACAGCCAGTTAAAAAATTTGATATCACTTACGTCGGTCTTCCTTTGATTGGTCATGATTAAGGAGGTGTTTTTAGTGAGGTTAGAGTCCCACGCTCTACTCTGGGATTTTAACCCCATTGTGTCTTTCGAGATTTTCAACTTCAATAACAAAGAAACTTACATAGAATGTCATCCCTCTGTAAATGGCGACAAAATCGCCCTCTGAGAGACACTACCTTCTAATAAAGAAATAGAAAGAAATCTCAAGAAAAGCTCAGAAGATAATTATTCTGACTGACCTCGACCTCCAAGTTAGATTGCTGCCATTATCGAAGCGCTGAAACCTAAAAAGAGAAGAAAACCAAGAAAACCTGGGTGCAGTCTTGATGATCTTAGGTTCCAACTTTAAGAGGCAGATGAAATGAAAAGAGTATTTCATTCCCTAGCGAGGAATCCGTCGGAACGGAAAATTCTCCGCAAAGCTTACTCCGTCGGAGGCTGAAATTACAATCGAGGTACACGCTTTCGGAAGGGAAAATGCTTCACTACAAATCGTAAATAAATTCTGCAACCAATTTCTGTCGGAGGATATCGGAACTTAGCTGTCAAAAATTTAACAAAAAAATTTACTTCAACGTAATTCGCCTATATGCGTAACAAAATTTCGAAAAGGAATTCCGTATAACTGTTCGGAAAATACCTCGATGCCGAAATCTTTCGAATCGTATAAAATCGGAGAATTTTTCGTTCCGACGGATACCTCGCTAGACCAAAATAAAATGATCATCCAGCTTCCTGCCAACGCATGAGATCAGTACGGCGTTTTTACCATGTCCGAGTGAGGTGTTGCTGATCAATGGAGATCCTTACTAATCGTGCCTTTTTAACGCTTTGCATAACTTTTTAAATGTTTGATTGTTATGTCATGTATATATACTTCAGCGAATTCGACCTTAAAATGGCCCTGAAACTTACGGACACATGCAGTTTGTTTCCGGCAGAGGTTCTGGTCGTTCTTAAAGCTGCGGAGGCACTTGAGATGAGATAGATATCCAATAAGAAAAATAATATAAAGCACAAGAATCACAACACAACACAAAGTCTCAGCTAGTCAGGAATTGTCGCACAGTGCTCAAGGCATTGTCCTCGCAGAACCGTGTCAGACTGTGTTGGGTCTGAACAATTAATCAATTTCATCAGAACAAAGTTGAGAACAAAGATAGGAATGCTCTCTGGGCACTGCCTTCTTAGGACGCATGCCATGAGACTAGGCTTGTCTAATACGGATACGTGCAGGTACTGTGAGGACCTACAGTTCGCGGAAGACATCTCACACCTTCTTTGTGAATGTCAAGCGATTGCCCGGAGTAGAAGAAAGACAATAATTTTGAAGAAGTTGGTTCCTCAAATAGTTTTAAGACCGTACTTAAATTCTGTAGGAAAATCGAATCGTTTAGGTATTTTAACCGTAATGGTTCCCTGGGGATGACCGCTAGCAACTGTCAAAGTGCGGAAATCCCTATTAGAAGGCACTTTTTTGATATAGTTCTTCAGAAAGAAAGGGTTTATTTTCGGTTCGTTAAGTGTTACTCTCGCTATGGCTTCGATTACAAGATCGTTCTCTTTTGCACTTCTAAAGTAAGGACTTTGTTTATTTTTCGAAAGCTACTATCTACGGAGACGTTGCGTCTTTACGTTGGGCATCTAAATTTTCTAGTATCTGTTTGTCTTTGACAGTTTTCTGCATTAGCCGGATCAACAAAGACAGACAGGATATAAGAATGAAGAGTTTTTCAGTACTGTCTTTAGGACTGTACTAAAAATTCAGAAAAATAAATAAAGATTCACAATTTAGACAGAAATGCAGTTATGTGAAAAATTCCCAGAACCATTATTTCGGGTTCCCCGATGATATAGGTCCTAGTTCTAGTACACCTACCATTCTTTGCCGAACTCATATATACCAAACCAACTGATATTCCAAGCTTGATGTAGTTCAGTAAGTAAAATATACATTTTTATGTTGAAATTATTCCCAGGATACCCTCTCCAATGTTGGAAGTACACCGTTCTGTTGTCTGTTCTCTCCCATAGACGATTCAAAGTCATTCAATTGCTCATAAAACATTAGTCCCACCACAGTAGTAGAAGTACCTACCGAAAAACCCACACACACACGCAGATGCGAGCACAAAAACACCATTAAACCAATAAAACCAGTACACCATCCACTAAAATTCGATACATAACAGCCATCAAAGTGCGGCAGAAAGCGTGTATACATGCATTAGCTGACGGAATACGTTCACTTCCCGCCCCCACCACCACACTAACCAATGCGCCATCTATTCACTCATTCACTCGCTCCATCCAGAGTGGGTACATTACAATGAACCTTTATTCCACTTGTAAATAATTAAATAAAAATTAACCCTCCACTCGCCGCCGTGCCGTCCCATTCCACCGCACGGGGTTGTAGTCGTACATCCCCCCGAGGCGGATCAATAAAAAACTTTGAATAATTTATCCAAGGATTGTTTTGTCAGTATTGGGGGGGTTGATGGAGGGGGATGGGGGTGTATGAAGTAGCTTGGGGTCGAGCGACGTCGACGGTTCAAAAGGGCGACGAGCTTCCTACCTCGATATAGGTAGTAGGTACTCGTATGTATGTCAGCCAACAAAGGTCCTTGAGTGAGTGTTGTGCCGCGCAGCAGGATAGCATAAAAGAACGAGTACCTATAGTGTAGTTCAGGTGTACAGTAGTTGAATGAGTAATACTAAGCTAACATTAGTATCGGTTTTTTTTTTTTGCACAGCCATCGGGAATGGGGCAAGAAATTTTCTTTTACGGCTGCTTGAAACTGCTTGAAACTGATTTCGAAGATTTGCCACTGCAAGTGGGTAGAGGAAACCCTAAAATATGGCTGCCTTCCGCTGCAGTTAATACGCACAAAAGTCCGACTGCCGAGAGGATTCACGTCAAGTATTGTCGTTGAAAATAAAAACAGAAATAAATTAAATCGTTGTCCTTGCAGTGAACGAACCAACTATTTCGTATAGGTATACTACACTCGAGGAGGATACATTTGGGCTTGTCTTTATCTCTCTTTCTCTCTGACTGACATACTGGGTTTTGTGTATATGTTCTTTATCCTTGGTTGTCCCAGGTCACAAGGAGGTTTCTTGTTCCTTAATTTTTCCATTGCCGTTGGGCATTAGTTGGATGAAGTTTGGGGCTCCACAACCTTTTTCCATGAAATTTAGATGTATATCCAGCAGTCATTCAATGGTTTCGTGTTTTTTTAATTAGGTTGAAGGGCCTGAACTTTTACAGAGAGTTGAGCTGATTAAGACGTGTTAAATGTGGCACTCCCGACACAAGTAGTCGGGTAGGTATTCTTTTTGTGTATGTGTAACCCAGTTTTGATGGCTACATCAGTGAGGTATTTCAATGGGGTTATGAGGTTGGACCTAGGTTTTCTTACAGGGCTAGGCACGCGAATTCTTGAACGCAAAAGTATTTTTTACTTTCTCTTTGAAGTTAGTGCGACTGTTTATTGAGGAAATAAGTGCTTTGGGGGGTCAGAGAATCCTTATTTGAGAAACGTTTGGATATGTCCCGTAAGGTTAGGGCCAGGTCCCTAACTACTTCCAATTTTAAAATAAAGACCGAATTCATGCGGTCTGATATACATCCCTCAAGTCAAGACAAAAATCTACTTTTTTCCACAAGTTTTATTTGTTTAGTTTTTAATTTTTTACTCTTTTAAGGTTAAAATTCTTATAGAACGTATTTTCCCCATTATGATCCCACAGAGCTGGGGTCGAATTACGTCACTGAATTTTGTTGATTTTACATGCAAAACAATAACGGTGGAAAAGCATATTTTGAGTCGGGTTGAGTCTAGGGGCAACACCATCGGATGGTATAAAAACAAAAATTGCCATAAATACAAAATACAATCGAAGCTTGTGAAATGCCGTCGTAAGGAGCTAAAATTTATTGGAACACTGCATAAGATATGGCTCTGGTGGGTCCTTGAAACGAAGACGCTTTCTATGAGCAAGGCAAGGTTCGGCAGATGTTTTAAAATAATCTGATCGCCTTGCGCGAGAGATGAACGCCAGATATATTATTACGACGTAGATGTTGCCATCCTTACCTTGGGAGGAACTTCTTTCAAGACTTCGACAAGTTTTACAATATATAAGCCTAGGGATACCCTAAGATCGTTGTTTCGTTTTTTTTTTGTTTAATTTGAATTGAACTCCTTTGCAGTCCTTCACTAAAGGTTTTACTATTTGCTTTTCTTCATCTCTACCTCTAGGAGATCGATAAGGTCTACAGTCCGATCGCAAACGGGGAATTAAAATTCGTCTTGTTTTAAATTTTTATTTTTAGCAAGGTGTTACGAACACAGTGCTAGTGCGAAAAAAGGTCACAACACATATGGCGAAGATCGTCTGAATATTTAAAAAAATGAAGCAGCACGTAAATTCGTGAACTGAGTATTTAGCTTTGGGGGTCCTTTGTTTCGACAACAATCGTATGAAAAGTTACGTACTTATGCTAGGGACCGCTACTTTTAGATTGGGCGAACTTCTTTGCTTATATTCTTCTTTTTTTGCAATTATTGCAGGTTTACATTGTTGGCTAAAATCGAAGCTGGAGAAAGGGATAGTAGATAGGGTAAAAGTTTGGGTTAGGCTTTGCCTGTTCCACCAAATTTTAGTTATTTGAAAAGCTGGCAAGACTTTTTGCCTATTAAACTTTTTGCCTGTATATATCTCCGCAATTTTTAAAACAGAAGTAAAAAATTTGACATTGTAAATGCAAGGCAGATTCTGTACATTTACTTGAAATTGTCCTTAAACCGACTGACTGTTTGGCGATCAAAGGCCTCCCTATTGCAGTTTCCTTGCTTCTAAGCTCTTGGCCAATTTGAAGTGATCTTCGATAAGGTGCATTTAGATGAAAATAGGTTGATTTTGCTGCCACTTGGAAGGAAAGGTGTGTCAGAAATAAATCACTTCTTTTTTATTTAGGTGTAAACGTTGAACACCGGCTTCATTGATAGCGTACAAAAAGCAGTAATGACTTTTCGTAGCCTATCAAATACCATCAAATACTGACGAGTGTAGGGTAGCTGCATAAGAAGTCCACAATTATCCTCGTCTCTCCTTAATACTCCTTTAGAAATTATTGTAGGCGATGTCAAAACTTTAGGCATGTATACTTATTGTTATGTCCGGTTATATCAGTATTTAGTGTTGTGAACTGGACATTTTCTGCTGTGGATTTAGCATTACAAGACTAGAAGTGATAAATTGATCCAGCCGAATTTGTAAGGTTTACCATCCTATAGATACCTGTATCGGAGTGAGGAAAGTATTTCATTTAGGAAAGGGTATAAGGTAGGTACGTTTAAATATTTTAACCAGATATACCATTTCAAGTAAAAGCTCCGCAACAACGTTCGATATTCAATGAATGGAGAACCTAGGAAAAGGTGACCTAGGCAAGGCGACAGCTTTGGATTGTATATTGTGCTGGATATAAGGGATTAAAGAGCTTCTACACTGACTGCAATACAGTATATCTTCTTGAATCACGGCGACTTAGACCTGATTCTAGAATAAATTACTAAAACACGTGGAAAAACCATATCTCTTCAAACAGCCAAGCAGCTCTCAAAGCTTTTGACTCATCTGTCATAAAATCAAAGTTTGCATTAGAAACATTCACAGCCATCTACGAACTTTCTAATAAGAACCTAGTCATTCTCCACTGGATTTCAGCCCACACGGTCCTTGCTGGTAACGAAGCAGCTGACTCACTGCCCAAAATGGGCGCTACAGTTCCGCTCATCGGACCTGAACCCTTCTGTGGAGTCAGCAAAAATCATTTCAGGGACAACATCAAAAAGCTGTAACGAATTGAATCCACTCAAGTCTGGCTTAAATCTCCTGGGCAGAACTGCACCAAACTATTGTTTCCCAAATTCTCTACCAGGAAATCCCACTTCCTGATCAACCTAGACAAGAATAACTTGAGAATACTAACAAGAATAATCAGTGGTACCCGTATCCTAAGCTCCTACACCCTATCGGAGCCTCACCGGATCCAACATGCCGACTATGTCTTGAGAGTGACGAATCCTCTCTTCACATAGGTACTCATGGAATGTCCACCACAAATTGGTGATGAAATCCTCACTTTTGCAACTCTTGCTGAAATACATCCAGAGAAGATTCTTGTCTTCCTGACTGTCTCCGGAGTGAAAATGCGGCACAAGAGGTTCCTTTAATAGAGGCCGCAGTGCCAGAGCCCCCTTGAGGGCTCTCCCGCTATACTCTAATCTAATCTAGACCTCAAAAACGCTGCAACTTTTCACGCTCCATTGTTCAGGACTTACCGTCGCTTAAAATATAATCTCTCCTGTGTATAGAGTCTTTTAAATTCACATAAAAATGGGTTTCCGTAGACCGCCGATCTGTACCAGATTTTCTGAAATGTAGATACCTTACATGTGTCATGTGTCAGTGTCTTATTGTTCTTTGGGTAGGGTATTTCAAGATTTCCTTATTATTAGTAAATACGTAATAAGTATGCACCTAATCACCTACGCAAAGGCCAAAAATGCCAATAATCGTATCCTGAGGAAGACGAACTTCCTGAATCTATTTGGTGTGTCAAAAGGGGTGAGAAAATTATCGGTTATTAGTTTTTTTAGCTTCAAGTTGACAAAGTGACTCGACTTGATATTGAAATTCATATACAACCCACAGAGATGACCGCGATTGGGATGTTAAATTCCACTGCCGACCAGTGGTTCATTCATCTCTTAAAAAAACCTAACTATCTACTGCTATTCTACCCTCATTTTTCCCCCTACAAATGTCGATGAATAACGTACCCGCAAATGTAAATCACGTGTCCTTGTTTAGCCCATCAAACACTACCAAAAATCACCACTAAAGCTCAGCATAAATGTCAAAAAAGCAATTCGCCCCCTCAATCCTCACAGGCATAGGTATAAATTTTGTTAGATCGATTTCTCTTGGCCACGCAGCCCACACCAGACAACATACATTCAACAAACACACACTAATCCTGGCAATATGCCCCAATCAATGCGTAGGCAATAACAGCTTTGCAAGAAGACTCACTCTATGTATACCCCCAACTGACATCGACACAGTAACCGACTGGATCATCCTCATAGACCCAGAAATAAGAAGCCAAAACGAAAAAAAGTGAAAATAAAAACACACACTGCCTGCCAATCCTGTCCGCAACAAGTGATACTTTTCGCAGGCGTATATCATTTTTATATCTTTGTAAAACTGAGCCGAGCATCGCATGCTAGTACCTCATAAATGTCTACACAGAGTCAGTCGCCTTTAACTAGCGGCATACCTACAAAAAAGAAAAGAAGGTAAATTGATGTCCTTCCTGGTAAAGAGACAGTTTGTTTAGCAAGGGATGGGGAGATGGGGCACTCAAAAGAGGGTGTAAATAAGATGTAAAAATTGAATAAATTAAATTGACCCAACCCGCATTGTGTCTTGTGTCCCATGGAATCCTTTAACACAATAATAAACATCCCGAGGAGCACAGGTAGAAACGTTTCCGTTTATTTTCTGCATACTTGGACGTTCGCCGTGTTTTTTTTCCTCTCTCACTCTCTCTCAGGCTTAAATTGAATTACAAACAGATTGTGGGTATAAAAATTGCGTTCATAAAAACGGAACACGAAAGAAAAACAAGACAGGTGGGGGGCAGGTAACCAACGACTTAGAACAACAGGCAACTTGGCCAAACAACTAACCGCAGGACACTAAGCCATGTGCACACAAACTAATTTTGGCCGGCAAAAGCAAAGAGAAACTTTCAAACTTTTCAGTTCTCAATTTTTCGTGTTGTTTTGGGCTCTTTATTTTGTTGTTAGCCAACATTTTGTTATTCATTGGTATTTGCCTTTCAAATAAAGTACCTGCTTGTACCTTGTTTCTTTTTCTATATATATCCTTTTTGCACACAAACTGTTTTGTTTTTATTTTGATTCCTGCTTTCTGCCTGGTTGCCTATCTTATGGGGTTAACATGCCCCAGCCGGATGTGATTTTATTGCAAAGGAGCAACCGTTGTATTAATTTCACCACAGGAGCTCGACTGGCACCAAGCGGAAGCTAACCGAGAGTAGCAAGCAACACTTTTGACTAAAATAAGAATTAGGGATACTTTTTTCCCATGCATAATTTGTGTGCGTGCTTGTGGTTTGCCTACGTATATTTCTGGAAATGTTTGTGTAGGCTGTTACTTCTTTTCCTAACCAAAGGTCCGCGGATATTTCCTACTTTGCAACCAGGTATGAGAAGGACGAGAGGTACAGTTCCGTTTTTCAAATTTCAATTCGCGAATTCCAAACGAAGTGCTGGGGGACTTACATTTCTTTCAACCGTTGCCGCAGGGCGGGATAAAAAAGGATGAATGAGTAATACGAATTCAGCACGAAAAAAAATAATATTGATATATTCTTTGAAAATTTTATTTGTATACGTTTCGTGTGTGAGTGGGGTGGGCCTGTATTTATTGTATTGTATGAGGGCTTATCATCTTAATGTATATATGCCCGAGAAAGGATGATTTTCGAATGGGATTTCTTGCCTTTTATATGAATCTAAAAATGGAAATGGGAATGGAAGGGAATATGCTTGAAAGGTGATTTGGGTAATAGGCAACTTTTTGAATGCAAATAAGATTATTACCTTCAATGGGATAATGTGTGTAATATGGTTAATAAAAATGATTTGGCAAAGTGTATGTAGCATATTAAGCAGAAAAGGTCTCCCTACCTTTGGCCATTAATGCGGAACTGGGAATGGGATTCCGAATTCGCATAAACGGGGTATAAATTTATTGAATGGATGTTTGGCTAATTTGTAAGGGGAACCAAATTCGTAACAATCAAATAAACAAGTCAATCAATGTTGAGTGCGAGTCAGTTCTGCTGGTGAATATGAAAGGGCTACCTTCCTACCTCCCGTAAAATTAGCTTTGTTTTATATTGGCGATCTATAAATATTGCACGCGTATTTTGTATTCATGCACGGGAGGTTTTGATACAGTCTAATATGATAGTTCACCAGTAGCTTTGAAAACAGGGGTTGGTTTTGAATAAGAATCCTTCCGTAAGCCCTACACTTCGTGTTTTTTGCGAGCACAGGTCAACAATTTTTCAACAAGAGCGGAATAAAATGGAAACGAATTATAAAAAAGCAGATATGAAATAGATTTTATGGGCTTATGCGAAGTTTTTTTTAAATATGTACGTTGATTTTTTTAAATACGTTAAAAACAAAAAAAGCTTGTTTGGAACTGACATTTCACTATAGCAGTCCATGTGAAGTATGTCAACGCGTTCGTTTTTAGTTTCATCAGAGCTCGGAATAACTGCCTGCAGTGAGCTGTAAGAAGTTTCACTGCAAAAACTAAATTTAGTTTGGTATTCCAGTATCTAGGTTAGGTTAGGTGAACGGGTTGCCGAGGCTGGAGAAACCTGTACCTGTCATATCAATGCAGATTCATTGTTATGATCTTGGAATTTATGACCCCCACATATTGGCAAACCAGTTCGAGGCTGTTACAATTTTTTGTAGGTCTTCTAAGTCTCCGAAGAAGTATTTTCCAACAATTCTTTTTTTTTATGTGGCATATCCAATGAAAGTGTGAAGTGTCATAATGCACGTCCTCATTATAACACATGTTACAAGAATTCTTGTTCATTCGTTGGATTCTATTTTTTTTCTGTTTGTTAAAGAGTGGCCATATTTTTCTTGGTGGCGCTGCAGTACGGGTGAACCTGGGCCTCAACCAATACGCCTTTCCACTTAACGTGATCCATTGCAAACTGCCTCTAGTTGCTCTCTCTTAGTTCAGTTGGCTGAGTTGGCGTTGTCCTTCCAAGCTGGCATCGAAGGCTCTTAGGGACGGAGCTTTAATGTGCATTCGCGCTACATGTGTACTTTTTTGAATAGGTTGATGCCGCTGTACAGCTTGTAGAGTTCACTGTTAAATCTAATCCCTCAAAGCCCTTCAACGCAAACGGGACCGAAAATCACTCGAAGAATTTAGCGCTCGAAGCGAACAAGCCAACCTTCAATCGCTTTGGTAACCTCCATGATTCTGCACCATTAGATTAGATTAGATTAGGTTAGAGAGTTGGAAGCAAGTTACCATATTACTGCGGCCACAGGTGGGCCTATTATGATTAACTATAATTAGAGCTCGCTCATGATACCGGACTTTGTGATGAATGGTAGTAAATCTTTGAGTGGGCTGTCAGATATGTCCTCTGCCTCAAGGTAGTGTTTACCTAGAATGCTGTTGGCTTAATCTGATTAGGCAGTTACAGTAACACAGGATGTGTTCTGGTGATTCTTCGTCCTCGTTGCATAGTCTGCAAGTGTTACCTTGAGTTATTCCCATAGTCATGAGGTGTTTTTTGACTTGACAATGTCCAGTAAGGGACCCTGTGACGGTTCGAATCTGACTCCTAGTTAGTGTGGTAAGTGTTTGGCATGAACATTTTGGCTTCTCTGTTACCTTCAGTTTTTTGTCCAGTAATGATTGGCCTGTTTGTTGGGTAGTCCACAGAATGGTCTGGGCATCATGAAGTTGATGCCGATCCTCTTCTGAGTAGAATATCTGCTTTTTCGTTGCCTACGTGTCCACTGTGTCCTGGCACCCAGATGTGGCTGCACCATAAAGCAGAACTGGAATGATGAGGATCTTACATAGGATCTCCTTAGTGTTTCTCGACGAGGGCTTACTTCTTAATTGCCTTCTTAGGCCGAAGTAACAGCGGTTGGCAAGTATGAGTTCGAGATTACTCCGCATCTTTTATTTGACACTACCAGTATTTTGGTGTCATTTGTCTGTGGATTACAGGGAGGCCTAGCTCAAGAAATACATATCCATGTAAAATATGCTACAAACATAAAATACAGTTTTTTAAAAAACGGCATTAACATCATTTTGACACTTTTTGAAGGTTCAAAAAGCTCTGTTCGTTTCGAATTTCCTTCTATCAAATATTCTTTGACAGCGCTTATTGATGAGTGATGAGCTGATGACATTTTTTTTGCGATGGAAAGTGGAAATCTTTCATGAGACACCAATGGTCCGACGTCCATTGATAGTGCCGGATTCCTACCGGCTAAAACCACCTCCCTTCCCGAACAGACCGATTAGTTTCCCCCGCGGAACCGACGTAAGGCATTACTTCGCGGGGGTCGGTATAAAGACTTGCTGCTTGTTGCTCGATTGTTGAAACTATTAGCTTAGTTGGCGTTCTAAGCGTCTAAGATCGCTGAGTATACGCACCGCTACGTTACTTACAATGGTCCAGTTTTCGTTCTTTGGCCACTCACCGAATTGGTCCCGTGTGGATATCCTCTCGGTTTCGTACCGTTGGCAATGAAAAACCAAATTGTTTCGCTTTTTTAGAAACATTTTCGCAACGCGGGCAATTTGTGCTGGTTTCATGTCCGCGTTTAAAAAGATAATCTCTATTTAACAGCCATGACTCGTTTCATCATGTTTCCGTTTAATTCATACGTCGATCACGGGTATAAGCCTGTGCGTCCATCTTTCCTTTAGCGATTCATTCCATTGTTGTTGCCAGGTTGCTATACTCAGACTCCTTTCGTATTTTCTTGATGACATACAGGTAGCCCAAAATGCTCAAAAGAATCGTTGACGTTCAAGTATCTAGTTTAGTAAGTCTGACAGCTGTATCTCAGTTTTGATTGGCCCAGATCGGTCACATGGGCAGCTGTGTCAGTTGACGTTTATGCAAGGGTAGCCGACGAATCTAGTCAAGAAATTCGTGGCTGAGTACTAAGTTGACAGTTAGCATAATAGACCTGTTCCTTTGCTTTTGTAGTAAAAATGGAAAAAAAGCTGTAAAAATGACAGTTGAGGGGATGAATTCTCTCTCAGAGAGGGAAACTTGCGCAAAAGTTAAGGAGTTAAGTTAAGTTTTGTAGGAACCTGTGAAAAATGACAGATAGTTCATAACTGCCAAATGCCAAATAGAACAACAAATTCAAATCAGCTGTCAATTTTCAGGCGACTGACAGTTGTTTCAATTCTTACGCAAAGAGATTTTTTAAGTAAAAACTAGTAAGAGGGGAAATATCTTGCTCTCTCGAAGCCGCCTTCTTTTACGAATTTTTCAAGTTGAGGAAATGAACGACAGTTGAGTAATATACGTAAAAATTCGTAGATTTAAATGTAAAGGAACAGACCTAATATGTGGCTGACGTAGGAAAAGTGACGTTCCCGATCAATCTAGTTTTTGTGTTCAGGTTACATCTAGTCCAAGCAAATCTAGTCCATTTAAGATAACTAGATTGATGTGATTGACAGGGTTGTCTGACTGAAATATAGGTAACGGCCTGAGGCGTTTTTTGATTGAAAATCGAATCCTGTAGTTACAATTAAAAATAAATGCGAGCACTCTTGTTTTAATCTATTACAATTTATCTCCTTTTCCCACTGGGATCAAAGCAAAGGCTATCACTAATTATAACTAAAGTCCCAATTCCCAAAGCGTGAATTTATATCGCCGCAGTGCCGCAGCGCTGGATGATCCGCGACAGTTTTTTTTTTTTTTTTGTTAGCTATCTGTTAGAATACAGTCGCGAAAAACGGTAAAACTTATTGCCAGCATAATTCTTGTCGCCATGAATTTTACACTTTCCCATTTTATTATCCGTTATTTGTTGTTGTATACACGTTATTTGTTATCCCGCCACGGTCTGTGGAGAGCGAACGTAAAAAACAATAACATCCTTCCGTCGAAATGATTTAAGCACTGCAAAAGGACCTCCTATATATTATGTTATGTACTATACACAGCCGCACCCACGTATGTATATTATTAGCTCACGAATGTGCAGGCAGATAAAAGTGATAGCAATCCCTACTGGAACGGCTTAATTATACAAAAGGAGTCCCGCTTCACTAGCTCAAGTCTAGTGATGGCTCTCAGTTTTTCAGCGAGTGTAGCTACCTCATATATCAGACTTACTTAAGGGCTGACTTGGTTTCGAACTGCTTCGCAAATCAGCAGAAAAATATGAAAATGATTTCCGCTCTATAGAATCCTTGCAGTGTGAAACGATTGTAGTGTAGTTTTCCCTTTTTTTTTTGTTTTTTATTTTTTGGCGCCACTTTAAACAGCGTAGGACTGGGTGTGGCGTGTGGGTGAAGGCTTCTGTGACCATAAATTTAACGCGCACGTTTTTTGTTCCCACTTCTTACTCTATCTCTCTTTCTCTCTCTATGTGCTATGTCCCGGCGGCCATAATGTTATGGAGTGACGCTTAATGGTTTCGTTTCGTACCGTTCCCTATGATTTATGTTTATGTGTCATGGAGCTGTGTAATTGCTGTCTGCGTTTGTTCTTTCTTTTTTTTTTGTTTAAATTATTACTCGAGCAGCGAGCAACGGTTTTTATTGCCGCGTGTGTTGTCGGTATTGTTTGTTTTGATGAAACAAAACAGAAAGCGCGAAATTACAAGGAAACAAAAGAGCTGTACTTGCGGCTTAATTGCAAATTTATCAGGATGCACACTATGGCACTCTGCCTAGTAGCCATGAATCCTTATTTTGTATAACAGGGCTCTATAAATATAGGTATGCGCTTTGGCAGCGGCGCTTGCACAATTCACATTCCACACTCAAGTCGAGTCACTTCAGCTACTGCCACGTCGCGCACACACCATGTGAATGTCCTGGGACATATGACTACTGTGTGCGGGTTATTACTTACAGTTTTCTTGGATGCAATTTTCCAAATGACTGCGTCATAAAAATTAAGGTGAAGAGCGTCAGCGGGACGGGGCTAACACAGCGCAAGGTAAAGTACGAGTATATTCAAATGCATTGCATGCATAATGAGCGTGCTCGCCGAATACACTTTAAGGCAACACTGCGACAACGATGATAGTGATTATGATGGGAAAGCAGGTTACGTGGCACGGCAGTCTTTAAGTGCGAACAAAATACACCGAGCATCAGAGAGGTTGGCGAGATGATGCATCCAGCTCCTGTTGCAACAGGGTTACTTCACTGATGAGGTCCTTAAACGGAGTAGCAAAAGGAAATTGAACAAAAATATACACCGTGTGCGAGGGAAATTCATGTATACCTACTTAGTTAACCTCTGTGTAAGGGAGTGTAATGAAAAAATTTAATTTTACATGAGAATTACAAACGTATATCCACTCTTAGATGCAGCTAAGGTAAGATGGTAAGATACGAGAGATGAGGATTACGCTGACACTTACCTGGAATTGGTCCACAAACTCTCGGTATAATCTCTAAAATTGCTGAACAAGATGGATCCTCGAAACATAATTGACGTGCTAGTATGCAATTTAGAATTGCAATTGCTGCTTTAATGTTTGAACCTGCAAAGAGATGAAATAAAAAGTCATGTTGCATTATTTGGCAGTTCATTTTTATGGTAACTTCATTTATAAAGGTTTGCATCTTCATTTACTGTGTACCTATATAATTAAGGTTTGGAAGTAGAGACAATCAGTTCGAAAGTCTCTTGTTAAGATAGATGCTGATAAAATAATTCCAAAGTGATGATAGTGTGTCCAACTACGTCCATACATTGAATAATGGATTGATTACCCTGAATATTTATGCGAGAAGGAACCAGAACCAGTGGGATGATAAGATATCTTACAAAAAGAGTACACCATCATGCTTGCTAAGCTAGCCCTCTGCGACTGAGGTGCCCTAGTTTTCACAATTCTACTGACGCGGTAGTACAACAGACACCCTTTGGATAGCTTGTATTTTGAAAATTTATTTTAAATTCACCTTTTTAACTTTTATGTTTGAAAGTTAAGAGTGCGCATTATTGTTTAAGTTACTAAAATATTTATTTATTTATTTAATTTTATTTAATAATAATTTATATACATTTCAAGCTTAACAAAACTAATTAACAATTTTGTTTATAAATTGGAATGATATAATAATGTAGGTACATTCTATAACTTAGGAAGTTAGTGATGAATGACATATCGATTTATTACAAAGTTAGATGTGATGTGGGGTGACAATCAAATATGTAAAAATTAAAGCAAATTATTGTTATTATTAAGATGTTGAAGTTATTTTAACAAATTCAAAAAATAATATAATTTTAAAAAGAATAATAAATTATTGCGCTAGCGACTAGGATATAATTCTTAAGTTAAAGTCTATCGTGAATAAACAGTTTTTTATTTTTTTAATAAAAGAATGAAAATTGAACGTGTTTCTTATTGGAAAAGGCAATTTATTTAAAAATATAGGAGCAGTAGCAGTGTAAAAATAAGAAAAATGTGTCCTTTTCGCTAATGGTACGTTAACAAGATTTATGTTATTTATACGTGGGCTGTTCCAACTTGGAATATTACCACTTTTATTAAAAAAATCTCTCAAAACTTTAAAAACATACAAATGCGCATTGGCAAAATTTGCAATTCCTTGTATAAGGGCCAGTTTTCTGTGAAACGATTTTTATTACAGATTACACGAACTAAGTGTTTTTGAGCTATAAGCAAGGTTCCAAAAATGTTGGCGTACGATCCACCCCAGCTTGTAATACAATATTACAATTTAGACTGTGCAAGACCGTAATAAATCAAAGTTAAAACCTTGTTGCAGCAATACGGTTTAAAAAGATACATTTTGCGAAGAACTGACATTGTATATGATTTCACAGAACTGATATGATATTTCCAGTTCAAGTTATAATCAAATATGACACCTAAGTTCTTAAAATGCTGTACTGTTTCAATTTTAAAACAATTTGTTGAGCATGGCGTTTTAGATACCCAATAATCTTTTAGACTGTTGCCAGATATTCTAAATGACATCAATTTAGTTTTCTCACTGATGATTAGCTTATGAGCAGTAAACCAACTCCTTAAGATTTCTAAGTCTTCGTCCATTCGAGCAACGCACTCGAATTCAGTTCGAAATTGATAAACGAGGGCTATGTCGTCTGCATAAGCAGTTGCGATACCATTCAAATTAAGTGTGAATAGAGAGTTTATATAAATTAAAAATAAGAGTGGACCGAGTACAGAGCCCTGTGGTACTCCATTTCTTAAGAAACGTGGACTGCTAAAGCTACCATTTATATTCACTCTTAGTTTTCCAAACTTGAAATCAGGGGCCTTAGCACGTAACTTGATACAATCGAGTTCAGTCGACAATCGAGCTCTGGCAGCACCTAATTTGTTTCAATCGAGTATAATCGGTTTAAAGACAATCGATTGAAACAAATTAGGTGCTGCCAGAGCTCGATTGTATCGACTGAACTCGATTGTATCAAGTTACGTGCTGACACCCCAGATTCAAACCAATTAAATATTGCTCCTCTTAAACCCGCATTATACAATTTGTTTAGTAGTAAGCTTCGGTCAACTAAATCAAACGCTTTTGACTGCATACTCTAAGAATAGCATCTTCTGTTGACATTCCAGATCTAAAACCAAACTGATTGTTACTGAAAAATTTATTTTTACCTATCCAAAAAAGAAACGATTCTAGTTTTCATTAATTTCTCAAAGATCTTTGATATAAAACAAAAAAAAAAACTTTATGAAGTTAAGCAACATTTATTGATATGACATAAATAATTTTCCAGAACTTACACACATAGAAAAAGATGAAAAAAAAAACATAAATACTTTTTTCATTTACTTATTCATTTATTAAAGTTAACACTTATGGTAATCAGACTTTAAAGAAAGAGATCGATTCATTGGATCAATTAGAGGATATTTTTTGGCAGTCTTCACAGAGTGGCCTAGAGCATTGAAGACAAATTGGCTTCAAACAATCACAGCAAAAATATCTGGTTACCCTCTTAATTTTTGTTGGACAAATAGAGCATATCTAGTTTTCTTCCACTTGGTGGAACTGATTAAGTTTTTGGTGGTGGATGGGGAAGATTTTTACCCAAAACTCTACTGATCGTCATCCGCAGTTCTCTTGGCAGTACTCTTGCAGTATTCAAAATAAAAGTTCCTCTTCTCATTTTATCATCACTGTCCCCACACATTTGATACAATACAAAGCTGTTTATGCCTGCCATATCTATTATTCTTTGGAAAATTGCCATAGGCCAGCGACGAGTTTTGCGCCTGCAAGAATATATTGAACACTTCTTGTCGACTTCGTCAACTTTTCCTTTAGTGTGATTGTAGTCTGCAAGCATCACTGGCTTTCTTGTATCAGTATCCATACCTTCATTGTTGTGGGAAGAAGAGATCAATAGGAAAGCTTTGTTTTTATTCGGTCTTTTGTGAAACCATACAGGGAACTCTCCAAATCTCTATTTATGTTCGGCAAGAAGCATGGTGGTATCTCAGCTTAGTTCTTCCTCAGCGTAGCTAAGTAGGTCAGTCCCCTTTTCAGCAATATTTCCATAAGTGGAATCGTACTGAACCAATTGTCAGCTGTAATGTTGCGGTTTGAATTTTCGACAACTTTCGCAAGTCTCAGAACAGATTGAGTTGGTATTGCCATTTTTCTTTCTTGTTCAGTCAGGCCTATGCCATCCGAATTTTCGCCATGGTAGGCATCTACCATTAACTGTATTTTGATACCATACTTTGCTGGTTTTTGTGGCATGTAAATAATAAATTTGCAACGACCTCTAAATGGCAGCAACATTTCATCGATGCAAAGGGATGGTCCAGGGGTATATTGAGACTGGCTGTTTGAAATGAACTTGTTGAACATAAATGATATTGGGGCAATTCGATCAGACTACTACAAATCGGAGGCATTTGTACATTACACAGCGGAATATTTCGTGCCCAGTTCCATCGGTGGAAAATATTATGCGTACTTAGTACTGATGAGTAGTACATTAGACCTATAAATGCTTTCATTTCGGTGACATCTGTGTCCTTAAGTTCTACCTTAGCGTTATGTTTGAAATGGGCTCGACAACTATTTAGTTTCTGATTCGTAAATGTCACCAAAGTTTCCAACATGGAATGATCAAAAATCTTGGACCACAGTTCAAAATAGCCTTCAAAATTAGGAGTATGCAAACGGCCATTTAGTCTTATTATGTTGTGGGCTGCAGTTCGTGATGTCCTGGGGCACTCTTGTCTATTCCAAATGAGTCCTTTCTTACCTTTGTAATATCCAGTTGGCTCTCTTGAGGTTTCTTGATGCACATTTTTAGCGGTGGGTACATTAGGTACTTTTTCACGTGGTTCTTGATCCGCTTCCTCACCTGAATCTTCATCGGCTTCCAACAATTCAGTTTCTGGCTGAAAGTTCGCGTCATAACCTTCGTCGTCAAAATCGCTGAACTCGTGCTCACTTTCTTCATCCAACCACTGTTCTATTACCTGGGGTTGAATTACCGCATTCGTGATCGAGCAATACGTGACTGAATTTGTTATTGTTTTGCATGTTAAATCAACAAAATTCAGTGACGTATCGCTCGCTCACGGGTGCGGTAATTCGACCCCTGGTCGTGACTTACAAAAGTTCCAGTCGACGTTCTTTAAGATCTACTAGATCCTTGGTTGTAACTTGAGTGAGCCATATAATAGACAAATAACAAATAGAATTTAACAAAACAATTTTACTGGCATGTTGCTTAGGAGACACTATGAACACATAGCTATTACACTGAGGTGGTTGTTTATCAGACACATACCTTAACACTGAAGTGGTTGACTCGTAGACACCCTCCTCCACACAAGAATGCATGCACACGCCACGACTGATCGCGTTACACTAATGCACGATTGAGCATACGACGGAAAGGTACTGAGAACAAGAGAGTCAACATTTAAAAAATAACAACGCAACACACCTTTTTCGATTTTGTGGTGTCTGTCATACTACCACGTCAGTCGCAGAGGGCTAGGTATACTGTCGTGTTGTAGACACCCCGCCTTGTGACCGGCAACAGTAGATCTAACAAAAATATCGGACTCAATCAGTCCATATCGGCAGCTAAGTACCTTATGCTTCGCAAACTGTTCGTTTACTTTTACATCTGTCATCCTCAGTCCCACATCCTCCTGTTCAGAATTAAACAACTCTGAAAAGTGCTAGCTCAACCTTCGCAAAACGTCCTTCTCGTGCGAAAGAAGCTTGACTCCTTCAATAACATTCCGCATTGAAAATGGCGGATGGTTTGCTTGCAGAACTGTGAAGTGATCCCATTCGAACCTTTCAAAGATTGGCTTTCGGCCTTAACATCAAATTTTTAAGACCCAAGTCTCCCTAAAAAAATTCAACACCTTCCAGACCTTCCTCACGTTTCTCTCTGGTGGGTAACCCCTCTCAATGTATTTGTTTTGGCCAAATTTTCCTCCACCCTTTCAAATTAAATATTTAACCATTTTCACTGGGAAAAGTACAAAAAGCGACCTTGTATCGATGTACAATGTTCGTTACACGAAAATAACCTGCAGTTGTATGTCGTCCCCAGACACCCACCAGAATCGTGTCCTTTTTTTTATCAAAAAAACAAGAAACTCCCTTAAGCAACATTTTACCCTGATTTACCCTTTTGTTCGAAACTACTTACTACAACACTCGATATAAAATGACTACATCCAAGCCATTACATTAGCTGGCCATCGTGAAAAGGAAAACACTTTTCGGAAACTCAGAGTTCAATTCAATTATTTCGTCGCAATCCTCTTCAGACCCGTTCACAATGCAATTCGGAGAACAAGACAAGAGTCGCATAACCGATTTATGCCATTCGAAATAATTGTCAATGCTGCAGCAGTCATTGCAGTTGCCTTCACTGTCCGGTGTCCATAAAATTTCATTGCGGGTGCAATCGAGGGAAGCTTAACTGCTGAATTCAAGAACCACTCCTAAAGGATTATGCATGTGTTCGTTTGCCATACGTACAAGTGTGTGCACATCCATAAACATTTCAAAATTTCTGCATTGTTGTGTCAAGGATGTCCCAACAAAACACCCATACTGCAATAGTGCTTCTGCTCGTACGGAGAGTCCAAGTCGAAGTAGAAATCGAAAGCGATTGACTTGGACTCTGACTGAGAGCGAGAGGAGGTGTCCACTTTATTTCGGTTTGACGCTTGAATGCGCCCCTCCTTGGGTTGCGGATGTGGACTTTCTTTTATCGTACGTAAGCACTTCAATTATGATGGTGGCTAAGAAACAACTACCGTAGAGGGGGTGGTGGATGGTCCCTACATGCAGTGCTCTTCGATGAACTGTATACTTATTGTTGTTCAATCATAATTTTCTACTGCATTGTAGTTTGAATGAGCATTGAGCAGCGGTCAAGTGGGATGCGATTGATGGCTGTACAAGGTACTCCTTTAATTTGCTCAGTCACTTTGTAAATTGAGGCAGAATTACTTTTTGCTGTGGGTGGAAGTTGCTGTGTAACCAGAGAGAGAGTAGTGATTAATTTTGAAAGTGGAGTCTGGGCTGTTATTTATTACAGCAGTCGTTGTTAGCTTTTGATTACTGATAGGGGAAGGTTGCTATAGCAATTGAATCTTATCGAATTCGTAGGGAATCTTGGTCACGACGTACATGCGAAAAGGCTAACAAGTCCATTTATGTCGATAACAGACCATTGATCAGACGATAACTAAGTAAAGGAAGACCGCTCGATCAATTGATCACTCTGACGAGCCCAGCCATACCCAAGGGCGTCCCAGCGCGTCTTTCATAACCCCACAGCCCTTTGAAAGACTTACTCGTGGACTCCTTTTGGTAAACAGTTGAAGCTGCTTCGTTTTATATTTTTTAAAACCGTTGACAACATAATACTTTAGATCTACTCCACATTGGAATGTTCTTACAATTAAAACATTTAACCTAAACAAGACGTTAGACGTGCTGCGCTCCGTCCTCGGGGTTCGTTTCGAACACAATCACTTCTCGATTCTCGTACGCCCAGAACTTGTGGAACTCAATCAGAATCGAAACCACCGTCTCCGCTTGACCACTAAAAATGCAAGAAACTCATTAAAACCACGCAAAAAAAGAGACTACACAATTTTTATCCATACCAATTGATCAAATCGTGCAGGGTTATCTTATACGGATCCTTCGACTTCACCATGTCAAAGATTTCATCCTTCAAGTCCTCAAAGCTGACGGGCTGGGCATTCTCTGCACGAATTTGCTCTTGAATTCCTTTGAAAAAGTAGTGCAACGTGGACGCAGTCAAATATCCTTTGTGTTCCACATCCAGTATTCGAAACAGATAGTGCAAACTCTGAGGTTCGTGGCGATTGTCCAGCGCCAGGACAAAGTCCAAAAATGTTTTGTAATCCATTTCGCCGTCATACGTCCGGCACTCATCGAACACCCGATCTAGAAAAACCGAAGTGAACGTTCCCGTGCCATAAGCCGACAATTCACTTCTGCTCAGCATTCCATTGTGATCTTTGTCCAGATTCAAGTAATTTCCATAAACAGTGAGCGCCGATGGCGCCGAAAACCAATTCATTTCCTGACTCTCTTTGGGCGCATCTTCATCGCGTAGCTCCAGCAGCTCTGCCAACAGTCCCGACGCCAGAATGTCGCGAATGCGAATTTTGCCCGTGTGCAGCGGGTCGAGAAAGAAAAAGAACTTCTTCACCACCGTGCACACGTAGAAACTGTGAAACGACTGTTCGACGACATTCAATTGCGACAGCGTGGGTATTATGTCGATTATATAGTTCTCCATGTCGATTTCTCGTAGGTATCCCTGGCCATTGTAATCGTACACAGACAAGCCGATACGTCCCTGTAGCAACCAAACTTTTCGCATTGTGTAATTGAATACGGATGTTATCTCGACTTTGCCGGGATAGCCAGAGGTGCATTGCAACTTTGCGAACAGAGTGGCTGTGAGATATTTACGGCATTTGACACTCACCGATTCGCAAACTTTTAGATAGTCATCGTAGCCAATTAATTGTTGGCCCATTGGCGTCACTTGGGAGCTGCACTTTTGGAGAATCTCCCACAGGGTATTTAGTTCTTCATTGTCGAGCAGCTCTTGGGTGCGTTTTTGCAGGAATAATGAATGTGCTTCCTTGCGAAGATTTTGACGTAGATTATTGCTACAAGGATCGGGTGCTTTGTAGAAGAATTTCGGAATTGTGTTGTATGTGCGGTGGGGTTTTGTTATTGCGATTGGTGTGTTGAGTTCTTCTTCGGTGGGGTTTGCACTGGGCACGATAAGGTTTTCGAATTCTTTCACGATATCTGGATCGAGTTCCATTATTGTGATTGGTTTTTTTAACGTAAGGAAATTGCTACTCTTCTTTTCTTTGATAAAATACGATGAAGATGATCACAAATAAAGGATTTCAGTGCACATAAATGTCAGTGAAATGTCAAGTTTCAGTTGATCTGTTTTTGCTGAAGAGTGCTGCCAAGTCTTAGAAGTTTTTGTTGAAAATAAGTTGCATAGTTTTAGGGCGGGCATACATTTATACATAGCGCGTTTATTTGAAATCGAGCTCGTTACTTAAGTACTAGATTCCAATTGCTGAATTTAAACAGAAAATATTTTGGCGAGACGCGAACTACTCCCAATTTAAAGCCAGACTTCCGTGAAACATTGACTAACCCCCTAACTAAACAAATAACATAGTTCATGCAATGGCAAACGTGTCCTTCTCACTTCCCAGTTGCGATAAATTTACCTAACCTACCCTAGGAGATTTTCCGTTGGCGCAAAACTTTGCGGTCATTTGTATAGGCAGTTACCTCTCCCGTCTCCGGACTAATTGGCTAAATAATTTATTCACGGCTGCTGCTTTTGTTGCACACACAGTGTTACTTGATGCTTCGTGGCCATACCATAATCAGGATAAGTTTGTGGGCCTCATCGTTAGTTTGAGTGTTTTCTGTTCTGATATCAACTGCGGTGTATATTTTTAACACAGTTTATTTTCTTATGAAGGTGTTCCGAGTGAGTCCTAATTCGATGCGAAAGTGAACAAAAGAGCTATCTCCTACAAATCTAATTGTTTAAGTCATTATACATCAATTTAGGTTAATTCGATAGGTTAGTTATGAATATTAATGAGATCGGTGACGGTAGGTATTGCTTTCAATGCTGGCAAAGTGCATAAATTATTTACCCATCATAAGGCACGTACATATTTCTGTTTCAATGACAAATGGCCAAAAATAAATGCAATCGACGCGAGTATCCACCAACTTTAGGCCGGAATGTAGGTCATTTGTATCTAAAGGATTCATCCAGCGGTGCATTGTTGATGATGTCGCACATATCTATTATATTTATGTACTAAAAGTCTGTTGATACATATATTGTCAATATTTATTTATTAGTAGTTATGATGGCTCTGATGTGGGAGTGGTTAGGAAAAGGTTTTTCAATTTTTAAGCTTATTTCAGCCAAATGAACGGCCTCTTGAAAGTTACTTCGTTTTTACGATTGGGGTTGACATTTTGTGAAGAGTCCAATTTGAAAAAGAAGGGAAAAAAAGATAACAAAAGTCTGACAGACTTTCGGAATGAAATTTTGACCATGCCGTTTATTTTAGTATAAACGGTCCTCCCATGTACTGGAAGGACGGATTTATTGCTATAACTACGGTGGTATTAACATTTCGTCTATTTTTCCAAAAAAAAAACACTACATTCTCGAACGGACAAAGGCATAAAAGGCATCAAACGGGCTTTCATAGTGGTCGACTCATCAACACCGTGCGTATAATTCTCGACCAAGTTTATGTCCGCGCTGTGCCTTTTGACTTTGAAAAGGCTTTTGGCCGCGTCCACTGCGAATGGATCTTGAAAACTTTAGAAACGAGAGGGATCTCTGGTGACTCCCCAGTTCGCACATCATCGCATTAGTCTGAGACATAGGTCCATCGAGGAGGTCAAGCATCAATAGCAGTTTTAAATCGTCCGATTGAAGAACGGTTCTAGAAGCTAAAAGTCTGTTGATACATATACATACGCATCGCCTTTGCAATGTTATACCCAGTATGGAAGTCAAATTTGTCTGCACACCATGTTAAGGCTCTCCGAATCCAGCGAACTGCTGTTTGCCTGTAAAACTTGAAAAGTCTCTACCTCTATCTCGTTGAATGCCGAAACTGGTCAGCTGAAGTGGTTCTGTATTGACCACAGGCTGATGAGGCCAAACGACAAAGTTTAAATGGAGTCCTAAAGGTTAAGATAGGAAGAAATTTATCGATGTCGATAATCAATCCAAATCGAATTGGCATGTTCCTAATTAAAAGTGAATGGGTGGTATGAATAAAACGAAGCAATTGCTTATGCTCAAAATAAATTTCAAAATCGAAGCATTTGCTACGTTACGAATAAAAACAGATTTTACCACCCATTTCTGACATATTCGAAAAGCGGCGCCACTTACCTTTAACTCAGATCGGTATAAATTAAACGTAGCAATTGCTACGAAAGTTCAATTTTGTTTCAGCTAAGAAAATGCTATGTTCGAACTTGCTTTAGCAAATTATTTTGTTATTCATACTGATTCGAAGCAATTGCTACAACCATTTACTCAAGGCAAATGCTTGTTTTTATTCATACGACCCATTATGTAATTTGCAGGACTTGGCATTGCACTGGTTTTGATTTTTATATATCTAACCTACGTACATTATTTATCAACTGCCAACACGATAAAATATTTTGCATTGATATGCGAAAAATGTTAATAGCCCTCAACTGTTTTTCATTTCTTTTGGAAAAGATAATTCTAAATTGTAAACTTTTCGATCCATCAAGGGAGCGTATTTAAGTGAGTTTGGCCGCACTTTTTGATTTACAATAACTTCCTACGACAAACGAGACTAGTGTAATGTTTATTATTAACTAAAAGAACAATAAAACCTAATTTTACCTAATTGTTTACTTATGTCGTTTTTCATTGGGATTTTAAGATTTTACGTTTTACCCTCATTTTACTCAGTGGAACACAAAATGAAATCACTTTTTGCATTTCCAATGATGCGTGATTTTAAAGTGAGTTGTTCCTAAATTGTAATTTTTTTTAGGTATAACGTTAAATTCATTTTTGTTGGCAGCAGTTGATTGCAGCCGACAAAGTAGTGTGCGTATTCACAATTTTTCAGGAACTGGTCAACTAAAAATGCAAATTATAACACACTTTATAGTTTGACAAATGTCACAATGTTTTTGTGTTATGGCTATTTTCATTGAAGATCCGAGAGAATAGCCCCGAAATTCAGAATTGCTCTTTTCAATGAAATTCGTTGGAGCACTTTTGCAATAGTGGTAGACAACAAAAATGTACATCAGCTGTGAGATTGGGTTTTCTTGTGCTAATTTTTTTGTTTGTCTTCACTAAATAAGAATGTTTTAATAGCCCAAATCAATATATTTCAATATATTAATAGATTACATTTGCACGCATAATTGCATATTTTTGGATCACATAACTCAACATTTGATTCTAATAGGACAACTAAAATTTCAATCTGACATTTTGCTTGTGTGTGTTGGTGAGTTTAGGGCAATTCTTTAAAATTTATTCCGGACACTTCTTTCATGTTAAGAATTGACCTGGAAGTGCACTTTATTTTTCAATGAAACATGGAAAACATAGAAAGAGCACTTCTAGATTTGCTTTTCATAGAAAGGGCAATTCTTTTCTTCAATCGAAAACGTCATTAATGAAATAAGGTAAACCTCGCAAAAATGCTTATTCTGTCTCAACGGAAAACGATATTAGTTGAATTGGGCAATTGGGTTTGGGTTAGATACGTTTTTGTTACTCATGTCACTCTCTATGAGCATAAATTTACAAAGTTTCCGTGCTTTTTTACTGACTGACGTTTGTCTGGCTTCGGGAATCGGGACACGGCGATGAAATCTACGTAGGTAACTTACTTATAAATATTATTGAGTACGTTCGGATTTCTAGTTTAGTAAGTCTGACAGCTGACGGACTAGGTTCGGATTTCTAGTTTAGTGAGTCTGACAGCTGACTGACTAGATGTGTTTGAGTTTTGTTGGCCCAGATTTGTCACGTGATTAGTTTTTGCAGTTGACGTTTATGGAGACAAGAAGTTTAGTCAAGAAAATTCTATACTCAGTTGACATTTGGAAGTGTCAAAATTTAAAAATAAACCACAAGTTTACAGCAACAAGTGAACTTACTTAGATAAAGCGTTCGTATACCTACCTAGTCCAGACAAATCTAGTTGACGTTTTACTCATACTGAACGTCCCCATTATTTTTAACCTTAAGCCTAATACGCAGTTCACGTGAAATCCAATTTTTCATCCAAAACTTTTTTTCTGCGAATCGTCAAAATGAACTTTACACGTGAAGATTTCAGTAGGCAGTACGCTGTTGAAGTGAAAAATAGTTCATAAAGTGATTTGTAGGGGGCGTTACTTAAGCTATTTCACTTGGATTTTATTGTCCGCATTAAATTTTTGACATTTCGGGGTGAAAATTTCACTTTCAATTTCACAGCACTTTTTGGAGAGGAGTGAAAATTTCACTGCACTCGAACAGCGTACCAGCCTTAACCTCAAATATTTGTAGATCACAATATGTAGGTACTCAATTTTTTTATCGAATATTTAGCCATTGTGAGTTCGAAAAATTTAGCATGAATATTGGGGATATTGGACACAAAAATGATTATTAGTTTCGCGCATTAAAAATAAGGGTTTAAAAAATTAGTTGGGCCTTGGAGGTTTATAAATAGACATCAGCAGTTACTGTAAGACGCGTCAACAGCGAAATGTAACAGCACAAAACAATAAAACAACAAAAGCATCATTATAAACTGTCCTTGAGAATGCCAATTTGTTGTATGAGTTGGCGTGGCAACCTTAAATGGGGTCACGAGAAATTCAACTGTTGTTCTTGTTCCATTTCTTATTCGCAGTCATTTACCTACCCTCAAATGAATATCTGCACCTTTTGTCACAATAGAAGCAACTCCACTGAACGTGTCCCCATTCAAAACGGCACGAGCCCTATTAAACTCAAATTGAATCCATTTGCTCTAACATACATGCTCCTTGCTCCTCCTTCCTCCAGCTCTTCATACACTTTCCCTTTCTCGGTCCTAAAACAATACAGCACTAAGCCAGAACAATAAAATATGAAATCTGGTCATATAGACTGAAACTGAAACTGAAACTCCATCCCCTACCCTAGGTAGGAACGTATCCTTTTTCTTGTTGCTGCTTGCTGTCTCTGCTCTAGGTGCACATCAGAAAAGGTGTCAAAAACAAAAATTCTACAGCAAGGAGTGTGACCTCCCCATATTAAAGCGCTTCAGACCGTAACTGGCGTAACTGAAGTCATCTGAGCTCTGATTTTGTTTATTTCTCTCGAAACTTTCTACCCGCAAATAGTTTTTTCTCCATCGGGTGTCGGGCGTCGTCGTCCTTTTTCATCGCTGTGCGTTCGTGCGTTCGTATGGCTTTTACCAACAGACACTGAGTTTATTTTTTATTTATTTATCTTTGTTGGTTGTTTTTTCTTGTTGTTGGGCGAAACATTTCCCGCGCTTTGGCATTCAAAGCGTGGAAACAATTTATTATTCATATCACAACAATTTAGAAAACGCTTTAAGTGAATAGTATACAGGCACATGTACGGAAAAAAAGTGCACACACACAAAAAAGCACACAGCAGATGAAGAAGTGTATAAAAAGGAAGAAAAGAACATTTTAAACACAATTCGAAAAAGAAGAGAAAATAAATTTCTTCTTCAATTTTTTTTGTTGCTGCGCTCAAGGAGCAGAGCTAAAAGAAACCCATATCGTAAGCAAGGCTCCTGTGTTATCCTTCCACTATCCGCAGGTATGTGCTTCTTTGAACATTTCGCGTGCTCATGACAATTTCAAGAAGCACAAAAAATAAAAGAACCAAGAAATAGGTTGAGTGGATATGAGTTGATGGAGGAGCGCTCCAAATGTATAGTGTATATCCTGGCCCGGCAAGGAGAATAACTTTTATTTAGCGGGTATAGCGAACTAGGCGCAGGACTATAAGACAAGGAGGAATAAGAAACCAGGCGCACACACACAACACTATAAAGACAATTTCATTTAAGAAACAAAGAAACAAATTCTGCACCTTCCGTTTGTCGTTGACGTCGGTCGGGGGTAAGGACTTAGGATGACGACGACGAGAACGATGTGTAGTACCCCCGGGCGGGATATTGGGGGTAATCTCTGTATACCGTTCGTTCACAGCATCTCTCCGGCCGGGAGAAGGTGTTGCCCACACGTTTTCCAGAATTTGCCTTTTAGTCCTTTCAATCGGTACCGGTAGGTAGGTAAGTCCTCTAAGAAGAGAAACCGAGTGTAAGGGAAAAAGCGAATCAAAGACCTTATCCTGCTGGATCCGATTCTCCTCGTTTTTTCCTTCCCCATTCATATATTTATTTCGCTATGAAAATTGTTTTAGTTAGACTCTCGACATGAAATGAATGTCTGCATATGTGTATAGGTATACGCCACGGTGTGGGTTAGAGAGAAGATTGCCCCAGCAGGATATGATGATATTTTTTTGTTCGCTAGAAAATGGATATAAAGCGGAAAAATATCGTTTTATTGTTTTTTTTGCTGCTCCTGCTCCTGCCTTCTAGTACTTTCATTCTTCTCCAATTCGCTTTCACTTTTAACTCATATTCCCATTCCTGAGTGGATATATCTGGATTGAGGCGGTTGTAAAAGAAGGACCTTCGTTATAAAATATTCGAACAAATATGGAAATTTATGAGCGTAAGACTACACGGCACATGGCATAAGCTGTTTTTCGGTGCTTTTTTCCGTTGGCGAATCCTTCGAAGGTAATGGAACGTGTCCGTACACTTTGTTCTCTGCTCGCTGTTTACTCCTATTGTCCTGTACAATGGAATTGCTCTTTCCATATACATATCTATATATAGGTAGTAGGTAGATAGGTACATGTCCTTTTGAAGTGGCAAATGAAAAAAGCAAAGAAATTGAACAACGGAAGCATTCAACATGAAATGGGCTTCTTTTTTTTTGTGTAAAAGGCCTGCCGTCCTTTGTGTTGACAACTGTGAGAGCCTGTTAGCTATTTGCTCTGTTGTTTTCGTGTATTAGGCTTTATCGATGGATCTACCGATTATTGATTCGATACTGCAGTCGGACGAGGAAGCGGAAAGACGATGATGAATCGGTTGAGTGATGAAAGTGCCTGCAGCCACTCGCTGCTGGTTTCCACTTTTATTCCATTCTTGTATAACGTCGTAGAGGACTAGCTTCCTGTATACTTGTGTGAACTAACCAGACCACAATAAGTGGTATACTTGAACTATTCCCTGGGGGCAGGTGATGCAGAAAAGGCAGAATGATTCTCACTTTGTCTGGAGGAGTGATTTTCAAGCGGAGGTGTATTGGTAGTGTATGTGTGTAGCATGCTGGCCTGGGAAATTAACTTTTTGCTCAGTTTTTCTTGTGCTACTTTGGGGTGATTTGTTGCTTCAAAGGTGAGAAGTTCATTTCGATCTGATTCAAATGTGCAATTTAGTTTTACGAAATTTAAGTAATGTTTATGAGGCTCGCACTGCGAGTGCAGTTGAGGTAGCTTTAAGCACCTTTTTTTCTGGCGGGAACGGGATTTTAAATTGCGACCTTGGAGTGAGAAGGCGAAGTTTTAGTAGATAGGTATACAGAGAGAGGTGTTTTTGATGATTTTTTTTGGGAATGTTTCATAACCTTCCTTAAATCTGTGTCTACCTTTGGTCATGAGTTTTATTCGCATAAAGAATATATGGAAAGGATTAAGTGAAGCACATTTCTTTAAAAATAGGCAGGGCAGTCTTATAGTATCAAAAATAGAGGAGAATGGTCTAATCTTCATACCTATCTGTTAAAGAAGTAATTGTTAAATAGGTTTAACCGAAAGGCATTTTTTGTTGGCCTACCAATGAGGAAGTTCTAGGCTCAATGCGACCTTGTGGTCTATTGTGCCCCCTGCTTATATCTCGGAAAGGTTCATGCCCTTTTACAGAGCTCCCTCGCATTGCAGTTCCATTCAGAACTGTGTTTGAGGATCATCGCCCTGTCTTAGCCTCGGCAAGAATATCGACTTTAGAGCATTTCATCTAGTCCAGTCTCTTTTATGAATCTGAGGATGAGTTGGGGGGGGTATGGTCTGTATATCCTTGTCTGATATCTGGTACTTGCCCAGATGTTTGATCCTCTTGGGTGTCAGTGCCGCACAGTGTTCCAGAATGTGATCTGGGGTCTCAGCGCTCTCATCACAGAGTCTGCAGAGACCTTATTGTGATAGTCCTATTTTCGTCAGGTGTTCCCTTAGTTTACAAGGTCCCGTTAGGAGACCTGTTCCTGTTTAGGCCAATGCAGGCTTTAAATATTTTTAATTTATAGTCCCCTAAAAGTTTTTTAGCTTGCCATAGGCCTTGGTGGTTTTTAAAAACGGCAGTTCTTTTTCTATCCTCCTGAATTTCTCTCTTTGGGTGTGGTCCCCTATGCCACAGAATGGTTCAGGGCCTATAAAGGGCTCCGCTGCACCCAGTCTTTCCAGAGAATCCGCGGCTTCGTTGCCCATGATGCCTACATGGCCAGGTATCCAGCAGATGTTTTTCTTGCCCAATTCGTTAAGCCTGCGCAGACATTCCCGTACAATCTTGGATTTGATGATATGGGCATCAAGTGCTTTGATGGCAGCTTGACTATCTGACATTATTGCTATGTCACAGTTTCTGTAGTTTTTCTCGAGAATAATTTATAGCACATATTTAAGCTTGAAAGATGCTGGTACATTTGCCCATGGATTCGTTGTGCCTAGTTCCTGGCCAGTTGCTTCGTCTGTTCTTGATCCATCTGTATACCATTTTACGGTATGGTTGCTCAATCCGTATACCATGAATTCATGAGCACCTAACTCTCGATCTTCTTTTTATAAAATTCGTCAGATTTGTTTGGAAATACAAATGGAATCCACGGTTTCATTTACTCGCAAGTTGCAGTTAGCTATTGGCATACCAGCTGCTTCTCTGACGAAATAGTAGAGGGGAGTGACATAAGTCTGACGATATCAGCGGACTGAAAAATCCCTATGGAATATTTTTTTTTCATGCATCAATCAAGCTATTCTATCGCCGTGTGACATATAACGTCATTGAAAGTGGATTTTTCTGATTGAAAAGGCTTCAAGAGCGGCCTTGTTGCTGGTATGCAAATCGTATGAAAGGCAGCGAGCTTCCAACCTGTGGCATATGGCATTTCTGAAGCAATGAGCTATTTGCATTCGTCTCTTAGGAGTCACACTTGCTTAGTGACCATAAAATCATGAATACCTGAACGAGAGTGTCATTCGGAGAGACTTGTCTACGTGTGTTTTGTACCAATCTTGTGGACGTACCAGATAAGGCACCAGCATATAAAGTGACTTCCCAATTTCTGTTCTAAATTTTTGGTGAATGCATTCCCGTATGGGAAATCGGAAGGTCATAATATAAAATAAGATTAAAGAATGAAAAATTGTAACTTTTAATAAAGAATGAAAAATTGTAATTTTTAATTTTTTTACTTTTCAGTTTCTATAAAGCTTAGATTACAGTTTCGGTAAGGCCTTACAGGTTACAGCAAGAATTTTACTGAAACGAGTACTTCTTTTGCGAAACAATAATGCACTGTGGATAATTTCTCGTTTTTAAGGTCTTTCAGAAATTGAAATTGCATTTTCGTTAAGGTCTTATCCAAGTAATTACCTCTGTTAAAGTGCGCCAAATTTGATTGTATGAGGCCTTATACAGTAAATATTGCGGGACTGAAAATAGCCTCGCAGCGCCTTTCCGCAGTCAAATTGTTACTTGGGATTGGGAATGGAGTAGCCAATTGAAAGTCCAGAAGGGGGAATAAAACTCCGGCTTGAGGTGCTTCAATAATTATGAACCTTCTTCTACCTCGACGCGACGTTCGTGATGTACGATATATTTAACAAGCCTCTCTAAATAATCATCATTCAAGAATGGAACGCTTCCAGAGACCGTTAAAATTGGTACCATACCGTTAGGTCAAAGAACTTTGTTCGAAGGGGGTGCTACTCGAAAAGTCTCGTACCTATCTATGAATATGTCCTTTGTCTGATTACTCTAGAAGAAGTCCATTTCGCATCTCAACACTGAATCCAACTGACTTTCAAGACGCTTGGTAATATCTCTTTAGCGTTTTCCTATCGTTTTTCTTTTCTGAGAATGAGAAGTCCAAAGACGCTTATTTTTGAAAGCTCAGCAATCATATCTACCGCTAGCATATTCGCTTCAATACTAGCAAGGTATGCCTGAGACACAGGCATGAAATACCACAAAAACTCGTGAAGACACAGAGCAATCTTGTCGTCAACCTCTGTGACGACTTCGTATATTTTCAAAACTCTTCTATTCCTTCTATTAAATATGATAAAGTATTCTTTAGAAGGGCCCTCATCTAAGTATTCAATTCAAATTTATCAAAACTTGCTATTTCCTATACTTCTGAGTGCTTAAAAAGTGAAGCTTTTTTCAAAACCAATAGTAGTAATAAACTCAATAGTTTAATTCAAAACTCATTTATTCCCATACAAATCAAATTGGGCACCAAAACTCTTTTTTCCTATGCAAATCAAAGCAGCCGATTTCAAAACTCATGTATTCCAATGGCATTAAAAAAGCGGGAATTTTTCTAACTTTGAGAGTATTCATGTGTTACACTAATATAGTATTGCAATAATTCATGCGAATAAGCTCGCAGATAAAATAATGTTTAATAAGTTTATTTTAATATTTAAATATATTCTAGGTATTAGCAGATCATGAAAAGATATGTATTCGTGAACGAAGTTGCATTAGAAAAAGGTAGAAAAAGTTAGTATTTTCTCAGCCAAAAAAGTTGAAGAAAATAATAAAAAGTAAGAAATGATTGCGTTGCATTCTTTTAATCTGTATTAATTACCCCTAACTATTTTTATAGATATTCTCCAAAAGAACTTCGACAGATTCATAATACAAATAATACATTGCTGTGACGTTATTTTTAAGTTTTTTAAATAATTAACAATACTTTTTTGTGATCCAGTTTTGAAGACTGTTTTTATGTTTTCAGTTAAGTTTTTTAATATTTAACATTTGCTTTTAAATAAAGAAAAATGAATTTCCTAAATATGTTGAATCAAAACTATTCCAATCGTAATTTTCAAAACACTTCTTTTCCAAATTAAATTAATTATTTTATAATATTAATGTTTAGGTCTAAAATCATAAGAAATAGATAAAGATCATTTTAAACTTACAATTTAGCCGTCAAACCAATCGCTAATATCATTTTAGCAGCTTTTAACAGTTTTTTTTTGTTTAACTCAAAATTCCCAAAAGTGGAAAAGAAAAGTTTTAAATTTATACCCCTCAGAATATTCAACCAACGTTCTGTCTACGTTATGTAACATTAAATACTATGCAACTACGTAGTTATGCTCATCATCGTAGTCTTTTTGAAAACGGATGCATCGGCTTCTTTACCAGAATTCATAAAATAATAATTCCACTTAAACAATTACAAATTGCGAACGATGAAGTTGGTAAGAGTTTTACAAATTTCAAACTTCGAAAATGGCGTAACAACTACTCCCGCTCAAGGGGTAAGAATTGAGGTCCTATAGGTAGCAAATTGTTAAAGGAACATTACGATAATTAATGAACAATGACGTTATGTTTGAAACCAGTGCAATTCCAACCATAGTTTTCGTATTTTCAAAAAGAAATCGGTCATTCACCCAACAAAAGGGTGACTATATTCATGATAAATACGCGTCACTAAAAAATCCTATATTACTTTATACCTAATCCAATGTTAACGTCAACTGTGACAACCCTCCTCTATAAGATGTCAAAACTGTGTCAAATAATTCATTAGCCTGATTTGTTGATTCCCACTTTGGAATGTTTCCCCTCTCGAATCGGGGAAGAAAACTTATTGATGGAAACTTCAATTATGGTTGCATAACTGCAACAATCATTAGAAGTGTCCTTATAGACGATCGTCCTCGGGTAAACCACCTTAATTGTCACCGCATCCGTTTTGAAATTGTTCCTCACTTGCTGGTCTAACCGGCAGTTTTTTTTTGTTCAATCTTTCCCATTGCGATTTCCCTTTGGATGGACTAATGATGTAACGGCGTGTCGAAGTGCATGCATTTCAATTATTCTCATCGTACCTATACCCGATGAACCTCATTACGAAGGAAAATCACAAAAAGGACTTATCAGTGAAGTCTATTGCGATTGCACTCTATGACATCGACGACGACGACGACAATGCGAATGCATCCGGAAGGATTTTCTGAAATTTCGTTAAAAATGGAAGAGAAACACTCACACAACACACACACTCACACAAACAAACAGCCAAACAAAAGACGAATGTTCTATTCTTCTTGGAAAGTTTTGCAGGTTTTTTTTTCCCCCGAATCTGTGCATTTTCTCTTTCGTATTCTATATCTCTCTGACGACGATGGATTTCTAAAAAAAATGCACAGCAGTATGTGTGTCCTGAGACGAGCAGTGTTGTTTCCTGTCCTCCATCACTTCCTGATTTGACTTGGTTGTTCGGGTTGCCTTTCTCTCCGCTCGTAAGTACATTTTCGTTTTGAATTTGTGTGCAATATTTATTTATTTTATTTTTTTGCATCTAGCGGTTAAGTGAAGTGCTCTAAGGACACTAAGGCGAACTTTCTTTGTCATTATTCAAGTTGCTGGCATTCTGGTTGGAATTTAGTTGAACAGAAAGCCGGTTGATCCTCACCTGGTATACCTACACAAACTGTGCCCAGATAAAGGCGTCCATGCTTCCTTTCAAGTTACAAATAGACAAAATTTGTTTGGTGTACCCTTTAGGAGCATTGTTAGCTGTGCCGTTGGTTGTTTGAATAATTATCGCAGATATTTCATTGCAGCTCTTACTTGAGGAGGTATGATAATGCTCGAATTTTTCGTGATGGCTTTTGTCACATTTTTACCAAGAAGTTTTAAGGTGAAAAGGAAAAAAACTTGTGAGTAAAAGGACATTGGAAAATTTTCTGCGAAATTTGTGGCTGCATTTTATTTGATAAAAGATTGGCCGGACAAAGTTTAAGTGGTTTTAAAGTCTGATAAAGCGCTGCAAATGGCGGATGGTCACGTTCTCAAGTTAGTCGCTCAATATGCCAGGGGTAGGTGCACTTTGTTAAAAGACTGGATATGGCTAGTTACATACGCACAATTTTTTTTGCAGCACCGGTTTGCAATGGAATAATAAGCTGGGGAAACTGCTACAATTTTAAAAGTAGGTAGATGGGTTTAAAAGGTTTTTCAACTTACTTCTCAAAGAAAATAACCTTTATCAATTAGAAAAGACCAGGTACCTATAGAGCCAAAGATTCAAATTTACAAGGTGATGGTGTATTTAAGTGCGGAAATAAATTATTTTCTAACTCCTGTGAGTTTTCTTGACAAACATTTGAAATTCCTCGTCATTTTTCGACTGATTTTGAATGTATTCACGATGACTGCTTTGTTTGAAATGCGAGACAAGGACGTCCGCATAAGAAAGAATCTCAGGAGATTCACCTTTAAACCATCCCTGACAGTATATGGCAGCAATTGCGATAAAAACGTTTGATATAACTTCAAAAATACTCTGGAACTACTTGAAACTAGTCCTAAAAGAAGTCATCTTCAACAAGGCCTTAAGGAAGACTGCAGAAAAATCATCTGTCTAAGGACTTGGACTCTTTGGACAAATAAATAAATAAATAAGTAATAGATATGACAAGTCCTGTTTGAGGCTTTTCTATCAGTTTTACGAAAAGCGTCTGGAAATAAACTTCATTCCTCTACGGAAACAGACAGTCCTTTCTTTCTTTCAAGACCCTTTTCTTTACATACACCTATGCACACGAAATAAATGTAAAATTTGTCTGTTTGTAAAGGGTTTTTCAACAGGGACGCTACAAAAGTAGAGCGACAGGGACAGCAAACGACGCCGAATTATTAAAATTTACTACCGAAATTCGGAGTCAGTGTCCTCAACGTTAAGAGCGCTACGTCCCACTTATGGTCGTCATAATCGTCCTAGCAGATCAACAATTGAGCGTCTAGTGGAAAAAATTGAATCCACAGGCACAGTACAAAATGTTCCCGTGCCAGTGAGACAAAGAAGTGCCAGTAGTGTCGAGAATATTGCTGCCGCTGAGGCTTCAATTGAAGAAAGCCCAAATGTGTCTCTCACACGTCGTTCTCGAGCGTTGGGCATCTCTGTCACGTCGTTGTGGCGAATTTTGCGAAAAGATCTTGGCCTACATCCTAACAAGATTAAATTGACGCAAGAACTGAAGCCGCTTGACCACCAGAAGCGTAGTATGTTCGTGAATTGGGCTGAGCAACAGCTTGAAAACGATTCAGATTTTCATCGAAAAATCATCTTCAGCGATGATGGTCATTATCTGGCTGTATGGCTTCGTCAATAAACAAAATATGCGGTATTGGTCAGGCAGCAATCCACACGTACTCCATGAGTTATCATTGCATCCTAAAAAAATTACGGTTTGGTGTGGTTTATGGGCCGGCCGGCGGCGTCATTGGGCCGTACTTCTTCCGTGATGATCAAGACCGGCACATTACTGTGAATGGGAATCGCTACCGTTCAATAATAACCGAATATTTTTGGCCCCAATTGGATGATATGGACTTGGAGGACATGTGGTTCCAACAGGTCGGCGCCAAAAGCCACACAGCGAATGTCACAATCAATTTATTGGAATCTAAGTTTGGAGAACGTGTTATCTCACGAAATGGTCCAGTCGCTTGGCCGCCTCGGTTCGGTCGTGCGATTTGACGCCGTTAGACTATTTCCTGTGGGGCAACGTCAAGTCTATGGTCTATGCCAACAAGCCAGCGACGATTGATGAACTTCGTACGAATATCGAACGTGAAATTGCAGCAGTATCGGCCGATTTATGCTTGAAAACCGTCGAAAATTGGGTTCAGCGTCTGGACTTCTGCAAGCGTGCCCGTGGTGCCCATGCAAAAGAAATCGAGTTCCATACATAACGGCATTGAACGTACTTCCACAGGAATAAAGAATTTCATTGATATTCAAAACCGTTTTTGTTTTATTTAAAAAAAACTTTTGTAGCGCTCTTATTGAAAAACCCTTTATCATCATCAAGCTGAAACTACTGACTGAATTCGTACGGATTTCTCAGAAAAGATGGGGCTTCCAACGGAGCAACATTCAGTTTTCATTTCGTCGCAATCGGACAACACCTTCTGATTTACGGAAAATTTAGAATTTTAGATGCCAGTTCACTAAGTGTATAAAAAGAGACTTAAACGCTGACTAGTCGCCAGGAAAATACATTAGAAAAATGAGTAACCAACGAGATGGAACTCCGCAGAATTAATTATAACACCGATGTTGTTTCGAGGACCGCACACCAGCGAACCACAAATTAAATTAAGTACATAAACGAGGTGGGCGTGACACCAAGAGAGATATATGCCGTGCAAGTCTTTTAACAAACTTAAGGAAGACCGTCGGGGAAACAAAGGCCGCGGTTGGGTTGCGCAATATCGCAATCGTAGTACTCTCCACTAAGCATTCGCATCACAAGACTCAAGCGTAACCCAAAATGGCGGGACAACCAAAATTATACCCAAATAATTTTTTTTTCACGAAATCAGGACATCCTTCGTGTGAAGACATTTATCCATCTAAAAATAGGCAAGGGTTTAAAGCTTGCCTTGCAATCGTTAGATGTTATAATTCGCACTATCCCCAAAGGATTCAGGTCCACAAGCAGAAATGCCTCACTTTCAAGGTCGCAAAAGACGCGGAGGCAAAAGATGCGGTTTTCTTTCAGGATCACTTAACACTCCCATTCTAAATACAGTGCGTAACCAAAATAATGACAACGCCTGCTTGAAACACAAATGCATGTCTTGGTTGCACTTTTCCTTAAAACTGGACTTACTCGGAGTCGATTCGGAGACGAAAAATGCCAAGTTCAAAATCATGTAGAATTGCCCACTGGACTTGCAGTCTATGTTAAAAGTCGAACCAGTTCATGACGTAAATGCAATGAACTATGCAGTTCATGCCAATCAGAGCTGCCTAAGTACTTCCAGTCTCCATCGGGTCTTCCCTTGCGGAACCAGTACTCTTCGTGCGATAAGACAACTGTCAGAGTTGAATATAAAAGTGGGATGCATTTCGTATACGCAAAACGAATACCCGAAAGTGCATTTATTCGCATATCGGTTACGAGAAGGACGTGTGGCTTCCTTCTTCACAAATGTATAGGCAGTAAAACCCGGATAAGTTCCTCTCGCTTAAGTGCCTTACCCGCATAAGTACCTATTTTGAGAACCAAAATTCTGAGCACTTAAGGCGAATTTTTGTTATAACTGCCTTACCCGCATGAGTGCCTATCAAAACGGCAATTTAAGATGAGGCACTTATCCGGGTTTTACTGTAGTAGCAACTGCCTCAATAAAAATTCCTGTTAGTTTGTTTCTGTGACTTACATTAATTCGGTCTGAGGTCTTGCAAGGTGCAGATTACTTTGGAAGAACTAGACTAGACACTCGAAATCTTAGTCGAAGGACGTTGCATCATGTTGTAAACTCCACGCTACCTATCATTTTTGAAAACGTAGGTGTCATCGGATGACTTAAATATTAACGCAAAGGCCAAACAAAACGAACATTTTATATCTAACGCCTTTAGAAACCTTGAAGAGGCGTACCCAACCCAGTCCCTTTCGCATTAACTAAACACTGACCAAAGGAAAGCGCAAAACTCTACAATAACATTCGTAAAATAATTCATAAATACGAACCGGATACAAAAATTCCCTCCAGGCTCCAGCTGGAACATACGAAAAACCACATACTTTCGTAGCGTTTCCCCCAAAATGAAAACCAGTTCAAAACTTTACCTATCAGTGGACGATTTAGGCTGACATCAAAACAAAACGAAACCTTTCAATTTTCTCCCTCTTCCTCTGTGTGTGTCTACTGTAGTGTCTACCTATATAGCAAAAGGACTATGCCATAACAGAATACCGTGTATTGATTAAACGGATGTAAACTTTTCATAACCTCATTAAAGTTTAAACGAATGAGTGTGTGTGCGGTCAAAAGGTATAAGGCACAACCCAACTTAACCCCCATAGTAGGTATATCTCCGTGGTATAATGTATTGTGTATCCGAAAATACTCCTCGTTTATGTGATGTGGAAATTTGACATCAAAATCCTGTTTTGAAGCACAACAACCGGATGTGGTGGGGCACCAGTGAAACGCTGCTGGCAAATTCGCTACTTACCCTCGTTTGTATGGCGCGCGAACTTGTATAGCGTAGCCAAAATGAAAGCGAGACGTGTATCATCTATTCAAATATTAAATTTTAATTACACACGTATACGGTATAGTCGTCCTGTATACAGCCCATGCACACTAGGTAGGAATACTCTTCCCCGGTTCAGGTCTATTTGCTGATGTATGTTTCATAAACCACTATCCACCCACCAATTAATAGAGTCATCCACCATAAACCCAGCCTCATCGGTCCCAAGCCTTTGCGATGTGATTTTCGGGTTTAAATGTGAAAAAGGACCATCAATTGTCGGTCGATGGGTAAATGATATTTGCCTTTGGCCCGTTCATTTATGCGGGCTTGGTCGTTGGCAATCATACTAACGCGGTGGTTTCTTTGCAGGATACCATGGTCTCTCTCTCTGTGTCATTGAATAGCGGTGAAACTTTCATAACTTCAAAACGGTTTATAATGAACTTCAATCAAAGAAATATTTATGATGATCGAATTATCCTCTGTTGTTGCACCGTATTGAACCGAATTGCCTATTCCATACTGCCCTGCCCGCATATATATGAAAGGATGTTGGCGTTTATTTGTCATGGTCATGGACATACGAATGGGGTATAGGTATACACCTGGCCGGATGTGTGCGCCAAATTTATCAACTTGTTCTGTGGGTTTTTGATTTTGAGCTTTGCACTTTAGAGTGGCTGAGTTTTGCATAATTAACGAGTTTATCGTTTGATTGCCTGTCTGCGGAGGACCGTGACAATTCGTTGTGTTGTTGATGCAGAATTGAAAATGAATATAATAGTAATTAGGTAACGGTTTAAAATGTCACTCACGATGGCGAGTCTTGGCAAAAATATGTGCAAGGTAGTTATGCCTACCTCGCGTCATGGGAATAATAATATCCTTTCGGGTGGGTCGTGTCAATTTCGCGCAACAAAATAGTTATTAGGGCAGTGAAATGATTAAGACTCAACGGGGGGCTGCTGGCTATCATCTGGATCGATTATAATGATGGGTAGCATTTGAAATTCAAAAACGTGTTATGCCGCGTTATGACATATAAGGCTCGTCGTGCATAATGCCATTGGTATAACACATCTATTAATATTGCATTTTTGGTGCGCAATTTAGCGAAAGGTTTTGGCTCTGCCTTGCGGAATAGCTCAACAAAAGCAATGCGAATTTATCTGCAGTTATGGCAATTAGTGGAATTGCCAGTAATATTACATTATGCCATCAGGATAATTGAATTTGATGAATAACTCATTTAATTAGACAAGTGCTGGTAGTACTCGTTGCCATGACCACAGTGATGCCAAAGCAGCTTAAAATATTGCAGTGCACTGTTAGAACTTTGAATTTGAATTCAAACCTTGCATTATATACAAAGTTGGTTGCGCGAAAAGGGAATACCTATTTAATTCATTACCTTTGAACTAGTCCGTATTTGAGCTCATTTTTGACGAGGGAAGTAAAGGGTTTTCCAATAAGAGGTGTTATTTTGATATTCAAAGAAAAATGTCATTTTTTTGAGATCGGATATTTATTTCATAATAAAGAGGAAGGTATGCCGTTAATAATGAAAAACAACATCCGGAAACTTTTCCCGTAAAAGATCAATGGTTTCGTTGCTTGTGTGGCACGTAGCGCCGCCTTGTTGAAAGTAAACGTTGTCCAGATCAATATCATCCAACTCCGGCCATAAAAAATCATTAATCACGTTTGTGGAATGCCCAATTCCAAACAACGACGAGGAATGGACAAACCTGGGTTTTCTTCAACACTTTGGGCTACAGCAGCAATATTCTCAGTTGTTCTTGAGCGACGTGCACGGGTTTCGTTCTTCACATCACTAGCTTGTCCCAACAGCTCGAATTTTGCCACCAATTTCTGTATTGCGGTCCGACAAGGTGCTTTACGACGACCCAAAAATGCTTTAGTTTTGCGAACTGTGACTGCAAAATTTTCACCATTTTTGTAGTGAATTTATAATTTCAATGCGTTGTTGAAGCGTGTATCGGTCCAGTTTTAGCAGTGGCGTAGTTTCTACTTGTCAAATGTCAACAAATAACAAATGTCAAAAAGTGACAGCTACCGAAATAGCGAACTATTCAAAATAACACCTCTTATAGGAAAACCCTTTATAAGCGAAAGTGTTTTTATTTAAAAGAGCCCCTTTATTTATATACCTACAACATTGTTCAAATGTCCTTTACGGCTTCTCGCGGTAGCACAAGGATCCTAGTGATCCAATTTGAGCGAGGACCTTGGTTATGATGGCTTTAAGGTTATCGTTCGATTACCGCTTGTTGGCATTTCTAGACCTACGACTTTTGTAAACCATACAAGAAAATATCTCGCGGCCCAATCTTACTGGCCAATTCAAGTCACTCAAATCGTTCATGCTGAATGTCCATCGTGGTGTCTACTAATATGTGTTGGGACCACATTTATGTCATCTATTTGCATATCTTTCGAAAGCGAAGTCCGTTTCGCTAGCTGATGATTGTGATGGCCTCACCGACCGCATTTTACAGAAATCTATTGCCACCTAGTGAACCTCGTGTGGGTTGGTATAGTTCAATAACTTGCGTTGCCTTTTAACCAAATACATATAAGCTTCGTCGTTTAAGATTATTTTTTTGCAAAAATTGGTGTCATCTTCCAAACTCTTCAAATCCCAGTCAGCGAACAAAACGGAGTTATTTATGGTCCTAAACTTTGAGCTCCCGAGCCAGTAAAATTTTGAATGGGTGTAGGTCGTATTGGTGTTGAGGACTTGGAAAGAGCACTTCTGCAGACTGTTAAACGGCAGAAACAGCCAACAACCCGCTGCGAGGTAGAATGATCTGTTCAGTTGGGACGATGATAGCCAAAACTTCCATCCACCCGACCTACACGATGGCTTGGTAAGGAGCACGCACCAACTCACCTGTAAAATATGGTCGGATGAAAGCATGCTCGATGAATAAAACCTCAGCATCGTGTGCCCCATCCACAAGAAAGAAGATACTCTGTACTGCGCCAACTACAGAGAAATAAGTCTCCTCAATGTCGCGTATAAGATCTTGTCGGCTGTATTGTGTGAACGCCTAAAACCTTTCGCCAATAACCTGATCGGCTCATATCAGTGTGCCGATGATATTGACATTATTGGGAGAAAGCGGCGAGCTGTCAGGGCCGCATTTGCAAGCATCGAAACGGAGGCGGTGAAGATAAGAAAGGACTCTCAACATCGGCGACTCGGACAAACTGTCACGAAGTAGTTATCTAAACACTTTGTATACCTGGGCTCCACTATCACTTCGCAAAATGACATCGGCGCAGAGATCAAGCGAAGAATCACTCTTGCCAATCGCTGTTTCTTCGGGTTAAGAAGGCATCTAAGAAGTAAAGCCCTCTCTCATAGAACCAAGGAGGTACTATATAAGACCTTAATCATCCCGGTCTTGCTGTATGATGCAGAAGCATGGATCTATTTAAAAGCGGATGAAAACCTTCTGAAATGCTTTGAGAGAAAGATTCTTCGAGTGATTTTCGGTTCAGTTTGTGACGATGGAGTGTGGAGAAGAAAATTCAACTACGAACTCTACGAAATTACAACGGCTGAGATGGCTGGGACAAGTGGAGCGTATGGACAACAACGCACTAGCCCGAAGCGTCTTCGAATCCACCCCTGAGGGACAACGCACCTCAACCAACTTGGTGTGCGTAACTGGAGGCAGCTAGCGAGGGGCCGAGCTGGCTGGAGGGGCTTGTTAGTTGAGGCCGTGGTCTACCCCGGACTGTAAGCACAACCAAAAGTAAAGTAAGTAAGTAGATACAAAATTCTGCAAATTGAAGTTTTGTCTCGGGTTCTTCTGTGCACTTTCATGAATCGAGGCAATATTTTTGGCTGATCTGGCGTTCCTTAAACGTACCGAACCGATTGTCTCTAATTTTGCCGCAAAACGTTGGAGAGTCGAATTTGAAGAATCGCGTCTGCCGTAAAAAGAGCGCAATGTTTGCACTGACAAACACTCATTTGGTCTAAATCAGTACCTGCCTATTGCCGTGGTGATTTGGCATCAGCGATCGAATAATAAACACGAGGGGTTCGAATTATCGCATTAGTGATCGAGGACTACGTGACTCAAAACAAAAAATTAACAAACTTCAGTGACGTATTGCTCGCTCACGGGTGCGGTAATTCGACCTCAGATTAGCCAGACAGTAGAGTGACAGGCGGATGAAGATCTTCTTGATTCAAACGCAAAGTTCTTCGAGTGACTTACGGTCACGTTTGAGTTGACGGGCTTTGGCCGCCACATACTGCCAAGCCCGATGTTGGCTTGACCCGTCCCAATTGAAAAAACCCTTTAAATATGCCTAGCTTAATCATGGCGACTTCAATATATACCTAACGAACGAGAAGCACTTACCTGTACCTAGTAAGACATCCCAAATGAAAACACATGGCCATTTGACACTTAATTCTCCCATCCAGCAGAGCAGAAACAAACCCAGTCACCTACCTACCTTAAGTTTCCTCTGAACAAGGTCGCCGCCGCTTCTAGTCCTTATCCAAACTTGTCTCCATTTAAATTGTCTGCCATACAATACCTACCTACACATTGTTGCTCAATTGCTTCAGTCGAAATACCTACCCAGATTTAAATAGCCCACATTTTAGGAATTCACAGCACACATTGAAAACAGCTTGTTGCTTGCATGCCACAGCACGCTAAACCAAACAAAACCAAACACACCTCAATACCAACACCCTTAAAGCCTTCAATTCAAAAAAATCGCAGATAGGTAGGTATAGCGTATAGCAATCCTTGATGTCACTCACTGTATCTACCTACCCACAATAGTCGTGATGTTAGCATTGACCTAAAAACCGCCAACTCTTTACGTAAACATTTTCCTACGTGCAATGATACCGGGCAACAAAAACAAAAACTAAAAGCTCTGCTTAATAAATTACCACTACCACCAACAAGGCCATAGACACAAGACACAACACGTAAGCAAGACAAAATAAATAAAAGCCGGCACCAAACATATCATGCCAACCCCAATGCCATCGCATGATATCATCTCTAGTATAGGTACATCCTCGCAGTATATTGACATAAATTGACATGAGGCTTTCAAGGACGATCCCTTGTGACGAAGCGGGGCTCCAGCTCTCTGTAAACAAGAACTATTGAAATGTTTGATTAAATATTATCTGTGGCCCGATTTGCAATCTCTTTAAAAAAATAAAAAATAAAACTCCTTAATAAGTCACTTGAACACTAGATCACACCCCCACTGTCGGCAACCCTTTCAGTGGCATTTCTTGCCGCTCTAATTAATGTCAGTCAACTAAACGGATATGCAATAAGGGTAAGTGAAAGTTTTCCGAGTAAACAAGTGGTGCGGCGATAGTGCTCTTGCTCTGTGTGCGCACAGTATCCTTGAGATGAAACAAAATCAACACAAGGATACTCTCTGTGTCACCATAACGGAATCTGCACACCCACAAGATAGATAATAAAAATAAACCAACACAAACACCCCTCCCCGTGCATTCAAAGTTGCACGTTTGAATTGCAGAATCCATTCCGCCCCCCGCCCTCCTTGTCGAGAGGGACTATTGTGGGATTTTACTCACACTCATAAAGTACCTACCTACGTATTGCCAAAAACAAATCGTTTTGATGGGCAGACAGATTTTCATAATGATACTCACGACCACGCTTGTACAAGTAACGTTCCACGCCTGGCAGGACACACAAAATATTCACTTCCACAGTAGTATCCACCGTCACCCCCACCGCATATTGCTTTCTTTCGGCGTGTGGATTATAGATTGTATACTACTTATAGAGTGTGTCACACTCACAATCCAGTTGCTAGGCTATATGGAAAGGAAAGGAAAAACATTCAACGGATATTAGTGGTAAACAAAGCGTATTACATTTATTGTGACAACGACAAGATGGTTTGCAACACTGTATACTGTACTCCTTTGGTTAACAATCTACGAACAACTTCACACCCTTGTGCGCCATGTCGTTACAGATAACTGATAACAAAATGGAAAAACTGACAAAAATAATTCTTTTGCACTGTGGATTGTTTGGGTATATTCCGAAGGATTTTCTTCTCCTCATAGGACGAGGGCGATGGAGTGGGAGTGGGTGTCGCTCCATAAGTAAACACACACCCTCTCGCAGGAATAACATCCACTTGGGGGGTGGCCGGCGGCGGGCTTCGGGTCTCGGGTGTGATGACAATGACAGTGGATTGGTTGGTGCGTAGAATTATTCTCCAAATTGGATAACAATTGAAGTGAAATCGGATATCGCTCGCTTTGGCATTTTGTTTATGGACAATGGATAAGGAGGCAATTTTGTTCGGTCGATTTGTTGTACCCATTCGAGTGGAAATCATTTTAGTATAGCTGCAGAGATATTTCTCCCTTCTTGTTTATTTTATTTTTTTGTATCCAATTTTGGAGTGGAGGGGTGACGTGCGACCATAAATGGGGGTAGGTTACCGTGTTTAGTTAAGTGTTGGCATTGATTTGGAAATGAGATTTATCCGTTCGTGGCGTAATGGCTCTATTTTAGGTTTAAAGGGGGAATGCCAAAGGACGAATTTAACGAATTATTGTCTATTAAGACAGAGAGCACCAGACTGTGGTACTTGGCATTGTGTTTTTACGCATTGTTCACTGGTTACCTATAAACGGTTCGGTTTAGCAGAAGTCTTGCGGTATTTCCAGAGCTCTTCTTTGCAGGTACTTAGGTTTCTTGGTATTTATCGAGCATATAAGTAAATGTATGTTGATTTGTTTATTGGAGACACGCATATGGGATTTTTTGCACGCAAAAACCTCAGAGCCGTCTTTAAAATAGACTATTCATGCCAGCTGCCAGTTATGTCAGTTCTGTGTTCTAAAGTAACAAAGTACGATTGTGGAATGACTGACTTTCATTTATAATATTTCCAAGAGCTTATAGCTACCTAATTTGTGTACCTAAATATCTGAACAACAAAATGTGTTTCCACTTTATTGGTATTTGGAATAGGTATACCTACCTCTAGCAACTTTATTGATCGATTCAATTTTAAGTCTCAATTTAAGAGCTATTGTCCAGAATTTTACCATCAAAATAGATTATACACCTAGCTAGCTCAAAGAAAAAACTGTTCTCTAGAGATACCTAGGTACTAAAGCTCAGTTTAAAATATCCACAACATTTTTGAGTAGGTTTTATAGATATTATATGAAAGCTATGCTACCCCTTTATCGAAAATACCAATTTAACTCCCCAAACTAACCTTTTGCTACGGCAAATTTGAGCGATTGTGTGATATTACATTTACATTTACGCCGCGGATGAGACACAGAAAGCACTTGAGAGTCAACATTTGCCAAGCTATAGCCGAAAGTATAGGTTCATCTAGTCGCCCATGGAACTGGATTTTAATAACTACAAAGTAACCATTGTTAGGAAAAATATCCTAAGGTCTTAAACCCATATTTATTCTATTCAACAAATCGTTTCTGGAATCCAGTAAAATTCTGCAGGATTACAGAAAAAAAATTCTTGATAAAAAACCAAAGTTGTTGGGGCTAAATATAAATTCTTTCTTAGATCAAGACTTATTTTTCTGGATTTCAGAAAAAGGTTCTCTATGTAAGAAAAAAGTACTTCGATATTGAATGGAGTCTAAATTCATAGTCACCAAATCCTTTCTAGGATTTAGAACAATTCTGAAGGATTTCAAAAAGAAGATATTTGTATAAAAAAAAGTTCCTAGGGTCACTGAAACTGACGTCAACAATAATTCTGCAAAGTCATAGAGTAAAGTTCTCGGTTTGAGAAACTAGCTTTGAATGTCACATATTGTTTTATGGAGCAAACAGTTTCTTTGGGTGTGGATCAAGAAAACAGTTATTGAGGTCAAATGTATTGTCAATGAATTGGTTTCTTAACTTAAGTCTTGTATCATTGCTAGAGAGCGTTTAAAATAAGAAATAATTAGTTTCGCCAAAAACGAACTCCAACTGTCTTGTTTAAAGAGACTTCTACTCCCAGTATTGGTGGCAAAATTCGAGCTGTTGGGACAAGTTAGTGATGTGAAGAATAAAACCCGTGCACGTCGCTCAAGAACAACTGAGAATATTGCTGCTGTAGCCCAAAGTGTTGAAGAAAACCCAGGTTTGTCCATTCCTCGTCGTTCTTTGGAATTGGGCATTCCACAAACGTGATTAATGATTTTTTTATGGCCGGAGTTGGATGATATTGATCTGGACAACGTTTACTTTCAACAAGACGGCGCTACGTGCCACACAAGCAACGAAACCATTGATCTTTTACGGGAAAAGTTTCCGGACCGTGTTATCTCTCGAAGAGGTGATCAAAATTGGCCACTAAGATCTTGTGATTTAACATCTTGCGACTTCTTCCTTTGGGGCCACGTGAAAGATAAGGTCTACGCCAATAGCCCAGCGTCGATTCAAGACATCAAAGATGGAATTCGTGAGTCTATCGAGGACATAGGGCAGCCACCTTGCGATTTTGTTATGGAAATTTTCATGAAAAGGATATGGTCCTGTAAGCGTGGTCGTGGTGGCCATTTGACTGATTTTGATTTTCATTATTAACGGCATACCTTCCTCTTTCTTATGAAATAAATATCCGATCATTTATCTCAAAAAATGTCATTTTTCTTTGAATATCAAAATAACAGCTCTTATTGGAAAACCCTTTATCTCACACACAAAGCTTGTTTTATTCCGCATTTCAACATCGACCCGTCGTCCGTATCCCATAAATATTTGCCGTAAGTAAGTTTTTGCTGCTCAAAGTCCTGAAAAGTTCGTCAACTATGATCAAATGGCAATCGATTTATTTCTTAAATCGTTTCAGTTTCCAGGTAATGACTTCTGTTAACATGTTTAACGATGAAACTAAAATGGATGCCCGAGTTATTGCTTACATCGTCAAACTTTCAACAGTCAATCATCTACTGATGTTTCTGTTTGTTTTCGTTTGTTTTATCCTCCTTCCAAACAAATTATTGATGTCATCGGGCCTGAATCGATTTGTTGTAAAATGCTCTCCCCGCGACACGATTAATTCCATGGAGGTAGGTACTCGCAAGTTCATCGAAAAAGTTGTCTAGACGCAATAAATCGATTGCAATTTCAGTTGTCGCAGCAAGCAATATATTGCTGTTACAATTCCATCACCGCCACAGCGACATGTAACCAATGTTAAGGACTTTACTGGAGAGTTGTTCAGGATATTACGTTTCTGTGTATCAGCCACGTGTAGACCTATTGCACTCTTTAATCGAAGGAATTAAGCGTTTGCAGTTTGCAATTGATAATTTAATTTAAAGAGCTGTCAGATTGGGGTTACTAGTGCAAAAAATGTCTAGAGGCCTTTACAACAGGAATTTCTCATAGCTTGAGATAATTTTTTAAGGTTTCACCCACCATTAGCATTGAAATTTGAGTTAATCAAGTAGGGACCAAAAGAAGCCCATAATTTTTTATGAATAAAGGAGTAGCTGACGGTAACGCATACTCCCACCAATATGAGGCATAAGTGTCACATTTAATGCTGTCATAATGAACCCATTATACACTTCAGCTAACGGCCGCATAAATCGCGCACAATATCCAATAAAACGCCATGTTTCAAATGAAAAATAAATATAAAACTAAGTATATCCTGCCTCCCATACCCACTCGCAACACTTTTAACCACCAGTATTCGACTGTAATTCGGTTTTGCTTATACACGCTTCCATGTAAATGTACATGAACTTGCATTAAGCATTCAAGCCCCCAGTTAAGCTTCGTTTCCCCAACCACAAGCCAAGCACTCTCATTCAGTCAGTCTCTTGTCAAAGTGTCATTTAGATCGTAATGATTTGATACTTTGCCACCCGTAAACACCGCGTGCACATTAAACAAATTTCGTTGCCACTTTTGCTGGTGGGGCACAAAAAAAAAAGAAAACTCCCCGATGGGTGCGAGTCACACACACTGACACACTGACTCACACCAAGGATAGAAAATCACCACTCTCCAAGAGGAGAAGGAATCATTATCAGCCGATATGCCGCAGGGACAGGAGGACGTTGAGGACGGATGAGCGTTTCACTTCAGGCAAGTGATGGTGACGTTTTTAATGCTTTCGGTTTTTTTTTAACGAATATAAGAAAATCGCACGTCAATTTGGTTAGAATGTTCACACTTCTTATCTATCTAACCGCCCTGGAGGCGTCAATTAGATGTTAGGTTGCATGTGCTACAACATTAATTGGAAGCGTGTGGCAAGCATTCCAGGACTGATGACATATGGAAGAAATTAAGTGATTTCATGGGTCGAAGAGTTCTAGTTTGTTGGTGTTATCTATCAAGAAGTGGAAGAGTGGACATCTGTTCAATTTTTGCCAAAGTAGCTTGAACATTTTTGTATGAGGGCTATCCAAAGCAAGTCATCTATGGGATTTTTGTGGAAGAAGGCGAAGCAGGGGACATTGTATTCGGTGAGAGAAGCTAAAATAAAAAAAAGTTTTTACTCGATGCCTATTAGGATATAGATCCAGTTCCTTGACTTGAGGCAGAACATCTGTTTATACAAATTATTTTTCAACTTTATTTAAGTTTACTTTAATTTAAATTTTATTGTTTATGTTATTTTTTGTCCTTTAAAGGCCTCGTCATACAGAGCGCTTTTTCGACGCTGCGTTGAATTCGCAGCGGTGAAGTTGAAACACAGCGGTGAAATAATTCAAGCATTATAGGGTTGTCTTTTTCGAGAGAACTATTCTTCTCTATTTTCTAAAATCAAAAAAAAAATAATAAAAAAAAAACGAATTAAAAAGTCTCCCTGTAATTTTTAGGAAACATGGATCCATTAAACAAACATATTTCAGAAGACGCTGAAACTATTTAGCGATTTTGAGAAATTCCTCCAATACTGCCACTGGTTTAAGAAATGTGCATCCAATTTATATAAACGCGTTCATATTATTATCGTGCCGCAGTGGCTTAGACTAAGCGAGGGGTCCCCCGGTTCGAATCCCGAAAGAACCAAATTACATCTTAAGGTTTTTTTCCACTGCGCCACCTCTCGCGAACGTCTGACAAACATCAGAGAGTAAAACTGTCATGAAAGTGCTTCTCAATTAGCCGTTTGGAGTCGGCGTAAAATCTTAGATCCCTTCCATTCGTCCCAAAATTGAAAACTCACACTAAACGAATAGTTGTGAGAAGCTATTTAAAGTTATTTATTTAGTTCATATTATTAAATCATTTCTAGAAATTCACATTAGGGGTTTTGAGACGAGCACATGACCTCTTTTCAATTATTAAAATAAGTAAAAAACATGTTTGGCAAAAATACGCAAAATATTTAAAGCTTAAAATGTGCGTCTTTTGTTTACAAAATTTGACTGGTGCTAATATGTTTTAGAAAGAAATTCGTTCAACTTCTTAAATTAGTTTGGTGTATTTCTAAAAAAGAAAAATAGTTACAGGTCCAAGTATTTTTAACTTTCTCGCATTACGTAGTAAGAGAAAGATATTGTAATCGTACAAAAAATCGAACTCGAGATTTTAATCAAATCTGACATTACGATGATAGAGGAACTCGAAAAAGTGGGTCTCGCAATTCTGTCCGTCTGTCCGTCTGTCCGTCCTTCCTGAGCTCTACAGCGCAAACGGCTGGACGGATTTCTTTCAAACTTCGGATTTAGAGTTGGTGGGCTTACAGTTCGGGGCCACTTTTTTTTTTGCACGTTAAGTGTTGCCGTTCTAACGGTATTCAGCAATTTTGAGTTTTTCGAAAACGGCTCTAACGATTTCAACCAAAATTGTTATTTGGGCTTAAGTAGGTGTAACTAAGATGGCTGCATACTCAGTTTTTCGCAGAAAAATCGAGTAACGGTAATTTTGAAAATTGGTCATATCTCAAAAACGGTCAAAACTATTTCGACAAAAATTCATATTTAAGCTAATACGGTTATTCCCAACATGATGGCAAACTCAGTTTTTCCCTAAATTATCGTTCAACGGACTATTTTGGAAACATTTTGTTTTTTAAGACTTTATTTAATTATGGTTTACTTGAAAACGGCTTTAACGATTTTAACCAAAATGTATACTTGCTCAACGCTACATGGGGTCAACATGGCTGCATACCCAGTTTTTGGCTAAAAAGTCGAATAACGGTACTTTTGAAAAGTGGCCCTATCTCGAAAACGGTCAATACGATTGCAACAAAAATTCATTTTGTATGTAATATGGTCATTCCTAACATAATAGAAAACTCAGTTTTTCTCTAAATTGTCTATAATCGATTTTTGAAAAAAGGCATATTTTGAGAATTTGGTTTTTTATTTTTTTACCTACATGAAAACGGCCAAAGCGATTTTGACCAAAATGCATACTTGGAGTAAAATTGACGTTTTCAACATTATTGCGTCCTTCATTTTCGATTCTAACCACCGGAAACGCTGATTTTGAAAACTGTTCATATCTCGAAAACGCCATTTTCGATTCGGATAAAACCTTAAAAACCAAGTAATACTAACATCCTGAACAATACCTTATACTCACTTTTTAGCTAAATACTTGAGCAGGATTATTTTTCGAACTCAACATTGCAATATTTGTTACTATTTTGTATGCATTATTTTCCAAAATCAGCTTTATTACTAAAATGCTTATTTACGATAACATAAGTATTGTTAATAAAACCCCGTACTTAGTTTTTCTTAGAGAAATGCAAATAATGCCGTCTTTTAAACATTACCGCACTACCAGTTTAAATGTAATCTCAACAAGTACTTGAACTCCTTTTAGCAAATATTTCCCACTTCTTTTTTTTCAACCATATTAATCATGCACCTTAAAATAATTCAAACCAATTGGAGTTTACACTATCAGAAACCCGCACTTCATTTACCCCCAAACACGTGTAAATTCAAAAACAAAACTCTGAATTCTTACATCACAAACCCTACTTCGAGTCATGGCCACCTACCAGCATCACCAGTTTGAAAAATCTTGTTTTATAGCCTATAAACAATAATAAAAGAAAAACAAACCAACCAAACTGATCATATGAACGAGAAAGTTTCGTGCGATCCAGTCGTGCACTTTATTTAAAAATAGTTTCATTCCAAATTTTACACTAACACTCAGGTAACAAATTTTAGTTTATGTATTGTTGACAAAAAATTGTCATTGTGACATGCATTTTTTGAAATACGACGATAAAAGACTAAATGCAGGGCGACAACTGTCAAACGAACCTTTTTACATTGAGTGCGTTCCGGGCACAAAACGCTTTCAATTTAATTCTTCGTTGTGGTGGTTTTTGGGTTTACCAAATCTGACGCTCTTGGTATTTGGTTTAGTACTTACTTTGTCCGCTGCACATCAACATTTACTTCTAACTACACACTTGAGTGCATTTGCACTCGAAAACCATTTCAGCCATCATCATCTAAGAAATCGATTAGCCGATAAAACCTTCATATATGACAAATTGACAACATTGCCATAAGCCAACTTGCCCATTCGGGAGTCTGATTTATTTCTCTCAAATTCAAATCCCTTTAAATTGACTACCGCAAGGACACAAATAGGCGACACACACTCCCATACGAAAATATCCAAAGCCGGCCATATTAAATCGTTCGCAACAAAGAGCTTATCCAGTTTAAATCTCCATGCTCAGCGTCAAACAACCGATTCATATGCGTTATAAGGCCGTTAAAAGTGGATTAACATTAAAATATTTGCTTTTTACATGTCATCGCAACATCCGTCCGTCCACCAGGCACCAGCGTCCATCCGCGAGTTTTTACTCTCCGCATGACAGCGAAAAAATTCACATAAAAAAAAATGCTCCGCCAATTTGAGGCAAATGCCAACTCAAAAGGGGTGTGGTACAAGTACAACGTTCCACAGGATTAATTTTTTTTGTACAAATTTCTTCTCCGAATATATAGTCAGAGTGTGGGTGGCACTGGCAATAATTTATTTAAACAAATAGCGAAGAAAATAAAAAAAAAGTAAAACAAACGCAACACAGTTGTAGATAGATGAACAGCGAATAAAAGTACAAAGGAAAAATGAACAAAAAAAAAATGTATGTACTCGTATATAACTTCCACCTACAACACTCGCACTCAAATATAAGAAATTTTCTGGAATAATTTACAAGCACTGAATGTGACAAGTGAAATGTGTGTTAGTTCGTTTAACGTTGGTGTTCATTGCAAATTCATTTGAGTCATGAGCACAAAAAAAAGGTTACTAAGGCGGGGGAAAAAAAAACAATAAATATCCACGTATATGTACACAAGTAAATTTTACATCCAGTTTTTATCCTGAGCCTGGGCTACAATGTTCATAGCACACTATGGCCAGCACCACACACCGGAAGTGTATGAATTTTCGTTTTATCCCTTGCATGCATACGGTTGGGGTTATTTTTTCGTTTTCGACGTTTTGGGCCATAGGGTTTAACTTTTGCAGGCACTGAGGGATGCAGAGCTAACCATTTGATTTTGCAAAGGAAGTGGGTGGCTATGGCGGCGGCGGCGTCATTGGTCAGAGGACTTTTAACCTTTTATGCGCCCTTATTTGTTCGCCACTTGAGTTTGGAAAAACATTAAAAAAGCACGTGTGGATATTACAAAAGTTACAATCTACCTTTGGTGGTGGTTAATTCGTGTTCTCATTAGAGGAAAAATACACATTTTGTCGACTATAATTTATAATGGAGCAAGAAAGTGGGTTTTTCTGTGCTCTGTTGGGATTTTCTTTTTCTCGAAAATTATAATCTGTGCAACGTGGATCAAAATGATAAGTGAAGGGCGGGGAAACTTCGAGCCCTTAAGGGTTCGATGTAGGTACCTCCATTTTGAATATTTTTTGCTACTGCAACGTAGTAGCCCACGATTATTTAAAGTTTGCCCGCGAATTAACCTTCACCGAGCAGCGGCAAAATAGCTCTAACGTGTTGGCTTGAATTGTTTTTTCCAGAAAAGCCTTGTGATGTCTGAGAAATATATAACCAACAACTCTTCAAAGCCAACTTGTGCGAGAAGCTGGGCCCAAAAATTCCTTGTCACACGATTTTTATTTTGTTTAGCTGATATTAAAACATGGGAACGAGCGGATAGTTGTTCGCGTATTTGTGGTGGAACTAAATTCCTACCTGAAATGTCAGGAGTCATACGATTTAAAGGAATTCTTTAGCCCGCTTCCATAGAGGACCGTTGAAATTATACACGAAATTTCGAAGTAAACCTTAAAAAATACCGTCATACAAAATACTGGACCGTTTCATTTTGTATACGTACTAAGAATGTGGACCTCAACTTTATTTAAGCTTAATTTAAGTCCAGTTAAAGAGAATATATATAAAAAAAAACAACCCTAAGGTTTTTTACATTTCTCCTTCAATTGCGAATGTCTGACAAAAATACGGGATTATAAATACCCTGGAAAAGCCTCTTAATTCAGCGGGTCGGACTCGGGACGAAACTTAAATCCCAACCATCGTTCCGAATGGTAAGGGTTTTGGTCTTATAATGATCTGCTGCGCCAACCTTTTCTTTATATGTACTTATAGGTATACGCATTCGCACTATAAAAGGCAGTAAAGTAGTTCCCTTTTTTGTTTGTGGGAGATCTAAAAGGTTTTCTTAAAATTTACATTTTTGTTTACGCCGTAAGTATTTACAGTAAAGGCCATCAGTAATAAATAAAACGTAATTGCAATTTTTGGAGCACAAAATTGAAATGCTAATTAGATAAAGTTTTTCTTAGTCAGCATTTTTTTTAGTAATACCACTTAAAACATGATTTTTGATGACACAGACAACTTTGTTTGTTTATCAGATATTTAATATTTAGTTGCTTTCTTGATTTAAGTCGAGCTTTTTCAATCTTGAGCACTTTTTTAAGCATGTCCTGTTACGTTTGCATAACAACTGTCAATGTACCTACATGATTTCATCATGTTGTAGTCAAAACATAAAATTAAATTAAATTAAATAAATAAATAAATTAAATTATAAAAAAAATTGATTCATAATAGGAAAAACCTAAAAACATTTGACATTGAAAATTACTTGTCGGGTTTATGATGAATGAGAAGCGTCACAACTCACACCCGGTCAAAGAAAACATTATCATTTAAAAAAAAATGTTTTTAAATTTTGTGTTGCAAATAAAAGAAATTGTAATTTGCGCAAAACTACCATTTTGAAAAGCTTATTACTCTTCAAAAATGTACTATGTTTGTACATATTTAGTACATATGTCTTTTCAACTTTTCCAGTATAAAAAAGTTTGCAAAAAATAAAAATAAAATAGGCATCCTTACAAAATTTATGAATTAACCTTATATTTCCTGTGTAAACTATGTTACAACTTCTTTCGGAACTTAAACTAAAAGAAGCCGTGAAAATTGTGACAAAGCTGTAGATATATATTTTTTTGGGTTTCAAATACTGCTTAAAGAATTGGGACAAAAATAATAAACACAATATTCAGACCAATTTTTCTAAGATTTAATGCAAAAAAGGTAGACACTTTCCATAGGCCCAACATGATTTATGATATTTTTCTTTAAAATCAAATAAATAAAAAAAAGGAGCACCAGGTCCCTAGGTACCCCAGGCCTGGCTTTTTGAACCATTCGGTTTTGCGAATTACTTTAACCTTAGAACGAATGCAAGAAACCATTTAATTTTAAGCCGAATCTGAACGTCTTAAGAAGCCCTTCCATGACAGTTGCAGTCCCCTTGATTTTTTTAAATTTTTGGGTATTTTGCAACATATCATAAAATACATTTCGATATAATTCAAGAGGAGATACGTATAAACGTATTGCGAAGACTGTACCACAAATTTCCCAATATCTACCCAGCCATGCTTCCACCAACCTTCACTTGCAGCTATCTGTCTGGTGACCTTATTTTCCATAAATCGACTCAGACACTCGTTTATATGTACCATCAATTTTTAATGACGTCTCCACGGCATATGTCATGAATGACCGCCAACGTTGCATAAATTCATATGACGCTGTTACGCTTTCACTTGAGAGATGTGGCCGAGAATATAAAAACTTTTCATTTTTACCCCCAAAAAATATGCGTCCTACATAAAAAATACACCTTCCTCCCCTCCCTGTAAAGATGTCTGTTCTCGTTGGCTTCAAAAAAAAGAAGAAGAAAAACAGCTTTAGCTACGCTTTGACTTTGCGTCACTCAAAAATTAATTTATTACTGGGTTGGTGGTTGTTCCCTTATCAAGAGCAACAATACTTACTTACACACCCGCATGCAACCTGCGGTCGTATATCACATTCGGGCGAATATTATAAATTGTTAAAATTAAATACAAAGTAAGGTGGGTAGGGTACCATAAAGACTGATGGTGGACTTGTGCTGAACGCTCAAGTACAAACGGTTCCTACTGTGTAGCCGTGTGTATTCCGCCTAATGACGGACAACTCAAACAAATTATATTTTTAACGGACATCAGAAGAGGACACCGTCAGAGAAAGCAAAAGAGGACCCTTTGTACGAGAGAATTTTTGTGTATGCGTTCTTTTGTATTATTTATGCAACCCATATTTAGAAGAAGTAAACAGAGAGCGAGTAAGCTCTGTACAGTATTGTAGAACAGGATAATAACAGCAGAATAAGGTGCACACCGGTCTTCTCGTCTAGTGGTGAATAAATAATGAACTGGAAAGTGTAACTGGGTCAGTTGGTCCTTCCACTTCAATGCAAGGTGCTCTAAGTGCCTTTGTTTGTTGTATGTTGTTACATTTGCCTCGCCTTCTTTTACTTCTTTTGCTTCTTTAACTCTGTGCACTGCTTTCAATTTGTTCATGATTTTTTCTCTGTTTTTTTTCTTGTTAAAATTGGCAAACAAAGTGCGAGAATAGCCTAGCTATTGGCATACGGTGTGAAGTTGAATTAAGTTCGGTATTGTGTGCGTAGAGTACAAGTACAATTATGTCCTTAAGGTTATTCCCCATTGTTCCATTGCGAAGGTGCAATTATATGGTATCTACAATCTACATAGCTCAAAGTAATAACTAAAAATAAGAAGAATATCCCAGCTTTCTTTAGTTGCATGTTCTCGTGGTAGTCTTCTTACACCGCAAGGACAGTAAATGCATAAGCAAATCTTTTTCAAAGCAGTATACAGAAAACGGGTCATGATTGTGCGACTTGTGCGAATGACAAAGATCCTGTTTACACTAGCGCGCTGCATCATTTTGTTGTGTCTTCAAAATGAAAGAAGAACCGCCTCTCTGTCAGACAGAACGTCGGCTGGATGCTATGTCAATTTTTTTTTAAATACATATTGGGAGATCGATTTTTAAAGTTCAAAATATTTTTTTTTGTTTAAATATGATAAAATTTTTGATTTGTACTAATTTTTTTCTGAAAGCCTTGAAAATTTTGTTTATAAAACAAGTCACAGAAATAGTTTTTCTTTTATTTTGAATTAGTTATAAATTAAAATCAACGAGAAAGTTTGGGTATTGAACAAAGTAATACGGAGTGATAACACGTTGGTATACAGTTTCTGGATATTGAACAAAAAAAAACTCAATATTGAACAACAAAGAAGAAAACACAAAAAGAGAGGAAACATGAAATTGATTTTAACATTATATAAAACAAAAGTGACATGACAAATCGTTAAAAATTTTTAAACAAAACAGTGCTCTGTAACTTGAAAACTAAAAGAGATAGAACGAAATGGTTTACGCGAAAGGAAAGACCGTCCCAAAATAATGAAGACTCAATTTCGTAATCGTTCAATTGGAAATTTTTCAAACGCCACATACACAAGCATCGAAATTAGGCCAGACATCAGAAGGAATATAAGTATTTGCGCCGTGTGTCTTATTTTGTACTAACTTGTAATCACTGCAGCATGTGCGTAGCCAGGGCTAAAGCAAGAGCGACTTGGTGCCGTCATTTGTATTGCTTCTGCAGATGACAGTCATGCATACCTATTTTAGGTGGCTTTGCATACTCCCAATATGAACACGCTGGGTCTACTTTTGGGCTCTCAACTTTCAAGGACGAAACTTCACATCAATGAAATAACTTAAGCCATAAGACTGCGATCATTTCCATTTTTTTTTAAATAATTTTTCTATACACATTTAATCAACTTAAATGATAGGATGCATTGTCCAAAATTTGACCGCATTCTGGGCATTGTTTATTGTTTACATTTGTTTTAGTTGCTTTCAATCATTTCCCCTACTTCCCAATTGGTTTTGTTTTTATCATTTACAATTTCCCTTGCATTTCCAATCATCTGCACTTAAGTGTACCGTAAATCCGCGTAGATTAATTAAGGCAAGGTGAGTTTCGTGACGCATAGGTATCGAGCTGTAGAATTTTAAGAAGACACTTGTTCTCTCCAGGCAGTCCGCGCAATCGGTATGCCTCAAAGATCACTTATTTTGCCTTCCAAAAACCGTGACAATATTGTCTTTTTTCAGTGCCCAAATCACGAAGAACTATACCGTTTTCGAAATGTTTTTTACTATTTTCTGCCCGATTCTATTACATTTAAAAATATTTTTGTTTCGACGACAGTCGTCTGAATATTTCAAGGATTTCAAATGGGTACATTTTTAATGCATCTTCATGAGCAATCTCCAGCACGCATATAAGTAGCGCAAGCCTCCGTTGAGTGACTCTGCCAGTGGTAAAGATCTTTGTGGTCTAAGGGTCTAAGCAGCACCGATTCCATCTTAGAGCCGTAGTTGTGTTAAATTTGTAATTAGCTCTCAAAGTTTTAAAGTCACATATAGGATATGGATGACTTAACTTTGTTCGCATGTTCATCATGGAAGAGTTGCTAGATCTTGAGACGTCCCGTGAAGCTGTTTACTTCGAGCCTGAGTCCGTTTGTTTCTATGTAGCTATTGTTATAGGGACTTCCAAATAGACTCTGATACGTGATCCTTTTAAACTTTTATCAGACAGCTATTGTTCAACGGATTGCGGTTCTTCTTTCTTACCTACTTAAGGGAACTTTTTGATTTTTCCGTCAATGGCCTTTTAAGAGAAGGTCCGTCTTCTCTGTCGCATCAAACATGTATCTAGATCAGCTATTTCAAGCTAAACAAAAATCTCATATACCCGCCAAGCTTCGCAAAATTGTTTGACATTTGACTTTTTCAGGAAAAAAGTTTCGCTACATAATTCTTTTGAATACATTGGCAGATTACTATGAAACAGAATTTTAAATCCTGTTCTGTATTTAGCCCTGTGATGTCCTTTGAAATATTTACATTCAGAATGGAGAACTAATTTTAATGTAAAGCGTTCATAAATCTTAAGGGTGGTCCAACACTAATGCGCGATGTTAATTGTAAGTCACACCTGAACGTCAAGTTTTTTGCCCAACTTAATTTGACTTTTCTTTGTTTGAGTGTTTGACAAATTCATACATAAAGAGGTACACAATTAAGCAGCGCGTTAAGATTGTTAAAGCCTTTTACGAAAATGGGCGTTTAAGTCAAATGCAATTCGTGCATTTCGTGATTTTTTGGCCAGGATAATCGACCAAATGTGTCCGCAATCGGGAGAATTGTGCTTAAATTTTGGCAAACCTGGTCTGTAGGAAAAGTGAAAACTGTGCATGCTCGCCCAGTTTGCTAATGGGCTGGCGGCATCATCGGAACGTACTTCTTCAAAAATGAGGTCGGCCAAGCAGTTAAGGTGTATGGTGTTCGCTATCGCGACATTATAAAGGACTTCTTGTGGCCAGAAATTGAAGACGTGGACCTGAAGGAAATTGCTTTTAACAGGATGGTGCCACTTTCCACACAACCAACGAAACAATGGCTCTTTTGCGAAAGAAATTCAATGTTAGGTATCTCACGTCGCGTCATTGGCCGCCACGTTCATGTGATTTGACACCGATGGACTAATTTCTTTGGGGATATTTAAAAGAAAAAGTTCGTAGGTACGTCAAAAAACCAAGAACAATTCAAGAGCTAAAAGGTGAGATAATTCGGCACATTAACGACATTGAACCTCAATTATGTCCCAGAGTCATTGAAAATATGAACCATCGGATAGAGGTATGCCACCGAAGCCGTAGCAAGCATTTGGCCGATATTTTGTTTTACACATAATTGTCAAAGATCCTTCCAACAAAATAAAAAAATTGTAAGATATTCTCTGAAAAGATTTTGATTTATTTACATTTAACATCGCGCGTTTTTGTTGGACCTCTAGCAAATGTTGTTAAAATCCGAAAAAAAATAGTAATGAAGAAGTGCGATTCTGGTTTTGCACACTTTTTTTCTTTGTCACTGCCACCAAAAAATGAGGTGATCTCCAGAAAAGCCAGCAGCGCATATTGAATTCCTGCAAACCACCATAGTCCTTTGTTGATTACATTTGCCTTGTCATAAGAATCAATTTCACGAGAAAATAACGACATAAGCCCGTAACCGTAAGTGCACAAACAAGCAATAAAGTTGTAAATTCATTACGATATTTATGTAAGTGCAATATTAACCCCACATTATCCTTTTACCCGTATTCCGTTCTCTCTCACCCTTGCAAGCAAATTTGCTCTCTCTCGCATGGTGGTGCCATTGCAAATAAAAAAGTCACAGTAGCTGTTTAAAACATAATTACCCCCCAGAGTTTCTGCTCAATAGACCCTCATAAAATATCTGTCATCATTTTTCCCTCACTTCCACCCTGCTGCCATTCACCACTTACCACCGAACAAATAAATGAATTCGGCATTACCTTACTCAAAGGGACGAATAAAAAAAAAAAAAAAATACACACACAAAACGAATAAAAACTGTCTTAATAAATTTTAAGGATTTTTATCGCATATCGCTTAATGTTAATGTTCGCACATTCGCAATGAAATTCATTTGAACAGTGCTTCTGGCGCTGCGGTAGCGGTGCTGGTTATGAGAATGAAAAGGAGGTCGAAAAAAATTCTTTTAACGCTTTATGATATTCACCGCGCCTACTGCGCCATTGATATCGCCGAGAACCGCCACACGACCGGTGTCAAAAGGAAATTTCACATTTGCAGCGCGCTCCTAATGTAACGCTATACTTAAAGATGTGCATATTTTAAAGTGACGCCAGGAAGCAAACATAACTTGATAAGGACGTGTGCAATATCCGCTCATAAACACAGCACTCCTTAGTAAAGTAACTCAATTGACATCTATATACATGAGGGGGTGGTGCCGCCAGTAGCACCAGGTAAAGACACACACGCATATACCTATGGCTCAGAAGAGTGCCAGATACAAGTAACACACCGCATCAAGTTCACACAAAATTTATTCATCATCCCTTTGGCATAAAAGATAAAGCAAAAAGAAGGAAGAAAAAAAAAAAACAACCTCCCAAGGTGTTTCTTAGGAAATGACAAGTGTATACCGAGTAGGGTGGGCTCATGAATGCGCTAAGGAGAAAATAAGAAATGTACAAGCCAAAGCTAGCGTCAGAGCACATTCAGGTTGAAAAAAAAGAAGGAGGAAAAAAACGAACCTATAACAGGCTACAGGATATCCTGCGGATATGTTACACAACGTAATGACGAACAACACAAACTGTGAACTGGTGTTGACGATGCCAGAGCCATTGACATAAAATCAAAGCAATTAAATACTGTACCGGGGTGGTGGCAGAATTATGATGTTTACAGCTAGAAGGAGCAAGTTATAAGATGCTTGTACCCGATTCAGTGTTCGACGTTCCTTCACTTTCGCATGAAGGTCAATTTGTGCCTCGGGACGAGGACGGCAGCTGCTGCTGTGTCGAAATACATTGAAAATTGAATGGGCGGGCGATGAAATATGAGAGTGAGTGCCATCGGGTGTAAAAGGATGTACATTACCTGTCATCGCTGCACAGAGAGGGAGCACGAAGAATGCGCCTTATCCATATTAGTTTTAATTAATTAAGGGGTTATATAAAATTAAGAGTTTAGTGCGAAATAAGTGTGATTTCACACTCGGCTTTTGTCAACCAGGATATGGGTTAAGTACGTCGCGGAACTCATAAAGGTTATCACAGAGGAGCTGGTTTTAAACAACGCTTTGTATTATACAAAAAGGGAAAAATCCCATGCACTCTTCTTAGTTGACCTATATTACGAGGACCTTTTGTAGGATTGGGAGCACGGCATGCGCTACTGCTGTGCGATTAAGGTCATAGTTTGAATTTTTATTGCGACCATGCTGAAGTTCCCTAATATTGCTTTTACAATTTTCAAATTTCGGGGATCAAATCCTTCAAGAAGCAGTCTAAGTCTAATTTTTAATCTCAGAGAAGGGCGCAACAAATCGACAGCGGGCAGACCACCAAGCGAAGTAAGATCATTTCGACTGCCTGTTGTCCAGAATAATTAAAATCTCTATACATTTAAAACAAAGTCGCAAAAAGTGTATGTTTCCCTCTGTCGGCTGTAGTTTTCAACCAATTTAGTTGATTTTTTTTAAAAGGTCGGTAATTACGGAGATCAATAATTGATAGGTCAAAAAATAGAAAAAAAAATAATTTCTATCAGTCAATCCACTTGTCGCATAGACTTACTGATAAAATTGAAAAAAAAAAGGATTTAGGTACTTTGCAATATTTTACAGTGTAAAATGTGTCATAAAGGATTATTCCGCAAAAGAACTTGCCAAAGCAAGAAAATGAGTATTCATCATTAAAACGGATTGGAGCTAGTGTACCACAAGGGTGTGTACTAGGCCCTGGGTTGTATCTAGAACTTACCAGCGATCTGCCAAAAAGTTAAGATAATTTTTGGTATTGTACTTGCTGTGTCGAAAACTATCGAGGAAGCTAGGAGAAAGTACAAAATTCAGTGAATAATATTTAAAATTAAAAAATTGCAATTAAATTATGTAGTTAAAATGTTAATTGGGAGGTATTGTTCATTGTTTATTATTGTGTGGACATTGTCTGTTACATACTTTGCAACATTTACAGATAAGCGATAAAAACTTTATAATATTATTCTGCTAAGTATAACATCCAACATTTTTTTCTTCGTTAAACTGGAGGGGAATGACTGAAATACAAAGCAATGATTTGGAGTTTTGCACTTGTCTGTTTGCTTAATAAGTTCTTAAAATTATTTGAAACATTGCATGGCAATCGCAAAATCTAAAACTGCTCTTTATTCCAGATTGTAAAAAAAAAACACACAAAGAACCCTACTCTAGAGCATAAGGACCCTGACAATTTTTGTCAAGATTGAAAATAGGTTTTGTGGTCGTCTCAAAACCCAATATGTGAATTTCTAGAAATGTTTTAATAATGGAAGGTAGCGCGATCTTGCCTAATACCTTAAAACATATGTCACATTAAATGCGATCATCAATTTCGTTTTGAAAAAATATTTAGCTTAAGAATAAGGATACGCTTTCTTTTGAGGTAAATCTATTCCTGATAATTTGACATAGAATACTGAGCATAAATTTCAAAGAACCATACCTAAAATGCAGTCTCAAAAGTCGTCCTTATTGGAACTCTTAGTTTGAAACAAAATACACATGAGGATTGTATATAAGATGAATTCGGTCTACCATAGTACCATGACGAAAGCTATTTCAGATGGCTTGGATGCCAAGACTGGCTTGTTGTGAAATATTCCGAAGTTGATGACTTGGCAAGCCCGTTTTTGTAGTTTCCTCATTTTCATGTTTTATTTAGAGCGAATTATCCCTTCAGGGTGACTTCTGTTATTTAAAATAAATAAATAAAACCTTTTAGGGCCATAGACCTAGGATCCCGCAACCAGTTGTTTGTGTGAGTGCTTGTTTTTGGACATACAATTTTATGCCGAGTCAAACAGCACATGTTTCGAATGTTCATAAGGCATGGCATTCGGTGGTTTCCCCGATTGAACTTAAGGCTCCTCTCGCAATAGTCTAGCACTCTAACCACTGGATCACTGCCTTGCTTTTTAGTCCTTAATTTTGGTTTATTCATTTATCACTCCCTGTCTGTGTAGATAAATTTCCAGTCTGTTTTCGTCTATGACAAGGACAATATTCTCGTACCATTGCTCTTGGTTGGTTACCTACATTAATACTATAGTCTAGAACGTACCGCGTAGTCCGTAATGAAGGCGATACCCGAAGCCATAATGTAAAGCTCTCGGCCGACATTTCCATAACGTTCATTAATTAAAGTGGCTGAATCATGGTCACGTTCTTAAAGATGTTCCCATCGAAGGTCGCTGTCATTGTTTCACTACAGTCCTTGACAGAATGGCACATATTCCCTGTAAACAATGTACACAGCAGAAACCTTTCTACAAATATGCCCCCCGTCCCATATGGGTCAGGAATAATAATTATGACCCACTACCACGTGAAAACGAGACCAACAAAAAAAATGCTGTATTCCAAAACAATGAGCAGAATAATGACGCACCTCAAATTTTTTGTTTTGTTTCTTTCTCTTCGTGTCGCCTTGTTTTTAATCCTTATAACCGTATTGTTCTTACCTGGTGCTGGTGGATATACGATTTTAACGTTACTGTGTGTATTGTTTGCTGACTGTGACTTAAGTTCTGATGAGACTTTTGCGTTTTTCTAACGAAGTTTATTCGACTGTTGGGTACTTTTTACATACATGCTGTATTTGATGCCCTAGCCCTAGGAGCAGAGGAAGGTTACAACTTCCAAGGCTATATTTTTTATTGTATACATTGTAGCTGATGATTTTTTTTGCTCAACCACATACATATGCAAATGTGGTGTGTCTGTATTGGGTTATTTTTTTTAATGAGCGCTACAAATAACCGCGAGGTGATAGTTGCTCGGGCGGAATATATTAACTTTGGGAAAAGCATTACGAATTCTTGGCAGTAATTTATTTTATTCTGGCATGTTTCGCGGAATAATTTACTATTGTACTTAATTCTTATATGTTATATAGTTTTCTTTGAGTAGTACAAAATAATTACCTAATTAAGATTAAGATATTTGTTACAGGGACTTAGAAGTCCACGGGGTTGTACTAAATATTTTTTTTAAATTATGTTCTTGACGAATGGGAGAAGTTAACAAGTCAGCCTTGCCAACGTTGGCCAAATGTTTATTTGGTTAGTAGCTGAATCAACTCTATTTCTAAGACTTATCCATTAAAAAACGGAACAGGAACTGATCAAACTTGAAGACAATATTCCTCAAAGTATTAACCACTTTTTGATGTAGGTATACACGTTCACAGTGAATGAGTATAACACTTGTATAACACTCGTTCTAGTTAAATTAAAACAATTTACTTTTTTAGACTTCGAAGACGAAGTTTGTGTGTTTATTGTTTCTTTATTCTCCTCAAGTTCATCGGTGTTATTCCCCTGATATAGAGTTCTACAGACAAACAGATCGACTGAACGATTTTTGGACTGACAAAAGTCCTGCAAAAGACGACAGAATTTGATATTTTTAGAGACTAGCCACATTTTAAGAGGTGAAAATGTGAAATAAACGATGATAAGACTGAGTTTTGGTGTGACAGATGGTTTCAAAAGTTCTGACTCTGCAAAACACTCCGTCCGAGTGCTGGACGAAAAGCAAATAAAGGGTGGTTAAGTTAAATTGTGCCGAATTATCTCATCATTTAGCTCTTGAGTTTTTGCTGGCTTATCGACGTACACCTTTTCTTTCAAATAACCCCAAAGAAAGAAGTCCAACGGTGTCAAATCACATGATCTTGGCGGCCAATTGACATCGGCACCACGTGAGATAACATGGCCATTGAATTTGTCGCGCAAAAGAGCCATTATTTCGTTAGTTGTGTGGCAAGTGGCACCGTCCATTTGGAACCACATATCGTCCACATCCATATCTTCTAATTCGGGCCATAAGAAGTTCGTTATCATCTCATGATAGCAAAAACCATTTACAGTAACTGCCTGACCGGCGTCATTTTGGAAGAAATACGGCCCGATGATGCCGCCAGCCCATAAACCGCACCAAACAGTCACTCTTTGTGGGTGCATTGGTTTTTTGACAATCACTCTTGGATTATCATTCGACGAAATGCGGCAATTCTGCTTATTGACGAATCCACTGAGGTGAAAATGTTCTACATCACTGAAGATGATTTTCTTCGAAAATTGACGATTCACCATTTCTTGCCACCATTCTGACCATTGACGACGCTTGAAATGGTCAAGAGGCTTTAGTTCTTGAGTCAATTGCACCTTGTTAGTTATGCATAATGTTCATCAACGACGAGCGTTAGAGGTGCAATTGTTGGGCACGACGGCGAGTTGAGGTGGACGGCTCTTCAGCCACACTATCGCGAACAGAAGCAGAATTTTTTGCAGTACGAGCCTGCACGGTTTGCCTAAATTTGTGCTCGATTTTTCCGATTAAACGCACATTTGGACGATTAAATTGACCGATATGCATTTTGATTTGAATGGCCATTTTCATAATAAGCCTGAATAACTTTAAGGCTCGATTGTGTATCTTTCCATGGTTCAAATTGAGTTAGTCCGAATTTACGAAATGTCAAATGAAATGCAGAAAAAAACTTGACGTTTAGGTGTGGTTCACAATCAACATCGGCCTTAAAATTTAACCACCCTTTAGATATAATTTGGAGAGGATAAAGCCACATGGCGACTATACCTTTGCGCTGCCATATAAAACCAAAGGACGATTAGTTTTTTAAGCCCAAGGGAAATGGTATAGAGTTTGTAGTTCCGACAGTGTTAAGGGGGGATTTTTTTAAGTTCCAGAAAATGTAAAATGTCCCATGATCGACAGCACTAGCCTGGATGAATAAAAAGCAACGTTTTTGAAGGATCAAACTTGCTAATCGCTGTTACTTCGGCAATTGATAAGTAAGGCCTTATCGAGAAACACTAAGAAGACTCTATCCCAGCTTTCTGCTTCTATGGTGCAGCATCAATGACTTTATCAAAGACGGATGAAGATCTCTCCTTGGTCCCTACGAACGCAAAATTCTTCAAGTGATTTTTAGTCCCGTTTGCGTTGAGGGACTTTGGAGGAGGGGATTTAACAGCGAACTATACGAGCTATACAGTGACATCGACCTGGTCAGAAAAGTACGCATCAGTCGTCTGAGAACTGAGATGGGTGCTGGGACATACAGAGCGAATGGACACCCCCGAAGAATCTATCGAAGAATCTTCGATTCCAAAACGGAGGGACAATGCAGTAGAGGAAGACCTCGCCTTAGATAGCTCGCAACTGAAAGAGAACCTCAACCAATTGAAAGAGCGCAACTGGAGGCAGTTATTCAAAAATCGTGATAACTGCGGAGAGATGTATTGGTTGAGGCCCAGAACTGTAGCGCTGCCTAAGTAATTAAGTAATGTTTTCGAGAATATAGGGAGTGAAAACGAAAGGAGTGGCCAGCTGCGATATCTCAGTAGGAGAATCTTTAGTTTTCCGGAGGCCGGTAAAAAATATAATTAAATTTATTTAAGACCTTCCTCATTGTTAAAAAAAACTAAAATTACATATCAGGATTTTTCCACATATTTAACCAAAGTAAAATTAATTCAAACCAACCCAAGATTAATTTGGATACATAATACGCACGACCCGATTAAGATTCAATTTCATGTATTACGAAATATGATGCTTTTATGATTTCAGTATCGAACAATAAGAAAGGTAGGTATATCCGTAAACCTTCGATCATATATCCCTTGGTTAGAATTTCAAGTCTTCCTTGTTGGAATCTGTATTGAAATTAAATTTAAATTCGTCTAAAGGTTAGTTAATACAGTCAATACAAATGATATTTCCCTTGCTTCCTAGATTCATTTCTTAAATAACTAAAACTGATTTTCTAAAAATACCATTCCCAGTATTACGTCAACATAATTAATCGTCCGCAGGTCTCTATGTGATACGGACTAATTTATACAAATATCCATTGACATCATTTGTATCCCCAATGTCCTGGTAAATGCCAACAGAACACAAATCGCCACAAACTCGCTACAAACAAAAAACTCAAGTACGTACAGTCTGTATCTGCTGCTTTAAAGGACCTTGCAAGTTCTGCATCCATGATGAATAATCTCCCGCAGTTGCAATGTCCTGTCGATGAAAAATAACATAAAAAGAAAAACGATAATCGTATAGAAGGGCCACCTCCTCCTACACAGCACAAGCAGGATGAACAAATTAAATGAATATTAGTGCAGACTTATTGGCTATAAAATTTAATTATAGAATTAATCGATAGTCCCGGCGAGAGTTGCACCCCACCACTCACCGCACTGCTCATTCCCTTACAGTTCAACGGATCGTTGACTAGTTATTTATGTACGTACTCGTGGTCCTGGGCAAAAAGGTTATTTAACAGTTTTTAAATAAAGAGAAAATGCCAGAACAATAGCTGTGCTGCCTTATTGAGAACGCCGCGCCGATAGGTCGGCGGCTCACTATAGCGACTATGCATATTAAATAATACACATCGATACAGTTCTCATGGGAATGACTGTGTGTAAACGTAGGCTCTACAAGTCTGAAGAACTACAACCCCGACCGCATGAAAAGTATCCCATATATGACTGTGGTTTCACTTCAATTATACACGCCACAAGGGTGAGGTGTGCACCGGGAAAGGACACATGGGGAAAATGAGGTCGATGCTTTCTCCTTTCGCCTACGGCACGAAGGCATAAGGGCATATGAGCTAAAGCTCATTTTGCTCCTTTTAATTGAACGTGTATTTTTCCGTCCTTTGCCGTGCGATGGTTGCCCTCTTGAAACCTGAATGATTATACATAAGTATACATAGTAACGCTGTTCAGGTGTGTGGATGTGTGTTTTTCTTCAGCATTATGCAAAAAGTAAATCTAGGTTATCTGACAATCCGAGGACACTTTTTGTCATGGCATTTTGATTTTGGCTTGCAGTTTGACAAAAAAAAAAAAAAGTAACGAATTAAATTTTTCGATTAAATGACATTAATTACTGTATAACTGTATGATTATAAAATTAGGCTAAACAAAACAAAAAAACATATTGGATCAATTAGGGGAAAGGATTCTATTTGGGATTTTGCCAGTGTTTGGTCTCATGCGTGTTTGAAATGAATGTGACAGGTGAATAATGTATATTTGTGAAATTTAGCTATTCACGCAAGGTATATAATTATTGTAATTAGAATAGGGAAAAAAAAACGACAGTAATTAGGGGTGTTTTAGCACAGCGAAAGCCAACCCCTTCAATTTGGCTTGTCGGGACAGTGATTCAATCATAGAGGGCGACATTAGTTTTATAGGATGACAGAAGGCTTGTAGTCGCTGAATAGGGTTGGTATGGGTCTATTAATGGACTTTAAAAAATACCTAGTCTTTTTGCTTTTGCATTGACTGAACATCGTAGGGCAGTGTAATGGCTTACGACTGTTCAATTGCTAAAAGTCAAACAAATAACTCTCTATAGTCTGTCGCACAAAAATCGGCAGTATAGACTTAATGGAGGTGGGTTTTAGTGAGTAAAACACTCCTCTACTATACAGAAAAGAGTCGCCTCAATTGACCCAACTGATCGACATTAAAGTTAAAAACAAGCTGAAAATGTACTCTAACTGATTTTCGATTGTCTTCATCGCACTTCAATGCAATTCGCCGATATGCGTTACAAAATGTCGAAAAAATATTTCGAATAGCTGTTCCGAAGAATACCTCGAAGCAAAAATCCTCTGAATCGTATAAAATCGGAGAATTTTCCATTCCGACGGATACCTACCTCGCTAGGGCATATTGAAATCTCATTAAAATCGAGGTCAATATAAAATGTACATATTTTTTAAAATAATCAGTTGGTAACCCTACGGGAGTTGCTCTCCGCTTTGCGGTGATTTGTCATGAATTCAACGGTAACTCAGTAAGACGTTTAAAGAGTGACAGATTTATGCAAGCTTTAATAACAAGACTGAGAGGGAAGCCATCTTTCCTGTGCTGGGAATTTTTATGGAACAGGGTTTATGAATTTTCGCTTTAAATATTGTTGTGTCCTATTAAATGGTCGCGCCTAATCGTTCAACTGCCGATTAAGTATGGTTTTCAAATTATTAAAATATCTACTAATTTTTTTATACATAATTAAATTAAAAGGGGATTCCCAATCCTGGAGCACTCAGACCACGGTCCATTGTACTCCAAGCAGAAACCCCATATTTGGTAAAGTGGTGGAGTAACTCTGAAATTATTATTTTCTGGTATACCTATATTTGATGTCCCCCGGGCGAAATTAAACCTGCGCCGACTGGGTCACAAACAATGACTCTACGGACTACATCATTACCAACCCTAGGTACATAACTATTCTTATTGCTCTATCTAAAGCAGTCAGTAAATGGCTCTATTAAGATATTTATAAACACAACTAGAGGACCCGACAGACGTTGTCCTGCATGCTTTTTGAAGCCACATATCATTAATATAATTAGCTTGTAAATCGGGAAATATGCTTTCAATCAAAGCATCTTTCGTATTTACCATGTTGCAGAAGTTGTCCGGCAATTTGATGCATTGTGTATCTCCATGCAATGATATTGCTCCATTTCCAATGTTGAGCAATTGCTCGGAGAATGATAGTGCCAGTGCATCGTTTTGCAGTTGAACTGTTATATTTGTGGTAAGACGTAATGTACAGACATTTCGCCATAGATATGATTGTTTTATACATGCGTTAATTTCATCCGCATATGTAGCGCGTGGAATGACCGGCAATGTCTGTCTAAAATCACCGGACAGCAGCAGTAAAACACCACCGAAAACCCTGGTGCTATTATTTAAATCTTTCATCATTCTATCGAGAGCTTCAAGTGAATGCTTGTGTGCCATAGTGCATTCATCCCAGATAATATTTTGGCATTTTTACAAAAAAAAAAACGGTTCTAAAATACCCACAATTTATCGCTCCTCCATCTGCTCGATATGGTTGTACTGGCAGCGTGCGTTTATTTGCTGTTCCTCATCACCCATGAAGTAAATTTGGAGAAATTTTGAATCGGTATTAGGCATCGGCATTAAAGAACCAATTTGATGATACACTTGGCCCTGAATCTTAAACGTTGATTGAAAATTGCGACCATTCGCGTTCTGAACGATTTTTGTTGCTCCAAATAAGGTCATTAGAAATTGAATTTGCGAATTTTACGCAAAAACAATTTGGATTGTGATGTAGCTCCAGCCAATAGTGCTTTCAATGGTTCTGGCGGCGAATTAAATGGTGGCAATACTACAACTTTTCCAGACGCGCAGCAGAAACCGGCCGATTTACCTTTATATTTGAGTGCATGACAGTGTTGGCATTGTTTGTTCATAGCACCGATTACAATTTGCGAATGTGACGAATAGTCGATGTCCGACTCAAAGTGAAGAAGTGATGCACGTGTCAATGCGCGATACACTTGCAAACGTTGTTCACGTGTTCTAAATGTATCGGTGACTCTTTAACGGGCCAGTCTTTGTCTTAATGCATTGGCTCGAAGACGTTCGTTGCGTTGCTCTTGATTTTCATTTACACGTTTGATTACAGCCTGGTTTCTTAAATTTGCATTGTCCGTCAATTTATCTTCTGCCGATCTATTTAGCCGACCTTTCTGGACTACTTGTGAATTCGGAGTACGTCGACCAATATTTCCTCCTCGTTCACGAAGACGTGGCATTGTTGTATGTATAATACACTTAATATTCATTGAAATGCGACACCGGAAATATCAAAAGGCTCCGTACAAAAAGCCGTTATTTTTTAGAATCTTGTTTTTTAATAATACATCGATTTTTGGGGCACTGTGTTTGTATGTTCCGTATGAACAGTGGAGTGTGATATTGTTACAACTTTTTTTTATCTTATATATTCCAAATAAATCAATTTTGTATTTTACTTAATAACTCGCAGTCACGATTCGGTTGTTTTTGAAATATACGTATAAGATTTTGAATGTAATTTTTGTATGGGCGGTGCCACGCCCCTTTGTCCAATTTTGACCAATCTTCACAGGAATACTCCTTGGTTAATACCTAAGATTATGTGTAAATTTGAACTCGATCGATTTGGTGGTTTTCGAGATATAAGATTTTGAACATATTTTTTGTATGGGCGGTTCCACGCCCCTTTGTCCAATTTTGACCAATCTTCACAGAAATACTCTTGGGCCAATACCTAAGATTATGTGTAAATTTGAACTCGATCGATTCGGTGGTTTTCAAGATATACGATTTTGAATGTAATTTTTGTATGGGCGGTACCACGCCCCTTTGTCCAATGTTGACCAATCGGCTTCTAAACCATCCAGGGCGCCACCCAAACTCATACAAAAAAATGTATTCAAATCGGTCCAGCCGTTTAGGAGGAGTTCAGTGACATACACACGTACAGTAGAATTATATATATAAAGATATCTCCCTTTTAGGCGGACAGTAGCGGCCACACAATATTTGTCCCCCAAAAGGGGATTGTTGTTAGTAACATTTGTTTGACATTATCGCAAATTGAGACTGTTTGATGGATTACCATCTTAATCGAAACATTATGTTTATTTTTGTGGGGAAGATTTTTGTGCTATTCACTTTGCTGTAACTCACTAGATGGCGCTGTCTAATATCAACTTCTACACGTTGAATCAATTGACATAATATTCGACATTGACTGCAATTAGTGCTTGGGTAAAACACTTCGCAAAATGTGGCCGGGGTTAGACAAGGGGGCGTGGCACTTTCCAGAAAAAAAAATAATTTATAGAACACTATGTAAGCATTTAGGGCAATTTATTAAACAAGGAAAGCTACTGGAACAATCTGAATCAATCAATGGAAAAATCTTAATAGCGAAGCTAGAACTGTCAAAATTTGCAAAACAAGAAGAATTTAATAACGCAGGGGCTTCAGAAAATGCGGGCGGTGTTGAATATGAGGCGTTTCTCAGTGCACAGAGCAAAACAATTAAACCGGTAAAATATTTCTTAATTAAATATGTTACAAGTCTGGATTTCTCTACTCTAATACAGGATAACAGGCCACGATCTCAGAGAAGGAGAGATCAGTGCTTTTGGACCTAAGACAGTCATCAGTAGTTGCAAGAGCTGTAGACAGTACTTACATATTTATACTTATGAGGTGTAAACGATCTTCCACCAAATATGCTACCTTTCTAGGAGATCCATCTTATTTTCAGACGACTTTTTGCAATCCGGTGAGGCATTAATATAAGAAACATCAGTAGCCCCGACACATTGAGATTAAAGCTGGCGTTTGAAGCAAGGATATGGACAAAGGTATTAACATTTTCAACGAAACCTTCAACTGTTAATTGTAGTGTAGTGTAGCCTGCTTGATTTAGAAATAGGAGATAGGTCTTCAATTATTTTCTATTGGATCTTGCGTATACCTACATTGGATAATAATGGAGCTAGACTTGCAAAAGAAAAACGGCTTCCGAGTGTTATTATACATCCATCTAGCTATTGTATATCTACTTACGCAATTTATGGGCGAAAGATGTAAGATCAAAAAGAGACCCATGGGCCTTGGGCCAACATCCAGTTTGTAAAATAAAGTAAAATGAATGAAACCATAAACATATAACCGTGGTTAGGATTCTGTCTTCATAGAATACGACGTTTGTGCCATAAAATCAGTTTGGGAAGTACTCCAGCCGTCCAGTCTTCCAAAACTTGGAGCTCGTCTATTACTAAAATCAAGCTTAAACTGTGGGCCACAAACAAAATGAAATAGCAGCTCAAAACCACCGATTGTTGAACGGCTTTTATGGCACATAACCCATGTATACAAAACTTGTCCAACTAAATTTGTTTTCGAAAAAATCGTTTTTTTTGTTTGATAGAAAATGAAACTCAATTTTTGAAATCGTTATAACATAATGTTTTAAACAAAAAAAATCGGTTATCTTGCTTCGTGGCGCTCTCTACTAAAAAATCGGAAAAGTCTCACTCGCATGCATTTGTGGAGCGCATAACTAATCCGTCATTCTCACCACCAAACTTACGTACAGCAGGCACTGGCACAGTTGGTACATCTTTTCCATTTTCTTTTCAAAATTCTCACGGCTTTCTTAATACAGCAACCACTTTGAACCGGAAATAAGTTTGCAATATTCTGGAACGCGTTGTTCAAACTCAAAGTGATCTTTTCTGCAAAATTGATGTGTTTCAACCATCTTTTTGAGTTTCAAAGGTTTTCAGTTAGAAAACGAAATTACTAACAGATCGTGGCGGACTCTTGTTAGGAACGTTAAACTGCTTGACACATATGAAACAAGATTGTAAAACAGTGATTACCTATACTTACTTACTTAACGGGCTCCCGACCCGTGGAGAGTCTCTGCCTGAGACACTGCAGCCTTCCATCCTCTGCGATCCCGGGCACGCTGCTTCCAATTTTCCAGACCAAGCGCTCTGGCATCCGCGATGGCTTGGTCTTTGAACCGGAGGTTCGGTCTTCCTTGTCGTCTCGAACCTGGGGGCTGGGATTCGAAGATCCTCTTAGCTGGAGCATTATTATCCATTCGCTCGATGTGGCCGAGCCAATGTAGTCGACGTATTTTGGCTTTTTGGACTACATCCACATCTTGGTACAGCTCATAGAGTTCGCGGTTGTATCTTCTCCTCCATTCGCCCTCCTCGCACACAGGACCAAAAATCCGTCGAAGAATTTTTCTTTCGAAGGAGCCCAGTATCAGCTCTCCCTTCCTGCTTATCGTCCAGCACTCGGCGCCATAAAGCAGAACTGGCAGGATGAGTGTTTTGTAAAGCGTACATTTCGTCCTTCGAGTTAGGAGTTTTGAACCCAATTGCTTTGCCAAACCGAAGTAGCAGCGGTTTCCTAGGGTAATTCTTCGCCGGATCTCCACTATGGTGTCATTTGTGGAGTTTATGTTTACTCCGAGGTAGGTAAACTCCCTAACTACCTCGAAATTTTTGCTATCAACAGTGACGTTTTGTCCTAGGCGGTGGACAGATGCTTGTTTGTTTGTTGATAGCATGTACTTAGTCTTGTCCTCGTTTACTTCAAGGCCAACAAATTTCGCCTGTTCTTCAATCGCCGTAAAAGCCTCTATCACGGCACGCTGGGAGCGACCGATGATGTCGATATCGTCCGCATACCCCAGTAGCTGTACGGATCTGTTGAAGATAGTGCCTTCCGTGTTGACACCTGCCCTGCGCACTATCTGCTCCAGCAAGAGATTGAAGAAGTCACATGATAGCGCATCTCCTTGCCGAAATCCGGTGCAAGTTTGAAATAATTCAGAGGAGCTATTTCCAAATTGCACATAGCAGCGCGTGTTTTCCAGCGTAACGCGACACAGCTGGATCAGTTTTGCCGGGATCCCGAATTCGGCCATCGCCATATAGAGCTCCTGACGATGAATGCTATCATATGCGGCTTTGAAGTCGATAAATAGGTGGTGAGTCTCGACTTGAAATTCATTGGTCTTCTCCAGGATTTGCCTCAGTGTGAAAATTTGGTCTATGGTCGATCTGCCGGGCCGGAAGCCACACTGGTACGTGCCGATTAGTGTGTTGCAGAACGGTTTAAGACGTTCACACAGTACGTTGGATAGGATCTTGTATGCGACATTAAGCAGGGATATGCCTCGATAATTCTTGCAAGACATAGGATCGCCTTTTTTGTAGATGGGGCATATGGAGCTGATAGTCCAGTCATCGGGCATGCTTTCTTCCACCCATACTTGGTTGATGATTTGGTACATGCGCCCTACCAAAACATCACCACCGTATTTGAAGAGCTCCGCTGGTAAACCATCAGAGCCTGCGGCCTTGTTGTTCTTAAGCTTTTTTATAGCTAAGCCAACTTCTTCTATACTGGGTGGTGGAACTGGTTCTTCATTGACTGGACGTGGGTTCTCTTCTTGCCCTATCACTCTCTCCACATGGTGCCCATTTAGCAGCTCCTGGAAGTGCTGCTTAAACACATCTACTATTCCCTGCGCTTCGGTGACTAGATTTCCTTCGCTGTTTCGAAGAGCCTGCGTTCCGGTCTTGAAGCCAGCAGCCAGTTGCTTGGCTTTCTTGTAAAACCTCCGGATGTTGTTTCGATCGCGAGACTCTTCGATCTCCTTGAGCTGGGAGACTGCGTAGGCCCTCTTCTTTCGACGCAGGATTTTCTTCTCCTCCCTCCTCCTGGTTCGATACTCTTCCCTCGCTGCCCTTGTTTTGCGCTGCAGCGTCTTCATATGTGCATCTTCTGTCACCTTTTTCCGACGAACGCACTCATCATCATACCACGGGCTTTTTCTCTGGGGTGGCTGGTACCCTATAGTAGTTTCGGCTACCTCCTTGATGATGTCGCGATACTGGGACCACTGGTTGTTGGCGTCTGTGGTGGGTGAATGCACAATGGAGAGGAGCATTAAAACAGTTCCAAGTTCGATGACATCCTGTGGGAGATAGAAAGAAAGCAATAAGCTCAGTCCAACTCGACGTTCTAAGCGAATCGTTAAAGATGGGTCGATCTGCGAACATTGTGTGTTTGTTCGAATGCGAAAGCTATATCATGTAGCATCCCTTGTTATGCAAAAGTAAGCCTCAGAAACCAAACGGCTTAGAGGGAAACTTTTCCAAGAGCCATCTTACACATGCCCCCACAGTTTTGTTGCCACAATACAAAAACTAATTAAGTAAATTAATTTTCTAGAAGAATGAGGGGGGAATAAAAAAATCATATGCAGCTCAGATCACGTATTCCATTTCGTAATTACTTTTAAATTGCCGTGTACTCAGAACTTTTAAAGTTCAACGCGGTTGTTGTAATCATTTTTCGTTCTTCTGTTTTCCTCCTCAACAAAAATTCCTTCCATTACAATTCACATGCGCTGGTTGTTTTATTATTCAGCTGCCTACATCCCTACCATCAGCAATCGCTCAACCGTCAATAAGGGGTGTGTCGGTGTATTTCTTTGATTGCCTCTATACTGTATGATTAAATTTTAACAAATATATCATTTTCTAAATTTAGAGAGATATAATTTATTCAATCACACATACACACATGCAGGGTATTGATAAACTATTAGCCCAACGTACATGGGTATTGACATCCCCATACGCTCAAACGCTCAAACGCTCAAACGCTCATCCTCAGACCACAACAACTATGACGACGAACGTTGACTGTGCAGTACCTACTAATGTTCTGGGCCATGTTTGTCGTCGCTCGTTGTCATCGATTTCGTGTTCAGTTGTATACACAAGCAGCCATATATGTAGGTACCGACCGACTTATTCCAAGACCTTCAGGTTACACGATGACGTGCATTTGAAATTCACTCTCGGGGACATGTATATCCTTTTAGAAAATCGTTACAACTATTAGATATTCTGGTTATATCGTCGTCATCGTCGTCATCGTTGTGTCCGCATATAGGTTATCCTTTAACCCATCTGCAAGTGAACTGATTAAAAAATCATATATATTGATTGATATCCTTTTGGTTGGCATTACATTGCACTCTGCAAGAGAAGCAGGTACAACAGCCTAGCTGACCGACGACGGTGTGGAAGAGACAAACTTATGTCAAGTATACACAATAAAAAACGGTTCTCGCTTACTTCAACACGCTGCATGTATAGTGTACAACATTGCTGGACTATCGTTTAGGTTTAAACTGGGTGGGTTGAAGTATGGCACAAAATGCACCACCACAGTGTCCCTCCCTATATGAATTTGAAAAATTCACCTCCAAGTGGCAATGGCAATTTGAAATTCACCCGCAAGTAATGTTGCGCAATTACCGTTCCACCTACACGGGCTCATGTTCGGGCTAGGGCATTTTTAGCCGGAAAACAGTGAAAATATCTCAACTTGTGGCAAAACTTGTGGGCCAAGGATAATAAATTCGCGAAACTTTGGGTAATATGCAATTTTTACCTTAAGTAGCAAATACTTCACATTCACGGAGCAATTTCATATCATTGCCAGGTCGAATGAGTGTATCCTGCGTATGAAAGTGCTCTGCATAAGAAACAATTTGCGAAATTGGAAAGCCGGCCAACAAGGGCACGCCAACAACTGCAAGAAAGTGTACCTATCTATGTAGTTGAACTTTGATATATATGTATTTTTTGAATGCAATTTGTTTTGTTGATACTGATCTTGTGGCAAATGGATTGTGCGCTGATCGTAAATAGTATTTGCATTTGACTTTGTTGTCCTTGAGGCGCTATTTGTGCCGATGGCAGGTCAGATTGGGTTAAAGGTTAGGGTTTGCGTTCGGTTTGTTGCGGAAATAAGTTCGCAAATAGAAAATGCCAAAGGTGGTGTGTTGAAAGTTCATCAGTGGTGCTTATGTAATGCATGCAAATGTTGGGGTTTTTGGGAGGTTTGGTTCGAACATGTGAGTCATAATAAAGCATGTGATATTTTTAGTAGCCGAGGGTAATCGTTTGACAGCCTTTTGGTAGTCATCTCTAGGTGAAGTGGGTGACAATTTTGTCGTGATTTTCTAGCCTTGACATTCAATTGAATTAAATAGGCAAATTGGGCATCCTATGCAGGTTAATGGTCTTTTAAGTAACCATTTATGTTACTAGTTTAGCCAGTACGGTGCAAATGGTTAATACTACCGCTAAATATTTTAATTTTAAGCTCGGAGGCAAAATTCGAAAACTATTCTAATCTGTCGGATTCCCCCTCTAGATCAGAATGGGTGAAGAACATATCCATTTTCACAGATGGTTCCAAAATGAGATGGGAGCGTTCGTTTTTTTATCAGATATTTTCAAATCGTTCCGCTTTCCCAACGCAGTCAGGGCTTTCAAGCAGTAGTATACTGGCAATTGGGAAGGCGTGGAGACTAGTAATGAGCCTAGCGACACCCCAAGAACATAAAGGGGAATGAGAAAACCGATGAATTTGCCAAACGTGGCTCCACTCTGTGCGTATCCTATGCGAAGGAAGTTACCCTTCCCCGGGAAACGTAAAGAGAGAAATCCTCCTGTACTTCACTTCAAGGGCGGATACAAGGTGGGGTGAACCTGAGGACCTGCGTCATTTTAAGGATGAATTTCATATTTTTGCAGTCCTTATTGGGTCTTTTATTGTGGGGTGAAAACTGAAAGCCTTCCAAAGGCACTTGTGGTTAAAAAATTAGAAGCCCCAAAATATATTCCTGCACCTATCCTCTTTTAGTCTTCGGGTTGTTTTAGAGGATTGTTTTTAGAAAACAAATTGGGAATACTTTTAGGGAATACTTTTAGACGTTATAAAACAGTGGCTTACGGGATGTATACAACTTGAAAAGACATGGGCGAATAACAACGAGAGCTCTACTTGATGGCACTTTGGCAATTGAGATTAAGCTATTTTCCAAATTGTACGTCTCATTTATTTTTGGGGTGGTAGCGCAGCGTTCCGAGGCGAATTAAAATGTCCACAGACTCTGGCTCTGGCCAAGTAATTTCGGAGTTAACTAAATAAATTGGTGGCGCAACAAGCCGATGTTAAGAGCTTACTAGGCTTTCTTAGAGTGTTGAAGAAGATGAAGCAGGTTATCCAGGGGTCGAATCGCGTCATCCGTGAACGTGCAGTATATACATGACGGAATTTGTTTTTGTTTCACATGTAAAATTAACTTAATTCTGTAAAGCTCTTTCACGAACGACGTGATTCGACCCCAGACCTTTTCAGAAGATATCCTTCAAAAAGAATTGCGTTCTAAAGGAATAGAGAAGTTCCCTGAAAGGAAAGTAGTAACCCTAATAGCATAAACATCTTTATGGCCTATATGGCTCAATAGCGCTTCTAGATCGATGGGGGTTTTATTGTATAGGCGAGTGAGAAAGTAATAACAGCAAAAGAAAGGCTGCTTTTCTAGGCCTACAACTAAGTTAAGCACGCTGCAAAATTGAGAGTCTTCAGAGCTCAGGGGTCTTAGAGGTACCTGTCAGCTCTACCTGCAAACAAAAGGTATAAATGTATAATCAATAGAAGTCCCATTAAGCATAATTTTTTTCTGTAGTGCCCTCTTGAACCATATTTTTCCACTGTGTGTGCTTGTTTACACTCATCAGGTCTTGGATTAAAAGCTGTCACATTCTTCCACAAATAATACGAGGTCATATGCCTGGAATCGTATTTTATGTTATAAAAATGTTTGATTCAAACACAATAATTGTTATTACCGTCTTAAAAAGGCTCTTCAGAAAAACATCCTTTACGTTTCTTAAGCCTTGAGTATTTTTCGCAGATAGTAAACTTTATATTTGAAAATACTAGCGCAAGTGAGACCGAAGGTTCTGGTCGCCCAACTGAGGTTAGCACACCCGAAATGTGCGAAAAAGTCCAAAGACTCGTGAAGATGCCCGAACTTAAAGAGGGTTATAACATGGTTTGGTGATTTTTGTTTTGCAAAAATATTTGTTGATAATAAACGTCTGACAACTTCAAGATATTTAACGGTGTTTAACAATACCAAATTAATCTCTCGTTTCGAGAGAGATTCAGGCCGAAAAAAAGTGATCAATGAAAACAAAGAATATTTTGAGAGCCATCAGAAATCGTATTATTTGTCAAAAAATTGGACGAAGTGTTACGACCTAAAAACGTTTTTAACCGAAAAGATCGTTTTTTAATTTAAATTTTTTGTGACTACCTATTAATTTAAATTAATTTAATTTCACCGGTTATATGCAAAGCTAATGAACGCTTAGCTGACCTGCAAATCGGTAAATGGTGCAGTTCAGAAATTGCTAAGCTAATAAAATGTGAATTGTGACTTCTAGCTTTTTTCAGCTTTAACGTTGACAGATGATTTTAATGTAAAAATCCTTGATGTTTTTATAGCTTTTGTATTATAAAGTTAAATTTAATTCTATTTATTAAAATCTACGTAGAGTGAGAGAGAGTTCATAAATTTACAGCTTATTGTTAAAAATCATTGATCCAAAATAACACATGTACCTAGTTTCTATTAATTTTAGTTTAAACTGCACTCCAATCTTTTGATCGAGTAGAATATTGATGATTTTTTAATGGCTATATCGCACCCTCAGTGCAAAAGAGCGATAAGTCAAAAAATGTGATTTTTGAGTTAATGATGAGGTAGTGTTGGTGTCACTTCCACCTTTAATTTAAGGGGTTTGGCGTTATCATGCTCATAAAAATAGCTTACATATGGCCATAAATCAAAAAAACACACACATCACGCGTTTCGAGTAGCTCGCATTTTTTAATGCAAAACTGAGCTAACACGAAATGTTACACTATTTTTCAGCCCAAAGGTGTCATGATTCCAGTGTAATACCGACGCAATCCAAAATGACTCTAATAACTGAATTTATTTTTATTGTTTTAAATTAAAAACCTGCGCAAAACAGCGACATTACGAAATATTACCTTCAAATATTCAACTCTAATGACTCTTTTCCAAGTGCAAAACAGATACAAAACGAAATTTGTTTAATTCTTTGAATGCAAAACAGCGATAACACAAAATGCCTCTCCTTTTCTCCTTAAATTTTTCTACGTTAAAGAGCGACAAGTGGCAAAAAAAATATTATTTTCAATCGAAGAAAGCGATATGTCAAAATTTGGCGGGATTTTCTCCAAGAGTTTTTTCTGAAAGTATTTTGAAATATTTTGTGAGTTGGTCGTGATAACAGTAGGTATGAAATTAATAAAATGGACAATTTTCGCGGTTTAGCTATTTTGAGATGGGTAATAGAAGATTCAATAAGTCTACAAGGAAATCGAAACCTTTCTATAAAGTTCACTAACTAAAAAACCAAGGACTTGTGCGCGAAAACAGGAAAGAATTAGCAAAAAAACCTTGATGAGGAAAAGGTTGTATGGGCTGGGGTCGAATCACGTCATCCGTGAACGAGCATTACGTGACGGAATTTGTTTTTTTTCAACTTAAATCAACTTAATTCCGTGAACGTAGGTAATACTCGATCACGGATGACGCGATTCGACCCCTGATAAAACCTTCAAGGCTCTTAAAGTAGCGACTGAACAGAGGTTTATAACATAAATCCAGCTTATCCTAATGGTGCACCAAAAATTCCAATCGCGAAGAAAAAAGATTTAATAGACTTATGCGAACAAAATTCTACTACAGCTTGCCATCACCACTTTTTCAAAAACTTAGAAGGTAGAAGTGCTACCTTCTAATTATAATTAAGTGCTAATAGAAAGAAAAGAGCTAGAGCTTGAAATATAACTTAATATTTTAGTACCATACTCTTAACATACCTACTTATTGTTTTCAATACTTGTTTCCTTTAAATATGTAGATATATTTCGAGTTATACCCTTCTTGCACATGAATAATTATTTAAATCAACAGAAACATTTCGAATTATCGCTCTTTTACATTAAAAGTTTGGATTGACTTTCCAAATTAACTAAAAAACATTAATTATTTATTTGATGTGGGTAAAAAAAATATAAGTTTTTGATAAAAATTGAAAGATTATTTATTTTTTTTTGTGATAAAGTTTAAATATTTGAAAAATGTGTTTCTTACGCTAAGTTACAGGCAAAAGTTTATTTTCAATTTTTTGGAGTCGCGTTTTCTCGAAATGCCATTTTTTGACTTATCGCTCTTTTGCACTGGGGGTGCGATATGAGAGTTTGCATTTAAATTTTTTTCATTTAGGAGACACTTGCATTATTAAAATTAAGTTTAACTAAGTAATCGCATATAAAGCCTCAAAAATTTATACCTTATGTAGTAATAAAAGAACTTGGTTCTTGATTGTACAAAACCACTCTATTTCGAATTCAATTTAATTAATTTTAATGAAATCCAGTACACACTCACATGGATTTATGAACGCTTGCCCCTGAAAACACCCGCATTGATTGTTGTTTTTTTTTTTTGGGTTTTTCACCAATTTCATATTTTTCACTACAACCTTAAAATACAAAAAGAAATTTGGATAACTCACCTGAACGTCCAACTGATATTGTCTGCACTGATGAGGTTGCCACTGCTGATTTCTCTGTTGGCATGGCCGGCGGTAGTTGCAGCGGCCCCGCCGTCGTTGTTGTTGTCAAATCGCAACATTCGCGTTCGGGAAATTCACTACACCGTATCAAATGTGTGCCAAAGAGTGCCACCCATATCAGGCAGCATGTTAATATTTTTTGATTTTTTATTTTAAACCGGGTCATTGTTGCATTACACTACTTGTATTTATTATTATTACTTTATAATCTAACGTTTCCACTACTAAACTTATTTCACTGTTGTAGAATTCATCATCTGAAATTGCATGTGACAGAAAGAGCTCAGAAAAAGAATTTCACTGGCATTAACCGATGTGTCAGTCTAAATGTGGTTTGCATAATTTTTTCCGGACGGGTTATCAAATGTATCTAAAGCAACAGCATAAGCCAACAAAATAAAAACTGTCACCACATTACATAGCCCTGTGATTCGGTTTGTTCCCGGTGAAAAATCAAACTTTTAATTGAATTCATTCCATCCAACTAACTTTACCATTCATGGCTGCATTCCACCTGAGTGTTTTTTATTATTTTTTTTTTAATAATTTAAAACCTAACATAGCATAATACTGAATGTGAATAAATTAAATGAGAGCAACACGAGCAGGAAACATGAGTATGAGTATGTTGTGAGTATATTTGTCTGTTCACATTGCACTCTAAAAAAATATTTTGCTTAGAATGTCTGGCTAGGCTACTAAAAGTGAAAATAAACTTCCTACCTACAGAAGTTTACAAAATGCAGGATACATACAATTTTAAATGAAATTAATTTACAGCAAACTAACCGGAAAAGTCGTCAAAGTGCTTCGTGTGTGAAAATTTAAAATCATAATCAACAACCAACGAGACAGGCAAATTGCACTTTAGTGGTGGGGGTAGAACTTTTTACACGCCATGTGACTGTTTTGACACTCACTTGTAAATTTATAATAATTTTTGAGTAGATTGAGTTATGGTAGATTTGTGTAGAGGCATCTAATTGATTCTAATTGACAATTTTAATGTCAGATCGCCAGAGTAACTATAGAGTCAATGCAACTGTTAGAGTCAAATCCGAAGCTATTACAGAAGAGCCTGGGCAATAATAGAATTGAAAAACAGAGGAACCGACATCAACATCAACATCAACATCAACATCTACATCAAGATCAAGATCAACATCAACATCAAGATCAACATAAACATCAAGAGTAACAGCATTTTCCCTTGCCTTCATGGTAATTATCTAATTATCTAATTAGTAATTATCTACTTCAATAAATAATTTTATTTAAAACTACCTAACCACTTTGTTTGAAATTGTAGCGATTTCAAACATAAACAAGAACTGAAATGACTGACAGGTGTCAAATTCTTACCCGCCTAGAGTTAGTTTTCCTGCTCGAAATCACTATAACTTCAAACAAATTGTTTACCCCTAAAACGGCTTTAATCCTTCAATATGCCAGTGACAAGCAAGTTCAAGAGCCGAATTAAAAGCTCTAGCTCTGATGTCTTTGCAGAAGGTCTGTTTTCGTTTATCCCTTTGTCGCTACTCCCGCAGAGCAATGGAAAATCATAATCTCATAGGATAAAAAAAATCCCTCGCATTCCCTAACGAACCATGCAAAATGTCCCCCTCCCGACGGAGTTAAACTTCTTAATTTTGCAAAGCAAATTACATACACGCTCACATGACTATACCAAATTCTTTTCCACATTATGTACATGCTAAATATCCTGATTACACGTCCTTTTCCATTTTATTCTATATGTATTTGAATTCCAGCACTAGCTAGTTGTAGCGCACATCTCGTCTACAAAAAAAACAAAAACGAATCGAACTGAAAGGATGCAAATATGCACAAAGTCCACACAACGCTCCCATATAGAGTTAGATTATATACAAATGTACATACGTATTTATGTATATTTTAAAAAACGGAATGCGCCCCAAGAAGGGGTAACGAAATGTTTGCTCTTCTTGCGCGCCATCAAAAATGACGAACGAATTGCAAATATAAGAGTGAAGAAAGTGGGATAAGAAAATATTTTCCTTTTCCTATGTTGACTGTCAACACTACGAAGGAAGCGAGTGGTGAAATAAAATAAAAAAAAAAAAACACGAAATCATAGAGAACCAAATAAACGAAGGAGTTTTTATTTATTTTAAATTTACACTCGTTTCTATTAATTTTTTTTTTTCTATTTCACTTTTGTCGGCAGTAGTGTCAAAGTGCAGTCAGAAGGTGCATTTATTGTACAAACGTTTCTAAGGGAATTTTTCAAAGAAATCTTTCGCTTGACGGGGACGAAAGAAGTCCTGTTTTTAAAATTGTCCTTCTAAAGAAATAAATTGTTAATTTTTTTCTCTATCTAAATTTAATTCAAAAACTATGTTTTCCGATTGACGGAACCGTAACAATGAGTAGGTATACAGCATTAAAATGGAAAAAGTGGACGAAGGTATTTAAATTATACGTCTTCTCAGGATATGAGCCTGTCTTGGGTTTGCTAGCATTTCTTATGAGGACTTTAACTGATAATTGGGTTCCATGCAGACATGGCTTGATTTTTAAGACTCATTTTACACTCACACATGCCGTTCTGATGCTTGTAAAATGCCTGCGGCACTCTGGCTGTCACTATAGCAAAGAAAGACTGCAGGCGATTAACAAGCGTCTGCCATTACCTAAGGGATGCATTTTTTTTCTGCTATTTAGTACATAACTAACTATGTAACATTCTCTAAATTTCAAGACCCTTTTGGGGTTAATAGAAGCAGGGATAGGACCCCAAAAATTCAATTTTAGCTCGAATTAGTTAGATATCCTTTAAAGGAAGGACCGAATTTCTCACTACAAGGCGTCAAAGTTAAAAAAAAATAATCAAGACACGTTTTTGTTGTGGGTGCAACTTATGGACGGTGCAACCACAATGGACAATTGGAATTAAATAAATCAATGGTCGTACTCTTCAGTTACGTAAAAAGGAGGCTCTTATCATAATGTGCCAGCTTTGTAGGAGGATTTTGTCTAAAAGGATCGATCCCCCGGAAAATACAAGTCACGTCTTGAGGTCTATTCTACTGCGCCACTTCTCGGTAACGTCTGACAAACACCGGAGAGCATAACTGCAGCCGCCCGGACTCGTAGGTCCCTTCCATTCGTCCTCAAAAAAAATGGATCGGTTTGTGAGCTTGAGTGATCCAGGTAAATAATTCCAAACCAATTGTGCCTCAATTATCCATGACGCTTATGAGTTATTTCAAATGAGCGTCGTAAAATGTCTGCGCTCCTTTTCGGTTGCAAACGCTTTTCGCATAATAAACATTGTAAATTTCCCACACCCACTGTAACAATCCCTTTCATAAAACATAAACTGCCGAATGCCGTCAAGTCAATTTAAATTAATTTTTAACCGACAATTACCACCAACAACAGACGCACAAAAATTCGCTCCTTCAGTTTGTGCCTAATAAAACTGACGAAATTTACTGTTTATTCCTTGAAATAAAAAAAACATAAATACACATAAGTACTCACTTGAGATGGAATAAAACAAAAAATCATCTCACACATGTAACCCCCTTTTGACTGTCAGACAAAAGTAATAATAAAAACGAAGTAAATTACTTCGGTTGCTGCTGCATCCTTCAAGCACTGTTGCCGGTTTGTTGTAAATCTTGCGACAACGATGACAACTTTTGTACGAGTGTATCTCGCCCGTCTCCACCACAAATCCATCTGAAGATATCATGCGACAGCGAGAGAAATGAAAACCTCAAAATACAATCTAAAGATTGTTCTCTCTCCCTCGCTGAACATGACAAATTCAATTTACCCATCGTTTCCTTATGCTTACCGAGGACGAGGATGTGTTGTGTGTTTGTATCATGGGGTACACCATATCGCTGCACACACACTCTCTTATCAATCAAATAGATTGCTAAGCAAAAAAACACGATAAATACAGATATACCAGTTCATGTTAACAATAAATGGAATTTTCAAACGAGAATGCAATGGACCCAAAACTTACAGAAGTGTCCCTTGCGAAGTATAATTTGAAGCTCAACTATTTGTACCGTTTTATGATGGCCAGACCTTGAACAAACCGCACCGATTGGGCAAACAACCTCAAAACTGTCGCCATCTTTTCGAGAGCGTTCTGGATTGCACCCACCTCATCGCATCAACGGTCACCTTTGATCATAAATGAAAGGCAAACATTTAGTTAATACGAAAATTGAGAGATTGGATTGATGGGTGTGGTGGAAAGTGGAGTCTTCAACATAACCTAGAATTGCATTTGATTTTCTGGGCAGATATTGGTTATGGATTGATTGTGTATGCGGCGATGGTTGAACAGAGGTCAAACGGACAGTCAGTATGGTTCTAGTTTCAGAGGAGGTCATGTTGCCTCGGTCCCCTGTGTGTCTGGACAGATGTGAATGAAGACAGTTTAATTGGTTCACCGAGTTCAATGGGCAGAGATGCAATTGGAAACATACTGTGCATATATAGATGCATCTGCAGTGTACGGTCTGGGGAAATGGGGACGCCCAGCTTGATTCTTTTCCTTTGCATATAATATTTGATTTGAAATCGTATTTGGTACATATTTGGGTTGTTGTAGTTTATTAGTGAGCAGTAATTGGGAATGCGGCTTATTGACTTGAAAACTTCCAGATAAAGATTTCCGATTGCAATTTAACCATAAAATATATCTGCAGGCAAATGTTTCTAAAGGAAATTCTGGCAAGGATTTTATCCGAGTTTGGTTTTTCGGTCTTCCCTTTTGAAAGCGGTAAGGGGTAAAATCTATGATTTCTAATGCTTGCTTAAAATACATTTGTAGTTTTTGTGAAAAATGTCGGTCTCGGGATTTTTATTCAATACATATAACATAACGATTTTAGAGGATAACTAAAATTAGATCTGGGAATTCTGCCAGTTTACAGCATAAACAAAAAAACAAGTTACGTGCGAAGCAGTCGTGCACATTCTCTGTTTTCAATTCCGATAGTGATTTTAAATGGTGATTTTTTGCATCACATTCGTATATTATAAGTAGATTAAGGGGATATCTTTGTAGCACTTGACAATCAGTCAGTATGATCAGTTGCATAGAACGGACAAACATCATTGACACTGCGGAATGTTTACTGAAGCTAAATAAGTGTTCATTTAAAAATAAAGTATCCAGGACACATCCAGGGATCTAAAGGCAACGAAAAGCAGACTGACTGGTCAAACAGGGGTCAACTGAAAAACTGCTGGCCCGCAACCTTTTTATTTGATTTTTAGTGGAATGGTAGGACAACTGATCGACGCATGGATCGCAGAAAAAAAAAAACTTGAAAATTTGGTCAACCGTGGAAAACTTTAAACAGGATAAAATGGCAATATAGTTTTTTCCACCCAAAAAAAGGGATTCTAGTCACGAGTCAAAGAACTTTAAAATAAGTTATAGAGGTTTTTCTTCAGTACATAGGTATGAAAATATCGGATATTATTTAAGGAAGATGAGCCTTAGGTATAGTAATCCCGGCAATCTACATGTCCGCCTTGCGACAGTCCCGGCAATCTACAGGTCCGTCTTGCGGCAGTCCCGGCAATCTACAGGTCCGTCTTGCGACAGTCCCGGCAATCTACGGGTCCCCTTTGCGGCAGTACCGGCAATCTACAGGTCAGCCTTACGACAGTCCCGGCAATCTACAGGTCAGCCTTGCGACAGTCCCGGTAATCTGCAGGTCCGTCTTGCTACAGTCCCGGCAAAGTCGTATTCGCATAGATCTGCGACTTCAGAAAACCCCACAAGAAAAAGTCTAATTAGCACGATCTTGGTGGCCAGTTGACATCACCTACACGTGAGATAAACATGCCCTCGAATAGCTTGTACAGCATTTCCAATGTGCCGTGAGCTGTGTGACACTTATAGCGATGTTTTGTTGAAATCACATGTCTTTGGTGTCCATATAGCCCTATCTATTTAGGCCAAACGACGTTGATAATTATCGACACATAGAGGGTGAATCGTTCTCAAATATATATGTACCGATGACGTTGCCAGGTAAAAATCTACACCAAACAGTGACATTTTCGGGGTGCTGTGGACGCTCTTAGATCTCATGTTAATTGGTATCGTTCCAAATTCGAAAAATTTTTTTTTGACCTACCCATTCATCCAGAAATAGGACCCCCTTAAAATGGTCGAAGCGCGCGGAACGTTACCCGAACAGACCACCCATTTTAATAAAACAATTTTATCACTTGCACTTGTTTTTGAATGCTATGTTGGTCCATGATGACCAATTTGACAGATGTAGCTTCTACAATATGGCAGCTAGCAACAGTCAGGAAATTCGTAGGCTCTAACACCGGCAATCAGTGTTATTTCTGAAAATGTTTGCAAAGTGTCCTAAAAGGTGTACGAGAGATAAAAAAAAGTGTCCCATCAGAAAGCAACACATGAAAAGAGTGGACTTGGAGTTTGAGGACTATCATAATGCGTGCGGATACAGACATTTTTGCATTGAACTTAAACACAAAGTTGCAAATCGTCTCAACGCAGTGTATGAACGAAAGAGATATAGATAAGTAAGTTTATTTTGATTGATTGGCTACGGGTACGGGTGCTTTGAGATATATAAATTTTTTTTAAAAATGTTCGTTAATTTCAAATAGTTCCCAATGTTAATAAATTTCTAAAAAGTGTCCAAAATCGAAGATTTAAAAAAATAGGTGTATTTGGTGTCCGGGTCTCCGAGTGATAAAAAAGATGTCCAATTGACACTAAAGTGTCCCAAGGGTAACCCTGCCGGCAATCGCTAGCCTAAAAAAATTATTGGCTCAACAATTGCTTAAGAAAATGGATGTGGGAATCTGGGTTAAGTGGGACCCAAAGGGCCTAATATGTTAAAGCCGAATCCAAGAAACCTACAATTTAATGCGGAACACAAACGCCTCAATGCAAAAGCTTTCTCAGAGCAACTTAACTCTCTGATGTTTGTCAAGTGAAATGATGTGGAAATCACAATTACCCGTTAAATACAATGAAAGCCCAAGCTTATACCCGTTGAGCAGAAGAAGACCCTAGAAAACTCAGGTTTAATGACAGCTCTACCTCCGGCGGCTACATCCCAATTTTCCCACCAAAACCTAGCCAGAGAAGAAGTTGCTATATAAGAATGATAATTTTTTATCAAGAAAAAGGAACCTCCCGCATCCTTAATACCATTCAAGAAAGACGGGCACACCCTACCACAAAGCTTCAGGATTTTATCTGAAAAAAAAAACTTTGAGAAATCCACAGGAAGTAAATGTTTAATACCTGTAACTCACTCGGCCCAAAGCTGATGACTATCGCTTTCTAGAGCTCTGCTTAAGTTACTTTAGATCAGCCTGCACAGTATACAGACAAACTATGAGCCTTGGATGTAATAGAAGTAGGGAAGATTGCAACGAAACCTGTACAAAAGGGTATTGGATCTTTTCCAGAAATTAATTTCGCCTCAGATTTCAAAGTTCGCGTCAGCACAAACCGATGTTAGATAAAACTTATTTCCATCTTGACAAGTAGGTAGATTAAGTAAGATGAATGCAAACAAACCTTCATCCTAGCCAGTGCCACTACAATTAGATAACCTTGGGTAAGAAGAGACAGAAACTCCTGTTGCGTATAACAACACCCTTGAAGGCATACAAAAAGTAAAATTATCTAGGTATAAATGTTATAGGCGCTAGTATTGAATTGAATTGTGTCATTCGTGCCCGAGTTCATCTGCCTAAATATGTCCCATCTGTGCCGGATTAGTGCACGTTTTCTACTGCGCACGAAATATATTCAGTTTCTGCATACGCCTAGCTACACTTTAGTTTTTTATTCAAGAAACGTGCACTGTGCATAATATAGGGCACATCATGTTTAGTCAATAAATGATTGACGTATATTTATTTTATCATGACAGGCGTATAATACCCGATCCACTTGACTATATTTCAAATTTCATTGACATTTGGTTACACCCACGATGAGAGCAAAAGGTGACACAGGCTCGGAAACCCCAACAGGCTTAACTAATAAATCCAAAGTTGTAATTCCATTTCATGTCTTAGCATACCTCTAAGAGTATAAGTATCGACATAAACTATATGCACACATTTGCACACATGTCGTAAATAAATTAAACTGCCACCCACAACCTATCATCTCTTCGAAGCCATACGATTACCTATCTCAATCGTATTACTTGACATATGTCTTCAGGTCTATTTAATACGACTGGAACAATGTGATCAACAATCCCAGTCGAACCCGTTTTATAAGTTCATTTTCCAGGTATCTTTTAACAGCGCACCTCCATAAACCCAACCCCATCGTATCGTAAGTCCTTGTGACGCTTCAACAGCATCCACATACCTACTAGGTAGGTGAATCATTTTAACTGGATTATTATATCGCAACAGAAGTCATGCTCCACCATCCAGGCCCAAACCCACCACCCTCCAATTCAATAACAAATGCGTTACGTATATGACAATTAGTACGGCGAAGCTCATTCAGTGCACCGTTATGTTTAATTATATAGGTTGTAGGTAGGTACCTTCGTCAAAAATCTGACTTTGCCTTTAATTAGGATATCAGTTCAATGAAAAGGCGCACCAGTTAGGTACCTACCCAAACCTACATAGGCACACGCAAAAACACCAACCGGCGCGGTATATATAAATACCACAAAAACAAGGATACAACGTAGCAAATTGTACGCTTCAAGGAGAACGATTCCGACATGATGACAAACAATATACCGTCGCGTCGCTCCGTCTCAGTGATTTTGCCAGTGAATTGACTGGAAAAGTACTCATTTTGCTGGGGATACACACATACAATTTGCACATCCACATCCACAGCCAGACACCTCCCTTTCGTGTTACACATCAGTCGAGCTGTATAAGGATAAACATTATTATTTGTACGAGTTTATGTTTGTACAAGTGCCTTGCTCATGGCTCATCTGTGCCTAGGAAAGTGAATGTGCTTCATGGTTTGGGATGTATCCAGGATCCAGCCCATTGCCTATGCAGTGGTGTACTCCGTTTGCCGTCGTAGCTGATAATTGGAAAAGACAGATTTTCATATTAAAAGACGAAACGGTGAATGTGCAAAGTGTACAGAATGATGCGAGTGAGGCGATGCATGACTATGAAGGAGATACGCCACGGGAATGGAAATATTAAGGCGCGCAACTGGGGCGCAGTCGAAGATGGTCGTATTTCGTATTTGGAAGTAAGGATCCACGGGGAAGAATATAGCAATTCAAGTCATAAGTTGTACGTGGATTTTGTTTTTACAAACTTTGACCGCAGGTGGGTAAATTGACCGACAATTTTACAAGTTTTATTTTTTTTGCAACCTTCTTTGAAAGGACTGTACTTGAAAAGGTAGAGAAGTTCCATTTTGGGTCCTATAAGGTGGCGATCAGTTCATTTCAAATCAGCTCATTGAACCAGTTCCATCCAAGTTAAACCGCAGTGAGGTAGGTCATGAACTAAGTTGGGTTCGGACTTTAAGTCCAAAGAGCTATAACTGCATGGAGTTTTGAACTTCCGACTTCGGTGTCATTTTCGTTGATGGGGTTTGGGTAATACAATTAAACTGCAAACTCAGTAAAACGTAGATAAATACCTTAAATTCGAATGCAGTGGCTCGCACAAAAGGAATAAACCTCAGCGAACTTAGTGTGGGCTTCTGGAAACAGCTAGATAGGGATCCAGCTGGCTGGGACACATTTAAGCTGGGGTTTTGAAAGCTACATTACATTAACTCTATAAATGAGTGGAGCGGTGGCTTAGAGTTAGTGTTTCGGACTACTAGGCGAGATGTCCCCGGTTCGATTCCCGAATGAACCAAATTACATCACCTCTCGCAAACGTCTGACAAACATCCGAGAGTAAAACTGTCATGAATGAGCTTCTCAATTAGCCGTTTGGACTCGGCGTAAAATTGTAGATCCCTTCCACTCGTCCCGAAAATTGAAAACTCACACAAAACGAATGTGAAAAGCTAGGCCTAGACCTGTCGCGCCAAAATATTTTTTTTCTATAAATGAGAGATGTTTCGTAGAGCGTTTAAAAAACCTTACCAGTCTTCCAAAGCACAAATATTTTCTACGATTTTATGAAGTCCATCGTAAATATCTATGGTTAATCTCAGTGTGGTTAACCTTCGGTTTAGAGACAGATGTCGACCTTCGCTCCAAACTTAGGAATGCGTTTCAGAGATAGCAACGCTGCAAACACTGTCCAGAGGAAAAAGAAAAGCTTTTCATGACAACAGTTGATAAAAAAAGAACACAAACTTTTCCAAAGACAGGCAAAAATCGACGGCTAAAAAAAAACTTACAAAGGCACATTTTAGAAGAGTAGCTGTGGGTATTACAAATTTGGAAGGGCCAAGATTGCGCTGTCAAAAAGTCAAGTCAATCTGACCAAAAGAAGATGAGGTTAACAATCTCTATAGGTACGTTAATCGCCCGAAGCTAGGGTTAAACTTCATTCTGCAGATGATGGTTGGTTAGTTGAACGTTCACCTATTCATCTGTTAGAATCCGTCCGTTTCCCTGGTCCGAAAACGATAAGTTTCTTTGAATTGCACCATCTACCAGAATCTCCTCAAAATCGGAAACAAAATTCTTTCATCAGAAAAACGTGACGGGTCACACAGGGCCCATACGAAGAATTCATTGTCCCGTAAAGGTACCGATCAAGACCCTCCGATTAGAGAAATATCGCATCAATCGCATTGTCAGTTCAGTAATGATGACATTTGACAACTTCCACTGCGTCCACTGAAAGTAAAGAGGAACTCCAGAGACTAAGGTTTTAGACAGGCTGTATGAAGTTGACAAAAGCAGTCTTTCAAAAGTCTGTGGAAGTACCATGCACTCAGTAGATATTGAGCGGTTAAAATTCTTAAAGAGTTGCAGGAGAAAGCATAATTCGGACTACCTACACCGAAAAGCACCCACACATGGTCATGGTCCGCTCTGCACAATTTTTTTGTGGTTTGTGCTTTTAAAAATAAGTTTATTAAAACTTGGACTTACAACTTTTTAGGTCATAATTGACTTCCTTATTGTAATTTTGCATAACCTCTATAGTAACAACTATTAAAGTAGTTAAAGTTGACTTTTTTGTATAGCGATTTGACATTGTTAACTGTTTTATAAATATTTCTAACTATTTTCTAACATTTTCAATAAATATTAGTTCCATTCCACAGCTTCTCATAGAGCGTATGTTGAGGTCAGAAGACGACTGGTTGGAAATATGTTCATGTATAACGAGCGTATAAAACCAGCTAAGAGCCGAAAGACAAAGAAGGGCCGAATTGGCAGACGTAGATGATTTAGCATGAGTTGCTAACCGACCGCACGAAGTAATACCCAACGGCAGTCCCGCGGGGAGAGTGATAGAAGAGTACAGGGGCGTGGTTTAGTTCGTAAGGCGCGAGGCACTGGAGAAACATATCCCGCGAATCGTGCATGCTAGTAGCACTGGCAACTAGTATCTTTCAAAAATTACACATCCTTTGGCGCAACCAAAAAAAATTTCGAAGCAAAACAAAAACAAGGACGGACTACAATGGCCCCCGTCAAATTACAGCACAAGCAGCGACCTTCCCGTGTAACCTACCCTAACCTAGCTTTTCAGAAACAGTCGATTCGTAGTTTCATTCAATCGTAGTATATTTCAGGTACAAGTGGTTTTCATATAAAATAACAAATAGTTCAAAAGTCTTAGGTAGGTAGGTACCTTAAAAAAATGTTACATTCAAAAAAATTGCTAAAAACTTAAAAAAAAATCTTTCACAACGCCAATACTGTGCCCTTTCTTGCGCGACAAGCAAAAATCCTTCGATTCGAATGCTGAAACAATCCGCTTGGCTAAGGAAGGCGCACCATTTCACCCCCCCGTTTCACGGCTCACAAGATAACACAGCATGAACACCAGTAGCAACATCGAGGTCGTGTCTGTGAATATAACCTACAATATTTACTCTGTATACACCACTTGCAGTACTTGTCGTGGATACCATATCAACATCTTCCTCCGAAGCGAAGGGGGATTGTTTTGCGCCGCCATACCACCACCCTTAAGTCCTAATTACATCAACAAACAGGAATGAATTTTTAATCAACTCAACGGAGGGAAGACAACACTTTCTGGCTTTTTGAAGGTTACCAACGCTTAAAGCCTGCAGATATCTATTTCAGTGAAGCTTGAAGGAGTTTTCCTGAATTCGCACCCACCCACGTGTATGTCTGTGTGTGTGTGCGCAATTTCAAAGGATAGGCAAACATAAACAGAAACACTTCCGGTATTGCTCTTGGGTATCCGGGATAATTATTTTGTTTTACACCTAAAATTGTTTCACAACTCTCTTCTGATTGTGTGCGGTTCCTGATGGGGTTGTAGAGAATATCCTTGTTACCGCATATACCCAAGTACTTTTTGTTGAATTGCACAAGAGAACTTTTGCCTAGATTGACAATTTTTAAGTGAAAGAAAATAATTAAGGATTGGGATAAGGATATCGCCCAGCCGGTTGTCAACAGCGATAAAATTCACATTGTCATGGCTGCAGAGTTGATTGATACTGATGAAATGGGGGAAAATATGAAATGTTCGCACTGTCATGGCCGGGAATGTTTGCCGTTTGGTCTGAAGTTGCTCAGCGCATAGTTTGCAGGATGAGGGGTATAATCGAATTATATTTCAAACTAAGTTTTGGGGATCTGCAAATTTAATTCGAAAGTTAATTTTTATTTTTGCTTTTGCACGCACTCAAGGAGTAATGGATGTCCTTATAATAAAGCGCGAGTGGTATCTTGAGCTCGAGCACAATGGTAGGCGCAGGGTTTCTGCAGTTTAGAGTGCAGTTCACTACTGTTGGCTTAGCCCGAAGCTATGAAAAGGATAAACGATGTGAAAAAGGTATGTTAAGTGCTTTATATCTACAGGTGGCGATCGATGTAAGGTAGGAGGTTAGGTAAGGCATTTCAAAGTAAGGTATACATTTTATTTCAAATAATCCTACGTTCGACCTTTATAGTTAGGAAGTGAGGCAAAAACTCTTTTTCCATATCAGAGACCAAATGGAAGTGGGTTAATATCCAATGTTGCAGGAAGACAAAAGATGATAGAAATAACTGAAAGCTTAAGTGCTATAGTATACGACATCAAATATAAGCACATAATGATGTAGAGTTTGTGGTGGTGCTAGGGCTACTGAATAAACTTGGTGACTTTCTCCACACAAGTTTTTCCAGCATCAACGAATTTGTGTTTTAGTTTGTCATTTTATTATGACGAGAGACTGGCGGATCGCCCTTAACGAAACTAAATATGTCCACGTCAATTTCACGCATTAGAATTAGAAAACGAATGACTTGCCAAATTTTCTAAACTTGGCCCAATTGTCTGGGAATGACACTCGACGCAAAGCTGAAGTGGAATTCGCACGTGAAAATAAAACGTAAAGAACTCGATATCAAACATAGAGAAATGTACTGGTTACTCGGAAAACATTCCCAGCTCAGTATCGAGAACAAACTGCTTTTACAAGCAAGTGCTAAAGCCGGTGTGGACCTACGATATACAACTTTGGGGTTGTACCAAGAAAACGATTGCCAGTATATTTTACAAACTTTTAAAAATGAAGTGCTTAGAGAAATTGTACAATCACCATGGTACATTAGAAACGACGATATCCACAGTGATCTCGGAATTCTAAAAATAGAAGCTTCGCGAGAAAGCATAAAAACCGACTAATCGGACATGTCAACATTTCAACAATACAGTCCGACAAATTTTGGATGAGAGCAATTTATTGCGCCGACTACAAAGAAGGAAACCGTTCGACTTGGGAAAATAGGATTAACCGCGTCTAAATTAAGGAACATGCTGGATCTTTCATTGGAAAGTAACCTGCCAAAAGTTGTTACTTAGTGAAAGAAAAATTGCTTGATAAGTTACATCTTAGTTGCAGTATCTCATATTCTATCGAAGGGTGGTGTTTTAAGTCAGTAAAAATTTGGCACTTCTATGAGCACGCGCTTGCTATTCTCATAGTGTCTTTGGAAGACTTTCACCTACCCTCGGAAAAAAAAATTTGTACAGCACTAGTAGAAAATAAAATTTATGGAACTCTGTTCGACTTTTCCAAATCACACATAGTGATGTCCTAAAATTGTTTTTCAAATGCAGTTATTTATTACCATGATTTGGGTGTCATCTATTTTTTTATTTGCCGAAAAAAAGACTCTGCTTTCCTTAATAGGGCATTTGCATTTGTTTAAAAGAAACAGACTTCATACGTTACAACATAACCTAAAGAGCATTTACTTCTACCAACAGTTGTAATACCGAGGACATTTTCTAATATGGGGGACCCATACCAGCAGACCCATGTGGTTTTTTGTGCTATCACCCTAATGATACCGAAATAGTCTCTTATAAACCATTTTCTTTTTCGTTTGCTATGAATAAAATTGGTTCTTAACATTTCGTCATGTCCGGTTTCTACATCGAAATGCGTATCTGAATGAGCTGGAATTATTTTTTCACGGATGTGTGAAGTTTGAACATAAACAATGTACATGTTTTCCAAAACTTTGAAAAGGCCTTCTTAAACGGTAAGAAGAGTCTTGTACGTTAAGAAAGTAATTGCATTTAAGAAAAATACATTTTACCCCTCAAAAAAATTTTAAAATGGGCACTTTCAAAATGGTCAAAAACCACTCTAATATCTTTTTCTTCTCTATAAAAATGCAAGTTTAAGTTTCGAAAATTATGAAAAATACAACCCCAACGGCAAAAATCCTCTCAGTACACGTTCCCACAGTTAGTGCAATGTGCCCTTAAAGTTTTATGGTTCTTCAAAAGGCATTAAGAGTAACTAAATTCTTTATGACAATAAAGAGAACGGCTCAGACAGCAGTTTTGAAAGAACTTGGCACCCAACACCGGCCATATTTGAAAATATTTTGCTATCGATCTGTTGTCAATATGTACGTATTCATTCATCACCATTTTACCATTCAGAGCTACAAAATTAAAAAAACTCATAAAAATGGTGAAAGCTTCTTGATTATGCGTCTCAAAAGTTTAAATTTTCGAAGGCATCAACTTGTCAAATTTTGCGAAAAATCCGGAGCGTAATAATCGAGTTACTTTTGGTCAGAAATCAATAATTCAGGTATTGGCAGGCGAAGGAGGAGACAAAACAAACAGGATCATTCAAAAATCTTGCGTTCTATGTAGAAGAGATTTGTCTACCAAACGCTAAAGTAAAATTGGTCAATTTCGTCGCTTTTACGACATAAGCAACACAATCGAAATATAAACTGCGCACTCAGGCTCGAAATCCTTGACTAGATTTGTCGGCATCCAATCCATATAATGTCAATTAAAAATAAAGCTATTCACGTGACCAATTTAGGCAAAAAAAACTGAAACGCATCAAGACAACCAACTGCCAGACTTAGTAAACTTGAGCTTTGAACGTCCCCAATCTCTGAAAATATTTAACGTCGTCAAGTTAACATCTATCGTGTGGTTTAACGAATTTGAACTTTTTTTTTTCGGTTATTTTAAGTCTTCATAACAGTCGAACTTGGCAAAAATATTGTCTACGTCATCAAAGAGATAGAAGTGAACTTATGTGCAACAGTCGTCAAAAATTGGACTTTTCGGATGACAGCCATCAAGCAAAGCCATGGAGGCCATATGATTAGAAATATTATTTTTAAAACATAATGGTATCGAATACCACTGCTTAAAGAACTGCGAAAGGAACTTTTATAGCTTAAATACAAAAAAATTACCGCGCTTATAATGAAGGACCCATCAGTCCTTAGAACACTTAGTAAAAATTGCGGCCAGGCCATCATAATATGACCTGGGAATAACTGAAACCATCATAACACTTAGAAGGTTTTTCGAGTTGCACCTACGACCAGTCCTAAGTTACTATGACGAGAAATCTCCCGCCAGACAAAGGCCTACATTTATAGCTGCGGAATTAATAAACGCGATAGCAGAAGCCGATCACTAGAGTCGAACAAAATTTAATTTAGCATTTCCGATGGAATTCGTGGAAACAAAACCCCTCAGGAAAGAAAAAACCTTAAAGACATTTCCATTTCTCCATTCAAATCCAAAAATACCAATGCCACCCCGCCAAATCAATTACACAGTGTCCTTGAGAGAAATTGCTTTTAAAATCAAACCAAATTCATTCCATTAGGTACCACTGGTAGTCGCAGGTCATCTTTTCATCGTTTCATCGTTTTGGGAGAGGCACGGATGACAAATAAATAAATGTGTTTAAAATGCTTTTATACAAATGTCACCATGTCAAATTAGTATGCAAAAAAAGACACTCGTATAAAATCTCTGTCTCTGTATAGAACCGAGCGTCTGTGCCCTTACTCAGAAACAATTACTCATCCTACTGACATGACATTGTTTGTTTTTTTATTTAAACCAAATGTAAGATGGACACGCATTGTAGATGGGCCTTTTGAAAGTCCTTTAAAAAAGGTATGAGATATGGTTTCGCACTTAAATTACAATGCTGAGCTGTTTCGATAATTTTAGAAAATTAGGCGCAATTTTAACGCGCCAGTCTAGTAAAATTTAATTTACTTGGCACAGCTTTAAGTGTTGAGTAGGAGTCTGTTGTCTGTGTATTTTCAATGTATTCATTTCTATTGATTTTTTGTTTGTAATGTGGCGCAGACAGTCTGTGTGTGTATGGTTCTCATAATTTATACAAAGCTACCCTTAGAGTTACATTTTTAATATCGTATTGGCTAACAAAGTTTTATTTTTGGTCAAGGCAGTAATTACTTTGGAAAGGATTTGTATTTTTTTGAAGTGCGACAGAAGAGTGCCAAAAAGGACGTGTAGCCTGGTAATTAAAAAGTTATTATCGGGCACAAATAATGCAACTGATTTGGGGGTACATTTCTGTCAGAAAGTGTCATTTCTCGATTAGCAATATGCTCGTGGATGTGGTTCTATTGGTATTTTTCTTGGAATTAAATCCTCGATGGCTGTAAAAATTTAGTCAACACTTGGAGACTTCTCGCAATTGACTGGAAACTTTTTTTTGTTTCTTACATATTGCTATTGAACACATCTACGTTTAGCGAACATTTTGCTAGATAATAACTCAATTTTTTTCTGAACTTTTAAAACATCAAAATTGACAACGCTAAAGAGACAAGGCACCTCTTATTGTTAAATTATTATTTGACGATATGTACCTATGTAGGATCCCTTCCAGGATTCTAGTTTATTTCGCCGTTTCTTAATAACCAGATAAAACAGTAGACTAGTTTGAAAACAATTCAGTGCTGGTTTTATTATAAAATGCAATATTCTACATTATTAAGTTGGTTCGTAGATTTCTAGTGGCGACTGGTCAGGTCGAGTGATTGGCTTCAACTGCCCTTTTAAATGTATGCTTCGCTTGTGGTGTTAAAGAAAGAACGCAAAAAAGATGAGGGACGCTATTTCTTTTCCGTTGCTTTACTGTTCGTTTGTCTTCGTTTTGTCGTGTCAATTGTCGTAGGGTAATGTGTTGTGTGTTAGTCCCCATCCCACATGTATAATAGTAGATTCCACTGGAAATTTAACTTCTAAAAACTATGGAAAGTCTGAGAAAACTCATGTCAAAGAAACTTCTCTTGGATAAGCGTGTTAAGTGACATTTAGGGCCGTAGATAAAAATTATTTTCTGGATAAAACCTTTTTGACCATCGAAAAATTATTTTAAATTTGTGGCTGACTCAAATTCCTAATTTTTGAAGTTCATAACAATTTTTTTTAAATTTTGAGTTCTTTCACTTTGACGATAATTGTTTAAACAATGACGTGACGCTCTTTTGTTAAGTTTCGATGGGAGCGACTGCTGGCAAGACGTGCCCTATTTGTTTTATCAATTTGAGCTGCTAGTGAAGCCAGGAAGGAAGCCAGCAGTGTTCATGGAGTGAAGATAAGTCTTCCCATTCTCCTTGTCAATGCGTCGTTTGGAACAATCATTTAATGATACGCAAAGTAGTCGAATTTCAACTTTTGTGGCAGTGCTCAATGACGAAACCTGTTATAGCTGAAATGCAGTCTTTTGAAAGGGATGAAACTCTTACAGCATTTCAGGTTGAGTTAAGAACAGATTTGCTTAGGTGGTTTTCCTTCTAAAACGTGGTAAGGTATAGGTAAGCAATTTTTTTCACTTCATTGACACAGTATATTTGCAGCGCTGGCTGGAAGATCTTGGGACATCACTGATGAAATAGATCTCCAATGAACAGCTCCAACACTAATAGTGGAATCCAGAGAAGAGCTATGGAGAAATCCAAAGAGTTTTCCTATGTAAGATTAATAGTGGTAGAGAGACTGATTTGAATATCTTTTGAAATGATATGTTTTATATTGACCACATGTCTACAAAAAAAATCACATATGGACATTTTTTAATAAACAAGAACTCTACCCTCCTAAAAGTTGAAATCCAGTAAGGACAGGGTTTCCTAAGGAAACTCGCCAAATGACTCAAATTAGCAGCCCCGTCTCCCGGTGTACCTTATTGACATCTAAGTAGGCACTGCGTACACGGAAAAAGGACAAGCTCCAGATAAACTGCACATTTTTACTTAAGCGACTGTATCAATGGGATTCAGTAGAATCCACTTCTGTGTGCAATTGTATCAAGCTCCATTGAGGGATCTTATATAGAACAATGTTACAAAAGCTGCTTTTACCGCGCTTCCATTTTACTCTAGTGGTACGCGACTTAACAGTGAATCAATGGAACTGATCCACGCCTATTTGGTTGCGGTAGGGGCGCTTGTGTTTCCTTTTTAAGGTTTCCTGACCACTAAACCGGAGCGCAGAAAAATCAGGGGCCAAATTACCGCACCCGTGAGCGAGCAATACGTCACTGAATTTTGTTGATTTTACATGCAAAACAATTACAAATTCAGTCACGTAGTACCTAATCGATCACGGATGCGGAAATCCAACCCCAGATCGTGTGACATTGCCCTACTTGCTGATTGAATAAGACTTTAGAAAAAACTTCAGCAAAAAAACGAAACATCAAACGAATAAAGTGTCATGTTTCATTTCAGATCAGATTTTTCAGATCTTTCCGAGTCTTTCACCTTTTTGTACAAACTTTTTGTCAAGTGCGCTCCTCAGACTACATAACTGCTACTCATATGCACACCAGTGTAAGATCTCAGTTTGCAATTCTATGTCCAAAGGTACTAGGTCTGTTGAAAAGGCATGTGTCTTCAATGACTTCGAATACAAAATAAACAGGACCGTTTTAAAAATAAAAAAGTTCGGACTCTTCCAGTGAAGTACCTATGAGCTAACTTACAACAAACCGAACTTGTGTCATTCACAAAAATAGCTCGCTGTTCTGACTCCAACATTTTATAGTACAAATTTTATTTACTTAGGTGGCTGCAAACTTTGACCAAATTCTTATCAAATAGCCGTCAAAAAAAGTGATAAATATTTTTTGATGGCACTGCAAATGCTGATTTTAATTAAAAGTGCTGCACTGCAATATTTACTTTCTTTTCCAGAATTCGAGTATTGATTGACGTTGCAAGAATTACAGAATATTGCATTCCCATATTTTCGGTCAGTCAGGCGTTTTTGTGCCAGTCTTCCGTCAATTTTTTAATTGGAACCTCCAGGACAAACACCTTTTGTTGATTTGTTTCGCCATAAGAGCATTTAAAAAAAAACCTTCCAAACATTGTTAATGCATTTTGAATCCTTTAAGCTGTTACAAGCAATTTAACAAAAAACAATCTTCTCAACTACTGAACTCATTGTGCCTGCTCGCATTGAAAATTCCTACGCTTAAATTAATTCGCTTGCCCATCGTCTGGGTGGCTTTAAATTAACCCAACTTACTCCTTCATACTGATAGATTTATGCACATATCTACGCTGCCGCTGTATTATCCTTTCGCCAATTTATGCATATCAACTGTCATCACAAATTGGATTGCTGATTGACGACACCACCAATTATTATTTCTCTCAAATCACACACAATTTGTATCCCCAAGAGCTGGTGTTGTGCTTTCTCATCGCAATTAATTGCATATTCATAAACACTCAGGTGGAGCATACAACATACATTCACACACACATATATCACAAACACACGGCGAACAAAAATCACTGTTAAGGATATTCGCCACCAAAACGCTCTGCCTCATTAATATTTATTAACTTATCGAACCGAGAGGAACAATTCACAACACAATACAATAACAATCCACATGGAATGGTGGTCAAGGATCACACTCGAAAAATAATAATAAAATCAACAATAACACGAGTAACACCGATTAACGTACGTTAACACAATTTCTATCTTGGGCCGAGTGGAAATCGTTCTTGCGTGGTCTGCGCCTCTGTGTGTTGTGGTGGTGTTTATGGCAGGACATCAGCAATTATCATTTGAACAGATTTTCGCGCTACTGTGTCGTTAATTTGTTGAGTGCAATTTCGTTTTATTAACACGCAGGCACACGAATGGCTCTATTATTATTTCACAAGGATCAAGCACTTTGATCCTTATCGCTAAATATCGGGAAAATATCCATAAAGTATTCAATGAATTGGGAGCAAGTCCATTGAGTCTTCGTTGTGGAGGATGAAAAGGACATTTAACAGTGGCCAGATGCCGGGTATCAAGGACACGAGTAGTTCGTGTTTAGATTTGCAAGGTAGATAGGAAGAAAGGATGAAGACGTTTCGTTTTTTAATGTAATCCTGTCCAGGATAACTCAATTCACTTAATCGGCCAATCAGGCCCGGACGGGGTCCCATGGACACGATCTGTGACCAGAGTTTGCTTAGGTGTGCAAAGAAAGATAGATTGCCGTTTCAATGGACGAAGGATACACGTGCAACATTCTGATGCACATTGAAAGGCCAACCAGGATTATCTAAGGTAGGAATTGAACTGTGTATTTTATTTTTCTCGGAAAAGTCAAGGCCAAATACGCGCGATGTTAAATAAAATGTTTATGATATCCTGCGGAGCCACTCCACTCGGTCGTGGTATGTGGTGGCTGACAAATTAGTCAACGCACACAAAACAAAAAGAATAGAGCCCGTAATTATCACGTGTGTAGAAGAGGCTCATCACAAAACATTGTCCTTTGTCACACACGAAGCACAATATTTCACAGTGCCAAAGGACACACAAAGCGCCAACCCGAATGTTTGAAGCACTCGCGGTCTAGCGTGGAAATAAATTAAAATAAATTCCTTTACGTTTTATTTTTCTCCGCTTTTACACAAAATAATAAAAAAAAAAATAAGGATAAACTACACATCGTAAAAGCACGTACCTATACGTTACGTAGTGGTACACAAATCACAAAAAGAAAAGTAAAACCTGTGACCCAGCTCACTCAACAAACGAACGAGAACCGGAGAACCGTACAACCGTATAACCGAGTGTGATTTGTGTCGGTGCCACTGTTACGAGAATCCGTTTACAACTGACAGGACGAAAATCAGAACGTTGGAATATAAAATCATTTCGCCCATTTCGAAATGAAAACACACAACATACAGTGCGGCACGAAGGAAGGACCTACTCTACTCCGGCGGATCATGAGCCCGACCCGAAGTGGGCAACAACAACTACGACCATTGTGTGTGAAAGGAGCATGTCCTTTGATATACCCGCCAAAAAAACACATACAACATTGTAGGCCAGTGGCTCTCAAACTGAGAGAGAGCTGACACTTTTGCACTCTACGAATCGACGATGGCAGCGAATTCGCTCCACTTCAAAATTCAGAGTCAGACTTTAGCTATGAAAAGCTCTCTCCTTCGGAGGAAGGGTGTTCGTGCTGAAAGCTTCGCTGTTGTGCCGAAAAAGACAGGTGAACGTGAACAACTACCACCAGAGCGAAAGCTGAACCGAACCATCTCAGCTGGGAATTGTAATTGACTTTCGGATGCAGTGTTGTGCTTGTGTGTGTGTGTGTTGTCGACGGGAAAAAGGCGGGAAAAGGTTGATGTGAACCGAACGAAAAGGATATACAATCGGTTTGTTGGATACGTTGTCTATTAGGACGTTTTTTCTTCGCTTCTTTCCTATCCGCCTCTGTTATTATGCAATAATCATTGATTTTCTATCCTTGTTTGTGGAGAACGATGGCTTTTTTCACGTTTGCGGCATGTGAAGTGGTATTTATTGGCGGCTCGAATTAGGATAGTTTTTCTTTTTTGTTGTTGTGCGGTGTTTTTTTTGCTTTTGTTCTCAATTAATATGATATTGGATAATTACAGACAATTACATATGAATTAAGGACTCGTCAACTCGTGAGTAAACATTTCCAAGTTTTGATTGCCTAAGATTTATATAATTGTGGGTAGGTAATTAGTTGATTAAGTGTGTGTGAGACGAGTCGATATGGCGGCGGGCGTGCACTGCATTAACCGCTGACCGTTATTTAATTGGGAGGAATTTAATTTTAGTAGTGCGGTTCTAAATCGCGATTAAGTGGTGTTTAGCGTTTTACCCATTGTGACGTGGGTTTGGTTTTGCTTTAGGTAGGTAGATGCCCACGAATTTGCTGTATTTAAATTTTGCGTTATGCATCCTTTTGATGGCTGATGCAACACGCTACAAAAATAAATCGAAATAATTGTTTTCCAGTGTAATTAATCGGTTCCATTTTTTCTGCATCTTACTATCATTTTAGATTTAACGAAAATAGACAATTGGGACGATGAAACAAGGATTTGGATAATGCGCCGATATCATGCCTTAGAGTCTATAAATTTAGTCCACAGAGAGTTCAGGTGGACTTTTGGCGGCACTGCTCCAGGAAGATTATGAGGTTTTTTTTTACACTAATCCAGAGATACACCATGGAAGGCAACCGCTGCAAGATCGAGTCACAGTGTGGTGTGCCTGTGGCTATACGTTTTTGAAGAAAACGGTCGCACTGTAATGGTCATTGGTAAGCGTTATTTAAAAATTTTTAAGGAGTCTTTCTTCGCAGAACTACGCTGAAAGAGAATCTTTTTCATATCTGTGTGGTTTCAACAAGATGGTGCAACCCCACACATAACTAGGCTTGTTATAACAGAGCTGAAGCAAATATTCCCAAATAAACAGATTTCCAGGAAAAAGGTACCCTGACTTTTTATGGGATTATTGTAAACAGAAGGTACCTATACACAACAAAACCCGCAAACCGATTTACAGAAATGCAATACAAATAATCGAAGCAATACGCACTGTGAACCCTACAAGCAGTAAAGCAGTTATGATAAGAAGTCGCACATGTGTCAATGAGCGCGGGGGCCATTTAAAATAAGTTACTTTTAAAAAATATTAAATCACATAAAAAAATTAATTATCTTTCAAATGAAATAAAAATAAATAAATTGCATAAATTGAAAAAAAGAATTAATAGAGTTTATCAGCCACCCTGTAAATTAATTCCAATGAAAGTTTTTATAGAACTAAAAAAAGTTAATGGCAAAGTTACGTGTGGCATAGGTCCATAGTTTTTTTTTAAGCCATTTCAAATTCAAAGGCGCAAATATTTATCCATCAAATCTTCAAAGTACACTTAATGTAGATGAAGGGACAACAACTATTCTTCGAAAATAATGCAATGAGTAAAAATCGTGTACAAAGTTTTTAAAATAAATCACTAAACTGTATTAAAAATGATGTTTTTTACTAATTTACATAAGCGTTCATTTAAAGTCGCTGAAGTCGCATATCAAAGATGACAAACTAAACTGATTAAATCGAAAGCTTAGAAATCCCTTCAAATACAATCCACCCTAAGCGGCTTTTCGGAAAGAGTAAAGCAAGGTTTATATAACAAAAAAGAGGGCTTCTTATATAATTGAGTAAAAGTCACTTTTGTAACATTATTAATCCGTTTTTATAAATTGTCTCTGCTTTTTAAATGTTATAGAAATATATGTTTCAGACGAAAAAAAAATATATAATTACAAGGCAAAAGAACTTGAGTTTTGATGAAATTGACATAGAAAAACATCAATCAGAACCTTTAAATATGTGCTTTTTTTTACTATACTACACATGAGTGTATGTGGACAGAAAAAAATCCAAATCATTGAAAAGAGGTAAAAGCAGTTATGAAGCCAACCAATCATAGTCCCCGAGGAAGTGACGGTTTTTGTTAATGATTTAATATCCGAGCTTGAATCGAAAACAATAACCGGAAATGCCCTTCAGTCTTGAAAATGGTTGTGATCGAATCTTTTTCTAAAATATATAAAGAAAACTTAAAAAATTGAATATAGAACCAACCAAACCTTCTGTAAGAATATCAGACCCCATTAAGCGGTTTACATTTTCCGAGAGAAGTATTTTTACAAATAGTTCCATTAAATCTGGATAAAAATATATAAAACAGTGTTCAAAGACTGGTCTCATCTTTGAAGAGCTTAACCTAAGAGATTTATAACTATTACTTACAAATGGCAAATTTTTTCAACTCACCTGAAAAGAAAAGAAAATAACAAATGTTACAAAATGCTTATAAATAGAAAAATTAAAGACAATAATAAGCAAGGGAAAAATGGCTGGAAAACACGAAACAACTTTCAATAAACCTTTTAAATGCGTACTTTTATGGTAGGTATATCAGTTGTTCACTACTTGATTTATAATTGTTAAGTCCCAGAATAACAACACAAAGACCAGAATTTGATGACTGCGACGTTAACAAGAGTTACTGTGAAATCCGAACAAATTGTAGATTATCCGTTTGCCTAAATCAGGCAGGTTAAAAATTTAGAAGTGAAAATAGACTCCACATCACAAAAGTTTATTTGGTAATGCGGAAAAACTTCCCAAAAATATTTTAAAGACAAACTAAAAAGTCAAGAAATTCAATTGACATTTTAGTTTATCATTCATTTTAATATTTGTCATTTTTCAAAAATATAGCAAACCAAGAAAATTTATTTAAAAGTCAGCATTCGAATCGGGAGCAGGAAATAAGTACTTAAATTAAAACTCCAGCAAAGAAAATAACATAAGTCTGCTGATCTGACATGCAAAAGGTATCTATTTTTTTATTTTGCTTTCAACTTTCTTATGGATTTAAGACCAATGAATTATATAACAATTTTCATATTTAACACATTTTCATTTATTTTTTTCAACTCGTGAGAGATATTAAGGTTTGGTACATTTTTTGAAATAATTTAGGTCCTACAAATATAAAAGTAAAATAGTTTAAAACATTGAGCTGGTATTTTTTTTAGAAAAGTTTAATTTTTTTAAAACAGTTTTTTAGTGGTCCTTTTATGAACTTAAAAAATAAAAAAAAAATAAATTAAATTTGGGAACCTAGCACGAGCTCCTTTTAAAATAATACGTGAGCTAAATTTTGTTGGACACGTACTTTAACTTGCAGCGTTGCCCATTACAAAAAAAAACACAATTCTACATACTGCCCTCTTCGGTCCACAACTAAGCCCCGCGTGGTATTTCAATTCCAACATTTAGGTTGAATTTATCAGAATTTATAAAATGAGTTAACGCGTATTTTTTACAAAGCAATCAATGTCAAACTGGCCACTCCAGTGCGACTCAGAAACTCCATCGCAGATCTCCGATTTTCAGAGCGACGAGTTAGGTCTTCATGCTAAAATAATTTCTGTGCTTAGTCGCTGATTGTTGTTCCATCATGGAGGCTCAGCTTACCGACAAGACTGCTGTGGACCAAAATCAATGCATGGGGATGACAAAAGCTTAAAACTTCCTGTCTCTTGCTACTTTCAAGCCCACTTACCACCCACATGAGTCTCATAACCTCTGCGCTCAGTTTCGCCCCGAATCAGGCCGAAATTTCCAATTTCAGAGGAAACCGGGTTAGGTATTCCAAATCGAATAAATGTTTGCTCCCATTCAAATTGTACTCAACTTCCAGAATCTCCCACTCGCCGCATGCATTTCATATTGCTTGCTATGTACTTATTCTCTTTGGCAAATCAACTCTTAATTTAATGACTTTTAAAGTCCTTCTAAACCACCACGTTTGGTGTGTAAATTATACCATCTGTATGTCAGGCAGGAAGGAGTCAGGTCGGTTCAAGCTATCGTATATGTTGCTACTTTAACCTACTTTCCAATATTCATTTGACTGACATACACACACATATGAACAAACGAACAAATATGGAAGTTCGTCCCAAGCAAAAGGACGAACACCCAGCATTTTCTTCCCCATATAATTTTGCATGAATGTGATTTGGTGTGTGTGTGTCTAATTGTGTATATGCTTCTGAGTGGCTACTGAAACTATTTCCGTCTGCCACCACAAGTACTTGAAGTGAGTATAGTAGTTGGCAAGACTCAGTTTCCTGAGCAGAGAATGTCCCTTGGCATCGTTGTTATGAGATTTTAAACACATGTGCTGCAGCTATACACACCAGCTGCTTCAGCACATCACCTTTAACCAGACATTCGTGTTGGTCCTTTTAAAGGACAACACCGGACAACAGATTTTGTTGTGCAAGGTAGAAAGCAGTTTGTCTTTCGCAGCCAATATCCTGTTGTTAAAATTCATAATCCTTCAGGGAGAGATCGTATGGATGCTAAACTGACTCCAATCATACTGTATAAGTCATCAACTTAGCTTCGTTAAAAGTTACAAACAAAACAAATAATTATTTTCGGATTTCGGTTATGACAATGTTTCGCAACAGATTTTAATCGGATTGAGACTCCTTTGAGGGACAAATGGATAATGATTTTAAAAGCTAAAAAAAACTGTCCAATCTCAGTATCTGCTTAGACTGAAATTAAAAGAAACCGACGGAGAGTGATGCAAAGCGCTCAAGAATGTCTCATTGTGGCGTCAAATGTATGCACACTTGAAGCCAATACCAACGGGAATCCAACCACTGTAACGTATTCAATCTGAAAATAACAATCCCCCCAAGGAGTACACTTAATGCCTGTTGGCTGGGTTGACAGACGGGCCTTGAAGACACCCCCGATATATACTTGTATATACATACGTACTGTGTGGCTGTGAAAGTGCTACTGCTCCCACTTGAGGGATCCTTACTCCCGGCCACTGCAGCGTGGCAATAATAACTTCATGCCGCACACACTTTGTATAGGGAAACAATATACAGTGAAAGTGTGAAATTCCAGCCCAAAGTGAAGCTAGGAAATTATAATTCGGTCCCAGTTTGAGTGATGTGTGTCGTAAATGGCTGCGGCCGGGGTCAAAGCCTAATGATGGAGTGTTGGACAAGGATGTGATGGGTGGTTCTACCACAATTAGGCAATGATAAATGGCTTTTAAAATATCTGACATCTAGATGACAGAATGTGTCATAAGCAGTGGTATTTAATGAGTGAATGTGAGGTGTCATTTAGGTAAGCGTGCGTGTAGAGATTTTGAGTGAGCGGAGGCCGGTTTTGGGGCCGACTTGGAGGTGCACATGTGGTAAAACTATACGATTGGAATGTAGGTACTGTCAGTCGTAGATTTACAAAAAAGATCAATTTTAAGCACAATATCTCGCAAACTGTCATACGAAAATAAAATAAATCCGGCTCGAAGGACCAAATTTTAAATAATATAATGAAATTCTTAATTGCTGTTTTGTGACTTCTTTAAGAACACTTCAACGATCCGTATTTGAGTCTGCTTCATGGATCTGCAGAGCATCTTCTTAAAGAAGACATTGAAGACATCATTTGTCGTCTCAAGGGGGAAGAGTCATGTTGCATTTGGTCTTGTTTCAAGTTTGACGAACTTTACGAATACTCGACGTTTGATATGCCACGTACTGAGATTGCAACACAGAAAGTCTTTTAATAATGTGACATGACACAGATTGGTAGAAAATATCTCAACCAAACAGAGGCAAACTGCTCTAGATAACAAAATAATAATAACTAGTACCGCACGTGGTCGAAATTCGACCAATTTTGTCTGTAGAAAAAGTAACGAAAGCCAATTTGTATTTTACATAATTTATTTATTTTAATTTATTTATATGCTAAATCTTAATTCATATACCTTTCCGCTATGAAGAAAGAATGGAAAAGGGAAAAACATGAATGTTCGTTTCCATAGTAATACCTCGCAAATAACCCTGAAATAAAATTTAATGATTGCTTACATTTAGGGGTAATTAAATTGCATACCTTTTTGGGTTAAGGAGACTCTCCAACAGGTTCTAATCTAAGGTGATTAGATTCGTTACTATGGAAACATGACGGCCACAAATTAAATGACAACAAAATGCTTTCGATTAAATGCTAAGCATTTTGTATGCGAAATTCTTAACTTCATTTTACCAGTCTTAATGGCGACATATACCTACGATTTTTTGTTTCTGCACATCTATGGCACATTACCTTTCGAATGACATAAGTTTCATTCACCTCATTTCATGATAAATACTTAAAAATTGCACGGAAACTTTTGATGTTTACCTATTAATATAGTGGAACCTAGATTTTTCGAATTTACAATCAAAACCTTCTTTTCCGATTATTCGTTATAAGATGCATTGCAAACTCTCAACACAAGAATTGAAATTGAATTTTTCAAAGAAGTAGCAATTTGTTGCTTCCTTGACATATAGAAGGAGCATTCGACGAGACAGAATTCTCCCAGATATAAGGAGGTATTCAAAACATGCGAGTTGACGACCCCACATGTAAGTGAATAAGACATAAATGGTAGAGGAAAAAGTAATAAAAAAACTCACTAGGGGGCAATAAGCTCAGTGTGATAGCTACGAAAGGATGCCCCCATGGATGAGTAGGTACATACTCCAACCCTTTTTATACCTTCTATTATAGTCGATGAACTACTGACTTTTCGCAGAAAAGACGGCTTCTATGTCCAGGTATATAAAATATAATATATCTGATGACATATCTATCCTAATCAGAGGTACCTACATTTGAAGAAACAATCTTTGATTGTCACATCGATTTTTGAAGTATTTTTCGCATATACCTATCACCGACTTAATCGTTTTGAAATTTTTTCAATCGGACAAGCGATTCGCCCACAATTACCATTTGAGTGTTTTTTGCAACTGCCAGTTCGCAGTTAAACTCTTTTGTTTTTCAAGGAAATGCTAAAAATTATGAAACGAATTAAGTCGTAAGAATTAAACTACGCCAAATATCTTAAAAGAAACGTAAATTTGTAGGGTTCTTCTCCATTCAATTAAAAATTTTGTTCCTCTTCTCTGAAATGCTGCGCAAGAAAAATCCGTCAAAGTTTATGTGGCGAATCCAGCTTTACCGGTAAGTTAGGTCCGCTACAAAATCTACCACTTCCCGAAGAGTGACAAAATCAAGAATAGATCAAATAAATCCCATGTATTTGGTTTAATGAAAATCCAATATGGCGGACCGAGGAGCACTGCCCCAATTTGAGAGTTGCCTTTATTGTGGGCTTCACCAAATTGAACAGTGCAAGAACAGTACGTTTGAAAGCGTGGCCTTTAAGTTATTCTGATTCAACTGTGACCTTTCGGGTTGCGAAAGCTCGACCAGTAGCTCTAAACTGGTATGGGGCCCCAGTTCTCTTTTGAGCAGCCTATCATGGGAACAGGACCAATGTGAGGGCTGTGGTTACTCAACATCGCGAGAACTAGATGTGTTTCATTAGAGCACAGAGGTGATAGATAGAACAAAAAGTGAACTGGGGTTGGTAAAAGTACTGACTGACTCCAGGGCTTGTCGTGTCAGACGCTTTTCTCAGTAACTCGATGTGGGTAGGTATGCCCACCGTAAAATGAAAGCCACACTGGCAGGTGTTCACGTTAAGCAAACCTTATTTGAGTTCGATAGCGTACCCAGCTTTATCCATGTTCTAGGATATACTACACCACCTCCTCCCACCATCTAATCTAATCTAATTCAGAAAACTTCGAAGCTCTCACAAATTCTTCAACCGATTTTAATGTGCACAACTCTGGACCGCGCCTTTGACTTTGCGGTCAAGTTCAAGACAGCAATAAACTGAAAACATAAAAATTCCTACGAGCCATCTGTAAATTCCATTTAAATGCTAATCCAGATGCAACTTGTACCAATTTCGATTCACCTAATAATCTCCAAAGCAAATAAGACCAGATTCTCGGAATAAAATATCAAAGCATATATATCACAAATATCTGTCAGTGCTGTCAACTCGACAACATACTCGTACGCTTTCTTATTTTAATATCCTTTTTCGATTTCATTATTTATTCGCAGTACGGCAATCCCATGCATAAATGCAGAAAACGTCAGTCTATGAAAAACGAGTCTCATTTGTTATTGCAATTGGTCTGGGGTAGGCATGGCACCACGTAGGTGGTCCTTTGAACAATTCCTAGCGTCGTCGTCTTCAAAAGGATATTGCTCTTCTAAGTACTCGTGCGGTTGCAGTAGCAATAGCAATAGCAATAGCAATCTGCCGAATAATGGCAAATGACGATGATGACGCTGATGTCGAAAGCAGCGCTTCTTACAAGGGATAACAATGCGTTTGCACAAACCCATATCCGAGAGAATAAATCCGAAAGAGCGCCTCACATATGCAAACCGAGTTAGTTCGTTTCGGGCGCACAGCACAACCAGATTGCAAAATAACAATAAGCCGAATGTTGCCATGCCATAAATAGAGGATAAGAAAAATCGCTTGTAACTCCTTCGTCCTTTGTCATATTATGCATATGACTTTGAGGACTCAGCGCGGGTATAGGGCACAATGCAAAGCGGTTTTGTGTAGCTGGAAAATTCGGCTGCTAAAATAATATGTACTGGGGTAGGGTGAATGCAAGGATATACATTTTAGCCGTATAATGACATTCCTAAGGAGGTCGCAGTTTTGTGGTCGTGTCGAGGGGTAAATGGATCATTTAGAATGAACTTTAGTCCTAGTTCCGCATCTTTTTAAATCCTTATTGTACACGCTTAGGGAAAACCCTTTTTCACAGGATGTACCATTCGGAAGCTGTTATACTATTTCCTTCTGTTTTATACAGTAGACAGCATTTTTTTTGTGCAAAACGTTTGTGTGTACAATCCAAGGCCTCCCGCCGGTCGCATGCATAATGCAACATCACTGGCAGGCATTTTCCGTTAGTTTTTAGTTTCGTGGCGAAAAGGATGTTTTCTCTGGGTTGATGGTAGGCCAAGTCTTTGCCGAGAGTAAGTAAAAAGCGACGGATAGGAGGAAGGCGGGCGAATAAATGAACCGACGAAAGTTCGTTTAACATGCACAAAATGTCCTTTTTGCAAAATGAAAATTTATATACTATACAGCGGCATGGTCGGTTTAGATATGCTTCCAGTTTCATCTGTGTGTGTGTTCGTTTTCTGCTTTACCAATCATATAAGATGGCTTTGTGATGTATGATATGATGTTAATGTCGGCGGCCATGATGACGACGAGGAGGAAGGAAGGAAAACTTCTTCAAAAGGCAGGAACAAATTTATATTTTCTGTTGTACTCATCATCGGCAGAGGTCTGGTGATGGGTTTTTGAGGTTTCGTTTTCAGCCAGATAGATGGGACATTTTGTACGTAAACTGCGTCTTGTGGATTTCTGTGTAAGTCTGATGCGTTGGACTGGAGGTCAACTAGAAGCCTTCCGCTGTATACATTTTTTCTTTGCAGGGATACTCTAAAAAATTGTCCAGTGTTGCTGCATTGTCATTCAACTAAATTTAGCAGCCATTGTTAATGGTGACAGAATTCCTTAAATAAGGCGGGCGAATATGTGAAACGTAAGGTGGATATCAGTCGACATGGTTGCGCATTTTGCCATTTCAGTTCTTGCTGTAAAATAAGGTGTTGCTGACGATTTGGTGGTTGCACTGAAACCTTTAAGGGCGAGCAAGGGCATAGTCTGAGTAGTTCTGAGGATATGGAGGAACTACTCCTGCTGTTTAACGCCAAAGCCGAAGTAAATTACGCTGTCAGGTAGGAAAGAACTATGCAATATGGACTATAAATATCAACAATACCACCCGACAAGGATGAAAGGTAGATTGCTATTTCTAAGCTTGAGTCTTAAAGCAGCTGGAGCAGTATGCCCGATGAATGGAACCTCAACATTGTTTGAGGGATCCTCAAGAAAAGTGACCCTCTGAACTGCGCCAGTTATAAAGGTATCAGTCTTCTTAATATCGCCTACAGCCTGAAGCATTTCGTAAACAACCTGTGGTCGAATCGGGTCGCCCGTGAACAGGCATTTCGTTCACGGAATTAGTTGTTTTTACATGTGAAACAAAAACAAATTCCGTCACGTAATGCTCGGTCACAGACGACGCGATTCGATCCCTGATTGGTCCATATCAGTGTGGCTTCAGGAAATTCGAACAAATATTCAAACCGCGGCAGATTTTGGAGAAAACCCTGAAACTTCAAATCGATATTTACCACGATTTCATCGATTTTAAGGCCGACTGTGACAGCATTCATAGAGACCAGGGCTCTCATCGCGTAATTCATGAAACGATCAAACTGAACGACGTCGTTGTAAGTTTGCTTCGCGTAACATCTTCGTAGCATCGTTCAATCGAATCGTTCATCGTTCCCATTTTGAACAGTTTGAAGACTACTGTAAACACACTCTGACAGCAGAAAATGTATGGACATTTTTTTCCGTTGTAGAATTGGGTTGAAGAATTGGGTGGAAGTGAAAAACCATAGACAAGATGGCGCTGTCCATGACACCCATTCGTGGAAAATGTACATACCTAAGTGTGGAAGGATGTTTACGGAAATCAAACATCATGAAACATCACATGAGAATTTGTATTCTTAATATTGAAGTTGTAAAAAAGGATTCAATGAATGCAATTTTATAACTACATTTCGTTTCTGATTGCATTACTGCATGCCATTATAAAACAAAATTCATTTGAAATTCTAAAAAAGTTGTACCTACCCCATTTTTTTTTGTTGCAAAAAATGCGTTTTTTACCATTCCGACAAAATTGAGTCCCCTCCAAAGAGAACAAAAGTGTATGTTTCCCTTAAATATTTGTTTATATTTCTCTCGGCCCGAATCAAACTGAGAAAATGCACCAAAAACGATCAAACGATTGCAAAATAGCAATCGTTCAATCGCAATCGTTCAGTCGTCGAATTTGACAGTTGCACGAGTTATACGAAGCATAGTTCAATCGTCCAAAACGACGTCGTCCAGACGATCCAACTATTTTAGTGTTACACGAAGAAATACAATCGTCGAAACGACGTCGTCAGACGATCGTCGTCTTACGCGATTAGAGCCCAGCTATGCAGACAATGTCTGGTTTTGGCATCCTTGCCGTTACGCTCGGTAAGGAACTCCCCAAGGCCTTGGAAGTCAAAAACGGATTTATACTAGGCGATGCGCTGACAAAGCGTCTCGCATAGAACGTCTCCAGCGCTGAGGTTAAACGTAAAATAACTCTTGCCAATTGCTGTTTCATTGGGCTAAGAAAGCAATTGAGTAATATAGCCCTCTCTCGAAAAAATAAAAGCGGATTAATTATTTCGAGAGGACAATTTTTCGAGTAATTTTTGCCCCCAGCTGCGTAGATGGTGAATGGAAAAGGAGATACAAGGACGAACTATATACGGACTATACAGTGACACCGACCAAGCCCAAAGAGTGAAGGTCCAACGAGTGAGGTGACTGGGTTCTAGCTGCTGCTTTTGAAGCATTAAGGATCCGTGCTGGAAGTTTTTAAGAAAGTTGGTTGAGGTCAGTCTTCTCTAGCCGAAATTGACGATTTGCTGCAAGAGACGTCACTGCCGCAGATATCGCCTTAAGAAGAAAAGTAACAGAGGCGAATTATGCTTTTCAGTGCTATTTTTAGCCCCAAGTTTGAGAGGGCTTTGTCAAGGAATAGAGGTATCCGTGGTATAAGATGGAAAGAGGAAAGTAATATTGGCATGACCTAATTGGGCTAGATTGAAATGACATAAGGGTCGTTGACTTAGTGGGTTTTGTCGTTGATTTTATCCCCTTTAACGAGCACCTTAAAACTGTAGTGGTTAGAAGCTCGGGCCTATCTGAGATCGAAACTCCATCGCAGTGTATCTGTCCTTAAGTCCCTACGTTCAAATGACCTCTAAAAGTCTGTTATCTTCCGATGATTCCATTTCAAATATCCTCCTTAAACAATAGACTACAATGTCAAGATTGCCTACAAGGTCATCTTTGTTGGACAGGTATACGTTTGACCCTCCCCAGCTACACCCAGAGTTTAGATATTGATTGATTTAATAAGTACCAGCATTTCCACATCATTCCAGTAACCATACCTACTGCACTTGAATAACCCCCGTTTGATCTGACTGACAAAAAGTCAACTTTTCAACCCTTTTCAATAGGGGATAACCCCTCTATCAATCGTCCTGGCAGAGTGAAAATCCCTGCAGCAGCCACACCAGCAAAGCCAACCATCAACAAACCGGCCAAAACCAGAAAACCAATCATACACGCTCACTTACATGGTATCGTACACCTGCAGAAAGACTTAATAATATAGGCTCCGGATTATGTCGGTTGTCAGCAATGGTTTATACAGTCGGTTCGGGATGGTGCAGCGCACAACCTTGTCAACACCATCATTACACTGTCCCTCTGTGGGAGAGTGTCCTTTCCTTTTTGTTCTCATCTCTGCTGTGATGTTAGGAAACTTTATCACCAACTAGGAATAACGAATAGGTACATAAAATAAATTTGTTGAACACGTGTTTTGTGCTGTTTGTTGTTGACTTGTTTTATCCCTCCTTATTGTTTTTTCTTTTTGGCCAAAGAGGATGTGCGGTAGGCAAAGAGGTACCACGCACGAGTTATCAAGTCATGACCCTTTGATGTGTGTACCTGTACACTGTGCCCTCACATTCGAAAACTCTGATGAACTTCCTCTTTGTTTGGACGGGTACCCTAAAGATGAGTTCAGTGCGAGGCTGTCTTTTTCAGTTTCGCCTGGTTTTATCGACGTTTTCGAGAGCTTTCTGTTGCAAAGGAGCGAACAAAGAGCCGTTCAAAATTACAAAGACAAAGGCAAACTAACGTGTATGCGATGTTAAAGGAAAATCCAGCTCCTGTGACATGAAGCGGGACCTTTTTGTCATTTTTGACATTAGGAGATTATTTCAGTCAGTATTCGATTTGAATTTTCCATTCTGCGTCCCTCCTTAAGGGCCATCCTCTGCCCGTTTGTGCTGTGTGTAGAGCATATGAATAATGGAGCAGTTGTGACGAGGACTTATTGGAAAAATCCTTTAAGGGACATCCAAGTCGATATTGTCATATCTTATTATGAGTGAGAATATACCATTCAAGTTTGAAAGATACACGAACTTGAACCATTATTTCACTTATAGGTTTCATTGTTAGGTAAACTTTTAACCAGGTAAACAACTTTTCGACTCACTTTGCCACGAAGGAAACCCCATTTCCTATAGGCCAGATACCTGATAACTTTTGGGATAAGATCCTGCTTGTCTGCGGAGATTTGTTTGAGTTTTTATGTTTTTTTTCTATTCATATTTTCTTTTGACCAGGAAAACTTTTTAAATGAATTATTAATAAGGTCGCTTCGCATTTTAGGGTTTAAAAATTGTTGAAATTAATTTCGAAAGTGGGTATAGGTTAAAGTCGTGTTGCTACTTTAGTATTATGTTTTAAGGTGAGCGCATTTTGTGTGCTTAATATTGGCAACCTGTGTTTTATTGAAATGTGTATCAGAAATCGATTCGTGTTGTATATAAATAATTCGACGAAGGCGAATGTCTTTACAACTCCGGGACAAGTCGGTGCCACAATGAGTTATGGGAATATAGCCATTCAAAAAATAGTGATATTGCGCAGAGTGTGGTTTTTTGAGTGCCAAACTGAGTTTAACAAGTTTCCCAATAACCAGATTAAATCAAATTTAAACAAAGATTTGAATATGCATGCACACAAAATTCAAATTACGATGGAATTGAAGCCTTAGGTCATTTCTGGCGAAATACGTTTGGCGGCTTAGGTCACGTTCACGGTATGAAGCGATTCGTCAGACGTCAGGCAGTTCAAATTGGAACTGATATTTGGAATGAGCTGAAATTAATTAGGTTGAAAAGTCACTTCTATTGCCAAAATTTCTTGGTCCAGAGCGATTTACAGCATTTCGTAGTGGATTGTCAAAGAAAAAAAAGGAAACTATTACCAGATGTGGACAAATTTAGTCTTGTTAAATGGCTGTTCTTCCAATACTTTAGGCCTTGCGATTCAGTGTTAAGCCGACTTTTTCGAAAGTAAGCTTTTCCTAGACGAAAATCGAAAAATGCCAGCAAAGACTACAGTTGCCTTACTCTTGGCTCTACTTTGATTGGTTTTACGCGGTACGCGCATATCATAAGCGCTGCGTGTCGTTTGGTCTATTGGAGCGGAATGAAAGAAGAGAATGCGATATGCATTTGAAGGTAATTTGCATCTACATTTTTTTTTTTTTTTAGAAAATGATATTTGACACCAGGGTCTGTTACAGCATATTTTTCTTACTACATTTATATGAAAAAAAATCTACCGGCGTTTCACGAAACTACAACAGTAGACTAGAAGGTACCCACGGGTAATGACGATTCTCCAAGCAAATTCACAACATGTTGACATGTTTATTGTTCGTAAGCGTCTTTCAGCGTTTTTTTTTACGCATTTTTCGACACGTTTTTGACGTATTTCTTAGCTCGTATTCTAAAGCTTTATTTCTACAGACATACTTCAAGCTACTGGAACTAATGAGCACACAATATAGCTGTTCCATATCCAGAGACCTTACTAAAACCGCAGATGGGAGCATCAAAAGCTGTTGCAATGGTTGGTAAACCGTGTTTTCATCTTCTTTAAGCGTGGCAGCTCTCTCAAATGATACTCCACAGCAATCCTAGTAATATTTTCGTTCAGTGGTTTCGCTCTATGAAAATTGGCATTCCCCGTATTCTATACCTCACACATTCTATCAGCAATTTTATTTTCCATATTATTAGTTTAAACAAATTTTGTTCTATATAGAGCGTCCACGCCCACATTTCGCATAACGTTTTTAGCACACAATTCAAGAAAGCGTACCTTAATAAAGCTAAAACTGCTGTAAAATTAAAGATATAGACATTGTTGCTAGGCAAGTGCCACGCCCCTTTATCAAATAACGGCCTCATTTGCCACGCCAAAGTTCCATTCAAGTTTCACAACATTAAACCCAATGAGTACCGAGAAAGAGCGTTTCAAATATTTTTTATAATATGTACCTAAGTAGATTTAAATGTCAAACATTCCGCATTCTAGATGATCTAAGACAGCTCCTTCCGTAAAAATGACGTTCAAATTCGAACCACTACCTTAAAGGAAGTGCAACTCTTCTATTTTCTTTTTCCATTAACTATTCCTAAACCAAACTGAAATGCACAAAAATCGTCACATTGGTTCTTCCAATTTAGGGCATTCGAGGCCTTGATGGTCGCATTATGATGTCCAGGCAAATATTTTGCCACATATCAGATAACATGATGCCTTTCAAAATGGAATCTTTAACATGCCGTAGTCCATTTGAAACGCCGCTCGTACTCTTTGAAATTGACAGTTGAAATAGGCTGTTAAATAAACGCTACGCACGGACGCTTTCTTCCTGCCAATGCTCTTAGCAGAAGGACTCCCGCTTATTGCATAATGAACTGCATATTGTTTTCAACTGCACACACAACACGCTAAATACTGCTAAGTGTCGTTTAATATGCAATCTACTTCAATAAGGACAAGGTGCAAAAGTCCACCCCTTTGCAGAACATCCTGAAGCATCTTTGCCCACGCTACATGATTGCATTCGCATTGCCACCCAAACTCCATATGTTGGTATTAAGAACTATTCAGCTAACATAAGGAAAAAAAAACACAAGGACTTGAACACTGAATTGAAATCCTCATCACTGATGCGGGCGGGGTGGGAGGTACAGGACACTCACTGAACGAGAATAATACGAATACGGACAGCACACTTTAATTGTAAGAAGCATTATCCAGCGAAGGAGCACAAAGAGGCAAAGTACTCGCCACCAGTGGAGAATCGAAAGAATTATGGGGTCGAAGGGCGCCAAAGCCGAAGGACCTACAACATGCACAGCACAAAGTCGGTATTTCACTGTATAGCGCATATGTGTGTAGGTACCTTCGTGCAGGCAAACCCCTCCAACAACTAAATGTAGGTATTCGCCTTTCTTCGTGTTCGATAGTAAGTAATGTCCTCCTTTCTGAATGCAGGCTCTATGTGTGTGTATATGTGCGGATGAGTGAAGTTTATTTTTGTCGCCAAGCTTTGGCTCCCTCATTGTGGAGGTGGTGCAGTAGTTTTTTCTTTGCTTCGGCAAGACTCCTTGCCGTTCGTTGCATGTAAGTCGCAAAGGAGCCGAAAAAAGTTGGGGTATCCCTTAACTGCATATGCGCTAGGGCTGCGTTTTCTACGAAAGAAAGGATGGCAAAAAAACAACCCGCTCGGAATAGATACAAATTAAATAATTCCATAGTGAAATGCGAGAGGCGGCAGTGCAATAGTGTCTGAGCAGCTTACCCCCAAGCCCCTGCGCACTTGGGGTGGGCGGCTGGTGATGTGAAAAACTTAAGTTATGGCTGACAGGATTAATTAAATTTAATTATCTGTTTTCTTCGTTTTTTCTTACACTACTCGAAAGGGTAAAGTAGGACGAAAAACAGTTCGAAAGGACAGCCGCCATCTAGGAGCATTACTATTGAAACAACCCTCCTTGATAATTTGGCGACAGTGCGGACAACTTCAAAGCTATATAAGGGCTGGTATGGTTGCATTCTGTTTTGCAGTTTGTTTTCCAAGGATACACAAAGGAAGGTATACATTTATTACAGTCGGGCGTTGGGGGTGGAATACTAGATGTTCAAATGACTTGGGTTAGGTGTATTTTTAGCCACACTGTTGGCGTGTGTTATGAGTGGGCATTGTGCACGCTTTCGATGGACTGTCGTTAGTTAGGAGGGTTTCTGTGTTCCTCAGACTGCGGGTAAGTGGAACGCGCCGAGATTGAGGAGTTCTGATGGCCGGTGAAGTGGTTTCTTTGCGTGTTTTCTTATTTTTTTGTTTCCTATTTCCAAACTATTATGGTGTCGGGCTATATTGTGCTTCACTTGCAGGCACGCTAAATTTGGCACGGAGGGCGTTTTCCTTTGTTTTGTGTTTGCTTAAGCAATTAATAATTCCTCGGCTGCATTCAGGTATACAATATGACAGGGAGATGAGGTTAAAGCAAATATGGACATAGACTGGCACTGGGGTGTGTGGGACGAAAATCGATGACCTGTGTGAAGTTGAAGTATGTTGAGTTTGTTGAACCTATAGAGTTCTGTTCGATTGTATAGTTAAGTGACAGTTAAGTGTGGACAGCGAAAATCGTTTACAGCGATTGTTGTTACAAGCGTTTTTAACAGTTTTTCCATATCAATGTTATCTTAAATTGTTGGACTTGTAGCTAGTCTTGTGCGAAAAGTTGATTCTATTTCATTAGGTATAAGCTGGAGGTGTGCGCCTTGGTCGAACTTTAAAAAGCACGTTAAGTTGTTTCCCTTATAAAAGATTTTGGCTATGATTTAAGAAAGAAGCGTTAATCTTGACCCGAATAATCTTAAAAAAGTAAACTTAAATGTCCCATAAGTTTCTTTGTTTTAGGTAAGTCTAAAGGAAAGCTTTAAAAAGGCAGAAGGTATGTAGCCTCCTGCAGACTTAAAATATGCTCTAAAGGTACAATTGACAAGCTTAAAAGTGATTGAAAATTTCATCAAAAGACTGGAATGATGCGAAAACCAAAATGATGGTCACATAAAGTAGGCTGTTTATGAGAACGAAACCTTTCCCAGGCAATGGAAGGAGTAAGTTATTGTCAAGATACCGAAGAAACGTGATCTTAAAAATTGCAATTACTGGCGTGGTATCACTGTTTTGTCCGTATTTCCAAAGCTGATGGCAACTATAATTCTAGAGAGGATAAAGTCCAGGATCGAGTCGACGCTCAAGAGGCACCAAGCGGGATTTCGCAGTGGTCGATCAAGCGTCAATCATATTAACACCTTGCGAATCATCCTTGAACAATCATCGGAGTACCAATCACCGCTCTTTCTCATGTTCGTCGACTTTGAAAAAGCCTACCGCGTTAATCGTGACTGTATGTGGAAATCGCTTGCTATGAGAGGCATCAATGAAAAAATTGTTGCTATCATCAAAGAGTCATACAACAACGCAAGGTGTTTTGTTTTGCACATTGGACAGCTTTCCGAGCCATTCGAAGTGCGTCAAGGAGTGAGACAAGGAGATGTACTGTCACCAATCTTGTTCTTACTTGCAATTGATTATGTAATGACTGCCACGGTGGAACAAACGAGAGACTTGGTATCCAATGGAACCCGTTTGATTGGCTAAGCCATTTGGACTACGCCGATGATATCTGTTTTCTGACAAACAACATTGGTGCCCTTAATCAAATGTGTCATTTACTGCAACGGAATGGGAAGGTGGCTGGCCTAAGAATGAACACCAGAAAGACAAAGATTATGCACACTAGCCGAGACCAACAACAGCACATAGCGAAGCAGTGCTTCCAATGGAATCCTCAAGGTATAAGGCGAGTTGGTAGGCCCAGAACAACATGGAGGTCAACTGTTATGATTATGACGGAAGCTCATTCCCAGGATTTGCGATCGTGGACACAGCTGAGGTATCGAGCTGCAAATAAAGAGAGATGGAAGGAACTGGTTGTCGCCCTATGCTATGTTAAAGTGTTACTGTTAATAGCAGCTACCGGAATAGAAGAAGAATAAGAAGATAAAGTATATTTTCTGTCTAATAACATAATAGAGCAAATACTTCCCCTCAATATTCTTCAAATTTTGTCAACTATTGAACAGATAAAAGAAGCTATTTAAGTTGGTAATCGACTTATTACTTCAGGCCCACCCTGTATTACAAGTTTTCGCAGAAACTATTAGTTATTGTCCAGCCAAGGGAAATTTCCACATTCCAAGTCTTCAGATACTGAGAGTTTAGATTTTTGGTAGTTGTCATTTCCTACGAGCTCTACATTTTGTGACCTCTATATGACACCCTGCCGATCCAACAAATAGCGAAACGTTTCTGAAAAATATCTTTTAGAATGCTATGTAGTTTCAAGGGATGCCAGACTTAATGTTACAAATTTCCCACACGAATGACGAAAAATACCCTTTCATCTCACTTTGTTTTAGGAAAATGAACACTACATTACCCATACCCATCGTCAGGCGAGAATGACAAGGTTGCATGTGGAAAACATGAATTTGAGATGCAGCTAAAACAAAACATCACATTTTTTTATAGCAGTTATAGTTAATTTTGTTTATAGACTAAATGCTTTGAGTTCATGCAATAAAGCCGAACAAAAATATATAAAACAATTTTATCCAATATCATTCACACACTCAATAAATTGCATTTTAAAATCAAGGTACGACTTTGTTGCTAAATTTTATTTCTCATTTCTGAGTTGCTAAGCTTTATGTCGGGCATACGACTTTGAACTAAAATAAACAAGTGAAAATAACTTTAAACACCCACAAGGAAATTTTAGAAATGGTTTACATTTTTATTTTGTAAAACTGCAAACGTTTTAATTAAATAAAAAGGATGTAAGTTCATTGAAATTAAATAACATTAATGATTAAATTACAAAATTGTTCAAATTAAATTTATATCCAATACAAAAAAAAATAGAACATAAATTTAAAATTCACTTCGTTGAAAAAATAAATAAATAATAATAAACCATATTTATTTAAGGATGTAATTAACGTTTAAGAACACAGAGGTCGTATATTTAATTATTTTATTGTTACTTATTTTTTTTTTTTTAAACTTAAATAATTTTTAATTTGTGTTCTATTTTTTTTGTGTTTAGTCTTTTCGAATATTGTAAATTTTTTAAGGGTTTATTTGGTGATTTATAAAAAATATTCGTGTTAGAAAATATGTTGCTTAGAAAACCACAAACATTGCCTGCTTTACACCGACTGAAAGAAATTTGCGTTTGCATGTCGGTTTTTGGTGGTCCGTTTAAACTATTCCAAGCGTTGAGTCATCTTACCAGCTTATCAGGAAACTCTTTTCATTACCTACATTTTTCCGTCGACATCGTTCTAAAGTTGATCGCTAGACGAAATCGCGCAGGTGGCATCAACGTATAATTATATTTAATCGCTGATTGCATTGAAATAATAACTCATGAAATATTTTCCTATTAGAACATACCCTAATTTTTATTTTGGGTGTCAAGGAAAATAGGAAAATACCCTTTCGCTTATTTTGAGATCCGAAATTCCCACAAAATGGGCAGTTACCCACAATCTGTCCTCATCAACAACTGTGATCTCGCGACGAGTGCGACCAAGCAGCTTCCCTCTTCATACCTACTCATTTGTCGAAATAGTACAGCGCCCCAGGATGCGTTTAAAATAACCTGCCTTTGTGCAGTACCATTACTACTCAGTCTGGCAGTGACTCCCCTATATAAGGAGCTAACAATAACAATAGATAAACAAAGCCATGTAAAAGCGTATTACGCATATTAAAGGCTCATCTCCCCGCAAAGGATATCATCGTTCAATTCTGACTTCTAAAGCCACTTCAGCTGCTGTATCAAGCATTCAATGTCTGAAGTGACTCGCTGGCGCTGTTCAATTAATTTATGCGCTGAATTCCATTACATTTTCAGCATAATAATTACTTTGCATAATAGTCTTTTATCTTTCGTTTCATCAGCCTACGCCGAGTGCTTCTTGTTAGCGGAAATGTTCACACACTCGCATGTGTCATAATGTATCCGCCATACAGAGTTCGTATAGAGGAAATGGAAAAAAGAAAACAATAATAAAATTCACGAGAACAGTAGCTGGCAGCAAGCAAGCAAGTCAAATGCAAGCTTGTACGTAGGTATTGTCACATAATAATAACCATAAGCCAACCGCATATAAATTAAGTATATCCTTCAATCAAGCGAAGCGCTACAAAAGGATGTGTAGAGTGTAGGTAGTCATCATCACCGTCGTCGTCGGTTGGTCGGCAATACCGAATGTAGGTATAAATGTGTTGGTGCTGCGGGGTAAAAAATGTTTTAGCATTCAGAAAGAGCTTCGTAGCCTCGCATATACCTACAACATTCGTGCACACAATAAATGCATTAATTCAATCGCTTTATAATTAAATTCAAATCGAATTCATGTGATTTTTATTTTCATTGCATATACATTTGCTCCGAGTGCGGCTACGTGACACGTCGTCCTTAAAGTTCAACATTATCTGCATACACACAGGCGTTGTGCTCTCTTTCTTGCTTTTTCATTTATTTTCCGTTGGCTTTGTTTGGTTTTATTTTATTTTTATTTTTATTTATTTTACTTTTTCTGTTTGTTCTGCTTGCCATTATTTTGGCAAATTGAAATGAATGCGAGGTTCTTTGAATATGAGTTTATTTGGCGATGATGGAAATCGAAATGAACAATTCCGCAGGAAAAGCTTTCTTTTTTGCAGAATAAAGGGATTTTGTTTGGTGGAAGTAGGAGGGGAGGTAAGCGGCAACCAGGGGGTTAAGAACTGAAAAATTGCAACATTCGCAGCTCAACGTTTCGAGAAGGCCGAGGTTACCCGTCTGTCCATCATTTTCGGAAGTTCCAAAAAATGGAGATGCTTAATTTGTTAAGTGGCACCAGTGACGTATTTTCATCGAACTACATCGAACAGTTTTTATAAATATATTCCTTCCCTTGGACCTTTCTGAAAGCAATAAAAATCAAAAACAAAGACAATAAAAACAAAAAACTAAAAGTTATATTATTTCCCGCTTACTCACCTCAAATGTCGACTAAAATGAAGCAACACGAGTTAAACAACTTGACACACGACTCCCACCAGCCCATTTCCCAACTTTTCCCAATAAACAAAACCTTAAAATGCGTTCAACCTAAATTCCCCAATTTTTTTATTTAACAATCCGATAAGCCATTACTGATCTAGGTCTGTATAACTACAATTTTCGTTACAGACATACAGTTTTTTGACTATTTTGTAGGAGCCACATTATATTCCGGGAAAAAAGTATCCTATGTCCCGACCCAGAACATAAGCAATCGCTTAGTCAAGTTTCATAAAAATTATAATTTCCGCGTGATGCGTGGTCAAGCACTTTTTATTTTACAGGGGTCGTATCGCGTCGTCCGTGATCGAGCATTACATTCACGGAATAAGGCTGATTTACATGTGAAACAAAAACAAATTCCGTCACGTAATGCTCGTTCACGGATGACGCGATTCGACCCCAGTTTTATTATATGTAGAGAGTAGAGATAGAGAAGAGAAGAGAAGAGTGTTGATGTTTCTGGCCTTATTTACAGTTTAAAAGATTTATATTTTGATGCTTTTCGTGTCTTTCAACCTCGATTTGAATCGCACGAAATGTACACCCACCCATCAACCCATCCATGCTCTCAAACTTGTTAGAAAGGCATGCTGGTTGAGCCCAAGGACGGCTCGAGCTGTAACACGATGAAAAATAAGAAAAAATAAATTTTCGTCGCACTCATAGTCATTTGGGGACTAATGTTACAAACCCAAATTTTAAGACCCAGGTCCTCATTTACCATTAATGGACCATTAGTCCATTAGTCAATTATTTTTAGGTCGCGCGACAAGTCTGGGAAAATGTTCAAAGACCGCAGCTCTCAATATGTTGCAGCAGTTTAGGTACCTAAAATGTCTGGCATCCTGACAGAACTGTTGACTCAATCTACAATCGACTCTAGACCGCGATATAAAAATGTTCAGGCCACAGCAAAATTATCACGACGGGATAGCGGAGAAGAGGTCTCAGTGATGTATATCGTTTCAATGCCCTGCGAGCTGTTTTGATTAATAGGTTTAATGCGGCTGTTTTCAGACTAAACAAATATTATCTACTCACACACGCTCAAAACGCGTATATACAACAGGAAAACAGTCGAACCACAAATCCACATTAAAATTCCATTTGTGCTTTTGGGCAAAATTTAAAATCAAATTTTAAAAAAAAAACCTCAGCATAACCTCAATCGTTCAACGCAAATTAGTGTGGATTACCACCCTCGCAAACGCTACCAACCGCCCACCCATCAAATATCCTCTTACCATAAATAGAATAAATAACAAAGAGCAAGAAACCGTGCAACCCTTCTCGTCTTACAATTTTGTGGCACATTTGCAGCAAATTGTTCCTAACGCGTATAAATAACACCGAGAAAGAAGAAGGAAACGTGAAAAAAAAGAAATTCCCACAAATCCCAGCCAATTTGGAATTTCCGGTTGACTTTTCGGCTTTCCGCGAAAGTGATGAAAATGAACCGCACTTCACCACCAGCTACATCGGGATGTATACGAGCCGAGGAATCTCCTTGAAAACGCTAAATGCGAATAAGATCACATGGCGGCCTGGCCGTGAACCCTTTTCTTTGCAAAGAACAAGGGAAAAAATATCCCATAGTCTTGTAAATCTTTTGTTTGGAAAAGCATGCCAGCGAGTAATTCGATAGCGTGGCGAAGGCGGCGGCGGCGGTTGCGGCGCGGAGCGGTGGGAGAAATTAACCGAAGCTATGGGAGCGTCTGAAATGGAACAACAACAATATGGTGTAATTGTAATTGTTTTCTATTCTTTCGCTTGGAATGGGGGCGGCTGAAATGAATTAGCCGGCTCATGGGGATACCTCTGGGGGAGGGTTTTGTTTTCATTCATTAAGTTTGATTGTATGCGGCTTGCTATTAGGGAAAGTCTAAAAGAAACGTCCTGTGAGGAGCGGATGTGATGAATAAATGGATACGCAAGGACAAAGTCAATGGGGCTACGAAATAAGTACAAAATAAGAAAATGCACTTGGAACTGAACCTGTCAATATGTGACAGACAAATAAAGATGTCAATTCCAAACAAAGTGCACGACTGGATCGCAACAAACTTTCTTTAACAACTTTAACAAAAAAGGAAAGAAAAATAGCTCTAATCAAAGTCATAAATTTTTAATAAAAATGGTTATCCAAGACTCACTCAATATTTGAATTTTCAACCATTTATGCGGTAGGTGTTGGCAACTAAAAACAAAATATTTCGATGACTATGCCAAAGAGCCACGTCTTTTCATTGTTAAGCAAAATTTTAAAAACCAATGGAAGTATGTCTATTCGGAATCTTATTAGGAACACTTACCTACCTACTGTGAAATGGAATAAAACAAAGATGGCTTTTTTAAATTGACATGAAATTTGCTTTATTCGAAAGAAAATCTTCTGGCATTATAATTTAAATATGATTTCTGGCATATGACCGCCATGGCTGGTTTGGACGTAGTCTTACCTGACTGGAGGTATAATTTTCGATGACTTTTCCAATATTTGTGGTCGTATATCGGCAGTAACGCGGCGAATGTTGTCCTTCAGGTGGTCAATCGTTTCGGGCTTATCGGCGTAGACTAGCGACTGCACATATCCCCACAGAAAATAGTCAAGCGACGTTAAATCGCACGATCTTGGTAAGCCAGTTCAATAAATCAATTGTGGCACGAGCTGTGCGACATGTTGCGCCATTTTGTTGAAACCACAGCTCCTGCACAACATGGTTGTTCAATTTTAACGTTCTGGCCGGCATCGTTTTTAAAGAAGTGCGGACCAATTATTCCACCAACCCATAAAGCACACCAAACAGTCAGTTTTTGTGGATGTAACAAACGGTGTCTCAACATACAGCATTCCAAATAAGGCAGTTAAGTTTATTGACGTATCCGTTCAACCAAAAGTGAGCTTCATCGCTAAACAAAATTCTCTTATGAAAATACGATACATATTTCGAACAGAACCATGAATTTCAAAATAAATTTACACAATTTGGAAGCGTTGTTTAGTCGTCAGTCTATTCATGTAGAAGTTTGGTTGGCCAAACTAAAAGTAAATCACTTGACAACTGACAAAATGGCCGCCAGTTAAAATAGCGTTGCCAACTTACAGTTCTATACCTCTAAAAAACACACCCTTTATGCATTTCAGTCAAAATTCAGTCAAAAACAAATATAGCAACACTTCATATTGTCGAAAATTACCAATTTTAAGCATTACCTATCGGAAATGGGGTTTTCGAAGTATATATGCAAATCGTGCTCATATTTTTATGCTTATAATTGAAAAAACAATTTTTTTAAATGCTATACGATTTAATGAAAAACCATAAGTGTAGGTTATGGAGTTAAAATAAACATATAACATTGTACATAACTTTTTTTATATTTTCAGTGCTTTTCAATATTTTTCAGTAAAATTCTGACATGCAATTAACCATGTTTCCATTTGCTAAATTCTTGGTAAATTCGCTGTAGCCTTGTAGCCGTTTTGAAACATAAAATTTGTTTAAAAATTATATAAGACTAATTTCTAATGTTATATGAAAAATAAAAAAATAACCTAGCTCTAAGACCACAAACTCATAATACGAAGCATGAAACAAACTTGTTCTGCTGTTTAGATTGTTCGGGACTCATTATTTTAAGTTTCTCTTTGGTCATCATGCCATGCGGCCCAGTCGTGCACTTTCTTAAACTTAAAAGGCGTCGTCGTTGTTTGTCTTAAAATTCCTCGCCTACCATAAAATTCAATCTAAAGGGGTGGGAACTTATGGTAGTAGGTACTCGTTCTTTCTACCCAACATCACATACATTTATATGCAGATTCTATCTCTTGGATATCCTCCATTTAAACAACCATTCATTTGTATAGTAAAAACCGAAATTGTTATGATTGAAATGTTTTCGAAATTTGCAAATGTATCCCATTACCGAAAACCAATACAGAACCCTCTCCCAAACATACCCACGGCCGAATGTACCTAGTTCCACCAGAATTATTCACTATGGAACTATTTCCTCGTAAGTTATGCAGAAAAATTTAACTGCCAACATAAAAACGAAGGTTGCCGCGTAAAAAAAAACGTTCGCAAGCATTCGAATAAAATTTCAATTCATTTGAGATTTGCCGTGAAAAAGGTTCGTATCCCTTATCCGCGCGTGTATAGTCGTCGCCTGGATATTGTATCAAAAGATATCCGATCCTTTGTGTTAAACTATATGGCAATAGTGCTTTTGGTAGAACACCGAATGCCAGACAAATCGAAAGGAAGAAATAAAACAAACGAAAGTGGCATAGCACATTGCAAAATAAATTCCCCAAATGTCCTTGCTGTTCTGTTCTACCATGCATCCATGCCTACTCTACTTTCTGAAGCATTTTAAAAGACATAAAAGAAGAAAAAAAAAAGTGGAAGAGATACCCTGCGGATAAGGAATAGGAAATTCCTTTCGACCCCGTTGAAAGGAAGGAAAGAAAAAATTGGAACCAATTCAAAGCCAGCATATACCTACATACATATTATGCGTGTGTTTGATGGGGCGGCATGGCAATGCGACGGCGACGGGTAACCCAAAGCTGACGCGCCATATGTGTGTAGCTATGTCGTCCCTCTCGTCACCGTCATCGCATGGCTAAATTGTTTCATTTACAGCTTTAAATAACACATCCCTTTCAATGATGTTGCCATTCAATTCGGTCTGTGTCTTTTGTGGTACAGCGGAGTCCTTTCGCTGCCATCTATATATATACGCGGGAAGGAGCGGGTCTTAAGACAGAAAGAGGATTTCTTAAGATTATTTTTTTTCTATGTTCATTCGCCTCTCAGCTATTACTACTATCTGGGAGAAATTCCCCTTTTGGCATTCAAATGACATGCAAAACGACTGTAACTCCAAAGATTGTGGGATTGACGGTGGAGGTTGAAGGATTCGCTGCTGCTGGTGGTGGCAGAACGACGCGGTAGATAGATTGAGGCAATCAGGCGGTGTGAAATATCGGATCACGCGCGTCGTATCCCTTCGTTTTGGTATAGATACACCTGTCTTAGCGTTGGAATTACAATGGAATAAGAAGATAATAGAATGGAGGGGGGAAAGTGCACACACATAGTCGGATGACTTAAGCGCTCGTTTATTTAGTTGCAATTTAAGTGGCATTATCCTTCTTAAGATTTTATATTTTATAGCTACACGTAATAAAGTGAAGGATGTTGCTGGTGGGTTATGGCATGCAATCACACAAACAGTGATATTGAATCGTATATCTTCTGGAAGGCTATTAAACAGTTTACAAGAAAGATTGGAATATGAGCCAAGATCCGAAAGGAGGAATGGACAGAAGATGTTGACGACGGCTCCTCGAGCTATAAGCGCCATACATAGAACTTTGCAAGTAAGCTCTTTCAAAGAAAAATATCTTGGAGGCCTTAAAATAAAACAGAAGACTAATCAGAACATATTCATGCATCTCAATAATATCTACCATTGAGTGGGCTTAACGAGAAGAATTGCAGAACAATCGGAGGCAGAATTTTATTGACTGTAATTTTGGATGAAACATCCCATATTAAAGGGTATTTCATTAAGCACTTCCTACCTTTAAATTTAAATAAAAAAAGGGAGTGTGATATACCTACCATCGATATTTCCTATTCGTCTGAAAGACCTATCGATGCCGTTATGTATCAAATGTCCACCGGGGCTTCCCTGTGTGGCACGCACCCGAAATGTTCAACTTTCTACCCATAAATCAAGCTCCATTTGACCGATGGCATGGGTTATGTTGGCTCTGAGGACTTCTGTGGTTCAAAGTCGTATTCCCATAGACCTGTGCCTTCAGAAAACCTCACAAAAAAAAGTCTAACGGGGTCAAATCGCCTGTTCTTTGTGGCCTGTTCACATCACCTCCATGCCCTCGAATCGATCGACCAGAATTTCCATAGTGGCGTGAGCTGTGTGGCACGTAGCGACGATCTGTTGAAACCACATGTCGTTGGTGTTCATTTTATACAATTCAGACCAAACGAAGTTGGTAATCATCGACCTATACGTATACATCCACACCAGTTACTGACTTTTCGGGGACCATTGGACGCTATTGGATCTCATGTGGATTTCTATAGTTCCAAATTCAACAATTGTGTTTTTTAACGCACCCAATTGTTCAGAAATGAACCTCCCGTAAAATTGACGAAGCGTGCGGAAAGTTGTCCAAAAAGAACATCCAATTTGAAAAAAAAATTTTATCACTTTCTTGTTGAACGTCATATCCGTTAATATGGTGATTTAACAAAACAGACTGATTGAATGACAGCCATTTTGACACATCTAGCTTCAATAATATGGCCGTTATCAACTGTCAAAGTTTTGAAGTCACAATTGGAGAAGAATGGAATATGAAGTACTCCTGATTAATAAGAGTAAAGTTATGTTTTATCGCTTACTATTAGCTAATGCTCAGCAAACCGGATTCGTAGTAACTTAAAATCATTATTTATATCAGCCTCTAGATTTAAGGGATTCGAGGAGTTGTATGCAACACCAACATCATCACCAAATGGTCTGACTTTTCCTTCAAGTGGTTGGGTAAATAGACAGTAGACATCAGTCAGAAATAAGATAGGTCTAAGAACTGAGCTTTGAGGAACATCAAGTTACTTAGTTTATTTTCGATCTACACAATTTGGATCCTATGTCTCCCCGAAAGGACATATTCCAACTGTGTATAGTGGGTCGTATGAATAAAGCGTAGCAATTGCTTTTTCTCAAGAGAAATGTCAAAATCGAAGCATTTGCTATGTTTCGTATGAATAAAAACGAATTTAAGTTAGTTCCAATTTCTGACATGTTCGAAAAGCGGCGGCACCTAACTTTTACTCAGATCGGTATGAATAAAACTTATCAGACAAAGCAAATGCTATGCAAATTCTGAGTCTGCTATTTAGTTGATTGAGACCTTTTGCTAAATATTTTGTACGCGACTTTTTAACATAAAACTATTTAGAAATAGTGAATTGTCGATGTTTTGTTTATAAATAGTTAAATTAAGTTTTGTTCGTGCAGAAAACTAAACAAAACATGGATGCGATACGTTTTCACGTTATACCTGTTTAACCTGTTGTCCTCTTCATCATTCACCATTTTTTTTCTTTTTTTCTTTTCAGTTTTAGTTTTTTCACTTTTTATAATTTCCCCACAAAAATTTGAAAATAAATTTAAAATAAACAAACCACAGGACAGTTGTCACTTGTCAAGTTTGACAGAAATTGCAAGTACACGTACAGCAAGTACACGTACAGCGAAGTAAAAGCTATTTTCGATTTTTCGAACTTACTTTAGAAAACTAGGTTTTTATTCATACCGATTCAAAGCATTTGCTAAGGGATTTTACTTTGCTAAAACCTTTTGCTCAAAGCAAATACTAGTTTTTATTCATACGACCCAGTGTGCATCGAGCCACGAAAACACACATATTAAGAATGCTCTGACCTCTGTTCGATCTTTGTTATGTCAAAAAAAGAAAATCCCAGCTCACGATCTTTTTGCATTCAAACCTTTCTGTTTGATGCAACTAAAATCGAAAAGTGTTTCTTCAGTAGATAGCCCAGCTCTAAGTTGTACTGCATTGGAATAAAAACATGTATTCGTTGAGATATTCCAAAACTCAAAAATGCACTTCTCAACGACTGCGAAAATCGAGAACATTATAATTATTTGAACCTGATCGTCTGCAAGTTGTGATTTTTCTCCACGTTGGAACTTTATTAACTTTCTCGTATACGTAGTAAGAGAAAGGTATTGTAATCGTACAAAAAATCGAACTCGAGATTTTAATCAAATCTGACATTACGATGATAGAGGAACTCGAAAAAGTGGGTCTCGCAATTCTGTCCGTCTGTCCGTCTGTCCGTCTGTCCGTCTGTCCGTCTGTCCGTCTGTCCGTCCTTCCTGAGCTCTACAGCGCAAACGGCTGGACGGATTTCTTTCAAACTTCGGATTTGGAGTTGGTGGGCTTACAGTTCGGGGCCACTTTTTTTTTTGCACGTTAAGTGTTGCCGTTCTAACGGTATTCAGCAATTTTGAGTTTTTCGAAAACGGCTCTAACGATTTCAACCAAAATTGTTATTTGGGCTTAAGTAGGTGTAACTAAGATGGCTGCATACTCAGTTTTTCGCAGAAAAATCGAATAACGGTAATTTTGAAAATTGGTCATATCTCAAAAACGGTCAAAACTATTTCGACAAAAATTCATATTTAAGGTAATACTGTCATTCCCAACATGATAGCAAACTCAGTTTTTCCCTAAATCATCGTTCAACGGACTATTTTGGAAAAATGCCGTTTTTTAAGACTTTATTTAATTATGGTTTACTTGGAAACGGCTTTAACGATTTTAACCAAAATGTATACTTGCACTACCATATATGGGGTTAACATGGCTGCATACCCAGTTTTTGGCTAAAAAGTCGAATAACGCTACTTTTGAAAAGTGGCCTTATCTCGAAAACGGTCAATACGATTGCAACAAAAATAAATTTTTTATGTAATATGGTCATTCCTAACACGATAGCAAACTCAGTTTTTCTCTAAATTGTCTATAATAGATTTTTGAAAAAATGCATATTTTGAGAATTTGTTTTTTTATTTTTCTACCTACATGAAAACAGCTAAAGCGATTTTGACCAAAATGCATACTTGGAGTAAAATTGACGTTTTCAACATTATTGCGTCCTTCATTTTCGATTCTAACCACCGGAAACGCTGATTTTGAAAACTGTTCATATCTCGAAAACGCCATTTTCGATTCGGATAAAACCTTAAAAACCAAGTAATACTAACATCCTGAACAATACCTTATACTCACTTTTTAGCTAAATACTTGAGCAGGATTATTTTTCGAACTCAACATTGCAATATTTGTTACTATTTTGTATGCATTATTTTCCAAAATCAGCTCTAAAGATTTTAATTAAAATGCTTATTTACGATAACATAAGTATTGGTAATAAAACCCCGTACTTAGTTTTTGCACTACCATATATGGGGTTAACATGGCTGCATACCCAGTTTTTGGCTAAAAAGTCGAATAACGCTACTTTTGAAAAGTGGCCTTATCTCGAAAACGGTCAATACGATTGCAACAAAAATAAATTTTTTATGTAATATGGTCATTCCTAACACGATAGCAAACTCAGTTTTTCTCTAAATTGTCTATAATAGATTTTTGAAAAAATGCATATTTTGAGAATTTGTTTTTTTATTTTTCTACCTACATGAAAACAGCTAAAGCGATTTTGACCAAAATGCATACTTGCAGTAAAATTGACGTTTTTAACATTATTGCGTCCTTCATTTTCGATTCTAACCACCGGACACGCTGATTTTGTAAACTGTCCAAATCTCAAAAACGCCATTTTGGATTTGAATAAAATTTTAAAAAACCACGTAATACTAACATCCTGAACAATACCCTATACTTAGTTTTTAGCTAAATAGTTGAGCAAGATTATTTTTCGAACTCAACATTGCAATATTTGTTACTATTTTGTACGCATTATTTTCCAAAATCAGCTCTAAAGATTTTAATTAAAATGCTTATTTACGATAACATAAGTATTGGTAATAAAACCCCGTACTTAGTTTTTCTTAGAAAAATTAAAATAATGCCGTCTTATAAACATTACCGCACTACCAGTTAAAATGTAATCACAACTACTAGAAACTCCTTTTTAGCAAATATTTCCAACTACTTTTTTTCAACCATATTAATCATGAACATTAAAATAATTCCAACCAATTGGAGTCTACACTATCAGAAACCGGAACTTCATTTACCCCCAAACACGTGCAAATTCAAAAACAAATTTCTGAATTCTTACATCACAAACCCTACTTCGAGTCATGGCCACCTACCAGCATCACCAGTTTGAAAAATCTGGTTTTATAGCCTATAAACATTAATAAAAGATAAATAAACCAACCAAACTGATGATATGAACGAGAAAGTTTCGTGCGATCCAGTCGTGCACTTTATTGGTTCTTAGAACATAGCTTTAAACTTCATTCCTTTGACTTAGTTAAGGCAGTGGTTAGTGTGTTGGACTACTAAGCGAGGGGTCCCCCGTTTCGATTCCCGAGAAAGCCAAATTACATCTTAAGGTTTTTTTCACTGCGCCACCTCTCGCAAGCGTTTGACAAACATCCGAGAGTAAAACTGTCATGAAAGGGCTTCTCAATTAGCCGTTTGGACTCGGCGTAAAATTGTAGATCTCATCCAATTGTCCCAAAAATTGGAAACCCACACAAAACCAGTTGTTGTGAGAAGCTAGGCCTAGGGTCCCTACAGACCTGCTGCCCCAACTATTTATTTATTTATTTTTTTTAGTTAAGGCAGTATATTCGCAAACGATTACCGGCAACCCAATTCCATTAAACTTGTACTAAAACACCAATCATCCAACACTTGTCATCCAGATGCCGAAACACACGTCCGGGTGAAACCATCCACGCTGTACCTACATACCCATTTCCGTCGTTAGCTAAATGCCTTCGCTCAACTTTAATCGCTGTGTCGCTCATAAATTTAAATTCTCGCACTCTAATCCAATAACGCCCGCTTAATCGCACGCATGTGATAAAAACGTAAAAATTCCATTGCAGGACATTTAAGAACAACCCGAAAAAAAACTCATCGACCTAAAAGCTTATACGCTCCCGCCCAGGCATTTGGCATCACATTAAAAGCCAAGCATGCCAAAATGTGTACTTTCACTGCTATCGGGATTTGGGAAGTTACATAAAATCCTTTTTTTTTTCCTAGACAATGACAGAGCGAAAAAAACGTTCAAATAAATAGCCTCCCTTCTAACGGCCTTTGAAAAAAAAAACGAACGACTACGAAAGAGGAACAAAAAATGTTAAATAAAATAAGTATCGAAATGCAATATATGTTTGTATAGTATATACCAAGAGAAAATTCAGGATAAATGTTTATCCCATAAATTTCCTCGAACTAACGTCGAATCGTAATGTTCACAATGTAAAACGCACAGCGATACGTGTGTGGTGACAAAGCTCTGCCGCTGTTTCGGTGGCACACATTTCATCCAATCCACTAGTACAGTCTTTTGCCCGCCACCCCCGTCGCTCGTCCTGCTGGCGAATCGCGTCTATTTTATACATTCGCTTGGTAATTACGATTTAAATAAAAATCATGTGACGCCCGCCAGACTATGCGAGATTTATAGCGTCGTGTTATTGGATAATTTAAATAAGGAATTTCACAGGATTACATTGAAATTTACGCAAAATTTGCGTTTCCTCGTAGTGGTGGTGGCGGCGGTCGATGGGGTGAGCGGGGGTCACCCGGCTATAAGGGTCGGATGTTGTAATTTCAAAATAAGCGAACATACATTAATTTGATTGCTTTGCAAGTGATATAAGTAAATAACACATGTAAATTTTGAAACAACGTTAAATTGCATTTTAAAATTATTCAAATAAATTGCGAATGCAATTTCGTTGTGATGTATAAGAACTCAAACTGGAGGGTTAATTAAATGCATAAATTTGTGCGCGCAACATTGTGGCAGGGGAGGACACTTCGGTGCGGAGCAGTTGCACACGGTTTACGGTTGAAATATGTAAGGGTTTGCCCAGAGGGTTCGTTGTTCTATGATGAAGGTTTTTCTTTCAAAACAAACCGAAAGGGTCGGAGGTTCTTGCAAAAAAAAAGCTATTGGTAATGAGTGAATTGAAGTTTTTAAATTGGTCCTGATTTGGCATCTAACCGCAGTTTTTCAGTACCTAATGAAGCCAATATAATTTGTCGAGAAATCCCTGATTATCTACTCTGTTGCCAGAAATGTGTCAAAGTTTATTAGCGACATTTGGGCGGCTATAACGTTCAGTAAGGTACGCGTAGCTAGCTCTTACCGAAGGGTTTCGGAACCATCCTAGTTATCGCGAGTGTAACTCCTATTGACCTACTAGCGGTGGAAAAAAAACATATCCACGATAGAAAAGCGGAAAGTGGCTCTTAGGCGGCTGCGAAAGAAGCGAAACAGCTGAGCAGACAGCGGTGGCAAGAACGGTGGGATTTGGAAAATAGAGGACGCTGGAGAGACTGATCGAAAAAGTGACAATGTGGAACGATCGTAAACACGGCTAAGCAAATTACTATACGTTACCCAGCTCCTTATGGACATGGCTTTTTCAACGCTTATCTCCATAAAATGGGCAAAACAGGGAGCTCAGCATGAAAGTACGTCGACTCAGAACTCGACGACACAAGCCATATGTTCTTCGCCTGCACCATCGGAGCCATCACACCGGATAACATCATCGAAAAGATGTGCACCAGTGACCAAAACTGGAAGCGTGTATGCTCTTTCGTTGAAAAGCTACTGAAAAGGAAAAAAATGGATGAGGACCTCTCAAGATTAAATAAGTTGATGAAAGATACACCGGCAAGAAAGAATAAACTGCAAATAGAATAAACAACGTGAAAAAGCCCGTCCCCGAGGGGAAAGAAAACGACACCACTCTGAAGTAATGCGCAAGCGGTTCAGGATTGGATGGTGTCAAGTGCAAAGGGGTTAGGAGGTTTTTTAGTGAGTAGTCTCACAATACTTGAAACAGAGGGGGACTGTTTTTCGTCCGCATTAGCGTTTTTCCTCAACGCCTTGGCAAAAAAGGTTCAGTAGGGAATGGGCTTGTCATATATCGCTGAATACACAATGTATTAATGTATTAAAATTCCAAAAATTTGGGAACTGCCTAATATTTTTGTTTAACATTTTTATTATAAGTTTATGCAAATTTGTATAAAAACTATGTCAAGAAAATCAAGTGCTTGCCAAAAGTCAATCGTTTAAGGAATTTGAAGTCCGCACAAATCTAGTTGAACTTACCATACCAGGAATCTCAGCCGATCTAGACTGAGTTTTTAAAAAGTTTAAAATATTAAAAAGGGATATCACTACACTTCTTTACCCGAGAATTTGTAACACGTATTCTCCAAAACGCACGTTTCAGAATTTTAATGTAGGCTTATTTTTTTGCTTCCCCGTTTTTGTTTTATTGCACCGTAAAAACTAAAAACCTATTTTTCAAAAATCTAAAATTGTCGTATATGACAAATTGATTCCCGGGTGACGGTTTGGAAATTGGAACACGAATTTTGCTTTGCGTAATACTGCCGTTTCCGAGCGCATTTTCATTCAAAAATTCATCATGATTTCCTTTTTTTCAGTAAAAAACTAAAAAATTAAACAATATTTTAAAAAAAGGAAAAATTTTGTTTACTTCTCTGATTACGACAATTTTTTAAATTTAAAGAAGTCAAATCAAAGCTTCCAAAATGTACCTATAGCAGCGTATTTTTTAAATATTTAAAGGTTTTTAAAAGTTTCTAGTTTACATTTTCATCTTTTGAATTTGCAGAAAAAGAACATTTACATGTCATACTTGTTCTACGCTTATCACTTGCTTCAGCCCATGCCAAAAAATAATTTTCGAGAAAAATATAAAAATTTTTCATTTTCATATAAATGGTGTTCAAAGTACAAGTTTTTTTCCGAATCATGTGACATCGACGGCTCTTGCCTACCTTCGCAGAAAGAAATATTTCCATTAACGCTTGAACAACGTTGGAATGTTGATCAAAGAGAAGTTTTGGATGAAATAAAAAACTTACGCAAGATTTTTGCAAAGAGTTCGGGAGTCTGGACAACACTTACGGTCTCCACTGTCATACGGCGCGTTTGCTGAGGCCAAGAGTGTTCGACTCGAAACAGGAATATCGATTTTTTTTATCTATCTGAAGAACTCAATATTTCACGCACCAACCGGATCAAGCTGAAAATGGGTCCTACTGAGTCAACAACGTACAACCGAAACTGTCAATCAGAGACCAACCATACTGAGAACCCAACTCACAATCCTCTTACCGCTGGGCCCCTCAGTTTTTTTTTTTTTAATTTTAGCCGTTGGGCTTACTATCGGTGTTATGTCAATCAGAACCTGTGTGACATAGAAAAATATACAGAAAATAAAAAAAATGCTACCAACCTTGAAAAAATGCAACCAATCGTGATGGAATGTGATAGAGTTCGGGAATACTAGCTTTTAACAACAAGGAATGCTATTGGTCAGTAATTACATATTGTTAAAAGGCGCTTAATTTAATTTGTTTGATTAGCAGTGATAAGCAGAAGTTTTACATATTTGAAACATATTAGGACAAATATGGTTACGTATTTAACACTTTTCGATATTATTAACATCGGCGCATGTGTACATTTTTCTTCAAAAACTGATGAAAGTTGATTCAAAATATTACTATTTTCTTATAACAATAATGAATTGTTTATTTTTCATAAACATTTTAAGCAAACGTTCACTTATTCCTAAAAAATATACTAAACTGATGTAACAAATTATTTCAAACTCAACGGATAAAATTCTATGAACGTCTTACCCGCTTTTGACGTTGCAAGATTAGGTGCGAATGTACATACGAATTTCTACGGACAATACTAACGCACCTTATCTTATCAGCTGCGTAAAAATTTAGTTTGTAGGCAAATAACTGTGAATCGTTCGAAGTTGGGGGTCTCAGTATTGTCTCTGCTGTCAATTGTAGAGTAATGAAAGAATATTGAAATATTTTATTTCTTTGAAGGATACAGCCCATTTTTAGGGGGGCAATTTCAGAAACATTTTTTTTTTTGAAATTTGAAATTTAGCAGAAGTGCTTCAAAAATCTAATAATGAAAAAACGACACTTAATATTTTTAAAATTTTATTTCTACGGGGCTTAGGACTAGTATATCAGATTTTAGGAAATCAATTTTCGAAAATTTTTAAAATGACCCCTATCCCTTTTTCAAGTGTTGTGCGGTCAACTCTAGGGATGGAAAGACATTTGCAGAGATACGGTGCAAGCATCGGACTATCAGCCACTAACAGCTTTTGTATTTTTTGACATATGTACCTGTACTAATCCAATTCGGGTCCCTTCAATGTATATCTACTCATATTCAATTAAGTTTCATTCACATTCACTTGCCATGCAAAATACACCCGTACATTGAAACCTTTCACCTATGCCTTCGATTTTGGAAATCGAACTGAAAATGCCCAACGATGCACGAGTATACACTATCAATAATTGAAGCCCCCAGAGGAATAAATTTATTAACCGATGCCACCCCTGACCTATGCCCAACTTACTTTCGCTCCTGTGGACAGCCTTAAGTATTATTAATAACTGCATGCTCCAGTTCCTGCATATACACCTAATGAATAACAATGATGCCCTCACTAAGGCCAACACAAAAACCAATCTTCTTCAAGACACACTCGGCACTCATACCCCAAAGATGGCTGATAGAAAGTAAACAAATAAAGAAAAATAATGCCATCCTTGCATAAAACTCTCAACGAATCAATTTGAAATCAGAACGAAAATTGATGATTTGATTGGAGCGGCCGGCATCAGGGGGCAGGAGGCGCTCCGCTCTCCATTATTTTTTTCGTCTCCCTAGTTAGGGATTGTTCGCTCTAATAGTCCCCGGGGATGCCGCATTCACTGGGCTACCTTTGAGCAATGATTATTTGAAATTTTCGACCAACTCCGCTGGGAGAGCGAGTCGCTTCCAAGAATCATATCAAAATTCTGAGAACAAAACCGATGTTGATTGAAAAGTTTTCTTTGTTATAGCCAGTTTGCCTGAACCAACAAACAATACTGATACGGATACGACCTATGTGGAAGAAGACTGTATACCTAGTCCTGGCTACAACCCATCATTTAGCTCACTACCCCTATTTCCAATTTCTGCCCTGTCTGACGGTTATTTAGAGCGAACTTTTCGTATATTTATGCTGATTTATGCTAAGCACCGCTGGAGAGGAGAGCAATCTGTAATCGAACAAGAAGTATCTATGCGATTACGGCGCAGGGTTGTCTGTGTCTATATACAGATACATGTTGCCTTACTGTAATGCTGAGTATTGCACACGAAATGCTATCGACCAACGAGCGGCAGGGGAACGGGTTATCTGCAATAATTGAACGCAATATGGACGCCATCTAGATGCGGTACACGGTGCTGGGTCGAACCGTTGCTCTCTAGACTTTGTTGACTTTAATTGTTCGTTGTTCAACGTTTGTGGTGTTTTCGAGGAGTGTCTCGTATACATTCAAGGACTCGTATCGGGTCGATAGATTGGAGAGCTATAAGTGCTAAAGTTGTGCGCCGCTAATTGGGACAGACGTTCGATACTCGTGGTAATTTGAATAAAGAAATTGATTTTTGTTTCGCACTCCCAGTTGCGATGCCAATGAACTCCGGAACTGTCTGTCTGTCAGGAGGAGTTTGATGATGGAATAGCTTTAATTTCTGGCGAAGTGTTGGTAAACACGATGTTGACCTCTGAAACACGATTATGAGTACACGCGATGAGTATTGCATGAGCTTGTGGCCTTGGGCTGCAACGTCTCACTTACGAACCTGTCTACAAGCTATGCAAATCGAGAGCATCTAACCTCTATAGAAATCTACCCTCTATAGAAATTTTTGTTTAAAAAAAATTAGTGATACTAAAGTGGGAAGCCGAGGATCTGGGAACCCGTAGTGTTTTGAACTAGAAACACGGAAAAAGGCATTGTATCAAAAATCTGGGTTGTTTTTCAATTAATGTAAAATTTTAATTTTTTCCGTATCTGGTTTGAATTTTAAAATATTTACAGTTTGCGTGCAATCCTAGAATTTTTGCATGTCAGGTGTTGGACATTTTTTCACGTTCGGGTCAGATTATCACACCCATCTCAAATTATTTTACCCGGGTCCAATCCGAGATTTTTTTCACGTTCGAACCGAGTCTTAGAGTTTTTTCACTTTCTGGTCAAATCTGAAAATAATTCATGCCCGGGGCCGATCTTGGATTTTATCCATATTCGGGCAGACTTAGAAATAATTCACCCCGGGCAAAATCTGAGAATTTTTTGTATGCGGGCCAGGTCTTAGAATTTTTCCACATTCGGGTCAAACTTGAAAATATTTCACGCCCGGGTCCATCTGAGAATTTTTTCACTTTCGGGCAGAGTCTTAGAACTTTTTTGACTTTCTAGTCAAATCTGAAAATATTTCACGCCCGGGTCCAATCAAAGAATTTTTTCACTTTCCGGCCAAATCTAAACGTCCGGATCAAATTTGAACACATTTTATATCTATCTCTCGCTCTTTATAAAATTGGTTAAGGCCACAGAAAATGTTAGAAAACTCAAAAGGGTTCTGAATTCTATCGGAAAGCCGAATTCGCCTAATCCTGCCTAATTTTGAAGGACCGTTCATAGAAGAAATGAAAAATAATTTTTCTGACAAAGTACAAAAAGATTTCTATAGAGCTTTTTTAGACCTGAAATCTTACTTTGTCTATGCTGAGATCCCACATAAGAGCTAATAATGGTGGTCTTCGATTCTATATGACTTTCGGGCATGTCAAAACTACTCGCTCTTGCTGTCACTGGCGATTTAAAAGAGTTTAGGTGACTAATAGGCGTCCTAAGGCTCTTTCTGACACAACCATCTGTAAGTGCAAGGCATACTACGCTCCAGCTAATTGCTATTCGACCTAAAACAGTTCCGCTCACAAAGAAAATGCAAATATAATATAGCGCCTTCCATTTTATTTTTAATAGCCTGCTTTTGAAACATGCTGCGACTTTGGATTTCCGTTGCTTAATTGGAAAATACCACATCCGTCATACGAACTGCGACAGAAATAAATTACAAACGCCTTCGTTACCAGTCACACTTGACTTGCCGTGATTTCATCAATCCGTAGTAAGACCAGTCCTAAAAGTTGAACCCATCTCTAGTTTATTTCCTCCTCAATAATAATAAGAAAAAAAACTAAAAATTATGCATGCACACGCAAAAATAATTAAAAAGCCGCAAATAAAATGAAATGCTAGCACGAAGCCATACCCCTCTAGGATGTGTATACACTCACAGCCAAGTTTAACTCTTCAAAAGACTCCCAAGAGTGCATAGCTAAAATCCTTAATCTACCTTTTACCGCTACCGTGTCGCCGGTGGTGGTTCGTAATCGATGTTTGGGATCAACTTGAGGCAAATTGGCTTAAGGACAAAAGCCATAAATGCGGTGTATAGCTACCCCCAAAAGCGTTTTTTACATCAAAAAACCATCAGAGCTAGTGACCAAACAAATCACACAAGCAATAGGTGCGGGTGGTGGTATGGGTACACTTACCTACAACCATAGAGTGTGTGCAATCGTTCAAAGGCGACGGTTCACGTGTATGTAGGTTCTTAAAGTCAAACGGGCCCCCTGTCCCTCTGTAGAAGAAACATAATTACTTTTTATTATGTCCATGCAGTAACGGAAATGCGAGACGAATTCCAGCCAAACTTGTAATGGATCGTATTACGATGTGTGTGTGTGTGCGAAGGGTTCGATTAAATGGACAAGGGGTGAAGAGGAACGCACTTCAGCGCTACGTGCTTTAATGATTATGAACTTTGTTGCCGCTTAATGAGTGTTCACCTATGTGGAATTGTGGAGGGGCGGTCGTCAGTGACATTTTTTCGATGTAATTTACACAAATCGATTTGTGACAAACAATTAGGAGCGGTTCTCCATAGGACGAAGGATAAAGTTGCATTAAAACTTTAATTGTTGTAATTATTGCCGGACATGGGGTACGTAATAAAATATTCAGGAGGTTGTAATTTTTATCTGTTCTCCGTAAAAATGCACGGGTAGAACTGATAAAAAACTACTCCGTTGAAGTGAATATCGACAAAAAGAAGGTCAAACCATCACGCTGTTGGGAGCATGGGTCCTCCAAACTTCATTTTTGGAATGAAACAAACATTGGTTCAGTTATTGGATAGCTTTCTGATGGTATTTGATGAAAGTTTCCTAGTATATTTTTGAAGCTTAGATTGGCTCACTTGGCACAATTCTCCTTTGTCGAGGTGATATTTGGAAAAGTTTTTATTTTTTCTGGCATGTGCCTAAATTGCCAATCAGTTTATGGCTCTATGCAATAGCTCCTAACGTATTTATTCCTAACAAACAAATTAAATAAAACCTAAAATTTTACATACAAAGTTAGTAGTTATGAGACACATGAAAGAACTCCTAAATATTTGATTTATTTTCATCGAAGTTAGGACTTATTGCGTGTTTAAGTGATAGGAATTATTTTACCATGAAATAAATTTTCAACCCATGTGAATGAAATAAAACTTAATTAGGAGCTATTACACTCAATGTTGTTAGAAGTTATTTCATCAATGTGAGAAGCTACTACATTTTCCTTAAAATCATATTTCTTTAGTTAGTTTTTGTTTTACAAACTGTTTTAACCAACTTCTGGTTATATATGTTGAATACTTCAATAAGGTAACTTATCCAAAGATAAAATCAACTCTATTATCGGCCGACGCGGCTCACTGAATTTAGTTATTTATAAATCCACAGGTACCTATTTCCATTCTTGTTTGTCCTTGTTTGTACCTACATACATAAAAATTCCCAACTTTTGCGTAAGAGAACGAAGTATGAATAATGCGTTCGAATGTATAATAGTTAGGGAACAGGCCTTATTAACCGGTACTGACGCTAAATTAAATAAAAAGAAATATTTTGCAATTTGGGACTTTTCTTCATTTCTTACTGCTAGTAAATATTTCATTGTGAAGAAACTTTTAAATGTTAGAATTTATTTAATGTTTAGGTTAGAAGGTTTTTCCAATAGGAACTATTTCATAAGAAGCTAATACGTAAGGAGCTATTGCATAGAGCCACAGTTTATAATAAGCGAAAATTAAGTGGGACCTCAAACCACCAACTTTAATTAAATGTAAGGCCGCACAAATGACAGACTTATATGAATGTGAGCTTTACAGGCCAAAGTCTGCTTTGTTGGCATGCCTCTACTAGTCCCTTCAGGAACCTCATATGAGATATGATGCACCAATGATTAAAACCACCTCCCTTCCCGAACAGACCGATTATTTTTGTGCTCCGTTCGGTATAGAGCCACATTTTTAGCTTACTATTTTATTTAAAAAAAAAATCAGCGTTCCCTCCCTTGTCGTTAGGCAAAGTTTTCATTGCGGTAACAAAAAAACTTAAAAGCCTCCGAAGGTAGTATGTCTTTAACTTACTTAAGGTGGCGCTACAATCCGGGGTGGACCTGGCCTCAACCAACAAGCGTCTCCAGGCAGAGCGATCTTAAGCTAGCTGTCTCCAGTTTCGCACCCTAAGTTGGTTAAGGTCACCTTCCACTTGCGTGCGCCACCTGAGTCGCAGTCTTCCTCTACTGCGCCTTGGGTGTGGAATTGAAGATCTTCCGGACCGGAGCATTCGTGTCCATTTGTTGTACATGACCCAGCCACTTCATTCGTTGGACCTTCGTTCTTCTGACTAAGTCGATGTCGCTGTACAGCCCGTACAGTTCGTCGTTAAATCTGCTGTCTCTTAAAGTACCTAAAACGCAAAAAGTGCGCTACGACTTAAAAGAAGTACCCTACTCAGTTCAAAATTATCGTACTCAGTTCGGAAAACCGTACTCAAAAACTAACAAGCACGTTTAAAACAATTGTAGCACGAAAGGGCGCTGAGTATGCGCATGGCAACGTTGCTTACAATTACAATGGTCCCATTTTCGCCTCTCTTCAGGATGTAATTTATTATGTTATCGGTAGTGGGCCATTCCACAAATAGGGTCCATAACAGGTGTTCCGCGTTTTCCGAAACGGTTTCCAAATGTGAACAGTCTGGGATTATTTCATGGCCGCGTTTAAAAAGATATACTCTGTAACAACAGTGACCCGTCAAGGACTAGGTGAGATAGAAATGTGTTTCGCCAAGAGTTCCATTATCGGTCTATGGTATGAGAAATGAGACAATCACGTCTATCACAAAATCCGTCGTATTCAGAATTTTGCTACAAACCCCGAAAGAACTCACAAAATCCGTCGTAGGAGAAATGTTTGCTACGAATTTCGAAATTCTAACTTAAAAATGTTTATTGTTTCGAAACTCGTAGCAAACATTTCCCCTACGACGGATTCTGTGATAGTTCTTTCGGGGTTCGTAGCAAAATGAATGTGTCCAGTGCCAGTCCATCTTCTCTTTAACGATTAGTTACATTGTTGTTGCCAGGTTTCAATACTGCGATTTCTTTCGTACCTTGTTTTATCGTCATCTATACCCGGCCTTTTCGGAATCATTTCTTCAACTCGTTTTAATCGATAGGTAGCATTGAAGGCATGAAGGGTATAGCATCGTTTGAAACAGTTTTAAATGCACAGGATACTCGTAATGCGCTAAGGTGGTAGACGGATTTAATTCAGAGTACATAAGACTTAATTTTCGTGACACTTAACAATATTTCTTCTGCGTACATAAGTATTGAATCGACAGTTCCTGCAAGAAGTAGCCTCTTATTCTGTTTCCGGCCTGCGACCTTAATCATCAGCCTTGAAAGTTTTAGACAATTTTTTGCATAGTTGGTATTTGAAGCTTAGACTAGGGTCAATAATGACTTCTAGGTACTTAATAGACGGTTGAAAAACTACGTCATGCACCCACGCTAAATGTTATCGTTTCCCCAACTTTTCTACTTGTAGTAAGCACTGCCCCTGTTTTAAGATCTGTGCGATGCAACAGGCCAACAACGTACAGTCGCAACTGTCTAGTTGCAACTGCATTTCGACATCTTCTATTATTTTTGTCAAAATTACCACGGCGATGTGGTCTGACTGATAATTGACGCTTCGCTTGGAATCGTAAGGCGCAGAATTTCATGATACAATATAACGTGCCACAATAAGAAACCTAGGACCGATCGTTGTGGAACACCGCCAGTTACTTCGCCCTCTTTATTCCCTCATCAGAATTATAGAGCAGGACTCTGCTCGCAAAGTAACTCGCTACCATTTTTCTCTTCAGGATATACAAAAGATTGAATCAATGTAGCCCAAATTCACCTAGAGGACTATTATAACGAAGCCGCCCAAAGTATCTAAGTAAAGTAAAATAATTACTGGGCATGATTGATAAATCAGTCTCATCTCATACATTTAACCCCCATTCGACAACATTGCAATTGGAAGAATGAATTAGAATAGACATTTCGAAAGGATACAACTTCCCGCACAATGTAGATTTGACACAGATTGGTCACAAGTTGGCTTGGTTCAATTTCCTGTTCTCAAAATCAATATTAATCGAAATACCCATATGCATTCCAATTTGGAAAATAACCTTCGCCAATGTCTGTCATATCCTTGAGTGCCCCCCTTCCTATAGCAATCTCCATTCCAAATGCACTGTATATTTCCTCCTTTGGATTTGCTTTAATATTGTATTTCAAATGGCTTCCCAAATCAGCTTCTTATACTGCTAAGCTATACCGAAACACCTCTCTCTCTTTCTCCAGTTGGAAAGTCATCATATCCCATCCCCATTTACGATCTAGAAATGGTCCACTAAGCGGCGGGAATAAATGAGCTGAACGCTAAGGGTGTTCCGTTTGCTTGTACTTGATTGCGTAGAACCTGTTGGCCAGTGTAGTAGTTGTCGTCTTGTTGGCCATCCATGCGATAACATTAGCACGTGGATTGGGATGTTGCCGAACCAAAATATCTACTGCGTCGTGTGTTTCGCATAACGCTACTCGAAGCTCCTATAGTAAGCAACTACTGGTTCAGATAAGGATCAGCTATGTAATGATTTTTATTTCGAATCGTTTTCTTATTCCTTCCCATTAAATAAGCAATGCGCTTGGACTATGGTATGATGGTTTGTACAGAATATACAAAGGCGTCGAAAAGGGGAAAGCATATTTATTAAATGGTTCGATGAGGAAGTGGTTATGCCAGCGGTTCAGGATGTAGCTCCCAGATGATTGCATCAAGCTCTTCAAGCTAAATGAAACGTTAGAAAGCTGGAGTGGAATTGAGTAAGATGAAAACGTTCAATCGTTTTCGTTTAAACGAAAGTTTTGCTTTATATAACTTTGAAAACGAAAGGACATTTCATTTGCGCGAAAGCAAGGAATCGACGTTTTCGTTTATTTGCTTCATGACACTCCAAAAACGAAAGACAGTGGTACGTTCGGAATGATTTTTCGATGGGACACATACCAGCAATACACGTCGCATTTTAAACGAAGAGGTTTTTTTTAACGAAAAATACCATCATAACATATTTGATATATCCATCTTCTTTAACTTTTTGTCACAACGTTTCTTAAGCTCTTGCGAACAAAAGAAGCAAATTTTTGCTCTCTTGTGATTTCTATCGTTTTTTTTTTAAATGCGAAATTTTTTTTCGTTTCGTTTTTTAAACAGTCATACGCCTGGTTTAGCTCTACCAAATTTTTGGGAATTTCGGTTTTAGTAGAAAAAGCTGTCGTCTTTCTTTTTATTATTTTGTTATTTATGAATTCAAAGCCGAAACCACTGATAGAATGTTTGTGAACGTCTAAAACTGAACTGATTGGACACTATCAGTGCGGTTTAAGGCCCGGTAAGTCAACAACCGATAAAATATTTACACTTCCGAAGATCCTGGAAAGAACCCAAGAAGTGCAAGTCGATACATACCACTTGTTTATCGATTTTTAAGCCGCAAATGACAGCATTTATAGAGACGAGCTATACAGAGCCATGTCTTGTTTTGGCATCTCTGCCAAACTTGTCAGATTATGCAGAATGAAAATGACGCGCTGTCGTGTGACTTTTTCAAAATCATTCTTGAGGAAATTGGGGAAAACTAGAAAGCCACCACCAGGGCACCATTTTAAAATAGTCTATGCAAAGGACCAGAAATTAAGCGAAGCATCACACTTTCCAGGGGCTGTTACTTCAGCTTAAAAAGGCAATTGATAAGTAAGACCTTTCGAGAAGCACTAAGAAGACGCTTCGAGTGATTATCGGTCCCGTTTACGTTGACGGGCTTTGGAGGAGGAGATTTAACAGCAAACTCTACTATACAAGCTGTTAAGCGATGTCGACCTCGTCAGAAAAGTACACATCAGCCGTCTGAGATCGATGTGGCATTTAGAGCGAATGTTCTGGCCCGAAGAGTCTTTCAATTCCAAACCAGAGGGAAAACGGACAGCGTAATAGAGCAAGACCTCGTCTTAGTTGGCGCTCAACCAACTTAAAGTGCGCAACTGGAGGGAGTTACCAACGATCACCCTAAGAGTGAAGCTAATTGTTTGAGGCTCAGGACTTTAGCGCCACCTCATAAAGTAAGTAAATACGTTTGTAACATAACTGACCCCTTGATGGTGGCCCTGATCAAAAAGCACAACATCCACTCCGACCGAGGGTATGTGCGCTGTACTCTCCTTATTACCATATTACAACCAACAGTATTGGACTTGATGTCCCTGTGAAAAAGCAAGACATTGTTTCCTCCACTATTCAACCTATACCAACATACTATATCAGCACCACCAACTGGCTGCCCTCGTTCGTTTAATTGTAAGAGTCGTAGCACACGAAACACGAATCTACTTCACTCAATAGGTGATTCCTATCGCTATTGTGTTACTGTTGGTCCCTGTTTGCATAGGTCGATTGGATATAACCATTGTGAATAGCAGCTTGGCCAGTCGACAGCGTGTAGCCATCGTCGTCCTCGTCGTCGTCGTTGTCGTTCGGTGTATAAGGACTTCTTTTGTATAAATGAATCATTTCGAAATTAGTCGATGGGAAGTGGAAGTGGCCACTCTTCGTCCTGAATAAGGATTATCGCATGCAAAACTTTGTTACTCTTTTATTTCGTCCTACAGCTTGGTTCCTTCTTTAGGTTTTTTTCCCGCCCCTCTCTGTTTACGTATAGTACCATGCATATCTGGGGAAGGACAATGACAGCGACAACTCTACGTTGTTGACATTTTTGGACAATTTTCGAACGGCAAATTATGGCTCTCCGGTTGGGTTTTCGTGAATGCTTGCATGTCTGCTGGCCTCAGGAATGTTGTGTTGCATCTTTTTGGCATTTGCAGACGTACGGTGATTCATGTGGCATGACAAACACAGAGACGCCCCTTTGCTTGTTGCAAAGATATGCAAAGGCACGGCCGAAGGTAGCACCATAGTGGATGGCTTTGCAGTATTTCGAGTTATCAGTTCAAAGATCAATGGTAATCGGTGCTAGGATGTTGTTTGTAAAAATTTGCTACGGGAAATTTTGCGCTAGACCGGTCTTTTGTTGAAATTGGTCAGACAAAAATAGAAGCAAACCCGTAAGTGGTACTCTAGTAAGTTTATTTTGAATCAAATTTAGGAGCTTAGCAAAAAAGTTAGTTTTTCTTCTTTAAACGAAGACCTCTATAGATATATAAAATTGCTACAAGCCTACCAGGCGGCTGAGGTATTTTAGCCAGACATACATCAACTCTTTTCCAAAGTATGCTCGGACATCGGAGGAAGGTATACCGATTCAGAGAAACTGTAGCAACTATAGAGGAATTAAACTTAGCAACATGGGGTATACGTATACGGTCTTTTCTGAGATTTTGTTAACGTCTTCAACCTGACGCTTATAAGACAACGCAACCAGTCGGGTTGTCTTAGATGTGGATTTTTTTTTAGATCAGAATTCGACTTGTAGCTTTTTGTTATAGAAATGCGTTACACTACTACACCAAGTACATTTCGTGTTTTTTACATACCCCGAAATGGGCCCCTAGAAAAAACACAAGATGTCCAAATCAATACTGATGAAAGCCACCCCTGAATGGCCCTATACCAACAATCATTAGGAAGCAACGTTTCTAATTTTACTCAGTTCCAATTTATGAAGCAGAAACATGGATCTTAACGAAGGTCTATAAAAATGGCATTGAACGAGGATACCCAAACGCAGATCCAAAATTGGGTATGGTGAAAAAAGACAGCAAATGAGATATCACTATTTCAATCCTCCATGGAATTTACAGTCCACTAGTAGTAAAGTGTATGTGTGGCATACGGGGAAGCTCTCATTCTAGTTAATCCTACAAATCTCTTGTACCATCAGTAAGACTTCTTCTACCGCAACAGTACATAGGACTGTGGTCCCTTCGGCCAGCGTTGCCGAAAGTACTCCCATATGAGTATTATACTACTTTCAACACCTCCGCACTCCTCCTTTCACATTCGTACTCCTATTTTTTAAAGACCTAAAATATCTTACACTTGCAGCAAATCTTAAATAAATTAAATTCAAATTTAATACAAAAATTTCACTTTTTCCATTTTGTTTTTGTTTTTTTTGTTAGTTTTATGCAATTTTTGGAGACTAAAAATTGGCTGTACTACTATTTTTTTAAAAGTACTCCCTGTTTTTGGCTGCAGTACTCCCTTTTAATAAATCTCTCCGGCAACACTACCCATAGCCTTTGAGTGATTTATATTCACTCTGAGCTTTGATCCCGGCCAAATAATCATAATAATCATTCATAAAAATCGCAATTCCTACGATTTGGAGATGCAAATACGACAGCCCGATATTTGGCTCATTTTTGTCTCTCTTTCTACGATTAGCTGATCTTTTGGTACGGCATTTATAATTTCCAAAGGAATTTTCTTGTTGCAAAGCGGAAACATTGCGTTAGGCTCAATTGACTTGATCCTGGTTCCCATATTATAAAGCGACAAATTTATAATAGAAAAGGAATATTATCTGCTACAATGCAACTATGTCTGTATCAGATAAGGGAACCCTTATTCCTTTAGCATTTTACTAGAACCTTTCTACTACTTTAGTCCTACCTGTATCGCTCGCTTTCATTTATTTTTCTTCAGCAAGAGAATAATATCGACACGGAATAAAAACGATATACTGTCGGGATACGTTGACAAATGAAAGCATGAATTTTCAACAATCAAAGAATGGTTCGTCTAGTTTTTTAGCCATCCTTCGAAAATCCGGTAATTTACACTTTTTCCTCGAAACTGAAAGGCGTATGCGAATAACCAATATTGTATAATAAATTACGCAGTAAGCCGAAAAATGGAGCCATGTGATGACTTACTCTCAATGCTTACACCAAAGTCATTCAGGGCTATTATAAAAAAAATATTTTACATTTTTTTGAAAAAGCGAAAAGATTAGTTTATGGACAAAATTTGCCCCTCCAATGATTTAATTCAAAATTTGTAACAAAGCAAACATAAAAGTCACCCTCAATTTATAAAAAAATAATTGGAGAGGATGACTTCTTCTTGGATGTAAGCCGCGACATTGCCGATCGTTTCACTACTTCCTTACCTATCTAGGTCCTCGACTATCAATCTAAACGCTGAGCTGTCCAGAATAAATAAATCGAACACAAGTTATTATAAAATGAGGATAGATTAATAAAGTTAACACAATTTTCTATTAAAAAAAAAATTAACAAAATTTCCTCAAATACGAGCTTATAATAATTAAATTGTGACTGACAACTGTCACCGACTTCAAACATAATTTCGTAGGAAAAAAATTAAATTCCACCAAAAATAAATTCCGATGGAGATTCACGATACGAGGAATATTTTCCAGAAAACAGAAGATAGCCCCGATTAAGAAAGACTTCTTTCAAACGTTTAGAATATAACTTTTTCTGAATTACAGCTGAAACTGATACAGCTTATAGGTTTCGCCAATTTGTCTATATAGAAGGCAGGCTTACTTGGATTCCGCTTTTTTTCGACAGTAGAACTTTTTATCGAACCACCTGAAGCTCAAGAAATAAGTCGGATCGTGCCTTAGTAGCTCTACAGTCTACGGAACTGTCGGGATACTTTAAATACACATCCGGCTTCAATACCAACTTGTTTATTGTCAAAGAAACCTCTAGCATGTTGGACACGATTTCACACATTATTTCGGAAATTTACGTCAGGTTTAGGTACCATTACTGATGCAGATTATTAGTACAACGTAAATGGATAACTTTCAGAATCTAAGTTTTTTAGAAATGTAAATGCCACAGTTTTAAAAAATACGATTATGGTTTTAACAAACCTAAAAAAACGAGAAGAATCCGAGAGTTCGGTTTTTCGTCAAAATTCCAAAATTATGGACATAAAATAAAACTCTGCTCTGCAATCCTGGGAATGTTGAATTTTTGATTGAGTACAATTTTGAAAGTCCAAAAGTTTTAACTTAAGTAGGTATAGGTTTTGTGGCAGTCCGTTGCAATGCAAAAAAGTAACATTCGCCATTTCACAAACTAAGCACATGTGTCTCTAAATACTTTCTGTCACTGTCAGAGTCTGTGTTGATGATTATTCCCTAAAGAAGGGAATGGACTTATTTGAAAATACCTTAAGTTTATTTTTTGTTTTTTTTCTGTGTCGCTCAAATGCGAATTTATTTTTCTAACCCTTTAAATCTATATATATAAAAATGGTGTGAAAAATGTATAGTGAATCATCAATTGAGAACGGCTGGGCCGATTTGGTTCAAGATTTATTTCTGTTGTTCGTATTAAGCAGGAGAATATTGTTATGAAAGAAAATTTTGGGAAAACCCTCCGGAAACGTCGGGAAACTGGAAAAATCGAAATTTGAGTTTTTGTATGTAATTTTTTGTGGAATTGTTCCGAAATTGCTTTTCGAATGTAAAAATAAAATATTCTTAGTGGAAAATTTGGAAAATTCCAGAAAAACACGAAAAATTTGAAAATTTTTTTCGTAGAATTTTAATTTTATCGCATGATTTGATGGATTTATAGCTTTCGGTGCACTTTACAGGCCTTACATCCTTCGATTCCCTGGGAACTATAGATGGTGTGCTGTGTGCCACTTTTCGGGAGGTTCACTAATGTTTAAATTTGCTGATACACATTGGAATTCAACGCTCGCCGATGCAACTTTTTCTACGCCAGTGAATCAAATTTGTACATTGTGTTCGACCATCATAGGGACATTTCATTCCTCGAATCCGATCGCGAAGTGGCCGACGACATTTTGCACAGACAACTTCGAATTTCGATCTTGAAATTAACGACGAGATGCACAACGAAGAGTCAGTTCTGATCGAAGATATTTGAGGCAGTCTGTTCTCGAAATTGGGAATGCCAACGCAAAATTGTTCAATGCACGATACATTGATCGGGATGAGCTGGCCGAAAGAGTCCAAACAGATGTGTCGCTGTTGAATGCCGAGCAGAAGAACGTGTACGATTCGCTGATGAGGGTTGTTGACGATAAAACGGGAGGAATTTACTTTCTCGATTCTCCCGGTGGGACAGGCAATACATCCGTCATTTCGTTGTTTCTGGCAACAATTCCGTCAAAATCTCAAATTACGTTGGCTGTTGCATCCTCTGGCATTGATACCACACTGTTGGAAGGCACATTCCGCTTCGAAGCTGCCGATGAATCGTCTCACGGTTGACAAGCCAACATGCACAATGACCAAGAATTCAGCGATAGCGAAATTGATGCGAGAATGCAAAATTATCATTTGAGATGAATGCACGATGGCGCATAAACGAGACTTGGAGGCAATTGAAAGATCAATGAGGGATTCGAGACGATTTGGTGGGGCTATGATATTGCTCCGGAATTTTCGTCAAACGCTTGCCGTCATATTTTTTGCGGAGGCAAATCAAGAAGTTGAAATTGACGACGAACATGAAAGTCGCATTGCAGAACGACCAATCGGCTGCTGAATTCTCGAAACAACTGCTGGCACTTGGCAATGGGCAAATTCCTGTTTATGTTTCGACTGTATTGACATTGTTCCCTGCAAATTTTTGCGAGTTCACATCATCGAAGGAGGAACTCATCACCAAATTATAAAAATCTCGATTGGATTAGTAAACGGGCAATACAGAGAATTGCATTTCTACAAATCCGTTAACCGCGTGACCGACGAGGATGAAGCGACCAACTATCCGACAGAATTTTTGAACTCGCTTGATGTGCCAGGAACTCCGCCGCATAATTTATAGCTGAAGGTCGGATCGATTATTATTATGTTGCGGAATCTAAATTATTCGAAATTGTGCAATGGTACGCGGTTGTCCGTCATGAAAAAAATTTCATTCCAGCGACGATCATCAAGGGCAAATTCAAAGGAAAGGAAGTCCTTACCCCATGAATCCCGATTATTCCAACTAATCTTCTCTTCCAGTTCAAGCTGATTCAGTTCCCCGTTCGATTGGCTTTTGGAAGTCTGTGGGATTAATCTCGAATTTCCCTGTTTTTCACATGGCTGAACGTTGCCTGTTCGCGTGTTGGCAAACCTTCTTCGTTGTTTGTTTTTGCCCCGAAAAACACATCAAAAAACATTGTTTATCATATCGCAAAATTTAAATTTTAGCTGTGTTGTATTACCACTCTGGAGTTTATCTGAAGGCGCTAATTTGGGGCGAGACGAAGTTCGCCGGGTCCGCTAGTTCTATATAAAAAAGGTCCTTTAAAATACCTACTAATAAGTTTTGACAAATGATATTTATGAAATCTTTGGACTGACGAAATTTCTGCATTTCGAAAATATAAATAAAGTTTTTGAAAAGCTATTTTGGACGATAATGATCACTCATTCAATATTTTCATCCAAGTAATGGTTTCCAAATATTTTTTATTAGTCAAACTCGGTAAAAAATGTTCAGCTAATATTTGACAAATTCGTTGTATGGCACAAAAATGCTGAAGGTAAATTTAGGGCTTCTTATTGAAAACGGTTTGTGCCGTGGAAATGAGCTCGACTTTCTTCTTAAGGAAAAAAAAAAACTCTCATCGTTGGTTTACAGGTACATGTATCAAAAACGTCTGGACCCTCAGCCCTCACATTTCTCGTCTGTGTCACAGTCCTCTCTATTTTTGACGCGTCTTTTGAAGGGTTTTTAGACGAGATTTCGAAACTTATGTAAGATGTTTTTTCTTACGCGTTTTTCGGCTCCTTTTTCTGGCCTTTGATCGAAGAACTGTTGAAAAATGAAGACAAATTTAATCAAGTTTGAGTTGTCATGGCTGATTGAACCTCTTATCCAAAGTTAAGGTTACAAAATCTTTTCATTTTTCTTTGGTGAGACTCGTTCAGCTTTAAGGAATCGGCCTTATAATATGTGCGCTTATGTAAATAATTGATTCGTTCGCTATAAATAAGAACAACCCTATAAGGAGAACGCTTTCTCCATCTCCATCTCCATTATAAACAGACAGCTCAATACACAACGTCAAGGCATCCGGTGTAATAACCTTAAAGCCTCGTTACACCAATATTGACCCTACTCACGTATTAAATATTTATAAATTAAACCACAGGACTAACACGCAGAAACAACACTCGTTTGCGTTGCTTCGCAATCGACATTTCAATTGGCCGAAATTATCTATGCACCTTGAATGGTATACTTAAAGGAATCGACAACGCCAAATACCCCACCAATTACAAAGTGAATGGTCTTTAGGAAAGCAATCTAAATCACTTTCAATGAGAAATTGCCGCTTTCAAAAACACTTTCCAATTTCTGTTTTCCAAAAGGAAAGGAGTAAAATGAAAAAAAAAAGAAAATGTAAAACATTCAAATTGATTTGCGCGTATGTATCAGTGGGGTAATGTATCCTTCAATTACCTTAAATAGGTCAATTTGTATGCCGACTTTTTTAACACGCCCTCCGAGCTCCGAGTGGTGTGTGCGTTGACGGTATAGAGCATCTGGTTGGGTGGGTCGCAGGGGGACTCCGTTCTGATTTTCGCTTCCGGTCTCGAATTTCTATCGTTGTTTTAACAATTTTTTGTTTGCCTTCAAATTACATGAGATGGCGACTTGGAGTGAGATGTGAGACTGTGTGTGATTTCCTCTTTCAGGATAAAAGCCAAAAGTAGTAATATTGCGTGCCTGCGTGCGCGACGTTCTTGTGTACCTCTCATTTCGTATGTAATTCTATTTAGCTTATTTATTTATGATACAAAAGCACTTATCGCTGAAGGCAGTTTGACGGGCAGGATACCGGGGTGACGAAGATATGACGGTGACGAGCACCTCACCTACCTAGTACTACAGCAGGAGGTGGCGGGGATAAGAAAATCAATTTGATATTCGCCCACCAATATACCCGAGCACCACTTACTCATTCGCTCATTTGTTTCGTTTTCTATAAGTGTAGCCTTCGGGCGAATTCCCATATTATGAAGATATAAAAATCGTTTTCGATGTTTTTTTTTCGCCTTTCTTGGAATTCTACTGCGGTGTGGTTAGGCGCTGAGTCCCGTGTGTACTTTAGCGTTGCCAAATTAGATTTGCGCAACATAATATGTGGGGGAACATAATCATTGGATTCATTTTCGAAGGAGGCGCGTAGTATAGGGATGGAGCGGATTGACATGGAAGATAAAAGGATCACATTGGTTGGTTGAAGATTTGTTTTGAAAATGGGTTTTCGTGTTGACAAGTTTAAGAGCACGTACTTAGCAGAAACAGACAACCGGATGGACTGCTCTAACGGAAGACGTATTCGAAACCGAGGACTACAGGTATAGCCTGAGACCAAGAGGCTAGTAAAGTCAAACTACCTGTAAGTAAAACACAGTGCACAATGCACCGAACATCACAAAAGGGACGAAGGTTGGGCGCGCACAAGAGGCCTAGATGCTAGATCGCACGAGTATTCGCTCAGTGGCCGGAGTGGCTCAGTGGTTTCTATGCTTACAACTCAGCGAGATGTCTCAGGTTCGATCCTCGCAAAAATATCAATAACATCTAATCGCATTTTGTAACGCATTATTGAGCGCTTTCTTCCACATTTTGGACATATTTTTTGACGCGTTTTTGATCTCGTTTTTTGATGATCATTTGAACGCAATTTTGTTTTTATTTATTCCCGTTTTTAAAGCCTTTTTTTTTGACTCGTATTTCGAATAGTTTTTCGGCGCTTTTTGATGCGATTTTTGACGCATTTTGAGCGTTGTTCCAGACTCGTGTTTTGAGCAATTTTAAACGCATTTTTGTCACGTATTCGACGCGGTTTTCTACTCGTTTTTGACAAGTTTTTAGACTCGTGTTCACAAGCGTTTGGGCGCACTTTTTTCGACTTGTTTTTCTACACATTTTCGATGAAGGTTTTGGAGCCGCTTTTTCTCGCGTTGGTGATGTGATTTTTGATGCATATTTGGAGTCGTTTCTTGAGGCGCTTTTGGACACATTTTTGTTACGATTAGACTTGTTTTTTAACCCGTTTCAGACGCGGCTTTCGACTAGTTTTTCGACGAGTTTATGACTCATTTTCAAAAAGGTTTTTTTTTACTCGTGATTCAATGAAATTTTTAATGGGATTTTTGACGCGATTTGAGATCGTTTTTTGACCAGATTTTGAACGCAATTTTGAGTTTTTCGACCCATTTTCAATGCGTTTTTTTGACTAGTTTTTCGGTGCGTGTTTGATCACGTTTTTGACGCATTTTTGGACTCGTTCTTTGACGCATTTTCGGACTCGTTTTTTTACGTGCTTTTGGACGCAATTTGATCTCGTATACGACTTGTTTTTCGACACGTTTCAGTCGCTGTACTCGACTCGTTTTTCGACGATTTCCTGCACGCTTTCCGACGTTTTTTTAAGTCTTTTTTCGTGTGCTTTTGAACAAGTTTTTGGACGCATTTCTATAGATTTTATAACAGGCTATTCGATGCGTTTTTAGACTTGTTATACCACTCTTATTCTGACGCGATTTTGACGTGTTTTTCAACGGATTTTCTGACCATCGAGCTAAAGACTGTTGAAAAAAGAATGAATTACAAGTACAGTCCATTAAAACCAGTGTTTAAAAGCGTTGCAGATCCAACCGTTTCCTTTGTTGACATACTTTGCGCGATTCTACTTTGTTTGTCTGTTCACCTTTCCTTATCAGTTTATACCTAGTACACTTACGTCCAACTTGCTGAACTATAAATCAACTCATAAAGGAAGACGAGACGGTTAAACTGGGACCAGAAAACCAGCACCAAGGCTGTGAGCGTTTCAATTTACCTTTTTTGGCCTCGATGGCATTTAGGCTTGGGTTCACTAATTAAGTCTTAACTGCAGTAACTTTTTCACCAAACTTGACTCAGTAACATATGTCCTTCACTGCAATGCTTTTGCTTAAGAAACATATGATTTCATACAGCCCTTAAAAATATGTAACTCCATCATTAAAAGGCTGATATGATATTTCGAAGGCCTTTTTTTGGGTCGTCCTACTAACATCAATTTGAAATTTCGAAAACACCCGCCTTTATTTTTCTCCCCTTAATTCTCAGAAACAATTTCCATTTCTTAGTAGAACAACAACTGTTTTGCTTTTGTGCTCGGATGTGCGAAAACCAAAAGATAAATGACATTTTTAACGATGGATTACGAGGTTGGCAAACACGAATACATTGATGATTGCAATGGGATGCTGTGGCTGGTGGCAACCCAGCGACAACACCTACCACAAACGACAGATACAAGTATAAGCAATTTCCAAGAAAGTGTCCTGAAAAAGAAATCACTCACACACACAAGAGAAGGCGATATGAACTAAATGATGACAATGACATCCCATATCTTGGAGTAAAGTGAATTTCGTTCCCAGATCGATATCTTTTCGTTGTTTATCCCACAATTTATCTCTCAATGTCCTCATTCCATCCGCACACCGCACCCAGCATCCACTTCTAACATTGCTACATACATTGCTTCGTCTTCACTTCGGTGCGTTTTGTAATTTGAATTTTAAACTCGAAAATTCCGATGAAGAAATTGCTGGGGCGTGTATCCTTCTTATTCCCGAGTAATGAAAACTCGAATAAAGTTTGTGGGACGATACTGTGTTTACGGATATGTTACACCCACACACACATTCCCCTATAACGTGTCAAGGTGTTGAGAGAGTGGTAAATTTGGTTTACTTTGCTTTAAAGGACAAGGTAATACGAAGGAATTAGAGGGTAATTTTGAAAAGCAAAAAAAAACGGTTTCCCTACTCTGTTGGGTTTTGGAAATTGATGGATAAATTGAATGATTTCACGAGAGAGGAATATCGCAGTTGAAAAAAAAAATTATAGGTACCTACATAAAATGTGTAAGGGAATTGAAAATCACTGTCACTCTCACTTTGCGCTGGGTGGCGCGCTGTTGATTGATGGTGGAGCACACCTTGGGTTTTGTGGACATTTGTGTTGTCAGGGCCAGCGGTAGACAAATTGATTGGCTGAGTGTAGTTTTTGCGATATTGATTGATGTTCTCCTATTTAGGCTAAACCTAAGTGATGATATTCGTTAAACACCGTATTACGTAATGGAAATAGGACTCGAAGCTATTATTGTGTCCTCATGCAGAAGGTGAATATGATAAACTACTGAAGAAGTTTCTCGAAAGACGACCGATGGTGGATTAGGGGAGGTCTTAGTCGATACACTGATTTGGTGATGTAAGAGTGGATTGATAAGGAATGCTTTAAGAACTTGAGTTGGTTTAATAGACTAGGTACATCGGTCCAAAAGGGTTGTTTTCTGTTATGCTAAACCTACTTGAAACATGACTGGCCCCAAGGTAGTGCAATGCTAACGAACAGGTCTTTAACACCTAAAGTTAATGACAGCACTAAATCTTCTCTATCTCTTCTCTACATATAATAAAACTGTAGAATAAAAAATGCCTGACCACGCATCACGCAGAAACTACTGCATGAATTTTCACGAAACTTGACATAGTGATTGTTTATGTTCTGGGTCGGGACTTAGGATACTTATTATTCCGGAATATAACGTGGTTCTTACAAAATAGCCAAAAAAGCTGCATATTTGTAAAAAAAATTCTAATTATACAGACCTAGCTCAGTAATGGCGAATCGGATAGAAAAATAAAGAAATAGGTGAATTTAGTAAATGCACCCCTGATTTATTTAAGATATAAAACATTCTCCTGTATTGTCTTGTAGCTAATAAATGTTCAAAACAATTATTCAAAACATCGCCCACAATTTTTCTTCAGTGGATACTTCTGCTGTTCAATGTAGTTAGATGAAAATACTTTTTGTCTTAAAAGTGGCAGGCAGGTGAAGCAAGGCGAGCACGGGTCAGCTAGTTAGAAATAAAATGGGTCCAAACAAAGATCCTTGAGGAACACCGGGTGCAAAACATTTTAAAGGTGAGTACGACGTGCCTTGCCTAGGTCCACATTAAAGTTACGCGGGTAATAGGTAATAGTTGACGCAACGATAAATTAAAGACAGATCGTTCTGTTATATCCAATAAGAGCACATATTTTTAGGTCTAGGGTCCTATATGGGCCTTAAAATAAATTAGTAATACCCTTTCGAAGGTCCCTCTTTTGAAAGAATGAAACTTGTCCCATGTACTTTTTTAGACTTCAACGAAATTGAAGAATTCAATAAGACTGGTTTCAAGATCTTTATTCGGCTGTGGTCACATATCAAAAGAGACCGAGCAACCATCTCCCAATTTCATTTACAACATTTTTGTGGTACCTAAATAGGAAGGAAAATTTAGCTTACTATAAAAGTTTATAAATTGAAATGAATTTTAAGATAATTCAAAATTGCAACAATAGATATTCACGATTTCAGTTTTTATGTAGTTTTAAGTTTACGATAGAGATAGAGATACATTAAGGTCCGGTCGGATTTTCTTAATCAAAGCTGGCATGCGACGTGATCCTTTAAAATGTTTGTATTTATAGTTGTGGTGGTTTACAAAATACGAAATATCTTATTGAAATACGTCTTTTTATCGTACTGATTACGACGTTACTTCCAAACTGACTTTTATGAAATTTGGACCAAATAAATGGTGTACTTCCGTAGGTGATAAGGTAGATAGACAAAACATTTCTAAGATAAGTCCTGCCAACTTTTTGATGCATTCAAAGAATCATTTCAAACAAGAGCTGTTGTTTTGAGAAGTACAATCTGTGAAATTTCAGAATTGGATGATGACTGGATCTGAAGTCAAACTTCTTCATTTTCTTAAAGCTTTCAGAGTCTGTAATCTGAAAATTTAGTCCTGCGTTTTATAAAGTGTAAGTCCTTTGAACTTTGAACACTTTGTAGATGTCTTTCAAGCTAGATGTTGAGGCCATCGGAAGGTCAAGTTTCTTTACTTATGTTGGTCAGCTTAAAATTGCGTTCTTAAATCTTACAATTGCATAACCTCTTGCCAAGAATTTGCAAGTTGCAACGAAACTTGGTATTGTTCTGCTGGATTTAATATTTTTGGCAGTAATGGCGGCTGTCGGCGCAGTGGCTTAGTGGTAGTGTGTTGGGCTACTAAGCGAGGGGTCCCAGGTTCGAATCCCGAAAGGGCCAAATTACATCTTAAGGTTTTTTTCCACTGCGTCACCTCTCGTGAACGTCTGACAAACATCCGAGAGTAAAACTGTCATGAAAGAGCTTCTCAATTAGCCGTTTGGACTCGGCGTAAAATTGTAGATCCCTTCCATTCGTCCCAAAAATTGAAACCCACACAAAACGAATGGTTGTGAGAAGTTAGGCCTTGGGTCCCATAGACCTGTCGCGCCAAAATATTTATTTATTTATAATGGCGGCTTTTGGTTGTATACATATTTTTCTGTTTGATTTTTGATTCAAAATTTATTCAATTACTTATCGGCTTCTAAACCGACTTTGTTTAAGGTTCACCTCAGAATGTGTGCAGTGGTTTCTGACAAACAATATCAAGACTTTGGAATTGCCGATAATGGCACAAAAAAAAGTGAAATTAAAAAAAAATCAGCGATTACTAGGAAAAATCATTTTCGAAATTTCCTTGCACCCTTCAATACACACGTGTGTACCCAATCAACTGAACTATGAAGCCCAACACAAGGTGTATCATTTGTCAGCAATGTCTTTGTGGTCATCTTTGAAATAGTAGCGACAATATTCCCTTTCGAAATTCTTTCATTCTGAATATCGGCATATTAAGAATTAAGGGATATTTTTGGATACTGTACCTAATGAGCTGTATGATGTACTTAAAAGTTTTAACTTTAGTGCAATAGCGCAGTACCTTTGCGATGAGTGTGTTAGACTTCTGAGCGAGGGCTTTAGGTGTACTATGTTCGATCTCCGGACAAGAAAATAAACATTGAACACTTCAATCTTAAGGTTTTTTTCCACTGCGACATCTCTCGCGAAGATCTGATAAATATCCGAGAGCAAAACTCTCATGAACGATCTTCTCAATTCAGCAATTTCAGGTATCGTCATAAAAACTGCAGGTCCCTTTTATTCGTCAGAAAAAAGCTCATACAAAACAAAAGTGGATGGGAGCAGCTAGCCCTAAGGTACATACGGACCAGTGTTACCTCTGAGCCGATCATCAACCATTGATCTTTTACGGGAAAAGTTTCCGGACCGTGTTATCTCTCGAAGAGGTGATCGCAATTGACCACCGAAATCTTGTGATTTAACACCTTGCGACTTCTTCCTTTGAGGCCACGTGAAAGATAAGGTCCAGCGTCGATTCAAGACCTCAAAAATGGAATTCGTGGGTCTATCGAGGGCATAGGGCAGTCACTTTGCGATTTTGTTATGGAAAATTTTATGAAAAGGATATGGTCCTCTAAGCGTGGTCGTGTTGGCCATTTGGCTGTTCTTTTTCATTATTAACGGCATACCTTCCTCTTTATTATAAAAAAAATATCCGATCATTTATCTCAAAAAATGGCATTTTTCTTTGAATATCAAAATAACACCTCTTATTGGCAGAGTAGCTAATCCTTCTGTGTACAGCGGTTCCTTTACAAACTCTTACAACTACATCACTTTTAAACTTAAGCCGGAACTCTTTTCTTGGACTCTATTTAGGATAGCGCGTTTGGATCGATGATTATTCCTGGTTCCATTTGCGTTAAAGAGGATGGTATAGGAAGAAATTTTACAACAAACTCTAAAATATGTGTCAAAACAATCGATGATAAAAACATTGAGGTCTTACAGCGCAAAAAACAGAAAAAACTGAACAGTCGACCAAAGATCGAGCAAAATAATGGAGGCTCACGTCAACACCAGACTTATCAGAGTCACATAAATAAGTAAATAAGTCTTAAAGTCCGAAAGAAGCTATAAAAGTGAGGCCTATCTACGAGTATATCCATGCGCTTTCAGTGGCTGTAGGCCCAACGACTGCACAGATTTAGGGTGTCCAATTTAGTGAAACTTGTAAAAACAGCAATATACTTTAGTAGGTGTTATCATGGTTGACCATGACATATGCGCACGTGAAGTATGGGTCGTATGAATAAAAACTAGCATTTGCCTTGAGTAAAAGGTTGTAGCACATTGAAAGCACTTAGAAATTGCTTCGAATTAGTATAAAAAGTTCGAACATTCGAACATAGCATTTACCTCGCTGTACTTGTTCTTGCCTTTCAGTTCCTGTCAAACCTGAGAGTGGAAAATTGAACAAAAGTGACCGAAATTAATAAAAAATTTGCAATAATGTGTGCAATCTTCAGCTCCACCTTGCACCTGAAAATATGATTCTTGCTATCACATAGCTTTATGATGTTTCATTTCTTCTTCAGGTGACGGCAATCTTGGGAAATATTTTTGGACACACAAGCCGACTAGTTCAAAAAGAAGTATGAATTAAGTGGAATAAAGAAATAATTTTGTCTTAAGTAGATTTTCATCTAAAAAAATTATTAATCCACACTTCGCTTGAAACGAAACAATTGCATTTGGTTGGCTTTCCTATACAGAAAAATTAATCTAAACTACTAGGTATGTATTTATAAACAAAATGTCGAAAATTCACAATGCTTAAATGGTTTTTTGTAAAGAGAATGTGCTTACAAAATATTTATCAAAATATCTGAATCAGCAAAATAGCAGACTTGGATTTTTGTAGCAGTTGCACTGTCATAAATCTTACATTTGATTTAAAATGGTGTGCCGTTGTACGTTACGATCAGAAAATTCATTTGGTAGTAGGTACCTACCCTCGAACCAGAAACAATCATCACTCAAACAAGACGAACAATTGAATTAACCCCCGACCTGAGTTGCATTAATCATGCGAAAAAATTCGTTCAATTTAAACTTCATCGAAATGCCAATGCGTAGCTGCCATCCTTCTGACACACATCCACGTTGCACGTTCGGAGAACAACAATTCGCCAAATCAAGCCTGATCCAATAAAATCTCTTCAATAAAATTATAAATGAATCAAAATGGCAATAACAATTCCTCACGATTAATCAAATTCAACCGATATCGGTTGCGGATCGTTTGCCTATTCCGCATCTACCCCATATCAATAGATAAGAAAAATCATGAATACCAATCCCCAAAAAAATACAAAAAAAATAAAAGCCTAACACGACAAACACCTGCAGATACTCGTCGTACACCACACCCACTGCCACCCATCATCATTACCAATTCAATCAATCGCTATATCCCTAACCGAGGCATTTGCCGATTTCCCTTCATTTGAATCTATTCTTTTGCGTGTTCCTTTCTTCCAAGGATTGCCTATTACCACCTGCCGCCCTCAACGACGACGACTGGCATTTGTGTGTTAGTCCCGTTTATCCGTAATCAGAAAGCACCAGGCATGGGAGAATAATGGATTGCAGACAAATGCCGACATAAAAGTTCTCCGTGTGAGGACTGCAGAGATAAATGATGAATTTTAAGGTGAACCATTGAACCATCTATCTCATGATAGATGGATGGATCCGGATGCGAACGCGCGAACAGTGACTTCCAGAGAAAGAGTTGTGTCTGTTGGACGGGGGATAGTATAAGCCTAAGATTTATATCTTCTATTTGCGCGCTACGACGAAATCTATGAATCAGTAAAATAAAGATATGTAGATATGTAGGGTGGTTTTAGCCTTTGCCGAAATGGAAATGTGATGCGGCCGCTTTCATGGACCGGCAATGAGCATTTTTCTGTCAAACTTCTTGAGTCTTGAGATTCTGGTGAATTCGACTTGAGGCGAGAGTTCAAAAGAAAGTAATCGGCAAAGTTTCTCCTGTGGGAAGTGATTGATAAGTCCTCAGGGGAAATCAGTAATAAATAACGATGGGAATGTTCTCAGAGGTTGATGGTCGGAGGGGGCCTGGTTTATTAAATGCAGTTTCGCATGGGTGTATTTAGGCAGATCCAATGGGATTCAAAACAGTCGATTTGTTTGAACTTTCTGTGACCAAACACAGTGACGAAGAGGGTAATGGATCTTTGAAGTTAATTTATAAGTGAGATGGGGGATGCGTTGCACTGCACTGACTGACTCCTTTTGAGTTTACGCCTAGAAATAAAAGGAATGGAAACTGTTAACGGATGGTCTGGGTGAATTCGTCGCAAGTGTCACGGGAGACTCCTTTACCCACCTTACAAGCGAAGTTCGTTAGTCGCAGAAACTCATTCGTTTCGTCGTTTGCTGTACCTCCTCATGGTGAACAGAATGGGCTATCTTTTCTAGAATAGGCAGCATTGGGCCAGCATCCTGCGCTTCAACTTGTTCCCAGCTCGGATTTATTTTCTTTCAGCCATACGATGATGGGATAATCTTGACAAGACTCCAAACAGGATCTCGATGGTATACTATGTTGAAAAGGGCAACTTCTACCACCAGTTTAGTGACCGCAAATAATATCACCAAAATGAAAGAGCGGGCTGAGTCTAAAAGTAGGGGCGGGGTGCAAACATGTGATTGAAGGTGGGTACTAAACAGCTGTGTAAGACAAGTATCGAGCACTTAACAGTCATCATTCAGCTCGGTGTCAACTGAAAGGCAGTCAATTCACCACCAAATTGATCTTTTGCGATCAGCCGACCTTTTAGGGGAGTTTAGGTATCGGACTTTGTGCCCGAAACAGGGGCTGATAATGAGGATCTTATACCGGATTGGCGCTCATGACAGGCTACTGCCCAATCGTATACCGCATCAAAAGCGTCGCAATATTCAAATAATTTAAAGTTGCATTTTCGATTTGCTGGGACTTTCCTCTCCTCCTCGAAAACCCCGGTTTCAGAAACAGATGACCCCTTACCAAGTAGGTACCTAATCTTCGCTCTAGTCAATGCCCGATAGAAGGCTTTGATGATTCCTGTTTTAGATGAGCAAGTCCCCACGTCAAAATGCGCTGTCTGCGGTAATAACTCTCAGTCAATTTTATATCACTACCGCAATCAATACTCGTAAGGAAAGCAAAGCACTGGAGGAGAGGACTAGATATTATATCTATCGTTACTCTTTTGTAGCATCTGAAAAAATACGCGGAATATTACGGATCAATATTGAAGAATGCGTCGAGTTCCTTGATTTTTAAAAGGCATTCGACAGTGCCAACAGGGAGTTTCTTGGGCTTCAGCATATATGTCGAACCAACTATATTCAAGGGCTACCATTATACTATTCAAGTTCCTGTAGGGTATCTCTGTTCCACAATAGTCGTTTATTGAGATCATTGATTTGCATGCACTTACAACCACAACATGTGATACTGCTTTTCATCGAGATCATGATCTGAAAATGTATTCCACCATAACCGGCTGCGTTTTTTTCCAGACTTATGTATAAATGTCAAACCATTCATAAAAAACAAAATTTGAAGTCATTTTTTCGCATTAGAATAAATTCTCTATAAGGCCAAGCACTTAATAAATATTTAAATAAATGTATCATATATATTTCATATACATACATTTATTTTTAACAAAAAATTTTTATAAAATGTTTACATTTTCGTTCCACAAGGTTCTCTGCGGAATGTAAGCGTTGCTACTTTCTTGAAAATAAAATTTAAATGTCAGGAAAAGCTTGAAACAATGAGAAATTGATTTAATAAAATTATTTAAATTCGCGTGTTGTGCGATTCCCGAGACAGAAATTACAAAAACTTTACTCGCTGCTAATAATCCTACCACTCTTGAGTTCATCATCTTCTAATCCAAAAATTGATAAAAATTTAAACTAAACATTTATTTAATATTTTGTCGACGTCCCCATGGGCAAAAGTTTTCAGAAATGTTTTTAAATATAATTTAAAGAAATGTTTCCGATTTGCTTCAAAAACATTTCATAAACATTTCTAAAATTTTTCGCTGGTCTGGAGTCTGGACACACCTTATAATAGGTATGTGTCAATATAAACAGAAGTTCTAGCAGCAAAATATTGTTCATGTGTTGCATGTTTGTACATTAAATTTTAAATTAGCTACCCGTAAATTAAAAAAAAAATTTAGAATTGTAATTTTGATTTATAATGGTAACACCACCGACACCGAAAGAGTAAGTGAAATGTCACGTGCCTTGTGTTTAAAAAAAATGTCATCATATTAGGTCTGTTCCTTTACTTTTGTAGTAAGAATGGAAAAGACTGTCAAAATGGCAGTGGTGGGGATAAATTCTCTCACAGAGAGAGAGACACTAACGAAAACGTTAGGGAACGCTTTTGTAGTAAACTATGAATAATGACAGATATGACAGATACTTAATTCAATACATTTTTATTTCATATTCTCTAATGTCTACTTACCATTTTCAATATGATGGAATGTTCGAGGTGAACATTCAATATTTATTTTACCGCCTGTTGATACCATTTTAGTGCACAAAAAATCAAAACAAATGCAATTGAATGTCAAAAAAGGCAAGAAATTTCAAATCAGCTGTGACTGACAGCTTTTCCACTTCGTACACCAAGAAATTTGTTGAGTAAAAATTCGTAAGATTCTCAGTGGAGGGGTAATATCTTTCTCTCTCGATGACGCTCTCTTTTACGAATTTTTCGAGTTAGGGAACGGCATTTGAGTAAAATTACTAAGAATTAGTAAAAATTCGTAAGATTTAAAAGTAAAGGAACAGACCTATTGTAGATTGGTTGGGAACGTCACTTTTCCTACGTGAGTCATTCATATGCGAACTGTTCACGAATTTCTTGACTAAATTCGTCTGCTACTCCTCCATAAACGTCAACTGAAACAACTGCCCATTTGCCAATCAAAACTGAGATACCTCAAGTCAGTCAGCTGTCAGACTTACCTACTAAACTAGATACATGAACTTTTCCAATATGAAAGTTGTCATAATGTACTTGGTTTATCTGTTGTGTTTTTGAAAGCAACTGTCGCCAAAACTCAAAAATTAAATTCTTCAATGATTTGTCTTGTTTTATTTTAGTGGTCTGGTCAGAAACACCGACTCACCACTTTGTAAACATCTTCCAACAGTGCATTTGGAAGTTTCGAAATACAAAATATGATTATATCTCCAGCAATGGCAACTGAACTTATTAATAGTCAGCTACTGTCAGAGAGATACTCCCACTTACGTTCATTCCCGTAGTAAATACAAACTTCGCCCTCGACAACAACTCACATGTCAACTCAACTAGGTACTCAGCAATTTACAACTCAAGTCATATGATCTCACACTTTTGGCTCATAAATATTCCTAATCACTAATTAATCATACTTTTCTTATGCTTCATTGTAGCATAGATTTATATTACAAGCGCGAGGTTTTTTATCTTAATGGTATTCATGACGTAATGTCGCCGTAAGGAAAATTACCACCGCTGTGTGTACCTACCCACAGTTCATAGCTTTTGTGTACCTATTTGCGTCGTATATGTGTGGTCAATTTGAATGCGTAATTTTCTCAGTGGACAGGACATTTCTTGATAGCTTTGTAGTAAACTACCACACATCGTGCGCCTGTGGTATACTTCCTTTCCATTTGCGGCCATTGATTGCGTTTTTTTTTGTGTTCTAAGGTACCCCCGTCAAACTTGAGCAAAATTGCGCGACACGCAATAATTTTCTTAGTTCCTTTTTTTGCATTTAGCGTGTGCCATAAAACTCAGGCTAGGTAAAAATGTCGCCACTAGCGAAAATTAAGGCGAATCATAAACAATGGTTGGGCGGAACATAGTGTAACCTACGAATCCGCTTAGTACTTAATTGGGTGATTTTTACTTGTTAGAAAATTATTTTATTTCATGTAATGCTATCGAAGCTGAATATAATACGAACGTTAGGTAGGTATAATGGTTTGCGAGCATGATAATGCGCAAGGATACGTTCGGTGGAGGAAGTAGTTTTTCTTTTAAATTTAGACGGCGACTAATTATAAACGGAATGTTAAATTAAATTTGTTACTAGTTTTTTACTTTTGTTACACTGTTTTTTTTTTATTAAATATTGTTCGCCATTCAATCAATGACCAGTAGGTAACAACGTTGTACACGATAGATTTTAGTCTTTCATATAAAAGATACGGAAAAGCGGATGCAAACATCAGATAGCTTCCTAAAAATGTGTAAGGAGTACCTAGACCTACTACCTATATTGAGACTTACAAAAATGCGGAGGCATTTGTCAGCTACAGTCCGCAAATTTTCGAATAAAGCAAATTTTTATCTTGATGGCTTCGTTAATCGTCAGAATTTTCGCAATTAGGGTTCAGAAGACCCACGAGTCTTAATTCAGATTTGTATATAGTGTAAAATCTGTAAAAAGGTTGTGTGTCTCGTTTCGACTTTAAATCTGCAGTTAAGTTGCAATTTCTACCCCAATCAACAGAAAGGTTCCAACATTAGCTGCTTCTGTCAAGTCACTTCCACTCGAGATAAATACCTATACTATAGGGTCGGTTGGGGTAATTGGGGACGATTTTAACATTTTTCAAAGACACATTTTTTTCAGAAATACATTTATATAAAATATAAAATTTAATTTTTTTTTACTTTTGAAAACGGATATTATATTATAAGATACAAGATTTTGCACACATGATGACTTAACCAAGTTATAAAAACCCAAAAAAGACACAGTGCAGTGTTTACATTTACCCCTTCCGTGTTTACATTTCCCCTATAGTTTAAAAAAATACTGGGGTAAATGGGGACAACAAATTTCTGTTCTCTTAGAGCTAGGAGCTCGACTATGGGGTAAAAGTAAACAGACATGAATTTCTGTTAATTTATTCGCTTGAAAAATTGATTACCATAATGTTTACATTTAGATTCAAATTCAGATTTTTTTTATGTCTGGGTTCCGAGAACTATATTTAAAATGTGAAAATAACGGCCGTTTACATTTACCGCATGTTTCCATTTACCCCAACTGACTATACCTTCCCATTGAAATACTATGCATGGACTACTAGTGAAGTCAGTTTCATACAAATCTGCGAGGAAAAATGAAGCAAACATAAGCACTATCCCTTTGGTTCAGTGCGGCGAAAGTATGAAACCTCTGCGCGCCATTTCTATTTTGTACATAGAACCACAGACAAGAGAAATATATATAGAACACAGTGCTATCCATTTCAACTGCGATTTATTGAAATTATTTCCAACTTTCTAGGTACTGCAGCTGGCATATTCAAGCTTTTAAACAAAATCGCACGAATTGCTCGATGACATTTCCAATTCTCTCCGCCGTGAAACAAAAGGGCTAGTGCTTATGTTTGCTTCAACAAAAATTGGCTGCTAGCAGTCCATGTAGAGTATGTCAATGACTATACCTAGTGTGAATCTCCGAATAGTCACTTAGGAGTCAGGACGCAGGTAGTTGTTGTAAAATATTCGTCCTAAAAATCCTTCTTCACTTTCAGAGAGAGAGAATAGTAAAGCATTTAATATCCGAAACAAAATGTTAACTTTCGAACATAAAATTTGAGTTGAATCCTATCCACAAACCGGAGACAAAAAGCTTAGTAAGCGACTTATAAACTTGCAATAATAAAAATTGTTTGGAGTTCAGAAAGTCAGTGAGTGACAAATGTTCCGAAGGTAAAAGCACTTCATGAAATTTATGCCACAGCTTATATAAAAAGCTTCCCCCAGTGGGAAATTGTTTTGAAATTTCCCAGTATGAATAAAAGGTGAACAAAAACAAACTCACCACTAAAAGGAAATGACATCCTTAGAGATTTTAGGTAGAGACACGTGAGAGCAAATTTTGTGAACTGCTAACGAACAATATACATATTTGTACCTACATTGAAGGCTAAGGAATCTAGGAATGAATGATTCTATTCATTGGATTGCGAATAACCTTTGACAGTTGGCGGAAAAAATGTTTCAAATCGCTCGAGCAAATTTGCTGTCTTATATTTCCCTAGCAAGAGTATTTTTTGATTTTAATTAAATGTAACTAGTTCTTTGTAAATACTAAAAGTTGACAGTGCTGCTACTTACTTACTTTTTATTAATCAACTTGATTTGAAAGGAAAGTGGAATACAATGTGTCTCACATTCTATATCAGGGAAAAAAAATATATCTTGAACTTTTTTCCACTGCACATGTGCACAACGTCTAATAAAACGCGAACGTCTAATAAAAGTACCATCTACCAATATTTATTTATTTAGATCTACGAACTACCTGTTGCAATTATATTTATTGTTTTTTTTTTAGGTATGAAAACCGTAGCGACTTCTTAATTTCTTTGTCAAATATTTATAATTATTTAATATGGTGCCTGCAAATGTTATGGGGATATTAAGGAGTAAAATTATAAAAATCGTTCTTTATTGACGTTTGTAAAATATCGACTTACCCAGAATAAGAAACACAAAAATCATTCCAAATGGATTCAGCATTATTCCAGTGAAATTTGTCTGCAAAAAAAACAAAAACATTTATTAAAGTATTAATAAAATAATATGAATGTGTAAACTGCCGGAAGCCATTTTGTGTTATAAAACAAAATTCCCTATAATATCGCTATACAAATATCAATGTGTAGAGCTTTCCCATAATTTCTACTAAGTATAGAAGATGGCCGACCAAAAACACTAGGTGCGCACTGAGAAGTGTCAGCTTATTTTCACGCCTGTCAAGTACCCGGCACAACCCTGAAAATGCAGCTACTATATCGAACGCAAAATATGCTGCTCCGAAGTTTTACATTGAAAAAAAAATGACAGCAGGCAAAATGACAGCGCAACTTAGCACTGAATTCTTGCCCTGACTTGGGCGCCATATAAGTCATCTCGAATACAGGTTTTCAGTACCAGGGCGTGTTCAGTGCTTTATCGAACATATTACGGTCCACGTCAAACAAACCTAGTGTCAAGTATTTTTGTGTGCTTGGTAGTGCTGACGCTTTCAGTCAGATGGCTATTTAGTATTTAGCATGGGCATTGGGCATCCCTTTAAACGCTTTACACTTCTTGTATGATTTGTAAATGAAGCGTAAAACTTTAATTTTCTCTACGTGGGTTGTGCATTAGCTTAAAAGTCTAGCAGTCCAAATTTTCAGTAGCAGTGCTTTTTATTATCCGGAAATAAGACGAGCAGCTCACCAAGTTTTGACTGTAAAAGCTTTAAAAGCGGTATAAGGGCAAACGAACTTACACTCGTTTCTAAAATTCAAATAAATAGCACAACTTTAATTTCATTGGGTGTGTAAGCTAATGTCGGTGAGAACTTCAATTTAAATACACAAATCTTCTTTTTACTTTATGGGATAGGATAGGAATTTGCCTTGCCAAACCGTGTTTTTTTTAACATTAATCTTAGCCAAGCAAAGTAGAGATTCGAGATTCACAATAGGTATTTATCCAAATTGGAAGTGACATATGACTTGACATCAGCAGCTTATTTTGGAACCTTTTTGGTGAAGCTCAAGCTCAAAAAACACACATATTTTTTGCTTGTAAATAATTAAGTTTGAGCTTTTTAACGAATATACTTTGGCAACTCGCAAAGTAATTTCTAGACGCCTTAGTAAGGATCCGAATCGGAGAACATAAAGGCTCTTCACATATTTTTGTCGTATGCGATTTGGCAGCACTTTTAAATGGGGAAATGTGTTCACCGGGTAAATTTTTCTACCATCGGATATCGGATAATATTCAACCCTTTGACCGGAAACGGAACTACTGTATAACAGTATGTTGAACTTTAAACTGGTATAATTTAAAATATCAAATTGTTTTCTGCTTCTTTGAATGAGAGGTTATAGGTTTCTTATTTTCTTTTAGGTTTTTAAGAGGCGTGATTGTAGTCCAGAAACCATTTTATTACCTACTAGAAAACTTACAGTGAAAGGATATAAAGTTATACTTTGAATGGGCATCGTGCAATTTAAGTTACGTGCAAGAACGTGTCATTAATCATTTGTCTTGTCTTTTATGGTTTTACCTATATTTAACTATGTATATATCTATCTATGAAGGTATATGTCCATCTATACAATTCAAATCCTGCAAAAAAAAAATATAAGAACCCCCCATTGAAAGCACACCAACACCTTCCATTTTGGGTAAATAAAAACAGACACCTTTAGGCGACCTTCACTAAAAATAAATAGATGCCAAAACAATTTCCTCCCTTTTAATCTGCTTTACAACAAATTACTTTTTCCAAACTCATTCCCTCGAGCTCAGCACCTCCACCCACCCAATCAGGCTAATTATTTCACTTCAATACGCCCTCCGCCCTCGAATCGAATTCGTTTTTAAATAGCTGCCACCTACCCACCCGTACAAAAAATATCAAAACAAAAATGACGACTGCATGCAACGCGGGGCTAATTACAGTCGTTTCTCTATTGACAGGAGCACGCTATCTAATTACAAAAACGAAACACTTAAATTTCGAGTGGCTCCAATGCAAAGGTACCCAACCAAACAAACATGTAAAAATATCTGCGAATAACAAGAGCCAAATACACGCTCTCGCAGTCAAAAAGGACACAAAACAATTTTCAAACCAGATATACCAACGAGATAGCAATAATAACAATTCCCTCTTCCTTCCCACACTTCCCGATTCTTTTATATTTTCACATTTTGTTTCAATTCTAACTCATGCACAATCGAAGGACCTTTATTGCTGATCGCACGCTATCTCTTCGAAACGAAAAACAAAATGAGACCCACTATTGATAGAAGAAAAAAGCAATACCCACGCTGCCACCTGAATAAGGACACAAATTTCCCCGCCGCCGGCCGACCGGATATACCAAACAAATGTAAAAAGCAGGAACTAATTTGCATTGCTGGTGTTGAGTTCGGGGGGCGGATGAAACAGGAAGTCGCCAGCAGAAGGGACCATAATTGTATACAATTTGAAAGTGCATTGTTATTTCGGTTTCCCATTGTCCTTGATATCGCTCCCCAGTTATAAAGATATGACGGAGTGGAAATTTTTAACAAATCATGTGACATTTCATTAGCTGGACTCACACGGACACTCTCCTCGTGCGGGAGATTGGATTAGCATGCCGGAATGGATGACCTCAATCTTGGGGTCGGGCCAAATTTATTGCATATTGGTCTGCAGACATTTCCAATCAGATTTGCCAATGCCACTGGCCTGAAGGACGAAAGGGGATACATCGGTGCGTTTACGGTATTTACGACCAACTGAAATTTGATATATATTTTTAGTAAATTGAGTTGTATCAGTGTATTGGGTCTCTGGAACATCATATTTGGGTGGTTGTTGTTTTTATGGCGACCCGGCGCGGTCGGCGTTAGCAGCCAGTGACTTGGGAGTGTTTACTTCGATTACAGAAACTCTCAATGGGGATTTGCTTAAGGAAAATTGGCTAAATTCAAATTAGGGATTTGAGTTGAAAAGGATATAGGCTTCGATGAAGTTTTTCCTTGGAATGACAAGGTTTTCGTGCAGTTTTCGTCCCTGGGTGATTGCAAATTGTTATTTTTTCATTTTTATTCGCAGCAATTTGTGAGACCTTTTTTGCGGGTCAATAATATGACAGGCGGCATTTGCCAGACGACACAAACTGCGTAGTAAAGTTCAAGCATTCTATGTCACAGGACACAGGAGAGATGAACATTTTTTTAATACCGCTATTGTTTGGCTATATATTCCGACGCTTCATAATCAGCATTATTGGAAGCGAAACAAATATTATTGAACCCTTCTCAAGGGGAAAGTATATCCTTCGGCGAGAGGCGGCACAACAAACTACCGAAAATTCATTTGCATCTAGATATCGATGGGTTTTGACATTAGATATTGTTTGCCTCGATAGGATGTGAGTTCGGTGACTATAAAGTTTACTTGCGAGATATAAAGGACATTATCTAAACATGACTTTACTGGTAGTACTTTGAAAAAGAAACTTATATTGCAGTACAGCATTGTTGACCACTCACCATTTTTTAATGGGTTTTAAAGCCGCATCTATAGGGAAGAGCAGTATTCGGACATACAAAGTTTTTGTATCCCTTCAAAATTTATCCATCTGTGTAGGAGGTCAATGATAACGAACTAACTGAGACTTTAACTGTGACAGAGGGTTTTTACAAGGCGACGCACTGTTATGGGGTCGCCTTAGCATTATACTTGAAAGGATTGCGCAGATATTACAGGCTACCATACAAGATAATGCTCTTTTGAATGCCTAATCAATGCATTTTTAATTTTTAATTAAAGAACGTAGCGAGGTGTCACTCGTGCGTCTGTGAGTATAGAAACGAGTGCTGCTAAAATGTGCTTTGGGGTTAAAAAGGCCTAGGTATATGCAGACTAGGTGTCGACAATGCGGGGCAATTTTGACAGCTATAACATCAGAAATCAAATGAAGCTTACCTCTTGTCAAATGCTGTTTCTTTGGGCTGAGACAGCAGCTTGATAGCAAGACCCCTTCCCAGCAACTATGAAGGCGCTTTGCAAGACCGCGACTTCCAATCTTTGTTTATGTATCCGCAGCGTGGCCTCTTTGCACCGCTGAATTAAATTAGGTTAGGTTAGGTTAGTAGGGTGTGAGTTCGTCACAAGGACCAGGCACCATAATGGGCCCATCGCCATCACTATAGGAACCTTCACGTACAAAAATCTAAACCAATTCGCCCAAATAATTAATTTCCCTGCAGAACCTAAAGATGGTTTCAATTGTGTTTGCGAAACCAACTTCCTTCAAATTTTCAAGAAAGTACCTTCCAAGGTATTTCCTTCTCCTCCGAGCTATAGCCTGACATTCGCAGAGAATATGCGTAACATCCTCTGCGACATGTAAGTCCTCACTATACCTACATGCATCCGTATTTATTAAGCCTAGTCTCCTGGCATGTTTCCTCAAAAGGCAATGTCCCGATGGTATTCCTATTGTCATTCGTAACTTTGATCTACTTAGATTTTTCCTGTCTAACTTTGGCCACAGGGCCTTTGAGACCCTATGCCCTTCTATATGTGACCACCTTATGTCTGTCTTGTTCCTGATATTTTTAAGAATCATTCTTTTGGCCACGTCCAATGGTGGTCTTATAACCTCGATTGTGTCATTCTGTGGAAGCTCAACTCCGTATTTGGCCAGACCGTCGGCCATTTCGTTACCCTCAATATAGCAGTGTCCAGGAACCCAACGCAATCTGACATGGTTCTGCAGGCATAATGCTCTGAGCATTATGCGGCAGCTCCTGAATAGTTCAGATTTGATGACGTAAGACTCTAGTGCCTTTAGCGCAGCCTGACTGTCAATAAAGATGGCGATATTCTTGTCGGATATTGATCCCATTTCAAGTAGTTCCGCAGCTTTGAGTACGGCCAGAATCTCTGCCTGGAACACACTGCATGTGTTCGGAACTAGATTACTTTCACCAGAAATGGCAATAGAAGAGCTATTGAATGTCAGCGAGCCTTCGACATAGTCTAACTTTAACTAAGGAAGGTATCAGAAAACTGTTTTTGGATCTATGTATAAGTAAAAAGGTTATTTATTTAACCGACCAGTTTGGATATCTTCTTATAAGGAACCCCATTTAAACAGTTGTCACTTCAAGTTCGTCTTAATTTCCCCATTCTTTATCTGGTGTTCCTCTACTTCAATCGATCACTCTAACTGCACCCCCTTTCTCCTTCGCTGGCAAAACAAAATTTTGAAAAACACAATTCTTCAAAACATGATTTCTGCATCTTTCAACATAATGATTCCTCAAAAACTGACGAGAGCTCAATAGTGCCCAATCTCATAAATGGTCTACCTTTATCGCGTACCATACCACACTGGACGCGGACGGCCAGTGGTCCCAGATTGAGGGGAAAAGAGAAAATGTTGGCGCTTTTTAAATTGCTTAAAAGTAATATTAAAACGCAGGGTCGATCGACTCACTCATTTTGCTGCCATTCAGCTTCAAATTTGAATAATTGGAAATGATTTTTTTGTCTAATGCCAAAACGAGTGAATGCCAAATGTCTCAATACTGTCCAATTCCAATCAATTACCTTTCAAGCAAATGGAAGTCTTAGAACCGGTCAACCAACATCGCTTAAGGTCGCGGACCATAAAACACAGGACGCGGACGATCATGGCCTCAATTTGTTATACTCATACTCATGCAGCGTCACAAAATGTGCCTCCGGATTATTTATATTTCCAAATTTGTGTAGATTTAGTAAAATTCTTCTGTTTGTATGTGGATTTGTGCACGCATCACATTAAAGCTACTCACGAAATCCATGTGCATTTCTCAGAAAAACGTAGGGTTTAACATGGAGCAGGATTACAATTTTATTTTATCACAATCGGTCAACTAATTGGACATTTTCTAAAGGAGGGTAGATGTCCTGATCGGCCGCACACGGTGTCTTATGGTGTCTAGTGCCGTATGAGACTCTACTTATATGTCAGGTATCTTCGCGTACGACATACTCGCACTCAGCTAGTATTCAATAAACCTCCACATGAAATGAGTGCCGTTTATTTTTGAATTTATATCGCCGTACTGCTCCACTACCCGATAGAGCTCGATCACCTCCCTAGGCTTCCCTTGCAACTTCTGAATTATTTGCATAAGTCAACATTGACAACAAAATCATCGGCTTCAAAATATCGTCGCAACTCAAAGGATCAAAAGAACATCAACGGATAAGAATAAATCGAATTTCTGCACAAAAAATAACAGTCACCTTTTGCCTATATAGAACGAAGATGCAACCAATCTCAACAACACACCATCCCGCTATGCTTGTGTAACAAAAATAGAAACTTTTGCCCGTAGAACCTCTGCAAAAAGGCTCCACAATGGAAAAGAAAACTAACTTCAACTTTAAGGTGGTGCTTTTCATAAATTTATGGTCGCACTCTTTATCGTAGTTCCGCTCCGCCTTTGAAACGAAATTTTCTCCTTCTTTTCCATGAAGCCTTGTGAGAATTAATATCAAAAAAAAAAATGTAAAAAAAGGTCGCACACCAACACAAACAAACTGATCCTAAAGTATGCACATACTTTTCTTGTTGGCCATTCTTTTGATGGTGAAGAGCGGCGGGCGTTCCGAGGTCCGCTCCCTCAAGGATAATATAACTTTCTTAAGGAAAATTTCAGCGTTTATGGTGTTGTTGACTTTAATGTCATTTTAATTTCTTTTGTCCTGCAAAAGGGTTCCAAGTCGGCATTATGCTTAACCAAGTACTTTTAATGATATGGTAATCGCTGTGTTTAGGTCGTTAACAAGATGAACAGCAAAAATAGAACAAAAGCCAAGGAAATGGCGCCCAACAAAGGGCAGGAACGCCGCTGGCTGTAGAAATAGTTTGTACGCAGAGTACAATGGTTGGCTCCAGCTTCCATTTGTAGGTATGCGTTTATTTTTTTTTGTGAAGAAAAATCAAGACTGGAAAAGGATCTTCCATTTGAAGTCGATTTTGATTGCAGGACCTACCCTGACAATGTTTTCTCATTAATTATGTGAAAACGATATGTCCTACTTGAGGGCACGCATCCCTTGTTACTCAAATTCATGTTTGGTGGTATACCGAAATGCGAATCATCCCCCGAGGAGTCTGTTTGAAGTCAAATGCGATATTCAAAAAGCCTCATCTTAATACCGTCCTGGGCAGTATCCGATGTATCCGCACCCACTTTCTGTGCCCTTTCGGTGGCTGTTTGTTTGACTTTTCGTTTGCGTTTGTGTTCCGTCATCAAATGGAATGTTCTATTGAATGGAATACTGTCATCAGATAGTCAAATTGACTAACAGCTGTTGTCGGGCAGCAAGATGAGGTAACATTGTTGTTTGAACTTTCAAAGAGAATTCCACTCTGTAATTTGCATATATGCAAAGCAAACACATTTGCTAATCAATTCGAAGCAGTTTGTGTCGCATATATGCAGTTGGCCCAGAGCGAAGTTGAAATTGTTTACTGTCTATTTGCCATGAGGAGATCATCAACAGAGAATAGGGAGTGTGTGTGTGTGTCCCTGAGTGATGGTTGCATGCATGCTTTGACCACTGGGTGGAGTTGATGGACATATACTCGTAATAGAGGCCAGGAAGGTCATAGTGGGAATCTAATTTGACTTGTGCGTGGGTGGTGGAAAATGACGTCCTTTTGGGAATACATATCGGTTGAAAGGATGCGACAGAGGAGGAGACGGCCCAACGTCAGTTGTTAATTAATTAAATTCGTAGGATATATACTTGACCACCGCTTGTTAGGCTGTTAATGAGAAATCGCAACACAACAGGGTTAAGCTGGCCAAGTAGATTGTATTGGTTAAGATTTGATTAAACTATCTGTTGACTCAGGAACATTCTCTATCCATATGCTGGGAGAGGTTTTGCGTTATTGTTGTTGCATGTTTTGTCGAATTCAGGACAGTTCCACTGAGATTTAGGAATGAATCAGTCAAATCACAGGATAAAGCTTCTAATATCGAAGAGCATAACAAGTTTGTAGTGCGGAATTCAAAAAGGACTTTCATTCAATGAGAAACCTACACACAAACTCTTTCCTAAATCTTCGATGGGCTGTTTTCTTTCTTATTAAGTATGAACAGTTCATTCTGAGTACACTTTAAAAAATATTTTCAATGAAAATACGTTTTAATTTTATTTTTAAACAATTTTAGTTTAACACAGATTTTTGATTTGTTTCCCCTTTTTAAAGCTTGTCCCTCGTTTTCCGCTTTTTTCTTATTGCGGCTCCAAAATTGGCGTTTTTCCCCTCAATCTGGGTTAACTGCGACTGAAGCAATAATTAGTTTTTTAACCATTGCTAGGACCTTAGCAGCATTCCGGTTTAAGGTTAAGGGCATAGGCACGTTAATTCTGTAAGAGAGGAAAAGATTTTTCATACCGAAGGTATCATGGAGTTTAGTGATTGTCCTCAGATAATTGAATAATTGAAGAGGAGTTTGAGATCGAATCTTGAAACGAATCTAAAAACGAAGATCATGTCGAAGATTCACCCTTTTAGGATGCTCTAAAATTTTGTCGACCGATTTATCTCCTAATTTTTCTTTCACTTTTATAAAGTACCTACCTACAGCATGCGTGCGAATGGACTTTCGATATCTCTTTTAGTTGCACCTCCTCGTCTGCTTGCACAAATTTTACAATTCAAAATATTTTGAAAAGCTTCAAGTCTTTCTAATTTTCAAAAATGTTCACTGTCTACATTTTCTAATCCAATTTCGACAGCACTCTAAATTTCTCATTCTTATTCAAAGCCTCACTTGCTTGATGCTCTACGGCCGTTGAACTGAAAAGGCACGGTATTTTAGGCTCAACAAATATTTCACAGCTTAAACAAGCAATAGGGTGGAATTTGAAGCCTACGAAAACGGGAACAATCCTCCCAATGGGTAAAACAGGTCTTCGGTTATTCAGGTCTCATAAGTTCCTTACTTGTTGGGCCTTGTAGCAACATTTTTTGCACCAAAGACTTGAATTCTGAGAATGTGTAGTTTCCACAAAATTTTGTAATAGAATCGACTAATGCAAGTCGTTGCTATCTTAGAGCTTTAGCTGTCCATTGTGTCGGATGTCCTGTTCTGTATTCGGTTTTAACCTCTTTGAACAGCTTTTTGTCGTTTTTTGAAGTTTCAAAGGATCTTGTCTTGTGCCTTGGCTTGGCCCAACAACCTTGTCGCTCTTTTTATTTGATGATTCAACAAAAAGTTGTACTTACATCTTACATACTTCGGTACTAAGTACGAGGTTCCTTCACCTGAAGACACATGTAATGAATTCGGTTTTAGTCCGGGTTCTCGTAGAAATAACCAAACTTTTCATACTTTTGGGTGTATCTCTGCCATTTTAGGTCTGATCTCTATATAAAAACGAGCACACTTAAAGAAGTGTAAGGAAGTTTCGACACGACTTGTCCGTCCACCTAAAGTCACAACTCACAACTATAGAACTAAATTCCCTTGTGATTCCCTCAAGATGAATCCTTTCCCGATCTAACTAAACTAAACTAAACATGAATCACAAAACCAGTAACAAACTAATTAAAGTCAACCATTCCAATTGACAGTATTGAGAAACAATACCTCGCCACAATAAAAGAATCAATTTAAATCAACGATAAAATATTCTCCATCTTTTTTCCATAGTTACCTAGGTACAAAACAAAGCACCTTGCCATCCTAAAACATACCGATGTGTAGCACATTTTAATCGTATATCTCGAAGCTATTTCTCGCTTTCAAAAAATTTGTTTGTATTGTTTGCATTCAACAAGATTTGTTTTGAACTTCCCTCGCTTTGGCTTTTGTTCGTTATCCTTGTACGGGAGCTCAATGTTGTTGCAAATATAAAATAGCATATAGCCACTGGCGATATAATCATGTTATGGTTGGCCATTGTTTTAAATACAAGCAAATGGAATTTATTTGTCAAGGTTTTTGAGAACATTTCGATTTGATGCTAATTTAAGACGGGTTGGCGTTCGAAAAATTAGAATATGGAGGAGTTTACGGAACCAAGGACGAGAAAAAACTTAACAAGGGATCAAGTCAGGGTAACGTGCTAAGGAAAAGGAGTGGGAGATCAGTAGCAGCAAGACGATGTGATGGAAAGACTACTCTAAAAAGACTCTTTAAGGAGTCTCTCATAAATGCGATAAAATGTGCTCAAAATCATATCGATTGGTACAGGCTTGTTAATAAGGTGTATACGTAGAGACGTTAAATTTTTCAGTAGCTTATATCATCGAACTTTATAACTCACAATCGTCAGGGAAGCTTCTATGGCTGGATAGCGCGTGAAATAGGAGTCTCAGAAAGAGACACGGTACCGAGACAGAATTTACGGTAGAAAAATAAATTTCAAGTCTTATGAACCCAAAAGTATGCAACGAATAAATTAAAAGCTCGTGATTAGGCTTTCCCCTCGTCTACCTGAAAGAAACAAACATTTTTTCGGATTAAAAATTAATTCCAAAATGATCCTAACCTTCCGTGACTTAAGACTACCTTCACAATTTCCAAGTCTTTAGTCTCTAAATATATTATAATTCGAGCAGCGAAAAGTCTCATAACAAATGTTGGTAAAGGGCTGACAGAAAGGGTGATCCGGAGTCAGAATCCAGCCTAACAACAAGCGTGAGTCTTAAAGGGGACGACACAAAGTGTGGTCACGGGCCAGTGAGGGGTTAGGTCAAACCTACCAGCAAGGCTCCGTAGAGTGAGAACTCACGCTGTCAAGTTCAATACCCTAAATGAGACTTTACCACAAAAAAAACCGTAAATCACTTGCCATAAATTTCGGTAATAAAAGAAGTTTTTTAGGTACTATTCATGACTTCATTGGCACTAAGCCACTTGATATACCTCTCCGAATGTCATTTTCAACCTTAAGTGAGTGCGAATTCTATAGTAACCATAAACTAGCATGGCATGAGTCAATGTGTCTGCATTTGGCTAAGCTGCCGATTATATTTCGTGTAGACGGGTTAAAATAAGTTGTTATGAAAGGGGAACGTTTCATTACATCATGAGTGTTAATGTATTATACCATCTTAAAAAAATTGTTGCATACTTTATGGCGTTTCATCTCACAACTTTCGAGTTCCTGGCATATAATAAAATTTTAAAAACAAACAAAACAAAATGAGCAATACCATCCTGGGGATATAATTCTCACATCCTTGTTTAAGTAATAAAAAAGAAATGAAGCAAAGCCAAGATCTGCAACCGCAGCCAACGGGAGACATTACATTCTATATCTGTTATGCCATCATTTCCCTAGATAGAAGTCAACAATGTAAAACAAAAGCATAATCAGGAGGAATAAATTCTGCCATTAGGTAGATGAGGTTCCTCTACCCAGCACGTGTCCATTCACATTAACCACCACTGTCCCCGGAAAAAACCCTGCTTTATTCTGTCATCTCCCAACAGCATGAAATTTAATTACACAATCAACTGACAACAACTGCAGCTGTCATAATCGCTCGGTGAAAATAATTTCTGAGCAAATCCTTGTATATGGACTTTTCGTGCTCAGCTACGCTCATAGTTCATTAAAAGCGTCCGTCGTCCCTCCCATAATCTTCAACTCGAGTGCGAATATGAAACGTTTCGTATTTAAATTTTTACCCCTGCACAAGGATCATACATTAAGGAATAACACTCTCGAAACTCCAACTGCTCTCCTTGAAATAAATATGAGCATTATGTGCCATAAAAATGTATATGACCATAAGGACCACGAATACTAATTAAGTACATTAACTACATCCCCAGGAATAGAGGAGCAAACAGAGAGAGAGACGGAGAGACTGTGAAAATCCTTGTTCTATAATAAAAGGACTGGTTTCTTTTTCCAACTGATGGCAAATATCAAAAATGTTGCAGTGAACATTGAATCCCCCTGGTATTTCTTTTATTGCGAGTTGAATTTTGAAAAGCTTGAGGCTAACCCAAAACGTGCGCGGATCGAAATTAGGTCAGCAAAAAGAGATATCCTTGTGCATGTGCAGTGAACCTCAAGAGAGTTAGTCGCACAGAATTTCAGTGTGAACTGCATTTGGTTTGCAGAATACCAACCCGAAGGCAATGAATTTGCATTCCAACAAAAGGAAGTTTGACTTGGTGATTAAACAGCAAACAGCAAAATCCATCAATTAGTAGTAGGGAGGGCGGTAGCTATGTGTATGTGTGCACAAGCTTGCGTAGGATATGCGGAAAACGCATTCCACCGCACAGATTTATGGTGCCTAGGACTGGCTGTTACAAAATGATAATTATTCGCATTTTATGATGAAGCACGTGAGACTGTAATCAAATTTGCCGTAGTCAGGCAATGGCAGTTATAGTTTATAAAAAAAATAAAACCGAGTGCAAGGGGAAGGGCGGGCAGTCGGAGAACGATTAAAGTGCAATTGGGAGCGAGATTCGAGGTTAAATATGTTGTTTGCGGGTGCCAGTTGGAGGCTTTGTGAACTTGTGGCCTAGAAAAACCCTGGCTCAGATGTGACTTAGTTTGGTACCAACTTTGCTCAGTCTTCGTGAACATTTTGCAGAGCCAAATGACGTCCGCAGTTGCTTGTGGTTACAACTTACCTTTAAAACGCGGTGAAAGAGTATCAAAGAGTAGGAGTGCATCTTAGTGGCGGTTTATTTCATTTTAAGTGACCAGCTTTACCTTGATTGGAAGCAGAATATATTGACCCCTCGTTGAAGTTAGGAAAGCTTGGTATACGAAGGAGTGGTTTTTAGAAAATAACTCATCACGGCAATTCGGAGAGCTGAAAAGTCCATTGCGATCCCCCTTTTAAAGGTGAAGTTAGAAACCAGTTGCTATGTGCATAGATCAAATATTTAAAAGCCTTTTATTTTCGCTGTGGACCTTGCGAAAATACAGGATCGTAGGATATGTAGACGTTGGATGTTAAATTGACTCCACCTCGAACGCTTACTGAAGGTATGTGTAGCGTAAACAGCATGTATAGAGAAAGAATTCAGTTCCGTAGATTCCGCGTACAGACGATGAAGGTCTTAGCTTCTGCTGGAACATTGGGCATGGAGCTCCGAAAAACCCCTGAATAACGAAGGTCTCTGTTCCGCGAATACCACTTATCGACAAAGCGTTCAGCAGCTGCTAAAGTACCTTGTATCGTCGCCGTCGTAGATATAAGCGCCTAGTTAGACCGTTCACCAACTCGTTCACCCGGCGATATCTATTTACGTATTAAAGAAGTTATTAATTCTCACATACACAGCATTGCCGAATTTCTAACTTCTAGTTTGAACATATAGCATTTTACCACCCGCCCTATCGACACCCGCATTTCACAGGAGTTCAACTCCAACTTTAATCTCAAGTATAGCTTATATAAAGACCTGGAGTCGGCTGTCTGCGTTGGTAACAACTCTGATGGACATTGGACACATCTTTTGGCGTTTCTTGTTCTGATTAGCTTTAAGCAAAAATATTCCTTTAGCATACGAGAAACTGAAACCTTTTACATCAAAAAGGGATTAAGGCAAGGCGGCTCGCTGTCATGTGGCTTCTTTAACATCGTACTTTGAGGAATTGTACCAATCTCAAAGGCACGATCCTTCAAGAGTCTGTAGTAGTACCCTAGGCTATTGATATTGGGGAAAAACCGAATTATTCTGTCAAAGAAGCAGGGACACACAACATCGCCGAAACCGACAAAACGTCGCTGTCGGCAGTTAAAACTTTTAGGTAATGAGGCACTTTGTGTACCTTAGCTCTGCTTTAAATTCCCACAGTAATATCTCGGCAGGAATTGAAGAGAGAAAAACTCTTGCCATACGCTGGTTCTTTTGGGCTCAAAAGGCAATTGAATATTAAAGGGTTTTCCAATAAGAGGTGTTATTTTGATATTCAAAGAAAAATTACATTTTTCATGAAATTTTCCATAACAAAATCTCAAAGTGGCTGCCCTATGTCCTCGATAGACTCACGAATTTCATCTGTGAGGTCTTGAATCGACGCTGGGCTGTTAGCGTAGACCTTATCTTTCACGTAGCCCAAAGGAAGAAGTCGCAAGGCGTTAAATCACAGGATGGCCAATTGTGATCACCTCTTCGAGAGATAACACGGTCCGGAAACTTTTCCCGTAAAAGATCAATGGTTTCGTTGCTTGTGTGGCACGTAGCGCCGTCTTGTTGAAAGTAAACGTTGTCCAGATCAATACGATCCGACTCCGGCCATAAAAAATCATTAATCTTGCCCAATTCCAAAGAACGACGAGGAATGGACAAACCTGGGTTTTCTTGAACACTTGGGCTACAGCAGCAATATTCTCAGTTATTCTTAAGCGACGTGCGCGGGATTTATTCTTCACATCACTAGCTTGTCCCAACAGCTCGAATTTTTTCACCACACGGGATGATCCTAGTCCGGCTTTATGCCGTCGAAGTTTTGACTTTGTCAAAAGGCGATGAAGATATCCTCGGTCGCTGTGAGAGGAAGGTTTTTACGTTGACGGGCTTTGGAAGGTATGTTGATACTTTGAGAGTAGAGTACTACAAAGAGCCTGATCATTCTGAGATCGTTCGGTATTGAACCAGCTTTGAGTGTAACAAAATCGCCTTAACCTCGGAAATTTTTTTAGATGTAATCAGGCTTTTACAATAAAATAAAGCTTCCATCACACAATTCTAAACTCCTTTTTGAGATGGGAGGGAAAAATACCAACTTTGATCCCCGGGACTTAAATTTTTCAAAGCTCTTAACTGACAAATTTCTCATTGAAATATGTTGAAACAACATTAATTTTCAAGCCGTAACTACCAAATGAGATAATCCAGCTTCGAAAATTCACTAACGACCGTATTATTCAATCGGTTTAAAAAGTGGTTTAATTTAGACCGTGGATTTAATTTTGTTTAAACCATATTCCGTAATTCCGTATTATTCACTCGATTTAATCTTACAAACGTAATTTTTAAACCTTTTATCAGATATACCACTACGATTTTAAATGAAAACCACAACTAAAAATAAATTAAAGCACTTCAGAATATTCGTATACCTTCATAATAACAGGCGTACTTTGCCCGAACTGTCAAACGCGAGGTTTCAAATCGTTTTTAGTACTTAAAATAAACCAATATAAACCAAAAGCCTAAACCAGGTAAACCGAGTGAATATTACGTAGGCAGGTTTAAAATGTTCGGGTTTAAAAGCGTATGGTTTTGTCAGGTTTATTTTCTTGGTTTAAAAGCGTGTTTACCTCATTTTTAACAACTGCGTCTAGATTTCCAGAAGCGGCGAAACGTTTACAAAATAATCGTGCGCCTGAGTAAGTGGTCAGTATGTTAGACTACTAGGTATTAAGGTTTTTTCCCCTGCGTTACCTCTCGCGAAGGTCTTAACTATTATGAAAACGCTTTTTGTTTCGCAAGGACACTAGCAAAATTAGAAATAGAAATCGAACTGATTCCAGTGCCGATTCAAGTGCCGAAAGAATCCAGAACGCAAGAAACTAACTAACTCAAAGTGGTATACAAAAATGAAACACTTGTTCGCAGATTGTATGCTAATGATTTATTGTATTGTCACACTGTCGGATGAACTGGGAATGCCCTACAGTAGTTGGTTTAACACATCAAGAAACCTTCTGCAAAATTCTAGCTGATTACAACAGCATTTCCGTAGCTGGTCAATGACCTATTGCGGATCTTCCTGGCTGTGACGAGTCTATGACCAAATTCCGCTTCGCTGCATCCGCACCGCGCCTTTGCCTTTTGTCGACGAGCGGGTGCATTTGACACCAACACATGTTTGCGCTATTCCATGCTTGTGAGAGCCGCTCAGTGGGAGGGACCAATTTGCATAAACATAGCATTTTTTTTACATGCAGTTTTTGTTACGTCGCCTCCCACACCAGCTGATATTTTGGAGCTGTTTGTCGCTGTCTTTCCTGAGCGCCCAAATTCCTTCTGAGTGATGATCTCCCAATTTTGCATCAACGATGCGTATTTGCCGTCGGCTTTACGCATTTAGGTAAACCATGCTGCTTGTGATGCGTTTTGCCGTCGGCTTATCACGTTCGGTCAAATTGTCGATCAGATGAAGCGATGCTTGGGTAAAGGATGTTTGTTGCGTTGCAACACTTTTCAATAAGCCGTTTGTACTCGGCAAAAAATTGTCGTCCCAAATTGTCACACAAAACGAATGGTAAGGAGAAGCTGGACCTAGGGTCACTCACGGAACTGCTGCTTCAACTATTTATTTTTATTTTTTCGACAATATTCCCTATGTGCGACATCATATTTCTTACCATAGGTAGATGAATTTCTTTGACTCTTTTGCTATCGCTGTCTGCGACTTTTCATTTCCAATATAAGCAAGCGTTTAAGAGGTGCAATACGAAGCTGAAACATCTTATTTCATAAACATCCTATTTTCTTAAAAAGAAATCACATGGTCGCATTGAGATGTATCAATCAAATTAGCAATGAGTGAGAAAGTTTCGTGCGATCCAGTCGTCCATTTTTCCTCTTTTCCTATTAAAATTTATCAAACATTCATTTCGCGTTGGCACGTTGGACCAACTCTTAGCGAAAGTTCCATTCCTATTTAGTCATGCATTTTTTAGCTCTTGCTCGCCCCCTTTCTGTTATTCTTCCTTGTGTCCAAAGGACTCTAATTTGCCTTTGTAAACGTTTGCTTTTCCACCAAAAGTCCGCTTTCAAATCAAAAAGTATCAAAAAGTAGCCAAACGTTTGTGTGACAGTCCTTTGAATGTAGGTACTTTCAATAGTTCCACCAAACTTGTAACTCCATTTCAAGTGTATAAAGTCATTGACCAAGCAAAGAGTCGCCCGGCCAAAAGTTTTCATTTTTATGAAACCCCAAAAAGCGCCATTTCCATTTTTTATGGAAAATAACTATGAAAAAGTTGCGCAGGTAAAGTCACTTTTCGGTGTAAAGTTTCACAAGTGCTTTAATAAATAATTCCTTATTTATGTAGCGCACATTAAAAACAACAACAAAAAAAATAACAAACACCACCGACCATGGCATAATGGAAAAACTTAAAAAAATAAATCAACGAAATTTGTGTCCACAAAAATGTATGCAGCAATTGTCCTCCCTAAGAGGGGTAGACGTGTGCATCGGCCAACTTTTTCTATGCAACATCACATTAAGGCTCATTAAGTCCTTAATGGGAGAATAAATAAAAAAAAACTCTGCCTTAACACTGCTTGATAAGTGCTTCGCACTTAACACATTTCCCAGCATCTCATAGCGACACGGCCGACATTCACAATGAGCGTTGAGCACACAACTCCTACGCTCCAGAAAATCACTTAATTGGATTTTCAGTGGAGGGTTTAGCGTATTTTTCTTCGTTTTTTTTACCAATGATTTAATCTTTTAATCCAAGAAAATCTTCAATCTTCGTTGCGCCTGAAAGTCACATCGCCCGCAAGGTGTTAAATGCTTTATGCTTCATTAAACCGCCCAACTTAATTTGCAATACAGAGCGGAGGTTTTTGGGTTGGAAAACGGGCCGTGTACAGCCAAGTATAGAGACGAAGGAGGGCCATTAAATTTTAAATCAAATCTCCCCACAGATGCAGTAATTAAAATCTTATTTCGCTATTAAGCATTCATGAGATCTCCCTTGGTGGGTTCTCAAGTAGTAGTATATTTTGGGGCGCGAATTCTAGAGTGTGGTTTGGTCCACCGGCAGTGGGAATACTTTCACCGTCCAGTCCAGTGTGCATTTGAATAAGTTTGGGGGAAAGAGTTTACAGGATTTATTGGTGATGAGAAGTGAAATCTGCGCCCAAGCTGATTGGTCTTTTTTTGGGAATGCCTGCAGTTGGTATAGGGATTGCCGATAAAGTTTTGGTTTGAAGAGAGGTCTGTTGAAAAGTTTTAAGTGCGAAAGATATAAGAGAGCGAACAACAAACTTTGAAGGTTCTATAGTTTAAATGGTGCAGTGGTGGGCAAGTATTGTGCTAGTCGTGGTTCAAGGTAAGCTTCAGGAGGACATGGAGTTGAGCGGAATTGTAGTCTGTGAATGGCGTTATATATTACGGTGAATATTTGAGCATCTAAGTCCGTAAACGAAGAGTAAAATTATGTAGTATCCATCCTTCAAATACAATGCAAACTTTGAGCAAGAACATGGTTTGAAGAAAAGGGCATTTGAAACAAAGTGTGGCTATTTAGCATCCTCAAAGAAAGGGTTGGGTATATCTATGGGAATGATTCAGAAAAGCATGTTGTATGAGTCCAAAGTTTAACTGTTTTTACTTACAATGACGCTTTCAGTACAAAGTGGACAATCAAGTAGTCCCTCCAATCAGTTCGGTTCCTAGTTATTATGGTTTCAGATTTAAATCAGATTCTACAAACTGAATGCATCTGCAGCATATAGGTCGATTGGGGTTTTGTACACAATACAAAGTCTTGATTCTATGGAGAGGATTTAAGTTCTAAGCTGAAAAAAGGAGCGAGTTTCTTGATAACTCCGCCGATATATTTCTTTTGTAACTACTTCGAAATTGTGTCTGTCCATCGTGACTCTTTGATGTAGTAGCTTCCACATGTTGACAGATACTTAAAAGCTAGAAAGTTCCTTACCTAATTTGATACTCGCAAATGGATCGGATATTCAGTCCCTCTCCATAATAATGTCATTATAAGCAGTATATGAATCAAGCACTTGAACGGTCTCCAGAAGCAGTGGCCGTCTGATGTAGAACTTTGGGTTTCATACACTCGCTTGAATAATGCTGTTCACAAAGTAATATGATAGTCCATCACCATTTTTTACCTTCTTCGCTATCAAAGAGGTCGACTTTAAAGTCGATAAAGAGCTAGAGCTTCAAAGGTTTTCTTTCGAAACCTAATAAAGTCAACGGTAGAGTTTTCTACCCTAAAAGAGCACTACCATGTATCAATCTAGTGCCCGAAAAAGAGATTAGGCCGTTAAAACTTTATGATAGATAAGATCTTGCATGCGATGTTAATATTACATCTCCTTTTGTGACGATTGTACTTCAATTGCGGAGTTATAATGAAAATGGCATACATTTTTCGGTCTTTCAGAATTAAATCTAGAGAAAGCTGCATCAGACGTATCAATTCTGGCCTGCTCAACACAGAAAACGGAGTCTCCAATAGGTTGGCAATCAAATCAAACAACCCACCAATGTCTTATCTCAAGGCAGTCATTAAAAACCTGTGAATTATCCCGGAAACTTTAGACGGAATATCTCAAAAGCTGGACAAACAAATTTATACTTATTGGTAAAATGGATAGACAGCGTTGAATGTTGCTAGTCCCAATTGAAGGGCCAGAGGAAGGAACAGAGCTTCCATTAAACATAGAAATTGAGGGCACAAGACCACCAAGGATACGAGAATTGTAATTGATAAACACTTAAAAAAGGCAGGCACAAGATGGTCACACATAAAAGGACACAGGGTTTCCAAGGCACCATGGCCCATCTTAAATTAGAAAAAAATTCAACAAAATACACAGAACAAGGATAAGACTGATAGGGATGCTCTTCTGAGGAAGCATACCAGAAGAAAGTTTAACGAATACGGATGCAAACAGGTAGCCTGAGGACCTGCCAGTCGCGAAGGATATCACCCAATATCTTTGTGAATGTTAAGCAATTTTTTTTTGGATAAGAAGGAAGCACCTCCGAATGCACAGGGTGTTTTTTAGAGGTTGGTTTTTCGAATAGAGATAAAACTGACATTTTGTGGTCAAATCTGGCAACTCTAATGTCATTTATGTTCAGTTTATGTTTCAGCTTCATCATATAAACAGGTTGACAAATGAACAACGCTTGCAAATCGTGCACATTTATTTCGAAAATGTTTGAAATAATGGTTCAGTTCGCGAAGTTTACCGCAAGCTCCGTTCATTTTATGGTCGAAATAATCGTCCATCGGAGCAATTAATTTGGTTAACCATGGATCGGTTTCGCACTACGTTTACTCTATGTGATACGTCGAACAGTGCGCACCGAAGAAACAATTGCCGCTGTAGAGCAAAGTGTTGAAGAGGACCCGAATGATTCGATTCGCCACCGTGCACAGCAATTGAAGCTTTTTCCATCAACTTTATGGAAGATTTTGCGCAAAGATCTTGGCTTACGACCTTAAAAGATCCAGCTTGTGCGCTACATGCCACACAGCGCACGTCACAATCGACTTATTAAAGGAAACATTCGATGAGCGCATAATTTCGGGATAGTGAACCTGTCAATTGGCCACCAAGATAGTGTGATTTTACACCATTGGATTATTTTCTTTGGGGATATGTGAAGTCGCTCGCCTACGCCAACAAACCAGAAACGTTAGGGGACTTGGAAGCCAACATTCGTGGCGTTATTGCCGACATACAGCCCCAAATGTTCGAAAAAAAGGTTAAAAATTGGACCTCTAGACTTGGCTTTATTCGAACCAGCCGCGGCGGCCACATGCCCGAAATCATATTTAAACATTAATGGCATAAAATTATCCTTCCAATAAAGCTAAATTGATGGACATTAAAACGATTTTCTTATGTTTTATTTCAATTCGAAGAAGAAACACCCTTTACTTCTTTGAAAATTTGGAGGCGGTTCGTCTATCAAATAAAATTGGGACCATACTTAGGTTCTTCTATAAGGCAATCGAGTGTATCAAAAGAAAATTATTTTGGGTTTTCACCGTGAAGGTTCCTTGGTCTTTTATGATGGTTTCACAACTTCACCTTAACCAACCTTACAACACTCATCGAAATAGATATAACTCATGTTGACCAATTTTGTGCAAACTGTGCATTTATGTAAAGGTAGTTATGACCGTTTTAGAGCATCAATTTACCAGACTACCACAGGAGCTGCCAAGATATAAAAGAAACAAAAACCATCAAGCACCTGCTCTGCAAATGCCCAAACCTCCAAACTAGTCGACTCCGATATCTGGGAGGCAGACTTTTCGGAGACTTAGAGGACATAGTGCAGGTACCATTGACGGACATTATCACGTTTGTTGAAAGAACGGGTTGGTTTTAGTAGACCAACGCCAAGGAACAACTTTTAGAAATCAGGTAAAGTATTTATGCATATTTTTTGTTTTCCAATAAATTTATTTGTATGACCACGACTAAAACTAAGGGATCACAATGGACCAAAAGGCCTCCGTGGTGGAACAGCACATAAAGCTGTGCACTTCCCTCAAGCCTAACCTAACTTAACCCAATACCCCATAGTGGACTGCTCTGTATGAGTGCCAAGAAAATAGATTGCCACGTAGATTTCCAGTATGATCTTTGAGCGCAAATTAATTTATCGCCAGTGATTTAAGGTTGCAACTCGCAACAAAGGTTGCGACGGCAAAAATTTTTTCACACAGAAGTTTGCTAAATAAATTTTTTTTCGCAATGTCATGCACCCAAATTCCCGATTTATTTTGTAGTTTAAACCGTCACGGTTCTGAAGCAAATACCCGTGTCATTCCATGTCCATAAATATCAATTAGCATCGCCGCTTGTCAAAGTAAACAATTGCGACCGTTCGTCCGGAAGTCAATTAATAAATCGATGCTGCCCTCCTTTTATTTCCAGCTTATATACTTTTCACTGGCATATACATAGAAACCATGCAGCATTTAGGTTTTACTTCAAAAGTGGTTCCTATGATCTGTTCAAAACTCATTTCTAACAACCGAAGGGTGCCGGGACAGAAGTTCATCCCATTTCCTGCCAGGTATTACAGTTTCTGATCCATGTAACTGCATCGAAGCAATGAGAATGGGATTTTCCTGGATGCGACCCAGCTTTACGGCAAACAATTCACTTACCATCGGTGTAATGGACATGGGCGCACGGAAATTTCGCTCAAAATTAAGTTATTTTACCCAACACGGACACTAGATACATTCGGAACGGGTCGGCAGCGGCATCCACATTGACAATCGACATGCAGTTGCGTATAAACTCTGGCACAACGAATATTTGCGTGTATCTGTCCAACTGAATAACACGTACGTTCACCAAATTGGAATTCAATTGTGCAGATACGGAGTGTAATACAGAGTGAACCCACCTTCCTGATAGAATTCGGCCTACTATCACGCATTTTGGGGGATAACAATGTTTAAAATCAAATAGTCACAATGGCTAACCGAATCCCTGGACGAATCCCGCGTTGCATAGGCATTATGCAGCGGTTAGGCACTGCATCAAATTGGCCAAAAAATATATTTTTATATAGACACACTTCCGAGATAATCGGACTGTGATTATAGGCTCGTAATGTGAGGGCTAACCGAACGCAGCCAATTGAAATACAGTTGGTGGAGACTGTAGGCCGAGTGCTTCACTTAATTGATGTGTCCAGTGAAATGTGAAATAATTATTGTTCCAGTAATTAGCTGAATTGATGAGGGATGGGGCTTGTGTGGACACTGATTGAGTGCATTTTAAATGCAGCTATTTTTAGTTAATCAATTAAATGGGAATCCGATTGCCATAATGGATGATGTCAATTTGTCCGAAAAATTTGTTGCTAAACGGCATGACATGTGGTTGTTTTAAATACTTGAAAGGACATCAGGACTTTTTTCGATTAATTATAAATAGAAGAGACATTTTCTCTTCGCCAAATGCGGTAGTTTTTGCTTTAAATTGGAGTCGAATTGATACAACTAGTCGACGCGGATAGCACTGCGATCATGCCAAAAAAGAAACTGTCGCAATCACCTTGTTGGCTGACAGACTCAATTTGGTCCTGTGCGGTTTCGATTCACCATGAGAAGTTTAATATCTCCAGTCTCCACTGTTCTTTGGTCTCTGGACCGTGGTGAAGAATCCTTGTGTCCTCTTTCCTCCACGGTTATTAAACGGCCTTAAGACATTGAAACATCCTTAGGTTGTCAAGCGTTTGCTGCCAAATGTGGACAATCATTGTGGACCCATATGCCGTCTAGCTTATTCAAATCTAAATAATTTTACAAAATCTGAGATCACTGATCTATGTGTTAAAATGGTGCCCTCTACAAATTCACACCCTCGCCGATCGGCCGATAAGAAACCGTGGATAGGGTGATCGGTCCATTTGGCATCACTTGTGCTGGTACGACCGCATATGAATTCAGTAAACCAGTGGTGGTCGTGAATGGAGACCCCGTAATAATTTGGAAGCTTTTGTTTGGCTTGAGTAATGAATTGAAGTTCCTTTTTTACGAAAAACTCTCATCGGAGTCTGTTTTAAATGAAAATTCATATTTGTTCTTTTGACAAGAGAAATGTAGTATTTTTGTTGGCAACGTCATCTGCCTTACTTTTCAGGGACTTATTGACTCACTATTTAATTAATTTATTTGTTTTGTATTCTTCTGGAGCAAGCTACATGCTTATTGATAGCCACTAGCCAGAGAAGCAACAGTTTAACCTCTAAGCTAACTTAGTTTAGGTACTCCCTGAGAAATACTTGTACGGAAATTTAATATTTTTGAAAATAAAACTCTTAACTAAGCAAAAAAAGGACTCTCAGATCAACCCTTACTCCTTTACTGTACCAATGAAAAGAGTGGCCTGATATTAATATTTTTTTTTATGACTTCTGCGTCAACCTTCGACGGGACGAATTTAACGACATGTTTAAATCACATTTTGCCATTTTAAAAAGTATTAATTTTATTTTAATTTTATAAATAAAAAAATAAAAGGGTTACCCTGGAAATATTTGATCTAGCTCTAATCAAAGCTTTTACTTCATCAAACTTTATACATTTTTTTATTATTTAATGTTAATTTTTTGAATTCGGAATAAAATGACAGTTTTTTTTAAGTCCCTCTACATAATTAAAGTTTATAACAATTCCAATCCAATCCAAGGCGTTAATTGCGATATTTTACAATACAAGTGTGAAAATCAAAATCAATTTTAAGCAGCGGTTTTTAAATCTATTAGTAACAAACACCTTTAAAGGCGGTAAAATGTTTGCTGTAGTAAGGTTCATAAAATTGATGACTGAGAAAAAATAAATAATGATATATACCTTTTTAATGCGTCAATATTACATTTTGCTTGTTGCCGCATAATTTACAATCTCAGAGATATGATATTAAAGATCTTACTGCTTAATAATTAATTTAAGTGTATATTGAAATAATAATTTTTTGGAAGGAAACAATTTTATTTTGAGGAAACATGGAAAAAAAACCTCAAATTCACAAAAGAGAAATAAATATGAAAAAAAATATTAACAAATGAATAAATTGGCAAATTAACAAATAAGAAAGTATTAAGAAAGTAAATAAATTAACAAATAAATAAATAAACAGATTAATAAACGAACAAATAAACACATGGTACCTATATCGCATTTAATTCGTTTATTAGATGATTATCCGGAAGATCACATCTTATTTTGAAGTATTGGTGAGTTTTCGTATTCTGTCGAAGATCAATTCAACATTTGCCATAATATGTAGGTCTGAAGTGGAATGATGCCAGGAAAATATTTAAGTTTAAGCATCATTTTAAGTAATTTATTTTGTGAAATTTAAATTTTGTTTATAAAAAGAAATACCTAATGATGAAAGAACTTGATGTTGAATCGAAGGCCCTTCGCTTTGAGTATTTTTTTTCTAATTTATTAGTTATTCCATGTTCCTTCTGACCGGCAAATGTTTTTCAAACTAACTTCACGCGAAAGCAACCAGAAGTCTTTAGTGAAACATAAAATGTCAGCCCTTAAAAATAATTATTAGCATTAACAAAATTCAATGAAAACCGTTGGGAATTTCATTTTGCTTAGATAATGTTGAATCTAAGAGTGCAGCTATAGCGACACGAAAAACCAAACCGTAAAAATTTTCTTTTGCTTTTTTGGACCACTTAAACTTAATAGTTGAACTCAATCTTGGTCTTAAAATGTTGATTAGGAATTAGGAAAACAAAAAAAAGGAAGTAAATTATCTTCAATTTTTTCTAGAAAAAGAATTCATTTAATAAAAATTAATAAATGTTATTTTTTCGAAAATGAAAAGATATTTTGCTTTTTTTTTTGATATACTAACTTTAAAAATTCATAAGCAACATTTTAGGCCAAGATTAGCATTAGCTTTAAGTGTTCCAAAAAAGCAAAAGTAAATTTTGTCGGTTGCATTTTACGTACCTATCGCTATAACTGGCCCCTAAGCAAAAACAATCGCCTTTGCAGTATTTCCACATTTGAACAAGATCTGTTTTTAATTTATTGGAGCTCAGCATCTGTACAGACGAGGAATAGCTCAAAATACTTGAAAAAGTATTTCCTTAAAAAGGAAAGGATTTCAGGCTTCTTTCAGATTTATGAACACAAATGGAATATGCAAATTTTCAGCTGCAATTAAAGGAATCAAGCGCGAAATAAAAAAAATGTAGATACGACTGGGTAAAACGAAATTTTCTCGTTCATCAAAAGTTTGGTAGGGCTTTTCTGGTTATGTCAATTGGAAGGTAGTTGAAAAGTTCAAAAGCAAACGTAGAAAAATAAAATACAAGGATAATGTCAAATAAAATCCACTTTTGGATTTTGTTTTAGTTTTAAACTAGAAGGGCTTGTCTTCTTGAGGCCCCCCAAACTGTCAAGTTAGTTTATTGAGTCTGTCGAAATTTTGAATTTTGAAATTTTGTAAGATACATAATTCCAGTTTGCATCACGACCAATTATATAATTTGACAATCTGACCAAAAACCATAGCACATGGGTTGGTTATACTATAGTCAGTCTCTATGCCTAAAAGGGTTATTAAAAACCCCCCACGGCAACCAAAGCCAAAACAAATCCATAAGCAAAACAACCACTAAGGCATACAATTTCGAATCAATTCGAATCATCGTCCACTTTGAAATATGGATTTAATATTATTTGCAAAATCCTTTCCAATATGCACTGATCCGCCACCGCACTCGGTTTCCCTTTGGGCTTTCAAAAATCTATCGAAATACTTTTTGTTTAAAATTGCATGCTCCCCAATGGCGGTGGTTATAATACCGCATCTCTTTTATTCATACGCATATCCAATGGAGTGCAAATTGCAGTCGAAATAGAAAACATTGCTCCCAATTGGATGGGTTGTACTTTAATCCTTGAATCCCATCCATTTCGATCTTTCATATTTCATGTGAACTCTTTCGCCCCTATTAGTTCTGCTGGTGTTTGCTGTGTTTTTTTTTGTTCACTTCCTACCAAACACACTCACTCATACATTTCCCATGGGCTGTGCATATTTCAAAGCGTGTTTTCAAAACAATCTTTCCCCGCGCAGACAAACGAACAAACAGCAATGAAAAAGGGAACAACAAAAAAATAGAAAATCATTTTTCAAATCAAATACGGTCTCCTGTGTCCACTCGTTCTGAAAGGAAAATAAAAAGGATAAAAATATGATAGGTAAACCCGACCAACACATCAACGTCAGAGGATACAAAATTAAAACCAATGTGTTCTCTATTTCCACTTGCTATGATGCGAACTGACTACATCCGACAGCAGCAGCGATGGGATACCCAACGTGTCTGTCCTAGATTTGGTATTGGTGTTGTACACCTTGGCAGGGCCTTTAAAAATTCATCCCTTTCAAACTGGAAGGGGCAGCATATATACATATGTTATATTTATATTTCATTCTCACCTCTCCTGCACCGAAATCAGTTCTCATGCTCTACGTCAGGTGTCACAGAGCCCAACACCACCTGTCTAATGGACTCACAAGGACATTCATGCTGTTCGTAATAGATGGTTGGACCTGGACATAGTTTTGCAGAGTGCTCGATGGCATTAAGTTTAATTACGTGATCTACGGTCTTATGTCAGAGGATAAATGTGACACGTATGTGCTGGGTATAGGTGAGTGTGCTTTTTGCGTTTAAAATTTCACTACACTTAGTGAGGTTAATTAAAATGAATCGTCATCGTCCTCTGGAATTTACAATTTTAACAACCAAAGATACAGATACAGATGGGGAACAGGGATACATTGGTGTAAAGGGGGATTCTTCTTTTATTCCCTGATTCTCGTAAAACGTGAAAATTCCTTCTTATGCGCTGCATGTTAACAAGATGTACGCCCTTTAGCGTACCATTTGCGCCAAGGATGTCTGTTAACAAGTCATCCGGCTGCTCTTCTTCAAATAGATATTTATTCTATGTGCAAACACACACAGGAGCTCGCGAAAATGTAGCTTCGAACGTAGTTTCGAACGGAGCGTCAAACGTAGCGTGTGCGGCTATAAATTTCATGAATATTAATTAAATTTATGGCGCATTAAAGTCATATGGAGGCGCGCTGCGTGTACAGTGGTGGTGACTGGTGAATCCACGTTGTTACGAATGAATAAATATCCTTTTTGGAGAGAGTGCCACTGCTGGGGCTAAGTGCTGAAATGATGCAGAACGAGGAGACAGAAAACAAGTTGAACGTGAGTAACATGCTCTCGATGTACAACGCAACGTTCTTTCACTTCTTTTTTCTACGTTCGTTTGATTGTAAGAGCAGAAAGCACCAAGCAAGGTCGTGTGCGGCGGAGGAGACTAACCAGAGATATGTGTTGGAAGTAGGTCAGGGCTGTAATATTTTTTTGTTGGTAATGGACAGTGGGGTTAAGTGGATTTTCGAATGAATGGATTTACCTAATTCAACATTTTTGTTACAGCTGGTAAATAAATTTGATATATTATTTAATAAATTTATTGCCTGGATTGTTTATATTTTTTTGTTAGCAATAGTAAACAGAAACTCTGACTTTTATAAAACTCCTTTTATAAGAGATAAACGAGTACTCAAAGTGTATCAATGAACAGTGAATGTTGCGTTGCTTTTATATTGAGTAAACTTTACAAACTGTTCTTTGAAATTGTACTTCGAAGGAGCCTTCAAAGCAATAGGATGAAAACTAAAGCATTTGTCTTATCAAAAGTGGGCTAAAAACCACATTTAACTAGGAAAGGGGTAACCCACTTTAAGTAGCTCTGAATAAAACTTTAAAAAAACATTTGTTCAATAAATAAGTTAAGCAGTTAGGTTAATTTAATTTTTGTTTGCGATACAGCCCTTTATGAAGACTGAATTGGATGAATGAAACTGTCAGAGTAGCAAAGGAAGCTACTAAAGGAGGAGCTTAAAAAGCTGAAAGTACGAATCAGAGGTGAAAACTACCTCGTCATTTTTATACTAAGCATCACCACCTCCACAAAATTCATAATGAAAAGCTTACAACACATTTCAAAAATAGGACAACGTTCTTTGCCTGACGATTGATAGAACCTTAACAAAATTCAGATGCATTGTAGCACAACATCAATGAAGCTTTATGGACATTAATGCCAGACATCTACAAGTAGCACTTTTCCAATATCGCAATATCAGCTTCCTCAAAGTTGAGTACTTATCATTTTCGACATGCAACTTATGATCCCCAAACAAGGCAGAAAAGCAATGTTCATCAGACATCACATGTTAGTATCTGCAGTTGACAACGGCGAGGGCACCACTTTTCTAAAAATGCCTCTGGCTACATCAGGGGAAGTTCAATTTCGAACAGGTTTACTGCGAAATAAGTCCAGACCCACAGGACTAAGACTTACAACAATGGATGTTTAAAACTTACAACTATGCATCTCAAGGCAGCAGAAAAGTAATTGAGACTGTTGTCAGGTACTAAAATTTTATTGTATCATCACGTCAATGAAAAATGAGTGCCAGAAAAGCAGAAGGGAACAAAACCAGGTAGCAATTCTGTTGCTGGAAGACTGAAGAACGAAAGCCAAACTGCATGACCGTGCTTATTGTATTTCAGCTTCATAGAAGTGAGTGACACCGCCATGCTAACAATTTCCGGAAAAGGTTCATTGTTTACTCAAAGAGTAGTATTAGGGAACTGATAGCCTTTTTGAATTCCACGGACTGGATCTAAGCTCTCCTTCTCAACCATCTCAAACAACCAGGTCAAATGAGTTGTGGTAACAAAATGGCACATAGTGCTACTTGGGTTTTTAAATAAATCGCCACTCCTACGTACCTACCTACCTACTGTAATAATTTTACAATTCCAAAATAAGAAATATAACAAAGTGTCACAAATACGACAAATGTGATTTATTAAAAAAAAATAAAGTCACTCGCTTAATGTTCGTATTGTGTTCTTCTACTGAGAATCGCATTCTGTTTGCAGGTGAATTTGCCGCTAAACGAAAATCTTCTTCCAGAGAATTTTAAGCGAATAGATTCGAATAAAGGAATTGTATAAAATCTATGGAAATCCCGAATATAAATTTTTACTGGTTCTACTTATACGTCCAACATACTTTATGGTGGAAAATGGTAATAAATACTATTTTAACGCCTAAATTAAAACTCTTTTTAAAAGCTCTTTTGCACAAGTTGCATGACGATTGTTTTAAGCACAATGGATTTTCCAAAGTAACTAGTAAAATTGTAACTAGGGTATAACTGACGAACGTTACTTACTTTTAGGTTTCTATTTTAACTTTTTACTTAAAATTTACTACATTCATAAAAGTCGTTTTTGGTACTGAAATTCAATATAAACAAGTTACTTTTCACTTAAGTCGTTTATATAAAACTTCACGAACGTAGGCTTAAAGTAAACTTAATATTAAAATGCATATCCACAGAAATCCCTATAATTACCCTCACATAAAAGTAAATTCTAAAACTACCAACTGCATAAGACTAACGTCTTCAAATCAAAAAATCCCTATTAATTTTAATACCATTTCACCTAAGGCAGTCACTCAGAAAACAGAAATTTCCTTCACTTAAATCGATATGAATAGAATGAAATGTTCCGCTAATTTGGGGTGGGAAGTGAATGAGGGTTATGCACAACAAGCATAACTTCTTTGTTAGAATTATTTGCAAAGAAATTTGGATCAATGGTTTTCAGTACATAATTATTTTCTTGCCTTAAATGCAGTTTGCAAACGTCTTAGTGAGAATATTTATTGATTATGGGATTATGGAGGTACGGAAAGTGCAAATAAAAGTACAAACAATTTGAAGTGAATGATCAAGATAGGCACCAAGGGGTTTTGTGTTGTTTTGTCCGATTTCGATTGTTGGAAAAATTTAGTAAATGTTTTTTAAAATAAATTTAGTATGTAAATGTTTTGTAAAATATATACAAACCCTTGCGTTTAAACAAAAAAAAATGTAACAAATTTGTTACCAGTTGATAATTTTTACGCAGCCTTTAAAAATATTTGAACAACATTTTTTCAATCTCCTCTTTTCGACATTTATGCAGATTTTGCGGGATAAAACTTGTACGACAAAATTAGAAGACAATAGTTAGACTCCTAAAATCTTGACAGTTTAAAAATAAACTTAAATTTAATAGGACTTAAAGAGGACCAAGTAAGCCAAGTTTGGTGAATCAAAGAGTCTAAGGTTGATACTTTTCTTTAAGGCACTTAAAAGCTAATGATTGCATCAGAAAATGTTTGACGATTAGAATAATCTTAAGAGCTGTGACTCCATTCTCATTTCCAACCAAGAGTAGGGACTGATAAAGAATAAGTGTCTCTTTACCAGTAGTTGGTTTTGTGTTTTCGTAAGCTACAATTACCTTACTACCATAACCCACCACAATGTGCCAAATTCAATTGTGTGCAACGACCTCTGTAACAATCTCGCAGGCCATCTAAAATATTCCCAAGCAAATTGGCTGACACTGAGGTAAACCTCTACACATCTAGAAATAAAGACATAACCATCTTGGAACTTGCTGTCTACGAAGCACTCTAAAACAATAAGCAATATCTCGACAATCTGAGAAATATGGAAAACATTATTTCGAAATACCTATGCGAAGCTAAAAATATTTTAAAATTTTTTTTATAGTAGGTACCTTCTGTGCACTTCAACAATAAAAAAAAAACATCCCGTCAGTACAACTTACCATAGGTATGCAAATTTAATGGAACAAATATATATAGGAGCACAAACCTGTTATGAAAACACCTTGACAAATGCGCTCTTTATGGAAATTTATTGTTACAGCTCTTGAGAGGGGCAACAAAAAAACAAAACAAGTGTGTGTTGGAGAAAATAAAAGAACCCCGCATAGGAAAACACTATGGCTATGGGATAACAATAAAACAGGAACAATAGCAACGCAAACCGGGTATTTGCCCCAAGGTATCCCCTTACAGTTCCAACCGACCGCCACATCAACTGAACATTGCATGAGCATGTGTGCTAGAAGATACAGAAGACGGTGCACAAAAGCGCTTTGTTTCCTTTATTTACTGATGACAACTGTTGGAGAGCGTTTTGTGCATTTACATTCTCCTGGGTTCAGCATTAATTTTTATAGCACCATATGCATACAAAGTTTTTACTCTTTACAACTTCAGCTAAGTTTGCTTGGATAAATCAGTCTCATTACGGGACAATGTAGGCGTTAATGCCTGTAGATTTATGTCCTCTTGTGACAGTCGTTTGGCAGACAATGTCAATGGGTTGTGCTTACAAATATATACATACTTGGCTAGGTTTTTTATTTTGTTACGGGTCGACTTCGCTCGTACTTTTTTTGAGTACGAAAGCTTTATCATGTGGGAAAGAAATTATATTATTATACACACTTAAGTCTTCTAAAGGTTCAGCAAAATTTTTAAAATATAAGGCAAATATTTTTAACTCTTAATAGAATTTCAACTAATGCCTATTTATATGCTGTCCTCCAGGCGATTGATAGAATTACTAGTCCGTCATCTTTCGGTAAGAATTTTGGTCCGATCTACCGAACCTTATTCCTACCGAAAAGCGTTTACAAACCTTTGAGGATAGTAAATTCAGTGAGACTGCGCTTTAAAACTAGGTTGGCTTTATAATTTGTCCACCCTTTATCCAAAAGGGGGTGTTTTGGAGCCCTAAGGTTTTTTCGACACATTTTTTAAGGTGTTTTTGACGCGTTCTTTCAAGTATTTTTAGAATATTTTGAACACGTTTTTCGATGCACATTTTGATGTATATTTTAAGTTTTTTTTTCCAATGTTTTTCGTGCAGTTCTTGACGCGTTTTTATTTACTTATACCTTTGTTTTGGCGCTTTTTGTTTTTGACGTGTGTTTTTCGACGTGTTTTTGAAGAGTTTTAGTGCAATTTTTTGAGTTAATTTTTAAACAATTTTTCGGAATGTTTTTTATGTATTTTTAATGCGGATTTTTCTGTACGTTTTAGGAGTTGTATGACAAGTTCGATATATATTTTTGTGTGCACTTACGCTTTTTTGAAGAGTTTTTGACGTTTTTTGGTTTCATGTTTGTTTACGCCCATTTTGTAAAACGTTTTTAATGTATTTTTGACGTAATTTTTGGAACGTTTTTGGACCCATGTTTAGCCTATTTTTGACGCGTTTTATGCCTTTTAAAGGCGCCCTTTAACACTCCTTTTGGAACCTTTTTCACTTTTGAATTGCTTAAAGCATACTTATTGAAGCATTTTTTGTACTTTAACGTTTATTTAATGCGCTTTTTTGAATGCCTTTGATTCTACGCATTTTTTAAAACGTTTTTCAACGCGTTTCATAAGTGTTTTTAAAGCAGTTTCAAGCAGAAAAGAGGCACCAAAAAAGCTTAGGAAACGTGTTTTTGATGAGCCTTTTTATGCAGTTTTTTGCACATTTTGATACATTTTCCAACGCATTTTTTCAGGTATTCTTAACGTATTTTTGACCCCTGCTTTGAATGCTTTTAAATACTTTTCTAAACACATTTTTTTTTTTATATTTCGAAGCGGTTAATCAACTGTAAAAATAAATAAGAAAAAACGCTTCAAAATACGTATACAAAAATTAACTTTCACACATTAAAAATAACTCTTCGGCTAGGTATAGCTTTTAGAGAAGGCTATTGCTCTTTTTTGGGTTGAGCTTGCAGTATCTTTGTTACTAGTTTATAAGTCAGTAAATTAAATAAATAAAAAATTGGCCCAACACCAACAGGTCCGTGTGACCCTAGGCCTAGCTTCTCACAACAATTCGTTTTGCGTGAGTTTTCCATGTTTGAGACGGATGGAAGGGATCTACAATTTCATGTCGAAGCTCTTTTAAGACTATTTTACTCCTTGATGTTTGAGAGGTGGAGTATACTGGATCGTAAATAACAAATTAGCTGGGCTAGTTTGCAAGTCTACTGATCGATTTAAGTCTTAAAGTATATTAAAAATATTTTTAAATATTGAAAGTGAACTAAATACAGCATCCTTAAAATTACGCCCCATTTTGGTCTACAAAGGTTCAGCCTCGAGACCCAGATGCAATATCCAAGATGCAGATCCACCCCCATTTGCATGGTCAGCAACATGTATTACAATAATTGGCATCAACATAAATATTTCCCCCGAATCAAAATGGAAAGTGATTTTACGATGACAACATGTGAACACAATATCTAAGCTGACACGACGAGGACGTGCACATCCCCAATCGCACAAATTTATTCCTCATCATAATAAAACACACGCGCTCCAGTCATTTCATCCAATCAATCTACGCTTTTACGATCTTCGCAACAGCACTCCATGCACACGTGAGTGGGAAGAAAGTGCCACTCCTCGCTTTATTATTCCATCACACAAGGACATTCGACGTTTGAATGGTAAAACACACTATCCGCTTGCATTACTCCATTTTTGACAAACAAATACGTGGGCAGGAGAATGTGTCATCATTACGTACTTTAGCCAAACTTGACCTCTAGAGGTGCGGTTATCGAAGAGCGAAGAGTCAGTCGCCCTCCTGGACAGGGACACTCGTCGGTGTTGTTTGCACAACTCGGAAGCTCGCCCATTTTGCAGTGCTAAACAGTGCAGAAGAATAGAAACATAAAACACGAACAGTAACGTGAGTACAAAAATATCGACAGAGTAGTGATGAATTAAGAAACAACCGCACACACATCCATCTGGATAAAAATACAGGACGCTGGGACCGCTCGGTGATGTGGCAGTTTTTTGCTCGGCACCATCACACCATGTCCTTCTGATCTCTTTTTGCTCAGAGCCAACTAATGGAATCCCATTTCGTGAGCACATGAGTTGAAGTTTTCAAGTGGCTGGGGAAAACCTTTTTACGAGCAGGACATCTCGCAGAGTTTATGTGTGGGAGGTAGGTATAGGTACAGGCGGATGATGCGCTGTTCAGAAAATGAGTCGGATGCTTCTGCCGCACATTGATGATGATGATGGCCGGTGGTGGTAATGAGCTTTTCAAGGTTTGGCCAGCTGGACATGATTACTTTTTGATTTTGGCTGGTCGTAAACGTTAATGACCCAGTCCGGGGAGCGTTTTATTTATGGAGGCTGTAAAGCGAGCGCCACACGCAAATACGTATATATGTACGGTACGTATATGTAAACGCGTTTCTTTGTATATGGGTAATTAGAGTGCAAAATTGAATTTACCACACCAGCAAACGTGCAGATAATGTTGGTGTCGTCCATAAATCTAATTTAATGCCGACACGCGAGTGGGTAGTAGTATAAATTTCGAAATTGACAACATTGACAATTATTCGCCATGAAATATGATAGCTCGGTGGGGGAAATTGTAGGGAAACCTTTCGTAGCATTTCAGAGCATAATCATCAATTTTCTTTCTATATTCGCAGATGTCTTTTGGGGAAAGGATGCTCGGGACTGGGGCGGTGTTTTTCGGCAAAATAAGTTTGTGAATAGTTTCAGCACTTTGAAAATACATTAGCAGTTGATAGCGGTCTATGGGGTTAGCTGAATCATTTTTCATTGCCACCAAAGGGTTGTGGGGACAACACTCGTAGAACTGAATTTTTTTCTCTTTTTGAGTGAGAGCTGCGGTGTTTAGTGTATAAGAGAGAGGTTCTCCTCCAGAAATCTATTCGCTGCTCAGCTGGACTAGGTATATGAAACGCGATTCTATATAAAAGATCCTTATGCCCTTTTTGTGATTTCTTAATGTAACTACCCAATAATTTTAGAACCTTACTCACCAAATCCTTTAAGAAGTGTTCCAAACATGATATTGATGATTCCCTTTTGATGATTCTTAATCTAAAATAGAGGGTCTATTCGTTTAAAAGGCCTATTGATATTGATGCCATTATGTGTGGAATATAATATCGGTCAATTGTTCGCCGTGGCTTCGCTAGGTGGCGCGCATCCAAAAATGTCAAATTTTCCATGACTCTGGCGCATAAATCAGACTTAATTTGACCGATTGCATAAGTTATGTTGGCTTTGAGGGTTCCGCTGGGTTCGGCTAGACATACGACTTCAAAAAACCCCACAAGGAAAAATCAAATCGCGCGATCTCAATGCCTAGTTTACATAACCTCCACCGCCCTCGAATCGCTCGTGCAGAATTTTCAATGTGGCGTGAGCTGTGTGGCACGTTGAAACCACATGTAGTTGATGTCCATATAGTCATAATTAGGCCAAAAGACGTTAGTAATGTCCTGGCTAATGTCGTTCTCAATTAAATATGGATCAATGACGTTGCCAGCCTAAAATTCACACCAAACAGTGACTTTTTCGGGATGCCTTGGACGCTCTTGTATCTCATGTGGGTTGCTATCGTCCTTAGTTCGAATATTTTGTTTTCTGACGTGACCATTCATCCAGAAATGGGCCTCCTGTAAAATGGGCGAAGCGCGCCAATGAGAATAGTTGCCCGAACAGATAACCCATTTTGATAAAACAGTTTTATCAATTGTACCTGTACGTGTTGTTGAATGCTACGTACGGAAGTCCGTATTGGAAGACCCTGTAGTAAATGAGGACATTTTTGTTCTCCAGAGGCGTGGTTCCGAGCGAGACAAGCCAGATAAGCCTTTTAAGTGCTTATTGGGTTAGTCCCCAAGTGCTGGTAAGATTGGTGTTGGACCAGAAATGCATTCAATACGCTTCAAGATTTCGTCCGTAGGGGAGACCGAGCCTAGTTGTCCACAGGGGCAAGTTGACTCACTGCCGTACATTTTAAAGAGAAGAAATGAATTTCATGTCCATTCTTGTTTTTACATTCAATACCGATACCTGTTTAGTCTCCTTTTGTATCTCGTAGCGAGTGCATGCCATTCAAGAAACATTAAGGAAAAACGATTTTTAACTATTGCAATTAACTTTTTGTTCTTTTATTTTCCGGCCGTTTTTGAGCGTCCAACGCAGATTTTAGTTGGAATATAGTATATGTATGGTATTAGTTGTCCATGCGTGTCTTTTATTTTTAGTTATTTTCTGTTTTTTTCTGAAAAATCTTGTTATTTGACAGATAGTCGGGCGGGGTTAGTTCACTCATTTTTTACGGGGCAAGTTGACTCAATTATATTATAGATTGTAGCAGTCAGTGCCACATGTAATTTAACGAACGAGAAATATATATCTACTTATTAATGTATTCTTTATTACGTTAAATTTACAAAACAATATTTTAATAGAAATTACGCCGCCCTTAGCAGATCACCACCTTCTTGTTTTACGAGCAGACGAGGACTGAATTCTCGAAAGGAAAAAACCGAAAAAGAACGCGCGCGACGGCGAGTGTTCGTCGTCTCGCTTTAGCCGCCCGATTCAGCTGTTGTCCTTGTCCTTACTTGTTTTCTGTTGGGTGCGTTCTTTTGGTGTTTCGTTTATGAGTTCGTCGGTGCGTGGTGTGGTCGGCATCGTCGGTCGTGCCGCCACAAGATATATTATTATGATGAGGGTACAGTGCACTACGACCTTGTGATCTATTGTGCCCCCTGCTTATACCTCGGAAAGGTTCCTGCCCTTCTCCAGAGCTCCCTCGCATTGCAGTTCCATTCAGAACTGTGTTTGAGGATCATCGCTCTGTCTTGAGTCTTGGCCTCGGCAAGAATATCGACTTAAGAGCACTTCCTCTAGTCCAGTTTCTCTTATGAATCTAAGGATGAGTAGCGGGTCTATGGTCTGTATATCCTTGTCTGATATCTGGTACTTGGCCAGATGTTTGAGCCTCTTGTGGGTCAGTGCCCCACAAGTTGACTCAATAGTTTACCACAGTAAGTGGCTTTTAGCTTATTTGATTAATAATCTAAGCACTAGAAGTATTTTATTATTTTGCCTTTTTTTTGAGTTAATTGCCATTAAGTGGCTTTTTGTTTCCACCACAAGAAGTGATTTTGTTTTTTGTTAAAATAATAACAATAATATTGAAAATATTGTTACTATCGGTGATACTTGTTTGTAAAGTAGATACAGAATTCTTTTATGTTATTAAAAAAGTCAAATAAATTAATCTTAATCCTTAAATAATTTTGTAAGAATTAAGTTTCGCACGGCGTGGGTCAACTCGTTGGAAAGTAACCTACCAAAAGTTGCTATTTCGTTATAGAAAAATTTCTTGATAATAAAACTTATCATATAACGCAAGGAAACATTGTCTTCCGTTTTTTTTAATTGAATAACTTTGTTTAGATAGACCAAAGGATGCTTTTTTAATAATTTTTAAACTGTCTTGATATCAGTCTTAGTTCGAGAGAAAAGAAAAAATGTCAATTTTTAGCCAACTATACCCGATCTCTCCTAATGAAAGTATTTGTCGCATTAGGTCATGGTCCGCAGATCGTCAAACAGTCAATTAAACTTTAAATTCCATGGCACATGTTGAACGCTGATCTGTAAATAATAAGAATATGCAATCAAAACAAATCGCACAATGACAGTAGACCACATCCAGAATGGTTTTTGTAAAACCACACAATTTACCTCTCACGTTATTTATACTAGATGGACCGCAAAATTGACCTTAATGCGACCTAACCGCAGCCATACTTAATAATTTATGCACAGCCACACTGCATAGGTTTTCCATTTTAGGATAGTACGGCACTAATCGTGAGAGGGATATAGCAAATTAACTTTACCTTTGGACATTTAAAATGGCCTCTCATTCATAAATAAGTTATAGGTCCAAAAGTGCAATCGAGCTCTGTAACTCAACAGACGATTAGTGATTAAAAAATGGTCTATTTTTGACTGAATCCGCGCTAGTTAAGTATCCATAGCAAAACATATTGAGAAAAAAGATAACATTATTTGTATTCAATGATATCTTTAGTCTCTAGTACAGTCTTGCACACAACGCTACAATGATAACATATGTAAAAGAGATAATATCGTTTGTATACAATGTTGGAATATTATCTCTTCTTCATTATCAAGCAAGACGATTGTACGCTTGGGTCTCCTTGTAGATAGATAAGAAAAGTATATAAATACGACTGTATGATGAATTTATCAACAGTCTTATTGTAACTACATAGTAGCCTTAAGCTCCTTTTAGAATTAGTAAAAAGTATTTCAATAATAAAGGACATAGTTCCAAATAAATATTGTTTAATTTTAAAAGTAAGAAACAAGTGTTTTAATTGGCGATCCTGCCAGGAGGTTAAATATACTTTTTAACTTCAATCGAGCGGACCTCGGGAACAAGTAGTGAAATCTAGTATAAACAGAACACTCGCGTTACCGGTTACAAGAATTACCTAGCATAGCAGGTACAAATATAGCTTCTTCGTACGAAGCAGCAAAGCAATTCAGTGAAAGTGTATATGTGGAGGAAAAAAACACACAAATTCGACGACAACAGACACGAGTTCAAAATGGAACAACTCGCAGTATTAATGGCAAGATTAGAAGCTTTAGAAACCAGGAGCAACACAGTAACACAAACCCTAGAGCACACACGCACAGAGAATGCAAGGTTAGCAGCAATAATAACTAACCAAAATCAAATAAACACTAATTTAGAAACAAAACTAAATGAAGTAAAATCTGGATTAGGCATAGTACCAAACATACCTGTGCTAGAGGAAATAAGAACCACATATACAGATGGTAGTGAAATACAGTTAGACGCATTTAAAAGCCTACCTATTTTCAACGGCGATCAATCAAATTATCGGTCGTGGCGCGAAGAAGCATCCAGATTAATGGACAGCATTAAAAACTTCAAAACACACAGTAAGTACGCAGCAGCATTGACTATAGTGAAAAGTAAAATACAGGGTGCAGCCGCGAATGTGTTAACTAATTATAACACAATTTTTAATTTTGAGGCGATACGTAACAGATTAGATTATACGTACTCTAATCAAGAACCTCTATACGTGCTACAAGACATGATGAAAGCCATCACGCAAAAAAGAAGCACACTGTCTGAATACCACGACGAGATAAATAAAAATCTCAATTTAATAATATCAAAAATCACTATGTCAGGTGATCCGCCGAATATAATCGACAGACTAATTAAAAATGCTAACGACGACGCAGTTCGTATATTCATTGATGGTATGAGTGACAACTTTACAAGAGGATCATTATATTCAGCTACAATAAATGATCTAGAACACGCATTCGCAATTGCTCGCAGAATAGAACATGATAATGTGCACAGGCATTTACATCTCACTCAAGATAAGCACCACAAAAATATGCCACATGAACGCAGAAACGAAAGAAGACCAAATTATTCGAGCCAAACAACGAATTATCAACCCCAGAAGCAATACGATAATATGCAGCAACACAATCAAGGACCACAGCCGATGGAGATAAACTCGAGACAAATTGTACATGCACAGCGACAAAATTGGAATCAATACAAACCCGATGTATATAATCCACCAGCGAAACGTGAACACAGCGGGAGTTTCAACACACACAACAGACCGCAACGATCTTATCAGCAGAACTTCAAGCAGCAGAGAGTAAATAACTCCCGACAACAACGCAGAGACGATGTCAGCAGTACATATGCAGAAGCAGATGAAACGGAATGTATGGTAAATAATAACATAAGAATAGATCATTTAAACTAGTAGACGGGTTGCCCTGCTTAAATTTAACTAGTACTATTTCTAAGGAAATTTATAAAATTCTTATTGATACTGGTGCAACCCATAATTACATTAATAGAAAATGCGATTCTAGCGAAAAAATTAAAATTAAACCTATAAAAATAAAAACAATGCATGGTTATTCTATGGTAGATACAAAGAAAGTAGTTAGGATATTAAAGAAAAATATAACATTTTTTGAATTAGAGGATATTCAGTCTTTTGATATGATATTAGGATATGAAGGACTTAAAGTTCTAAACGCGGAAATAAATTTCAGTAATATGACTCTAACTACCATAAGCAGTGTCGAATCTATTCAGAAAATTAATTACATAATTGGGGAAAATAATATTTATAAAGCAGATATAGATAGACTGATGAAGATTAATAACAGCATAGGACCGTTACCCTTTACAGATACTATAGAAGCAAGCATTAGGACGACCAATGATAATCCGGTTTATGTTAAACAATATCCATATCCCATAGCAGATAACGAATTCGTAAACAAAGAAATACAGAAACTCTTACATGACGATATAATAGAAAAAAGCCATAGTCCTTATAACAGTCCCATATGGACAGTACCTAAAAAAGGTTTGGACGAAAAAGGAAAACCAAAACGGCGCATGGTTGTTGATTTCCAAAAACTTAACGCTCACACTGTAACAGACAGATACCCCATTCCGGATGTCAACATGACAATTCAAAATTTAGGTAAAGCCAAGTACTTTACAACATTAGATTTGGAGTCAGGTTTCCACCAAATTAGAATCAAAACAGATGATAAAGAAAAAACAGCTTTTGCTATAAATGGCGCAAAATATCATTTTAAACGAATGCCTTTCGGGCTCAAAAATGCACCAAGCATATTTCAGAGATGCGTGGACGACATTTTGAGAGACTTTGTAGGTAAATTCGTACACGTTTACATTGATGACGTATTGATATATTCTTCATCTGAGGAAGAACATATACAGCACATAAGTCAAGTATTCGACGTACTCAATAAAGCCACATTAAAAATATCTGATGAGAAAAGTAAGTTTTTTCAAGAAGAAGTAGAATACTTAGGTCACATAATCAGACATGGTAGAATCACTACGAACCCTGAGAAAATAGCAGCTATAGAAAATTTTCCAGTCCCACAAACGGTAAAGGATTTGAGAGGATTTTTAGGTCTTACAGGTTACTATCGTAAGTTTATAAAAGGATACGCAAGCATAGCCAAGCCCCTGACATTATATTTACGAGGAGATAACGGTAAAGTAAACAAAAAACAAAGTAAAAATATTAAGTTAAATCTGAATGATTCAGCATTAGAAGCGATTAGAATTTTAAAAAATTATTTGAAAGAACAAGTCGAACTTTTTCAACCGGATTATAGTAAACCATTCGAGCTTACTACTGATGCATCCAACATAGCTATTGGAGCCGTACTAAGTCAGAATAAGCAACCTATACACTTCTTGTCAAGAACACTGAGTAAGACAGAAGAGAACTATAGCACAAACGAGAAAGAGCTATTAGCGATCATATGGTCCTTACAAAAACTCAGAAACTACATATATGGTATAGCAGACTTAACCATATATACCGATCACCAGAGCCTTATATATTCTGTATCAGAAAAAAATCCCAACACAAAGCTGAAACGTTGGAAGGGAATCATTGAAGACTTTGGAGCAAAATTAGTTTATAAACCAGGAAACCTAAATCTTGTAGCTGACGCATTATCACGTCAACGCATAAATACTTCTACCATAGAAACAGCACATTCAGCTGAAAGTTCTTCTAATGATATAATAAAAACTGTGAATCAGCCTTTTAATGCATACACTGCACAGTTCGAACTTATTGAAGATATAACAAATAATATCGAAACACAAATCTATTTTAGTAACAAAATAAGACTCATAATAAAGTTTAAGGACAAAGACTCTTTACTAAGGCAGATGAAAGAAGTTATACAACCCCAAAAGATTGTAGCTTTGCATACGAAATTTGAAAACATATACAAATATGGTGAAAACATAAAAAAAGAATTCCCACTAGTAAGATTTATATTCACACCAAGAAAACTTCAAGACGTGACAAATTTGGAGGAACAACTAAAACTTGTAAGGGTAACTCACGAAAGAGCACACCGAGGGTTACGTAACAATATACAAGAAATCTCAGAGAAATATTACTGGCCCGATCTAAATAAACAAGCAAAGAGTTTCAACAGAAAATGCATAGCATGTCTATTTGGAAAATATGAAAGAAAACCTATCAGAGAACCTCTGAATAATTCAGAAATACCAACACATGTGGGAACACACATTCATATGGACATATACTTCAACGACAAGTATACTTTCCTTGTAACAGTAGATAAGTATTCTAAATATACAATCCTTCGGGAAATCGAAACTCGAAACAGACTGTACGACGTTATGGAAGAGGTCTTATCTAATTATTTCCCAAAATGTGAACGACTCATGACAGATAACGAGAAGGGATTCAAAACAGAAATGGTGAACCAAATGTGTTTGAAATACAACATAACTAAAGTAGAAACTCCAGTATACAGATCGACAGCGAACGGTCAGGTAGAACGTGTAAACGGTACAATAACTGAACTGTCTAGAATATTCACAATTCAGAATAAAACAAGACTTATCGAAGAAATATTTAGAACAGTGCGTGAATTAAATAATTCTATACACTCAGTTACCGGTTTGAAACCTAGAGACATTTTCTTTAATCAAAATAAATATAGCAATAGTGAAATTATAATAAATAAACTAAACTCAGCATCCAAAAAAGTGATCGAACGTCTAAATAAAGGAACTCGACACAGAGAGTATAAAAAAGGAGATAAGATAATGGTAAGAATCACAGGTCTTAGAAAGAAATCTAACGCCAGATACATAACAAGAATAGTAGAAGAAGATAAAGGAGACACTGTAATCTCTAAAGAAGGAATAAAAATTCACAAGGATAACATAAAGAATTATCATTTTTCAGATGACGAAAATATTAATATTCCTAACATTACTAGGAATTGTACAGAGTCAAGAAGGGCAAGGAAACGTTCAAATAACTGAGTTACTAAACAAGAAGTTTATACTTACGCAAACAGATGACGTGTATTTATTCAAAGAACAAACTTATTTGTTACATGCCACCAACCTGACTTCGATATTTCAACCTTACGTAAATATCGTAACTAGTAAATATCAACCTACACAAGAAGAAAAAATTTGGTTAAGTAAAATTAAGAATTTAGCAGACCAATTACAAGAACATACTAGGCATACTAGATCAATTAACTTTTTAGGAACAGCTTTCAAATATGTGTTTGGTAATCCTGACCATTATGACTTAGTTAACATAGAAACGAGTATAAATAATCTCATAGAAAACAATAATAAACAAAAAACTATAAATTCTAGATTTGAACAAATTTTGCAACAATTCGAAGGTCAGAGCCTTAAAGAACATTTAGTAATAGAACAAGTGTACGAACAATTATTATTATTGACCAGAACAATTAATGCAGCAAAAAATAATGAATATTTATCAGAAAGCCTAGACTTAGATGACATTAAAAATATTATTCAACATGAAATAATTCAAGTACCCATAATAAATATACTTGAGTACTCTAAAATATTATTAGCTAGAACTGATGAATTCTTCATCACAATATATAAATATCCAGTTCTAATTAAATCATGTAAATTGTATAAAGTAACACCTTTAAATTCAAAACATGGAAAAATCATTACAGATAAAACAATTGCCTTATGTAACCAAACTTATTTAAGAACAAGAAATTGTCAAAATCATCTAAGTAAAAACATTTGTGAAATTAACTTTGAAGAAGAAAATTGTCTTATTCCACTTTTAAAGAATATAACTTCAAAATGCAACATTAAACAAGAATACGATTACGACTTAGAAATTGAATCCGGTGTTATGTTATTAAGCGGTAAGCATAAGTTAAATAATCAAACAATTAATGGTATAAACTTAGTTACTTATGAAAATACTATAAATCTAGACGATAAAATATACAAAAACATGCATAAGCAAATTAAAGAAGTTATATTAAGAAATCATAATTCAGAGTCTTACATCGACCAAATAATTAAAGAAGATACAATGTACAAATTCGATAACATAGATACTTTAAAAAAACTAATTATTCCTTTTGAAGAAAAACCGATATTATCAACTATATACACAATTGTAACACTGATTGTTATTCTAGCATTTACGTACGTAATGATAAAAACTATACAATGTATAACAGATCGTCAAAAACAAAAAAAGATTGACGCATATAACAAAACTTATGAAAGAGAAATGTTAAAAATAGCGTCGAAAAATCGGGACGATTTCGTTTAACAAGGGGGGGAGTTAAGTATCCATAGCAAAACATATTGAGAAAAAAGATAACATTATTTGTATTCAATGATATCTTTAGTCTCTAGTACAGTCTTGCACACAACGCTACAATGATAACATATGTAAAAGAGATAATATCGTTTGTATACAATGTTGGAATATTATCTCTTCTTCATTATCAAGCAAGACGATTGTACGCTTGGGTCTCCTTGTAGATAGATAAGAAAAGTATATAAATACGACTGTATGATGAATTTATCAACAGTCTTATTGTAACTACATAGTAGCCTTAAGCTCCTTTTAGAATTAGTAAAAAGTATTTCAATAATAAAGGACATAGTTCCAAATAAATATTGTTTAATTTTAAAAGTAAGAAACAAGTGTTTTAATTCGCTGCAGTTGTAACATTTACCGAGCGACCCTTAACTTCAATTCACTCTGAATTGACAAACAACAAAAAATGTTTTGTTCTAACCTCAAACGTATTTATAACTGACCTACTTAGAAGTTCCGAGAATTTACCTCACTGCCAACCCAAATCTCTAGGACCTTGCAAAATATTACAATACTTACATACGTACGTGCCTATACAACTTTCCCTAATGAGGAAACTTCGGATAACCCTCGCGCCCACCACCATATTGACATTGACACCTCCCTAGACGTCCAAAAATATCCGCAACACCTTACGATGACGTCCTGTCGAATGTTTTCATACATAACTACCCATACCTCAGCTCAGAGTAGTTTTAGTGCGGTCAAGTGAATTTATGGAATTTAATTAATTAACAAAGTGTTTTCCGTGTCGTGTCTTTCGGTGCCAGTCTCGGCGGACAGCCCCCAGGGGAGTACATTTTGAAGCTGGTCAACAATTATTGGCCCAGCAACAGCCAACAACTCAAGTCAAATTAAATTCTCAATAAATGGCCGGCGCGGTAGCCATAAGCTATATGTAGTCCCAGTAGGTCATCCGAAACCAATCCAAGTGTACATATGTAGATTTGTTTATCGTAGACCGCAGGCCACAGCCGCACAGCCACACAGCCAGAGCCATTCAGGTTAAGGGAGAGTGTCTGTTGATGATCTCAAAGGTAAATAAATTGTTCTGCTGTCAAAGTTTGTTGCCATTCGAGCCAAAAATATTTTCCGTAGGACCTCGAACTGATAAGTAAGTTTTTGGCTCAGTGCATGTGTGCGAACAATGATAGGCTATAACCCCCCATACATGTGTATATGGCGGGGGGCCATGGCGGGGATGTGAATTAGTCAAGCAATGATGTGCCGGTGATTTAGGCACAGCTTCGAATCGATGTACCGTCGTATTAATTAGGGAAATGTCTTTGATAAGACTATAGGACGGTGTGATTCGATTCGAATGTGTGATGACATGAGTGCCACTGCTACAGCTATGCTGATGGTTTGCCGGTAGCGAGCAAATTGGCTCCGGAGCAGTACGGTAATTGGGATAAGGAAATGTATTTCAGGGATATAATTGGAAATGTTTGTCAGCATGGGTCAGTCACCGACACAATTGCCACTGGGAAAACGGACTGACTAATGAAAGTCATTATTTACCTAGTTGCTAATTGAGGTGTCATCAGTGCTGAGGGTAGAGCTAACTAGTAGCTTGATGGAGATAATGTCGTCCTTTGAAATATGGTGATGGTGAGTCGTTGCTGCGATCTACTGGAGTTGTTCTCAGTTGTTTTTTTTGTCGGTTTTAGTCTGAGAGAGGTCCTCAGGTATTGGATAGTATTTATCTAGTCGTATGGCACCAACAAAATTGCAAAGCAAGTTGGGACTTGAATGGAAAATGGAAATTGTTTGCACGTTCGTCCACAGTATTTTACTCCATAGTATTATTTTTTATGAGGGGGTTGGTGCGATGCATTTTTGAGAAAAGTCCTTAACTAACATGGCATTGGGTGAGTCAAATACCTGCAAGAGACGACTATTTCGTTGACTTCTATGGGATTTAATAAAACGCTGTTTTTTATTTTATTTTAAGAGTGTAGTCAGAGTCATTGTTGTTAAACCGTGGGATTTATCTATCCCTTTTTGTGGGAACCTCGATGTCCAGAGTAAAAAGCAATCCATAGTCAGATGGATCTAAAATGGACACCGGGTTGGGATCAGGCGTCTTCTTCGAATCGTTGGGTACATCAAAATCGGTAACCCTTCCCGACAAAAGAAGTGTCTTCTAAGGAGAGGTCCTGAGAGTGACAACAGTAGCTCGAAAGTCTTGGTAAGGCAATACCACCTTAAGTTACCTTTTTTATTGACAGCCAGGCAGCAATAAAAACCGTTGCTGCAAGGGAATCGAAATCAAAGCTTGTGAAATGCTGTCGTAAGAAGCTCAAGATTCTAGGTGCTCAGCACAAGGTATAGCTCTACTGGGTTACGGACATGAATGCATTGCAGCCAACGAGAAAGCGGGCGAACTAACAAGACAACAGCTGTAGGTATCAGAACAAGTCGAAGTCTCTGTGAATATTCCGCCTCTCAAACTCAAGCTTGAAATGAGGATAAATGCTACAAGACGAACGATAGATGGACTGCACTAGAAACTTGTCACACTACAGGAACGCTATGGCCGACCTTCAATGGAGCCAGAACCGAGAGTCTCATACAGAGGGATAGAAAATCACTTTCCATCCTCGTACAAATCATAACGGAGCACAACACTCTGCGGTATCATATGAACAAATACTGTTGATAGAAGAAGGTCTTTGTGATAAAGAAGGTCTTGAGAACACAGCCCACAATAGGTACAGATTCCTAGGGAGACTCTTCTTAAACGATCTAGACGAGCTTTGCAGCACATCAATAGACAAGATAATATGAGCTTTAACAAGTCCACACGTTGCTTGTATGCAACCGTACAGTGATTAATTAATTTACACCTTTTTATAGACAAGGTTAAAATGAGCCAGCCCATAAACCTAAACTAACCCATGTTAACAAACTGCGATTTTAATGCTAAAAGTTAGTTCAATGTGATTCTCTTTTTAAAGATTGATTTTTTTCATAACAAAGTTACGAGGGAATTTAAAGGAAATTTGAGTTTGATGAAAAAATTAATAGGTACATTTCGTGGGGAAAATGAAGATGAAATCCCATATCACTGGTCAAAGTATAACTACCTTTAGCATTTTCGATTTAGTCTTCTTCGATTTTATCATCTTTGGTTGACTATTTCCTAGAGGGAACTTGCGTGCACAAAAAGTTTTTCTTTTGCAGACTTCAAATTGGCTAATTTTATTTCGGGACTTGGACCTACACTCGTACAAGATCAAACTAATCCAGGAGCTCAAAGTAAATGATCGTAGAACGGTAGACTGGACTTCGGAGATTGGAAGAGGATCCGATATTTGGCCGAAAAATGATCCTTAGCGAGCATTCGTATTATTGGATGAATGGCTATGTTATTATTAGAAAAATTGCCAGAACGACGTCAACCCACACGAAGTTTACTAGGTGGCAATGCATCCACAAAAAGTTGTTGTTTGGTGCGGATTTAAAGCTGGCATGTCCTTGGTCTGTACTTTTTTAAAAAGGACGTTGGTGAGACTAATGGTAAAGCATTCCCTGTAGCATTAGCTTTTTCGGCGACCCACTTTCTTGTGCCGATGTCGACAAAAAGAACAAAACGCTACCTAAATTAAATTCATTTGTGCAGTCCTGTGCCTCGCTTTGAAAATGTCTTAACTTTTCACTGAAATTTGTTTATTTTTCTTTTGAAGTACCACATTTTCCGTAACATTTATGCAAAATTCTCTACTGTATTCGACACATAGGCCTTCATCTTCATTATACAACACAACAAAGGTACTCGTCGCATATGTATGTCAATTGAAGCGCTTACTAAGCATAAGCACCCACTTGCCAAAGGCCACAACAATTACAATTTCGCAATGGGCCTTAAATTACCCTCTTGGATTATAAAAGAAATTAAGTAGAAGAATAGAAGAAAAAAAACATATTTTCAAAGCCAAAGAGAAACAAATGCAAAACAAAAACACAGTAGTAACTGCTCATTCATCATTACATCTTAAATGCAGTGCGGCTTAACCGTATGGACTCAGAAACAAATACCTACCGCTAAAAACATACCTGAACAAAAGAACGCAAGAAAGTAAATACAGCTGTAAAAGAGCAACACAGAGAAAAAGCGTATGCATACTCAAGGAGGATTTTACTGCAATTCACACAACTCTTGAACAATCACTTGACACAGTGTGCGCTGTAAAACGAGAAACGTTTGTGTGAGAATTTGAGGAGACCACTGCGACGAAGGACGATAAAAGCTACCTGCTTTTCATCTAGAAATGATTGTGTAGGGTAGAGTGTCTTTTACTGTGGTGTTGTTCCACTTTCTCTGCTAAGGGAATGCTATGGAAGATTATTTTTATTTCAAGAAGTGCAACAAAATGCGACCTACGTTATTCGATCCTTAATCCTTGTAGTTAGTTTAGTTGGTTTTAGTGGCTCTCGATGGGAAGTCTTAACATTTCGGAAGGGGGAACTAGTAATCATACAAACCATACAACGCAGTGCCAACAATACAAGCGCTAAAAAAATATGCACTCTGCTGTCCTTTTAGAAGTCGAAGGCCTTTAGTAACGGTCAAATTGATAATTTAACAAAAATCGTTTTAGTAGACCTTCATACGGCAATCAACGATATTATCAGCTGAATAGTTGCCATGTTTACTAGGAGTTACGAGATGAAGGAATCATTATATTAATACGTGAACATCAAAAGTTTCCGTACACTTTTTAAGTATTTATCATGAAATGAGGAGAGTGAAACTTATATCATTTGCTATAGATGTGCAGAAACAAAAAATTGTAGCTATATGTCGCCATCAAGACTGGTAAAATGAAGTTAAGAATTTCCCATACAAAATGCTTAGCAGTTAATCGAAAGCATTTTGTTGCCATTCAATTTGTCGCTGTCATGTTTCCATAGTAACGAATTTAATCGTCTTAGATTAGAACCTGCTGGAGAGTCTCATTAACCCATAAAGGTATGCAATTTAATTACCCCTAAAAGTAAGCAATCATAAAATAATATTTCAGGGGCATTGCAGAGTTATCTGCGAGGTGTTACTATGGAAACGAACATTCATGTTTTGCCCTTTTCCATTCTTTTTTCATAGCGGAAAGGTATATGAATTAAGATTTAGCATATAAATAAATTAAAATAAATAACAAATAAATAAATAAATTACGTAAAAAACAAGTTGGCTTTCGTTACTTTATCTACAGACAAAATTGGTTGAAATTCGACCATGGGCGGTACTAGTTAGTATTTCTCGGCTCTACCAGTTTTTGTCGTACCGATTCTTATGAAATATAGACCAAATGCAAGGTGAATTTCTATAGATGAATTTCCGCAGGTATTTTGTGGTCTGCTCACAAGCGATACAAAGTTAGCAAGACGCAGAGTTGTTAAATTGAATGTCCACATAAAAATATTAATCAATAGAAAAAATTAATTGCATATTTGTAGGCTACACCAACCGCTTTGAGAATGAAACAGAAACAAAAAGGGATTTTCATTGATTTCTCCATAACCTTAAACTAAGACCTTAAAAAAACTATTCAACTGTTCCTTAAACGATTTAAAGTAATTAATGAGTATTAAAATCGAATGAAAAGGATGCCTTAGCAATTTGTGTCTGATTCAAGAGCTGGTCACGGTTAAAGTGCAAAAGATAGAACTGGTTACTTCTATCACAGGCAATGGGGTTGTAGGTTAAACTCGAAACCCGAATCTGCCGCAAACCGTGCTACTTTTTATCTATAAGGACATAGTGAGTAATTAAAAAGCAAAATCAAGACGCGTTTATTATTTTAGACGAAGCCTATGTCCATCTCATTGAGTTATTCAAAAAACAAATAAAATATGCGACTTTTGGGTGCGAAAACCCGCGAATTATTCAAGACCGACGAATCAATCTACTTAGATTGATCTTGAATAAAAAGGATATGAATGGATCACGGCCTATGATCTCCCATTATATAACAATATTCGAAGTTCAAAGCCTGAATGCTTTAATTATTTTAAACAGAATCAACTACTGCCCATAAGACAGCTTTTTTTGATTTTTTTCAAACTTCTGTTTGCTTCTGTTACACCTAACTTGGCTAATACTCGGCCACCCAAACGTAAAGAGAAACGAATAAAAAACAGAAGAGTCGACGAAACAAAAACGTTGCTCACCAATGAATATTATATTTTATTAATAACATAAAATGCACTTTTCGGCATGCTGTTTGTTCCACACTGTAGAAGCACTTTTCACCAGACCTAAGAAATATTTTTCAACCTTTTTAAATAATTAGTTTAGTTTAGTTTATTTTATACTATTAAATAAAAAAAATTGTTTAAAACTCAATGTTTCCAAGGCCGGGCTTGGATCTTTGTCATTTATGTTTGCTGTTCCCCAGCAGTTGTTGGATCAGTGATCGAAGATTAGGAAGAACTTCGCAACATGGATGTTCATAGTCAATAGGACGAAAAGGCGAGTTCCTTGCCGAAGGAAATCTCAACATTCATAATCAATCTGATGTTGTTTTATTGTAATGTTGATTTCAAGCTAAAACTGACAAGTTTTTGTAGCCAAAGATTACGACAACACGATTGCCGAGTGGCCTACATAGAGCGATTTTTTGCTGTCGTCCCTAAAAGTCACAGGCAGCTCTGAAATTGATCAACAAAAAAATAACCTCATGTGTTGTCACCTAGCGAGGCCTTACCCCATTAATGCTGCATGTCATTGTATCAATTCTGCTAGGTCCTGCAAGAAATACTCTTTGTAAAATATCGTCTCTCGATAAGTGTGTCGGAATGCCCCCTAAAAAAAGTTTAACTTGACCCCTAAGGTATGTACTATTTAATTTTAGTTTTAAACTTCTGGATTACAACAATTCATTGAAAATGACCACATTAAATGAACATACCCTATAAGAAAAAAAAAACTTTAACAAGACAACCAAAACCCAACCATACACTCCGCGGAAAAGTTGTCCGCCTTAAGGGATTTGCTATTGTTTTGGAAAGTTCCCTTCAGTTGGGTGCGGCCCAGGCTCACCTGCATTGCACTTGCATGCACATGCACAATAAGCGACACTCATACATTCTTGATGACAGCATAGTTTCTCAATTTGCATTATCGCATTTGAGGTTGAATCCATTGGTCGGATCAATTGGAAAACGTGACATTTCTGGGAGGTGAAATAAGCCAAATTATTTCTTAAAAATCACGTATCTACTAGTATCACATGTACTCGGGATCGGGAGGTGCTCTCTGACTCCATCCACCCGACTTGGATGATGTCATGCGATGGAAAGTGGGAAAGTGCTATCGTAGCATTTTTTTCCTTTGATAGCCATGGGCAGGCTGTGCCATAGAGGAAGTGCGAGCAGGCAAATCATGACGATACGAACGAAACTGATTTAATAAAAAAGATAAACAGGATGCAAAGAAGCTTACACTTTTCCTCATGTCTGACATGTGTGTGTGTGTGTGCTTTAAGTTCTAGAGTGGGGTTAGAGTTTGCAAAGTGTATCTTTCAGTCGTGGTATTTGTGTGAATACTTTTTAAAACCGATGTAGGGAAGTTTTGTGTTGGTGCAATATTATGTGCTGTTCATAGGTAGGTACATATTTGTTGAGTTTCGAGTTGTGGATACAGGTATGGCACGGAGTCGTCCTTAACCCAAAAAGTGATGTCAATATTTTTTCAAAGAATGCAATTCCAAGCGAACCAGGTAAATGTAAAGCTGAGACCATTTAACTCCAAGTCTTACAAGGGTTTGTAATGCACTCTGTCGATTTCCTTGTGATTGTGCACTTTTCACCATATTTTGATCAGCGAAAGGGATTTTAGGCAAGTCAGATTTCAATAGCGTTTGCTGTTTTATTTCCATGTTTATATCCGTGGTAAAGGACAAAGATCCACGACATTGCATTACTTGTTTGATATAAAGAAATAAAGGGACAGTTTTTTTTTAAGTATTATAATGGAAACATTCCGTAAAAATTGTTATGAACCACGTTAAGTATTGCAAAGCAAATTAAACAACAATAAATAGCACGACTGGATCGCACGAAACTTTCTCGTTCAAATCATCAGTTTGGTTGGTTTATTTTTATTTTATTAGGTGAAAATCTCAGGAGCTAGATAAACCGTACAGAAAACAAGAGATTATACATAAATAAATTCATTTCAGATGGCAATACTTACATATCAAAAAAACAGTGTGAGACTCTCGGTAAAAAGCATTTTTCGAAAGTTACGGTCTTAACGTTTTAAGCGCCAAATGCAATGTTTATAAGCTATTTTTACTTACAAGTTACACCATTTTGAGTACAAGGACAAGCGCAGCTGGAGTTTCTGAAACCTACGGCAAATAACTGTTTTTAACTGGAATAGATTACTGGTGCTAATTTTTGCGCCTAAAACCGTAGATATGTGATTGGGACTTAGGTTGTCATTTTTCAGAAATTCATATAATATGACTTTATGTTTCTTTTAAAAACAACTGAGGGATAAATAGATACAGTAAAAGCTCGTTAATTAGGAATGGTTGGGGCAAGGTTAGTCCGAATAAACGAATTTTCCGAATTACTTAGAGATTTTCCTGTTCCTGTTGATGAAAAACTGCGAACTTAAAACGAAAAATTATTTTCTTAACACAAAACATTGCAAAAAGTACTTACGTAAAATTTATTATTATTAATTAGGTATTGTAACTAAAAACAAAAAAAAATTATATAAACGTATTAAAAAAAAAAAACTAAGAAATGGTTTTGAAATGAAATTAAATTGCGGACATTTTTTCCGAATAAACAAGTTTTCCGAATTAAAGGACCTTTATTGTAGGTACTTACATTATCGAAAATATGTATTTTGGTCAACATCGTTAGACCGGTTTTTGGAAAATCATTGCGCGAAAAATTTGCAATGTTGAGCTCGAAAAATACTCTTGCTCAACTATTTAAATAAAAACTGAGTATAAGGTATTGTTCTGGATGTAAGTAATACTTGGTTTTAAAAGTTAAATCCAAATCGTAAATAGCGTTTTCGAGATATGAACAGTTTTAAAAAGTAGCGTTTTCGATGACTCGAATGAAAAAAGAAGGATGCAATAATTTTTAGAACATTAATTTAACTCCATTAATGCATTTTGGTCAAAATCTATATAGCCATTTTCATCTATACTCTTTTTTTTTTTTTTTTTTTTTTTTGGTTGCGTCCAAAGGATGTGAAATCTTCGAAAGATACTAGTTGCCCGTGCTACTAGCATGCACGATTCGCGGGATATGTTTCTCCAGTGCCTCGCGCCTACGTACTAAACCACACCCATGTACTCTTCTACCACTCTCCCCGCGGGACTGCCATTAGGTATTACTTCGCGGGGCTGGTTAGCAACTCATGCTAAATCATCAACGTCTGCCACTTCGACCCTTCTTTGTCTTTCGGCTCTTCTTAGTTCGTTTTGTACGCTCGTTATGTATGAACATATTTCCAGCCAGTCGTCTTCTGAGCTCATCATACGCTCTATGAGAAGCTGTGGAATAGGTAAGTTCACTCTTCCTCTTGAAAATCTTCTGCAGTGGAACATTACGTGTTCCGTATCCTCTTCTTCATCTGGGCATTCGGGGCACAGAGGCGAGCTATCGTGGCCGAATCTGTGAAGATAATTTCGATAGCCGCCGTGCCCAGACAGGAACTGCGTGAGGTGATAGTTGCAGTCCCCGCTTTTTCTTCTTGTCCAGACCTCGATGTTTGGGATCAGTTTGTGGGTCCATCTGCCTTTTGCCGAGTTATCCCACCGGACTTGCCACAGTGCTAGAGATGTTGCCCTTTCTTCTTCCTTTATCCTTTTCTTTATGATGGACTCTTGCCTGTTGACCGTTAGCCTAAGGTAGATCCTTTGCATTTCGTTGGCGAGAATATCGATGGGAATCATTCCCGCAATAACGCAGGCTGCTTCGTCCGAAATTGTTCGGAATCCGCTTATTGTTCTTATTGCGCAGAGCCTGTATGCTGACGAGAGCTTCCTTCTTGTTTCCTTCGTTGTAAGAGCCCCTGCCCAGACCGGTGCAGCGTATATCAGTATTGAGCTGACCACCCTGGATAACAGAATCCTTCTGGCGTATCCAGGGCCACCGATGTTTGGCATAATCCGGGAAAGAGCTGCTTGCATCTGTGACGCCCTTTTGCTGGCGTACTGGATGTGCGTTTTAAAGCTTAACTTGTTGTCGAGCATTACTCCTAGGTACATTAGTGACTCCTTTGATCTAATTAGCTGGTTTCCAACATGGAAAGATGCATATTCCACAGTCTTTCTGCTGGTTATCAACACAGCCTCGGTCTTGTGGTCAGCTAGTTCTAGCCCTGCAGACTCTAGCCAATTCTTGATTCTGGCTACTGCTTCATCCGTAGCGGACTCTATCTCGTGGATATGTTTGGCCACAGTAACCACAGCGATATCGTCAGCAAAGCCTATAACCTTAACTCCTTGTGGCAGCGTTAATCGGAGAACCCCGTCGTACATTATGTTCCACAGGAGGGGTCCAAGAACCGACCCCTGTGGTACTCCCGCGGTAATGTTGTAGTACTTAACGCCATCGTCAGTATGGTACCTTAACTTCCATTCGGTAAGGTAGTTTGCTACTATATTCAGCAGGTAGTACGGTGTTTCCATTCTGACCAAGGATCTCCTAATGCATGACCAGCTTGCCGAATTGAAGGCATTCTTAACATCAAGGGTCACAACCGCGCAATATTTCTTCGTCCCACCTCTCCATCTTTTTCCCCGTATTGCTTCAGCCGCTGTATCTACTACCGCCTTAATGGCATCGACGGTAGAACGCGATTTTCTGAATCCATACTGGTCATCTGATAAAGCTCCTTTATCCTCTGCCACCTCGAGTAGTCTGCAGTATATGATCCGTTCCAAGATTTTCCCCATTGTATCTAATAGGCATATTGGCCGGTATGAGGACGGCTCCTCTGGTGGTTTTTTCCCTTTTGGCAGTAAAACCAAGTGCTGGAGTTTCCACGACTTCGGGAATACACCTTCCTCCAGACACCGTTGCATCGTTGCAATAAAAAGCTCCGGTCGTTTTCGAACGGCCGCTTTAACCGCCACATTCGGGATGCCATCGGGTCCGGGCGCTTTGTTGTCACCTATCTTCCTGCACGCTTCGCATAGTTCCTTCGGCGTGATTGCAGGGATGCGTTCCGAACTTGTGTCTCTTGTGGTGATGATCAAAGTTGACGGCCTATATGGAAATAAGTGCTCAACTATTGTCTTCAGCATTATTGGGCAGGATATTTGTGGGGACCTACTGCCCTTAAGCTTCTTCATCACCATCCTATATGCCATACCCCAGGGGTCTAGGTCTGCCCCATCGCAGAGTTGTTTAAAGCATCTTGCCTTGCTCTCTTTGATGGCCTTTTCGAGATCTCGCCTTGCTAGTCTGAAGATAGATAGCCTTTCTTGAAACTCTGGCCTTCCCCTGCATCGCTGGGATCTGCGTCTAGCCCGGAGGCACGCTGCTCTGAGCGTTTTAATTTCGTCGTTCCACCAGTAACACGGTGCCCCTCTTTTACTGGCAGATCTTCTAGGCATTGCTGCATCACACGCTGTGGTAATTGTTTGTGTCAATTGTTGTGACAGTGCCTCCGCTGTTTCGCTGTTGAATGCAAGTTCGGTATTCATCATTTCCTCGAACGTATCTTTGTCAAAGTGGGTGTCTTTCCACTTTGGCCCTGTTAGTTTGGGGGGCTGCCTGGGCTTGTCTTTGTTCAAGCTAAATATGATAGCCTGGTGATCGCTGTGCGTATATTCTTCGCTTACTTGCCATTTTGTTTTGCGCAGGAGTGAGTTACTCATGAAGGTGATATCTATGATAGACCCCTTGCCTGCTTTCCGAAATGTGTTTTTTGCACCATTGTTCGCCAAACTCACATCTAGTGTTGCGAATGCTTCTAATAGAGCTCGACCCCTTGCGTCCGTTATCCTACTGCCCCATTCTGTAGCCCATGCATTGAAATCGCCAGCAATTATAATTGGGTGTTTTCCTCGCGCGTCAGCTACAATGTCATCCAGCAGCTTCAGATAAGCCCTAGGTGTTAGGCTAGGGGGTGCGTAGCAACTATAGAAGTGGATGCCGTTTATCTTAGCGGTTACGAAGTATTCCGCTGGCCCACCGACTTTTTGCATGGCGTGGCTTCCACAGGTCCATATCGCTGTCTTCTTTGAGATATCGTCTATCCAGCTACAACCATCCAAAGATTTGTAGGGCTCACTAACTAGGGCAATATCAACTTTTTGTTCCCTTGTCATCTGCACCAGCAAGTCCTGCGCGGCCGCACAGTGGTTAAGGTTTATCTGGACGACCTTCATCATACTTTGTTCGTCAGGGCCTTCTTGAATACTGGACACTGGCCACTACCAGCCACGTGTCCAGCGTTATCAGGCTTGTCCTCCTTGCACCAGAAACATAGGGGTTTCTTTGCACAGGCCTTGGCAATGTGACCTTCTTCCCCACATCTTCTACACTGCTTAGATCGGTCATACTCGCTCTTGCAGTGACGCGCCGTGTGACCGAATTCCAGGCACCTAAAGCATTTAGTTAGCACTAAACGCACTCGTATGCGGCAGTTTACCCACCCAATCTTAATCCTGCCTGACTTAAGCATTTTATTTGCGCTGTCTACTGGCAACCCGATCGTCGCGACTTGCGTGCCTCCGTAGGAGTCCAACAAAAATTGTTAGTACAGGCCTTATGGAGGAGCTTTTTTTCTACCAATGGTGCCTGTAGATGCTCTCACGGCACTCAAACACAAGAATTGCCACTGAAATAAAAACCAAACCACTGTCATACCAAGGAATTGCTGTTGTAATTTTCCTAAAATTTGGCAAGGAGCTCACTGCAACCACTCTGCCACACAACTGCAGGAGTGCAGTTGTGTGGCAGAATGAATGAATGATCGCTTGTGTTCCCTTGCAGTGTGTGTGACTGAAGCACATCAGAAGAGTGTTACCATGTGTACAAGGAAAGGATATCATCAAGGGTTTTTCTATGGATTTTGTCAAAGAACTTTCGGTTTTCGTGCTTTTGAGAACGAATTTTTATGTGGGGTGTTACCATTCGGTTTTAATTTGTTTGTATTTCTGAAGGATCAAAAAATATTTAGTTAAAATTCGGTTTTAATTTGTTTGTATTTCTGAAGGATCAAAAAATATTTAGTTAAAATATTTTTTTCAATGTTGTCTCTTAGAAAAAGGTTTATTCGTGAAGTGTTTTAATGCATTCATTTCATTCACGCAACAAGTGATCATAAGTGCGTTGTAGTGATATTGTTTTTTTTGCGATATCGTATTAAATATTTTAATATATGTACAACTCTAAGTTCCTACATATTTTCAGCCCTAGTCGTGAGGGCAAATTTCTGCATAGTTGGGTATAAATGAGCACATGGGTAGAGCACACATTTTTGGCATATTTTAGTACACTGAAATGTCAAAATGACCAAACAGGTAAACCTATACTTCGTATTTGCGATCGTTGGGTTTTTCCAAAACAAACTAAAGTAATTAGGCCTACTGGGAATACCCTAGAATAACCCTCACGGGAAAAGGAAAAAGATAAACTGAATTTATTTCGTTCAGCAATATTTTTATTTTAAATTGTAAGGTGGTAACCCTAACAGTTTTTCTCTCTGAGTTATGGTGAATTTTCATACAAACTACGGCAACCCTGTGAGAGCTTAAAAGAGGGACAGATTTATGTAAGTCATTGCAACCAGACTGAGAGACAAACATCCTATCTTTCCTGTACTGACAATTTTTGTTGGACAGAGTATAGGTAAAGTATTGAAACCGAATTCTCAAAATATCCCTTTTTTCAAAAATTCGTTGTACGATAATTTTGAGAAAAACTGAGTTTGCTATGCAAGTCAAGATTTTCAAGACTGCCGTTGTTCAATTTTGAACGAAAAGCTGGGTAAGCAGCGACATTAATACCACCCTCCTTAACTTTACTTTGGTTTAAATAGTAATAGCAATCAGAATTGATTAAAATCTCGAGTTCAAAATTTTGTATGACTACAATATCTTTTTTTTACTACGTATACGAGAAAGTTAAAAATTGCTGTCAACAAAAATTCGTCAATAAACTTACTTTTGAGTTAAAAATCATTCTTTTGCTGCCGAATTGATGAATATTATGTGGGAATCAGATTTTTTGCCAAAGACTCGGGTTAATAGATATCTTGAATTCGACTGTGGGAGCGGACACTAACCACTTACTCCTCGGTACTGAAAACAAACGAAAACTCTTCGAATGCAACCAAATAGAATTCAGCAGCTGAAACTGAAACTAAGTATTTCGCTCTTCGATTCATCTGTTTCGGAGCATTAAATCTAAACCGCATTTGGCCCACTAGCAATGTCATAATAATAAATATTTCTGCTTACATCTCAGGATTAAAGTAACTCAAATTTAATGTCAAACTCAGCTTATACTAATATGCAGTGCAATGACTAGGTTCATGTCCTTTACTCTTCCAGATCATACTCCACAAAGTGCGCAATAATTCACAAAAATGCTAATCTTTGCAGGCATCGTAAGCTCACCTCAACACTTCCAGCAGTCGTTTAATATCTGATGGACTTGTCAAAGTTTCTAAATTAACTTTCGGTCCCTGCACACATGCCCGCATCTATGGGTAAACACTCCTTCCTCAACAGAATACCCAAGTAGCATTGTACGTAGAGACAGAAACTTCTCTGGTTAATAGATATCATTCTCTCTCGTTTGGAACATTCCATCAATATGTAGGCACTTCCCCATACAACCCGCATAGAATATTAAATCCACCTATACCACATCCTAGACAGACATTGACACATATTTGTACAAGCAATTGTTTTCCCCATACACTAGAGAAGCTCCTCGATGGTGGATAGCCATTACAAACATCGTTCGTCGTCTAATCGATGCTCAGAGATACACATCTTGCCTGATTATCGATTCATAAGTCTGAGAGCTCATCAATGTGCTCGCCTTGAATAATTGTGTAGTTGCTTGCAAGGCAAAGTGTTGCGACTTAAAGAACATCCATCCACATAACAACACAAATCTGCAATCAGCTATATAGGAAATGGACTGTTAAAGATTCACCCTGCAATTAGGGTAGGTACGCAATCTGATGGCCAAATTCAGTGGCATAAACAAATAGCAGATATTTCACCCTTAGGATCAAATGAAATGGAAAGTTCTATGGGTTCATTTAGTTATTTTCGAAACGGCACCATGCTAAGAGGACAAAACACCCTGCTCCACGGTAAAGGTTCTAGGTTATGAATTATTCGCTCGCTGAGCAGGCTCTCTCGTATCGCTCAGGTAGCCAGCCAGCTATCCCCTTCTTTAATATTTAATTTGAGTTTTCCAACTCGTGCCCTGACTACTGAGCAGAGCACTGAAAGGGATGTTGCGAAGAGTGGACCTGGACACTCGAATGAATACGCAGAAAGCATAAAGAGTGCTCTTCGGTATGTCGTGTACATGAGGGTGTGAGTTGTCTTCGTCGTGGTGGCTGCTATACCCAAATGGGTTTAAACTTAAAGACAGTCGAGAGTCTAGTGTTTGGACTGCTTTTTTCATAGCTCTTGGAAGGGATAGTAAATATTGTTCCTACCCTTCCATTGAATGAATGAAAATGGACTACGCAAATATGCTCCTTGTGGGTATTGAAATGGGAGGGGTGCATTATGAAGCCCTATAAAGTGTCTGATGGGGTGGTTGATGTTGGACATCATTCAACATGAATGGCAAGAAATCGTAGCTAAAAGTCTTGTCCTTTGATATTTTAAAATTAATTTAAGTTCACAACCACAAAAATGGAAGCAACTTTTCGATTTATGAATAAATTCTGTCAGACTGCCTTAGATTGGTTTCTTTAGAGTCGACTGCATGTCAATAATATAGGAGGAGTGCAGTATATTTTACATTGCTTGCAGTAGCTTTATCATGTTTATTGGGCCGTCTTTTATAGAAATTGTATTGGTAGTTTTAAACTCAACAAATGAAGAACAGTACCTTTCGAACCAAACTCACGATATTTTAACAATTTTGTAATTTTTATTTCACAAAGTATATCAATCTTGAATCCACTTAGTATCTTGTAAGACCAAAAACTTAACATTTTGAGAAACATCGATTTTTTAGTTGCTTAAAATTTTCCATTTTTCTCAGTTTTGTTCAATGCTATGTTTTGTTCATTTGGGAAATTTAAAAAATAAATTAATAAATAGTTGGAGGTAGGCCAAGCTTCTCGCAACCATTAGCTTTGTGCTAGTTTTTTATTTTTGGCACGAATGGAAGGGATCTTCAATTGTAAACCGAGTCTAAGCGGATCATTGAGAAGCTCTTTTATGACAGTTTTACTCTCGGATATTTGAGATGTAATTTGTATTTTTTCGGGGATAGAACCTGGGACTCTGGCTTAGTAGTCCAACAGACTAACCTCTGAGTCACTGCGCCTGGCACATATTAGCAGATCGCATTGCACTCATATTTTTCAATGTTCCTGCGAGAACGGTTTGAACCCTTTTTTTTATTACTAGAACCACCTGACTGTTTATGCCGCCAATAGGTCTGTTCCCTAATGATAATGAATTCGAACACATTAGTCAAATTTAGTCAAACTTCATTCCCTTACGAAAAAGTTGGGTAGACGAGTGCCACAAAGAGATAGAAGAAAATATTTCCCTTCGTAAAAAAAAACCTGCAAATAATAGCCCAAGAAATTTCTTTGGGCTAGTTGGTTATAACTGATTTTAGCTGTCAAATCCCTCAAAAGTCAATTGGAATTGGCTGATTATTTCGGTTTGGTTTATTGAGTGCTTAAATTTATAATTAAACATGGATAAATCGGCAAGAAAAATAAATATCAAACTGTATTCGAGTGTCTTTCAACGTCTGCAAACTGGTAATTTTTAAAACCCACTGACGTTTATTTTTGAATATTATTTCATGCAAAACTTTCGTTCCTGTACCTTTTGGTAACATTCTCTGAGAGAATATATCCCCACTCCTTGATATCTGACATTTTGCCGAAATTGCCCAAAAAAGTAAGGGAACCGACCTAATGATTCAAGGGAAATAAATTCTGTTCGAAACATGTCAGATGTTATAGGTAAAGGGTTTTTCAATAAGAGCGCTACAAAAGTTTTTTTTTAATAAAACAAAAACGGTTTTGGATATCAATGAAATTCTTTATTCCTGTGAAAGTACGTTTGATGCCATTATGTATGGAACTCGATTTCTTTTGCATGGCCACCACGGGCACGCTTGCAGAAGTCCAGACGCAGAACCCAATTTTCGACGGTTTTCAAGCATAAATCGGCCGATACTGCTGCAATTTCACGTTCGATATTCGTACGAAGTTCATCAATCGTCGCTGGCTTGTTGGCATAGACCATAGACTTGACGTAGCCCCACAGGAAATAGTCTAACGGCGTCAAATCGCACGACCGAACCGAGGCGGCCAAGCGACTGGACCATTTCGTGAGATAACACGTTCTCCAAACTTAGATTCCAATAAATTGATTGTGACATTCGCTGTGTGGCTTTGGGCGCCGTCCTGTTGGAACCACATGTCCTCCAAGTCCATATCATCCAATTGGGGCCAAAAATATTCGGTTATTATTGAACGGTAGGGATTCCCATTTACAGTAACGTGCCGGTCTTGATTATCACGGAAGAAGTACGGCCCAATGACGCCGCTGGCCCATAAACCACACCAAACCGTAATTTTTTCGGGATGCAATGATGACTCATGCAGTACGTGTGGATTGCTGCCTGACCAATACCGCATATTTTGTTTATTGACGAAGCCATTTAGCCAGAAATGAGCCTCATCGCTGAAAATGATTTTTCGTTGAAAATCTGAATCGTTTTCAAGCTGTTGCTCAGCCCAATTCACGAACATACGACGCTTCTGGCGGTCAAGCGGCTTCAGTTCTTGCGTCAATTTAATCTCGTAATGATGTAGATCAAGATCTTTTCGCAAAATTCGCCACAACGACGTCACAGAGATGGCCAACGCCCAACACATTTGGGCTTTCTTCAACTGAAGCCTCAGCGGTAGCAATATTCTCGACACTACGGGCACTTCTTTGTCTCACTGGCACGGGAACATTTTGTACTGTGCCTGTGGATTCAAATTTTTCCACTAGACGCTCAATTGTTGATCTGCTAGGATGATTATGACGCCCATAAATCGGACGTAGCGCTCTTAACGTTGAGGCCACTGATTCCGAATTTCGGTAGTAAATTGTAATAATTTCGACTCGTTGTTGGCTCGTATATCTTTCCATCACGAAATGGCAAACCTTACTGAAGAGAAATGTCAAAAGAGCGGACAGAGCTGTCCCTGTCGCTCTACTTTTGTAGCGTCCCTGTTGAAAACCCTTTATATATTTAAAATAAATTTATTAATAATTTTAAGTGACTTTAATGGTCTAAACTTTTGTATCAAGTAACAAGCAAACTTTGTTTCATGAAATCACTAAACTAAAAAAAATATTAGAGGTTAATATCTTTACTGCCATTTCAAATGAGTGCGTTTTAAATAAAACGTGTACTTTATTTATCAATACTCATATTTTGTGTATGGTTTATATTTTTTTGTATAAGAATGCTCAATCAAATGAAAATTGCAATGAACAAGAAAGTTTCGTGCGATCAAGTCGTACACTTAATGTCTCCAGGAATGATTTTCGAAGATTCCAACATAAGACAGAAATAAGACTGCAAAAGGTTGAATAAAAACAAGAAAACTGAAACTGGTCCTGTGGACTGCAAAAAAAACGCGATTGTAAACAAGATTCCATCACTACGCAATACGAGCTGACAAGAATCCCGCCAGCTTCATAAAAAGTAAAGCAGGTTTGCCAAAGTTTGACGAAAAAAGGATAGGAAGTTCCGGCATTTTCTAAGGTTGCAACGAGAACTAAATCTTGATGTATGATGTCCTTACATTTTGCGACACCAATTTCAGCCAGCAATAGATTAAAATTAAAAACCTTTCCCAATTAGCTAGTTCCGATTTACGAGTAAGTACCGATTATAGCGCTGTCCTTGCAAAAATTTAGTCTTTCACAATAGTAGAGAGTAGTGACGCGACGTATTGAAAAACTAAACTTGGAACTAGTCATCTGATGTGATCTTCATGCATGCAACAAAAAGTGGCTTCGAGTAGGCAATGTTTGTCCTTGACCCAAAAAGATGAAACAAACTTCAGGGAATATCAGTCTTTAAAATCACGTACATATGACAAACGTTAGCTTCTTCTAGCTCGATGCAAAGAGCCTGAAAATATTTTACAAGATCTTAAACGAATAGCGAATACGATGGCAGTATTATCAGAGACCATTGCTAGCTACACATCTAACATTTAACCTGCCAACTAGGTTTTACTCGGTTTAGCCAAATAGACACATTCATACTCCTTTGGACTGCTTGAGTTGATTTCATTCAATATCCCCTCTATCCATTCACCTATTGACCTCTTCACAAACAGCGACTGCATTCCACTTCCAATGAGACATTAACTCGAAACAGACGCCTGGCATGTTAACCAAAAACTTCCTAATTGTCTATTACAGCACACAACTTGCGCAGTCAAAGAATCCTTAAGGGATGTAATAGCTGCTATTGTTTCCATAAAACCAAGAACTTCCTGGCTTCTTACTATTTGCCTTCATTTCGTCATGCGGAGAAAGGTCATTGCTTGAATTCATAAAAATACAGACTTTTTCTTTTTATTATTTCATTTCCCAAGGAAAGGGCAAGGATCCTTAATGGGCGGGAAAATTGTGCTGCAGACAGAACAGCAGACATGTGAAGGTTTTATTGTTCTTCTTCGTTGTGTTGGGTATTTTTATTTAAAAATGATGGCACCGCCAGAGAATTGTTTTCCGTAGTAAAGCTGAGTCTATTAAGTATTCATACGAGTCTCGGGGACTTATCACATGCAAAGTGCAAGTCGGTAACGTGATGGGGTTTTTAAAATTTCCACCCAGGTATTTTGGCTATTGTTTTACAGTTTTTTGTATGTGTTTTTAATTTGACATTTGATATGTGACAGGAATAGGGGAATGAACTTGTGAAAAATTCACTTAGCCATGACGGAAAGGTCTTATTTATAAAAGTGCCTTTATATATTGGCTTTTATATTTAAAATGGAATATTTTATTTGAGCTGCATTGAAAAGCAGTGTGATATTAAAAAAGCTATTAAAGAAAGCATCCCACTAACCCAAGAAATGGTTTGAACACCAGAGATACTTTTGTAATAGCAAATTATTTTTTAAAAAATGGAGGAGTATTTGAAACACCCCATTAACTATGTACCTTTGTCGCAATAAATAAAATGGAGCACTCAAATCGAGAGTGGCATTCGTAAAAGAGCGGTCGCTAAGAAAAGACACATTTTATTCCTTACTCATCTTGCTCTACTTTCCCACTGCTGTCAGTTTCTAGAATAAAAAAAGAACTACATTCTGTTTTGTTCCGAGTTCACTTTTATGGTTAAAGTTAATAGCAAACAAACAAAGGCTCAAGCAATCTAAGAGAGCACTGTCAATAGAAGCTCTATAGACTCAGTCAAATAGAACAGAGCAGAATCTGTCTATTAGTGACCTTTCCGCCAAGTCAAATCACAATTATAAAATGTTAACTTTTCAGGACGTTCAAAAAGCCTCATCCGGCCTGTCCTCAGGAAAAATATCCACGGCTTAAAAAGATAACTTTCACAGGAAGTATTCGTGAATTACTTACTTACATTCACAAAGAGGGTGTGAGATGTCTTCCGCGACCAGTTGGTCCTTACAGTACTTACATGTATCCGCGATGGTTACGCCTAGTCTCTTGGCATGCTTCCTGAGAAGGCAGTGTCCAGAGAGTATTCCTATCGTTGTTCTCAACTTAGTTCTACTGAAATTAATCAATTGTTCAGACTTCCTCCGATTTAAAACAGGCCACAGTGCCTTTGAAACTTTATGCCATTCTAATTGTGACCATCTTGTGTTTGCTTTATTGAAGACTTTTTCAAAAAGTATTCTCCTGGCCACAGCCATAGGTGGTCTTATACCTTCAATCGCTGCATCAAGTGGGAGCCCAAGTCCTTCTTTGGCCAGAACGTCTGCCCTTTCGTTACCTTCGATATAAAAATTCCCAGGTACCCAACACAGTCTTACACGGTTCTGCGAGCACAATGACTTGAGCACTGTGCGACAATTCTCGACTAGCTCAGACTTGGTGGTTTGTGATTCTAGTGCTTTAAGTGCAGCCTGACTATCAATGAAGATGGCGATATCCTTATTGGATATTGATCTCATCTTAAGTGCCTCCGCGGTTTTAAGTACGGCCAGAACCTCTGCCTGAAACACACTGCGTGTGTCCGGAAATTGCAGGGCCATTTGAATGTCGAACTCGCCGGAGTATACACCTGACCCCGTGCCTTTGCAAGTTTTGGACCAGTCAGTATATACTGAGGCCTCGTTTTCCCTCTGAATTAGGTTCCTAGACCAGTCCTCTCTGTCAGGGTACAACACATCATAAGGTGTGTCAAAGTCAAGTGTGCCAAGATTTTCATCCGCATTTACGGGGATATCAGAGAACGTTCCCTTAAAATTAGGAATGGTACCACCAAAGTCTAAATCTGTTCCCGAAGTAGTAGTCACTTTACTTGAGAACGTTACTGCGTTGTTGCCCTGTGGTGAGTGTGGGACCATACTGTGATGAAGTTGATGTTACCCCGAAGGTTTAAAAATATATAAACATACCAAGGCGGTAACTCACAAGTCCATGTTTCACAAAATGTATCACAAAACAAAACTTTGCGAATTTATATCCCTCTCGTTCCAGCTTCGAGCGCGTATCTTGATTCTGTCCCCACCATTCCGTTTGAACTGGAAACACGCAAACAATGCAAACTTCCTCAATACACAAAGAACTCATTAAACTTATTATTTCAACATCCATAAGCGAAATGATATATGGTTGAACGCCTCGAATACGCCTCGTGCTGCATGCCTAAAGGCACACGTAATGAAGGCACAACAACAAGACCATCAGATCTTAATTTCCCCTCATCCTGAGATTAGTTGGGAAAGAGCAATTTGTGTCTTTCATTGAAACTTTCGCACACAAGAGTCGTACAAAAACTAATCTCAGCTACCCTCCTCATTCAGGATAAATTCCTTCTGCACTAAATATCCTTTTGATTGTGACAACGGCAATACAAGAGCATTCACAGATACACACTGTGGAGTGTACTGTTCGCGCATATCCCTGCGTCAAACCTCTGAAGTGGGTGAAAAGGTCTATAGCGGTGTGCGACCTAGTACTCGCAGTCATCGTCTACGCATCTTCACCACCAATACACTCATTAGATATTAATGCATTTTTTTTTTGCTTTTTATTCATACGCTCCTCTAAAAGTCCCAGTGCTAGGCCTTCCTCAGCTGCATATATGTACAGTTGCTGTCGAAATTTATACCCTTTAAGCATTTTGCAAGAGTGTGTACCTCTGCAAAACAAAGAAAAACACGAAAAATAAAAGATAAACCAGAGCAAAACACTAAAACGCTTTGTGTTTTCATTCCTTTTCACATGGCAGGGCTGCAAGTCGAATGGTGGGATGCCCTTCTGGATATCTCGAGGACTATCTCATGCGATGCCAAAGATGAACGAACATAGCAACAGCAAAAAATGCTTCTTTCATTCTGCTTCACATTTTGGGTTATACCATTTTACCCTGGGGGCAAATTGCAGCCTTTCGAACTTTGGTATGCCGAACAAGTATTTTTTATTTTTGTCTATATGTGTCGGTATGCACATGTGTGCAATATTAGAGAGCATCTTTAAATGACTCAATGTGAAAGTCAGTATTACGTAAGCCATGTGGCTGGACTTTTATGTGAAACCTAAAGAGGGGTGGCAAACAGGGTTAACACTGAACCGCATTGACTGACTAGCCCCAAACCAATTAAAAGAACGTGTGGTTTTTTTCAATGTAATGAACCTTGCGTACTGCATTAAAAGGGATAAAGAGGTAGGTATTTTTTCTATACCTATGACTAAGGTCAATCCTCGATAAAAGTTTTCATGTTGCGTTCTACGGAGATAATCCCTTTTTATAGCTAGAAGGGTTTTTCCGCGATGTGGCTCTAAAGTTATAATATTTCTTTGTCTACAAACAAATTCAGGTCAGCAATATGAACTATGTCGTGATCCACTTCCAGTTTGTCGTACATTTTTATACGTATTTCCATTAAAGAGCTAAAAAAATATGATGAGTGTAAATCATGCTTGGGATTGGGATGTGGTCCACAGAACTTTTTTCTAAAATCGGCATCAGTAAGCTCTTCGCAATTTGTCCAGCAAAGTATATTCGTATTCTATATTTGTAGTGATTCTCCTTAAAGCTTTAACGAAACAAATTATTTTTTTGAACATCTACTCTCAAAATTCCGGAAATCCAATCGGAACTTTATTTTTATTTCTAACTGAATCTCTAGGGTATATTTTTTAATATCTAAGAAAAGCTATTTTTTGAGCAATTACTTTGAAAATGTGTCTACCTCGGTTAACCAAAAGAAGTCCTGTTAAATTATTTTCTTCTCGGAATCTAACAACTTACCCTTGCCGAAGTAAATTTTTTACTGTGGGGTCCACCGTTTTCACCGATTTTCAACACCCCAGATATTCGGAGTAAATAACTGCCCAGTCTCATGGTTAATTTTAAACAATACATCACGTTGTCGATGTGTTGTCGTTACGTTAACGTACTTTTTGAGGACTCATGGTCTGGTCATGTTAGACGTTCATGTAAAATAGAAAATTGGTTAGTAAATATTTGATCTTCCAACTTTGCCCCACCGAATGTCCCACCATTGTCAACACATTTCCTTGAGATCTTAAAACTAAATTTGACTGAGTTTTTTGAAAACTGCGACGAATACAAAAATATGAACTGGTTTAGTGCGTTTTATCTATACGTATCAACAAAATTGAATGATGTTCGTTTGTGTTCACATAACTCATGAACGGCGCGACATATTTGATTGATTTATTTTTAATCTTATTCGATGTTGTCTGTAGAAGGTTTTTATAAAAAAAAACGGAAAATTGCTAGAGATCGATAAAGTATTTTTTAAGGAAATATCGTATGTAGATTGCACATCATGACACAGTGATAGCCGCTACGGTAGGGGCCAATCAATTTTTGAACAATTATTTTCGGGCGTCCCAAAGACAGCAACTTTCGAATAGGTACTTTTACCAATCACCCTCTGAAGGTGGAATACGTATACTGCAAGTCAAATGCGGGATTATCTGTACCCTTTTAAGTAGTGAAAATACCAGGAGCAAGGCAAACCAAAGGTGGTCGCTAATACAGAAGGGCATAGGGTCTCAAAGGCCCTGTGGCCAAATTTAGATTGGAAAAAAATCTCTAGAATTGTTAAATCTAAGTAAATCAAAGTTACGAATGACAATAGGATAACTATCGGGGTATTGCCTTTTGACGGAATATGCCGGGAGATTAGGCTTAATAAATACGGATGCATGTAATGTGAGGACTTATGAACATGTCGCAGAGGATGTTACGCATATTCTCTGCGAATGTCAGGCTATAGATCGGAAGAGAAGGAAATACCTTGGAAGGTAGGTACTTTCTTGAAAATTTGGAGGAAGTTGGTTTCGCAAACATCAAACCATCTTTAGGTTCTGCAGGGAAATTAATTGTTTGGGCGAATTTCGTCTAAGTTTTTGACCCTGAATGTTCCTATAGGGATTTCGATGGGCCCATTATGGTGCCTGTTCCTTATGATATGACGAACTCACAACTCGGTGTGCCCTTCAGGAGAGTATGGAGTACCCGGTGGTTTAAGTGGCTTTAAAAACTCTACCGAATAGTCAACACAAAAACTTTATATGCATTACAGACAATGTCTATCGACTTGTAGACCACTCCTTCCCTTCCAAAGGACTTCATTATATTTCAATTGGGAATACAAACTTTTTTTCTCAAAAAAAGATCTGTCTTTAATTGACTAACGGCCATATTATTCACTCCCTTTAATCCGGGTTAAAGGTTAGACCCGGATTTAAGTGAGTTTAACCGAAAAATTAAACCCAGTTTTTTAAACTTGACAGCGTTTAATCTGATTTAATTTAAACTGCACTCCGGGGACCAGTTTAAGTTCTTTAACTCGGGTTAAAACTCAATTTCATAATATTCACTGTTCTTGTTTAGGTCACATTTTTGACATTTCTTTGCTCGCAGGAGGAAGGAAATAAAAAAGTGAAATAAATTTAAAAAAAATATTGCCGAACTGAGTCGGAGACTTTCATAATTTTCGAACATGTCGTCTCCATCTGTATAGGCAATATCGGCATGGGCCACATCATCGGCACTTTGTTCCGCATGAGCTTCATTTGCATTTTTTATAGTGAACTTTGTTCAAATACGGAGACTTTTTATAAAAATTTGATAAACAACAAAAAACAAATGTCATTATTTGTGAAAATTGACATTACGTCCGTTTAAAACGGTTTAAAGTATTTTAAATCCGCATTTAAATCCATCGGGTTTAATGGATGTTTTTCAGTGAATAACATGGGCATAGGTTTAAATTGTCGGATTTATAAAATGCGGATTAATAGACAGATGTAAAATTAAATTAAACCTGAGTTACACCCGGAGTGAATAATATGGCCGTATGGCTTAGGACCAGAAAGATAAATTTTGGCTTAAAATACTGGTGGAAGTATTTTTCCTGAAAACAGTTTGAATTCTTTTTTTTTATTAACTAAGAAGAACGTTGGCAAGTTTAATAAAGTAAAGTCAAAATGATAACGCTTGCACCCACTTTTTGAAAGTTTTATGAGACCAATTTTGAAAAACGGTACCAAATATTTTTCACCCCTCCATTTACGTACTTAATTTGAAGTTAATGCGACATACAGTTCGTGGGAAGAAAGAAAAAGAATCCCTTATTTAAAGGTGCACGTCATCTTCTTCTTCTTCTTTTCCGGCAGCTGCTATTAACAGCAACACTTTAACTCCTCCTGGAGCATAGGGCGACAACCAGGGCCTTCCACCTCTCTCTGATTCCATTGGAAGCACTGCTTCGCTATGTTCTTTTCTGTTTTTTCAGTGTATGGCCAATCCCAATGTTTGATGTCAACATCCACTTTTGTCTGTCCAGTCCTAAGCCACAATTCGATGTTGGCAATCTTTAGGATATAATGCAGACAACGATTTGCAAAAGCTTGTAACCTGCTCGAGATGTTGGTTGAACATTTCCATGTTTCAAATGCGTATAACACAACAGATTTAATATTGGACTCAAACAATTTAAAAAAATGTCTTCTTTGAATAAATAGTCAAACTTTGCTGCTGAATATTGCGCCTTATTCACAAAGAAAATTTCTATAGCTTTGCATACTTTAAACTCACGAAAAGTCAGAAAAATTTGTGTGCAAAAACTGTGAACCCTTTGTATATGAAATCGAGACTATAAATGCTTATAAGACCCGCATTCACTAAAAACACACCTTAAACTCGATAGCATACAAAGAAGAGCATACATGGACTAATGAGGGATATAAGAACTCAACACTTTGGGTGGCTTCTCAAAAAAATCGCAATACCTAGGAGCACAATTTTGTACAGAAAATAAGGAAGCTAATCCGCAAACTGTTTCGGAGTCTTTTCGAGCACTGGAACAACCAAGCACGTACGTAGAGTAAACTACCCATTATAGTGGCGGCATAATTAAATTAAAATGTAGAAACAGCTACTCCCATAGCGACCGACATCAACCTTCTGACATTGTTGTCACCCGTGAAAACAACTGTCACAACTGAAAATTGGACACAGTTTTCCGAAACGATTCATTCCCATCTAATTGAACATGCAATCCAATCAATGCGACAAGGCATTTCACACATTTCATACAAAAAAAACAACAAAGTTCACCATCACTCCGGAGTAAGACCAAACCCGCCAAGGACTCGACTCGCATCGTGATGCCTGAATTTACGAACGATTCATTGAATATTCCCTTTTCTTTTTATGCATTCCATTCGAGCTCAATGAAAACTGATTCTAAATTGAATTCCAATTCCAACGGTGCGCTCGGCGCAAACACGAACGACACCATCTTGCTGTCCAGGTCGGGGAGTTGTAGATTTTCTGGTTAATAAATAATCGAGCAACTGCCTTTCGAGCTACTTTCGGTGGAATTGAATTCCGAAAGCGTTTGGATATTTCATTAGGCGACTCCTTCGGTAAGTGGAGCGACTACCTATACCAAAGCGACTCACGTTGGATTAACAATTTGACTTCCAGGAAATTTCAGAAAAATATAGCAAGTCTTCCACCCCAAAAAGTACAAAGACAGTCCCTGTATAAGTCTAAGTAGTGTGCTTTCGCATTCTCCAGTGGTGCAGGACTTTGCCTTTTACTTGTTGGGCCAACTTTCTGCGCTCATCGAATATGCAACACTCATGTTGTTTGTTTCCGTATGAAGTCAGTCACCTCTTGCATTCAATATTCCTCAGGCCAGATGTGTGTGTGTGTAAGTAATTAAAACAAATGCAGATGCAGTTCCCATCAAAATCAATCTTTAATGCGAACTTCCCAACACATACTACAACCCCCCATTAATGCGATTTATTTTTTCAGATGAGATATTCCCAGCACAAAAAGAAAACATTTATCCATTCGACGGCTAATTGATGTACCGGATGAAAAGGAACGAACAGAAAGGAGACGAGAAAAAATCCGTACATCCTTTCGTTGAACGGCATTACTTTCATTGATTTTTGTGCGACCCTTCAGGACGAAATCTGTCGACTCACATTGTATTGCATTTGAATCGACACGAAGTGAACGTATGCAATCAAATGCAAGAGGCGTACAAAAGAGTACCCTTTACTCCTGCCACAGGATCAGAGCTGGCACAGCTGGCAATGCAATTTTCATTGCACAATTTATTAAAAATCCTTTCGTGTCGAAAAAAGCACATATATAGGTACAGCGGGACGGGCGGAAGGCGGGAGTTCATTAAGGCGGAATATATAGCTCCTTTCGCCGGAAGTGATTTTTCTCCACCATTAAGGGAGAGCAGAGGACTGCATCGTCGGAACGGAAAATGAAACGCGAGAGGTCTTGAAACATGAACTCAATTAAATATTAAACAGAGAGACAGGGATATAACGTCGATATAAGTGCGAAGTGATTGAATGCGACAGCATTCCATTAATTACTATTTTACTGCATCCGAAAACTGTCTTGAAGTGGTAGGGATTGGTAAGTATTTAATCGATGAAATTACGAAACAATTTTCCTTCAACTTGGGTTACAACTGTCGCTTTTAAGATACATTGTCGTTCGAAGAAAAAATGCAATCGTATTGAATTTTATTCTTTTTTATGGGGATTTGAACAGGGATCACTCTAAAGCTACTCGTCCAATCGGCATAGATTTCTTGGAGAAGTGTAGAGCTTAACATGGAGCAAAATTTAGTTTTTGTTTTATTGTATTGAGAATTTTCTTCACTTGTTTGATGCTCTGTCTCAAACTCTGTTATCAAGGTTGGAACCGAACCTTAGACTAAGTAATTTTCTTTTGAAACAACCATCTTTCGTCATCGCTTGATCCCTTCTTAGCTTCTGCGACATAGATCAGTAGTGATGGGACACTTGTCGTCACTTTAGGTAAACGGAGCCTTACTGCTTTTCTAGTCGCAATCGCAGAAGACCAGGAACAGAAGTCTTCTTCAAACTAAGCGTCTACAATAAATAGTCTTACTGGTATAACCTCAAACATACCAATGACTCCCAAAGCATAAATCACATCTTTCTGCTGCATAATTCCAACAAAAAAATAATCCTCCTAATACCTATACTCGCAGAACGTTCAGCGGACTTGTTCACTCACCCAGCCAAAGCTGCGCTATCACCTAAAACCACACTACTTGATAAGAGCTACCATTAAATCCCGAAAAGCCTCCCCCTTGACAGCTAAGCACATCAATTCGATCATAAAAAAAGCCAGAGCTCGTGAGGCTGTCAAAATCGCCGCCATCATCATCATCATCACAGCACCACGGACGTCGCGTCGCGTCGGTCGTCGAAAATCCTTTAATACCTCTGAAATGTATCCCAAAATTCGAATGCACTCAAAGAAGGTCCACCACCCCAGCTGACTCTGGCGCCAGCATCCCGAGCAGCTAACCACAAGTGTGACATCAGGTGGTATGCCTGACGGGCGATGATATGGGCGGGAATATCACATTTGCATGTATACGTACGTGGGTCTTGTCCTGCCGCTGTCCTGGATTCCACCACGTCCACCTCGACTGCTCCTGCTGATGTTGCATTCAATTATTCTCTTTTTACATATTAAATGAGAGCTCAGGACTGGTTCGACATCGCGCGCACATGTGCGGCAGTAGCACCGACTGACAGCTAGAAGCCACATTTCCCAGGTGAATGCAGCGCGATGCAGGATAAAATCCATTTTCCCCGTTTCCGTGTTCAACCGCATCTATGTCACACAGGAGGACGACGACTGATTTTTTGTCAGTTTTCGAGGCAATTTGTTGGTTCGTTTTTGTTTTTCTTGTTTCGTTCGTCCTTTTTTCTTCGCTTTGGCCAACTAAAATGTTGATTACGTATTTATTCAGGACGGCGATAGGGAATAACAAAAGGACGTTTTCTTCCATTTCGGTGTACTTAACCCGATGGTGGTGGTGGTGGTTCGTTTATGATTTATTCCAGCGGCACAATGAAAGAAAAATCGGTAAATAGAAAGAGACGGTAGGTCGGTCGGTACGTGTGGTGTGGTGGTATGGTGCAGAGCGCAAAGCAAACGAGCAGGCATCCGAGTAGGGTTGACTGACATTAAAGTGCAGCCAGGTGGAATGCAGGAATTAATACATATTTTACACTGGAGTCCTGCTGGGAATGAATGGGCTCTGCATGTGCTGGGAGTAAATTGAGGAATTTTTCTTCACTCGTTTGGGTGTTTATTTTTAGCTGCAATGGGAACGTGGCGAGTGGCAGCACTTGCTCATGAATGAGTTATTGCAAATCGAGTTTTGGGCTCTCGGCTCTGTTTTATTTTCTGTGTTGCCAGAACAATACTGGGTGATGCTTGACATTTGAAGTAGAGTCAGAGGGAAAAATTAGTTTTTCTTATTCAGGACTTTAATGGAAAGCGGTAGTGAGTAGTGACTGCTGAAGAGCTGTGTCAATACCATGCAGGGGGAGTAAGTGATAATAGAGGAAATAGTGCTGTGCCTTACTATCTTCTAAATAAAGCCACGAACTGCTTAACCAACTGGGGTTAAAGTACCAGACTGAGGTGGCGTTAAGTACTGCAGCCGCGGTACCATATCGCTCGGTCATTGGACCTTTTGCGGTTGAATTTTACGTTTGTTAGACTTTCACGACTTGTGCTGAAACATATACCTACAAGTGACGCTCAATATCTTTCTAAGAAGGCGTCAGAAAAACAAAACAGCTCTTTATCGCATCCTGCTAAATATGGGTGAGCTGGAATATACCAGAAAAGATCCTTTAAACGTGAGTGGTCAGCTTAAATATTTTATGCGCAGCTTCAGTTTGGCCATTAGCACTTCCAAGGTTCCAAGGAAGGGAACAAGAAGGAAGCTGCATCGGCAAAAAGACTCTTCGCTATGAGAATAATGAGTGATTTCCTAAAATTTAAAATAATTGTGTGCTCGCATTATTTTGTTTGGGACGAATAGACTCGAAAACCGCTCAACCGATTTTGCTGAAAATTTAACAGTTAGTTACCATTTGTACCGGAAGTATTTAAAAGTAGTTTGAATGAAATCCAATAGATGGCGCTGTGTGTCTTTCCAGTGTTTTCGCTTTAATGAGTCTATCTGGAAGGACTGCGCTTATATTGAGAACCACTTTACGGATTTGGATGTGGATTGCGCTATTGGCATCAGCACTTTACGGAGGATTGTATATGTGTCTTGGAAGTTGCAGTTTTACCACTACAAGATTGGATTTTGAGGTCTAAGTTACAGAAATTGGGTTTAAAATTTAATTTACCGATTTTCAATTGTTGAACGAACAAATTTATAAACCGCAAACAGGACCTTAATAAATTTAAAAAAGAAGAAATTCTTTGGAGCTATAAATTTAATTTCAGTGTTTTACTGTACCTGAGGTAGCATTGGTTAAATAACCACCGCAAATAGATTTTTATGTAACTTTATGATCGTATTTGTTCGTTAAAATTTAGCGCACGCTCAGGATGCTTACGATTGCTTTTAAAGCTCTAAACTAAACGATAAGGGACACTAAATTTCTATATATATCTGTCAAATACAAAGAAATTAAATTAAGGAGGACATTTTTTCAAGCACTGTTTGTTAAATACCAATAAAAGAGCAGTTAAACCAGAGGTTCCCAAACTATATTTTTTCGTAGACCACTTTCAAAATTTGGTGGACCGCCTGCTGCTACACACTTTCCATATTCCCAAAAAATGTGAAGATTAGATCCACCGATGGAAAACAGACTTCTCCACATGCCAGCCTAACTGAAAAAAATTTTCTTTGCTTACGAAACCATTTTTTCATGCCAACGTAGACCTCCGTCGAGTCTTCCGTGGACCTCTGGGGACTGAGCGTCCACCTGGACCACATTGGGAATCACTGAGTTAAACGAATTCAAGATATTGTCGCAAATTAAAGAACTCGTACCCTTTGTCTTAAAGCCCGGTTTTGTATTCTATCCTAGAAGTCCATGAATGCTTCGGGGCGGGTTTTCTCAAGGCCCCTGTATTATATGGTACGCAGTGGCGATTGAAGTCCACGCATAGCCGCCTTTTAAACCAATTCTCTTGTTATATGAAAGTGTATATTTAAATTTGGTGACTAATTCCCTGGACAAGGCGCCCCTCTAACCGTGGCGCCCTAGGCAACAGCCGAAAAAGTGCCACCCTAAAACCGGCCCTGGGTAACAATAGTTGTCACTACGCACATTATGAACGAAACAAACAAATTGACACTTTCGAAACGAAACCTACTCAACCATGGCACACATAAAATCATAGGCTTTGAAGAGATTCGAAAAAAGAAAACCAGGCGATGCAAGATTCCTTAGTACATTTAAGTCTATATGCCCGGCGAACGAATTGAAATGTAATCCATATTTTTTTAGAGTACCTACACTCACTTTGGGTCTTATAACTTAGTTTAAGGAAAGAGATCGGAGCTTTATTTAAAAATAATTCGACGCAAACATCTTACACAGTCACACAACCATATAGGAAAGGCGAACAATAATTATTTGCACATAGCTGCAACGATTTTCTGCAACCACAACTTATGACAAAAAGCCCTTTAATTTGACCTAAGCAAATTTGAAACACTTCTCGTTGAAAAATTTCTATTCCATTCTGTCACCATTGTGCCCATCCCCCGTGGGATAAAACGCTTTACTCCAGATCACATTACTCGCCTGGTGCACGCCAACCAGCCCCAGCATTATCCTTTCATTATTTGCCTTGCCATCGAGGTTTACTCTCAAAATAACCACTGCTATCTCATGTAATCCTTCACCGTATTTAAGATTCATAGATGGTTATTTTTTGTTCCGTTGCTATTCTTGTCATTCAACAAAGCCCAATGACCCTGCCGCCTGCCCCAATGGAAGGAATTAACAATAGGTTCGGTATAACATTTATTGTGGTCCTAGATGGCCCACCTACTCACGAGATACTCTAACGCCGTAACAATGGACTTGTGTAGGCGGTCGCACTTAAATCACTCTACAGGCAACATTCTGCAGACCGCCCATTACCGTCAGCATCCCCAAGTGCACCCACAACTATCGACCTCTGGTGCTAGGATTCGGCTTGATGCATGCAGCTACACTGTACCGACACCGAGCCTGCCAGCTGCCACGTCTATGTGTAGTGCTGTTATATATAAAAAGATTCAGACTGGCGTCTGCTCTCACGTCCCTGGGACGGGGTTGTTTCGTGTTCTCGATGGGTGCATTTTCTGCTGCATTGCAGATTGTATCTGTGTGTGGCGGCGCATCGTGATGAGTGTGGGTAAAGCAATCGCTACTTCTGTCTGCTGCCCGGGTCGTTATGTTTACGTACTCGAATATTGTAATAAAGGCATAAGTGCACTAGGACTGTACAAGCGGTACACGTACATGCGACAATCCAGCACAAGGCCATGCAAGGATAAAACCAAGGGGCGACGCGTTCGGGAACATTGTCCTCCCCATCCAACATTTAGTCGCATAAAACTGCAGAGACCAACCAGCTATCCAACGACAAGTTGTATTTAGTAATGAATGTGGAGATGTTGAATAGAGGCAAAGTTGTATGCAGGCCGGGAAAAACTCCAAAGGATGAGTCGCGGCACGCTTGGACGTTTTTCGTCTTTATAAGCAATTTTCTGTTTTTTTCCCTTCCTCGGCTCCGGACGTAGTTAAGGGTTATGCAGCTGAACGAAGTGGATGTTTTTCCCCGGGCCATTGAGGCAGTACGGTCGCTGCGAGCTGATTCCTTTGGGGCAATGAATGGTTGGGTTATAGGGAAGCAGTTAAGTGTGGGAGTGGGTTGCAGGCAGTTGCTCGTTTTTGCTTTCAAATCTGTTTATTTTTTTAAAACTTTCGGAAATTGACGAATTGTTGTGAGACGCGTTGTTTTCTCCGATCGGAAAATATTTATAAAAATATAATTTCCCACAACCAACATATATTTGAAGTATTAACTGCTTGTAACCCTATCGCCCAAAGTGGGCGTGGAGTTGAAACAATGATTTTGACTTTTTTTGTCGATTTTGTGAACACCCATTTTTTCTCGGTGAATCGTCGGCTATTTTTATCCTCAAACCAAAAACGCCCCCATAAAGTGGGCGTGGCTGTAGAGAAAATTGGCCTTTTTAGACCAAATTACTTACAGTATTAGGCTTCAATAGTAGGAAATCCATATTTAGCAGTTCAACTGGAATACGAATAAGCAAAGCAGCAGTATATTTGAAGGACCTTTCTAAGAAAAGACCTTATCATACGACGGCGTCTGCTTTAACATTTTGCCGCGTACCATTTAAAACCCTTCCAAAGTGCCATCAGGATAGCAACTATTAAAAGGAATTCTTCGAGCCCAATACAAATGCTTTAAAGCAAGAAAGCACAAAAACTAAAAACTGAAAAGTGTTTGCTTGCATCTGTTTTAGTGCCACAGCCCACAGCCATTAAAAGGGTTCGACTCGTATCAAACAAAAAGTTCACTAGGATCGCCACAAAAAATTGTGTGTTAGTAAACAATGCGCGGGGATTCTTTTGTAAACATGACAGACTGCCGGTGCTGGTCCATGCCTTCTAAAGGGTGCAGTTCGATTTTGGCAATAGTCGATGGCATATTGAAAGAGATATAGCATATAGGTATACGTTGTGGATCTTTATTGCTCTACAAGCTACTGGTGTGAATTTGTGTTCTTTTCAAACCAAACACTATACAAGGAGGAATCCGATGGAAAGGAACTCCTCACCATTACCAAACACTAAGTTTAGAGGCATTTTACTGCTTTTCTCTAAAGTCAAGACCCCAGAAGAAGAAACTCGAAGTTGGACGGTTAGTTTACCGGCTGCTGGATTTAAGGTCGGAAAGCAGGCATTTTGAAATACTAAGCAAACCTATTGTCACCAAAGTCCAGCGAATAGTAAAGACGAGTGTTAGGACCTGCTTTTTGAGGCTGATGTAGTGATAGGTAAGCAGATAGTCCACGTTTAGTCGATTAAGAATCATTTCAGTTCCGCTACCTTTGAGCCTTTGATATAAAAAAGATTGGCAGGGAGGGATGGAATGCTTTGATAGAGTGCAATCAATTCAGTATGGCTGAAAAAAAACATGGAGCTCAAAGACTGCCTCATCAGCCTCATTTATCACATCAACAGAAAAGGAAATATATCTTCGTAGAAAACTCGAGTCATAATCCTTCTTAATGTTACATAGAAGAATTGTATGTATTCAAGTCGACTGACTAACTTTTCGTCATTTGCATTTTCAGCAAATAGGAAACTTGTCATATAGTATCTTCACCCGATTGTAAAGAACAAAGCATGCCACTAGGTTCGGTTCTAAGTCCGCTACTATATTAAGTACAAGGTGTTCCAAACGAATTTTTCTCTATTTTTCTGTGTTGTAAAACTTGCGACTGATTATCAAAGGACAGGACTAGCTATCGAAATGACCATTTCACACATTTTAACAGTTAAATTCAAACAGCGAGCAAATTGAAAGAGACATTTGGGACAATCTGTGTAGGTAATTATTTTTTTGACTACAGATTTAAATTTTTTTTAAGAGAAGCGTTAATTATCGGCTTTGAAAACGCCATCCCGTTGGTGGTTGTCCCAAAACGCTGGGAAATGTATAACTACATTGTAAGCTGAAAGCAGAAACTGGAAGGGAATCCTAGCTTACACCGATTTTAAATTAGGAGATCATTGGACGGAATAATTGTATAGAAGTTCGGGGAACGATTGCATTCATAGGAGGAGTAAAATAACTACTTGTTATACCTTAAAGTGATTACTGTCACTCAGCTTAGCTTAGTAAATCGTCTAGAGGGTATCAAAACAGTCTTTAAAACCTATCACGGACTTTCAAGGCTGGTATAACTAATATCAGAGGCCAATAACAAAATCAGCCCAGCTGGAGATTCTAATTTAATACTTATTTACGCAATGTATATCATGGTCACGTGCTGACATGAGCGAAATAGAGTCTATTCACTGCATTTTTGCTTTAAGAGCTATTTGGCAGGGTTGCCATTTTGACTGCTTCCCAGTCAAATCTGACTGGAATGATATAAGTTTAGCTGGAGGATTTTTTGAATTTTTTGTATTCAATATTTCTTTGACTGATTTTAACTTCTTTTCAAAATGGCATTTTTCCCAACCACCAGAACAATTTCAAATTCAATTTACCCATATAACAATAATCCCACCAACACACTGAGACAATTCATACACATTTGTTTGTTTTGCTTACTTTGGGATGGCTGACTAACAAACACCAGTTTGAAAATGAAAATTCTGCAGATACATACGGTTGGTGATAATGTGTGTGATGAGAGTCTCATAGACTTAAAAAAGTAAATACATAGCTTCTATCCTTAAAGTATCGCAGATTATTAAAAGAAATTCCGAAACATTATTCGAAATTTTAGCACTACACAAAAATGAAAACGTCAAAGCTCAACACAGCCGCCGAATTCACTTAAAAGCGATCTTGGCTGGATTTTAAGCTGGATTTGTGTTGAAAATTCTTTGACTGTTTTATTTGACTGAATTTGAGTTTCTTGACTGCATTTTTTCCAGTCAAATCTGACTGGAAGCACAGATTTGAAATGGCAACCCTGTTATTTGGTAATGCGAGTCATATCGATTTAAGTTCTAAATAAAATCGTAAATCAAAGTTTATTCCAAAGAAAAAATAGCCCATCAAATAAAAGTCGTAAATATAAGCAAACGAACCGAGGTAACTGGTCGAATTTATTAATTTCCATGCTCTAGACTAGAAGAATGCCAGTTGGGCCTTCGAGTAACATTAAAGCAAACGGTTTTGGCCAGTAGAATATGACAAGATCTGGCAATACTAAGCAGCTGCATGAAGGAGCCTCAACTCAAAAGAAATATTTAGCGGTAACAGTTGGAAACAAAATCAGCTGAATTTATCCCATCGACTTGTACTGAATTTCTAAATATTAATTGTCACCCAGTATCTACTAGGTCTATATATATAAAAACTTAAAATGCATGAAGCTTGGCTAGCCCTAAATATCGTAATTTTTATTTTCACAATTTACCAACCAGCCCCATAGAGAAATTTTCACAGAAAGTTTTCCATTCCCCCCATGATGAACAGTGCAACTTACAGCTCTGCACCAATATTCGAAAAAATCACTTATTCAGTTAGTCCTTCTGATGAAAAATACCATTCTCACCGCCCATAAAAAAAGTCCGGCCTCCCCCCAAATAAATGAGAGCGACTTAATTATTGACTAGAATGTTTAAATAATTCGAGCCAAAAAATTCGATTTGACTATATCTGCTCTCCTTCATCACTGAAAATGATTTATGGACCAAGGATCCCATTCATAATACCTGCTCGGATAAAATTTGCACAGCATTTCTATAGACTACCTTCACCTACATAAATAAGAAAGTCATCAACTACTTCAGAAGGTAACGAGCGCATTAATGATTTTTCCTGGTTCCAGGGCACAGAATTAATACCTCTAGCAAAACTCTATAAAAAGTGCTTGCAATAAGATGTTAACGATGAGCAAAAGAGGAGCATTTTAATTACCTTGAACCCTTTCGCAATAAAGCAGTAAAGATCTCCCAATTATAAAAACGGCTGCATGGGATAAATTAAAAGAGAAAATCTGCATCATGAGAAAATTTATACTCTCACTCCTTGACTAATAAGGATTGAACAAAAAAAAAAAATGTATGCAGATGTAATGCAAGGAGGATGGGTGCTTTCAATGACGAATACGCAGTCGAAACCTACGTTGACCTAAAATTGCTCATAAATTTTGTAATAATTATGCTTAAGTAAATAATTTTAGGAGTAGGGTAATAGACTCTTTAATGGAAAATACATTATCTTGAGTTAGTGGATGGGCTTTATGCCGAAAGGGGATCCCTATAGTCACAAGAGCCTCATAAAAAAATGTTTGGCGCAACAGACCCATATAAGACTCAGGACCTAGCTTTTCATAATGATTCGTTTGCGCGAGTTGCTATCTTGGGTCCTAGGTACATAACGCGGCCTTGTAAATTACAATAGCTGAGAAGAGGTGGGTACACGGAGTTCATAGACAACAGCGCGTAGTTGAATCGACTGATACGGAAAACGCAGGACAGAAATATTGAACCGTCACTGACCTACCTACGACAAATTGAAAATACCACTTGCATTATATCACTTAAATTGTAGATAGCAAGCAATTGCAAGAAAATGTGTGATGCGCTTCATCGGTGTCAGGCGATGGAGTGGATTCGAGGAAAAGTTGTCAACTTTGATCTCCAACCAACTCGATACGTAATGGTTGAGATCGTGCCATTGTGAATCGAAGCTTCTTGACTAGCTTTATATTGATGAGGAGTCATATACCCATAGTTCCTCTTTAAAGCTTCTGCTTTTAATTCGTGCAAACTAAGTGGGTCTCTACCCATTTTTGACACAATCAGAGCCAATCTTTCAATCGATGGAGGGTTTGTACTAGGAATTTCTAAGTCTTTCCGAGGATCAGCTATGAATATTTGGACAGTGGTGGACTATCACGCCCTAAAACCGCGCTTGTAAGCACCTATCAGTCTGTTGACCATCGACTTTAGACGTTTACATATTGAGACTCATGCCCCCGTTGTTGGCACAAGTCTTTTAGAATCACGTTGCTTGGGTCCGAAACAAGGATGCTTATATTCAACTTTAATAGCTACGACGGAATTTTATTGAAGGTTCAAGGTATATGCCAGCGAAATTTTGATCGTCATCTCTGCGGTTCTATTAAAGGGTTTTCCAATAAGAGGTGTTATTTTGAATAGCCCGCTATTTCGGTAGCTGTCACTTTTGAAGCTGTTATTTTTTGGAATTTGACAAGTAGAAACTACGCCATTACTAAAAATGGAACGATAAACGCTTCAACAACGCATTGAAATTATAAAAATTCACTACATAAATGGTGAACATTTTGCAGTCACAGTTCGCAAAACTAAAGCATTTTTGGGTCGTCGTGAAGCACCTTGTCGGACCGCAATACAGAAATTGGTGGAAAAATTCGAGCTGTTGGGACAAGTTAGTGATGTGAAGAATAAAACCCGTGCACGTCGCACAAGTACAACTGAGAATATTGCTGCTGTAGCCCAAAGTGTTGAATAAAACCCAGGTTTGTCCATTCCTCGTCGTTCTTTGGAATTGGGCATTCCACAAACGTGATTATGGCCGGAGTTGGATGGTGCTGATCTGGACAACGTTAACTTTCAACAAGACGGCGCTCCGTGCCACACAAGCAACGAAACCATTGATCTTTTACGGGAAAAGTTTCCGGACCGTGTTATCTCTCGAAGATGTGATCACAATTGGCCACCGAGATCTTGTGATTTAACACCTTGCGACTTCTTCCCAGCCTCGATTCAAGACCTCAAAGATGGAATTCGTGAGTCTATCGAGGACATAGGGCAGCCACCTTGCGATTTTGTTATGGAAAATTTCATGAAAAGGATATGGTCCTGTAAGCGTGGTCGTGGTGGCCATTTGGCTGATGCTGTTTTTCATTATTAACGGCATACATTCCTCTTTATTATGAAATAAATTTGAAATTAGCTATTATTTTCACAAGCGTTCGCCTAAATGACTAAAGACGTGCGAAAGCATATGCTCCAAGTGCATATGGCTGAACGTCATAGACCTTACTTTCTTTGGAAGGGTCGTCAGCAGCTAAATAGATTTTATTCGCATTTTTTTTGTTAAGAAAATGTTTCACTTTCGAATAGGCTTGGAAGGCATAAGGCGTAGAAAAATATCGCTTCCAGTGTTCTCAAAAACTATGCCAATCTAAGAACAGAACAAAACGAAGAAGAGCAGAAAAGGCACGTGAGTTTTTAACTCGCGATTATTCTCGCTCATTGAATATTGTTTGACATTTAATGTCATTGTTCAGTACATTGCCAATGTCAGATGTAAATCTACTCTATCGTGCATAATGCTAGTTGCATTGCAACCGCCTTTCCAAGATTAAAAACAAAACACTGCTAATAACCGCACGCCTCATTGAATGCGCCTAACCTCCCTGCCACTGAAATATCATCGCATTGCTTGAAAGGAATACGCAACTCATTCATCCATTGGCATTATCGCATGTGGAAACAATTTCCAAAAGGATAGCGCAGCTTATCGCGAGCTGTTCCACTGTAACTCGATTACGCTAATCAATAATTTCGTAAAAGCGAATCCATTCGGCTGTCTGCTACTCATCGACATTCCTGGTATTTGTACTCGCCAGTGTTGTCTATACAGACACGGTTCAAAAGGTCCTTTGTAACACTGTTACGTGTTCAGTAGGTGCCAGTGACCCAAAACAGCTTACAAATCTATAAGTTAACAAGGCGGAGTTGCACGTACGTAAAGGTGTGGTAGGAAGTAAATTGGTCTTTCAAAGGACTCATTGAACCGCAAAATGTCGATAGCGCTACATTGTGTGTTAAGTGGAGTGTAGATACTGTAGATATATAGGTACACATAGACGATTGCGCTGAAGCTGGCACACCGTGTAGCGGATAGGGGAAGTTTATTTTTTATTTTTTTTTGTGATGAGTGTGCTTCTTTTGTGGTTTAATTGGTTTAAAATTTCTGTGGAATGGTGACAGCCAAACAGGATGCTGTATGTGCCGATGCTGTTGTATTCTTAAAAAGAGTCAAGAGTTTATCCGTTGGAGCGAGGGTTATTGTCGAGTTGGCATTACTTCCGGCTGTATAACTCGAGAAAGGGCGACTGCAAGAATATGGAAGGGCAATCTATTTAAGGTCGGAATGAATGGGTAGACTAATGGCATTGTGTGCATCTTTTTTTATTTTTAGTTGAAACTATATTGAGCTATGTGTTGTTCCTTATGGGGAATCATAGAGGAGGACTCTTATCCCAGAGACAATCTGGTATTTCGGTCCCGTAGAGACAACTCACAACATTTCGTTAAGTTGCCAAATTAAATGCGTTGTTTTGACAATCAACTCTTCTCCAGCCCTTCAATCTTTTTTAATTTTAGTTGACAAAGAAAGTCTTAACTACCCCTACAGTGGCGAAAGTACTCCTCTCACTGGGAAACTGCCCTCCCAATGGACTTGATATAATACAAATGAAATCCTTTTCACTGTCAAAAGCAAAGCTTCCCAATGTCATTGAACATCCACAAGTACAGCCACCTCAAAGCTAATTACTCCGATGGCCATTTGAGTTAAAATCACAAACTAACTGCACACGGCTCTTTTTGAACAACCTCCCCTTTTTTATTAGCTATCAGAAAAATGACGTCCCACGACAATAAGGTCGGGAACTCTGCTAAAATCATGACATCCAAGTTCGATGCATATTTATGCACAGAAAAATAATTTGCATTTCAGAGAGCGTCACCGGGTTGGCACTGTGATTCGCAGAGGTATTCGCAAAATTTAATGCAAATGGTCCTCTTTCATCCGGCAAATTGTGCGAATGTACATAATTAATTCATTCTACCGCTACAATCCCAGAGAGCTGACTCAACTGCATCAACTAATTGAAGTTTTTCCTCCCCCGGTCTCCCATTCAATAGGTGTGTACCGGTGCATGCATGTGAAATTTTTGCCCATTCGGTTAAATTGTGATGTATTTGATTTGAATTGTAATACAGTAAATATTTGACAATCCGTTTTTAGTGTATTATACACACGCCTAAATATTGCATTTCCTTTGGGGGTCGATGGGGTGGGGGGTGGTAAATATTTTCAGTTGTTTGCTTTGAAAACTCATAAATAATGTGTCTTTGTGGGGAAGTCTCCGAATAACCTTGGGGAATCATTAAAATTTATTGCTTCCCTTTGAAATAAGAAGGCGGTTACGCCATCTCCTAGGATGGTATACGGGGGCGGATATATACTTAACATGCGATTTAGAATTTATTGATGAATTTAAATGTGAATTGTTGTTGATCGCCATCATAATGCTTGTCGGGGCGGTGGGGGGAGGGGCAAATAACTCTGTACTTTGGAGATGTGATTTATTCAGAGGCAAGTCTTTTAATGCTGCCACGATATTTGAAGGGGTTTCCCTTGTTCAAATAAAACGTATGGTGGGATTGCGGTGAGTTAGGTGGTTGAAGCAGACTGCTGTCGGGTTGATTTATATTTATATAGACACAGACAGTTGTTATTTATTCATGGTTTGGATATTAGGATGACGTAGTACTTGAGGTAGCGTTGCCAGTTTTTTTATTTGGGCAATGGGGTATTTTTAAACGTTTTGAGTAAAAAAGCGGGAATCTTACGCCGAAAGCGGGATATAAAAAAAACTTAAGTAGGAGTAGTGTTCAATTACTGAGCGGTATACAGAAAAAACCCAGATAAGTGCCTTACATTAAAAGCCCCGTTTTGATAGGCACTTATGCGGGTTAGGCAGTTAGGCAGAAAAAAACCTTTTAAGTGCGTATAGGCACTTAACTCTAAATTTAAAAAAAAAAATAAAAAAATATTTTTTTTTATAACAAAAAAACATTTATTTTATTTTAAAAATAACTATTATTAAATTACTCTAACTGACTACTATCGGTAAGCTTTAAAAATAACACTTTGTACTTTTTATGAAACACATGAAAGCGCTAAAGGAAAAAAATCTTTATATATATAATTCTACTGTACGTGTGTATGTCACTGAACTCCTCCTAAACGACTGGACCGATTTGAATAAATTTTTTTGTATGCGTTTGGGTGGCGCCCTGGATGGTTTAGAAGCCGATTGGTCAAAATTGGACAAAGGGGCGTGGTATCGCCCATACAAAAATTAATTCAAAATCTTATATGTATTTCAAAAGCAACCGAATCGTGACTGCGAGTTATTACTAAGTAAAATACAAAATTGAAATATTTATTTGGAATATATAAGAAAAAAAAAGTTGTAACAATATCACACTCCACTGTTCATACGGAACATACAAACACAGTTTTGTAAACACAAAATTGTAAAAAAACGCCTTTTTGTACGGAGCCTTTTCATATTTCCGGTGTCGCATTTCAATGAATATTAAGTGTATTATATTCACATATACATACAACAATGCAACGTATTCGTGAACGAAGAGGATATATTGGTCGACGTACTCCGAATTCACAAATAGTCCAGAACCGTCGGTTAAATAGATCGGCAGAAGATAAATTGACCGACAATGAAAATTTAAGAAACCAGGCTGTAATCAAACGTGTAAATGAAAATCAAGAGCAACGCAACGAACGTCTTCGAGCCAATGCATTAAGACAAAGACTTGCCCGTCAAAGAGTCACCGATACATTCAGAACACGTGAACAACAGCGTTTGCAAGTGTATCGCGCATTGACACGAGCATCACTTCTTCGCCTTGCGTTTGAATATGAGTCGGACATCGACTATTCGTCACATTCACAAATTGTAATCGGTGCTATGAACAAACAATGCCAACACTGTCATGCACTCAAATACAAAGGTGAATCGGCCGGTTTCTGCTGCGCGTCTGGAAAAGTTGTATTGCCACCATTGAATTCGCCGCCAGAACCATTGAAAGCACTATTGGCTGGAGCTACATCACAATCCAAATTTTTTTTTCGTAAAATTCGCAAATTCAATTTCAAATGACCTCATTTGGAGCAACAAAAATCGTTCAGAACGCGGATGGTCGCAATTTTCAATCAACGTTTAAGATTCAGGGCCAAGTGTATCATCAAATTGGTTCTTTAATGCCGATGCCTAATACCGATTCAAAATTTCTCCAAATTTACTTCATGAGTGATGAGGAACAGCAAATAAAAGCACGCTGCCAGTACAACCATATCGAGCAGATGGAGGAGCGATAAATTGTGGGTATTTTAGAACCGTTTTTTTTTTTGTAAAAATGCCAAAATATTATCTGGGATGAATGCACTATGGCACACAAGCATTCACTTGAAGCTCTCGATAGAATGATGAAAGATTTAAATAATAGCACCAGGGTTTTCGGTGGTGTTTTACTGCTGCTGTCCGGTGATTTTAGACAGACATTGCCGGTCATTCCACGCGCTACATATGCGGATGAAATTAACGCATGTATAAAACAATCATATCTATGGCGAAATGTCTGTACATTACGTCTTAACACAAATATAAGAGTTCAACTGCAAAACGATCCTTTGGCACTATCATTCTCCGAGCAATTGCTCAACATTGGAAATGGAGCAATACCATTACATGGAGACACACAATGCATCAAATTGCCGGACAACTTCTGCAACATAGTAAATACGAAAGATGCTTTGATTGAAAGCATATTTCCCGATTTACAAGCTATATTAATCATACGTGGCTTAAAAAAGCATGCAGGACAACGTCTGTCGGGTCCGCTAGTCTTTTATATTTTTTTAGTTGATTTCAAAAATGTGTTCTTAATAAAAATTTGTTTAGGTAAATTTTAATAAAAGTATATAAATAAAACACAATTAAGCGGGAAAGGTAGTTAAGCGAAAGGTACAAGATGAGTTTTATATGAAAAAGTCCTTAGAATTTGGTTCTCAAAAAAAAGGTAGGTACTTATGCCAGTTAGACACTTAAGCGAGAAGCACTTATCCGGGTTTTACTGTATTTTTTTGGTTTACTTGTTATTTGCCATTGCGATATTGTGCTAGTGCTAGAATAGAATGGTGTATAACGTTATGTGTGGAGAGCAGCATTCGGACTTTACTTCGATCGAGGTAGATTTACTTCGATCTAAAAAATAAAAAAAATCTGCTCCCAACATCTACTTCTTTTTTGCGTTAACATTTTTCAACCAAATTGTTGTTTCTGAATGGAAAAATCAATGAAATGGAAGAGATAAGATTCGAAAATTTGTCTGTTTTACCCCACAGCAGCGCAGAAATCGTTTAAATGTTAGGACAGTTGAAAAAGTAATTGTAAAAGTACAATTTACTTAGATCTCTAAATTATTAAAATATATATTTTTTTTGTATACGGCTGATTTTTTAATTGATGCAATACCTATACCTTTTTTTTATCAAAAAAATCCTTTATGTTAAAAAATAAAAAGTGTTAAAAATTAATTTCATGAAAAATGCGAATGAATCTTTTTGTATTCACTTCACAAATTTTAGTTCTACTTCGCTTTTTCTTTGCATATACTTCGAAAGTTTATTTCAGAATTCCGAGCCCAGGTGCAGAGTACTACTACTCAGGGCGATGTGTTCAATGAATTTTGAAAATGACAAATCGGCCAAAATCAGGACGTCTGGCAATGCTGATTGAGGGCGCAGGATCATAAACTTTATTACTGTGCAACGTCTATGAACATTTCATACCATTTTTAGCGCATATTATTGTTTCTCGATTAAGTTCGCTAAAAAAAGAATGAAAGGGAAATACCAAATACCTACCGGCCATTTATCAAGTCTCCAGTTTTAAATATTTGATCAAACATTTGAATATTTGAATAATCCAAATGCCTAATTTCCCCAGTGAAAACTATGTTTTTACAAAAAATACCCCTCACAATCAGGTACCGCGTATTTGCAGGGAATTTGGTCGGAGGTTTGATAGAACTTACATTCCGTAAGGAAATTACTCAATGTTGCTGCGTGAACCTTACCTCTTCATGCGATTCGATCAGTTTTTGTTTTGATAATGCGCCCTGAGAATGTTTGTCATCTCTTCAGTGAAGACTTGCTCTCTCGCGCTCTCCCAGACACGATGGCATCAGATCAGCAGCTAGCATCGTGACTGGACCGAGCTAGCAGTGATCGCGTTCGGACAAGAAAAAAATAAAGAAACTAAATAAGCAAACATTTTCTTTTTTCTTTAAATTTGTTGAGGGTACGGAACAGTTTTAACTTCTCTTTTCTATTCTCAATTATTAGGCAGTAGAATTTATAATCTAGGGCGAAATATCTAAAAGATCTTGAGCATCTTTTAGTCACGACTTCTAAAATTTGGCAGCAAACACGCACTTTTTATACATCACGACATCCAGAAGGCATCGTTTCTCTATCAGAGGAGAAAAGAAAGATTAAGACTTGATCCTAATACTGTTCCGGCCACTATCTTGAAACGTCCAGCTTAAAAGATACATTGAATTTACCAGAACCTTTATCAAAAAAGTTGTTTAAACCTCAAAAGCAGTTCCCTGTCTGCTATGATATGTTTCAGCCATCGCTAATAGCTTGATCTGGTCTTTTCAGTGTTCTAACCAAATGAACTGAAAAAGTCCTGAAAATTTAAGATTACCATCGCTACCTAGTATAGATGCGAGTTGTACAGAAACAAATTTATCTTTGAGATCCCCACCAGAGTCGACCCTATGTGCATGACGATGGAAAATTCTCGCTGACCCATAGGTTCCTTAAGAACTGCCCCCGAACTTTGGATGTCGGAATACGTTCTAAACAGTGTGACGCGATTTCATATAATTTTGTCTATCTCATCCTTGAAAGATTTGTATAGAACTCACAATCCAACAACAGAGGTAAAGTCTATAAACATTTTCTGTAATAACTGAACTCGGAGATCTGACAGTGGTCAGCAAAGTATGATTTTACTAATTGCGACCATTATGGTGTCCCGTTTAAACCACCATACACCCAGTTCTCGACGTTATAAAAGCAATTACAAAACCTCTTAAGCTGTATTTCAAAAATATGTCAACAAATCTGTGTGCCGAAACTTAGAATCTTTAGTGCTTCGTGGAATATCGAAATTGTTACCAAAAGTTAAGTACTCTTTACGCTCCCTCACTGTGAAGCATCTACTTTTCAAAACAGGTTTCGAAATTGTTTGAGTTTGATACATATTCTGGTTTTTGTACATCATTTTGAAAACAATTTTGTCATGGCATCCTTAACACGCGATCTTGTAGTCATTGTTTGCTGTGAAAACTAAAACATATCCCTGCAGTTAAACATTAATCAGTCACTCAGAACGCGTTATTGATAAACCAACTTCAATACTTTCGAACTAATAAAAATCCAGGTTTCTAGAAATGAACAAAACAAAACTGCACATTTTTTTGGAAAATATAGGTCTTTTCGAACGCTCTGTTCACACTTATCAACGTTAGCACTTCGCGCTTCAGTTTTCAAAATATGCGACTCACTTTTACACACACACTGCTGAGCCGAAAATCGATTTCCTCTCCACAATGCTCCTTTCATGCCTTGGTTCCGTAAAAAAACACACCCTCCTGACAAGCACAAACCCCACCCAACCCTCTATACTAAAAGCGCTCCCCAAAAACAAACGTCCGCCTTTGACGAATTTAAATAATTAAAGTTCACCACTAAAACCATTCGAAAATTATCCCTGCGCTTATCTACCAGATCTACCAACGACAGCGACACCCTTTCAAGTTGCCTACACTCAATTATAACTAAACCACCGACTGCCAACCTCCACTGATAGGTAGGACCTGTCTCGTTCTTAATCTTCAGTGGACTATGCCGCCAAAAGCGTTAGCTACTCTGCCTCTAGCTATTTAACATGCAAATTTCTATAAACACCTTCGTCATATATTCACACAGATATTGGGGACACCATGTCAATATTAATTCCCAGGATGACTACCCCACACACCACACTAACATAGGCTCACTAATTAATTGCTTAAAAATTAATGATACTTACATGCCACAGCGGAGTCGAGGAAATTGTAAGTTAAATCCGAAAAGAAGATCCTCTTCCTTGTGAGAGAGTGTCCTTCGAGTAAAATCCACAGACACGAGGGGTGGGCAACTAATCCAAGATATTATAGGGCACGTTCTTTTGTTTTTGCTAATTATAGGTATATAATACACCTCGTTGACTTTTGTATCCTTTCTCGCCGCAGGATATGAATTTAATTCACTTAAAATTCGAACACTAAACTCACTCTTCACATGATAGGTCGTGAAAACACAGATATCACTCAAGGAACGAACAAAAACAACCGAAACACAGAAACTACAAACATTTCGTCCTTGATTTCGATTTATAACAAATTGCTGCCCTAACTATTAGACCGGGAGTAGAGGATTCAATACAAATGCGATGATATGTATTTGTGTATCACCTTCGGTTTGGGACGATATTGGCACGCGATATACCTACTCTCGCTGGTAGGACACAACCCCACTTTCACTTTCACCCCGATGAAATATCTATGTACATTCGACGCCTTGACGTAAATTTTAATAAAAACGATGGCTTAATAGATAGATATTTGATGAACACCAAAATCCATTTATTATAACAGCCGACGAGGGTAGTCCTTGCTGGATGTACGCATATAAACGTGGCTAATTTATTGCTTTGCACATCAAGTTAGCGCCATAGTGCGGGGGTGGATGTAATTATTTTCCGCTAGGACACACACAGGAAGAAGACGAACGAGATTTCAATAAATCCGCAAATTGATATGTATGTTTTAGTAGGAGGACGACTGAGGTTAATCTTGGCTCCCTCTTTTGATATGGATTAACTTTTGTACACTGGATAGAGCGAACGGCATTAAGGACCCACATAAAATACTTTCAGCACACCGGGTATCCGTTTACTGAGGCGATAAACATTAAACAATTTTTAAACTCACTTAAACACTCTCGCTCATGCCATGACTGCGCTGAAGGACTTTTTCACCGCACCATGTGCAATACGGACACAATCTCTGACGGAATATAGGTCAGTTTTTTTTTTGCCTCTTCCGAAGGATGTCCTCGTGTAAGAGGGCGCTAAACACACGACACGATTGCACCTGGTTTCAATTCGATTTAAACAATTAGACTAGGACAGATTTCATTTTGCAGTTTTCGCGCTCGAATATCCCACCACAGGTAGCAGGAAATAAAACAGTTAAAAAAAAGGAATCACCGAAACTGGATGCTCGTTTTAGACTAGAACTTGTTTCGACGAGGTGCCGCGAGGCCAATAATGTATCGGAAGCTACCGTTGGTGGTAAACTGAAATTTGTTGGGAAAAATTGTCGAAGGTCCTTTTTGGGATGTTTTGCGAGTGACCCTTTTTTGAGTGCGAACGAGTGTGTCTCGGTGGAAGCTTTAGTTCTCTGATGCGGTACGGCCTTCACGTGGATCTGAAATCTGAATGGATGTTTGTTATTGTCATGTTGGAGAGTCATGCGCAGAGGACGTTGGAAGAGAATTTTCGGACAATTTCAAAGAGAAACGGTTACGGAGCTGATGGGAAAAGGGAAACCGAGAAATCAAATTTAAATAAGGATAAAAGATCTGCTTAGCATAAGTCACTGGGGTAATTCTATTTATAGAGCGCATTGTGCACCGAAGAGGAGATGAAGATGCTATTTATAATGCACAACGTTGAGTTTGAATTACAAAAAAGCAACAAGGATTTGAACGTTGGAAGAGTAGAGCAAATCAGTCACGCTGTGAGTAAACGTGTAGACAAACTTGCGAGTGTAGCTGCATAGGTATGTAGGTAGGTTTGGATTTGTGAAGTCTAATTTCGTAAAATTGGAACCGTGGTTTTCACACAAACTTAGAAGGGACTAGATATTACTATTTTAGACTAATCAGTGAAATTAAGAAGTTAATACAAAGGTTTTCCAAGAAAGCAGTAAAGGAGTTTAAGTGAGGAACTATTTTCAACAGTAATCAGCCAAGGTTTAGTGCTCATGCCCTATTACGTTCCTTGCTTACTCTTTGAAGGTGCTTTTTGCTTTTCCACAGCTTCCTGACATATTAGTTTTTCTTGGAATTGTTTGTGAGGGCATTTAACAGGATTAAAAAGCAGTGCCTCAGTGGTTGACGTGCTGGACTACTGAGTGGGGAGTCTCAGGTTCGATCCCCAGGAAAAACACAATTCCACCGAAAGGTTTTCTCATTTTGAAAGCGTCTCACAAGCGCCAATGTGTTTTTGAAAGCCTCTTGATTCAGGCGACAAATTGTACGTCTCCTCCGTTCGTCTCAAAATAAATGGTTGTGCGAAGTTGTGCCTAGTTCCTTATACGCCGCAGAAAATAACACCTCAAAGATAAAAATAAAATGAGTTCCTATAAATTTCGCCATTTTCCATAAGGAAATAAAGCCTCATTCAGTTTGTAGAAATTAAGACAAAAAAAAATAAAGGGTGATGGCACCTAAGTTCAGCCCTCTTCACTAGTCAGCCACTGACATACAAAGTACAGCGCAGTAGTAAATGCTTTTGCCTTTTTTCAAAACAAAAAATTGTAGTCTCTTGCCTAACATTTCTTCTCTATGAGTTCAAAAAATTGGCACAATCCAGCTGCTACGTCGCGAGTAAAAAATATAAGTCTGCGTACAGTTTTCATGAGTGCAGGATACGAGTGGTATACCAAAAAAAAAATTAGTGGAAGTGAATTTATAAAAGTGATACAATTAAGAATATACTGAAAGTATGTTCATTTTATGATTATTATTATGTTACTGATACTTTATTTATCTTGTTTCTTCACTTAAAATGTTAAAAAAGTTTTTTGTTAAATAATTAAGAGGGGGGCTGACCTTATGAGCCATTATTTTTATGATTACCCTAGGCTCAGCCCCTCCTAGTCGGGAGTTTTAAGTCCCAACAGGCAGTCTTTAAGACCGCATACATCGCAGAGTTGTCTAAATGCCTAGAAAAATGGGACCCGAGATCGTCCTGAACAGTCTCTTAGATTGGCTGAGCGACTTTCAAAAGGACGAGGTATCGTCAGTGAATAAGAAAGTGTTTCCGAGAGTACATTTGGAAGGAATATAGTAGATATTTTCGAAGATGCGTCCAGCATTTTTTATGGCGATGAAACGTCTTTCTGACTATCACAAATTAGGTGTTGTTTTGGCTCAGAATGGCTGGAAAAACCTTTATAAGGCCAGTCGGAAACGAAAAGAAGACAATCACTGCCCTGCTTTTTAAAAACATCTTTACTATTCTGATTAGTTTCCAAAATCAGGAAACATGGAAAGAATTCTTCAATAAAAAAGAACAAGAAAAATTAAAAAAAAAAACCTAAGGATATTGAATTTAGGAAACTAAATCTGCTGGAAAAGCGGTTGGAAGCTGAAAACAAGAAACTGACCGGAAGGGCAAGGCAGATCAAAAAAAGAATGTCCAAAATCCGATGCTCCAATCGCGACGAGGAGCTGATTTTCGATGTTTAAGACAACTATTCAAAGAATATTGGCTGTGATTGGTGTACAATGTTTTTTTTTTATGTTTCTAGGCGCAGTGGCTTAGTGTGTTGGACTGCTTAGCTAGGGGCCCCGGTTCGATTCCCAAAAGAACCTAATTTCATCTTAAGGCTTTTTTCTACTGCGCCACCTCTCGCGAACGTCTGACAAACATCCGAGAGTAAAAACCATCATAAGAGAGCTTCTCAATTAGCCGTTTGGACTCGGCGTAAAATTGTAGATCCCTTTCATTCGTCCAAAAAATAAAAAACAAAACTCACACAAGTGAGAAGCTAGGCCTAGGTTCCGATAGACCTGTTGCGACTTGTTTTTACGTTAAACACATACATTTATGTTATTTTTTTGTTTTTCTTTGTGTTACTTAACAACTGTTTAGTAACAATACCAACTCAAATGATGCAATTTTGAGGCAAATATAAATGAAGCCATATGACTAAAAAAAGTTCCTTTTGATATTTTTTACTATTTAATTAATGCATTTTTTATTTTTATTTTAAACGATGAAAATGTGGAAATGGTAATTGGGCTGACTACTGGATACTTGCGAGGCCGACTACTGGAGTTGAGGGGGCTGACTACTCCAAAATCACACCCTTTTCACTTATTTTGCAAATGGTTTGCATTAGGTAGCTCATATCCCTAAAAAGCTTAGTATTTTCCAATCCACAGACTTTAAACATTTAGAAAAACCAAATACTTGATTAAATAGTTGAAAAATTGATATTTAGGGAACTATCAAACACAACAAAAAAGTTAAGGGGCCGACTACTGGTGCCATCACAATGCATTTTTATTTTTTCTAATTTTAAACAATAAAGTATGCCACAAAAACTTAAAAGAACACTTTCGATGTATCTTTAGAAAAATAACTATAATGAAATAAGGCCCACAAAATATTTCTAAGGTCTGATTTCGTTCTTAAAATTTGAGACCTTTTCAAAAAATGAAAATAGGGTCCAAAAAATAATATAACTCCCGATACATATGTTTTTTTTTTGTTTCCTGTAGCGAAATTTGCAGCGCCCCTATACGGAGATGTTGTGCCAACAATTTTATTTATTTAAATTAGAATTTACCAGGTAAGGTCTTTAAATACTCCAGAATATGACTTTAGTCGTCCCCATGTAGAATTATCAATAACCTTCGTCTTATAAATATATTTCTCCCCTCATGTGTTTCTTTAGTTTGCAATGTTTCTCAAGAAAGTCAGCTAGGAACGGTAGATTATTTTTACTAAGACTCGAAGGTTTATTGAATTTTTAGTTTTTAAAAGTCCCGTTTTATCTGCAGTGGGAATAGTGGTCCCGGGATCGGTGTATTGGGGTACGGAGCGAAAGGAAATAAGTTTGAACATAATCCCGCCAAACAAAAAAAAACAAAGTGCTGCATATGACAGATGACAGTATTTAACATTGTTTAGTGTTCGCTTTCCTGTAAAACTCATAAGAGAATGCGCAAAATAACAGACAGGGGCAAAATATCTAGGCAAGAAACAATTTTCATTACTTGCAAATACGGATGAAACTGACATAAGCAAAAATCAGCGACCTGTAATTATTACGTTGGGACAGACGCCGACAAAAATTAGTTTAATTATGGATGAGGGCAATACCAAGTATATGCTGTCATCAAAAAGATACATACAATATTGACAAATCAGCAAAATGTCACAATCAACCGCTAAAGTGGCTCTGCTAAATTCTCTAAAAATGACAATGCAGAGAAACTCTCTCTTTGGGTTAAGTAGGTAATAAGACTTTATCAAATAGGACTATGAGATCTTAGAATCCCACTCCTGCTATATTGCAAAGAAATGCGGACGTAAGCCAAGGTGAATAAAAATATACTTGGTCCCTTTGCGTCCACGGGATTTTTGAAAAGGTATTCTACGGCGGATTCCATGAGTTGAAGAAAGACATCGACTTGGTTAAAAAAAAAAGTGCAAATCAGTCTTTTATGATGCCATCGATTCCCCGAAGCTTGCCAAAGACCTCGCTTGCTGGAGGGGCGTGTTGGTTGAAGTCAAACGTCCACAACGGATGTTGGAGCCATATAAGTAAACTTGTAGGCAACCTAAAATTAAAGCGTTTACTGATATAACCACAGTTGGATGCAGCTGAAGTTTTTTTTTCCCAAAATAATCAAGATATCCAAATTTTCATTCCTCTCAAGAGTCTAAGCCTCGAGTAAATTGTCTGTTCACGTTGAATTCGAAAATGTTTCCTTTTACCAGGGGGAAGCAAAAGCTTTAACACACAACAGAAACTATGAGAGTATGCCAATAAATGATGAACGCTGTTACTCCTTACCTGGTCAAATGCAACAAAATGAACTGTTGGGTTTATTTAATCATCAACCAAACTGCCTTCGAAATATAACTAACTTACTGCAAAATTCGAGTTGCTTTCCATCCCTCCATAACTCCAAGGACATGTAGGCGAATGCATATTATGTACCACCTTCCAACCCACAGAGAGCACACTTGCGTCAAAGTAACCCAAATAAGTAAATAAGCTCTCCAACAACAGCAAAAAAAATCTACCATGTTTAATTAAATTGCAATAACGCACTTGGCCGCACAGGTCCTCACAGTTTGCAAATCCTTTTAGCTTTTATATAATTACAAGGAAAAAAATGCCGACTCAGTTAAACGGAAATGACAAGAAAGTGCTTATCCTACTTTCTAAAAATGGCCACTTTTTCCATTACAAACTTATACTCTTTTACGAAATCCCGTACACTTATTTAGCGAACTTAAATAAATACTCGGTCTACGTAAAAGCCAGCGACTTACTGCACAGGAGCAAAGGGGAGTGTGTCTGTATATTCCAAATGAGCATTTTCGTTTTCTAATTTTTTTTTAATGTTGCCACTAGCTCAAAGTGGAGTGCCACAGAAATATGAACATATTAAAAAGCATACACATGCAAATGGGCATTTAAATTCCACCTTTTAATGGCCGACTGCCATGGAATATGTGCGAAAATGCAGATATAATCTCTCAAAAGAATTACCCCTCGGACAGGACCTCCATCACGACAGGTGGTGCACACTCTTAAAATGTGTGAAATTGTGCATTTACTAATGGAACGTGAAAATAATCAGGTCGCTTTATCAAATCGTAAATGTCCATCTAGCACACACACATACACGGATTTGAAATGCCATTGAAAACATCTGTGCAATGCCATCAATTTTGTCGCCTGCTATCTTTCTCTCTGGCTATCACATTGTGTGTCCTTGGACAGAGTTGTGGGGCAAAGGCCAAATGTCGTTGGATGCCAACCAAAAAACAAACACACAGGAGATGGCTTATTTTATGGTCATTCCCCAAAGGACGATTGTTGAAAAATTGTTCTCTATCCCATTTTCTGACGATCAGTTTTCATCTACTGACAGATAATAACCGACTTTGACATGTGTGCTGTCCGGTTGGGCTTTGCAGAACCCGTCGAAGAAGGGCATTGAAAATTTAATTTAATTTCAAAGGACATTTGAGGGGGATTGAGTTTTCTTTTGAATAATCCCATGATTTTCGTTGTTCAATGGAGGAGAGAGGGCGAAGAAAGAAAAAAACATTTGCCAATAGAAATCGATTTTAGGATTGATTTGTATTCGTTAGGGTGCTTTTGTATTCGAAAGGAATTATTTTTCTGCGAGAGACAAATGTATTTGGAAGCCGTAGATGTATTGAAACCACAATAAGTAATCTCTTATTAGATTATTTCGAATTATATGGCTGAGGTAAATGTGTCTACGGATGATCAAAGTCAAAGGGAAAATGTGGCCCAAGAAAATGAGGTGGGTCTTGGTTTGGAATCTATTATTTAAAAGGACTTTGTGCAGAATAGGCATTGTCTGAACTCTGAATGACATCTATGCAGAGCAAGTCAGAATGTTAGTCGTATCAATAGATCATACAGGATAAAACGCAGACAAAACCAATAGTTGTGAGAAGCTTTGATATGTCGGACCAATATTTTTCTTCTCTAGACAGCTGAGTAGTGCCTGGCTCCCACAATACGACCACTCCAACCCACACAATATTCCACATGACTGGACCTAAAACCGACTCTGTCTGCTGTTTGTAGTTTTATCGTTTTGGGCCTTTATTTTTACCATAGAATTGGGTACTATCCTCAAAACAATTTTCAATTACACGCAGTTAAAAAAAATATAAAAATTGCTCCATCTAAAAAGTTGTAATTTGGATAGAGCCTGGGAGCTGGGATCCCCCGCTTAGTAGTCCAACTCACTTCCCACTAAGCCACTGCACCAACTAGCCGAGTTTATTAAACACTAGCTGACCTATGCTCGCCTTGCTTCACCCCCTGCCATTTTTAAGACAAAAATTATTTTCATCGAAATACATCGAAAAGTGTTTTTTTTATAAATACGTTCCTACCCTTGGACCTTTTTAAAAGCAATATAGAGCAAAAAGTAAACACAAAAAATATTTACCCACCTCAAATGTCAACGAAAGGGAAGCAGCACGAATGAAACAACTTGACACACGAATCCCACCAGCCCATTTCCCAATTTTCCCAAAGAACAAAACCTGAAAACGTGGTCAACCTAAATTTAAAATATAAATAAAATACTTTGGCGCGACAGGTCTGTGAGACCCAAGGCCTAGCTTTTCACAACCATTCGTTTTGTGTGTGTTTTCAATTTTTAGGACGAATGGAAGGGATCTACAACTTTACGCCGAGTCCAAACGGCTAATTGAGAAGCTCATTCATGACAGTTTTACTCTCGGATGTTTGTCAGACGTTCGCGAGAGGTGGCGCAGTGGAAAAAAACGTTAAGTTGTAATTTGGTTCTTTCGGGATTCGAACCGGAGACCCCTCGCTTAGTAGCCCAACACACTACCACTAAGCCACTGCGCCGACTTAACCTAGATTTAACAATTTTTTTATTTAACAATCCATAAGCCATTACTGAGCTAGGTCTGTATAATTAGAATTTTCCTTACAGATATACAGTTTTTTGACTACTATTATATTCCAGAAAAAAAGTATCCTAAGTCCTGACCCAGAACATAAGCAATCACTCAGTCAAGTTTCATCAAAATCCGTCCAGTAATTTCCGCGTGATGCGTGGTCCAGCACTTTTTATTTTACAGGTTTATTATAATTATGTAGAGAAGAGAAGAGACGATAAAGCAATTCAGAGTGACTCTATCCGAACCGCCTGAAAGTATGCAATTGTTTTGAGTAATTAGCTGTAAAACGGTCATTTCCTTTTTCAAAACAGGCTTGGAATTGAATTGCAAATAGAGGCGTTTCCAGCTCTTTTGATAAGGAAAGACGTGTTATACAGTCCAACGAATAACCGATTAGTTAGAACCTTTCCAAGGCTCCTACGTCTGTCATTTAAGAAGCTTGGACGAATTTGCGCTTAAGTTACTGAGTTACCTATGACCAATTGCAGCAGCTTTGCTATGATGGATTTGTTCTTCACTCTCATGCCCAAAATAAATGTTCTCCTATTTTGTTGAACAATATTTTTTACCATTTTTTTTAACCATTCACTCCTAAACTACAAGTAGTACCCCACCCACATTGGTCACTTTTGCCCCAATGCAGATCGCAAATGCAAGTCACGCAACAACTTGCAGGAATTAAAAAATGCAACCTACTTTCGTTCAATCACAAAAAAGAAACATTCTCTCTTTCAGCTTCCAAATACAGCTGCTTTGAAATACGTTACCAGCAAAACTCTCAACAAGAAGAATCACCTAACCTACCCGAAGGTGAACTCCTCACAAATATATAGCTCAAGAAATTCAATACCTTATGAATCAACATTATTTCCCTCTATTGCCAGAATATCAGAGTATACCACCTGCAAAATCAGCTCTTGTAAAACGTAAAACTTCTTAAAGTTTTCCTCACGTGTTGTTGTCTCTTTTCTTTTTTGTACATCAAAAGTTTCATTTGATTTGATTAGAGTCACTTGCTGTTGTCTGCAATTTCGCTTGCTGAGAATACGAAAGAGAAAAAAAGTTGTTAATTCTTTTTGTGCACAGGATAGCTACGGGTATAAGGTATGTTCGTACATTACATTGTCTCCCGGTAAAACGATGTGTAATCATTAAATTAGGTCACGCTTCATTTCCGACGACAATGAGAAGGTAAAGTTTTGTTGGTGGTTCAATATCCTTGGCTGGGGGTCGTAAATAAGTTACGATGTGTCCTTGGATGCTTCATAAATTATTTTACGTTAATCAATCATTTTAGAAACAGGTGTAAGGCTATTTCTATTTAATGTTTATAGTTTTTTTTAGATTTATCGAGAGCTATGAAATGTGTTGCGTAGGTAATTTATGTCTGGTGGCAAGCGCTGTCAAAGGCCACAAACCTCAAAACAATGAAAAGATCCAAAGAATGGCTTGAATCGGCACCACTGGAGCAAGGTGAACCTGCACTAGACTAGATGCTATACTTAATATCACACCCTTAGACCTTTTTGTACAGAAATGTGCAGCAAACAGTGATCTTGGACTTAGTCAGACTAAAGGCTGGAAACGCAGCCAGACGGGGCATGCTCAAATCCCTAACAAATATACTAGGTGTAGATTTCATAAGATCACTGGCAGATATAATTGGCAAGAAGAATAACCGACGTCCATCGGATTGACTTTACCCATTTGCACGGATGGATCCGAGATGGATACAGGAGGTGGTGAAGGAGTCTACTTACATAGTTTTGAACTGTCCAGTTTAATCAAACTTCCTGACTACAGCATCGTTTTCCAAACCCAGGTACTGGCGGTAGAAACAGCTGCTAATCCAGCCGCAATGATGGCAATACCTCATGCAACACTTCATGCCTTATTCATTGACAACCAAGCAGCAATAAAAGCAATCTCTGCCGTCCAGATAAATCGAAGCTTGTAAGACGCTGCTGCGAAGAGTGCCGGGTTCTTAGCTTGCAGCACAATTTAAAACTCTGCTGGGTTCCCGGACAGCGGCGTGCCCGGAAATGAAAAACCTTATGAACTTGCAAGAAGAGGATCTCATTTTTAAAAACCTCGCGGAATCTTCTTCCAGATGTAAAAAGTCCTACACTACAGCCACCCAAAACAATCGAGTTCCAATAGCAAATTTAAACAAATTTATCTAACATATTTAACAAGCGAAAAACTCACCCCCATCAACCAACACTAAACGCCACCCAACCGCACCTGAATAAGATTAAATTAATCGCATGGAATGAATCCAGCACTTTAAGTTACCACCAGCAAAACAAACAATTTTTAAATTGTTTTCCAATCCTCTCTGCCGCACACATTCGGAGACTAATGTATTTGCCTAACAGTCGCAATCCTTTCACGAACCAACCTAGCGCAACGCCAACTGGGAACACTCGAGGAAAAAATGTTGCGTATACGCCACAGTGTATCGCAGTTTAGAAACAGTGTTTTTTTGTTTCTCCTCTTTTCATTGAAACTGCAATGCAGGATATAGCGGCTACAGAGTGATACAAACAAAAACAAACTACAGACCTCGCTTTGTGTTGGTATATGTAGTAGGTAGTCTCAAAGTGAGACGTATCAAAAATGCTTAAAGTTTTGCCTTCCTTCCTCTTCAGTCGTACTTGAACCAACTAACTGACAATGGGCAGGCATTTCTCTGGGGGCAAAACGGCGCAGAATGTTCTCAACTTCGAATGACCATTTGCTGGAGTAACTCTGGACTTTCTTAGTTTCCTGCATCTGCACATTCCTGATGAATACATAAACAACAAGGCAAAATCCTTGCCGAAAATGCAATTTACATACCCACCGACTGCGACTACGACTACGACTACGCTTTAGAGACATTGTCTGGATGTGGGGTGGCAAATTTATTTGGCGAAAAGTTAAAGGCAAGGCTTGTCGTTGATCCTCTGGGGACGGGCGGGTGGTGGGTTGGTTTCCGATAGAAATGTTTAAGTCTGCTTCCTTCGCTGAATAATTTCAAGCGTATTATACAGATAGCAGCCGGTGCAATATTGAGTATCCTTTTCGGTATTCATTTCTATGGGGGTATGTGTGTTTTTTGTGTGGTTGAACTTAAATGCATATCCTGGTGCTTTAACTTAAACGCTGCATGAATATTTTATTGCGCAATGAAGCCAAATTCAAAGAGTGCACGCTGCACGGATATAGAGTGTCTTTGGGGTTGAGAGAGAAGGACTATGGCTTGAGTAGCAACTGGCAGCCCTGTAGTTATGACTTTGTCATCGTCTTCCTTTTGCGGTTTCTTTTATGAAGAGATTTTGAAATTGTACTTCTTTTTTTGGATAGAGAATTTGATGGAAATGGTGTTGGTTTTTTTTGCGCGCGAAACATTTTCGCTTTTGATATTTGAAGTGAGCAAATATTTGTGTGTAGTGTAGAGAAGTCAGTGAACTTGTCGGCAGCTCTTTGTCGGAAAAGAGACGTAGTGACGAGGTGGCAAACTGTTCTCGTTATATGAGAGGAGCTAATTAAGTGAGATGAATTGGTTGAAGTCGAACTTACTAAGGCTCCATCTTAAATATCTTAAATTATATAAATCGAATGCCAAGTAGTAGCAAAAGGCAGGTTGCCCAGAGTTCATTCGTTCTGTCATTCTTCAGAGGTCTACTCCTAGTAAATATATGGAGGGAGGTGGAATAACTCATCGAAAAACTATCTTCTGTTCTTTACCTTTAAATATTTCTCTTAGGAAATGCGAGCCAATATCGCTTTAACAGCGTTCATCTTCGGGTGTCAAATTTACGGTTGATGTTACCTAACCAACGACAGAAACCCAGAAGGAGATCCCTTATTACCGAAGATGTGGTAGTTGTGCTTGAATGCTGGGTAAGTGGTTCTAGGTCTCAGCATTGCACAAGGTTAGGCTAGGCAGACCTTGTTCACCCATTGTGATGCCCTTTTTTGGGGGTTAGCCGCTGGTGTTGTATCGGTTGTCTTCTTTTCAGTCCTCAGTGTGGTTAACAGATGCTATCCAGCCATCTGGATGTCCTCAAAAACCTGTAAGATCAGACAATGAGACCTCAGAAAGTTCTTGTACGTCTTGGAAGTAATATCTCTCTAGTGTTCTGTCAAGTGACCGAGACTGGACAATGACAAAGAAAGTGAGGTGTGTTCTTGTGGACTTCTTCGTCTCCGCAGCCTATGACATTTGTCGCCATCTTTGAGATTAAAATTCATTGTTTGTTTTCTTAAGAAGTTATGACCAGTTATAGCCCCTACTAGCCTAGATAGCGATGACCTGTTAAACTGTAGTAGTTTATTGGTCCGGCCACTGTTATTTTCTCGCCAAAGCTTCCGTGATATTTTACAGGTAGTAAGTTCTTTCCACCTGTTGTTAGTTGTCATATAAATTTTGTTTTCCACTCGCTCTTTAAGATTGCACGCATTGTAAAAAAACAGAGAGGTTCATTATTTCAAGACTTTGTAGGAACCAACCGCCAACATTCAAACAATTATTTGGCTACATCTCAGATCAACCGAAAGAGTGCGACACACGTTCTACCGCACTAGCCTTAGTATATAATTTCTCTTTTGTTCTCATATTTGACATTCCATTAACTAACGTCAACACGTAACGTTTATAAAACCACGCGGATATCTATAAATAAAAGTCTTTCTAATTAAATTGTCTGGAATAATTAATCTAGTTACTAAGTTTCAAAGGTTTCTATATTAGTTCCTAAATTGGTGACCCCGACGTGATTATTATCCGTGTTAAATTACAAAAAAAAAAACACGCAATGGCAGAAGAAGAGAACAGAGCAGGCACATCGAAGTCCAGCGAATTTTTTCAGCCGGCTAATCCAACTAACCAGCAACAGGACGATATAGCACAACTGACAAGACTACAGGAACTCCAGCAACAATTATTCCAGCAGGTGCAGACAATACGTGGCTCCGAAGTCGAAGCAAATCAAGCGCAAGTCCGACCACCTCCATTTTGGCGTGAGAATGTGAGGTTATGGTTCTCGCAGCTAGAAGCACAATTTGCGCTTATCAATTTGCGCGCCGATTCGCGAAAATTCAATATAGTTGTAGCACACCTCGACCAAACGACCGCAGCAGAAGTTCAGGATATTATCATCAATCCACCACAAGGTAATGCATATGTTCGTTTGAAAGAAGAACTCATTTCTGGTTTGGCCCCATCTAGAGACCGCCAAATTAGGCAAATGCTGGACCGAGAACAACTCGGCGACAGAAAACCTTCACAGTTTCTGCGACGATTAAGAGAATTGGCGGGGAATACAATGACCGACGACGCTCTGAAAGCAATTTGGCTGGACAGACTACCAGTTGGCACACAGTCAATACTCGCAGCACATCCTCATAGTAATAGCGAAACGTCGACACACCTCGACGATTTGGGAGTAATTGCAGATCGTATAAATGACGTCATCCCGCAACAGCATGTTTCAAGTATAGCCGGAAATCAAGAGTCCCTGATGTCCAATATGGTGCAACAGATTGAACAGCTGTCGAGGCAGGTTGAAGCATTATCAACAAATCGCTTCAGCAGTGGTCATCGTAGGTGGAACCGTTCACGATCGCATTCACGTGGCAGACACCAGCAGCAGCGCAACTCAGGCCGAAATGCACAGAGAAGTAGCACTCCAAAACCCCGCGCAAACGGCCTGTGTTACTTTCACTCCAAATGGGGAGCGAACGCGAGACAATGCCGTTCACCATGCACGTACAATCAACAGGGAAACGAGAACGGATGTCATTAACGGCGGTAAATGACAACCAAACTTCCAGCCGCCTATTCGTTACAGATCTCACGTCAAAAATACAGTTCTTGGTGGATACAGGTTCAGATGTATCAGTATTCCCATACACTGGCCCACGTCGTAATGCCAAGCCATCCGAATATACGCTCTTCGCCGCCAATGGAACCCCAATACCCACATATGGGTTCCGAACAATAGCAATGAACCTAGGACTACGTCGAGATTTCACATGGCGTTTTGTTGTAGCCGACGTAAGCAAACCCATTATAGGAGCCGACTTTCTGGCATTCTACAAATTACTTGTTGACGTCGCTTATAGCAGATTACTAGATGGACTCACCGGACTGTCTACGCGAGGCTTCCACGTATGTAAGAACTCCTCAATACATATAAAATCAGTTTCAGGTAACTCCAGATACATCGAACTGCTCAAACAGTATCCCAGCTTAACGCGTCCCGAGGGAGCCTTCAGTGAGATACGACATTCTACCGTACACCACATCAACACAACTCCAGGCCCTCCAGTCTGTTCCAAAGCACGACGTTTGGCCCCGGACAAAATGAAAATTGCCAAAATGGAATTCGACACTATGGTCAAGATGGGAATCGCTCGTCGTTCTGAAAGCTGTTGGTCATCGCCTCTCCATCTTGCTGAGAAGAAAACTGGTGATTGGCGTCCATGCGGTGACTACCGTGCATTGAACGACCGCACAGTACCGGACAACTACCCTCCACGAAATTTACAGGATTGCTCAGCAAATTTAGCAGGAAAAAGCATTTTTTCCAAGATCGACCTAGTAAGAGCATTCAATCAGATCCCGATAGCACCCAACGACATAAAGAAGACAGCAATAATAACACCGTTTGGACTCTTTGAGTTTATGTTCATGACGTTTGGTCTTCGGAACGCTGCACAAACGTTCCAAAGATTTATCGACGAGGTCACAAGCGGTCTCGACTTTTGCTTTCCCTACGTGGATGACATTTTGGTCGCATCGGAAAACGAACAAAAACATCTTCAACATCTTCAAATCATTTTCGAACGCCTCAGTGAATATGGCGTAGTGGTGAACGTTGCAAAATGTGAGTTCGGTAAGTCCAACGTGACATTTTTAGGCTACTCAATTTCAGCCCTAGGTATCGAACCCCCTGCTGAAAGAGTCAAGGCCATCAGTGACTGCAATCCACCGAGCAACGTCAAGCAGCTAAGAAGATTCCTCGGTTCAGTAAATTTTTATAGACGCTTTATAAAGAACGCGGCCGAACTGCAGGCACCTTTAAACGAATGTCTCAAGGGACGAAACACAAAAGGGAATAAAACCATTGCTTGGACTCCAGCTCTTCAACAGGCTTTCAGCGCGTGTAAGGAAGGTCTCGTGCAAGCCGCACTCCTTGCTCATCCCGATCCATCGCTCGAATGGGGTTTGTTTACTGACGCCTCAGATAATGCTATGGGTGCCGTGCTCCAGCAGAAGTCAGCAAATGGGTGGCAGCCGTTGTCGTACTTTACTAAAGGTTTTTCGCCGCCGCAACGGAAGTACAGCACGTACGACAGGGAGCTGTTGGCGATTTATGCAGCGATCAAATTTTTTAAGTTCATGTTAGAGGCTAGGAATTTTACAATCTACACAGACCACAAACCATTGATATTTGCGTTCAAGCAGAAGCCGGAGAAATCATCACCACGCCAATTTAGATGTCTCGACTTTATAGGACAATTCTCAACAGATATTAAACACATCGCTGGAAACGAGAATGTAGTCGCCGATACCTTGTCCAGGGTTGAGGGTATCATAAAGCCGGTAGACTTTAAGCAACTAGCAGCAGCACAAAAAGGTGACGTAGAAATTACAAATATTTTAGAATCCGATTCTGCTTTACAGGTTGTTAAGGTGCCAATACAAAACTCGCATCTGCAGCTTTATTGCGACGTGTCACAAGGAACTGCGAGACCAATCATTCCAAAAGCTTTTCGCCGCCAAGCATTCGACTCGCTTCACAATTTAAGCCATCCAGGGGCAAACGCATCAGCGAAGCTCGTAGCGTCAAAGTTCGTGTGGCCTTTCCTTCGTAAAGATTGCAGGACATGGGCAAGATCATGCATCCCATGCCAGAGGTCCAAGATTACCCGTCACACATCGTCACCAGTCGGAGAATATATAACCCCAGGATCCAGATTCGAACACATACACTTGGACTTCGTGGGACCTCTTCCATATTGCAGAGGCGCTACATTTTGTCTTACGATAGTCGATCGTTTTTCCCGATGGCCCGAAGCCTATGCTCTGGAAGACTCAACAGCCGATACCCTTGCGAGAACACTATTCGCAAACTGGATTTCTCGTTTCGGAGTGCCACTCAGGGTAACATCTGACCGAGGAAGACAATTTCTTTCTAATATTTTCAAGTCTCTAACCAAGCTATTCGGAATCAACCATTTGACGACCACCGCCTATCATCCAGCAGCCAATGGCATGGTCGAGAGGTTTCACCGTCAGCTGAAAGCAGCAATCGAATGCCACGAATCACCATCATGGGTCGATGAACTCCCAGTAGTGCTGCTTGGATTCAGAACATCTTTTAAAGAGGACATCAAAGCTACAGCAGCGGAAATGGTCTACGGGGAAACCATCCGCGTACCAGGCGAATTTCTGTCACCAGGCAGAAACGACTTCGTCGATCCACTCAGCTTCGTAAGCCAACTTCGAAGGCACTTCGAGAAGTTACAACCAGTTCCAGCCTCACACCATGGCACAAAATCAACTTTCATCTTTAAAGAATTATCAACCACATCCCATGTATTCGTGCGAAGAGATGCAGTTAGACTTGGACTGCAACAGCCATACGAGGGCTGTTTCGTACCTCTTCAATTGGCGCCGTTCAGAGGGTCTCCTTTTTTGCTGAGGCTGCATTCATTAGGCATACTTTCCTCTGGCTAAATCTTGGAGACGAGTTGGTGTATGCTTTATTTTTTTATTTTATTTTATTTTTTTTGTTGGAGGTTACTATACTATCCGATGGAGAACTCTAACACAACTACCGGTCCATTGTACTGCCAAAACAGACACCTTACTTTGCTGTACTTAGTTTTCCAGTCTTTCGAAGAAAGATGAGAAGTAGCTTCAGTGATGAAGAGCTTTGATGTTCGGCACTCACCACGTCAGCCCCTGCGAGCAAAGGCAGGACCTTTTGCAGATGTCCGGACGCAGTCGTTTGGTATGTCTACTTGCAGCACTTTTACGAGAAACCCAAGTTTCAATGGATGACCTAACTACAGATGCCGGCAGACCCAACGCAGGTTCAGGCCCTGAGAGAGCTTTTTCGGAACCCAGCGTGGCAAGCTCATCAGCGATCTCGTTTCCCAGGATACCAGTGTGACCTGGGACCCAGACAATTTTCACTGTGTTTAGCTTACCGACCAAGTTCAGAGAAAGCTTGAGTTTAAGCACTAACTTGGACAAGGTAAGAGGGTTGAGCAGCGCTTTTACTGCAGCTTGGCTATCACTGCCAAGGATAGCGAAAATCTCCGCTTGGAAGACACACGCATGGTTACCTAAGGGGTAGTGTAATCTAATGTTCTCGCTTTCCACGAAGAGTCCAAAGCCTGACCCCTGTCCGGTTCTGGAGCCATCCGTAAATACACGATGGCATTCTTTCCCTGGCTCAGAGTCTGGCCGAAGCCATTCCGTTGCCTGAGGAAAGTAGACGTGGTAGTTTTGTCACAGTAGGATTTCTGGTGTCATTGCGTCAGACGGCATATCCATAAGACAGGGATCAAAGGATAATTCTCGAACAAGTTCATCAAAATTCCAATGCGCGTTGTACCAAAAGCAACCTCTCTTTAACCGAGAGATGCATATGAGAGGAGAGATCTTATTATTGCCGAATAAATCTAAAGGACCCTGAAGCCCCATGTCTTGCCAAAAGCACCTTTGCAGTACCAGAGTGTGGACAGCGCCTTAACCGTTTTTGATTCAACATGCTTGGACCAAAGAAGTTTCCTATCGAGGATTACTCCCAGATATTTGACTTCATCAGAGATCGGGATAATGACACCTTTTAGCACAAGTTGAGTCAGACCAGTGACCAGAGTTGGTGTATGCACTCTACCAAGAAATCTCCCGCTTCCTTTAAGAGCTTGGCAGGTAAGGGTTTTTCCATGTCCTCAGCACCGACTAGTCCAGTGACAGTGCTGTAGCTAAATTTTAATCAGAAAGTGGACAAAAATAGTGAGATGAATATTCTGAATCAATTCCTTAAAGAATTTGGATCCATTTGGATCTTCAAAGTGTGTAATTTCAATACCCTGAAAGGCTAAAACGCAGACCTAATGTAAGACTAATTGAATTACTTTTGTAAATATTATTCCAAATAGGGGTAAACAAAAAAATAAAACAAAACAAGTCGCATATAGCCCATATTTCCAGTTCCAATTTTACAACCTATCCCACTGTCTACCTCTCGCTGATGACGCTGTGAAACCACAGTCGACTTGCCTCCTTCAGCAAAGACACGTGTACGTCCTAGGAACTCTTCAGAGCCTTGGTAGCGAAATGTCCTCACGTTTGGCCATGCATTTAAAAAGAAAAACACATGTATATATGCACAAGTGTATTTGTTTGTTTTGTGATCCCTTTTTCACTCCGGCAAAACATTCAACTTTTATCCTGCAGGCACGAAGCTTATAACATCACCGCTTGCTGGCAATTTACCGAGTGAATTTGCAAATAAAATACATACAGCATGTATATAGAGTTGGATGTGTTGTTCTGGTTGTTATTGTGGAAGGGATACAGGTCATCCAACTGTATGGCACGTATATGACTGTTTGCTGTTTATTTTTTCAACCTCTCACTGGGACACGACCAGCAGGGTAGAGCAGCAGATTGCAACGACTAATGTTTATTTGCAGCCTTTTTCACGTTCTGCGCTGTTGAGTAAACAACAATTTTAATTGGCCAGAAGGATGAAGAAATACCCTTTCGTAATTATTTGGCTTGTAAATTTTCTTGGAAATAGAATCATTTAGCGTAATCCTCAGCTCTTCAACTACTCAACTGTTGTAAGCATGAAAAATGAAGGGCCACTTGTGCTCTCTGTGTATAGAAACCTCGAAACTACTGAGGCCAGAGAGCAACGATTCTAAATCATTTAAATTACATGCAGTGCAGTGAAGTAAGTGGAATTTACAGCAGGAGATGATTTTAGTTTTAGTTTTACTTCTCTGGGATAAGCTGTAGCTAGGAGCGAATAGGATACAAGTTTTTTTTTGACAGATTATTGCGTTCAAAGACTTGAATTTATGTTAAAGGTGTACAATACATGGAAGTAAGTGTGGTTAAATTATAATTTTGGGAGCAACTTAGATCTGTAACGGCTCGAAATCCCTTCTTTATTCACAGGTAAATAAGTCTGCCGTCCAGTCCAGGTTCCAGGAAAACATGCAACTGCTGTATGGGGGCAAATAAGAAAAAACAACACACAAGGTGAAAACAAAATAAAGTCATCAAGTAAGGGTGTTCAGGTAATTCCTCGGTTGTGCGCTTGCTGAGTCAAAAGTGAGTCCAAATTTGGTCTAAGTGAGTCATTTTGAATGCAAAATAAACAATGTTTTTCATGTTTTCTGTACTTTTTCACTAATCGATTAGGACAGATACAAAAGGGAGGGTGTAATGACACATTTCAGGAACACGAAATTCATGAAACGAATCGAGCTATTTAGGTCCTACATAGCGTGATGCAAATCATGAACAAAAATACCACTCGTACTTAATTTGTGCAGCTATTTCGAACTTAGAATAAAGGCAGGTCGCTGATAATAATTTTAGATTAATAGCGCAAAATGCCGATAGGTATCTAGTTGTTTTTAAAAATATTCACATTTCCTTTACACTTCCTAATATCTGCCCCTCAGTGTTTCGACACTTGCAAATGAACCCAACAAATACAAATAATGTCCAATTGTATTCTAATGGGCCTCGATTTGAGTACAACAAACATTTTTGAGATTGCTTGTTGCAACTGCTTAGAATAGCTGCTTATGTTAGTAAATGGGTAACATAATTGTCCATCCCAACTCGACTTTCGAAACTTGAAAACCAAGTAAACAAAAGCATTTGAATGGATCTGGTTGAGTCTAATGAGTTTCCGAAGTCTTATCTGATCCTTAAGTGATCTCGGAAAGAATATGTACGGCGTTAAAGACTGAATTTAAAGCCCGACAAAAAAACCTATAAGAACATTCAAAAAGAACAATTTTACAGGCTGTTAAATGGCGTAGAAATTGTTATAAATAGCTATAAAGTCCAACAAGTCTGCTGAAACGGAGCTTTTTAATGGAGGGGATTGGTATCCCCAAAATGTGTTCAAATAAAAGGAAGGCCCGATGAAAAAATACCTCTGGCTCGTGTGTCCCATCCACAAGAAAAGAGATACTCAAAACTGCTCCAACTACATAAAATTAAGTCACCTGGAGGTCTCGTATAAAATACGGCTGCTATCATTCAGCAACAGAGGCGAAAGATGGTTGATGCAGCGCAATATTAACCACCTCTGTCGCTGGTCGGCTTCTAAAATGTGTTCCGGTTTCTTGAAGGACTAACCACTTTACCTATCCCCTTTGCCGTGGCAAGCTTAGTAGATCTATTTAAATACCGGACTATGATTGCAGCAGGGGCTTTCATAATAAGGTCGGAGAAGAGTTTTTCTTCCGAAGCTAAAGGATACTTAACCCAATTCTAGTGGTGTTTGTCTGCATTTTTTGTAAACCGTGCCCAGACTGATGGTTTGATCAGTCGCCTACGAGTTCATTAAGGTGCCTTGGAAGGGCTGTCGTATTCAAGTGCCTTACCGCAGCAGAACCGGCTTGTTGGGGCGGATCATTCTTCACCGGCTAACTGGTGGGAATTTATATGGATATTAAGAAAACAAAATCAAACAAAAACCGAAGCACAAATTAGGACAACGAAATGACCATCATAACGAAATACAGAAAAATTACTTCTTACAAGGATGACGGCCAAAAAATTCCATCTGAATGGGATCCAAGATCGGATGCGGAAAATAGTTGGTTGGCGTGGTTAGAGTACCATCTCAAGTCCAGTGTAATCCAATTTTATCTTTCTAGACAGCCACCTTACCAAACCCAACTTAAGCTAAGCTCTCCACCAAAAAAGTACCAAAATGTCAGTCGCTGAGTGTTCATTATTAGAACGGAAACTACCCAGCAAAAAAAAAAACAGGGACGACCTTCTTAATAATCAATAAGTTGAACAGAAATGCTACCCAGCAAATTAATTGATGGCATTTTCTACGTTTTAAGTTCTGCTGGTTAATATTTTCATCGCCAGGGAGTCAGCGTCAGGTTTTTTAAATGAGTGGAAACGGTCTTTTGGGGTTTTAAAAAGAAACTTGGGCTACCCAGAAGTAACAAGCAGTAATTTTAAGAAAGCTGCATACACCCCTCGCGGACATTAGTCGAACATTTTTCCTTTCAGAGACGAGATAAAATACTAGCTCGTTTTAAATAATTCAAAAAATAAAGTCGCTCGTCCCCGCAGTTAAAAAAAAACAACAAACCATCTAAATTTTCAACTTATTTGTGTAAATTCATTTAAAAGTATCAACTCTCAAAACCACACTGCTCTGAATTTATGATTCATTTTAAAATCAAATAACCATTTGTCAAATACTGCCCCCTGCCTCAGGTGTTGGCCACCAGATCAATTTAACCGGCAAACCTTGACGTTGACAAATCATCGCTTCCACTGTGTGCAGCCGTCACTTGGAAATCCGCCAACTAAGCATATTTTTCCACTTCCTTTGCAGCGCCACTTGCTGACTTCATGATATATTACATTCGACGAAGTTCACATGTAAATTTCATTTCCACCGACTGACAGCTTCATAAATTGAAAAAAATTGCTCTATATAACCTGTAAATGGCCGAAAGGGTTTAAATTCATACGCTGGCACTGAGCTGTTGCGCAAATATTTCCCTGTTGGACTCTCACGCAATCAATATTTATTGCAAAGGTTTGAGCTCGATTTTATTTCGATTCGAATGTGTGCGATTAAGATACGCTCACGTAAACAGACACTTTATTGGTATTTATTTATGTTTGCCTAAGGGCAGTAACCGCGCAAGATGTGAGCCCCCACCGAAACCGGAGGATATCAATATTTGACTGACGAATCAAATCCGATACAGAGATGAATATTAAATCAGCCGTCGTTGCAGTTTACCCTCGGTTCGTAAGGCACTTCTGGGAAATCCACTTTAAAGCAAGACTCTCACTCATACCAGCAACTTACACGTTTGGGTTACTTACAGTCCGATTTATTTATTCATCAAGTCTGTGATTTGTGCAACTATTTCCTGCTGCAACTATGTTGCCGGCGTCTGCTGCACAGAGGGAGATAATAGAGGAGAAGGAAAATAAATGACAAGACTGAGCGCAGTGCGATAACCTACTCGTACTGCATCTTCCGGCACTTGACAACTGCCAGTTTTGCCTTCTCAGAGAAATAATTAAATCTTCTGATTGAAGCAGACACTTTTGCCGGCACTTGCCGTTGACTTTTATCCCATAGATCCTTCCGACAGTGCACACAGATAAACATGCAATAACAACATTTGTGCCATCCGGTATGTCAGGCAGGATGTAGTCCGGCAGGCAATTCAAACTAATTGAAATAACAGAAAAAAAAGAGAAACAACACACACAGAGCGAGCGCAGGGACTGGCTGCAGCTGGAAAAAGTTTCGTAATGGAAATTGTGGCGAATGATAAATGGTTTTTCGGAAACTCCTTTGTATGCGGACACAAGAGGCGAGATAGAGGAAGTGCAACAAAAAGTTAGAATGCACTGATAATGAGATTCCCTTTAGCGTGCAGCGGGTCTCCAAAGTTTTGCTTTAACTCGGAGGTCGGAGGTCTTTAATGGGGAATCCTTTTTTAGAATTGAATGATTGATGTCTATCGTTAGCAGCTGGTCAGAGAAATGTTTGTAGGTCTGATACACGAAATTTGAGCATCTTTCATGCGGTCCTGAGAAGGAGTATTTTTTATCGGCGCCAATTGCATGACCTCAAGTTCTTAGAGAAGGTTCTGCCTTTAACTATCGGGAACGCCTACGTCCGGTAGGGATTTACCAGTGAGGCCAAAAAGTTGATTAGAGGCAAAATATTTGGACTTGGAAAAGGTGAACAAATTTCAAAGAAACAACTTCATTGAATTTAAAGTTGCCTTAAGTGGCGTTTATGAGGACAAAGGATTGCCGCAAAACTCAAGAGACTGTATGAATATTACAGACTTTTTGGATGTCAGTAAAGGTGGTTTCTTGTGAATCGTTCAACATAATACTTATAATACTTGAAAAAAGAATGTAACTCCGGAGGTACAAATTTTGAAAAGTCCTTTTAGATATGAGTAAGCCAGACAAAGATGACATAAGTAAATTATGTGCATGCACGACAGAACAGTTTAAAGCCAGCCAGATGGGCGAAGTACTAAAATGTATATAAACGGATCCACAATTTGAACAAAGAAAAGTTGTTGTTTTGGGCTAAAATTCTGAGAAAGTTACAATACATGCAAACAAAAAGTGTCCAATATTTGATAACTCATAAAGAATGAAATTAAATAAAAATAATATGTACAGTCGAATCCCTCAAAGTCGAATTTTCACGGGAGATAGAAATTAGTTCGACTTAGAGGGATTTCGACTTATGATGACTTTTCTATGCAAAATTGAAGGGAATGCAAAAATTGGGTCGACAAATTCGAGTTAAAGGAGGTTCGACTTATCGACAAATTCGAGTTAAAGGAGGTTCGACTTAGAGGGAAGAGTGCACAACCGTTTTCTAGAGTTTGACGTTGTGAACTAATTTTTAAATTGGGTTTGAAACCTCCGACAACAACTACAAACGGAAAACCATCCAAATTTCGAATACAAATTAAAATAAAATAAGGTTGTAAATAAATTGCAAACAAAAGTTGAATTTAATTTGTTTCAAAATATAATTTTTTTTTTAAAAAACTATTATTTTTTCATTGGATTAAAATTCTGAAAACCAATGACCCAAGCTACTAATATTTTTTTTCTAAACCAAACAGAAATTTATGCACACTTCATACGGTGTATGGAGTTGCATGACGGCATGATCATAAGCAGTCATAATTTATACATAATTATGGTGTTTTTGTTAATTTTCATTTCTACCTAAATTTATGAGTCTTAAGTTTGTAAGTGTATTTGAACAGGCTTCACGTTAAAACTGCTCCCCGATCCATACGAGTTCCTCAGAATAAAATAAAGCTTGAAATGGTACAGCATTTGGTTTGAATTTGACCGCAATCGGCCAACTCATTCGGAAGATGAACGCACTTCAAATTTTCTGAAAGAGAACAGCACGTTAAATACAATCTTTGGACACCTACCTATGTTGCATTCGATGTCAGCTTACTTCGTTTTTACAAAACACATAATAATTTTAAATGTCAGTTCATAGCAGTGATACCAGATCGGGCAATTTTTCCCTCTTTGCGTGTTTTTGTTACTTAAATTAAACTAAAACGGTCAATGGATTTTTCAAACCTCGTAGCACAAAAAAAAAAGAATTTTACTTTTTGGTCAATTTTTGTTCGTAATTTGCTATTTACATTTAGAATTAACAAAATTAGTCACCTACATTGAAAAAAAATTATTGTAAATATCTTATTCATAATTTAGAATGTTTTATAATTTTTGTCTAACTTCCAAACAATAAAACAAACATCATCAAGACTGTTTTGCAATATACCTAGATAAAACAATAAACAAAGTAAAAGGCGCAGAAATATTACCTTGGATAAATGTGGGATATTTCATAATTTTGGCGAGGGATAATAGGGATTTTTTGGATTTAACCGAGGGCTAACCTGCTTCCAAAGTCTGGCATCACTGGTTCATAGGTGTTTCTCATTGGGCAATATTTACGCATGGACTGGTGGTAATCGTGTGTCGTATTTTTTTCATTTGATTCTTTGTTGGATCCTTAAAGGGAATACTCTACCATCGTCAACGTTTGTAATAGGTAGGTTAGTAGGTATGTAGTCTTTAGGCAAACTTTCTTTATTGATTGGGTATGATTGAGAAGTTGTGCGAGCCCACGAGGGGTATGAAAGTTGCAGATATAGGACCGAAAGTAGAACAAGACAATGCTGACACTTCCAATATAAGCTGAAAAGAAATATACTTACCATTCTTTCATGACTGGCTCATATTGGGCACCTTGTCGTGGTTTTCAACTTAAAGAAATGGGACTGCTATGAACGAACTCTCTTTGTTGTAATTGTTGCAATTTTTTTTACCAATTCTGTCTCTGCACTTGGGTTGTCGAATTGTATTTGGTACAACCTGTCCTTTGGCTATTTATTGCTGTCTACGAGTGTTCTACAAATGCAGACTATCTCATTGATTATATAAATAATAATGCGAGACAACTGTAATACCCAATTACATATTCAACAAACGACTATAAAACATGCAATAAAACGGATGAAATCATGGATTCAGTAAATGTAAAAGCATAACCAGATATACATTACATTTAAAAATTATTATTTTTGTATAGTTTTCAGAAGTTTGTTATACATAATACCGAAAGAAGTTGCATCCAAATGTACCTTTTGAGAGTTTCATGATCAGACCCTTCTTATAACTACTGCCATAAATATTTCTTAATTACATTTATTATCTATACGTTGCTTTGTCGTAGGTACCGATTACGCCATTAATTGAAAACCAATTCCTAAAAATTATGGACCATCCGAAAGGTATATTTCCTTATGTGAATTCCCGAAAGTATTTTTTTTTTTTTTTTTCAGTATACAATTTTACAGAATTTCTAATTTAAATAAAGTGATCATAATTTCATAACTAACTTTATATTAATCGGACCAAAATGCAAAACACAAGTACAACCACATTTTGGCCACTACAATTATCACTCCAATACAAAATTGTTTTTGTTTAATTAAAGCTCGTAAAGACCACCCTTATATACACCCGAAAAGGCGTAGTTCAACATACGTCAAAACTTCATGCTCCCACACTGTCATATTAATTAACATTGACCTGATTTCCATTTGGGTATCAAAAATCACTGCACGGGTTTCCTTTAGTCCCCTCATGGGGATATTTCTATGAGCGAAGCGAATCAGTAAAAGCTGCCAATAATCACACATACACACACAATCCATTATAGCCATAAAACTCCTGCGTGGAGTGTGTATAATGTCGGTAACGGCCGCTGTGGGCATCTTAATTCGGCTTTATTGTTCTACTTGGCAGATTTCATATTCAACTCAACAATGTGCTAATATTTGGTCTGCCCATTCGTGCCAATTTGTATGTTTCACGTAGTCCGTTCTATGTGTGTGTTCGGGTGGTGCTTCAACAGAAGGATATTTAGTTTTTTTCTCTTCGATAAAAGATTTGTTTTGTTTAATCGGAAGGAATTTCCAATTAAGTTAATTGACTTGATGTAGCTTAGCCTGTGGAATTATCACATCGAGTAGGCAAGTAATTACTTCGGTCTTCTTTGTGGCCGTTGCTTATACCTCGCCGGACATTGTTTAGTGACCACTATTTCCTTTCATAAATCTACTTGTCTGGTTATCTTCATTCGCCAGTAAACAACTTCTCAACTCTTTGTATACGACCCCAGCAAAGATTTCTTTTATATTCTACCCTAACCGAGATTTGATGATGAAAATTACTGTGAATATCTTTCGCCACCTACCTATTTGTTCGGTAATTTTAGGGTTTAAACACATGTGAACTGTCATGATAATAAAGGATATCATGAATTTGTTAAGATGTGGTGAACCGAGTGCATCCTTACGTATGATGAAGCGTCGCCTGACGGGACCCCAGCAAAGTCATATAGTCTATTCAATGTTCCCCCTATGACGAGCTATAAACAGCAGGGGATAGATTTTTTATGTCTAGCGATTTACTAAGATACTGTAGTTTAAAGAAAGGGGTCTCGTGCAGGATGGAATATACATTTTATGAAGAGTTGACACTATACGTGTAGCTGTTAGGATGATGCTGGCAATATGGAGATTGTTCAAAAGGTAGTTTCCATCGAGTAAGTTCGTTTTTTTTTTATTTTCTGTCAGGGGGGCACTCATTATACAAATTTTTCAGCAAATTGTAATGCGACTGTTTACAGAAGATATATTTACAAAACAAAGCCTGCGTGTAGGTCTAATTGAGTAGTAGGACTATTGATTGGAAATGTTGGCACAGCGTTGCATTCGAATAAGGGCGCCTTTTAAATTAAAAAAAAATATAAGGGGGCGTGGCACCTCTCATTCAGAAAAAAAAGTATTGCAGGCATTATTTCTTGACCCTCGTGGGAGGTAAAGATGTAAGACCTTTTGATGTGCATTCTCATAACAAGGTTGTTACGATCCGTCACAAGAGGCCGTTACCACTGACCACCACCACTGATAGCCACTGATTGCCACCACTGGATACACCGATACCAACCAACGATGTGTTACCACTAACCCGTACCAAGAACGGCACTGACCGCCACAAAAGGAAACCAACACCAACCCCAGCAGCCGAAACAAGAACAACGCATCATACGGCAGATTTTCCTAACGCGTACAAGTCACACTCACTACTCGTCGTGGAAGTCATGCCGTGGGCAAAAGTGATTCGCGAGGACAGTACACTCAAGCTCAACGCCTGGCGGAATACACTCCGTGCTGACCCTGTTCTCTGGAGACTTGCACTGTTCTCTAAATTTTTGACGGCATTATTCTACTCTCAGAAGTGGCCACTTATGGGAACCTGGTATTGTGAGCATTCCGTTTCCGATCCATTCAGCACTCTTTCGTCTTTCCTTTCCTCTGTGGGTGTGAATTGTGAGCATTCCGATTAACCACAGTCACTTGTTATCCACCGTAGTTAGAGAGTACGTATAAATTGTTTGTTAAGGTCGAATAAGTAGTTTTAGATTATAAAATCCAAATTGTTAAGGAACAGTTAATCAAAGGAAAAAAGTTAACAACGCTCCAAAAAGTTCGTATTTCTTTTGGGCAACCCTGGATCCGAGAGTTTACCCCGGCCGGAGATAATAAGCATATCACAAAACACAAAAGGCACTTTACGAAATTTAGGTGGGATGAAAAATAAGGCGTTGCAACTCCGATTTGTAAAGGACACTATGGACTATGGTCAAAATTTATAGCCCGAACAATTAGGATTTAATATTGTTTTACTTCGTGGCAAAGCTACAATTAATGTTTCGAAGACGAACTAAAGCCTAGTTTTTTATTATAACCTCACCCGAATCCTACTTTAAATATATAGCGCGGAGTTGGCATCATCTGTTGTATTGCAAAATAAAACAAAATTCAAAAATAACGAAATAAACCATACTCGCTGGCAATTCAAATGAGTAAACTCTAAATTGAGGCCTACATTCTAGCTTCTAGCATTGATGATAACTTTAGCCTTGGAAATTTGAAAATTGACGTTTAAGGTGTAAGGCTGGTATTGCATTCCTTTGATTTTTTAAAGCTTCGCTGCCACATGACTAGTAAACGCGCCAGACAAAACAACCATGTTTAGATTTGCGTTTCGATGGAAGGTGGCTGCTTTGCACATGTGTAAGAGACTAATTGTGGCCAAAGTGGGAGCTGCTCAGGACACCTGCAGGCAGAGAAAACCACTTTCTCAGCTTCTTCGCGAAAGCTTCGGTAACAATTCGTATACTTATTCCAGTTTAAATCTGAGTCCCAGGGCTAACATTCACCCCCTGAGTTACTAGGCAGATTTATGTTGGAAATTTACAAAATGAAACACTGTCATAAATATCCCTGTGCCGCTAGCAAGCATTTTTTTGTAAATAGAGTGTTTTTAGTTTAAAAAGTTCCCCTAAAACGATTGTCATTGTTTTGAATTTGATGCTATTTGTCACAGCCCGTATACGTTTAGCTTGTGTAATATTTTGATGGCCACAGGCATCCGCCAGCCAGTGATAAACATGAACTTGTTGTTCCGCAAGGAAATCATTTATTACGGCCATAATACCGATGTAAGCGGAATTTTCCAGTGAGCTCAACTGAATTTTTTTCCTTAAAATATAATATGTATGCAAACAAAATGTCTGCATTCCTCTACCCTACCCCTAATGTAAAGCACCGAATACTGCGCAACATTTCCGCATAGCTCCCTCTATATACGCATAGCGGGGTTGTTTTTACCCTGACCTACATTACACTGGAGTCACGTAAATTTCGCTGATTATCTTGTCGACCTTGATATTTGCATATAAATTCATGAATAGCTGTGTAGCGCATATGCATGCTGCCACGGTCCTATTCACCAAAATACGACAGAGCTACGTTCAAGGCATGTATAATACCCGTGGACTTAAATGGGGTGGGTATAGTTGCATCTCTGTGTGAAAAAGATTCGCCCCCTAACTCTAGTTTGCACTTGGTTAATATTCATGAAATTTGATGCTTTCATTGTGCAGAAAAGGGCTGCGAGTGGAATCTATTTACCAACCTCACTAGAACAGGAGAACTCATTGTAAAGCATGGATAAATAAGCTCATTGTTGAAATTAGTTCAAGGGGTGTTGTGCTGGTTGCGCAGTAGTTGGTTGTTGTGAGTTGGTCAAAATGCACTAGAAATTGGTACAAAGGATTACATAATTTTCGGGGTCGGTCTTGAGTGAGCTATTGGTGAAAATATTTGGTTAACTATGGTTTGGAAATTTTTTAAATGGCTTAAGTCAAGGACATACATTTTTATTGCCATTCAGTGAACCTTTTCATTTGACGACTTTGTTTCGATGTCGAGCAACCCAGCATAGATCCATATTATGTAACGAACAGAGATCCTTGAGCCGCTCGAATTTGGCTTCAAAAGCAGCAAAAGGGTAAGCACATATTGGCGATACCCACTTGAAGAAACAAGTCTCAGAGGTCTTACGTTAGCCCCTCAGAAAGACTGTCAATATGGCAGTTACCTTGCGTGAGCTACTCTGATATATTTGGAGCTAAGATAAACCCTGTATGGGGCCAACGGCAACGCTCATATCTTCAAAGTTGGTTGCTGACAAGGGATTATCCGACCTACTGGACGAATCAACAAAGAATAAAAAAATGATGCTACCAAAGAATATTTCTACGAGTTCCACAATAAAAGATATATGTGAGCAGTGTCTTAAAAAAAAAAAATAAAATAAATATTTTGGCGCGACAGGTCTATGGGACCCAAGGCCTAGCTTCTCACAACCATTCGTTTTGTGTGGATTTTCAATTTTTGGGACGAATGGAAGGGATCTACAATTTTACGCCGAGTCCAAACGGCTAATTGAGAAGCTCATTCATGACAGTTTTACTCTCGGATGTTTGTCAGACGTTCGCGAGAGGTGGCGCAGTGGAAAAAAACCTTAAGATGTAATTTGGCCCTTTCGGGATTCGAACCTGGGACCCCTCGCTTAGTAGCCCAACACACTACCACTAAGCCACTGCGCCACTAGTGTCTTAAGTACGACATTAAATTCGTCTTAGGTCATTTTGACGCCAAGTTAGGAAGGAGGATATCTTTGATAGCATAATCGGAAAGCATAGCCTAGACGAAACCACGTCCGGAAACGAACTTAGGCTAATTGACTTTGGTGCGGGACATATTATTACTGTTGATAGCACACGGAATCCTCACCTCAATATTCACAAAGGAACTTGCGGGCATCCAAACTGAAGAACGGTCAATTAAGTTGACCATGTTGCGATCGACGCAAGGCACTGATCCAGTATTCGTATTCTCGATGTCCCAACTTTCCAAACGGCCAACATAGAGTTGGTACACTACCTTATTGTAGCCAAGATACAAATGGGATATCACAGACTCTACCTGTTTATCGATTTTAAGTCTGAATATGGCAGCATTTATAGAGACGAGCTATACAGAGCCATGTCTAGTTCTAGCATCCATGCCAAAGTTGTCAGATTGTGCAGAGTGCCAATGGAGAACCCTTGCTGCTCCATAAAGGTACCTAGCAACACGTTTCCAATTGTGGAATGGGGAAATTCAACATATCACATAACGGAAAGATTCAAAAATATCGTAAAATGTAAGTTTTTAATAAAAATTCCTAAGTATAAAGAATTTTAGTAATATATTTCAATTGTTAGGGAATCTTTCATAAAATATATGAATACTAAACTAAAACAATTTGAAATTTTGGTTGAGTTTATTTGTCCTCTGTGAACATCCAGATTTGGCCAAAGGACAAATACAAACGGCTGATGAGAAACAAACATCAAACAAACTGTGGAAAAGGGTTTTGTCACATTTGAATGGTGAAGGTCCACCAATGCGGGATCCAGTTGCTTGAAAAAGGTAAATTAAAGTACAAATGCGATTGTTCAAACCAATAATCTCAAAATGTATTTAGGTATGGGCAGACCATAAACTTGCCAAACTCGAACTAAAAAAGGAAATGCTAAAACTGCAAGACATTGGACATACCCAGGACATCTAAAATAGTAATATTTATAAAGTTTATTTACAAAAAAAGATGTAATTTCATTAACTTTAGATGTAGTAAATTAATTTTTGCGTTTCTACTTTTTTTTTGCTTGAAATTCTTCTTCCACTGAGAATTATAATTTTTCCTTTTCAAGATTTTGTTTGTTTAGACAGATCTTATACGAAATAAATAGAGACTCGTGAAAAAGAACTCTTAGGTGCAAAAAGTATTTAGCATTATTTTTTATATATCGAAAGTGTTACAGAGTACCAATTGATAAGCGGAACGGAAAGCAATTTCAAATAGGATTGACTTTCGGATAGAAATAGAGAGGCATCAGTCGTCTTGATTTGAACCTTATCAACTGACAGCAGCATACCCAGGACTTCGATTTTAGAAACTGAATAACTTTCCGAATGGTACACTTTTTGGTCAAAAGTACTATCTTAACTTACCCATAAGTTTCCTGATTATTTACACTCTTAAATGAAGCATCCACATGAAATTATGTTTTTTGACTTGAAAAATCCTTGTCCCCATGGAGGGTTTTACCAGTTCATATCCAAAGTAACCACCATGTCGTCAATATTTACAAATCCACATGAATATCTCAAATCATCCCATTGTTAGCGAGTTCCTGGAAAATAAAATTGGCCCCTCATTATTGTAGTCAAAAAATATGAAACCCAATTATAAACTCTCGGGTAAATGGATCATGTGTAGAGTTCTCTGCAATTATATCTAAAAAAATAACATTGAAACACAGAAAAATAAAAGCAAAGCAAAACTCATCCCCTAACGCCACACGGATTTGTGGGAGGGCATCTAGCCAGCTCCTCCATATCGAGATGGATATAGGGTATTTTATTATTAATGGTACAGTTGGCGTTATTTGTGCGGATACCGGAGTAAATTGAAGTCATCAATTTGCCTGGACACTTTACAGAGGTTGCTTGTCCCGGCGAATTTATTTTACGTTTTCTTATCATTGTCTTTCATTTTGGGGGGCGGTGCTGCTGATGTTGTCTTGTTTATCACAAAAGTCCTGTGTTATTATTTCAATTTCATAACAATGAATTATCCGGCAAACAAAATGAATAATTTAGGCAAATCAGGGTTGAGTGCCGGTGGTAAGTAAACACGGCCGCTGTATGCTTTTAATGGGATGTTTTGGCAAGACAAACAATTTATTGTTATTGCATGATGGCGAATATGTATAAGGATATAAGCGACGGTGAAAGTTTAATTTAAATTTACTTTTATATTCTTTTTCGTGTGGCGAGTGGATTTTACTATATTTGGTAGGCAATTGCCTTCAACGGGCAATTTATCATTATTATTGCAAGGGGAACCAGGAATTTATGCAGATTTAGAAAAATCACCATATGGTTGAGAGCGGGAGGTGTGTTTTATTATTATAATCTCTCTAAAGTGTGACATTCACTTCGATTGGCTTTTGTAAACAATTTCATGTTTATCGGCAGTCAGTGGAGGGGAAAGTGTGCGAGACGTCATGGTGATTGATTGCCGCAAGGCATGTCCAGGTTTAATTGACTGGAATCAACTAAAATTGTGTATCCAACGGTAGTGTAGCTTAAGTGATTATAAGATTACATCTGAACACAATTAGGGTAGGCCACAAATTGGGTTAGAATTGACAGGTAGACAAACAGAATTCATAATCTATATTGTGGCTGTCTCTTTTTAAAAGATTAATTGAAAGCAATTAAGCCGAGTAAGTATTAAAGGGGACCAACCCTTCAAAATGTATAGGTAGCCTATAGTCCTTGTAGGCATTGGGAGTTATATTTAAAACTACACCCTTTTTTGCCCGCAAGCTCTTTCAAAGTCTTTATTGATGTGGAACATTTTTTCTTGGAATGCAGAAGATAATTAATTTTTAGTGCCGTTTTACATTTTTTGAAAGTCATTCGTATGCTAAAAGAGGCTGCAAATTTTGGTGGTAATAAGTTGACTATATGATGCGACTAATTCCCGAAAAATAAAAGAAATTCTTACTGCGAAGCCTTTTAATAGGATCAGTTTCCATAATACCTACAATGCCACCGACCGCCAGTACGAATTTCACTTTAGGCCGTTTGATCTATCAATGTTACCAGTATTTAAGCTTCGTATCAATAACGGCTTCAAGTCTGCGGATGAATGATATTTGAATTGATGTTTTGATTATTGGATTCCTTTGTGATAAATGCAAAAGTGGCCTTAAGATCCACCACTCTAGATTGAGCTATCCATTCAGGGCTTAAATATTACTCTCAAAAAAAAATAAATTCAAACAAGATCATAAAGAAAAGAGCACTTAGAAAAGAAGTAACGTCTAACGTTTAGAAGATTAGTCATTAGACTTTGCCCATCCTAAAGACTATGATCTTCTAAGAAGTTATATGAAAAATTCCTCGAAAAGCGTAATTTCACCACTTTAAAGAGAGATACCAATTCATGTTTAAGAACAGTTCTTTAAAAAATACAATGTTGATAGTTAATGTAACCGAGGTCCATAGAAGACTCTAAGCTTTCTCAGAACTATTGACAGGTCTGAGTAAATTTTTTCTTGGTCGAATGGTAGGGACCTGCAATTTTTGGACGAGTTCAAATTAAATTTAGTAGCTATTTTTATGGAAATTCGGTAGAAATTAAGCTCTCAGACCTGCACAGACAAATAAATTATTGTCAACGGAATCAAATCCAAAGACCGAGCACTTAGACATTTCTGACATAATCTATGACCCATATCTTAGAATTTTCGGCAACTATTTTTCCTTCTTCCTTCTAAAGAATTAAATCATTTAAAAATATGCGAGCTTCAGGTGCGAAATTCAAAAACATGAAGGTAAATTAAATGCTGTGAGCAATTTTGATCGTTGCACTGTCCACCTGAAAAGCTTTTTCTTAGAAAACTTACTACTCTTTAAAATTCAAAAACAATTCAAAGTTTTTCTGGCCAATAATCAGGGAAAGCTTTGAAAATGAGGGAAAAAACAGCAAATTCGTTCCTTAAATTGCTTTCAAATCTTGCATATACTGAAGCCTTCATCTGGAGCGTTATAAGGAGTCCTAGCAACTGTACAGTTCTTATTACTGAAGCATTTTTGCGTCTGCGAAAAACACTTGTTCGAAAACTGTTAAAAATTCCTGATTTCCAAACTTTAAGATAACTTTTTCGGTTGTTTTAGGACTTAGGTTTTGCTTTTCTTTGAATCCTTCTTGGATAAGTGTTGTAAAACATGTGGCGAGTAGTTTCGGTCTTTACCAGCGATTTTTTATGTAGTATATTCACTAAGCTTTGTGGAATGAGTCGTTTTAGCCATTAACTCTGGAGAACTATACCAACTATGAGTGGCCTCAACGCCAGTAAAACCAGATTACAGTGCCTCTAGAATGAGAATAGGCTGCCGGCTAAAACAGCGACGTACAAATCGGTTCAAGAAAATTCCGCAACTAAGTGAAGGCGCCAAGACTATTCACACACTCATCTCGATCTGCATTTCTATTACGATTCTCGGGTACACCTTGCCATTGAAATACTAAAGTGGCCAGCAAGTGCAATTGAAGCAGCAATATTGATCTCTTTTTTCCTATACCTAACCTCATATCTTGCAACGAATTAAACCTTTCCATTGTTCTAAACTTTGCCCCGCCACTACCATATTTCGGAGTTGCATACAACTATATATTTCAAAAGCTGGGTGAATATTTTAACAATGGCTACTCAAATTTCGTTCATTCATTTCTGTCCATGAACCGTGGTAATGGTCAGCATAAATTTTGTGGTGACTGGTCGACGAACAAAGGCGAAGAGCCAAATGAATCTCAACACGAGCTCAAAATTTTAAATAGAGACGCATTGCTTCATGATGGCAAATGGATAGATATTGTATGTGTGGATCTGTGTGTAATGCTAGTCTGAGAGTACTTCACTAAAGTGCACAGCAGGGTCGCAAGTTCCCCTGAAATGTTTAGCCATTTCTACAGCCTTTTAATGCCAGAAAGTGATTCACTTAGAAATTCAAACATGTTCCTCAATGCCCCAACTATCCATTGCAAGGGCCACAAATTTGGATGCTCAAGTAGGTCATCCACAACCCCCTGAGAAAAATATGGTTCAAATTTATAGGCAACGATTTATTATTCCAGCATTAAATCTTAATTTGAACTGACCCAATTAGCAGCCCTTTGGTCCACAGTGTCAGGTATTGCAGGTAGACACTGAATTTAAATCTTGAACGCAACCAATACCACTGGCCTCACCGAATCAAGCAAAAAATTGAATCACTTCACTAACTTTAGGAAACTTGATTCAGGTCACTGTTGAAAAGTTTTTTAATGCTGCAAGCTGATGCATTAACTTTACTTCTTCCATTTAGCCCAGAGTCCCAATGAATTAAATATTCCGAGGAGCTTCCCCCTGCGGTAGGTATATATTCTATATCCACTTCTTGTAGAGGCCACTGAATCTACAATCAATGAATCTATTTCAATGACCAAATTCGGGGTATGGTAGTTCTCCTCCTGCACAATGGATTATGTTGAGATATAGGGATAGTATCTGGCGGGTGTAATCCTGTGTGCATGGGCAAGGTACAGGATAAAGTTTCTGCACAAAACTACTTAAAAGTATTGCAGTTGCAATTTAAAGTTTTGCTTTATTGCTATGGATAGCCACCTTGGGTGCTACATAAAGATGACAGTTCCATTGTTAGGGTTCATTTCCGGAAATAAATTGCAATAGGATGACACTGGCTTTGGTGTGGGTTTCGTGTGTTTGCGTATTGGGATACTTTACTCATTTATTTGTTGCAATATAATGTTTCAGAGTGCGATGGTAAATATGGTAATTAAAATGTGATTGAATAGGTCTTACCTTACAGGAATAAACAATTGAAAGAGCGGCTCATGTATTACCAAATTAATTTTAAAAAAATATTGTTTCCGACTGTAGCTCTGCTAGGAGGCTGGTGTACTTAAAAATAAGAAACTGTTCCATCAGTGCACCAATTTTCGTTCCATTCTGCGCTTTTAGATATCAAAATCATGATTTTTTATGCAGAGAGGGGTCACAATGTTCCGTCATAGCACATTTGTGGTACATTACCATTAATATTTGTATCGCGCGCATATGTACTTAGATTTTTCTTGATATTTACCGAGGCTTAAGATTTCGCAATAAAAAGCTTATTGCGAATCCAAATTTATTCAATAACAAACAGGCTATTATTTCTTTTTCAAATCAATTTTTTTGTAAAACCCGCCCTTTTTTAATTATGAACACACTTAATGTTTTTATGGAATCTGAAGAAATTTTGTTTATACCTTTGTTAGGAAATTTAAAAGTATGAGGAACTTTAAGACAATTGTTGAATGTATAACTTTAAATAAAAAAAAATTCCACATTAGTTTGATTAATATAAAATAAAATAAACGTTTTGAAATATAGTTTTTCGTCTGTAAACTTTTAAGCACGAAAGATAATTTATTATGTTTTGAAAAATTCAAAATAAAAAATGTTAAATGTCGAAAAACGAAAAAATTAAGATTAAGTTACAAAAGCTATTAAAATTAACAATGCCGAATATTACTTTTTCCTTTGGTTCAGGTATATTCCACTAACTGACAGCTTTACATTTTTTATACATTTTCTCTTCTAGATGCAACAACAAAATTATTATTTTTTAATTGTTGAACAATTTATTGTTGATGTAAAAAAATCAATTATTGACTTTTGCTAAGAACAACTAATGGCTGTTGCAGTTATAACATTTTTATTTATAGTTTTTAAAATTTAGTTTCTAAAATCATTGGGAACATTTTTGCATTCTTAAATCAAAAGTTTTGGCATTTGCGTTAATTTTAACCAAGAACAATTGTTGAAATCAAATACGATATTCTGGGAACTGCAAAAAATATGTTTTTCTTGCCCCAAGTAATAAACTGAGATAAATGAAGGCATTGGCTTTGGTAGGACTTTAAAGACTAAACGTAGATATATGAAATCAACCTTTTGAGAAGCATGAGTCTCTTGATTCTAACTCTAATGCTTAACTACATTTAGTTTTCGAGGTTGTAAGGATGGCCTCCGTTCCATTTTCAGCTATATTAACCATTTTTTCAAACGAAGTATTGAATCGCTGGTAAATGATGATATCTCGTTTTTACGCTTTTCGGTTTTCTAAGTCGATTTCGAGTCCGGATCGACAAGGCCAACATAACTTCAGTTATTGATGCAATTGAGATGAACGCCTATCATTGAAAGCTTTCTATTTGTGAATACATTTTCACATTTAGGTCAGCACTTACCGAAACAGCAGCGTTCCAATTTCGTATCAGTACTACCGAAAGGATATCTCTCGTAATGAATAAAGTTATATTTTTTGTTGTAATACATACCCGTGTCTACGTAAATCAAAATCATGTAAACCCAACCAACCGCATTGTCACGTTATATTCGAGCGAAGAAATCCCTCAAAAGATAAACAGGACTTGGGAAAAAATTATGAATACTGATAGCCTTTTGTTTTTTTATTGCAAAATCCGATTGTGCGATTTCCTTGGAGAATGTCTTCCTCTCTTGATTTTCCTTGTGCAAATCATCATTTGCATTATCTCGACCCTTTTCCCACCCAAAACTAGGGGTGAGGTATAAATAAAATGAGTCAAATAAACAGCATCTCAATTGTCAATAAGTGTATCCCTGTGATTTCAAGATTTCACCTCAAATAAATTCCAAATTAGACGAAGGGTCAGGAGGGTCGTATATTGGGACTGTGAGGCGCAATTTTATTTTTTAATTTGTGAGAATAATCAATTTCAATTCGCCCCGTTTCGATTAATATAAATTTAATTCCTTAAAAGCTTCCCTCAATCAAAAATCAATCGTCAAAAAAATTCTATTTCAATCATTATTGATATTACAGAAATTTTCCTAAGGACATTTTTCGTTGTCCCCAGAATTGCTCAACTAAGGCAGTACAAATTTGAAAAGTTTTCAGCTATAAATATTGCCCTGCTTGATTTCACTAATTACGCAGCACAAAAAAAAAATAAAAAGGAAAATACCAACGCGCCTCTGTGTAATATTGAAACAATTTGCATAATTAAATTTCAAGGAAATTTCCAGTACCTAAATATAATACGTGAACATCTTCAAATTTTCAAGGCACCCATAAGAACAGTCAGTGCCTGTGTTTGAGGGAACATTTTAGTATTTCGTTTATGATTTTTATTGATACTTTGAGCATGAACCACAAGGAGAAGCGTTGCCGATAGGAAATTCTCGTTTCCTACTAGGATATTGAATGGCTGCCTATATATTTGAATCTGTAAGTGTATCCTTCAGGAATTTGTGTGTAGGAATGCTGTCTGGTGGTTGAAGTATAATTAATTTTATGCCTTCCAACTTTTGGTGTATAACCACAGTTCCGTAACAGGGCATTCTGCGTGGGATATCTTGGTCTTGAATATTGTGTTTGTAACATTCGTCTGAGAGAATTCGATAATTGGCAATAATGTGGTGGAACAAAATAGGCAATTGTTGTATATTCTCAAACTGTACAGGAACACCAATGTTCTAATTAGGGAGGGATATATGAATAACAATGTGCTTATGGTATTGATTAAAAAGAAAGCGTATGCTAAAGGAAAACACTTTGCGTTTTGTGAGAGAAGTGTTTTTCTTTTTATCGTGCGGGGGAGTACCTCTACCTTTGCCAGGACGATTTATGTAAATATTCTATGTGGAAAGGGCGTCTAATTCTTCGATCGCAAAGGCGAGGTACTTGATTTTTGTGTCTATTGTGGGAAAATATTTTTAATTATTTTTTTATTATTTCCAACCTTAATTTTACTGAACGCTTAAGACAGGAGAAGGTTTCACTGCGACTGGGGAATCGCGTTGGTAGGAAATTAAATGAGATCCAGCAACAAAAGTGGGATGTCTAGTTCCAGTATGAGGCATCCCACTATGATAAGAGTAAAAATTATGGAGTAAACAATTAGTATTAGTTACAAGGGGTTCACATCACTGTTTAACTTAAGGCTCCAGCCACGCAATGAGTGACGAGCGACACATGAAATCGTATGGAGGTGGCCACATAAACCCTGAGCGACTGAGCGATTTTTTAAGCGACAGAGCGACGTCGCTCTGCAATCAAATCTGTTTTAATTTTTCAGTCGATCACTAAGCGACGAAGTAACAAGATGGACTGATAACTGATAAGGCCAAGTACTTAGGCCTCATTCTGGACAGCAAGTTGAGCTGGAAACAAAACATTTCGGAGAGTTTTAAGAAAGCCACTACGGCTCTGTACTGCTGTAAAAAAGCTATAGGAAGTAAATGGGGGCTTCAACCTCGCATTCGGCGGTCGGCACTTGAAAAGGCCATCCACCTTAACTGCCTCAGTCGCGTACAATGATCGGCATGTGTGATGTGTCTGTATTAGCGGAGCTCTCAGAACCACTCCAACGGCGGCTCTGGACATTTTATTCCATATGCTACCGTTAGATATCCATTGTAAACAGGTGGCAGCAAACGCGGCCACCCGCTTGAAGGCAATTCATCTGTGGACCAGCAGACAAACTGGCCACTCGTCCATTCTGAATAAAATAGGATGTATACCAAAAGACACTGATTACACCCTCCCTCAACTTCAGTTCAACAAACACTTTGAAACCTGTATACCCTCCAGAGCTGACTGGGAGAGAGTTGCAGGTTCTCGAAGGAAATCCATCTGCTTTTACACAGATGGGTCAAAAACGGAAACAGGAGTGGGGGTGGTGTATTCTCCCAAGATCTGGATTGTAAGATCTCCTTCCGACTTCCTAATTACTGTAGCGTGTTCCAGGAGGAAATTATTGGGATCAAGGAGGGAGGGAGGGAGGGAGCAAGGGACATCACTATTTTCACCGACAGTCAAGCCGCGATTAAATCCTTGGAATCGGTCACCTTTAACTCCAAGACTGCCCTCAATTGCCGCCTATCTCTCAACGAGATGGAGGAACAATTCAAAATTCACCATATTTGGGTGCCGGGCCATAGGGACATTCCAGGCAACTGTACGGCCGACGAACTCGCCAGACATGGCACAACTGCCTCGATTCTACCGGAAAAGGAGAATCTCTGCATGCCTCTCGCTACTTGCAATCTTCTTATCAAACAAAACGCGATAAACGCTACTAACCGCAGGTGGGCAAACTGCACCACTTGCTCTAACACGAAACAAATTTGGCCCAGGCTGGATCTCAAGCGCTCCAGCACTCTATAAGATTAAAGAGATCCGACATAAGCACACTAGTAGGTGTGATAGCGGGGCACTGCATAATAGAGAGACATGCCCTGAGGCTGGGTCTTTCCGCTAATGACTTCAGCAGAAGTTGCATGGATCAGGAGGAGGAAGAGTCCATTCTTCACCTCCTATGCACCTGTCCTGCTCTTTCAACTCGAAGAAGATTACATCTCGGAGAGTACTTCTTTGATTATCTTGGTGAACTCGAACGCACAATGACTATAAAAATAAAAATGTCACCGATAAAGACAGGAAAGAAGTTGGACAAATTTGTAATGGTTCTGGTTTTTATTTATTTAATCTTTAAAAAAAAATAGTGTTTTTTATTCAATGTCAAAATATGAACGTGACTTTCAACTAATAAGCTATGACGAACCGCACTTGACGATGGCATTTTCCCAGTGTAAAATTGCCTTAAACGACTTAGGTAAATTTTTTTGTATGAAGTTTTTTGGACAGGCATTACTCTACCAAACAATAACACAATTTATGCACGGCATATGCAATAAGAAAAAGGCTAAGTTGCCTAAGTTCCTTAGGTATTTTAACCTAAATACAAACATGTGTATATTCACCTAAGAACGTACGTAGCTCTGCCTCTAAAACTAGGGTAATATTTCCTTAAAATTTATTTTCATTTACGGAATGTAGGTACCGTTGGATTCAGAAACAGTATAAAAATTACCTTAGTATTATGTTAATGTACCTTAGGCATAAGGTGATGTTCTCAAACGCTGCAAAATTACCTAAGTTCTAAGGTTAAAGATAAAGTCTCGCATACCAGGTGCAGTCAGACAACTGATTCATAGAAGCCGCCTGCAACAGCCAATCAAAAATATTTTCGTTTGTTGCAAGCAATGTAGTTCAGTTGCGGCAATGCGTGAACGTGTTTTTTAAAGGAAACAAATCAGTGATAAGTTCAATAAATAAGTGAAATTTAAAAATATTTAAAATAGTACAGCACAGTATACAAGAAAGTTAAAGTTAAAAACAAATAAATTAGACAAAACGTTCGACGGAGAAGAAGTTTAAGGTAAGTGCAGTGAAATCTCCCTTTCGTTTTATATATTTATAAAAACACATTGCTTGTAGCGAACCAAGACCCAAATGTTTACCACATTTTGGAAGACTGGCCCCTCTACAATTATTTCCGTGCTCAAGAATTGGTAAAATTTTTCCTTACTTTACATACACATGATTTAGCCTCTAATTCGTTTAAATTTGTTTTTCCAGATAAATATGGACTTAAATTTTATGAAACCGGACACCAATTCAAACTTTCAAAAATTTCAAATATTTTGCGATCTATTCAGCGATGGAATCAAAACCAATTTTCTAAAAAGGTGTTTGAAAGATCTTACGGCAAATAAAAATTGGCATCGATTAGTGAAAAATATTTCACAAAGAAAATGCATGTTTTCTATTTCCATATAATATCAACATTGCATTCTAGGCTACTTCAAGGAATTTAGGAAGAACCGGCAAAAAATGCACCATTGAAGATTCAAAATCATCATTCAAACATCATACTTGAAGAAGGTACAGGACGCCTGTCACGTCAGTTCTCTTTAAGGTAAAAAAGTAAGGAATCATAAACAGCACCTATTGTAAAACAAAACAAGTTAACAGAAAAAAATAAAAGGAAAATTCTTAACAATAAAAACATTTCATTCAATTCTTTAACATTTCCTTAGGTACCTACATTAAATGTCAGGCTAAATTCAGCCTAGGTTTAAGGTTTAATTCCGTAGACAACCTAGCATAAAATTACCAAAAACTAGCTTGATTTAACACATTCTAAAAATTAAAATAGGTAAAATTACGCATTCCCAAAACATTCTTTCCAACATTAGTCTTACTATAAAAACATAATTACTTTACACTCTACAGAATTTCCCAACGCAAATTGTCAGGTTCTGTCTAACGAACTATTCACTTTTCAATATTCAATAAGAAAATTTTTCTAAAAGACTAACCGTGAGTAGGTATACTTTCAATGACTTAACAACTTTATTTTCAGTAAGAGTTGATCAATGCATATTTCATTCGGGGAATACCTTCCCTCTCTCTCTCACCTACCACAAATAAAATTGACAGTTGCTTTCATTTTCAGTATCGATACCGACCTACAACTCCATACTCCACCTAAATGTTTGCTTCTTGATATTTCAGAAATTATAACAAACCAAAGCCGATGTGCCTTTTAATATTGGAAACACATTCCCGAAAGCCCTTTTCTACCTTTATCTGCATTATTTTATCCTAACTGTGATTTATTAGCACTCAATTCAAATAATTTTATTTCCTCTTCCAAATGGAAGATATATTAGGTACACGGAGAAAGGCAAAGTACGCCTTAAGTAATTCACTTCATTTTCATATTTTAGGAATTTTTTGAATCTTCTCCGTCTCACATCCTGCTTCAATTTTCCTCCGGGTAAATTTATTTTCTCAAAGTACTCTAATTTAAGGAATGCTGATAAAAAAAACCGCTTCGCATATTTTTCTCCTTTGCCAAAAACCATTAGATGGAAATTGATGGGGATACATTTTTGCTTTCATTAGGTACATCCTTTCTGATGGAATATGTATTGCGATAGTGATGTATTTTTTATTGCTATTTATAGTAATTTTATTATCTTCCGTGATGCCGTCGTATTTGCTGAATCTTTGCCTCTTCCAGTTGGCAAACGTCCTTAATCTGTTAGTAGCTTGGTTTACTTACCGGAAAGCTGACGGTCGAGGATATTTATCTAAAACTAGGTTTGCACTTCAAAAGACATCTTGCATAACTAAAAACTTTACTTCTGTTTTAAATTATATAATCGCAGTTGGGGGTAATTTTTTTAATATTTAATTTTGACGCCAATTTTTCTATATAACGAATTTTTTAAAGTAGAATTATTCGGCCTAAGGTGTCAAACTTTTCGACTTCCGTTTCCAAAAGAAAGGAAGTCAGTGCTGAGACATTTTATTTTCGAGGGTCGAGTCCTCATTACACATCAATTTTTATTTTTATTTTGAGCTATTTAATATACCTAATTTATTTAAATATTTTTTAATTTAACATATGTCAAAAATGATCTGAATAAGACAATCCCATTTAATGCTTGTAAAGTCGGCAGCACAGTGCATATTTGAATTAATTTTTATTAAACAAAACCAACCCAGATCCAAATAACTTTCCTTATCCTTATTCCTTATAGCTGCAGTCGGGTTGCTTCCGTAGCTACAAACTTGAAACTCCAATGGGCTCTTCCAGTAAAATACCATAGGCGACTAGAAAATCAACAAAACCGTAATGCAAATTAATTCATTTCCATATGTTTGCAAATACACACAGATGCAGGGTTAAGGAACTTTTATTTGTTCTCCTGCCGAATAAGACTTGAAACACACTTTGAACAAATTTTGACTTACAGTCTTAGACAATATCTATATTATTGTCGGCTTGGTCTATGCATTGTCAACAGCCTTGCTACATACCTGACAAATGATAACATAACAACCCTAATGACAATTACCTTCATTCCAGCTGGGGTTCACAATATTTTGATTTTACCATAAAATGACCCCATAATGGGATAATATATCTGCACAGAATTAATTAAGCTATAAGAATGCAATATGTAATGGGCCTGCTTGGTTGGAATTGAAATGCAAATATTCATCTTTAAATCGGAAGTACAAATTTGGGTTCTTGGAAATTATACAAAGGTAAACACACTCAGAAAGGACTTATTATACAACATCGTTTTGAACATACCTACAGTCATTCACCGGGCATGTTAAAAGATGCTTACTCCTTGGATGTATTGTGAGTTTGTCGGCTAATATACTTAAAATCAATAGACTCTATTACCAATTTAATTTTGGTTTTTTTCAAGGTGCCATAAAAAAATTGCAAACAATTTTAGGTAAGCGACGCTGATGTGTTGTGAATAAGCAAATGACGTGGCTGTTTGTTTATCTTCGTGGCACATTTTAAAGACATTGTTTCGACATATGCCCAGGCCCACAGCCAACAGGTTTTTTGTTTTTTGACCGGCAGTGACCGGTAAAGCTGTTTCGCTTTGTGTATGGATGAGTTTGTTAGAACATTATTTTGACTGCTTATTACTTTGGAATTCCTCCCGGTAGAAGTGCATTTTAACCCATAGCCAATATTTTATTAAAAATGTTGATATTACCTCGTAAGTCACTGATTAGCCTTAACATCACAAAATGCGATGAGGAGCATTTTTTTATGAACAACACTAGGAACCTCTGCACAAAATTTGTATAGTTCCAGTTGTACGACAGTGGGATTTATACATGTAGCTCAGGCACGAGCGCAGGTAAAGGTTTTGCGGGTTGAAACCCATAAAGTTTCCGATTTTTGATTTCGTATTCCTTCTTTAAGTTATTGTTTTACTCTTTAAATATCTCATCAATATCACCCTTGTCGTGTTCACTGTCACTCGACACATTTTTATCAGTTTTTTTTGCGACCCCGAATTCGACCATTGCCATAAAGACCTCCTGGCGATGAATGCTTTCATAAGTTGAGTTTTTAAGTTGATGAAAAGATGGTGATTCCCGACTTAAAATTCGTTGATCTCTTCGACAATATGCCTCAGTATGGAAAAACGGTCTATTGTCGATGTCGATCTGACCGACCGGAAGCCACACTAGTCAGTGACGATGAGTATGTTGCAGAACAGGTTGGTGCGTTTACGCAGTTCATTGGATATATAATCTTATATAATATACATTTACCAGGAATATGCTTCCATAGTTCTTGCCAGGCATAGTAACGCCTTTTTGTAGATGGGGCATATGGAACTGATAGTACAGTCGACAGACATGTTGATGATTTTCCGAAAGCCCCTTCCAAAACATCGCCAAGTAATATGAAGACCTACGCTGGTAAATCTTAAGCTAAGCCTTTTCTTGACCTATTAGTCTCTCAACATGATGCCCATTTTGCAGCTGCTGAAAACACATACCGTCATATTATTGCATCCGTGAGCGAGCAATACGTCACTGAATTACGTAGATTTACATGCAAATTAATAACAAATTTAGTCACGTAGTACTCGATCACGGATGAGGTAATTCACCCCCAGGTTTCCTTCGTCTGTGTTCCGGACTTGAAGCCAGCAGCCATAGTTGCTTGCCTTTCTTATAGTATCTCCAGGTGTTGTTTCTATTGCGCGACTCTTCGATCTCTCATTTTCGATTGGATTTAGTTTTGTTTCATGTCGTTTGTTCGTTTCTGATTATTGTACAATAATGCATGACTGCTTTCGGGGTACCCCACACCACATATGGAAAAACAAAGCGAAACAGAGAAACATTTTCTATTACCGGTAGCTTTCTATATATACCCAGCAAATTTTTCCTGCGATCGCCCTCGGTCCAGTTTCCTTCTTAACCCAAAGAGCGAGAAAAAAACGCCTTCAGAAATATGCCTCGTACAATTTTCAGTCGCGTTAACGATTTTTGAATAAATTTTTTAAGGATTTATGTTTCAATTCAAACTGCACAGCAAAAGCAATCTGGTAAAAAAACAAGAATCATTCTAGGGTCTCGCGCTTGTTCACGTAAACACGGGACTTCAAAGAACCCCACAAAAAAAAGTCGGGAACGGATAAACCGGGCGATCTTGCGGGACAGTGCAAATCGCCAAAACGAGGGATGAGGCGACCCGGGAACTCCGCGCCGCCTTCAGAATATCGGTTGTGGCTCGCGCAGTGTGTGCCGTAGATCCGTCCTGATGGAACCACATGTCCTCAGTCCTAATTCGTCCAATTGCGGCAGAAAAAACTCGGTTAACATGGCCCTATAACGTCTGGTCAGCTCAACATCCTCCTCAACACCGGCGATATTCTCGGCACAACGGGCGCTCCGGGGCCGGCCACTCTTGGCAACGTCTCGTGTGGTCCCATACTCTTTAAGGTTGGTGGCCAACCGGCGCAGTGTTTGCGCAGTCGGTGTCGGACGGCCGTGGCGACAGAATTCGCACTGCGCCAACACTACAGACGAATTGTTACGCAAAAAATAGACCCGATTATTCCGCATTCTTGGGAAGTGTATCGCTGCATGGCTTATTCACTTGTATTCTACATCTGCCTAATCCATAAATGTCAAAACAGATTTAACATTGGAGGACATTTGCAAAAGTAAAAGCATCTTCCAATAGAGTGATCTCTTTTGTACAAGATACAATGCTCCAACTGATTTGGACCATTGCCTGCACCGCAAAGCGATTTGTAACATTCTCAAATTGAGTTCTGGTTTTGTAAAGTTTCCTCAATTAAATTATTTGCCAGAACAGATTATTACCCTGACCTGAATGCATATTTTTCTCACAATTTGTCCTTATTACAGGAGTGTTTGCATCCTTTAAGATATTCGAGTTCGACTAACAAATCCCGTCTTGGCTTTACTTAACAGAAATTTGCATATATGTAGGTACCTACCTTCCATCGATGCACATGTTGTATCCATGTCTCAGGACTTTTAAACACTTAAAGGGTTTAAAAATGTCGGTTCTTTTAATTCATTCATGTGCAAATTCTCGACTTGCATCAGGTTTAGAACAACATCCTATTCCTGACGAGCTTTCTTAAAAAGTGTACGTACCATCCCTTATCTTGTCCGTTGTCCCCCGTTGTCCTTTTTAAATTGTTACAGTGCATTCGAAGAGTATACCTACAACCGCCCCCGTAAAAACAAAAACTCAACCCCAAAGTTAATAGCGGATTTCACTTAAATTGTCATCTTCAATTTGTGGGATTCAATTATTATTTTCCTACAGCTAGACGGCGAAATTAAGGTTCCCGGCGCAACATCATTTGGTTTGGACTGTTTTCGGATGGAGTTTGAATGGAGTTGATTTCATCAGTGTGCTGCAGTGCAGCCCATTTATGCGAGTCACGAACTAAAGTTGGTAGACAGACCGGGGATGTTATTATCATTTTATTTTATCTTTTTTCTTTCTCCTGCTGCTTTTGCAATGGAATGGAAAAGGGCTGCCACTGCCTGCCACATTGAAATACTGCTTGCTATTATAATTGCGTTAGACATCGCAAATAGAAACAGCAAATAGCTGCTATTTGCAGCTAAACACAAATGTAGGGTAGTCGGAGGAAATTGAAATGGCATTTATGGAAAAGGAATGGAGTGAGATCCTATACGTAAGTTGATTAAATTTCAATTTTTGAAAGTGGAACGCGGACAATGCATTTTGCCAGTAGTCTGGTGATGAGTGATGAAATGCTGTCGTTTTGATTAAAATTTTCGATTATACGCAAAGTGGTAGGGTAGGGGAAGGGTGTTTTTAGCTAAGGGCCTTAACATTTAAATAATATATAAAATACTAGCGGACCCGACAGACGTTGTCCTCCATGCTTTTTCAAGCCACGTATGATTAATATAATTAGCTTGTAAATCGGGAAATATGCTTTCAATCAAAGCATCTTTCGTATTTCCCATGTTGCAGAAGTTGTCCGTCAATTTGATGCATTGTGTGTCTCCATGCAATGGTATTGCTCCATTTCCAATGTTAAGCAATTGCTCGGAGAATGATAGTGCCAGTGGATCGTTTTGCAGTTGAACTCTTATATTTGTGTTAAGACGTAATGTACAGACATTTCGCCATAGATATGATTGTTTTATATATGCGTTAATTTCGTCCGCATATGTAGCGCGTGGAATAACCAGCAATGTCTGTCTAAAATCATCGGACAGCAGCAGTAAAACACCACCGAAAAGCCTGGTGCTATTATTTAAATCTTTCATCATTCTATCGAGAGCTTCAAGTGAATGCTTGTGTGCCATTGTGCATTCATTTCAGATAATATTTTGGCATTTTTAAAAAAAAAAAAAACGGTTCTAAAATACCCACAATTTGTCGCTCCTCCATCTGCTCGATTTGGTTGTACTGGCAGCGTGCGTTTATTTGCTGTTCCTCATCACCCATGAAGTAAATTTCGAGAAATTTTGAATCGGTATTAGGCATCGGCATTAAAGATGATGATACACTTGGCCCTAAATCTTAAACGTTGATTGAAAATTGCGACCATCGGCATTCTGAACGATTTTTGTTGCTCCAAATGAGGTCATTTGAAATTTAATTTGCGAATTTTACGCAAAAACAATTTGGATTGTGATGTAGCTCCAGCCAATAGTTCTTTCAATGATTCTGGCGGCGAATTAAATGGTGGCAATACTACAACTTTTCCTTTTTGTTCATAGCACCGATTACAATTTGTGAATGTGTGTCAATGCGCGATACACTTGCAAACGCTGTTGTTCACGTGTTCTGAATGTATCGGTGACTCTTTGACGTGCCAGTCTTTGTCTTAATGCATTGGCTTGAAGACGTTCGTTGCGTTGCTCTTGATTTTCATTTACACGTTTGATTACAGCCTGGTTTCTTAAATTTTCATTGTCCGTCAATTTATCTTCTGCCGATCTATTTAACCGACGGTTCTGGACTATTTGTGAATTCGGAGTACGTCGACCAATATTTCCTCCTCGTTCCCGAAGACGTGGCATTGTTGCATGTATATGTGAATATAATACACTTAATATTCACTGAAATGCGACACCGGAAATATCAAAAGGCTCCGTACAAAAAGGCGTTTTTTTTTAATTTTTTTTAATAATACATCGATTTTTGGAGCACTGTGTTCCGTATGAACAGTGGAGTGTGATATTGTTTCAACTTTTTTTGTCTTATATATTCCAAATAAATATATCAATTTTGTATTTTACTTAATAACTCGTAGTCATGATTCGGTTGGTTTTGAAATACATAAGATTTTGAATGTAATTTTTGTATGGGCGGTACCACGCCCCTTTGTCCAATGTTGACCAATCTTCACAGAAATACTCCTGGGCCAATACCCAAGACTATGTGTAAATTTGAACCCGATCGATTTGTTGGTTTTCAAGATATAAGATTTTGAATGTAATTTTTGTATGGGCGGTACCACGCCCCTTTGTCCAATGTTGACCAATCGGCTTCTAAACCATCCAGGGCGCCACCCAAACGCATACATAAAAATTTATTCAAATCGGTCCACCCGTTTACGAGGAGTTCAGTGACATACACACGTACAGTAGAATTATATATATAAAGATTTTTACGAAAAGTGTGAATTTTGTTGATAGTTTGAAAATTTGCATACACTTATGGAAGGTATCATACTTCTTTGAACGTAATCTATCAACATGTACAAGGAGAAAGATTTCATTCCGGATTCTTTGCGTCAACTGAAGGTCGGCTACGGTAGGCTCTTCGCTGAAATTGCGATCGTCATTAAGAACTCGCCACTAACGAACTTAATGGCGACTTTTCGGGGTGCAGTGTGCAGTCAGGTATTGTGGTAACGCTTTTCTCAAGGTCGCTGCTATGCTACTTCCTAGACAGTTGGCCGCCATGTTGTGTTTATTTATCCAACTCCGCGATTCATGCCATTTAGAGCAATTCGGCAACATTTACACAGCGATGCAATTTACATTCGTAGTATTTTTTAAGGTTTTTCATATTTCAAATGTAAATAAGAGAAATTGCTATTCATAAGATCAAAAGAGTCGCCGCTTAGTCAGTTATGAGCTTTGACTGAATTTTTTAAACTGAGTTGTCCTCAAGGGAAAACTAATCTTTGGAGTCATGCAAATGTCTTACACAAATGGGCCGCCACATTGGAATTTCGCGTAACAAAGTACATGTGCTTTAATCGATATTTTAATTTGCTCTATTCTTAATTTTGACGCTCTTCGGGAAGTGGTAGATTTTGTGGCAGACCTAGCTTACCGGAAAAGCTGGATACGACGCATTAACTTTTGATCGATTTTCTTTTGCGCATACCTAACACCGCTTAAACTAATGGAGGAAAATAATATTTTTTTCAATCGGACAAGCCCGTTCACCTACAATCGCAATTTTAGTATCTTTTTGAACTGCCAGTTCGCAGTAAAACTCTTTTGTTTTTCAAGAAAAACGCAAAAAATTATGCAAGAAATTAATTTAAAATTAACCCGCTAGAATTTCACTACGTCGGATATCTCAATAGAAGCGTGTTTTTGTAGGCTACTACTCCATTGCATCAAATGTTTTGTCACTCTTCACTAAATGATCGGAAAAAAGGTAAACTAAGCCTACCAAAAGCAAAAATTTCGGAAAAATAAATAAAAATCTATTCCGTTCCACTTGGAGAAGGGCGACAATTAATTTTCTTCAGTAGTTAAGTAGCATGTAAATGAAAAATAATTTTGCAGTATTTAAAGCAAGAGTAAATTCAAGTGGGTTAATTACTTTTTGAATTTTCTTTGAAAAACAAAAGAGTTCTAGCACAAACTGTGGTTTGAAAAATCTTCAAATCTTAATTGTGTACAAGTGGCTTGTCCGGTTGTAACATTTTTTACATTTTCCCAGAGCACTTAAATCCTGATCCTACTTTTCCCACATTTTTCTTTCTCCTATTTGCTAGAACTTCTGTTGTGTTTCCGATAGATCTGGCAACCTTTACAGCCTGACAGTGCAAAGAAACAAACTCTCAACGCCCAATTTCATATTATATTGATTTTGCTTTGCTTACATAAAATAAAAGAAACCATTTCCCATTAAACCAACATGCAGGCCAGCACTTTATCAGTTCACAAATTGCAAAAACCGCAACCTTTTATTTCAACTCGCTGTCGTCGGTATGACACCTTTTGGAAAAGCAATTTTCACATTTTAACGGTGAATAAAATTGAAAGCAAATAAATACAGACATTGTCACTCCGCCTCTGACAGCAAATTGAAATGCAACACCATTTTTGTGTTCAGGATCAAACTGCAACAGTGGCAGCGACAGCAACGTATGGTTGAATGAATGTTGGCTACGCGCAAATTTAAATTGTTTCTTTTTGATATTGTTGTGCATGTTTGATTTGGTTGCACTTTGAAATTGGTTAATCGAAATCTGTCTGGCGTCAGCATGATGCTGTTGTTTTGTAACGAATATCTTCTGTTCCGCTTTCGTTTTTTATGCTGATTGTTCCACACCTCAACATTGCAAGCGATAGTCGATGGTTTTATTTTTCCATGTAGATATTTATTCAGATGCTCATTATCTGAATAAATGCATGGACAAATGGCCAACTCTCTGGCGTAGTTAAATCAGAAGAATATTTACAAGTCAAGAATAAAATCAAGAAGTGATTCTATTTTTGAACTCCGGTTGTTCATCCAAAAGGCGTTTGTATTCAATTAGAAAATACTCTCCCACCTATGGCTATGAAAGAATAAGATCTCAATATGGATTTCTTTACGAGACAAAACAAAACCAGATTTATCAGTCATTCGTTGGCGAGTCCTTCGGTATATCATACTAGCCATTCCGCCCATGAATACTCTAGCCGCCTAATATCACAACAAACTTTGCACCGTTGCTGTTATTAACACAGACCACTGACCACAAAATGCCTTGTGCGTGATGCGATTAAAAGGACCTGCTGATACTTGATATTTAGGTATACCTTCCGCCATAGGTGTTTGCGGGCATTTTCTGTGTGCACACTTAAAATGCTAGCACACACAAGGACATGGAACAGGCAAATAAATTTAATATATACGTTGACCCCCGACTATACTGGTGTCCTTCGTGCGATGCAAAACGCTTTTGGCAATGCCAATCACGTTGCAGTAATAAAAACCAAACATAACGCTTTCTGAAGGATTTTCTGCTTATACCAACGTCCGAATTTATTGCTATCAAGTTCCGCAATCGTAGGTGTATCTGTTTTATGCTCGAGTGGTTGTCTCTAATTTCCACGAGGAGTTGTATTAAACGTGCTTAAGAATACATAGATGACTCGGCATTCGGCAATTGTGTGCATAAACTTAAGTTGGTTGATGCTCTTAAAGCACAGCACAATTGTGTGGAGTGCGGATGTCCTTTGGGAGACTTTCTCATATGTTTTGTTAGCGGAGTGAGTTGTTTTTTTTTGTGTGCTTTGTCAGTGCAGCTATGATAATTCATAAATATTCAGACAGCTCGTGGGGTCGGTAAAAGTTTAAAAATAGCACTCATCCCCAGTTTGAGGTTATGAACTTATTTCTTTTGCACACAATAATGCTCCGGCTTTATTGCGTCTTTGTTTGTCACTTTTTCTGTTGGTGTATTTTAGGATGCCTGTGTCTGGCATGTGTTGGCTGGTGGCGTTGGAAGCTATTCCGTTGGGGAGACAAAGTTAAATTTGATTTCTTTTTCGAAAATCGTATTTCAAAAATATGGGTTTACGCATATCCCATGAGAAGATGTCATAGGTTGTGCAGGCATATTGTCATACGAGACTTGTTTATGTGAGAGTTTGAAGGTTTTTGCTAAAGTAATAAACGGTATGGTTTTGGGGATGAAAAATAATACTTTCATCGGAATCCAGGGTGTAGTTCAACGCGCTTTTCGCTGTTGACGTGGGATTATTCATCGCCTCAGTTTGAAATTGTGCAAAACCATTCATATGATGATTAGCAAATGTGTGCAGTTTACAGGCTTGGTCCGATTTTGACATGGAAATTATAAATGGAGCGGACTACATCAGTTACTTACTTTATATACTTAAACCTTAATGGAACGGAAGGAAACGACCCATAAAATCCGTCTGTTTCATTGCAGAATAATTCCACAGACAGACAGATTTTTTGATTGAACCTGTCATCGGCATTTCAAAGTTTCCACCAGCCTAAGCTTCAAAATAGAGCAGAGAGCTAAATAACTAAACAGGTCAAATCAAATTCGAATTCAAATTCCATCGCTGTTAATGCAAGCCACTACATTTTGTGTACTCATAAAATGTAGTCCTAATCGGCACATATACAACCGTCGGTACTTCATGTTCCACTGAAACAACGCGAGTACAATGTCCAGCCCTACAAACAATGCTAATTCGTGAACAATATGAATATCTACCCAAAACTGCCTTATCAAATCACATCATGTCGGCTATGTGTCTATAAAATCCACAGAGCTAAATTCAAATTCAGAATCACAGTTCGAGCGAGTTGCTATTCCTTGTTGTATGGGATGCATGGGATTCCATGGAATAATGGGAAATAGTACAAACACGTGATTTGCATCCATACACGAGCCTTATTTTGAAATTAATTTGAAATGTAGTCTGACGCTGATGGCAGCCGTTGGGAAAATGTTCTTATGCATGGACATGCACAATCACGGTAGCTCTTGATGTTAATTCAGTTGCACAATAGAAGGAATAATTATTCGTTGCATTTTTGCAGTGCAACTAACTGATTTGCCCTAATGGAGGTATATAATATGAATGCGCCCACAGGGAACTAAATATTCTGTTAGTAAGAGAAATGTGGCGTCGAATGATTGTCTTTGCTAAAATTGGCAGGTCCTCGTGAGCTGGAAATAATAATTATTGTATTGTATGTATTTACTGTAGGCATATGATATTTTTTTAAAAATGTATTAAATGAAAACCCTACAGACTTAAATTTTAGTTTGTGTTTTTGACACCACCTTTAGTAGTAGCATACATTAACGGCTTGCCATCATCTTGTAAAGTAGCAGATACGAGAAATACCAGACATACATTGTTGTAATTTTAAGGCGATCGCTGTCAGATGTTTTACAACAAGAAGCAAAAGTAAATAATTGCAAAACAAAGTGCAGAACTTTATAGAGATTCAAAATGTTGTTGCCTGAATGTACAAACTACACTGGTCGGTAACGCCACTTTTGCTACGTCGCGTCAGCCACATAAACGAAATGTCAACTTAGTACTCAGTCATGAAGTTAGATTTGTGTGCAACCCCTCCATAAACGTCAACTGAAAAAAAAACAGTTAACCAGGCCCATCTAGGTTGCATAGGTACATCGAACGAAACGCTGGAGATTTGTTAGGTGAAAAGTTCGGAAGGCAAAAACTGATGAAGCGCCGATGTCGATTGGTTTTACTATACTAGTCCATTTTCCCTGTTTATATAGGTACTAGGCGCAATGATTTTAAAACATTGTTTACAATTAATTTTCTCAGAACACTGGTTCTATTTCTTTTTTCGTTTAGCTAAATATATTTAATTTGTGTTGTGTAAACAAATGGAAAACAGTATAATGGGAAAACTAATTTCCACTCGTTTCCAAAAGCAAATAAAATGTGCAACCAGTGGGTGTCTTTGTGTCAAAGAAAACACAAAATTAAGGTAAAAACTGCTCGAGTTTGCTCAAAACATATTAAGAAATGTGATTTTGTTCGCCTTAATGCATTTTAATCCTTTCTATGAACAATATGGACTATACTTGAAAATTTATATGGTACTAATTCTCCATTTTTGCTTGTTCACACTACCGACACCTGCTCAATATATTACCTTCGATTGATGTACTGTGATTTGCTACCACCTTGCTTTTGATTCATAATGTCCGTAATGCAGTAAATTGGAATTTTAATTTTAATAGCTGCTTTATATTTATTTGTAGTCCCTTTCGCAATATATTTTTTCAAAGTCAACTTTGACAGTGATACCTGATACACTTAAGTCGTGTATTTGATACTTCTTCGAATGCAAAGCTTATCTTCAAAAAGTCGCTAAATTGTTTACTCTATCTGTTACTTGACAGTACATTGTTCTGGTATTTGATTCTATAATTTTCTTTTAATAGATGGCGTCAGTTGTGTTGATTCACTACACCTAACCTAGGCATAACTTCTCACAACCATTCATTTTGGAACCACAGCTGGGATCCTGGGATATATCGATGCTGTCGAGCTCTGACTAAGAAAGTCACATAACAGATGCTCTATACCTGAGACCATTGATGGTAATCATATCTCCTTCGTCATTGCAAAAGAAAATAGTCCGATGATGCCTCCATGGCATAAAACGCACCAAGCGGTCAATCTTTGTGATGTTATATTGAAAATATGTAGACTTTTATTTTTGTTTAATTTTTTTGTACTTTCTCTTATCGATTTTATTTAATTTAATAGCAAATTAAACTCCCATTTAGCTTGTATGTTTTTGTAATTCATTTGCAGTACATGCAATCTCTCTTTTTTTAATTTTAAAGTTTTTAATGTCAAAACGGCAGACAGCCATAAAATTGTGTGTAACTTCTCATAAATGGAAAATAAAGAATATATTTTTATTCATCTATCTAAAGCCGCAGGCTCGGCAAGCGAGAAACGATGCATGATGAAAATGGCGAACCTTACTGAATATTTTGACAGCTGGATGTCATTGGCATTAACAGCTGCTGTAACATTACAAATAAAAACATACCAAAACAAACTTATTTTTAACATGGTCGGAACAATATTCTTGCTATAAGTCTGTCCTAAATTAAAAACTAATTAGTCAAGTTCCTAATGGTAGGTAATGACAATTGAAAATTTAAACGAATTCATCATCTAATGGCATTTAAAATTACAAACATTTAAAATGAAAAAAGCAAACAATTAACAAATTGGTTATATTGAATGTCATTAATTCTATGTTAAATTGTTTTTCTTTTAATGGGCTAGTGGGTAAATGCCAATTTATCAGCCATTAAAATATTTTTTTTTTTTAATTCCAGTAACATGATTTTAATTTCTAGAAGAGTCAGTTTCAATTATTTGATATATGCCATCATGTTTCACACAGATACATGAGTCAGTTGAATTTCCCACGAATCAGTGCGGAGCCATTAATAAAATGAAAGGATGACGAGTGCATCGAAATCATTGACCTCAAATTGGATATTTTACAATGATGCAGGAAAATAAATCGAAAAACATACCCGGTGGACATATCTGCATATTAAAATTATGTTTAATAAAATGTGGACAAGTACTCACGCTGTATACCTACTTTATTGGCATTGCATACTGTTGGACTTGATCAGCATCAACACCGCACTCTGAAAATAATTCTTTTACGGTAGCATTTTTATTTGTTTCACCTTATTGAGCCAGCTTAAAAGTAGACTTGATTAAAGTTGGTAATAATTTGACAAACCAATAGTGAGTAGAGCGAATCCAAACAAATGTCCTTAATCATGTCTTTGAACGCCCCAAGCGTGTGAACTCGGAAGACCCACTTAAGAAGATGTTAATTCTTCATTGAGATGAGATTAGCCGAAGAAACTTTGGTTGAAAAATCCAACCAAGTCCTTGTCACTTGTCTTGCAGAATCATTAACATTAACTATTGCAACGAAACCTACGTAAGCTAACTTTGGCGTGATACTACCCCCGTTAAGGGCATGTAAGGGTATATGAAAACCATAAAACCATATTCCCGAGAAAGGTATCTCTTGCAGAAAGTGCACTACCGCACATACACGTATATATCTATTAGTAATAAGCGTAGAGAAAGTTTTCTAAAAATGAACACTAAGAGCTGCATTAACAACTCCAATACACCACTTGGGGGAAATAAAATTAGTGCTCCAAACTAACGGGAATAAAACTTTCATAAAACATGAATAATTGCGAAAAGTCATAGAATAAAATTAACCAAAGGCACAGGGAAGGTATTCATTAATAAAACTAGCAAGAAGGATGATTTTCATACTTAGCTGAAAGTTTCATTTAAGGATGCATAATTTTGGATATGGAACACGCCCAAATCAATTTACTATTTATATACTGAGCACTAATATCGTCCCCAGCCTTATAACCATTTAATTTAACTGCATTACAGGAAAAAAGCTGTAACTGGGGAAATATTATTTTCACAGATACCTTTTTGATTGCCAGCCATTACGGTCGTTCAGAAGACAATTAATCATAAATGTTATTCAATCGCAAAACCCCATTCGAGTCATTTATGTAAATGCTAAAATTATCGATATAATAAATCGCACGCAGCTATTACGCGTTGTTAGTATGTTGTCATATTTTTGCAATTAAATTCATTTTGGCATAGGATTCAATTGAATATTTAAATGGCAGAGTCATTCGCGCTAACTACGCAATATAAATCATATGAAATTTTTAAATGCATTTAGTGCGTACAGGAAACGCTTTGTTTAAACTGGATTTCCGGGAGCATTAAAACAATTGTTGGTAGGGAAATATAACAAGTTTCCAATGTGAAAAAAAACTATTGCACAAATGTTTTTGAAATACTAGTAAATGAACTGGTGGCCATGTGAAGTTTTTTTTACAAAGCTTACATATTATTTCGTAATTGACATTTTAAATGGATATTATTTGGACACTGATAACTTTTTCCCACTCTAGAAGTGTCAAAAATACAGTGCCATATACCCATCGTGTGAAATTTATCGTTCAAAATATTGAAAACTTTTTTCAAAGTGGGCGCAACATTGAGTATAGGTTGTCCTCCCATTCACCCTATGCACTCAGCGAAAACATCCTCTGAGGTGGCATTATTGATTGATTTATATTTAAAAATGAAAATGCGGCAACGGCGATATTTTTATCAAAAGTTAATGGATTTGACATTACTTAAAATATGAAGAGAATAATAGTACTTTTATAATTTTACATAAGTGATTTAAATGGAGTCGAATCCTTCTAAGTCGAATTTTCACGGGAGATAAAAATTAGTTCGAGTTAGAGGGATTTCTGTAAAAATTCTAGTTATATATATATTTTTTAAGCGAATTTATTTATAAAAAATTGCAAAGTATGTACATTTTGAACAAATCCCATCACTCTAACTAGAACAACAACAGCATTTAATTTGTTTATCAAAATATGTAGGTACATACCTAAATGCATTAACATAATTGTATGTAGAAACACAACGTATCGTCCCGAAGCAACACTTTTTTGATTATGTTGTTTTCAGACGAAAAATTAGACTCAGGCACTTAGAGCCATATTTATAATAGGTCAAGAATCAATAGAATATGTTCGACTTTTCTATGCAAAATTGAAGCGAATGCAAAAATTGTTTCGAAAAATTCGAGTTAGAGAGAAATTCGAGTTAAAGGAGGTTCGACTTATAGGTATTCGACTGTAATTAAATATATTGCTTATATATCTTTTTTTCTATGACATATCTCTTGGCCACTTTCGGCGTTGTCTGCTAAGGATCCACCAGCGCAATTTTCAGACACCAAATAATTAAAAGCAGACGAAAGGTGCCGGATATGCCACAGTCACATACCCGACCTTTACCTCTTTAAAAACTTCTCTGTAAGATACCCACCAAAATGAACTGTGAAAAACTAGACATTTTCAGATCATTTCACCTTCCCAATGCAGCCAGCCTTTTTCAGAAAGAAATACTGGGAATCAGGGAAGCGGGTAGACTCTCGTCGATACTCAGACCGCGATTAAGGTTCTCGATTCAACCAAGTCTACGTCCGAGCTAACTGTGGTCTGTAGGAAGACACTTGCCAGGACCCTTGACTATTTTCTGAAAGCGAGCCGTCTGGAAAAAAGGAGTCCCATACAGGGCTGTCGTTGTACTGCAAAAGCAGTATTTGTACAGCTTTCTGTACGGTTGTACTGCACTCCCACTTAAAAAACTGCTTTTTTAAAAGATGCGCTTCTTGGAGTCGAATTTTTCAAATAATTCCTTAAATATTCACTTATCAATACATTTTGTAGGACATTCTTATCAATTATTAAAAAAAACTTTTTAAGCAAAGACGGAAAAAATGCCCTTTTTATTCACTGAAAGTTGAATGTGAGAAATTGCTTTTATTTACTCCAAGTTGAAAGGCTTTGAATATTCCAAAGTTAAGAAAATTCGAAATTGGTCAACTTTGAACTTGCTCAACTCCCAGAAATAGTAGAAGTTAGGAAAGCAACTTGGTATTTTATGTCTAAATTTAGATTTGTTTGGCAGTTTCGACTGTTAGCTTAGCAAATCACGTGACAAATGTAATTAAAATATTAATTAATTTTGAATTTTACTGCGGTATTAAAAATTAACGTAGTGAATAATAGTAACTTACAACTTAAAGTTCAACTCTCGATTTCAAATCAACTCCGAAGTTGGCCAACTTAAGTGTAATAAAATCTAAAAATCGAGACCATAAGCAATTTACATAAGTGTGTTGAGTGTTTTAATTTTAAAGTCGATTTATGTGTTAGTAGTACCATACATTTGGTGAGGTACTACTTTGTACTGCTTTCTGTCGACTGGTAGTACTGCTGCTTTTTGTCTTTAAATGACAGCCCTGGTCCCATACCCAATCTTTAAATTTTTGTTTCGATGTTATTTACAACCGATATTTGTAATTCTATAATTCAGTTAAAAATACATTCTCTTCAATGCAACAATAAAATAAAATTATTTTACACATCCTATAACATAATTTAATAATTTAATTCATGAAAATTGTTCTGCTAAAAATTTAAATAAGACTTAAATAAAAAAGTAATATCTGCGGGTAAACCGACAACAGTATAGTTTTCATTTCTAGTTCCAATGTGCTAATTGTAGCCTATTTTCCTGATTGAAAAACTATACGCACAACTGTGTCACAAGTAATTTGCCCTTTTGAACTTTAGTATTTGTATTCCATGGTTAATTAGAGAGCTAATCTAAAAATGCATTGAAATAAGTCCCATAAAACGGTTTCGGCTGCAGCTGAGTGTGAAAAAAAGAACGAATGATGTACGGATCCGATTTCAGTTCTCAATACGAAAGGCACTATCTTGAAAACATCTTTAAGATTCTGGGGGCGTGCAGACGATATACACGGCCTCTTCGAGCTGTCCAAAATTGAACATTTCAAGAACAAGGGAAAAATGGTTAGTCTGGAGGTAAGCGACTGATTTAAGACTAAATAGGTGCCATCAGAAGCAAACATCTGTCTACAATCTATTACAAAACCACTTAAGCTAAGCTAAGTAGCAAAGAAGTAAAACTGTAGAAAACGACAAATTGCGTTCTCAACAAAGGGAGTGATGATGCTGGCGCCTACTGAGAAAAATGTAGTCCTGTGTGAAAGGGATCGTGGGTACCAATTATATAAATACAAAAAAATTCTATCTTCATGAGTGATGAAAATAATACCTCAATTTTTAGCATGAGAAACGCGTTGCTGCCTGCTGCTGGTATTTTTGTTTGCCAACGACAAGCATCATTATTCCTGTCATACGATCAACTTGACATGAAGCCGTTACTCATTTACTGTCTACCATAATCCTCTATTACGGCACCAAAATCAAGCTACATTCAAGTACAAATATATTCACTTCAAATGCAAGGCACTTCCAAAGTAACAAACTTCATTTGCAATCAGCAGAGATTGAGCATGGCATTTTTGCGGCACTAAATCCCTCCGTTTATCCTGCCGCAAGTGCAAACACAAAAATCAAACATCTCCTTCGTTTGGCGTATAGTTTCGTGACCTGAATGAAGCGCTCGTCAGAGGACCTAATTAAATCCCATTTGCGTAGAATTCACAATTAACTTAGTGACTTCAATTGGATTGAAATAAGTTTGTCAATATTTTGAAGCTTGGTGAACCGATTCCAATGGGTTGAAAGCAGATGCCGATATATTTAGACCATCTCTCTAATGCACTTTGTCGACTTTTCTCAACTCATGAGATGTTCTGCAAATTTAAAAACGATTTCACTCCCGTGGTTTGACACATCGAACGTGGTGAACGAACTTTGACGAACGACCAACTATAAAAAGTCTAAATGTTCATCCGGCTGTGCTGAGACTTAACACAGTCACAAATGGAGGCATATTTTTTCAAGAGCTTCCTAAAAGTATGCCACTATGTTCACTTACAAGTTTTTCCACGTTTTATGGCAAGTGGGTCACTTCACTTAGCAAGCCTGCGAGTGTACTCCAGAACTATCAACACACATACGCTTAGCAGTTCACAAGGGCTGTATGTCTAATTTGTTTACTAGCTGCAGGCTAATGATGATTTGATTAACAGATCTCAAGTACACATATATGAAAGCAAAAAAGACAGAAACATTAACATGGCGCTGTCAGTGGTACTACACGAGAGTAACGTATGTTATGGTCCTCCACGGGAAAGGGAATCTAATTTTTCAAGTGCAAATACATGGAAACCCTTTTAATAAATTTAAGTGATTAACAAAAGTTTACAAGCACTTTGTGCCAAATATGAAACTTGTGTCATCTACTCGTGTAAGTTTTACAGCCGCAAGTGAATTTGGGACGATGTGTGTCTATTTACTGAACAGTTTTCAATCATTATCTATTGTTTTATAGTAGTGGGGTTAAAACTGGCATTGCCTCCTGCTTTGCAAATGGTTGGCACGTAAAATTTGCTTGCATCATAATTCAAATGGAAGGAGAAACTTTGGGATGGATGACAGTGACAGCTTTTGGTAACTGGTGAGAGTAGTTGGCTAAAAAAAAGTGGTGCACGACCGGATTCCATGGATCTCTACTTGAATCTGAGGTTTTGGAAAAGTGCTTTTAAAAACTGTTCTTTTAAAAATTTTAATAACATCAACGGCTTTAGGAAGGCAAAAAGTTTGTTAAGAGCATTGCTTCCATTTGATTATTTTTATTTGCAGGTCTAGTAAGGTGTAGTCAACAAAAAGGGACACACAACATCGACGAATAAAACAAAACGTCACTGCACACACTAGACAGCTACAACTTTTAAGTAGTAAGGAACTTTGTCTAACGCGGCTCCGCTATTTACTCTGCAAATGACACCGCATCAGAAATTGCGATGAATTACACTTGCAAACCGCTGTTACTTAGGCTTAAGAAGGTAATTGATAAGTAAGGCCTTGTCGAGAAGGAGGCTTATCAAAGAACATCTCCTTGGGCGCTTCGAACCCAAAATTGTTCGTGTGATTTTCGAGGAGCTTTAGAGGAGGAGATTTAACTCTACGAGCTGCATCGCAACATCGACCTGGTCTATAAAGTACGTATCAGTCGTCTAAGATGACTGGAACATGTAGAGCGCTTGGAGACCATAACGCTTCGGCCCGAAGAGTCTTCGATTCCAAATCAGAGGGCGCACACAAGTAAAAGGAGACCTCAGCTAACTCGGAGTGCGCAACTGGAGCCAGTTAGCCAAAGATCTCGCTGGATAGGAGTATTGTTTGAGGCCCAGATCCACCCCGGACTGTAGCGCCACCCTTAAGTAAATAAGTAAGAGAAGTGTAACCTTATCTCCTGATGGTTTTTGTAAACATACTTTATCCGAACATATAGCTTAGGATCCTGTGCTTACTCCTTATAAGTCAAAGCAGTAATTAAGGTCCTTTCCTTAAATATTGCTGCTTAACTGGCTCTCGAAATCATTACAAAATCGAGGTGGATTCATCAATCTTGTTCGAAACAAAATTATCGAAGATCATACTTCGAAAGGAAGCAGTTGTGCTTATATCAAGTGCTTGTTATCCGCTACTGATGGTGTTATCAATTCGGACTCGACTTATAAACATTTTAGAAGTGTAGCATGAGCTCTCAGCCGTCAACATTACATTAAACGTCCAATAAGTTCAAAAAACAGAGAGCGTACTTGTGACCACGCGCCAGATGTGAAACTTCTCTTGCTAAATGTGGATGTTAAATTGAATTGTGTTGTATTTAGGTGAATTTCATTAAAAAATTTAATTTAAAAACCAAATCTTTATAATATTATATCCTTAATACACCGCAGTAGATAATTATGTTCATTAATTTAACAAGTTTTCATAACACAATCCAATCCAATGTTTTCTGTTTCTATTTCGAGAGTTTTTGTTTACATTTTGTTTTCAAAACCTAGCAAAACCTAGCTTCTTCAGTTCTTCCTGCGTGCCCATATAAGTATTCACTTTGAGAATTCAGTTGAAAAGATTCGAAAAAATTTATCTTTCCAACAACCATACAAACCAACAAAATTTCATTGAAATTGGTTGAGTGGTTAAGACGATCGACAACAGCGCCACCTATCGGGTCCAAAATTATCCTATTCATCAAGTTGCAACCAACCATAACCACCCACAAAATTTCATTGAAATCGGTTGAGTGGTTAAGAAGATCGACAACAGCGCCAACTATCGGGTCCAAAATGATCCTACTCATCAAGTTACAACCAACCATACCCACCCACAAAATTTCATTGAAATCGGTTGAATGGTTAAGAAGATCGACAACAGCGCCACCTATCGGGTCCAAAATGATCCTATTCATCAAGTTACAACCAACCATACCCACCCACAAAATGTCATTGAAATCGGTTGAGTGGTTAAGAAGATCGACAACAGCGCCACCTATCGGGTCCAAAATGATCCTACTCATCAAGTTACAACCAACCATACCCACCCACAAAATTTCATTGAAATCGGTTGAGTGGTTAAGAAGATCGACAACAGCGCCACCTATCGGGTCCAAAATGATCCTACTCATCAAGTTACAACCAACCATACCCACCCACAAAATGTCATTGAAATCGGTTGAGTGGTTAAGAAGATCGACAACAGCGCCACTTATCGGGTCCAAAATGATCCTACTCATCAAGTTACAACCAACCATACCCACCCACAAAATTTCATTCGAATCGGTTGAGTGGTTAAGGAGTTTTAGGCGGCGACATAGCGATGGCGACAGGCCAATTTCCGTCTCGCACTTCCGCTTGGTCATTTCCGCTTTCATGAATCGATTTTACTCCCAAGTCGCGCCATAAGATGTTTCACATCAAAAATTTGGTCCTGACTTAGATGCATATGAATTTATTTTATCGCACCTCCAAGAGCCTCGGATAACGATGAGTTAAATCCTGCAGAACTAGCAAAACTCAAAAGGACAAACACATTCGAAAACGTAGGTATGTGGAATTTTCAGAGACATAACTACTTTAGGAGACCCGGACTACAATTATTTTGTTTATAAATATAACCAAAAGAATAATGGAAATCTGTGACACCTACTTCAGTGACTGCTTCAGGAATAAACGTCAATTTGGGTGCCGATTAAGCATCACCCAGCATCAGACTCATGGTTTTTCCACCAACGCACATGTTGCTACGAAAACAACACCACCGGTCGGTCGTTCAGGTGTTTTTCTGTAGTTTTACAAATAATTTGTAAACTCAACAGGAATTTCCATAAAAAAATAAGGGCTACTGTAGTGGTAACGTACTCCTCTACTCCCCTCCCAATACCAAGCGAAATGGAAACCAACGCACAATTCGATTGTAAACGCCTACCCACAATAGGCAAGAATGCCCAACCGATTTTCAATTGATACTAAAAATACCATTGCACCCTGTTTTCATTTCAAAATGCCGCCGATACAAACTTCGTTACTTACCGTTACTCAGCGCCACCCTTTTGTGTGAAATAGCTATCGAACTGGAGCAGCATTTCCATAGTTACAAACTATAAAACCGCTTAAAGCGCATTCTCTTTTGCATTTTCTCTGTTGTTTTCGAAAACAATTTTGGCAGCGCCGAATTGTTTTCTAGTGGCTGCCAACAACAAGCGATGCCAATGCAAAATTTGTTTTTCCTTTTCCGATAAGGATTAAATACAACAAGGTGCAAATTTATCGCAGTTAAGAGCACTTTGTCGCAACTACCGCGAATTGCTGCCGATTCTTCTTTTTTTTTTGCATGCACCATTAATTTATACCGCAAAAGGAAACAATGGATTATTTTCATTGCAGGAGGTCCGATAATAATTACCTCCTTTAGTGGTCGGTTGGTTAGTTTGTGTGTGTGCGTTGTTATTGGGGGCGAAATAGGCATAAGTAATACACAACATTATATGTGCGTTCCTGTTATGTGAGAAATTTGTGGTACCAGAACAAATGTTGAAATAGAGGCACGCATATCCCTTTGAAGTGCGAAAAATAGCTTAGTTTGATCGTAGATTGAAGCGGGGTTTAATGGGCGCGTTCACCGGTCACGCAATGCTTATTAAACTTTACCAATTAAGACGCATTGAAGGCGGATGGTCACGCATTATTATATATGGTGTCTGTATAAATCTATGATGAAAAGGCATAAGGAAGAACGAAGTCCCACTCACAAGCTCTGTGCACTTGAACTTGGGAGTGTGATGATTTTATAATAGACCTTCAAAAACAGCTCTGTCTCCCAAAAATCTTCTGGGATACTTGTTAAGCAATTGAGTTGTCATATTAAAATGCGACTTACTTTTTTAATGATCTAACTCTATTTTAAAATAGTTTAAAATTTAAAACAAATATGTAGTATACAAATAACCGAAAAATATATAACTCAAGTCCGCCTTTCTTTTAATTCCATAGCTATTTTAAAATAATTTGACGTCTATGCTTTCAGTCAACAGACGATGAAATATGCCAAACTTCTTCTGGATTTCGAAAAACAGTTTGACAGCTTAAGTGCACTTGTTGCGAGTAATTCATTATTTACCAATTTGAACCCCTTTACATTCATTACTGCCCTCAATCTAACAACTTCCTATCGACACATGCCAACTATCGTAGCTACTTTTGAAATGAATGCATTTTCGCGCTTCGAAGGGATAATTGGTGAACGGATTTTGTCACGCCGCGTCGACAGTTTGGTTTTTCACATCAGATTGGAAAATGTTATTCATCGCACTTCTAGTTCTATTTCCGACAGACGACACACATGTACGATGGTGTTTTTATGTGCGCAAAATTTGTCTATTTCCAGTCGATTTCCGATCGAATTTCAATTAGAGAAAATGAAATTTTAATTGACTTTTCAATTGGAGTTTAAATGAACGGGATCGAAATGAAACTTGCAATGCAAAATTCAAATTGTCCTTCAAAGGGTTGTATGGAAAGCTGTATGTTTGACTTTTGATGCAAGTGGAAGGGACCTCCAATTTTATGGTATGCCGAGAGATTTTTCATGGCAATTTTCGTTAGACTTCCGAAAGGTTGGGCAGTCTTAACACACTTAAGGTATAATTTGAACATTTCCGATAGTCGAACTGGCGACTGCGTGTACATTCAGCACAATCTTTAAAAAGCGCTGTAAAATTCAGTTTTAAGAAGAAATATTTTTTTTTTAGAATTCAGTAAAAGCAACAAAATTTGTAAGCCCTTAATTTAATTCTGATAAGTTTGTTTATCTGGGAAAGTATAAAACGGTTGTCACAAATTACTCATTCGGGGTGTTCTAATATTTAAAAACTGTATAAATATTTCATTTGAATTTATAGTCCAAAATGCTTTTGCTTTTTTACACAATTCAAATGATTTCTGTTCTTAATTTATGGAATTTTAAACTTAAGGCATATAAAAAAAGGAAATACAGAACTTTATATGCCGAGTTTGGGTCTATTTAATAGTTAAATTCATTCCACGAACTAAAAGGGCTGCTCCTTAACAGATCAATAAGTATTTTTTTAATTTATTTTTTTTCTTTAATCGTCACCCTGTTTGCTGACGTCATTTAGGTACTAAATTCACAAGCTCTACATTCCATTCTTAACAGTTTCCGTATTTTGGAAAGAACGAGTAAAAAAAAGTTTTCAATTTCAATTTTTAAATGGTTGTAAAAATTTAATCTATTTATTTAATTTAAAACTATTTTTAAAAAATTTAAGACTTATAAAATTCTACAAACAGCATTTTGAAATACAGAATTTTATAATAGATACTAAATTCGCGACATAATGTTGTTGATAAGGTTTGTTTTCATGGTTTTCATATAAGCAAAATGTCACATTTTTTATCCTTTACAAGTTAACCGCAAAGTTGGAAACTCTTTGATTTTTTCTTAGGCGGGAAGATTCAAATTCACTGTAGGAATTCAGATTTGCACACTTGGTTCCATTGAAGAAATAAAAAAAGTCCATCTTTACCTTGCGGCATACATCTTATTGCAAAACAACTCCAGTAAAACAAATAGTTGAAGACTTTGGGTTAAATGATTTGACAATCATTTGCCAACCATCTGTCTGCTTTATCCCAATTGCTGAAATACGCAGCATTTTTTTATAAAAAGAAACAGTTTGTATATCCAAACATAGGTCCAACTTTTGCCTGTGGGAATGGAGTTTGACCGACTTCGTCCAAATAAATAAACCTACAACGTTCCAATGCATTATCGTATACGGCCACAGACCCAAAGTGAATTTGAAAATAAAATCATAGCCTGTAACTTTTGTTTAAAATTCAAAGCAAGTGACTGGTTGTTTTTTTTTCAACGATTCTCAATTTTATAAGGCACCAGCTGAGGGTAGCTTATCAATACAACAATATTACTATTTTTACAAATAACGCCTACCAATTTATTCAACAGACAAGCGCTGGATCTTCAGACAATTAGGGGATTACAGATTAGTTCTTTATTATGATTGGCATGTATACAAGTAAGCACTTCAGTGTAGGTTGGCATGATTCTTAATTTAGATAGGCAGGATTTTCGTAGATTTGTCCTTCCACCGTTGCCAATGAAAATGGCTTGAAATCTTCCGAACGAAAATAGAAAAATAAAACATTTTGGTAAATTTGCCTTTTGCGGGATATAACTAAGTTCAAGGAAAGGTTAATGACGACGAGGCCATTTGCGTCATATGGCTAATAGATTATTTAAATAAAAACTACAATATATGGAGGCATTTGATAAAAATAAAAACGTTAGCCATTTGTGTAAATTTGAGTGGCGTAGCTAAGTGAATGATTTCAATTCTTGTAAGCAGGAGTATAGTGTGTGCCTTTGGCCTTTATGCAGTAGTGAACTTTCTATTTAGATGCTTTGATGCTCGTTTGCTTGATCGATGGCGGACTTTCGTTTACAGAGAGAGATTTTGCGATTTAAACAAAAATAATTTTCACATGTTTTCCAAGAAACTAAACTATATAACCTAAAATGGAACCTTGTGTCTCACTCTTGATGATGACATTTCCATTTCTTCTACACAAGTCCCAAAATTTCTTACTTGATCCATATGAACTTCTATACAACATATATAACATTCGCACACAAAGAAAACCCACTATACAAAATATCGATCATGATTCAAAATGATGACCATATCGAATTGTCATATAAAGAGCAGTATAAATTTCATGCTGACTCACTAAAACTGAGTGCCAGTTTGCCTGTGTCCGCAAAACTATAAGGGTAGGATGTAAAACAAAATTGTCTATTTCCCATGTGCTGTTATAAAAACTAGAGCGTGGCCGAGCGCGTGATGTGATTAAAAGATTTACGTAGCGAAGAGGACATTTTTATCGTTGCGCTTTTTTATGGTCATTCACACACAGGACACACAGGTAAGCACAATTGGGGATTCACTTAATCTCCTTTCATAGACACGTTGTACGAATTTCGAGTTGAATGTACCCTCACATGGCTGAGTCGTAAAAATTGCTGCAGATTTCTTTCTTTTGCACAACTTTCATCCAATTATTTCGGGATGACTATGAAGGTCGTCAGGGTATTTTTGTTTGTTGTATACCTTCTGGAATCGTTAAAGATGTTTAAGTGGACAGTAGGTACTCTTGAGCTTTTAATAAAACGTTTAGTTTTATTTTTATTGACTGAAGTTGGAGAAGTTTATGCAGTCTTTGAAAGAGTGAAATAATGTATGTGATGTTAAGGAAAAATGTGGTAAAGTACACTTATCAATTTTGGCAGTGGATCGAACACTTATTCCAAATTGGCGAGATAGATAGATGTGCAATGCAATCCAATCAGGTTGGGGAGGGCGTACTACCCGAAGTATTAGACACCCAAGGATCACATATAATATTGGATGATAACACTATCCTTATCTTTCTACATGTTCCCTAAAAATAGAGGCTTAAAACGCAAGCTTTTGCCTCTTATGTTCTTAATCATTTCGTCTTTAATAACACCTTCGTAGCGAGGCTTAATAGATAACTATATTTCAGAGTTTTTCTCTTTCTCTTGTACGTGAAATAACGGGTCTAAAAAACGCTTTGTAGAATTCATCCAAAAACATATCAAAAACTCTTCCAAGACCGCACCAAAGAACTTGTCCAAAAAAACGTTAAAAATGTGCAAAAAACTCGTCAATAAAAAATTCAAAAGCTCGTCGAAAAACGCATAGCAAAACTGTCAAAAAAAGCGCCGAAAACTATTCCAAAACTGTGTCGAAAAATTGTAAAACACTCGAAAAAGGCGCTTAAAAACAAGTCCGAAAACTATTCAAAAAATACGTCGAAAAACTGGTTAAAAAACGCGACGTAAGACGTATTTATTTATATATTTGGTCTTTATTTATTTATTTATTTATTTATTTATTTATTTATTTACTAATTTATTTATTTGTTTACTTGTTTATATATTTACTTATTTATTTGTTTATGTATTTATTTATTTATTTATTAATTTATTTATGTATTCTTTTATTTAACGATTAAACATTCAAGTCAAAATTATTCAAATAAAAAATAGAAAAAAATAAAACAAATAGTTATTTAAAATTATTTATGGTTTTACATTTCTTTTAATATTTTTTAAACTGAATTTTGTTAATTAAAATCAATAACATGATTGAACATAATATTAAAAATCCTTCTTCAGGCTATTTATGGGGCCATTGCTATCACACTTACATCGAGACGTCCTTCGATATAAAAAAAAATAATTCCTTGTTGTCCTCCGTTTAGTATTATGTATAATGTTTAAAAAATTGAGAATATAGGTCGAGTTGATATTTTTCTCTTCGTTTTTCCAAGGTCTACAGATTCAACAGCTCTACAGCCGACTTTTATAGGGGGAAGTTAACTTTCGGGATCCCAAGGTAAATCACGTAATGCAAAAAGGAAGAGACTGCTTTTGAATGCTTTGAATTCCTGAAATTCCTAATTCGCAGTTCGGACACCACACAGGACTACTTTATTCCGAAACAGTAATACGTGGTGACATCAATTTCGTATGTAAAATCAACTTGGATCAATTAGCAACTGTTTGACTGCAGATGTAGCCTGCTCAAGATGTCCCCATTACATGCCGCCTCTTCGCCAATTGCAAACCATTTCGAGGCCATCCACCACTGGTTGAAATGTTACGCCATTCCTGTGAGTTGAGTTGTTTCGCATACGATCCACTCACTTCGCAGTTGTGGTAAAAGTTCGCAACTGTAGGCACTCCATCAGAGAACTTGAAAAGGCCTTTATTTAAATTAACGTTCAATTGTCAAGCACCATTAATTACCAACGTTGACAGCATACTCCAGGAGCATGCCACCTTTGCGTGACTGACAAACTTCTCTAGTAATTGCACTGCAAATTGCACTCAAGTAGAATTGTTCACCCGACTCATTTGTGTTGCATGGCACATGTCCTTGCTCATATACAAGTGCAAGTTCTTTGATGTGTCACTCTTGTCAATGATAACGCCTAGAAGCGTTTTGTTTGTTCGGCATCGTTGGCATTATTTGAAAACACACACTTGCAGTCGCAAGAGTGGACGGCTTAACTTACTCGAAGGACTTTATCTGCCATCTGAATTATGTAAATATAAATAGCCCACGGCTCACTACGAGGACCTAATCGAAGCTCGTCCAGGCAATGATATAGTACAGCCCAAATGTATTAATAGCCACCACCTAAGCGGCAAGGACTAATTGAATCCTCGCAGCTTAAGTGCTGACCTTATAAATATTAACACAATCTGTCACGAAGAGGAGCCAACAAAAACAGGAGAGAGAAAAAAAACATTTAAATCAAAAGTCGAAAATAATTACAACGTCAGGCGACATTAATTTACGCCATCCATTAATGACATTAATAACAGTTCCTTGTTCGACGCCTTTGCCTTTGCGACACTCGGCTAATGAATTATTAATTGCCAGGATAGTGCCTGTTGACTAAATGTCGGCGAATGAAGAATGAGTGTGAGGTTAAGTATATACTACGTAACGACATGTGAAACTTGTCATTAGTTAGGGCCAGAAGTGGTTATGCGTGGAGTGTGGGAAGCTAATTGTGGGGAACGTTCATAGTTCTTTTGGCATGCAATCCGCACATTGGTCCTTGGAGGTCGCCCTTTCAACTGAACAGGACCGTTACTTGTTGCTTATATTTTTATTTTTATTTTTTTTACAAATTTACATGTTTGTTTTGCCACCATTCTCCTGTCCTTTGACAAGACGCTTCCAAAATTACTGTAACTATCCCAACGGACTACAATTGAACAAGTATTTTCCCCATTTTCAACCTTTTGTCAACAGGCGCATCAACAGATACGTTTTACATTCTCCGAAACGCGCGCTCTGGTACCCTAACTCATCGTTCGTTGGAAGATCTTAGAATAGAATCTAAACCAATTCACCGAAACGCCTTTCGCAACCATGTCACGTTGGTGGTTTTATATTTCGCACGTATAACACCCAATGGACCTGCATTAATATTGGATCTAGCGATTTGGCCGAAAAATAATCCCAGAAGTCCATGGGGATTTCCTTGGGTTCATACTTTGTGTTGATGTAACGTACCTATATAGAGAGGACTGCGACGTTTGTTGAACGTGAAGTTCATAGGAGAATTCTTAAATAATCTTCGACGGTGTTCCGAGTCATTTGGCCATCTACATGTTTGTGTCATAATCGTGTTTATTCTTTCTTGGTTTTTGTTTTTTGTTCATTTTATGAAGAGGAATATATGAAAACGTGTGTATGAGCTGAGCCCTGAATGGAGTCATTTTTTAAACTGTACATAGAAGCTTTTGGGCAATGTTCACCAAATGGGAAGCATAGTCCAAAACTGGGCTCAATCAATTTCACATAAGTTTCTGGTTTTAAACGCTCAAATTGTTTTTTTAGAACCTCTAAGTCTGAACCGTAAAACGTACAAAATCAATAACAGCGCTAAAGGGGGAGGATTCTTCGCTGACACCTATTTCCAGTGATGCCATTTGCATTTTTCCAAAAGAGAACAATTTTATAAATTTGTAATTTTCTTTCTTTTTATTGAAACTAGTACTGCCCGTGGTCGAAATTCAACCAATTTTGTCTGTAGATAAAGTAACGAAAGCCAACTTGTTTTTTACATAATTTATTTATTATTTATTTTAATTTATTTATATGTTTAAACTTAATTCATTTACCTTTTCGCTATGAAAAAGGAATGGAAAAGAGCAAAACATGAATGTTCGTTTCCATAGTAACACCTCGCAGATAACTCTGCAATGCCCCTGAAATAGGATTTTATGATTGCTTACTTTTAGGGGTAATTAAATTGCATACCTTTATGGGTTAATGAGACTCTCCAACAGGTTCTAATCTAAGATGATTAAATTCGTTACTATGGAAACATGACGGCGACAAATTGAATGGCAACAAAATGCTTTCGATTAACTGCTAAGCATTTTGTATGGGAAATTCTTAATTTCATTTTACCAGTCTTAATGGCGACATATACCTACGATTTTTTGTTTGTGCACATCTATGGCACAGTACCTTTCGAATGATATAAGTTTCATTCTCCTCATTACATGATAAATACTTAAAAAGTGGACGGAAACTTTTGATGTTTACGTATTAATGTAATGATTATGATTTTTGTCATACCTTGCAGAGAACTAATTCTAATTATACTTTCCCCGGTTTTGGAATAGTAAATATAATCGTTTCTAAATTATAACTGCGGTTATTGTAAGTAGAGAATTTAGTATAAGGACTTTGGTTTTCCCAAAGTTGAGTTTTATATTAATATAACCGCCTGTGTTCTGTTAATATTGATTTTTGTTTTTTTTTTTATCATTGAAAAAAGTTGCCATAAAAATGGTAGAATATAAATGATTTACAGAAAAGTGCAGTGAGACAAGAATCCGCAGACTTTTAAAAACTCCTGTAATTCTATTGTAATATCCTTTCAAGTTAGTGAAAATTGACCATCATATTGCTATGTAAAATACCTACTAATGAATACATAACAAAAAAAAATGTTTTTCCCTCAACTAATTTATTGGGATTCAACTTCACCTTCCTAACAAAAACTGTCAAAGTTTTTTTTGGAAAAATTTATATTCTTAAGTTTATATTTTAATAATAATAATTCTATAACTTCTCTACTTAATCCTTTGAATTAGAGTTAGAAGATCCTAAAATCTAAACTGGACCGATATTTCAAATAAAATACAAATTGCGTTTTTAAACGCGACTTTCTATTTTTTTTACATTTTTCTTCGATATTATAATATGATGACAACTCTTTTTTTAAAAGGGTTATGAAAACATATTTTTAGTTTAGCATTTTCTTTATTAAACTTTATACATTTCAGCATATTTTTATTTGCGATTTAATTTAATTTAATTTAATTTTGCGCTGTAAAATTCTAGGAGCACTGGCTATTTCTTACCTCCGATAGCAGCGCCACCTATGATAGGAAGTAAGTGATAACTGCTGAAATAGGTTACAGGTCTGAAGTACCTATTGCCCTGTTCAAAATCTGATAAATGTTCTCTGTATCGCTTTAAAAGATAAATTCTTCAATGGAAATTTGTTCCTATTTGAGTTGGTGAGTTTAGGGGAAGACTAACAAAGAGCACGGACTTTTGTAATTGTTTATAGACGTAAAGCGAATTTACATCAAAACTCCGGCCCGCAAAATCTTTAACACTAACCCAAAGTGTCAACTGTCAACGTTGAAGAGGAAGACCTCGCCAAGGATAACACTGACAAGGAGAAAACGACGTCAACGAACTTTGGATACATCCCAGGCTTGTTAATGAACCTTGGCCCGCCCTGAACTGTAGCGCCGTCTAGTAAGTTTTTGCTAAGTTCCAGCAAAAAAAAAGCTTATTGTCCTCCTTCTAAAAGGATGCGATTCCTAAGGTCATAAGAGATATAATTTCTAAAACAATCCAAATCACCTGAAAAAACTTTAAAAGGGTTTTCGTGTATATCTTTTGCCTCATTCTCTCTCTCCCTCTCCACAACAACAACATCCGCAAAATATTTTCAAATACAATTTGGCATGTAACATGAATCTATTTACTAGTTACCTATTAGTCCTTTGATTTTTCTGCTCCGTGTAATGTCCCCAAATAATGACTGTGAGACTGCGACAGAAAACATTAAGAGAGCAGCCACTTTGAGACGTGCCGGGAATGTACTACTAGCTTGTTTGCTGTTTGTGTCGTTTACAACCATCGTTGCTTACTTCGCATTACAAATCCATTGTTTGCAAGTAGAAGCACGGACACGGAGCACTTTGAAAATTGTTCGTACTACTGTAGGTACGTACTGATGTGTCTGTTTGAAGGATAGAAAAATTCTATTACGACTGTCTTGTCTGTTGTCCTAATATTTTCCTTCGTGGTTATATTTTACAAATCTGTTATGCGTCCATCCAATTTTGAGCTTCGATTTTGTGTTGTATCCCTGGTGATGCTGACATGAGTTTGATATGTTAATTTGAACGGCAATATCTACCTATACCTAGTGCGAAGGAAAATCTGCGCCTGACACAATTACAAAAATCCCTGCACACAACTGGATTTGAATTTACATTTAGTTACACCCCCATTCATAATCCTCTCTCAAATAAAGCACGATAAAATAAAACTCCAATTTTGACATAATCAATGATAATATTCCAGTGGCGTCATTATATGCTATTTTTATCGCCGCCACCATTGAAACGAGCATACTCGTGTGTGGATACACAGCACATGGGAACAAATAAACGAGAGATGCCGTCTGTGACGTGCTTACTTTCTTACTCCTTGTTTCCTGTACAAATGCCAGTACACCCACACCCACCGGTAATGCTATCCGCATTGCAGCACATGAATTTCACAACGTACAGCTCGCTCTCATATTAAGCAAAGGAAAATAGGTATAATCGAAAAGCTTCAAGTTCTATATGCGGATGCTTGGTTGGGTTGATGCCTGATGGTTGCATGCAGCATGCATGTGTTCTTCAGCTGGTTGGTAGCAGATGGTTGAGGGTGTTGAGGGTTTTCTTTTTTTTTGTTATGTGAATAAGAAATATTCGAGGCTGGATGTATTTTGATAGTTTCGTTAGAGTGCTTTAAGTGTCGGCATGCACGAAAATTCATTGTTGCATTATGCTATCACGTGTGAGTGTGGGAGGTTTTAAAATTGCAATAAATACTTGTAGCACTCGGGATATTAGCAGATTAGGGACTTAAGTAAAATCCATTCTTTCAAAAATTGGCTATTGGGGAAATACGGCGAAATATAAGTTTGAAGTATATGTGCCTATAACAACATAAACAGAGTTTTTTAGTCCACCAAGGTTCCAATTTCCAATTTTTGTGTGACATACTAGGATTTTCTAATTTTATTCGTTTCAGTTGTTACTGCAGAAAGATCGTCAGCGTTCATTCAACTAAAGGCTGGACGTTCATACGATTCTTATGGCGCTTTCACCTCCTGCAAGACACCAGTCGATACTCTAATCAATTAATTCTTGGAAAAAAAACTCAAACAACTGTTTTTGTTATTTGTAAGTCAAAAAAAGTATTAGTTTTGAGATTGGGTGTTCAAATAACACCGAAAAGTCTTAAAAATCTATACAAAAAAAATAGAAATCACTTCACCATAAGTTCCTTGGCCATGAAATGTAAAGACTCTTAGCTATTATCTCATTCTGAAGAATTCATTACTTAGTTAGACTACAGAGTATGCTCATATTAAGCACTTCAAAGAAAATACATCGATCGGTTTATCAGTTTATCGACATAACTTGTCCTTTAATTGCTGGGGAGCAGTGATGTTTGGAAGTTAGCCAGACAGACCATTGCAAGGAGGCTTCTAGTCCAAAAGTTGTACTCGCAGCCGACTGTTTGCAAACAATTTCAAGCCATATCGCTCAATGACGCAGATCTTACCCAAATGGACTTTTTTAACTTAAAACTGATGTAATAGTTTTCATCGAGCTTGATTTGGTGTCTGAAAAAGATTAAGACCTTGAACTTTGTACGCAAAATCATAATAGTTACATTTGAGTGGGTATCTTTCGGAAAGAACTTGTACTTCGTAAGGTCTTTTTTTGTTGAACTTTTAGTCTTCTTTTATTGGCCCATCCGCTGAGAATCAGAAAAGGATTATTAAGAATTTTACTAAACGAATTAGGGCATTAAACCTGGTTTAATACAACATGATGATGAACATGATGGAGACATAGACTCAGTGGTTAATAAGTTGAACTCTTGACGAGGGTCGAAATTTATTCCTGAAAACACACAAATTAGACATCGTCAAAACTATGTTAGATTAATCGGCCCTAGCGAGTTATCCGTCGGAACGGAAAATATTCGGCAACGCATACTCCGTCGGACGGTCAAAATACATTCGAGGTATAGCCTCTCGGCAAAGAAAATGCTTCACTACAAATCGTAAATAAATTATGTGTCAATTAATGTGAGAAAGTTTAAACTTTTTCATAAAAAAGTAATGAAAAACTGTAAAAATGGAGAAAAAGTCTTAAAAACGCTGATTACACCCCCCCCCCCCTCCCCCCATTTTCTAGATTGCCGCCGAATAATGTTTAAAGTTGCCCATTCCCGAGTATCCAAAAGTGATGTTTATGATTTCCAATATGTCCAAAGACCAATAGTTTGCAACATTTGAATACAGCAACCCTACGATATGTGCCAGTAACAAGACTTGTGTGTTAAGTGACGAAAAGTTGGAAAAAAATTGTTTGTAGCTGGTGCAACTTAAGCCCTTTTTTTATTTTACTTTAACAAAAAAAATTATTTTTAAATTCCAAACAAACCAACTTTTCGCACAGAACCTACTCCAGAAATTATACTATTTGTGGTCGGTTTAAAGATCAATTAAGATCACGTAGGTCCAAGCATGAAAAGAGCAGTTGCATTTTTATTTGAAAAAAAAAACATTTATTTAGATATTATTTTAACAGCTTTTTTTTTAAACATGAATAAAAATAAAAAATAAAAAAAAAAAACTTTCCTAACTTAAAATCTAAATTCTAATAATAATAATAACGATTTTGGCTACAATTTTTACTAATATTTTAGTAAAGATTTTTTTTTATATTATACATACCATATATTATATTCTTATACTATACCATATGTCCACAGTGACATAAAATAGGTTACAATACATTATTTTTAATAACTGAAATACTCCGCAAAATATTTATTTATTATTTTTTGACAGGACTGTAAAATTATTTTATTTTTATATAACTATCTATTTTTTTAAATAGAAAATTTAAGCTAATCACTGCAATATTGTATACAAAAGATAAATATTTGAATAAATAGCCAAATTGTCCGCTTAATAAATTCGCTAATCATAAACAAACCCGTTTTTGTGCCTCTTTTGTTGCATCATGTGCAGGAAGCTCCTCTCAGAGTTTTGCTTGTAAAGTATCGCCCCTCTCTGCGGTCTTATATTTATTGTTCCAATTTGTTGTATATTATTTAATTTTATTAATTAAAAAAATCCTTCTCCGAACTTTCCTTGGGCACGTTTCAGATACGATCCAGTTTTCAGTGACTTCTGACAGGAAAATAGTACACACTCGGAGAAAAATGTCGCTCTATACAAACAAAAAATAATTACAAGAAATCCTAGTGCACTCTTCATTAATATTAGGTCACAACTTCCCAACAAGTTTTACTGGTCCGCTCTTATACTCAACTACCACAACTGCTCGTAACTAATTGAATAGATATATCGTACCAGACTTGAAAAGTATCACCAATTTTCTTTCTCAATTCCTTTTCAGGTAACTCTATCGAAATAGTTTGAATTTGATATCACAAACACATGTTACATGTAGTACCACATGAGGTGCATATACTGCACTACTATTACACACATGTGCTGTACTCTCGAATAGTTTCAAGGAGAAACAACTTTCAAAAAAGAACCATTCAGAAAGTATTTTTAAAAGAGTTACAAGTACAATTTGAAGTTTTTCCATTTTAGTTTCATTTCACTCATGCACGTGCACGACATCCTTATCTGGCTGGAGAAACATATACACATACCTGTTTCGAAAACGCGGGTAATGTCCTCATGTCCTAGATTCGTAGCAAAAGTGTAATTCGAAAAAAAATATCAGTGCAGCTAGATGCAGCGTGTCAGCAAGAGGGGCGCATTTAAATTTCCAACCCTTTTACTTTCTCCGTTGATGGCCATTAAAGTTTGATTTCTTTTCGAGGATCCTCACTTTGGTTGCACGCTACGAGTATATCATCACCCTCAATGTAATCAACCAAATCTGATACACATCACCAAGTATAATATTTGCTGTAAATATTCACACTTATCCTTTGAATTTGTGCTCCTTGCCACGAAATGAGTTCGTGAACTGCAATCCCTTGTTAAGTGCGTTGCTTGTTCCCTTAATACCTGGGAATGACCACTTTCAGATGTGAAATAATGCTGTAATTAATCCCATAGCCAGTCCTTCATTCTCGTTCATGGGGAAATTTAAATTCGCTCAGCACAAGTACATCACTTGGTAATAATAATTCCCATTCATTGCGATTCTTTTCGGATTTTTAATCGTATGCTGAGCCCACTCACTACTCAGTTAAGGGCATTTCCGCTCGAGTTTAATTTACACAAAGCGTACTCTGATATTACTCAGGCTTGCCCAAGGCTTATGCATTTGGATTGCAATTTATTGGACCAGCAAATCTGATTGTAACACACCGCAAGTGTATGCAAAATGACGTATTTCAAAGGGGATTTTAAAACTTATTTAAATTAAATTATTGTTGCAAAACAGTGATGACGTGGATTTCACTCTCCGCAATGCCGAAATGGTTGTAATGGCGTTCAAACTTTAAGACAGACGAAAGCAAGGACACGAAAGGTAGAAATGTTCAAAGGGGTAAAATTAGTAATGGGGAAAGAGGCTTTTGCAAAAACTAGCATCTCAACCAACCTCCTTAGAAGTTGTGACATGAAAAACGTTAGTTCCCTTTTGTTTGCTCACAAGTTCTACGTTTGCATGATGAAAAATTCGACCGGCGCACACAGGCGGATTTTCCAAAAAAACATGGCCAAAATTATTTTATTGTTTTTTATAGCTAATTATTTCATGACTTCATCAGAAAAAGACAGTAAGAAGAAAAATAATTTTTTCAGTATGTATTTTTTTTTAAATTTAATAATTTAAAAAAAAATACAAAAATTCACAGTAAATAAAGATTTTAAGTTCTATGGAAGGTAGGAAAAAGGAAAGAATATTATTATAAAAAAAAGTAGAATTTGATTTAAGTAAATAATAAATATTAACAAAATTATTTCATCGCTAATAATGTATAAATTCAGTAAAATATGTTAACCATGCATAGGAGATTATTATGAAACTGATACGAACTCCGTTTCAACGACTTCTGGTTCTTTTACGAAATTTAAAACTTCAGAAAGATACGATTAAACGTTTTTAGGATATATTTTTCTCATACTAGTAATGTATGGATCAGAAGAAACCAACATATTATGAAAAACATCCTCAATTTTGTTGCCTTGAAAATTTTCTTGAAAAACTTTCTTGACAACGCTTGATATCTTTGTTTCGGGCTTCTTGGGCTTCCTCTCCAAGCTGTCCAATTGGAAGTATAGCATCCGACACAATTTCAGGGCTATGTATTAAAATTTTGTGCACTGTTGTTGGCATATTGCACCACGGATACAAGTGCACAAACTTCTTTGCCGTAAAGCTATGTTTTTCATCACAGTACAAGAATCCAATTTCACTTATTCTTGAAATTGCATTTGAGCAGCATAGCACAACTCTTCCGGTTGAAATTCCGAACGCAAAACTTTAGTTTTCCTCCTTTTTGATCTCTCACTTAGCCGTACAAAATCAGTTTGTGGCTGTCCAACAGATCCATAGGCTCGCCGCGGAAACGGAATTTCAAGCTCCAGCCTGGTTCTTGTTTTTAAAAGCTTGATAATTTCTTGAGGAAGCCAACCATTGACTTTTATTTTCATAGTCAAAATTAGTTAACATATTCTTTGTTTCCTCTGAAGCATCAATGCAAGTCAATTTTTTTAAATTTTCTGCCAAAAAAATTATTTTTTCTTAAAGTTTATGAGATGAGACAGCTTCTCAGGAAGTCAGTAAGCTGTTTTCTTGACAACAAAATAAAATTTGATTGTGAACCTGTATCAAAAACGAGATTTAAAAAAAACCGCAACCGCAATATCGCAACTTCTTAAGGTGATTCCTTAATAAGCATATATTAAGGTAAATTTCAAGCTATTTTACAAAACACGAAAGAACCAAAATACAAACTGTTTTCTTTATGAAACAAAAAAGTACCTTCTTTTTTTTGGACTCAAAAGGTATTGCTTTTGGCACCTTCCAAATATTAGTAAAACTCAAAATTACATAATAACTTTGCATTTTAAATATTCTACTTACTACTAGCAACAGATTCCACAATAATTTATTTTATTAAGTTCACACAAAAAATTGAAAAAACAGCAAAGAAAGTAAACCACTTATCAAACACCAAACTGGGTACTGCACGCGCTTCACAAAAGCTTCCACTTTGGAAGCATCAACTGACGAAACGGTTGCAACAAAAAAATCGGGATTTATCATATTATATGCTCATGTAATTTGTTAACAACTTGGCATCAAAAAAAAAACAAAACTGTGGAATTTTTTTTTTATAGTTTTGGCCATGTTTTCGGGAAAATCCGCCTGTGTGCGGCGGCGTCTTACTTTCTTTGCTTTGGCAGCTACTTTTTGTTGTATATCAATGGGTCGAATCGCGTCATCCGTGAACGAGCATTACGTTCACGGAAATTGATTTTTACATGTGAATCAAAAACAAATTCCCCAGCTTTTGGAATATTTACAAATTCAAGAGATTACAAGGACATGACATGCCCGATTTAAATCACTCTCAGATTAAGTATAGCTACATGCGTAGGTTCAAGATTGTAAAATGTGTGTGTGAATTTGTACACGCATCACGTTCAAACTACTCACTCAATCTGTATATGGATTTCTCAGAAAATTATGGGGCTTAATATAAACCCACATCTGATACTTACTCATCGCAATTGGTTCAGTCATTTTGAAACTTTACAGTTTTTGATGTGAACTCACGCACGGGTGTCTTCTTCCCTTACCACTTGTACGAACAGAAATTTCTTTCTACAAAGTTTAAGCTTATCGAGATGAACTATAATTAACTGACACGTCAATAAATTCCAAACTGCGTAGGTCCTTAGCCCCACATAACTCCTTCATAAAGCGAATTCAAGCACGCATATCTATCACAGAAATTTCTCATAAATCATGACACTGACACGACGAATTGCCTGCTCCCATTTCAACTCACACTGTCTGGAACTGGAAGAGTTCCCACTTTTGCAAAAACAAGGAATTATATTATTTCCCAAGCTCATTCCTTTGGCCTTAGGCTGCACAAAGCAGAACAGATTGCAGGTAAAATATTTGCCAACTCAAATACCATAACCAAAGAATGCCAGCGTCAGCAGAACGCCCAAAAGTGAAACTTTTTTCCATTATTACACAGGCAATTACACATACACACATACACAGTTTAACTTGAGTGCAACGAGATCTAGTGCTCGTACAGAACAATATCCTTTGATACATGGAATTATGAAAACTATTTTGCATGTGCCATTTATTCGTGGTGGCGCCGCTTGAATTTGTTTCCTTTTCGAGTCCTTTTTTTGTCGAAAAATATTATGCAAATCTAAACGGCTATATGCCACTCGATATGCAAACGGATTTTAGATTTCGTTCTGTGTACACGAGGATACTATAAAGGTGGGTAATGTTTTTTGCATGATTGACTCACTTTGCCTTTGGCCGTTGGCATTAGTGGCATAGTAGAACTGCATCCAAGTGGAGTCGAGTGACGTTAACTCTCTTGTATTGGACATGCAATTAGAATGACACTCTACACGAAGAGGTACGGTTCTAATGATTGCATCAGGAAGCACCGTAATGGCATGGGTGTGAACTGTATCGCTACTTTTAGAGTGTTACATTTGTCAGTGAAATTTAGGGCAATTCCATTTCAAACATTTGATATGAGGAAATGAGTTGGCAATTTGTCAACCAACAAAGTTGAGACAAATTACTGACATTACTGGGGTTAATTTTATTAAATTGACTGGGCTGCTGTCAACCATTTTTTCGGTGGTGGGGAATTTATGCGATTTGTTGAGGGTAGTTTGTCATTTGAATTTAAGTGGTTCTGGGGGCTAAATTGCAGTTCGCTTGGAGTGGTCAGCCTGGGTAAGAATTGACCATAATTGACACTAAAATAAAATTTGTTTAGGGGGAAAGAAGTTGGTTTCAGTTTATTTTTTATTTAATAGGAAATTTAAATTTAATAAATTCCTTGCTAGCTACGGCGCATATTGCCAGATATAGTCTCAAATGGAAAAATCTTTGTAAATGAAAAATACTTTTACAGCAGTTTATACTTATAAACTGAAAAACTATGAACTTAAAAAAATGAGATCATAGGAATTTAAGAAAATTAAAAAAAAATGGAAATAAAAAAATATAAGGATGTTATGAAATTCAGAAATTAAAAAACTAAGAAATGCTGAAAATAAGAAATTAGGATATGAAGAAGTTAGTGACAAAACTGAGGAAAATTAAGATATTAAGAAACTGAGATTTTAAGAAATTAAGAAAATTTAAAAGTAAGAAATGCATAAATAAGAATACTATAAAATTAAGATATCAAGTTAGGAAATTAAGAAAGTTTGTTGGATATGTGAATCATGTTCTATCTACCCCAAATAATTTTTGTTCTGCTTCCACTCTATATGCAAATATGCACTTTATGTTGCTTTGGAAGGAACATTATTTTATTTTTCTAGCTTAATAAAGATTGCAAATTGAATCCATTTTTGGAGCCGATTCCAACTGATGGAAGCAAACGCGAGAATCATCCGCAAACTAAGCAGTATTACAATTTTTTTTTAGTTGGTGGAAACTCAGCGGTTTCCCAGTTTCTTAATTTTTTTAAATTCTGAATACCCCTATTTCTTAATTTCTAATTTTTTAATTTTCTTAAATTCATATAATCCAAATTTCTCCTAATTTTTTTCTGAGAAAAGTATTTTACTCAAAAACTAAGAAATTAAGAAATTCAGATTTTATGAATTTAAGAAACTAGGCTCATTGCTCAATCAGCTAGACAAGTAGACAAGTTTGTGATAGCAATCTATATAACTATTGCCATGCGATATCAAACGCTTTCTCAGCATTAAATATAAATCCCATATTCATCAAATTATTCGTCGTGAGTTGATACCTAGCTTTTTTTACTTTTAAAAACCCAGTCCCAAACGGTGTCTGTCATCGAAAACGGATCAGAAGAGCCCAGGGAAATGTTGAAACGACACACATAAGAAAAGAAGATTTTTATGTTGATAGTAAATTACGCCGAAGTCCGGCAGGAATAGTGTTTGCATTGTAAAGGGTTGGATTTGTTCGTAGGAGTATTTCTACGGAGCGTATCGTAATCCCGCTTTTCAAAAATCCCGAAAAAAAAGTTTTAAAATCCCGTCTGCTAAAATACTGCTGTTTTAAAATCCCGTCTTCTGAAATCCCGCTTGTTCAAAATCCCGCCAATTTCCGCTAATCCCGTTTTTTTACAAAACATTGTTATCAAAAAAATAAATGTTTTTTGCGTCGCATTGCTTATGTTATAATATACACTTGAACTAATAAAATAAAAAATTTTGTTTATGGTTTGAATTTTTTTTTGTTCCCTTTTGCATTTTTTTTTTAATTATTGAAGATTGTCATATTTATTACTTACAAATTTATTTTGATGTTATTTATTTCTTATTTTGTTACTTCCTCTAAAAATGATAAATGTTAAAATAAACTGCATTTCAAAAAAACACTCATTGATTAATTTATTTTCATTTTCTTACTATCCCGCTTTTACAATCAAAAGCAGTTGCTGTATTTTAAAAAAATCGCCGCGGATAACGGGATTATAAGAGGCGGAATTTTAAAAAAGCGGGATTATAAAAAGCGAGTTTATAAAAAGCGGGATTTTAAGAATCGGGATTATAAAAAGCGGGATATCGAACCCAACCCGTATTTCTGATAGATAGATAGCCCGGTCAAGGTTTAGTTCGAGATCTAAGCCCCCGAACGTATACGCGTGTCCATCAAATACACTTTGCTTCCCAAAGAACGACAAATTTCTTTCACTTTATTCGTACTTTTCCGAATGTTTTGTTTCTATAATTCAACTAACTTTCTCACAAATTGTCTTTTCCACAGATAAAGAAATCTTAGGGAGTATTATAAAACAAACAAGTTTGAAATCGTTCAATACTCACCATTGAAAGAACATTCCAATTTCCACAAGTAACTTAAAGAGTTAAATGCTTTCTTAAAATGAATAAGGTCAGTCCCTGAATACCAGCTTTGGTTGCACCCTCCTTCTACATAGGATAGAACCATTTTATTTTTGTTGAGTCACCATCCCCTCCTTAAAAGATTAAAAACGACCCAAATTAGATTCTCACTTAGGTACATACCACCGGCGAAAATTTATTTTAAAGGCTTTTTAATGGATATAATTTCAATACCTCGCTGACCCATCTCATGACTTCAAAAGGCCTCCATAGCGAATCAATTAATTAACTAAAATTGAAATTCTCACAACACCCCGACGAACCCATTACGGATTGAATATCCTCTTCTGAAATGTAAATAAATACAATTCAATCCTCGAATGCAAACAGTTAGACAAGAGATACTCTCACATAAAAGCAAATCATTGCTTTGACTATGTGACAAGATAAACCATATAAAAGGGGAAACAAACTCTAACCACAATAATTCATGCTGGTTTCCTAATGTCACGATGATTCGCCTTGGCAAAATTGTTCCATGTAAAGGTATTACGAATTCCTTGTGTTTGCTTGAGAATTTCCTATCCCTGCTCCCCCCGCCAGGAAATAGGAAAATTCCTTACAAATAAAAATGCCAAAGTCAGAGAAAGTTTCAATAAATAAATTTCACCTTTTCCTTGGGCTGTCCTTGAGCTGTAGGGTATTTCCCCTCTTGACGGCGGCAGGAAGTGAATTGTTTTACAAAGCACCTGTATCGGTTGTTCTTAGGTCGGATGCCAAACACAAGGGGGTGTTGGATGTTGGACAATAAAAACGATAAAAAAAAAGAAAAAGAGAAAAACTGTTACAGCATGGCGAAACCTTGTCTTGTCAATGAAGTTCGATAAGAGTGATGTTATTGAGCGGAAACCCATTGTGGCATATTGAGTGCCAACAGCTTTAAGGAAATTTAAAGAGTTCAGTATGTGAATGGCATAGGTATGTGCTTAGGTTTTATTTTAGTCGCACATCTACACGTTTTTTGGAAACACGGTCTTTCCTAACCTCACCTTACATATAGGAATTTGTTAGTTTCAGAAACAGTCATATTTTCAATTAGAAAGTTTAGAAAATCGTCGCCGGCGAACTGACATTATTGTGTACCTTTTGTATCTTGTGTAGGTTTGGATAAGATATTTTGGAGCTATAATGTGATTGATACATATAACAAAATTTAAAAAAAAAAGTATTTAAACAAAACACAAAAATTCACTAATATTAATTAAGAAAACAAAAAAAAACATACACAATTCGTTGGATTTTTTTGGAAAATTTTCCATTTTCCATTTGCCATTTGACAGTGGCGGTCATTGGGAAATGTGAATAGGGTCGTTTTCGAAAAGTTTCGTTGTTTATCGTTTTCTGCTTAAAGGGATACATTTGTTTAATCTAGGTGTGCTTAAAATCTTAATACAAAAATGGAGTTTATTTTAATGTTTTGGCAGTAGACTTAAATTTCGAAAAAAAATGCAGTACAATTGCAGCAAAGTGGCAACCTTGCACTAACCTTCTGAAAGGAAAGTATCATATACTAAAGTGACACATTTCTTGCCTCCCAACTTTATTGTCATTAATTTTTTTTTAAGACTTAGCTAAGCCGCCTTTTTTTGTGTGTAGGTACTTGTACTGAAGTCCCCTGGCATCGTACAGGTAGTATGATGAAAGTAAGCATTGCCGTGGCTATTTGTTTTCCCTAGAAAAAGCTCTTAAGGGAACCCAGAGAAACACGAAAGTAGTTCACGTTCTTTGTACTGAGAATAAAGTACCTCGCTACACTGGCGCCCAACGTGAAGCTTCGTTGAAAGTGATTGGATTTTATCTGCTAAATTTAGTAAAGGAGTGGCTTAGAGTTAGTGTGTTGGATTACTAAGCGAGGAGTTCCCGGTTCGAATCCCGAAAGAGCCAAATTACATCTTAAGGTTTTTTTCTACTGCGCCACCTCTCGCGAACGTCTGACAAACATCCGAGAGTAAAACTGTCATGAAAGAGCTTCTCAATTAGCCGTTTGGACTCGGCGTAAAATTGTAGATCCCTTCCATTCGCCCCAAAAATTGAAATTCACACAAAACGAATGGATGTGAGAAGGTAGGCGTTGGGTCCTACAGACCTGTCGTGCCAAAATAGGTATTTATTTATTAGTTTTAATTTAAATAATAAATTCATATAAGACTATCAAATTAAATCGGATCTTTCTAACTTATCTTCGGCCACGCAGTGAGCTATTTATAGGGTAGGTACATACCAAATCATCGTTTTCTCGATCGAATAAATTTAAAAATATGAACAGGACTTTCAGGTACAAAGCTACAACGAACAGCGCTTTGCGATGTCATTTTTGCAACAAATCGCTCAGCGATGACGCTCAGTAAATGGCCTTGGGCCACCCGTCCCTCAAACTCGTTGCTCAATTTCTCAGTTGCTCACTGCCTTACATAGTTGGGGAAATGTCTCTATCTACAAGCATGACTTCCCACGCCTTGAGTAGTCCAAATTGTGATTGAACTTACTTGTTATCGCTTTCAACCTTCATCTTATATATTTTGAAGGTCACAATGGGCTATAGGTATGTCTTTTTAGGTTCGATATCAGAAAACCAAAGTAAGATAGACGAATGCCCAAAATCTTTCCCAGTCACATTTGTGCTTAAAAAAAAGCTTAAAAAAATTAATTTCGCAATTGTGAGTTTTAATATTTTAGCCTAGACACTAAATGAGATTATTAGTTTCGCAAATGGTATGAACATAGATCCGAGAGAAAAGTTAAGCACCTTTTAGTGCTTATTAAGAAGCGAAAAACAGTCGAAAACTGCCACCAAACAACGAAAATTGAAAAAGGTTAAAGATCTAACTACTGTAGAGGCACAGGTGACACGATAAACGAGTTTAACGTTGGGAAAATGATGACTTTATGAAGAAGTCAAGAGTTCCAGTACCGACTGAAGCAAAGGTGCATTGCTTAGCTTCAAATGCAGAGCACTAGGTTTTTTTCCTTGAAAAAATTTAATAGTGTTAACCCTAGGTCAGAGAACATGGTATCAAATTAATAAAAAATCCAAAACAATTAGTAACCGACGCACAGGTTCCACTTCATAAAGCAGATCACTTCAAGCCCATAATATCAATTGACAAGTCACCAGAATTTGCGGAAAATGCTTACGAAATTGAGTTTTTTTGTTACCTTTTCCATAAAGCCTTTTGCCTAATACGAACGCCATAAGTAAGTACCTGAAAAAAGCTCAAAATATTCAACTCCCCGAAGAGTTTGTTTCGTTAAAAATTAACACTATTCTCCGAGAGCACCGAAAACGGTTTACCATAAAAAAAAACAAGGATAAGCATCTACGTAATTTCCATATCCACCTTAGAACCGAAACTTGCTTAACATTAAGAGGAAATTAAATAGCAAACTTCTCAGACAGGGACCTCCTGAAGTCAAGCTAGACACATTGTTTGAAAATTTAATGATAATCCCTAGGCGTATGGTAAGTCTTACAAAGGATATGTTTACTGTAGAGTGAATTTGTATTATCAGGTAAGTTGTGTGCTCATGCATGAGGGTTGGGCATAACAAAAACATAGAAGAATACCCATGATATTTGAGAAAGTTATTACCTCGCGGCTCATTGACTTGCAACATTATGAATTCATACAGCTTATATGCATTATGGTGCAGAGTGAACAAAGTTGCTCGACGTGTCTCTCCACATCTGCCTTAACGTGCGGCTTTGAGTTATAAAACTTTGATGCAGCTTAATTTGTTGACAATGCTTAGTAGAAGTTGGTGACATGATAGACAGGCAGAACTTAATGGATTGTACTTGCAAATTTAAATTTGTTTGTGCCCAAGTTGTAACGCAGTGCAGGTGCTGCTGCAAGTTAAAAGCAATTAAAACTGTATAACATCCACTCTGGCGTAACTTAGAGAACGCAGCGAGTGAACAAGTGTGCGAGCTGTCAAGGGCAGGCCTATGGAAAGGACGGATGGACATCGCTGCGAACTGCTGCCAGTGCAACACAAAGTTATCTTGTTAACCAGAAGCCACTTGCAAGTTAAACAGTTAAGAGAAGGTGCGGCTGGAATTTTGCGCCACGATGGGTTTTTTTTTATAAACTGAAGTGCCGTCTTTTATTCATGCGAAGGTGATTTTATAACCTGGTAAGTGTTGAAAAGGAACTCCACCATTGATGGCTATCAATCTTATAAAGTGAATGCCTGAAAAAAGGTTCTAGAGGCTCGCGGCTAAAAATAATTTAATTTAAAGTCAGGTTTGTTATGAGTTTTTCGAAGTTTGATAGCGCGCTATAACTAACGAAGAAAATTTAGTTAAACATACGTCTTGGGATCTCCACTCAACTTTTTTAACATTCTTCTGCAAAAGCAGGGCACTCTACCCAACATGGGTGATTTAAAATGCATTTAAATTACATATAATAAAAACAAGCGGAAAAACGGCCCTTTTCGTGGCTATTAATAACAACTACGAGAACTACCCCAAAAATAAAATTTAACATGTCACAAGTCTCAACTGTCAAGAGAACAAAACTTTGAAGGACAGAAAACTTCAACCAAAGATAATCTTTTGATTTATATTTTATATTTTATATTTTATGGATTTGGACTTTTTGGGTTTACTTTTTTTACGTTAGTTCTTACATTAACGGTATACTTTCCATATAATTGTTTTAAACAAATTTGATGTTTTTTTAAACGGCTACAACGATTTTAACCAAAATTGATATTTGGGCTAACGTAGGCGGGGTTAACGTTCCTGCATACTAAAAGCTTTTAAGCCTCACATTGTTGTCTGATATGCACTGCCAATTGAAATGAATATGTGTAAGTCAAAAGTCCTTAATCTTATGATTTGTAGTAGCGCTTCTGAGTTGTTTACCTACTCAGCCAAAAAAAGTAAGTACAGGAAAGTTTCGTGCGACCCAGTCATGCCCTTTATTTGTTTACCCTTCCTCTCTCTCTCTATTGATCGTGCATCCTCTGCTGTCACAGACAACATTTTCTATGTGATTTGTAAGCTAAACTACAATATCCTCGCTACAAAAATAAATACACACAACAATAGTTTTCAATGAAAACAGTTCACATTTCGATTATATGTAAAGAGCCCTATCTCCTTGGCTGAGAGGTAATTCTTGTGAAAACAACCTTTGAGTGGCATTGGCGTCTGAAATCTGAATCCGATCCATCTGAAGTGTGTATTGCCAGTGCAAATAGTTCTCATATCGCAATCGCAATCGCATACAGTTCAAAGCGAACGTCACTAATGATGGTGAAAAAGGACTTATTTTTTTCAACTGAAGTATACTCGATGCAAATTGCAAATAAATGATGTGTACTCTCACTCTTATGTACTTGTTTACAGCAGAATGTATGCATTGAGGCCAGCAATCCGTGTTGACGTTCAAGGATTGCATGCACATAATGTTAAGGTTGATGGGCACATTAGTTGATGAATGTTGAGGACACGTAACGAAATTACACAACTTTCTTCTAAGGGGGAACTATGCCGGGGGACAAGATTGAACCATAAACAGAATGCGCCTTAACTTCAATTAGTAGGTACGCATAATTGGTAAACTTCACCGTCACTGTTGTGGTGGTGCGAGGAAACGACTGGAGCGGTATTTTCAATTTGGCAGAAGTTTGCCACCTTCTATCAAATTTTAGTTAACTTTTTTATATTATGTTAAAGATTTTTCTTATCACATGTGGCTGAAGTCAACTAACGTATGTTGGACTGCTTGGAGGGGGTTTTCCCTGCAGTTGATGGATGGATGCTAGATCGGATGCCATTCTCATTGTAAGTAAGTTAGTAAGTCAGCTTTAGCAATGACTTGAAGCTAAGAAACTTATGTCTTAAGATAAAAGTTAAAGCTATTGCTGAAAAAGGGGAGTGCTGAAAAAGAATGATAACTTTAGGGAGGGTTTTAGTTGACCTTTCACAGGTTACGAGAGATTAAAGCCGTCGACGCCGACGTGCGGCTTGTTGGAAGACAGAAGAGACTACGAGGACTAGTTTTAAATCAAATAGTGTTGTTAAGAAACCTGCGTTAATTGTTATGATGAAGAAAATGGAACCAAGATGAGTACCCTGGAAAACATCAAAGCTTGCAAAGGAAGGGGGTAAAAAACCAACCTGAAGCAGACACTGTTAAAAGACTGTTAAATCGGTCTTCGAGGTTCGAGGTATGAAAATATCCATTTTTGCAAAATGCTTTTAAGGCCGATGGCAGACAATTTGAAGAGTATTATTTTATTGCAAATCGTATCAAAAGCCTTACTGAAATTAGTTTAAAAAACGTCGACTTTTAATACAAAGATTGCAGAGGATAATATGAATTTCGATGAGGTTAGTGGTCTACTTATTTGCAGGATTGCACTCGTGTACCCCTACAAAGTTCGTGTTAAATCATGAAAATGCAAACTTTGTCAAATTGAAACCCCATTAAAAGTGTCCGCCTGTTTTCTATTAACAACGTTTATCGCTGTGACAAACACTTCTACACTTTAATATCCAAAATGTGTGCAACATGTCTTCTCTGCAATTAAAACAATATAACTGCTGACGTATGAAATAAATTTCAATTCTGTCGTGGAAAATCTTTCCCCCGGGGTAATCTAATTCGACTTATTCAGAGCAAATGACTATAATGACTTTACCTCGCAATGAGGCCATTTAATGCTCATGTGTACACAATACACATATAAAATAATTTGAGAGGCATCCACCTACCTCGTGGATCTGCGTAAAAACAAATGAATTCGCGCTTAATAGCATAATAAGCCAAAAACCACAAATCCACTCTCATAACATGTTTAACATATCATGATGATGGTTTTATCCACCATAAGCAGGGTGTTAGGCACTGCGAATATGAGGCTTCCACCTCTTAAACAAAACCAAATTGTTTTGAATATGGCGCGTGAAAAATGATGCTGACATTTTGGTTTTTATTGTGGTGCCGCCAACGTGGTTCCCGGTCGCACTGGAATGAGATTTAATTTTGACTGATGTAGTAAGCCACGGCAATTCGGAATTAATCGAATGATGTGAAAAAGTGCACCCTGTTGCGCGTAATTGCTTTTGTAAATCTGTGGAGTGAGATAAATATTGGTCTACTCACTTTTTAGTCTTTCAGAAATTGTCTTTCAAACAGTTCTGATTGGCATTCGTTTAAATCATATGAAACGTGTTTAAAATTTAAAATTATCATTTATCAACATTCAAGCATCAAGTCAAGCCATGTCCTTATTTTAAAAGCAATGTGATTGCGATTGCAGCCAAACGTATCTTCCAAAATATTCCGTATTCGCAATGTTGCCCGAGAAAATGTCAGACGTCATAGCTGACAATGAGTAATTATTTTGTACGTTGACCTTTCCCTACCCATTTATTTATATCCGGTTAATGTAAGAGAATTCAATAATGAGTTCAAAATTAAATGGGTTCCACAGAACTGATCAGGTTTTTTTTTAAACAGAAACAACTTTTCAAAGGGCAACTTTTGTGTTAACAGGAAAAGTTTTTACATGTGTTAAACAAAATTTTCTGATTTCATTCACCTTTTCAGTCAGTTAAAAGTCCTTTAGCAATGTATGCTATACATAAAAGGAAGGCTTTTACCTTCGAGAATTACAACAAACCTTTTAGTTACTTCAAACATCAAATTCAGGTAGTTCATCCATGCATGCATGCTGTAAGGAATTTCCATAGAGAAAGATGACAGTCGGATTTAATGTTTGGAAGGAATCAAAGGTGAGGAGCGCAAGGGCTGAATTAAAATGGTTTCTTTTTAAATATTTTTTTCATTTTTGGTCTGTCTATTGCCCTCTCTCAATTTTAATGTGTTTCCCAAAGCGTTCGCCAGAGAATCCCATGTGATACACATTTTGTGTAGAAAACTTGTAGTTGACATCGATGCGAAAGTCGAGAGGGGAAGCAATTACGAAAGATTTATTTGCAAACTAGCTGACCCGTGCTCGTCTTGCTTCACCCGCCTGTTATTTTTAAGACAAAACGTATTTTCATCGAACTGCATCGAACAGTTTTTTATAAATATGTTCCTGCCCTTGGACGTTTTTGAAACACCATAATTTGAATTCCTACTAAAAAGTCTACACACCTCAAATGTCGACCAAAAGGAAGCAACACGAATAAAAAAACTTGACGCACGAATCCCACCAGCCCATTTCTAAACTTCTCCCAATGAACAAGACCTGAAAATGTGTTTAAACTGAATGTGTGCGCTGAAAAGAGACGACTGTCCATGCCCATTACTAAGCATGGTAATAAAACGAATATCTTAACTAACATTTCAGAAAAAGTTTCATCTAAATCTGTGCAGTAGTTTTCACGCCAACCTCGAACATAGAAAACGGCTACAGTTTTATTATATGTATAGATATCTGAGGGACGTATTTGCGAATGCATAAACAAAAGCTATGCAAACTTCGACATAAAATATAAGGGAGTCAATTAAACTAAAAAAAAGAGTAGATATGCGAAACTTCCGTTATTTGAACCGATTTTGTATATAACCACTTCTTGTTGGTTACAACTAAATTATTTAAATAATCGGCCCTAGCGAGGTATCCGTCGGAACGGATAATTCTCCGCAACGCATACTCTGTCGGAGGCTCAAATCCAAATCGTAAACAAATTCCGCAACCAATTTCTGTCGGAGAATTTGAAGAAAAAAATGCACTTCATCGCACTTCAACGTAATTCGCCGATATGGGTTACAAAATGTCGGAGAAATATTCCGAAGAGATGTTCCGAAGAATACCTTATAGCAAAAAACCTCCGAATCGTATAAAATCGGAGAATTTTCCGTCCCGACGGGTACCTCGCTAGGACCGAATATATCAAATATGGTGAATACTTTAAAAACTCAGTTCAACAATACTGGCAATAGACCAGGTTAAGTGAAAGATGAATGAATACTTTTAATCAATAGCAAACCTGAGAGTAACATCAAGTATTTCGAATCTAATAACAGTGGCGTGGCGTCCATATAAACCGATTCCTACCGACTTCCCTTTTTAATTGTCCATCAGTCAAAACTAACACTATCCACCAAAAACCAAATATGCACATTTATAAATGAAAGATAAAACCCTACCAAATAAATTCAATATTCACAAAATGTACACACCAGTCTCCAAAATAATAATAAATCATTTTCAGTAGGGCATTTTTGATTGGGGCCCTTTTTGAAAATATTGGGCGTTAAATTTGCTGTGAAATGCGAAAGTTTTGCACTTTCTTTTATTAAAATAAAAGTCTGGCAATGCTTTTTATAGCAAAATTTTAATCTGACTTATGGATAGCGGAAATGTCATAGATTCTAGACACCCAAAAATGTCTTCTTCGTATAATATTTTCAACAATATATTGAAATATAACCTGGCAACTAACGAGTGTAGAATTTTATATATTTTTTGGAAGTAGAGCCGGAAGTACCCTGCCTATTAATGGAAGGACCGGATAATCTTCCAGATGTGTGTCTGTTTCCGCAACAAGTCGCCTTCTTTAAATGTAATTTTATGTCAACAAAAATATTTCTTAACAAGGACGACCTTTTTTTCGTAAAAAAAACACACACACAAATCTACTTAACACAGTTAGTCAAACATAAATGTACATTAACCAGATTACAGTGCCGCTGTAAATAAGCTGTCTAAAGAAAATTAACTTAGCACAGTGAAAAATAGGAATTTCCCGCATATGCCACATTAAAAATACATTTTTTCAGTTGGCAGGACCATATCCGTACGCCTGGGTATCTACTTCACTCGTTTGCTGCAATGCAGGTCATTAATTCAAGTCACGAAGTTAACGGCGCGGCAGAATGTAAAAAGAAAAACTCAATTCACCCGTAGGAATGAAAGAGTTATTTATCTGTATTTTATGCTATTATCGGGACTTGTGTATTTGCACATGTTCAGTGAAGACGTCGCGTCGACTGTTGATATGAGAGTAGAAAATTATGCAGGAATCGCAAAGGGGTTAGAGCTATAACTGTCGTTCAAAATGTGAAATGATACGTATTCGACTGGCTTTCAAATTGAATGTAAGTATGCTTACATTGGCAAACCAACATATATCGAACTTTAAAGAAGCCATCTCGAATAAAGTTGAAATTTAACTCCTTTCAATCATTCCTGTATATATGAATGGAGAATCCTTTCGTTCGCCCTTATGATTCGGCAGCAGTACCTATCGAGATACCCAAAGTCGGATGGTTCACTAATCGTACACACGTATGTTTCCTAGATGCATAGCAAGTACGAAAACAAGCTTCCTTTTGCTTAACAAACCGCCCAATAAAAACACGTGTAACTATAATCCGAAATACGAACTTTCTCATCCTCCTGGGTTCGAAAAAAAAATAACGACAAATCCACTGAAACTCATTACCTACACCGAAATAACAACCAAGTACTCGTATACGAGTCTATTAAGAATCCTTACAAAAATTTGATGTTTACCATGATTGTAGTTCGTTTCGTTCACTAAAGTTAATTAGCTATGGGCTGCTGAATATTGGGGGGAGAATCGAAATAGTCCTTTGTTTGTCCTATACCCAATTGTCTGGGTATTGGGAAATTGGAATCCTACTCGTATTCGTATGCCTACTTATTCCGGTACCTAATTCTAATTAGTAAAGCTTGTTGTGGCAATTGGCTTACTTGACATTTGATCCAATGAAGACAGTAGGGTGCCTATTGTATTGACTTCCATATGTGGTATGTTTGTAGGTAACTTGTGAAGGCAATTACAGTAATATTTATTTAAATTCAATGCGTTATGAGCGTTGCCTCGAAGGGCTTATTTTGTAATTTTCGATGAATGTGGTATTTAATTAGTTGACAAGTAAAGGGGTTTTATTTGGAATAGATCAATATTGGCCGCAGGCGGCCATGTTGTTTTCTGGGCGTCTGTTTTTACGAGTGTTTATTAGTGAGTCACGTGGTGGCCCTTTAAAGTCGCCTTTCCAACGTTTGGTGGTCAAATTCAAGAGAGCCAGCTCGGTAAACAATCAGACATCACCCGTAAGTCAATGAAATTCCAGATTTGTGGAGAACTTTGCCGCGAAAAAAGTTGTGGGTACAGGAGAACTCGAGGTAGTAAACTTCTCGCCGTTAACAAGAAGTTGGTCTTTCGGCTCCACCTTGGAGAATTTGGGCCTACAAGATCCAACTGAACCAGAACGAGGCACATTTTTGGATAATTGGCTTTGTTAATAAGCAACATTTCCATATATGGAACGATGCAGACGCCTCGATGGACATTCTAGAAAAAACGATTAAAGGGTAAGGTTTCACCTCTCGACGAGTTCACTTGAATTGGCCACCAAGATCGTGCTATTTAAATCCGCTAGACTTTTTTTTGTTGTCTGGTTTTCCAACCCTTAAAGCCAACACAACCAATGACATCACTTAAATTAAGCCGGATCTATGCGACAGAGTGGTTAAAAATTGGACTACTCGGTAATATTTCATGCAAACTTCTTGTTTTATTACATTTTAACATTGACCCGTCTTTTAGTTTATATACTGCGTCGAAGAAGTGAGAAGTATTCTCAATTTTCTGGAAGTGTAAATCAGTCGTTTAAATATACAGTCGAATCCATCTAAGTCGAACCTTCTTTAACTCGAATTTGCCTCCAACTTGAATTTTTCGACCCAATTTTTGCGTTCCCTTCAATTTTGCGAAGAAAAGTCATCCTCCAACTCGAAATCTCTCTAAGTCGAAAATCCCTCTATCTCGAATTTTTCCAGAAGTCCCTCTAAATCGAATTTATTTGTATCTCCCGTAAAAATTCGACTTAGAGGATGTATGAGAAAAAAAGCATAAAGTGAAAAAGAAAGAAAAAACTAGTACCAAACGTGGCATAAAATACAGAGCAAGAGAGCTGTCAAGTGTCAACTGATGGGCTAGTAAGACGCTTCAAATAAAAGCAGATAGCAGTGCTAACGCAAGTTCGAAACTTTGTTTATAACGGGGCCCCTTTCAAAGGAACGGATTAACATGAATTTTTGTAAAACGGGCGTGTGTTCAATAAGTGCTATTTTTTGTACAAAAGAAATCATACTAGGATTTCCAACCGTCCTCTATTTGGGAGGACAGTCCTCCTTTTTTAATTATTTGTCCTCCTGTGCTCCCTTACTTGAAAATGTCCTCCTATTCCAAAATCTAAAGCTAATTTTGTATGCTATACGTCTTCTCAAGGTAGGCGCAGGGGCTTAGTGGTTAGTGTATTGGACTATTAGGGTTCCCCGGGTCGATTCCCGAAAGAACCAAATTACATCTTAAGGTTTTTTCCACTGCGCCAACTCTCGCGAACGTCTGACAAACATCCGAGAGTAAAACTGTCATGAAAGAGCTTGTTAATTAGCCGTTTGGACTCGGCATAAAATTGTAGGTACCTTTCATTCGTCCCAAAATATAAAATCTCACACAAAACGAATCGTCTGTAGGCCTAGGGTCCCACAGACCTGATGCGCCAACTTCATATTTATTTTTTTTTTTTGCCATGTACATTGAACACATCCTTTTTTCGCTACACGCATTCACTCCCCCTAATTTTACTAGACACGTTCACTCAGCTGTCAACTGTCATATACAATACAAGTTATGAAGATTTTACTTTTGAATTTATTCAATTAAAGATTAAATTTATTTTTAATACTAAGCTTTTTGTATTTTTTTAATAAAACAGATAACGTAGTCATTTAAATTTTGTTTTATTTGGAGAAATTGCGTCCTCTATTCGTTTCAAGTGAAGTTGGAAACCCTATACATCACATAAACCAAACGAAAACTTGAAAATTATTAAGGGGACCCTTCACCATCGATTGGAACCATCTCCCACTGGTTTATTCAATTGCGGTGCGGTCGCATCGGCACAAGGGATGCCAAATATTCTGGTCTTCCAATTGAGGTCACGGCACCAGAAATGTCATAAAAACCGTATAATATTGGACGTTCGGTGCTGGAGGTGCATTAAATTAGAGAAGCTACTTTGGTTTGGCAAAAATATTCGAACTTGAAAAATCCATCCGCCAGAAAGCTGCCGCGTTTGCTTACAAACAGCGACTTAAAAAATGGATTTATTACATCACACCAGAGACCAAGAAGCAGTCATGACATTCGACTTCTGTAAGTGAATCGAAGGCACAGAAGACGGATAAATTTAGGTCTGTAGGCCAACAAGGTGATGGCGACAGTTTTGTGGAATATCCTTTGACTTTATTCACTTACACATCGCATTCTTCTCTTTCGTTCTGCTCAAACAGAGAAAACGACACACTGCCCATCAGACGAGTGCCCATCACTCCCTTTAAAGGAATTTATTAAATTTCATCGTATTAAATTTTAGTACGGCCTGTAGCTCAGCTTTTGGAAAAGCAGAAGTCTGATTCTAGTTTTAAATGTTTTGGGAAGTTTTAACCTGCTGGAGCTTTTTTTGTTGCCTTTTTTGTATTGATTAAGAAGAATTTGAGTAAAAGCAAGTTAAAGGCAATAAAGTCAGGTCAAAAACGGTCTCAAAAGAAGAAGCCTAGTCTCAAAAAACATTTCAAACAAAGTTTCATCCAAATTTGTCAACGTCTTCACGTCAATCAGTACAAGAATGGAAAAGGGATACCCTTCGCCGCTTATATTTTCAAAATTACAATACGATAACGATTTTTAAAGTATTGGGTTTCTAAAGTTTATGAAAAGAGATGTGTTGCTGATTTAGCCTTAACAAAAGCGCTCCATAAAAAGCCTTGCAAAAAAGGTACTTTGCTCGCGAAACGCCTTGAAGGACGTTTAAAACTCGGTTTTCCAAAGCTAGACGTCCCATGTACATAATCCACCATCATTCCAGTATGTCACATCTTAAAGATAAGCTAGTCAAAGTGTCTAAATCAATCGCAAGAAAACGAATGCCTATCTGTAAAGAAAGGAAAGAAATAGCCCAATAGAAAGCGAAATAAACCGAATGACTCCTCACACAGATGCCATAAATTCCAACTAAAATCAGGGGGGCAACTTTATCCCATTATATTATCACGTACACTTTTCAGTATCAATACTTTGAAAAAGTAACTTCTCCTTTTCTGCCGATATACCGACTGCGGCACAGACATCTGCGATCCTGTGAGCCTGTGAGCCTGTGACTCAGATTCAAGGTGGCACACAATTTGGTGGAGACGCAATAAAATTCTCAAACACAATGCAAGTACCTGCGAAAGGCAACAATAAAGTGGAAAAGTTTTTGGCACGAAACATGACTGTTGACACAACGAATGACTTTAATCAAATCAAGCAAAAACTTTCCGCAACTGAAGCATGTGTGTGAGTGTTAGGAGAGCGTGTAAATTCGCTTGTGTTATTTACGATGGTGGCTAGAGAAGTTGAGCCTCGGAAAGTTGGGTGTCAAAAACATAAGTTTTAATGAATAAATTGTCTTCTCAGAATGGCAGAGCAAATGTTATGAAAATGTGTGATTTGTGTTGCTTGCCAGGCGTGGTTTTAGATCGAAATGGGTGGGAGTAAGTCCCTTCAGCTAATATTTTCCAATACTTTAAACTTTTGGCATGTGTAAAATCCAGCTTACTTACTTACTTACTTACTCTCTCGGACCACTACCTTGTTGTAGCCAAGGTACGAATGCGGATATCCCAGACACCACAACAACAAGGAAATACTGTGAGGAGATTCAACGTTGAACGGCTACAAACGCAACAGACCGCCAGAAACTTTGCCGATCGCGTGTCCCTCAACCTCTCGAGAAGTCCTACGCAGCCAGCATCAAGTGCTGAAGACCAGTGGCATAGATGCCAAGAAGCCATCAGAAACGCCGCAACTGATGTGCTTGGTTTCACCAAACCACCACCTCGAAACCCCTGGTTTGATGAAGAATGCCGGCAAGCGCATGCAGCAAAACAACGTGCCTACGAAGCGGCGCTGCACAGAAGGACGAGAGCAGCTCGTGAGCTCTACGAGCAAAAGAGGAGGGAAGAACACCGGCTTCTCCGAAAGAAAAAGAAAGAGCATGAGAAGCGCGCGATCGAGGAAATAGAGAGATGTTACTCCAGGAATAATGTTCGGAAGTTTTACCAACAGGTAAAAAGAACGTGTCATGGCAACAAAACCCGAACAGAAGCCTGTAGAGATGAACAAGGGAACCTTGTAGTGGAATCACAGTCGGTGCTGAGGACATGGAAAAACCATTTCTGCAGACTGCTAAACGGCGAAGACGACCAAGATCCCGCTGTCAGGCAGAACGATCCATTCAATCCGGACGATGAAAGCCAAGATTTCCGTCCACCTGACCAAAATGAAGTGAGGATAGCAATATCCAAGCTGAAGTCCAACAAGGCTGCTGGACCAGAGGGCTTACCCGCCGAACTCTTCAAAGCAGCGGGAGATGACTTGGTAGAGTGCATACATCAACTCGTCTCCAAGATTTGGTCGGAAGAAAGTATGCCTGATGAATGGAACCTCAGCATTGTTTGCCCGATCTATAAGAAAGGAGACCCTCTAAACTGCGCCAACTATAGAGGTATCAGTCTCCTTAATATCGCCTATAAGATCCTCTCTGCTGTACTGTGTGAACGCCTGAAGCCATTTGTCAACCAACTGATTGGACCCTATCAGTGCGGTTTTAGGCCCGGTAAGTCCACAGCCGACCAAATATTCACACTACGGCAGATCCTGGAGAAAACCCAAGAAGTCCAAATCGATACCCACCATCTGTTCATCGATTTTAAGGCCGCATATGACAGCATTTATAGAGACGAGCTATACAGAGCCATGTCTAGTTTTGGCATCCCTGCCAAACTCGTCAGATTGTGCAGAATGACAATGGAGAATTCTCGCTGGTCCATTAAGGTCGGAAACAATCTCACCGAGACCTTTGATGTCAAAAAAGGATTTAGACAAGGTGATGCGCTGTCATGTGACTTCTTTAACATCATTCTTGAGAAAATTGTGCGCAACTCACAAGCCAACACCAGAGGCACAATTTTCCAAAAGTCTGTGCAACTGCTTGCATACGCGGACGATATTGACATTATTGGCAGAACACAGCGAGCTGTCACTGGCGCGTTTGCAAGTATCAGTACGGAAGCGGCAAAAATGGGTTTAGTGGTAAACGAGGGCAAGACAAAATATATGCTGTCAACAAGAAGGGACACACAACATTGACGAATCGGACAGAACGTCACAGTAGACAGCTATAATTTTGAGGTAGTTAGGGACTTTGTCTACCTCGGCTCCGCTATAAATTCAGAAAACGATATCACCTCGGAAATCAAACGAAGAATCACTCTTGCCAACCGCTGTTACTTCGGCCTAAGAAGGCAACTGATTAATAAGGCCTTGTCGAGAAACACTAAGGAGACTCTATATAAGACACTCATTATCCCAGTCCTGCTATATGGTGCAGAAGCATGGACCTTAACAAAGACGGATGAAGATCTCCTTGGTCGTTTCGAACGAAAAATTCTTCGAGTGATTTTCGGTCCCGTTTGCGTTGACGGGTTTTGGAGGAGGAGATTTAACAGCGAACTCTACGAGCTGTACAGCGACATCGCCCTGGTCAAAAAAGTACGCATCAGTCGTCTAAGATGGCTGGGACATGTAGAGCGAATGGACACCAACGCTCCGGCCCGAAGAGTCTTCGATTCCAACCCGGAGGGACAACGCAGTAGAGGAAGACCTCGCCTTAGGTGGCGCGCACAAGTGGAAGGGGACCTCAACCAACTTGGAGTGCGCAACTGGAGGCAGTTAGCCAAAGATCGCGCTAACTGGAGAGGCGTATTGGTTGAGGCCCAGGTCCACCCCGGACTGTAGCGCCGCCTAAGTAAGTAAGTAAGTAAGTACTATCCTTTCTACTTTGCTTAAAAATTAAGGATTTTTTAAGACGTGATTGTGAAATAGAATACAAAATAAAGGACACAACAATTTTCAATTTAACTCGTATTGCTTTTTATTCTGACCGCAGGCTGACATGCCACCATCCTGCTATGAATATTCGTTACACTTTTATTTCTCTTGCAGTTACATGTACAGTAATTTGGCCAGCAGACAAACATGCCAATAAATTGAGTGGGTGAAGAAATGTATTTGCAATCAACGCCACAGGCAGTTGTCCCAAGCCTCAAATGTCGTAAAATGTACATGCTTACACACAACAATGTTGATTATTTTCCCTTCTTGCTGATATAAATGCGGATAACATCATTCCGTCGGAAATCTTTACATCCTACATCTGATGATCCTTTCAATCACTCTGCACATTTGCTCTTATTTATCATTCATCCCTTATAAACATTTTCTCATTGAAAATCTACGAGGAGCCAAAGAGATGTCTTCAACATTACGAGTATCCCCATAGCATAATGTTGGCTGGTTGCTGGTATTCTGTTTCTCTGTGTGTCCATGTCCATTTCCCAGAGGGATAATTCGCAAAATGTGTTCTTCATTTTCTTACGATCTGTTTCCGTGTATACACCTACTTATACAAACGAGGAAAAAAGTATACATTTTGACTTTGTGTTATATTTTGCCAAGTGAAATCTCCCCAAGGATAGGGATTCGTAAATTTAATTTACTCCAAAAGGACCTTCAAGTGGAATATAGTTTTCCCCTGAATGGCAATGCCAATGATTGTGTTTTTGCTTATTTTCGCTTACAATCGGGCTGATTTGACTGAAGGTAGGTGAAAGCCGCCCTGTGTTTGTGTTTCGTATAAAAATGTCAAGTAGCGTTCGATGTGTAGGATTTTATTTTCAGATTTCCACTCACGCACGTCTGTGTCGAATATTATGGGTTTTGCCCACTCACGCGTAATTGTGTGTTGAAGTTAATAAGGTGGAAAATAAATTAAGCAGTTGCCAACGGTCCAATTGACACTTCTGCGAAATTTAACTTTGGGCCAAAAAAATGGTTTTCTTCCACAGAATTTCAGAACTTTTTTTAGAACTTCTTATAAACAAATACTATAAAGTAGCATTTAGCACATAGCTACTTGTTAATTTGTGACGACTTGGTTTGTTACACAGATATCACGCCGTTGGATTTGTATCGCATCTGACAAACATGCAAGAGTATTAAGAAAGATTTTTCTTAATTCAGCCTTCAATTGAAGGTCTCTTCCACTCGTGGCAAAATTTGATCTATGACTATTAGCGCGGGCTTCCTATATATTTATTATGCAGACATTTTTAGGGAAAGACAAGATAACAAATTTGAGTAGTCCAGAAATTTCAATACAATTTAATAATAAGAAAGAATAAGAGATGTCAAATTCACCCCTATTCAAGTCGAAGAAATAAAAAACTGGTCACACTGGCTCCACCTAATTCATTAAAAGTGCTGCCAATATTGCTCCTTTTTTCACTTCACTTTTTTCGTTCAAATTTTATATTTCCCGTTTTCTTAATCTATTTTGTTTTTTAAACCACAAGCAAAATATTAGACTGTCTTCATAATTTTAAAGTGAATGGAAAAATTGTTTTGTCCGAAAAAATCTTACGAACTTTTGCACCGATCTAAAAACGATTTTTTTAAATGTGTAAAATAAATATGTGCAGTTTTTAGGCCTACTTTCGTTTTTATAATACAAAAATTTTTATTAAAAATAATTATGTTTTCGTGCATTTTTACACATGGCAAAACAGGCGAGGGACCGCCTATTTTTTGGATTGGTCTATAGTAAGTTGTTGCAAGAGGCTGTTTAGAAAAAAAAAAACATTATTTTGTAGGTTCACAGTTCTCCTTACTCTCAAATATTTAAAAGATTCAACAAATTCTATCTTAAAATATATCAATGTAACTAGCGATCCCGTCGTAGCTAACTCTGCAAGAGAAATGGTTTTAACCCATAACCTAACATTTTTAGCACTCGATGGATTTACATTCTTTTAGCCTGCGAAACGAGAGCTTTAGTTCTTTTCGCTAATAAAGAGCCTGTACTTTGAAAACCACTGACTAAAGGAGCTTCAAATCTTCTGGTAACTGAATCAAATGGAAAATGATGGTTTATATTTGCAAATGAATTGGTCTATCATCTGTACAATAAATGCTATTAGACTGCTTTCAAAAATCTATTTGAATTAGAAAAAATAATTATTTAGCGCAATAACAAGATTGGGCCTCAAATAAAGCCTTGAGGTGCGCTTGCATTTATTGGTAGAAAATATTCAAAAAAAAAACTCGTTTTCTTTGAGTACTTACTCAACAAATAAAACTCGTATTCGTTGAGTATTTCCTAAAATGTATGCGAACCTTTCAAACCTGTCTCAAAAAGTTTGTCGAGAAGTATTGTATGAACAACATTGGCATTTACAAGACTGTTGCCAGTCAATGCCAATTTTATTCATATGAAACTCAGTCAGTTCTTTTGAATTAATGGAAAATAAAAGTTCATACAAAGTTCAGAAATTTTGGTTCCACTTCAGGAGAATTGAGCATTTTAGCATTTTAAATGGAGTAATACAGAATGTTATAAACAACCTTCAAGAGACTTCCTTAGATTCGGTAAAGTGCCCACCATTTGAACTTTTAAAATTGAAAAATGTATTTGGAACTTGTTTGCCATGTCCTACTAAACCTGTGAAACGATGTCACGCACTGTCAAAAATCAACCAGAGACAACAGAATGATTGACAAACCTTCGTTGGTGTTCCTTGATGTTCATTACATCCATTTGTTTGTTTTTTGTTAACAGGGCAATGCTAGAAAACATCTTCAAAAACGACCTAACAACATTAAATCGACTCCGCCATATTAAACTGTATAAAAAAAATCAATAAAACACACAAAACGCTTAAAAAAATAAGCCCCCTAGCACAAGTCCTTGCTTTCGCGTTTCTTTAAATAGCATGAATTCCCAGAATAATTAGATAATGCATTTTTTATACAATACCCAGACCTAGACCTACCCCCACAATACACAGCCCATCATCATTGCCCTCCGCAGTACCGTTCTACGCAGTCATAAAACATGACATCCTTCCTCTTAGAGTTTGCTTAACTTTAGGAATGTGATGCATCTTCAACAAATATCTTCGCGGACAACAACAAAATTGCAGAGAAAAAAAAACATTCAAGGACGAATAAACGAAAGCACAATTTTGTTCACTCTTTTTATATTACTGAAAGGGAATTTTGTGGAAATTCTCAATTTTGACCGCGCATGATTCAACAACGTGTCAGAGAGCACCACCTGCAAGATGGGCTCTTTTTTCCGAAAGCTTTATCAGAAATATTTCCAAAGAAATGGTAAAAAAAAATGTTGTAAACAAAAATCAGTTAGCCTCCTGCGTGGCTTCTGCTAGTATGGTCGTTTAGTGGAATTATTTTTAGATTCATTTTCGTATTAATAATATTTCGAATATTTTAGACTTTCCGTTTGGTTAGGCTTTCATTCAAATAATGTTTTGTTGTCCATGTTCTGATGCAAGAACTCAACCACTGCACTAAAGAGTCTCAGGTTCAAAAATATTCAATTACTTAATTTCCAGACATATCTTCGTTTATGTTCTTCTTGAATCACTCTAGATGTACACTAAGAAAACTTTTTTATATACTTTGTGCTCGCTTGGGATAGAAGAGCAAGGGTTCATGCTGATAGAATATTACACCATTTGGAAAACGAAAATCTGTAACCCAAAGTAAGAGTGAATAAAGTTTTCCATTCCCAAAAAATACATAAATTAAAGAATAAATAAAAAAAAAATAGGTTTATTAAACCGACCAAAATTAAAACAAGCGCTTAAAATGTATTTTATATGACGAAGTATCTTGCCTGCCTTTCATACATTTTTGTACTATAAGAACTTTTAATAAAAATTGCGGAAAAAATGTTTTCTTTAAAAAAATGTGCAAAAATCATTTTTGTGTGGAACAAAACTTTAAGTCAATCTTAAAAAGTGTACTATTTATCTCGTAAAACAATTTTTTGTGCATTACATCAAATAGTATAAAACGAACTTCTTGAACCTATAGTTTTTCTTGGGCAACATAATTTATTCAAAATTATTTAGAAGTTATGCTGCAATAGCTACTTAAGGTTTACTGAATTACGCCCAAGTTATCAACCTCGTTTAAGCTGAAATTTGGTACATAAATTAATATTGTTCATCTTTACCTATAGCAATGTAAAAAATGTAAGTTTGAATGCAGACATATTGAAGCTATAAATAAATAAATAACAAGCGCAACAGGTTCATGTCGGACCCTAAGTCTAGCTACTCACAACCATCCCTTTTAGTCAGGTTATGAATTTTGGGACGAATGGAAGATCAAATATTGACTGATGACGATTTTCGATGCTTTCATCTGCAATACAGAGTTTTGCCTCCTAACGTTCTAGAGTTTTTATTTGGATCGAATGTACTATATAAATATTTTCACTTTAAACCTTAGCTAAAGAGTTTTTTTAAGTTTGTGAATGTGTTGCACTATCATCAACCTTCGCATCACATTTAATTTTATAGTTCCGCTTTAACTGAGAGCAAATGCGGGGCTTCGTCTACTGATGAGTCCAGCCACAAAAACAGTGCAAAATGAATTTCAGATCAGAACAGGTCTCTTTTAATATACAATTCTTATTGAGTAAGGTCCAGAGCTTTGTCAGATGACCAGTATGGATTCAGAAAATCGCGTTCTACCGTCTAAGGAGGTAGTAGATGCAGCGGCTGATAGAGATGGAGAGGGGGGACGAAGAAATTTTGCGCGGTTGTGACTCTTGACGTTAAAAATGCCTTCCTTCAATTCGGCAAGCTGGTCGTGCATTAGGAGATCCTTGGCCAGAATAGAAACGGCGTTAAGCACTACAACATCACCGCGCGGGAGTACCACAAAGGTCGGTTCTTGGACCCCCTCCGATTAACGCTGCCACAAGGAGTTAAAGTTATAGGCTTTGCTGACGTTATAGCTGTGGTTACTGTGGCCAAACATATCCACGAAATAGAGTCCTGCTCGGATGAAGCAGTCCCCAGAATCTGGAATTGGCTAGAGTCTGCAGGTCTAGAACTAGCTGCCCACAAGACCGAGGCTGTGAAATATGCAAATTTCCGAAACCAAATAACTAAATCAAAGGAGCCATTAATGTACCTAGGAGTAATGCTCGACAGCACGTTAAGCTTTAAAACGCACGTCCAGTACGCCAGGAAATGGGGGTCACAGATGCAAGCAGCTCTTTCCCGGATTATGCCAAACATCGGTGGCCCTGGATGCGCCAGATGGATACTATTATCCATAGTGGTCAGCTCAATACTGCTATATGCTGCAGCGGTCTAGGAAGGGGCTCTTACAACGAAGAAAGCAAGAAGGAACCTCTCGTCAGCATACAGCCTCTGCGCAATAAGAACCAAACAATTTCGGACAAAGCAGCCTGCGTTATTGCAGGAATGATTCCCATCGACATTCTTGCCAACGAAATGCAAAGGATCTACCTTAGGCTAACAGTCAACCGGCAAGAGGTAATCGTAAGGATGTGAGGAGAAGGATAAAAAGAAGAAAGGGCAACATCTATAGCACTGTGGAAAGTCCGATGGGATAACACTGCAAAAGGCAGATGGACCCACAAACTGATCCCAAACATCGAGGTCTAGACAAGAAGAACAAGCGGGGATTGAACTACCACCTAACGCAGTTCCTGAGATATCTTCACAGATTCGGCCTCTCTGACCCGAATGCCCAGATGAAGAAGAGGGGGTGTGGTTTAGTACGTAAGACGTGTGGTACTGGAGAAACATATCCCGCGAATCGCGCATGCCATACCATACCATACTGGTATCTATGAAGATGGCACATCCTTTGAACGCAACCAAAAAAAAAAGGTCCAAAGGATATATCCATAAACTAAAAGAAAAGGTTTTTTTTCGCGGTTTCTTGCAACAAAAAGCAGCATATATCAACGAGGAGCAGTTTTTGTGCTATATTTGGCGGTAACCTAACTCTCTTCACCCTAAATTCACAACATTTGGTAGCAACTTGCCTTAAACGGAGCAGATCCCTTTATGGGTACTTTCCCATTCAGCTGTCGGCAGCACTTCTCCATGTCCTTTACCCTTTAAGCAATAATACCTCGAGCTGTGATTATTATCTTGTCTCTTCGAACAGAGATGATAATTTCATCCAACTCCTTCGTCGTCTCACAAGTATTTATATTTTAGCTACACAATAATTAAATTCATAAGGACTTGTCATCGTTTATCTCCCCAAATATGAATAAATATGTATACAAGTCATGCACTCGTTATGTAGAGTAAAATCCCATACAAAGCCAGCTAAACAACTATGCACGTTTGTAATAATAGCACAACTACAAATTCCAGATACATCCTATCAATATCGTTGTTGTTGTCAAGTCGGTAGGATAAAACCCGATAGTAAAATCGATTCTCATAAACTGGATAATAGCATTAAGGTATCAAATTAATTACAATCTAAATTTCGTTCAAGTTCAAAAGGATGAAAGGACATAGCCATTAAATCAACGTTCGCTTTTGCTATGAACTTAATTAAGCAACGAACAATGGCCGAGTTAGTGATGACCTTTTCTTGGCTCTTAATATTGTTACCGTCATTATAAAGTGTATTTAGGTATAGAGTTTGATTACCTGATGGTAAATAACATATTATCTGTAAGGCATTATCCTAATTGATTGACGTGAATCTCTTCTTCTGCTTCATACTTTCAGGCGTATTATACTTTTGTGATTATAGGTTTCTGTGCCAAGAGTGTAACAATATTGTTTCTTTGTTAGGACGAGATGTAGTTAAATTTTGCTTAACTTTGGACATGGGCGAATTAAATTGTAGGTATGGCTGAAGTTTGTGTTAAGAAATAGTGCGTAGAGAATTTGAAATAAATATTATTAAGTCCTTTAAATCATTAATCACTAAAGAGTTTTTGGAACTATTTTAATTAATTTGTTAGAGATTTTAAGTTTTATTCACTAAGATGCTAAACTACTTTTTTTAAATTAAAAATTGAGTATTAACCTTAAACAAACTTGTAAAAACGCCTCCTTAATTTAAATTTTTTACCTATAAATGTTTGATTTGCAAAAAAACACAAATATTGTTGAAAGTTAAATTCATGATTTTATTTTTTTGTTTATATAGTTCTTATAGTTTTTCTCGGATATATTTTTTTTCTTTTTCGGAAAAGTTTTGTATGCTATCCATTTTATTGGAAGTCTCTACATCGATTGAGCTCAAATTTGCGGGATTTCATCAGTATTAACCCGAGAGCTGAGAGTCTTATGAAATTTGGTCGAAACCAAACCAAATGGGCGTGGCTATTGGATTACAAACCATAATTTTAGATACTCTAGTGAGCTAAAGTTGTAAAATGTTGGTTGCGAAGCTCGCGAAAAGTGGGCGTGATAGGAAAACGAGGCGTGACGCCTACCATACAATAAAGTTTGATATTTCTGGTTGCCTTGAAATTTGATAAATTGACGAATTTTGTATGTTGAAAGCATTTTAAAAAATATGGCACCTTACATGGGCTTAAAACGTTCCCCTAAAATAAATTAAAAAAAAAATTGTTTTGCTTAAGCTTAAGCTGCTTAAGTAAGTTAGGTTAGGTTTGGGGGTTGGCGAGTAGTATTCCGTACCACAATCAGGTCAATTCTGACTCATCGGGGGTAAATCGTGTCTATAAATAATAACATAAATTACTCAGGGCCTATGTTGCATACAAACCATCCTGTGGATTTGATAAAGCTCATTATCTTGTCTATTGGTATGTTGGATAGCTCGTCTAGGTCGTGGAAGATGTGTCTTACCCGGAATCTTAAGATCCAAACTTCTAAAACACAATAAAAAGGGGTTTCTGGTTGAAGTACAATGGACGGGGATTGATCTGGTCTGAGTGTTCCAGGGTTTGGAATTCCCTTTTTAAACTAAAAAAAATAAAATATAAAGAGTTCTA